>JAGQAX010000024.1:9486928-10729140 GCA_019142605.1 Cephalopholis sonnerati
GCAGTTCCTCTAATGGCCACTTGAGGCTGGCTCCAGAAGTCAATCCCCACTAACCATCCATCCATCCATTTCCTAACCGCTTATCCTCTGGAGCCTATCCCAGCTGACATTGGGCGAGAGGCAGGGTACACCCTGGACAGGTCGCCAGACTATCACAGGGCTGACACATAGAGACAGACAACCATTCACGCTCACATTCACACCTACAGGCAATTTAGAGTAATCAATTAACCTGCATGTCTTTGGACTGTGGGAGGAAGCCGGAGTACGGAGAGAACCCACGCTGACACGGGGAGAACATGCAAACTCCGCACAGATGGGCTCCCGCACCCGGGATCGAACCAGGAACCCTCTTGCTGTGAGGCGACAGTGCTAACCACCACACCACTGTGCCGCCCTCCCCACTAACCCCTATGTAGAAATGACCAACTTTACAGCAGCAATAAACATGGTAATGGTCTCTTTAGTTAATTTCCCCCTTCACAACAACTTAATGGGGCGGTGCATTTTTAATATCTCCTAGCTATTTGGGATCAATAGGACACGATGAATATGAAAAACTTAAAATTGTCAACAATAATTAAGTCCCAATGTCCTCAAACGAGACAACAATAAAGCCCAAATGTCTTCAAACGAGTACTTCCTAATTAACAGTGTCTCGGCTTGTTACTGTTGTGAAAATTAGTCAATTTTGTTGCTGCATTAAACTACAAACATTATTAATCATTAAATAAACAAGTTTCAACCATAAAATGTGATCAGGTTTTGGACCATGTCCACTTTTGTGTCAGGATCAGCTGCAGACTGACTTGGCAGAGATGGCTGCCATCTTGTTTTTACATGGATTAGCGTATTGTGCTCTTACTACCAGATACTACCACTAGATGGCACAAAAAAGTGTCCATAAACGAGGACAACAGGTCTAAGTTAAGAAGAATAAAGTATAAGGTCAAGTAAACTCAAAATGTAATGTATTTATATGAGGACGCAGGGTCTCAGGAGGGTATAACTCACCTATTTACATTTAATTAAGGCTTAAAGTTATGCATAATTAAGGGTGGGGCCAAGGTATCACCACAGTCTGTGAATCAGATCCACCCCTTGATCCTCAACAGCTCAACCCTCCTCTCCAAATTTGGTCACTTTTGGTTCGACAGCTGAAATGCCTTAACCAAGGCTTCAAAACGGGAGTCCAAAAACTGATGGGTGATGTCAAGGTAGCTACGTGAATTATTTCCTACAGTCAATGTGAGAGCTGTGTGCAGGTAATCCCAGCCAAGACTCTTTGATTCTATAAGACTACAATAGTTTTACAAACAATACTTAACCATGGAAGTCTATTAATTAACAACTTTTTAAAACTTCCTCTGCAGTAAAATAACTTAATTATTTGCACAACTCAAAAAAAAAACAAACAAATGAAACTAATGAAGTGATAGTGGGTATAGTGCAGACACTTTGTATGAATAAATTACACGTATATTGTCTCACATCATATGTTAAAAACATTTACCTTCATCACACACACTCATAAAAATCAGAACAGGCCCCATTAAAATGCCATAAAAACACAGAGACGCTGCATAAAACATAATAACACCACCATTAAAGCATTCAAACAACTGTCTTTTACTGTCCTGGTTACTATACAGCAAAAAGAGGGAAGTTGCGGCAGCTTGAAATAATAAACACATAAAACGAAATCAATGCAGCGCAGCAGTTATCTTCACGTCTGGTGAACTGCAAACCGCTGGCGACAACCTCATTGTGCTTCATGACAAATTTACTGTTCAAGGTCAGCGTGGAGTCAGCTGAAGAAAGCATCGCCGCCTGCCTAAATCCACAACCGTATTTGCACAAAGACTTTACTTTTCCGTACTTTTACGGCCTGAAACAATGAGCGTGCCACTGCCATACTGTGCCCTGTTTATTTTTATTCGAGGGTCATTTCATTGGATGAGGCCAGTATAAATGTTTGGGCCCAAGTAAACCAATTTAGGGATTAGTACATTAGCAAACAGGGATTAGAGAAATCATGGCAAAGCTCTAATTTTTAACCAAATTAACCAGAAACATTTCCTATCAGTTGTTCTCCTCACACACACACATACACCTCATTCTCCTCCTCCTTCGAAACATTTCCTGTCCAATGTCTGTCACCACCAGAATGAATGACTCATGGCTCTGGCTATCCTGATTATTCCCCCAATTGCCACCACAAATGGCTTTGCCTGGTTTTAGAGGTATTTGGGAGATTTTTCCTCAGATGTTTTGGGAACACACAGCTTTTGTTCCTATAGTAATATTTGGGTTGAGCGATGGTTTTGGGGGATGTTTTGGGGGAAAGGGGGAGGAGGTAAGAATCAGGGCAGACTGGAGAGGAGAGGGAACGAGAAGAGAGACATTTCAACATTTCTCCCCGCCAGTCACAACTAAAACCACTAAGAATAGCCTTGTTTTGCTCTTCCCCTCCGCCCTTTCCCTCCCTTCTCTCCGTCATTCATTCCTTCCTTTTCATTTACTCTCCCCATGCATTCTTCCCCTTTCCACTGCAGATTGGGATCAAATGTGGCGAGTGTGACTGTGAAGAGGTAGAGCTGTGGAATATTTTGATGCGAGGAAGCAGACGATGCACCACATGGTTTCACTTCCTCTTTAGTTTTCAGGATTTTCCTCCAAACATCCTGCAGCTCAGGATATTAACAATGTTCTCATGACTTTTTTTGGCAAAAAAATGTATGAGTGTGAATTTTGGAATGGATTAAGTGATGCAAATGGATGCTTTTTCAGGAATAAAACCACGAGTTTGAAGACTTGTCAGTGCTCTGGGTTTAGAATATTCACAACGATAATGATAATGATTTACAAAAGAGGAACTTTGATCTGCAAGTCAACCGCAGCCATGTAGAGATCGCACCAAAAAAGGAAGCAATTGCTTGATTTCGTCTGTTGTGCAGGTTTCAATTGAAGTGAATGGGAGATGAAATGAATATTTATAAGATGGAAATATAACAAGACTGAGCCTTGACGGTTTTTAATTGGCCAAAGCAATGCTGGATGCCATCACATTCAGTTTCTGCTGACGAATCTGCTTTCTTTGGTCCCTGTGAGTCTGAAGCCTCATTACTGGTGCTATATAATCACCTGAAACCAAGGGCTGTTGTGTATGTGTGTATTTAAAGATGAGCCATTACTAAGTACATACAGGAAAGGTCTTTGCCCAAGAAATCCTCCATGTTGTTCTACAGTAACTCAGGACGGACAAACCAAACACTGGCTCTAGATGGGGCCATATATGTTGTCGTGTTTTTGGATCGGAAACCGCACACAATAGAAATTTCAGTTGGTTGCAATCTGCAACCTCACCACTATGTGTCACTAAATCCTTCACATTAGACCTTCAAGTCCAGTTTATACTTCTGCAATGAATCTATGCCTGTGGTACGGCGCAGGGTAACCTGACATGCACCTCCTCAGAAATGAAGCTAAGTGCAAGCTCAATCAGGAAGACTTTCTTTATGCTATATCCATTCACAATTCTCTCTCTATCCCACTCCCACCACTTCCACCAGTCAGCTGACTATGGGTGTTCCCTCTCCCTGTTAGCCAATCAAACTTAAACACAATCTCCTTCAGACATTTATGTTGCTGCTGCCAAACTTTAAATCTGTTCTCCTCTCTGCTCCTGTCAGCTGTCACCACCAGCATCTAGTCTCCATGAAGGGGGGTTCACGAGTCTACTACGTCTTTACCACCCTCCTGGAATAGATGACATCACAATGGGGTCTAATTGCCAAAGATGTTTCACATTTCTCATTCTTAAGTGCACATGTACATAAATATCATTTTCTTCTTTTCTTCAGTCTCCCCTGATTGAAATAGTGTTGCAGTGATGCAAACCCCAACAACTGTGATTGGTCTGCAAGGTAGCTTGCATTTTCTCCTAGGCATTTCTGGCTGCTCCTTCTTCTCCATAAACGTGGACCAAATTGAGGAGAGGTTAAAGGGGAACATCACCTAAATTAAGAATTTTAATATATTATCTCCATAGCCTCTGAAAGGTCAATCAATATTTATGAACATGAGCCACTCACTCTTAAAACCAGAGAAGTAAGTCTTTAACTTGTGATGTCATAGGGTATAAAGTGTGGAGCAGCTCCATAGACAATGAATGGGTTCCACAAAATGTTTGTTTTTATTCTATTATAGTGTTCTCAGCTCCGAAACAGAAAATGTACCCATATACTCGGAACATTCCCCTGGGTGCTCTCAGTGTCATCTAGAACGTCTTTCACCATTAATTATCTGTGGGGCAGATTTTACACCCTGACAAATTTAGGCCAACGCAAGAGTAATCTTCAAGATAGCAAGGTCAACTTGGGCTCAAATTGAAGCTTATCAGCTTTGAAAGTTTTGTATGTACAAGGGAAGCAGTGATGTTAAACACAAAGTGATAAAAAATAAACATTTTTGACGAGAATTTGTCAAACGGACAGTCACTTTTTGTGTTTTTGGGGATGTTGGGTGTGATATTTTGAAATAAAATGGCAGTAAACCCCAGAATCTTATTTTGCTACTTTCCCTTCTTGCCAAATTTTATACCCCAATGTTTGCATTTACTTTGTTTTGCTAGAAACATGTTCCAAGAAAGGGATTTTGGGGCCTCTGAGACCAAACAGCCCTGAGTTGGGGGCGCTTGTAATCAGCTTGTGATGGCCTAAGGTATAGGCTAACAGGAAATGATAATAAAAACAGGTAGGAGAAACCATCATGAGGGCTGGACCTGGCTCCTGGCCTACAACACGAATTTGACCTTTACTATTGAACTGCCTTAGTCCACAGGAATAACGTCTATGAATTTTGAAAATGGGCGCAGTTCCCCTTTAAGTGAGGGGGTCCATAGATATGTATATTTGCAATTGTATTTTTCAGTAACTGTAACATTTATAAGTCCCAGCTCTAACATGATTTGCTCTGTTTCATCGCCATTGTTTGAGTACATGAAGAAACTCCACGCAGTGGTATAGAAACCCTACCATCAACTTGTTTTGGTGGTGTAATTTAACAGCAACACATACACACCAGTACACAAATATAAATGTTCACAATGCCATGGGCCACTCTGCTATCATATATGAATGTTCCTGGACAAAAAATATAAACTCTTATAAGGTATAACAGAGCTGTTGTGTCTTTTGTCATACAATTTCAATAACAATAAAAAAATATATGTTTTTATCTGTACAGTAAGTTAAAGTGTGTGTGTATCAGTCTGAATGTGTAGAGTACATATGTTCATTTTAATATGTATTGCATGTGACAGAGTGTTGGTGGCCACATGCTGGGATGCAGTTGTGCATCAGTAATGTTATTAAGTGATAACTCACACATAACAAGGTGTAAATCATGTTCAATGTGTCTTACCTTCACTTCACATTTTTTATGGCAGGACAATCGGCACGCTGAAAGAAAAGACACAACGTTAGGCTTGTAAATTAAACAGGCAGGAGCAGACCTGGATTAAAAAAAGCCACTCAGAGTAAACATCCATTTTGCAAGTGAAGAGCTCAGCAAGACAAGAACAACACAGTCAGTTTAATGGAAAGGAAAACCCTTGATGTTTCTTTCTAAACAGACCAGAGAATTAATCTCAAATATTGTCTTGATTCTTGATTGTCAAGTTTAAAATGTCCTGCATTCAACCCTTTACTGAAGAACGACTGCTGCTGAAAAGGAAACTGCAACAAGGTGGACTCTCATGCTGACGCTAACATGCTGTGGTGCTGCCCCCAAGTGGCAACATAAAGCAAACATCCATCCATCCATTTGTTTGGATTTGACTTTCTTGATTCAGTTGCCTGACCTTGACTTAAGACCTTTACATAGAGGTGTTAAAATGGTCATATAATTCAAAGCAGGTACAGTTAGCCAAAATGTGATTGAACCCTTCTTGATAGAGGTTTAAATATGTATTAGAGGGGTTAAATATTGATGTGATCATGAGAAACAGACAGCACAGTGAGAGTATGTCGAGCTCCAGGCATGAAACGGCCATGCTTTGATGTCGGGGCAGGTACGACCCTCGACCCCGACACCTGCAGCCGCGGTGGTGGTCCCCAGGTGGTGTGAGTGTTTCTAATGTGTGAGCTGAAGTGACGATGGTGTGAGTGCCGGGTGTTGGAATGTTCTGGGTGGTCTCACAGAGAAGCAGACGGTTAGAAAAACACACTTTGGTTAATTGAGGTAAACCTGTGTAATGGTGATGAATGGATTACTTGGTCAGTTTGTGTGTGGGGCGCTGATTGGTAATTATTTGGAGATGGTAGGTGAATATTTGTCCGTCCAATTAGAGAAGCAGCTGTCTACTTAAAGTGTTATTTCAATGCCTGGCATTCCAGCAATAACAAGCTGTCATTTCCTGTCATGTAGATGCAAAACTGCAGCATATAAATGATTTGTAAATGCTACAATTCTTGAAAGATACGCAGAGAAAGAAGCCAGCAGTGCAAAGACAGAAATAACTGATAAACATCTGTGCACACACTACACGAATTAAAGGTTTCCAGAATTAAAGCAAATTATAAAATCCTAAAAAACTGACTTCAGCACAGTGCTATTCTTTGGTTCCTCTCTGTTTGTGCAAATAACTGCTGATGTTTCATTATAAGTTGCCTTAAATTTCCCATGCAGGCACCAGAGGCAATTATCATCATCATCATGTGGTTTTTATACACTGTTAATGAGTCCCACTTATCCACAGGAGGTACACGTCTATCCTCGCAGTGCCTCATCTTAGAAAAGAGCAAAGGAACACATGCAAAGACCAAGTAAATAAACTACAGACATGACGCACATGGAAATATATTTGACATTTTGGATCAGTTGTAGGTGATTGTGTATCAGAGGGGAGCAAAGAAAGCTCTGTGCTTCTTTGGCAGGTTCGACTGACTCACTGTGGTGATCATTAAAGAAGAGTTTAAAGGAATGGTTTCATATTTTGGGAGATAGGCTTGCGCTCTTTCTGGTAGAAATTTAGATTTAGAGTATCGTCCCGCTGCATTTCCCCCTGATGCCGCTGGGTGTTGTTTAACGAAAGGACACCTTTTCTCATTGGTTTCTGACTCCGCAAGTCACTGCCCAAGTGCCGGATTTCGATGATTTTGGAGTGAGACCAGGCTTGGCTAAAATGCCTCAGCAAAATGCCTTGGTGGCACAATAGCTGACCGAAATGTCGGCAAATGTCGCTAAGAAACACCTAGCTTTGGTGGCCACTGGAAATGACGTTGATGTCTGGCTAAAAAATACCCAGTTTTGGTGGCACAATTGCGGCCAGAAATCTTGCCAATGTCTTGCTAAAAAACACATGGTTGTCGTGTCACACTCATAGCTGTAAATATTCACGTCTTGATTACACACACCTAGTTTTAGTGGCACAATTGCTGGAAATGCGGTTGATAACTCCTTGAAAAGCACCCAGTTTCAGTGGCACATTTGCCGCCTGAAATGTCGCCAATGTCTCGCTTCAAATCACCCGGTTGTGGCAACACAATCACTGCTGGGAATGTCGCAAATTGTCTTGGTTAAAAACAGTCAATTTCGTTGCTCTGCAGTGGATCCTGCAGCTTGACAGCCACCTCACCTAAGAGAGATTCCCGTAAGAGATTAACATGTTATATCTTATTTGTTTAAACCATACAAAAACAGTGGTTTAAAAAGAAAGAGTTGCCTATGGTTGCTTGGCGACTGGTCCCGACCGATGTCTTTACAAACATGTTGCAAGATTCCTTTAAGGGGTTAAGGGCACAAACATTAAATCAGAAGACCGTCCAGGTAGCAACACAATCTCAGGCGGTTAAAGCATGTTCATCCTGAAGAACATATGCGCACATCTGGAAGAGTGCACAATACACTGTCTTATTGTCACATCTTATCTCTCGGCCACAACCCTTCAGCAATGTGACCTTTTTACCAAGGCGCCTAACAACACATCGTGGTAACTGCAAAGGGCAGGACAGCTGCTCAGATTAACATGTGTCCAGGTGTTTTGCTTGCGAAAATTCAGCTCAGTAAGAGGCTCATATTTAATAGCACAAGAAGATATTTTTTTTGCTGATTAAACCAAGTTTGCGCACATAAAGCTGCTGTTAGGCTTCTGGAGGCAGTTTGGGGCTTTTAGCTGGATGACTTTAAGCTTTACCATTTGGCAAGGAAAGCTTATTGCAGTCTACTGTATTTTAACATAGAGGATGAATGAACAAAAGAGGGATGAAAGGGAAAGTAATTCTCCTGTGCTCCCCTTTGCACTCTTTTTTCCTTTGTTTTCCATGTCTATCTCCCAATCCCCCCATACCCCAATTTCTCTGTCTTTATCCTGCCTCACTCTACCCCCCCACCCCTCACCCCTCTTTCCCTTTTTCCCTCTTATCTAGGCTAATGCAGCAGCAGCAGCCATGCTAATTTTAACAGCAAATCCTCAGCCAAAGCCCTATACAGGCCCGCTCTCCTACCGCCGGGCTTCTGAGTGTCAACTCGGCTGCTGCTAAAGACGCAGTGTTTGTAGTTCAAAAAGGAGAGAGGGAGAGTGAACAAAAGTGTGTGAGAGAGATGGAGGGAGGGGGACAAGAAAGAAACAGAGAAACTGTGAGGCTGCCCGGGAGTCCTCTCACGATAATTTCCCCTGGACTTTTCTTGGAGTGACAATAAAACCTTTAGTTCTTCTAAAATTAGAATCGAAAACATGTGACTGAATTGTGGAGGAAGACGGGGAGGCAGGGGCTTAAAGGGAGGAAGAGGGGAGAGAAACCAAAGCTGAAACAGCAGACACATGCATGCATACACTCTGAGAAATAAAGGGACTAACTAGAACTACAGAAGGTTCTTCGGCTTGCCCTTCTAGGACAGTGCTTCCCAACTGGTCCAGCAACGGGATCCAGATTTGTCCTTAGTCATGAGTTTCAGCAGGAAATGACACTTCAAAATAAAAGCTCTGTGCCAGAAATTCACTATACTTCAAAAACAAGTGTTTTTAACAAACTTGGTATGTTTGCAAGTCACCTGCAGTCCATTTAGAATTGACCCATGACCCACTTTTGGACCGTGACCCACCAGTTGGGAGTCACTGCTCTAGGAGAACTCTTTTGGGTTTCTGGTAGAACCTTTAATAAAGGTTCCACCTGAAACCCTTTCAAGGGGTTCTTCCGAGAAACCAACATAAAGGGTTACAACTCAAGCCATCTGTGAAAGGTTCCAGAACCCACAAGTACCCTTATTCCACCATCATGGAATGGGTTGCATGGGTCACTTTTTCACAACTGGAACCTTAAAAATTGGTTCCCAGCTAAAATCAATACAATTGCAGGTTTTTCTTGACCTGAAGTGCAAATTGTGACGACATCCGTAGGAGTTTAAATTAGATAGGAACTTTCTCAGAACATACCTACTGATCTAATAACCTAAGGACTTCAGCATTCATTCCTCAGAATGTACCCATCTAATGTAAACTTATCTAATGTAGTCTAATGCTTAAGTCCTTGCTTAAGTGCACGGATTGATGGTTGCTTTGTACACCTTTCAATGTGCAGTGGAAAGGCGTAACTCACAACCACTCCTACTTAAGAAGGCCTCTCTTTGTTACAAAACTGTTTGCCAGATGGAGGTCTAGTCACTGAAATGCTGCAGCATTAAAATCATTATTTTTCAAAATCAAAAATCAAGTTGTGCTCTGCTCGTCCCTCTCCTACACACCTATTTGGAGATTGATGTGCCAAGTATTCCTTTGTTCTGAGTTCTGACATCAGTGGTGGTATCATATTCTTCAGATTGGAAAGAAAGGATGGACTCTTGCACATAGTAATTTGCTACGTCTTCTCAATATCAGTAGACACATCCTTGATTACAGTGGTTCCACTCAAAACTGGTGGAAACTTGGGTGAGTTTACTTGATACCACCAAGGTTCCAAGAATCCTGAATGAAACTGGTTCAAGAAGCAGAGCTCATCTGGTGGAAACACGGTATGAGAACCTTTCAATGGTGTCATGGTTCCACCTGGAGGTTCGATCCACAACCCTTCCACCCTCTAGTGGTGCTATGGGGTCACTACCAAGAAATCTTTATATTCCAAGGGTTTTATCTAAAACCCACCGAAGGAGTTCTACCAAAAACCTTTCATTTTCCAAGGGTTTTATCTTGAACCCACCCAGGGGGGCTCTAAAAATGTAATTGACTACAATACCCACAGCTCTCTCTCCCATTAATCATGGTTTTAGTTAACAGGTTAGCCTGGGGTCAAAGGAACCACCTCCAGCAGCCTTGGGCTTCATGAGGCTCATAAAGGGCCGGGGCTGATGTGGTCCACTGCAACCCACAACAACTGTGTTTCACAATCATGTTTTAGGGGGTAGAGGTTTCATGAAATCCCTTTTACTATGGTCTTTACTCTTTCAGTGGTGCAGTACGATTGGGAACTAATTGGGTTCTGAATTAAAACCAAAGTTGCCACATACTGGGTACCCTTAAGAGCAAGAAGAAGGGGGAAAAATGAGCTTTGGCAGACCTTGTTGTATCGTATGGCATGAAATGATCCTATAGATAACTATGGCAGAGAACAAAAGTTAAATGAATCAAAGACGGGGATTCCAGATACATAAAAAATACCATTTGAAACATGGGTAAACTTTTGATTATTTGAGGGTCAGTATCTTTTAACACCAATGCTCGAAGAACTCTTAAAAAAATGTTCTTTCTGGGTATACCCCAGCTCTTTAGGAGCCCATATTCCTAAGAGTGTACCTATATGTACATATTGGATGCACGGTTAAGTTTGAACATTGATAGCCAAGCAAAGCAGAGGAGATAGATGTACAGCCAAGGCACACAGAGACAGATGTAGAACACAGCAATAACAGCATGAGACACATTTTTTAACCACTGTGAGCAGAATGTCTTTGGACTTTGGGCTGTTGGTTGGACAAAACAAGCAATTTGAGGACCTTAACTTGTGTTCTAAGACATGTGATGCACATTCTCTTTTCTTTTTGGACAATTTATAGAGTAGTGTATTTGAATCTTTTTATTAAAGAAATGGGTTTAATCAGTTTCAGCAGTACCTAGCATATCTCATTTACATCTGTGTCTATATATAAGTTGGATGCTTTGGTCAAGGGCCAGTCTAGGGTAGTTGCAGCAGAAAAGTATAGTCTAATTCACTTTCTCTACAATGGTTTAGAGTGGCTACGATTGCTTCCCTGCCCTGTGCCCAAATGCATGCTGGGATATACCCCTGTGATCCTGAGCAGGAATCACGAGAACTTATTCATGAATGAATCGTGTGGTCCCAAACCACTCATTCTGATCTCCCATCAAAGTTCCCTGACACTCACCTTTGCAGATGAGGCCCTCCTTGGTGATGGCCTGCTTGCATATATCACAGCTCTTGGCCTTCTTAAATGGCTTCAGCTTGAAGGTGTGTGTGTGGACGCCCTCCAGCTCGTCGGGCTGTGGGAAGAGGAGGAAGGAAGAGAAATCAGGAGGGAGTCGCTTGAATTGATGCCAGCGGTTTCACAGCCAATAGAAACACATTTGGTATTCAGCAATGATATATTCGTCTATGGCGGCGCATCGGGGGTTTGATCTCAGTCTTTGATGGTTTCGGTTGACCGGTTCACTTGCGTCTTTGTTAGATTGAATTATTTTCTTTTTTTTTTCATTTTGGCTCAGACGATTTCTGTCTTCATATGTGAGAAAACCTTCAATTACTCGCAGACCACTTGAACGGTAATAAAAATACTGTCATCCCAGAACAGATACAAGTGTCTGCTAACAATTTATCAAATTTTTTTGTACTTTCTTTAGGGTAAAATACTTATAATTTAAGTAATTTATTAAGCAAAATGCCAGAAATTTACTTGTCCTACTTCAAAAATGTGAGAATTTCTTTGCTTTTCTCTGTTTTATATCTTTATAAATTGAATACTGTTGGTTTTTAAGTTGTTAATTCAGCAAAAAATGGCTTTAAAAACCATCTCTCAACTATTTTCTGACATTTTATAGATTAAATGATAAACTGATCAATCAAAGCAATGATGTACAGTTTCATAATCATTGTTGCAACCATGTTTAACCCATCTTAAGCAAGTTTTTCCAACATAAAATATGTTTTTTGTTTATTTAACCAAAGACCAAAAAGACACTTTCATAACTGACATTATTTTGTGCCACAGTGTTGCATCAACATGCACACACACTGACACACACACTGACACAGTCCGCCCACCAGCAGAGGATGTTTTCACTTTGAAGTTTTCTAATTAAATGACTAATTAATGATGAAGAGGAGAGAGGGAGAGGGAAAAAAAAGCCTCACAGCAGCCAGCAACCTCAAAACTCTAGGAATGATGTACGCCTGTGTGTGTATACATTCGTGTATGTGTGTTCATACTCTACTGTACGCATGTGTGTGCGTTCAGGGTGCTGGAACATTTCTCTGAGCAGCCTGAGGACACAGTAGCTCTAGAAACTGCACCGAGACCTGAGCAGAGCAGTGAGGAATAAATAGTGCACATGATTTTTTTGTACCCTAAAAGCAGAGGAATACAGATGCCGAAGGTGGGGTTGATGTATGCATGTCGCTCGTTGGCAGGGCAACAATGAGGACGAACCCCAAAGACCTTTGCAAAATGAATTCCATGACTTATCTAATTCATTCCTGACATGTAGTGACATTTCCAACACTTTCAAAGCAACGCTATGTTAAAATATGATTTTCCTTCCAAGCAGCTGCACATTACTCACTGTTGATTTGATTAGTTTAACCAGGAGCATACAAAATGCAGCCAAGAATACTGTAACTGGGTCACTAGAATTCCCTTTGAAGGTGCCTTAACTCTAAAGCAGCTCAACCTGACGCTGAATGCTTAAGAGCGTCATCAAATTGCTAAAAAAGTCATCTTTTCAGTTATTTATGAAACAGTTAGAGGTCTGAGTGATGCATTACAGATTACACGTGGTTTAATCTGGTTTTATTCTATAATACAAGGCTGTTTGGGTTCGCACTTTCCTAATGTGAAGGTCAAAGTCGTCAGAAAAAGGACAGGCAGCTATTCCAAGATCTGCTCTTTTCATATGACAGTTGCTCTCCTTCCAACACCCTGCTGAATCTCCCTACACCCCTCTCCTGTGCTCTCTTTTCCCACCATCCCTCTGTCTGAACAACCCCCTTGGTGAGTCATAATGATGATGTCATTTCCTTTGTGTATTTGTGCAGCTGGGCCAGTCTGGGTTGGACTCTGCTGGACTGTAAACCTTAGCGCCCTTTATTGAAAACAGTATTTTAAAGATGCCTTGTTCCAACTATCACCTTAAAGAAGATGAATGAATGTGTCCCTTCAGGAGTAATTATCACAAATGGAACCAATCCTTTGAATCATCTGAGACAGATTCCAGTTTCACATCATCCCAAACTAAAAACGGAAACACTTCTTGTAAATGCTGCTTCGCTTCCCAAATAAAATAATCTCGTTAAGATCCACTTTTACAAGCTGAAGTGAAATAAATCAAACCCCAATGTAAACGAGCCACTTTCCTCCAGCTGCGTCAATATCCTGGAGTGAAAGCTGGATCAACCAATCAGCTTGGTCGACATACCAGGCTGCATAATGTGTTGGTGAGATTTGTGTGCATCCAAACCAATCGACAGAATGAAGTTGGCATGGTACGTTTCTGCAAACCAAGGAGATGTAGTTTTGTTTTTTAGGGTGACATCAGTGGTAGTTCCAGCTACAATTGTGCCACAAAACCAGGTGTTTTTAGCAAGACATCAACAGTCTTTCCAGCCATGATTGTTGCACCAAAAGCGTATGTTTTTAGTACGATATCGGCAGCATTTCCGACCATTATTGTGCCAGTAAATGGGATGTTTTTTAAAGAGACATTGCCAGCATTTCTAGTCACGATTGTACCACTTCAACCAGGTATTTTCAAGCAAGACACTGGCGGCATTTCCAGTCATGATTGTGCCACCAAAAATGGATGTTTTTAAGCAAGACATTGGTTGCATTTCTAGCCATGATTATGCTACCAAATCGAGTGTTTTTTAGCAATAAATTGGCAGCATTTCTAGACGTTTTTTTAACGAGACATTGGTGGCATTTCTAGTCATGATTGTATCATCAAACAGGGGTGTTTTTTAAGTGAGACATTGGTGGCACTTCTAGCCATGATTGTGCCTCCAAACTGGGGTGTTTTTTAAATAAGACATCAACAGCATTTACAGTCGCGATTGTGCCACCAAAACTGGATGTTTTTAAGCAAGACATTGGTTGCATTTCTAGCCATGATTTGCCACCAGAATTGTACATTTTTTTAAGCGAGACATCGGCAGCATTTCTAGCCATGATTGTGCTTTTTTAGTAAGAAATTGGCAGCATTTCCAGACGTTTTTTTTTAACAAGACATTGGTGGCATTTCTAGCCATTATTTTGACACCAAAACCAGGTGTTTTTAAGCGAGGCATCAAAGGCATTTCTAGCTGTGATTGTTCCACCAAACTGAGTGTCTTTTGGCAAGACATTTGCGGCGTTGTCATGATTGTGTCACCAGGTGTTTTCTCGTGAGACATTGGTGGCATAACTAGCCATGACAATGCTACGAAACTGGGTGTTTTTACGTGGAACATTGTTGGCATTTCCAGCCATGACCGTGCCACCAAATCCAGGTATTTTAAGCCAAAACATGAACTTTTCCTACTCATTATCAAGTTGTTTTGGCGGCACAATCACCATTGGAAATTGCCTTGACGTCTTGCGGTCTCACCTAGGTATCATGCCATCCACCATTTCCTCTACCTCCTGATGACAAAGCCAGATCATATATATGTAATCAGAAATACGTCACCTTAGAAACGTTGATATGCTACATATGAAACATCTGTTGTTTGCAGAAACGTACAATGCCAACATTTTCTTGTGGTGATTGGGCTGGTGCATCTGCTCTGCTCTGTGAGTTTGGAAGATACATAACTCCTCTTCTGCATAGATTTGCAGAAGCATTCGCATTTATCATTTCAGAATTAAACTACAATTACTACCACTAGTTCCTCTACTACCATAACTAATTCTGATCACTACTACCACCACTGCCACTATCAGAACTACTCCAACTACAAAGGACTCCAGGTGTGATGAGGCTCACAGATGAAAGCAAGGCTAAGTTGTGTAATCCTTTGCTTCATGTCTTTGAGCTCATTTTCTGCTTTCTTTCTGAAGCTCCCAGGCCTTTTTTCCCTCTCTCTCCGTGTGCCGCAGTCAATTTGGCTCAAAGCTTTTACAAAAGTGTATTTCTCAGCGTTTTCGCTCCCCTATCTCCCTAAATCTTAATGGCTTTTGTCACACTGTGACACGCTCGCTATAAGCCCCACAGAGGAATCATGGCTGACCTTGGCTGCGCGGAGGCAGGCGCAGCATGTTACAACAGGTAGCGTCAAACAAACAGTATGCTACACGCGTGCTGCTGATAATGCCTGTAAAAAAACTTAATTAACAACAAGACTGCAATCCATCTCCTCAAAGACGCTGGCTGATATGTTGAACAGCAGCTCAGGTTTAAACACAGACAAACCGCAGACGTTTCTTCCACACAGTGTTTCATTAGAGTGAAGGGATGTAATCTGAGCTGACCCATATCCATCATGATTGTTGGAGGACTGCTGAGATGGACAAATTAAAGAGGACAATGCAAGACAGTGCAGAAGGAAAACAAAAAGGGGAGTACATGAGAAATGATGAGACATATAACATATAAATGTGATTTTTTATATGATATTAGCAGTTTTCCATTGACTACTGTCTTAGAGCAGCTACTGCTGGCCCAACATGCTCTGACAAGACTCTTCTATGCATGTAACCTAATTTAGTATTCATGAATATTTCATTTTTTTCTTAAGAAAAGTAGAAACATCTGCCAATGGAGTAAGAAATCACGATCTGTTTCCAGGGCAAATATTTTTACAAATATTTTATTTCATCTTTAGCTATTTTTATTCCAAATATTCACTGATGTCTTAAGGAAGAAAATCATATAAAGCTCTAAAAAAATGCAGATAAATGTGGAAAAAAAAATACTTTTTTGGGTAACTGTTATTTGGGAGACCAAATAACTGTCTAAGATGGACATCTTTTGCAGTGTGGGCCTGCCTGGGTTTATAAATAGCGGTTGAAGCACCTTGGTGCCACTCTACAGCCCCGATGTTAAAGATGACCTGGCAGAAAGCCGCCGGCTAAACCAATCAGACGCAGCCAGCTGTGTCACAGGCAGGAGCCATGGTTACCTGGCTGCCACGGCAACTGGGGTCAACGTGTCCTGTCAAACAATGATGGATGAGGCGGGACTTTAAAAAAAAAGGGCAGAAAAACATACAACCACAAGTTTGCACACACACATATGAGCGTGCACACCCTGGCATACAGGCCCACGGTGAGCATCGCCACAACAGGAGAGCAAATGGTTCTTGGACGGCTGCCATGTAGCATCTGGGACTCAACTTTTTTTTCAGAGAAAGAGGGAAAAGGGCCTCAGCAGCTTGAATGGTGAGCAATAAACAAAGAGAAAAACAGGGATCATGCTCAGTTTGGGCCGTCCAAAGTGGAAATGACCCTCAGAGTTTCGTGGGCTCACACACACACTCCTGGTCTTATCTTTAAAACTTTCTTTCAGGGAGTTAAGATGTTAGTAAAGCTCCCAATTAGGCATGTAATCAGAGAGCCAATTCACTAATGAATGCCATCAGTTTCTTAACCATCCATGACAGATTTTATTAACCGCTACGAAGCCAGTTGCCTCTTGATGTTCATATGAAGAAAAAAGTTGTGCCAAGAAAATAACATTCAAGATAACGCAATCTTTACCTTTTTCAAAAATGCTAGTAACATCAGCTGATCTCAAACAGCCCAATCAACTGATGGAGCAGCTGATTGATGGAAAGGAATCAGCTGATAGATCACATGATTCCTTTCTATGCAACCAATTGGCGAATCTAATTCAGGACGCCCTATTTAAACTGCTCTGGCTTGCCTACTGTTGCTGCTTCCTCTGCAAGCTGCTTTGTAACCCGCCTCCACCCCAGCTCCTCCTTTTCATGCTGTGTCTGACTTATCAATGTAATTTCTGTTTGTCATTGATGCTGCTCTGTTCTGTTCCTGAGGGTCTTTGCTGCTGCTCTCCCTGCCTTAGGCTTTCCATGTAGGCGCATGGAAGGGCAGGAAGGTTTGCCTCTCTGCCTCAGGCTTTCCTCATTTGCACGTGGAAGGGCAGAGAGGTGTGCTCTCTTCACCTTATGCTTTCCATGTAGGCGCATGGAAGGGCAGAGAGGCCCCAGAACAGAGCCATACCGCCAAATATAATACTGCAAATGGAAATAAAGTTTTCTTTGACTTAAGTGGTCCTGACTGAACTTACTTAAAGAATCTACTGCTGATGTGACTGTTTTTGAATACTTACATGCATGTTGAATAAACTGTGTTGAGTGTTTTTTTTATCAATACAATATGGCAGAGGTGACTCAAGTCACATGACTTGGACTCAAGTTAGACTAAGTAACAAATTTGATGACTTTAGACTCGACTTGACAAAATCAAGAAAGACTTGCAACTCCACTTAGACTTTAAAATTAGCGACCCGCGACTTAATATGGACTTGAGCCTTTTGGCCTGAAAATACTTGATACCTTCCCCAACATCCAAAGGTCAAAAAGTATGTTATATAAAATGTTATGTCACAAATCAATTAATTTCCCATAATTTTCTGAATCAACTATGTTAATGCTATTCATTCCCAGCAAATCAACACTTAATTTCCTAGATGATCCACTTTCTTGGAACAAATCTGACAACATCTGGTCAAGTTCAAGAGAGAACCATGAAGAGCTAACATTACGTCACTGAGGGCCAGTTGGGAAAAGATAATTTTGTTTGTGGTCATAAATGATGGACGGAGATGGAACGTTCACCGCACTTGTTTTAACAAATGAATACAAATTTTCAAAAGCATTCATGGTTTTAGTAAATCGAACATATTATTACTATGAGCACATTATAGACTAGAATAGAAAGCCTTTATTGTCATTGTATAAAGACTATACAACGAGATTAGGTGTGCTACATCTGATCATATTCCAACTTGTTATTAAAACAAGCAAGTACATAAATAGAGAACATCATCATCATCATCATCATTCATAATATCAGAAATATGAAGTGTAAAAAATAGACTGTATCAAGCTGAACATGTAAAATAAACAGTGGATTGCACTTCATGAATAGAGTATTGCACTAAGAAGTAGTGGATTACACAATTTAATAAACAGTGGATTGAGCTTATTTTGTTTTGATCCTGGGGAAGGCAACTTGCTTCATACTGGATATTGTCTTGGCTCTGCAGAGGCACTGGGAGCTGGAGATATACTCTAGAGAGGGCAATGACTTGTTTAGGACTCAAACAACTTGGACATTGACTTGGGACTTGTCTGTCTTGACTTGGCACCTTTATGCAAACATTTGAGACTTACTTGTGACTTGCAAAGCAGTGACTTGGTCACCTCTGAAACACAGTCATCCAGAGCTGACATAGAGTTCAAACACCTAATGGCCATTTATCACTAGGGGCGTTGCCGCTCTCTACAAAACCAAACAACCGTCATACTGAACTCTTCACAAATGTTCAGCCAAGATATTTTATTTAGATATCACCATTCCAGCTGCCAAAATCAGACGGGGTGTGGATCTGTAATGGAAGCTGTGGATGTGACTCCTAAAACACCCTGCAGCCATCCATAAGACAAGTCAACACAGACAAATCACAAGCCCTGTCCTCTGTGTCATGTTAGGAGGAGACTCCCAGGAGAGGCTGGGGAGAGAATGGAAGGAGAGTTATATAGAGGGATAGAAAGAAAAAGAGAAAGAGGAGGAAAGGGAAATAAATGTAGATGGAGAGAAAAGAGGGGATAAAGGGACAGAGTAAAAGCAAAAGGATGCAGGAAGAGGAGAGGAGGTGTTTGTGTTTGTGTGTGTGTGTCCAGGCTTATAGACAACAGGCCCAGTAAATCAAGGCCCTGTGCTCCTCTCCCCCAGTTGCACTTAGCTAATGAAAAGCATCACTACGCTACCTCGACCGCGACCCCACTTAGAGCCACGATGTGGGAGCAGGAGGGAGGGAGGGAGGACGACTCTCTCAAAGGCACTGCTCTTTATTTCTGCACATGGACGACACGTGGGCACAAATGAATCCTGGCATATGTAACTAATCAATAAACATGCATGTATTCAGTCATGCATGTACACTTAAAGACATATACATGAACTCCAGTTGTTTGTTTAGACAGACAGACGAGATCAGGACGAACATTTATGGGACATAGATTTATATGATTATTATTAATCATGTCTTCTTCCACGCATCATTAAAAATATCATATACCCATTTATGACTGCCGATGACTTCAATTGCTTTGTAGTTTTGTCCCCATGGTAGCCACTTTGACAAATGTGGGGAATGTCATTGACTCCCCACTTAAAGCAGCTACAAGGACTTTTTTATCTGCTTATGAAACAGTCTTGATTCAATACTGATCAATCTATATGACCTGCATAAGAAACAAGACCATCAGCAGGAAGATTCTTTCCCCAGGTCGGAGCCTATGTTTACATTTTGCCAAGGGAAGTCTGACGGCGAGTAACACGTAAGCCAGTTGCCCACATCAATGGCTTTACCCAAGTGGGCCCCACATGGTTATGCTAGGGCTACCTGGGTACCAAGTGGATATGGGCCCAAAATATCTTGGGTAAATCCACACATGGGGGTAAATAGCATGGGGCCGATATGGAACCCATGGACAATCCCATATGGGGCCCATTTTTAAACCCAATCTACTTCCCACATGGGCCCCACATACAATGCTGGCTGGGTATCATCTAAAAACTGCTTAGGTTTAATTACTTCAAGAGGCTATAATCAGAATTTTAATATTAACAGTGACTCAAATGATATTGCTCCGTGACTTATCTTCAGGATGCGTAGGCAATTGTTTGCTAACAAGTTGTATCAGGTGATGATATATCACTGTTGTGTTAACAGCTTGTTATTGCTGCCCCCAAGTGGCCAAAAAATCTGTTAAATGTAGTTGCATTAAAGACTATGCTTCAAACACATCCCATTTTCGCCCAAATGTATTCAAGCACATCTGATCTATTCTCTTTTTCTTTGACCAACACATTCGTCATCACACTCAGCCATGACGCAGAGACCCAGCCTTCATCCCTACATCCCTCAACCCTCACCCTTTCATTCCTTGCCCTTCATTCATTCATCCCTGGACCCTCATCCCATCATCCCTTTGACCCTCGGCCCTAGTCCTTTCATTCCTGGACCCTTCAGCCCTCATCCCTTTGTCCCTCATCCTTTGACCCTCAGCCCTTACCCATTCATCCATCACCCTTCACCCCCTCATACCCCAACCTTCATTCTTTCATCCCCCACCTTTCATCCCTCGACCCTCATCCTTCATCTCTGACCTTCATCCCCTTATTACTCGACCCTTATCTCGCCATCATACATCCTATCATCCCTTTACCCTCGATCCTTATCCCTCCATTCTCTAATTCCTCAATCCTCATCCCTTCATGCTTTCCTCCACACCCTTAATCCATGACATGCAATAAACCATTCTAAGTCTTTATTTTATTGGCGTGGTCTTTGTTAGTGAAAAATCAGTTAAATACAAAAATGAGCAGCAGTTGTTTTTGAGGTATTACCGCTGTAGAGTTGAAACAATGGAGGTCAACACAAGTTTTCTATGGACACAAATCTGCTCTGATCACCACAGCTGAGAATATTTTATGTTCTAATATGTATCAGACCCAAAGCCACACGTTCATACCCACTCTGTCAAGACAGAAGAGTCTCAGTACAAGGGGTAAATGTTTGCTGTCTGGACTTCCTGTTTATGCCAGGTACAGTTTGAGCTGCTGCATCTGCAACTAAAGCTCAGACACTCTCTTACACACATCAACACAAACTTCCCCACGTCCAGCGTCATTCCCACATGTACGGCCAACATGCGTCCTCAAATGTGGAACTACACATGTGGTTCTATTTATAGTTCAGTTAGAGGAAAGTCTTTCTGCTTTAAACACACAAAGAGGGCATGTTGGAATAAAGATGTACAGTATCATTTTGCATAATGATGTAATTTGACACAAACCCTGTAGTGCAATAATCACTCAGTCAGAGTGTCCCCCAATGTGCAATAACCGTCTACAAGGAATAACAGTGAAATAAATACAGCCCTTTAAGGACTAAAACCAGAAGTTGAAGACATTTTTGACTTTCATTTTGCTGTTTTTCTGTATATTTAGCAGAAGGATTAGTACATGTTTTTCTCTGGGGCACGAAAATATGTGGTTCTCTTTTCGAAAAACACATCCTGATGATCAAGTTAAGATCAGAGCTCTGTATATCCTCCTGAAAAGACTTTTTGGGGGTGAAATTGACAGCATAAGAGACCCAGAGGCTGCAGTAAATACGTCCTCTTTCCTCTAAAGGCTGTCCACTGTAAGATATATACGATGTGAGAAAGAAAGTGAGTGAGTGAAGGGAATTGTTTTCTAAATGAGTGACTACCTGGCTGATGGACGAGGTGAACAGAGGGAACGAATGAGTCACCCCGACAAAAAAATGAAAAGACAAAGAGCGCCAAAACCAGCCAAAATGTCAGACGACATGACTCAATGAAGTCAAGCATGAGGAACAGGCCCCACAGAAACCAACAGGCCGAGGGGGGAAAGAGAAGTCCTGCACCCCCCCGAGATGAAAAAGCAGAGCCACACCTGCTTTCAATTTCCACCAAATTGAAATTCTGTCAGGAACAATGGGCGCCTTTGTGAGGCCGCGAGCGAGCGCAAACGAGAATCAGAAACACAACAAGAAGGAAAATGAGAAGCAGGATGATATTTGTCATATCTGTATGTGAGAGTGTGTCAGCGTTTACATGTTTCCTATTATAGAAAGCAGTTTGCATAAACACATGAAAACTATGGTGGACTTCCAACTGCTTTAAGGTGAAGAAACTTCGATGGTATGATATACGATCAGAATACTACAGGGTTGTCACACTTCATGTCATTTCACTGAAAAATAGGAGAGTACAGGCCTTGTGTTGTTTCAGTTTATTTGAAAATGTGTCTCTGACTTTGTGTTATTTGAAGATGACTCCAGACAATGTATTGCATTTCCATAAAGTTGGGCAACTCTCAAAGGGCAGATTTTAAAAAGAATCATCAAAGTCAAAGCAGCAGAGGCTGAGGTATCCTGAATCTTAGTCTACAGTATGGGTCAAACTGGATCCTGCATTTCCCATAATGCAACTCAATTGCATCTCTTCATTTCCAAAATATTCTTCAGTATAATCGTTAAAAAGAGTTACATAAATAATCTTCTCCTAACTGCATCGCAATGCTTGTGACAATGTCCTGACCCAACAGCATTGCTGTAGAAACATTGTGCCCACCCTTTGGTATTTTTTTTTAGGGTCTCATGTACCCACACAGATCTCTGTTTATCTGTGCCCAACAAATTATTTACTGACAGCCTCTCATCATCAACCAGAGCTACAGCAAGTACTCTCTGCCTCAACATTTGAAAATAAAATCAGGGGCCTGAGGAGTTTTTGGGCTAAAAATGGAAATGCTTTCTCACAGGGAATATATCGAGGGAGACCAGAGGGTGGCAGCAACATTGTCCCACCACTGGGATGGTGTTACTTTCCAGCTATTATCACCAAATGAATGGCGCCGATAGCCAGCTTCCACCTGACCCAGGTGGTGTGCAGCGCAGAGCGATCAAAGCTCATGTTGGCCAAACAGTGAAGACCAGATGGTGGGCAGTGGGCACAATGTTTTTGCATGTTAATGTGGCTCGCCAACTGATATTTATATGGCAAAACATTAAAAATGAGCCACCTCTAAATGGATAGTGTTTTGAAATATGGTGCTAAAGCTCACTGAGTCAATGGAGCGCTGGACTACAAAGATAGGTCGCTTGTATTTCAAGTTGTAAAAACCAAACATGTCATTTAATTTAGCAGACATGAAATGTATTTACCATGGGTGCACACTGGGTGGCGCTTTATTGGTATTTGGAGCGTATAAAGGTGGGAACAAGGTTGTTGCTGTCAGGTGTTTCACCCCGGAAGGGCAAAAGGTTTTTTGACCGCTGTGGCGTGGGATAGTGTGCAACGTGCTGAAAGCTGTGTGTTCGGTTTGGATAAAAGATAAAGAAATGTATGTTGATGAAACTTGTGTTTGGTTGTATGAATAAATATGATGATTGTTCTGCAACTGGAACCTGCAGTTTTTTGTCTGAACTCAACACAACCAAGGAAACTGTGGCATCAACTGTGGAAAGCGCATCGGCAAAGTCAAAGTTTGTAGCTGCAAGTAATAGGCCTAACTGGTGGAGTGCCCCTTTAATGACAGAATTCATCAGACTTTTTCCACACTTTAATGAAACTTTGTGAGACTCTGCGTCACCTCACTGTAAACTCTGCTCCCATTGGCAGCCTCCCCTCCTGAACTCCCTCTAAACCTGTGATCTCAACACACAGATGGCATATCAAACAGCTCAAATTAGCACGGCGGCTAAGACCAAACTGCTCTGCCAGATCATGTTTTTCTCACCAGCTTTGCTCAGCACAAAAATAAGGGGTTCCTACAATTCTCCAAGCCAAGGACCCTTAAATTAAAAACTCAAAGCCATGCAGGTTGATTGAGGTGTTGTTTCAAGTCTCTCCATTGGTGAACATTTGTACAGTAGATGGGAAAATAACAGACGGCAGAGCGAAATCTCTTATCAGGATAGTCATTATTCTGGTTATAACCCCCGAGGGGCCTTCTCCACTGTGATTATGGGCACATCAGTGATTGGCAGCACAGAAGTACCCATAAAGCACATCGAGCAGGCTGTTACTGTATAATCTATAGTGTGGAAAGCTTTCTTTAAAGGGACAGTTCACAAGAAAATCAAAAATAGGCTAATTATTGTCCTTCCACCTGTAGTGCTATTTATGCACACAGAAAGAAAATAGTTCCTACATGAAACTGCTCACAACAAGGTCTGTGGATTATCTTGATTAACTGGGTCATGATTCCTAGAAAGAGACATTGCTGTTGAGTTTTTCAAGTGTTTTTTCTTCGTGCTTTGAGCACCACAAACCGAGTGCCATCTAGTTCCATTATACTGTAGAGAAGGCAGACATCTCTACGGCCGATATCTTCAACACTCTGCAACTCACGCCAAAACAATCTAGACTGATAAACAACACTACAGGTAAGAGGAACAATATGTATGTTTGATTTTATGGTGAACTGTCTCTTTAAAATAATGAAAAGCAGAAGAATAAAGCCTGTCAGTGTGTGTTTTTGGTTGAAATGGATACATGTGGACTCCAGGGAGTCCCCTTTGGGATCACAAACAAATGTATCACATCAATCAGAATTTTTACAGTTTTAAGGCACTGATACGACACATTTCTCCCCTTGCGTACATCCATACTTCATGGGAGTATGGATCAGTGTACAAGAACATAGATACGAGCTCAGGATGTTTTATTTATGGAGCAGAATACAGCTGATCCCAGCGGACTGACACTGTGGGCCAGTTGCCAGATTGTAGTAGATCCCTCCTAGAAGCTGAGAAACTGTGCGTGCATCTGTGACTACCTCCTTTCTTTAGTGTGCGTGATGCTGTATAGATGCATCAAATAAACCCACATACATTAGTGAGGGCGCAGCTGCAATACTGTTTGCGCGAGCGCGCGATATGATCGATACCAGGTGCAGACAGAGAGACACAAAGATCAATGAGCTGTGATCATGAAGTCTAGGCCGCTTATGATCATTAGCCAGCTGCTAATGAACTTAGAACGCCATGTTTGCTAATGAGCTCTCGTCTCCTTGAGTTTGTCTCGGGGAAAATTAAACACGCAGGACAAGGATACAAAAAGTGGAAAGTAGACTGTAAGCATTTCCGTGCTCCCTGGTGTTACATGTTGATACATGGCACAAGTTAATGTGTGCAGGTGTGTGGTTGCAACACACCAAAACAATCTACGCTGATAAAATGCACTACAAGTGAGCAGAAAAAAAATTTACTTTTAATTTTGGGGTGAACTGTCCCTTTAAATGTGAATATTTGCTGATATTTTTTGTCATCTGTGATGGTAAACCTTTCTTTTTTTTGTTTGAATCATCTATAGATAGATCTACAGCATCCTAGCCTGCATCTAAACCTTGCTGGCAGAGGTCCAGACTCAGATATGAGATGTGGGGGCAGAGCGCTGCACAACGCCCGGGGGAAGTGTGCTAAAGCTGGGTCGAGGGCTGGCTGGCGGTGGCCGGGGGGCCTGGAGGGAGGCGCCCGGTCACATCGCATATAAATCACCTGGTCACAGATACACAGAGCATTGTTTAGCCAGAGTGACGGCTACACTCTCTGAGGACAGTCTGACTCGCAAAGATACAGTACCACACACACACACACCATACATGTATATACACACATGCAGAAAAGGAGAGCATGGAGGAGGCTCCAGTGAGAGTTAGGAGGGGTGTCTGGCTGCGGACAGTCAGCCTGTGTGGCAGCTGAACAGCACATGAGGTCCCTTCGGAGGCGGTTGACCAAAAGTAGGTCTGAGTGCAGTTTCATGTCAGTTGGAGGTGGGCATCATCATCATCATCATCACAACCACAAACATCATCAGCAGTATTATTAAATTATGGACAAAAATACATGTTTTCTCAAACAACCTCAACACAGGAAAACACAGGAAATAGTGCAGCGGAGTTTGGACATCGCTCACTGCAGAAGGTCACAACCTTAAAAACAACAGTCGCTGATGAAGCCACATGAGAGTACATGAGCCTTTCTATTGGCCAGTGCTTCAAAAACAGCTCATTATATGGGATTAATAAAGCAAAAGTATGTTCACTAATGTTTTTTAAATCTATCAGTTTTAATGCTAGAGAAATTTGCTGTACTGCTCATTAATGACAAATTTGAAAGCTGATATTTCCTTAATGTGTGTGCAAGACAATTGACTTGTGTTCGCACCAGATAAAAAAAAAATTTAATAATAAAATAAAATTAAAAAAACACTTCAGGGCTCCATAGCAAAATAAATCTATATACATTAAAAAAGGTGTATGTCACAGGACCAAACATAAAAAAAAAAAAAAAAATAGATAAATAAAAAAAAAATAATAATAATAAGATAAAATGAAACAAAATGAAAATAAAATAAGATAAAATAAAATAAAAAAGACCTTGCTATGGAAACAAAAAAAAGACATATGTTTTCATTTTAACAGCCACTGAATACTTAATATTGTAAACATGTATCTGAATTTATTTGTTCTGAATTTACCTTTTTAAAATTAGAAAATGACTTTTCTTGATTTGCAATTTCAAAAGCTGAATTTAAATATATGTTGTGTACATATGTCCATAAATTCAGATCCAAAACTTCAACTTTTAGAATATCAATAAAAATAAATTCAGGTAGCTCAACCCTGCTGATCCAAAAATTCAACTTTCAAAGTAAAATAAAATGAAATGAAATAAAATATAAAAAGAATAAATTCAGGTTGCCCAGATTTTAACTGGTCAAATAAAGATCCAAAAATTTAAGTCATAAATTAAATTTGTGGACCTCCATTTGTAAAAAAAAAAAAAAATCTAATTCAACTTTTGAAATAGCAAATAATGAGTAAAAAATTTCAAGTTAAAGTTAAAAAAAATTGCCAAAAAAATTCTATAGATTAAAGAAAAATTGCAAAGTGAAAAATTTAAAATCAAACTATTCAAAAGAGGTTTTGTATAACTTCCTCTTGAATATGTAGTCCTTGTCCTTTCACAGTAAACTGATAAAGATGATGCTGTGGGGAATTATCCGCCAGGCCCGCACATACAGCCGCTGAGACAGATTCATTACTCAAGATTCCCCTCACTCAACGCAAGCTAATCACCAGGCAGGGCGAGCAGATAGGCTCCTATTAGCAGAGGGAAATGACATTCCTAACACACACCAGGCCGCACACATGCAGGCACAGTCATACAGAGGTGACACACACAGAGGCGTGGCAGGCTGTAACAGTCCAATCAAAGCCTGATTGATTTTCAGAGCTCTCGGGGGATTCTGTTCAGTCAATAAGGGACTCTGTTAGACGACTGAAGACATGATGGATCTACCATACATCTTGACTTACAGTGTTTCAGCTGCCTTGTTCTGGAGTACAGCGCAGAGTAAAAGTGAAGTCGTTTTGAGCAGCCTGAAAGTTACTGCAGGTTCGTGAAAGTCATTTTTTTATTGCGAAGAAATCAAGAGGCAGACAACCAACAATATGAACATAGAGCAGTTATTTTACAGATACATGGTCATATAGCCTTTTCTTAAAGGATTTCTATGTCCGAGTCAAACCAACTAGATCCTACATGTCCCACAATGCAACTTAATAGCAACAAGACTCTCAAAGTGAAACAGATATCTTAGAGTACTTTTTCATGCGCATACATAGCAAACTGCACTGTTTTTAATTCAATGGGAGTTCCTCTTTGAACACAGGCATATTTCCAAGGTGGCAATCTCTCATAAGGGCCCATTCTCCATGTAACACATTGTTGGAGGGCCCACTTTCCCCCACCTCACGGGCCCCAGTGCAACCACACTGCCTGCACTGTCTATATTTACACCCCTGACCCATAGCCAACCCTATTTGTAATTTGTAATACTAACTGTTAACATCTCCAGGCCCAAGTCGGGATAACTCGGATGACATCACCAGGGGATAATTTCACAAACTTCCTATCCTCAAGCTTCCTCCAGAGCTACAGACACACACAGACTGAGTGTGACTACACAAGACAAGTAAACCGAAGGTCACGTCTGAAACCAGTGGGGTTCACCTTTAATATACAGCAGTATGGAGGGTTTCTGGTTTCTTTTTGGCCCAAATCGTCAAATGAAAATTCAAACAAGAGGGTAGCCAAAGTAAAAAGAAGTAAAAGATGAAACCTGTTGTGACTCTCAAATCGATTGCCAGTTGATTTATTACACTAACACAAGACTATGGTTACATTTATGTTAAAGCGGTAGTTCAGATTTTTAGAAGTAGGGTTGTATGAGGTCCTTATCCATAGTCAGCGACTGTAAAAACCAATATCAGTTTAAGTGTACGCTATATTTACAATGTTTTCACTGCTTTACCTTGCCTTCAGGCAACTCTTTCCTACAGGGAACTGAACTGAAAGTGAAACTTATCTGTCAGAGTTCCAGTTACAAAGTCGGAAGGAAGGAAGAAGAAGTCGGAAAACAAGATGGCAACGTCTACGAAAGCTATTCTCGCACTTGCCTTGTCCAAATATTAGTGCGACAAACACTAGTCAGAATTGCTAATAAACTGAATATTACAGGAGCTTCTACTTAACTGTTTACACCCGGGGCAGCCATCTTTGATTGTCAACTTGGGGGTGGTGAGGATTCTCCGACTTTCCGACTCGGAATTCCGACTTCAGGGGGCGTTCCAGTTGAAATTTCCCACTCGGAACTCGGAAATCCCGACTTCCCAGTACAACCTGAACGCACCATATGCTCTCTTCAAAGCCAGACTCCATTGACAAAAGTAGTAATTTTACATTGTCGAACACAGGAGCTGCTAGTCTACCGCTGCCTCTGTTGGTTACTTGTTTGTGTTACTGTGTAAATTCGGTGCTTTAAGGGGTTTGATTGGACAAACCACAGTCACACAATAAAACAAAATAACTAACAAGTAGTAGACCAGTATTTCCAATGTTAAGCGAGGTAAACTACAGTTTATTGACAATGGAGTTTGGTGGCTTTGAAGACAGCGATATAACAGCTTCAGTTTGATATTAGAAAGCGCTGTCTGACAGAAAGATAAGGCAGTGAAAATATTCTAAATATAGCATTTACTCGAAGCAATATTGATTTTTAGGTGGCTAAGATACCTTCTCCTGCTGCCCCCCCTCCACTGCTTAGCTTCAGTGGCAGTACTCCTGTCTGCTTCTCCAAACTGGGGGCAAGCTGACCTTCATCTACTGTATGTAATACACTGATCATGGATAAGTGCCTCATAAAACCTCACTTTAAAATATTTGAACTATCCCTTTAATAATGTTTGTTTGGTGGCATGACAACAATGTTAAAAGACCTACAAATACTTGATTTTCTAATTAAGTCAAGCTCTGTATCATGCTTAAACAAATATGTTATTTATATGGTCTAGAAAATGACAACTTGTGCCTTTAACTAGCTGAGTAGCCTTTTCAAAATACTCTAATGTCAAAAAAAGTCAATAAAGCAGCACTTTTTCATGCTCACATCACTACTTTAAAGTAAAGAGAGGCAGAAAATATGAAACAGAAAGAAGCTGGTATCAGAAAACATCTGAGGTGTGGAGTTAAACTTGTGACACTGCAGAATACCTTGAACATAATCCCAGGTGTTAGCGGAGCACCCTGACTGCGCTCGGGTAAACACAGGCAGGAAATTCTTTAGCAAATATGTTAAAAAATCACATCGCCGCTGCTGTGTCAAATAACGGTTGTTGTTATTCATAGCGGGGCTGCTTAGCATATTGTAGAGCAGTAATGAGCTCACTGAAGTATTTGGCCAGTGCTGTAAAAACTAGCCTGCATTTGTGGCTGTTTCTGTCAGCACGTCAAATCGAATATTCTCTCTCTGTGTGTGGGGTGATAAATTATTAATAGCATGTATTTGAGGAGCTTTCTTAGAGCCCGCTTCTCGCACGTCACTCAGCCCTCTCCTCCTCTTCCTCTCCCTGCTGATGTCACACCTCACAGCCCTCGCTCTTTCTCCCCTCCTCAATGCTCATCTCTTTTTTGTTGCCGATTTGAAGGGTGATAATGTCGGTTTGGATAGCCTCGCATCTGGACAACTCAATGTCTCACTTTGCATATGAACTGCGTGGGAGCTCTTTCCTGCACCCTGCCTCTTTCCCCTTGCATCTAAATGGCCCTCTCCTCCACTGCAAGCTACAGAAAAGTAGGGCAGATGCCTCATTTAACACTTGGGTGCGATCAGTACACACTGTGTATACATTATACAACAAAAAAAGCAATAAATCCACCTAAAGATGGTGTTGCACTGCAGCTAGGAGCATTAAAAGGTACATAATGTGTGATGCGGCAATATGTTAACATACAAAACCCACAATTTATGATGATGTGGCTGGAGAGGATCTTAAAAAACAGATTTTTCATTCCACATGTGTAGGAAGAAGACACAGCAGGCTTTAACACTAAATTTATGTTCCCCTGCAAGAAAACACTCCTATGTCCATATTCACATGCCTCCAAGTCAACGCACATCCTCACACATGTCCAGAGGTGTGTTGGCAGCTTGACTTTTTCTTTCTTTCTTTTTTTTTTTTTTTAAAACCAAGATGCTGCGTGGAAAGCCCCCGGTTCCTGACACACTCAGTCAGTCCCAGATAGCAGGAGAAGCAAGCAGCAGCAGATTAAATTATACAGGAGAAACCAGAAATAGCTCTAGTGCCGAGGCCGCGTGGACTCGACGCAAGAACGCGCCGATGCGAGTCGCCACAGAGCAGTCAAGTAGATTAGTCTTGCGAGGATCACGGAACAGAACCGACTACTGTAGATTCGCCGGCCATGCTCTCTCACGTACGACTGAGCCGAACTTGACCTCTAGAGACCAGAGGGTGAAGGATGTTGGCGGAGAATCTCCAGGTTTGATGAGAGTGGTGTTAGACCTGAGTAAACTTGGCACATTTTGAACCAAACTCCCTTCAAAAAAACACTTGTTTTCAAAATTTCAGCCAAACATCAAAGACAGAAAACAGTCAGAAGCGACAGTGGTGCTGCTGTGCTGTTAAAAGGAACCTCTGATCATGAACAGCTCACCTGTCTACACCTCACACATGAGCATAAACCCCCATTTGACAACACTTTGGAAGGTCATTCAGAGCAAAACAAAAAATAAATACACCGCTACCTCTTCTACCCTTTCTGAAAACCTACATCTGTTTCCATGATGACCTTTAGCCGAGCGCTGGGACCTGCCTACATCCCCGTCTGCCATTTCTTACCCAAAACATGCAGGAGAGGCAAACCCAGGTCCTGGCCCTCCCCGCCAGAGCCGAGGGCAGAGACAGAGAGACGGAGGGCATCCTGAAAAAAAAAGGGCTCCCCGGGGCTCACGGCAGAAATCCACGGTATTCCCAGAAACTCCCGGCGGCTCCACGCAGGCTTTGGCGACACAGATCCATGCCAGACATGCGAGGTGCACACAGGGTGGGGAAGGGAATGCTGCTCTGGTTTTCTCTCTCTGATGGCCTTAGTCAGTCTCCCGCATCTGAGTTCCCTCCCTCTCTCTTGCTTGCTTGCTCTAACTCTTCCACTCCTGGTCCTTCTCTGTCTCTCTTGTTCGCTCACTCACTTCTGCCCTCCTCTCTGTCCCTCTTGAAGTGTGGTAACTTTATTCCGTGGAGGAAAAGGGGGGGGGGGGGGGGGGGGGAGGTGAGTCTTGGCCCTTTATTTTTCTCCCTCCCAAACCTCCCCTCTCCTCAAATGATCCTTGTTAGCCCCTCCTTTCCCTTCTCTCTCTTTACCCCTCATACACTAACACTCTATTCATTGACCACCGTCCACCCCCTTGGCTTCCTTGCATTGCATACCTCACCTCTCTTTCCCTCCACCTCTCCTCTGCAAGCATGCTCGCTCATGTCTGTGCTAATGTCACTTCAATTTTTCATCGCCAACCCCTTCCTGTTTCCAGATCTCCACTCTTCCTTCAAAATATCTGCAGGACTCGACAGCTGCTGTGACGCAGCACAGTGGCCACACACACTGCAAACAACCAACCGTCCTAACAGGTAAACCAAACTAACATGTAGCTGCTGCAGAATTTAGTGGAAATGATTGGAAAATACAGCTGAGCTCATCATATTGTGGATATAGCAGTTGCACTCAAAGTGTACCCATGTGCACATATGCACACAATAATGACCATATGGCAGTGTGTGCTTTGCAGTGAAGGCAGTGACATCCTTATGTTTTGCAAGAAAACTGACTTGTCTTCCTCTGAAAACTCAAAATGCAGCATTACACCATAAAACAGGAAAACTTGCAAGATACACATTAAAAAGGAAAGCCTAAACTGTCAGACACATCTTGACTTTTAGTCAAAAGTATGGTCCAAAAACACTGGATCGTTAATACTCAGTTTGGTCACTACAAATGTAGCTGGAAATGTCTCTAACCCTTGTTAAAAAATACTCACTTCTGTCACTACAAACACTAGTGGAAAGTCTCAAACTCTTGTGAAAAAAAACCTAGTTCAGTCGCTACAAACACAGCTGGAAATGTCCCCAACCCTTGATAAAGAATACCTGCTTTTGTCACTACAAACACAGCTGGACATGTCCTAAACTCTGTTAAAAAAGACCCGCTTTTGTCACTACAAACACAGCTGGAAATGTCCTGAACTCTTGATAAAGAATACTTGCTTTTGTCACCACAAACACAGCTGGAAATGTCCCTAACTCTTGTTAAAAACTACCAGGTTTGGTCACCATAAACACAGCTGGAAATGTCCCTAACCCACGATAAAGAATACTTGCTTTTGTCACTACAAACACAGCTGAAAATGTCCTAAACTCTTGTTAAAAAAGACCCGCTTTTGTCACCATAAACACAGCTGGAAATGTCCTGAACTCTTGTGAAAAGAGACCTGCATTTGTCACTACAAACATGGCTGGAAATGTCCCTAACTCTTGTTAAAAACTACCAGGTTTGGTCACTAGAAACATCGCAGGAAATGTCCTGAACTCTTGCTAAAAGAGACCCGCTTTTGTCACTACAAACACGGCTGGAAATGTCCCTAACCCTTGATAAAGAATACCTGCTTTTGTCACTACAAACATAGCTGGAAATGTCCTGAACTCTTGGTAAAAAAGACCCGCTTTTGTCACCATAAACACAGCTGGAAATGTCCTAAACTCTTGTTTAAAGAGACCCGCTTTTGTCACTACAACCATGGCTGGAAATGTCCTGAACCTACATTAAAAAATACTCACTTATCACGACAAACACAAGTGGAAATGTCCTAAACTCTTGTTAAAAAAGACCTGCATTTGTCACTACAAACATGGCTGGAAATGTCCCTAACTCTTGTTAAAAACTACCAGGTTTGGTCACTAGAAACACAGCTGGAAATGTCCCTAACCCTTGATAAAGAATACCTGCTTTCGTCATTACAAACACAGCTGGAAATGTCCTGAACTCTTGCTAAAAAAGACCTGCTTTTGTCACTACAAACACAGCTGGAAATGTCCCTAACCCTTGATAAAGAATACCTGCTTTTGTCACTACAAACATAGCTGGAAATGTCCTGAACTCTTGGTAAAAAAGACCCGCTTTTGTCACCATAAACACAGCTGGAAATGTCCTAAACTCTTGTTTAAAGAGACCCGCTTTTGTCACTACAACCATGGCTGGAAATGTCCTGAACCTACATTAAAAAATACTCACTTATCACGACAAACACAAGTGGAAATGTCCCAAACTCTTGTTGAAAAATACCCATTTTTGTCACAACAAACGTGGCTGGAAATCTCCGGAACTTGCGTTAAAAAATACCTGCATGTGTTGGTCTGGAACAGTGGTCTGCCTCTTGGCAGCCATGTGGCTTTGGTCTCACTTGATGACAAATTCACTTACTTACAAGTAATGTGAACTACATCACTTTAAAAACTTTGATATGATATCTATGAAACATACAAATGTGACATATCCCAGATCTTTCAAACTCCATGGCCCAGTCTGTAACTCAGGCTTTCTGTGAAATATCTGCAGTCTCCAAGCCAATGATGATGACATCATCAGGGTTACTTTCTCAGAGCCACAGACAACATTATTTTAATCTGTTTTATCAGGCTGACGGGTCCTTTCAAAGATGAGTGAACTGCATGAGAAAAAATAGTGTTCCTTCAACTGTACTGTGCAGCATTATAAAGATGACGACACCATTAAGCTGCATCATATAATAGAATTCATGCTTTTTTAAAGCTCCCTCCATTTATCCCTATGTGTGTGTTTTGCATCCTCCCACATCCTCCATGTGTGTGTGTATGCTAAATATTCCACATGCATGTATGCAAACATTCCCGAGCACACGTGTGAGAGATTGCTCCTTGCGTGTGTACATCTATACAACATACAGCACTGAATCAACATTATATCAGCAGCGCGGGCACATTACATCACTCCACAGTCAGATCCATAAAGGGCTAAGAGCCAATTCATTTTGAGAAAACACCCTCTATTGATCCCTGCTGCACTCCATCACTTCCACTGTAACAGTTACCTCAATCCATAGGCTAACCTGACACATAATCTGTGTGTGTGTTTGTGTGTGTGTCTCCCTCTGCGCGCACTCTATTAACATAATGTCAGCAAAGAGCACAGCGTGGACACATCGGGGGGATGCTACTGCGTGCGCTGAAGCAGTCATGTTAACTCCTGAGCTGGTTTTTAAATGGATTCGGTGCCTGTGTTTTCTACATGACAGCCACTTTTTTCCTGCAGCCAACTGGTCTAAACTGGGTTGCTAGCAGCCTCTAGTGGCCTCCAACCAATTCTCAGACAGTCTCTGCAGATGGGTAACGGTATGCTTTTATAAAGGCACATATATGGCTCATGCTTGCATCTTGTGTTGCTGTTTTTTCTGTCTTGGTTCAGCCAGAGTAGCCATTTAAGTGATACTTTACTACCTGCAAAAAGCATTGATTTTGGGTCTGCTATTGGGAGTGGTGTATTTTCTCAGTACAACATTTTTGCACAGTGAGGTCAGGTTCGAATTCCCTTATTCCCAATGCAACATGCCGGAACTCACTGAAAACACACAGGCAGGCAGGCAGGCAGGCACAAGCACACACACACTTACACATACACTTTATTTCCTACTGAATTCCGCTCGTGGAAAAGGGAATTTAACCCATCATGAGGCAGTAAAACTCTCCAGACTAATGATGTTAGCAGCTCTACCTATTTAAAGTTTAAGAGAACTCTGATGTACATGTACGTACAGTACAGTGACGAGCGCACACAGAGTGATATTTGATCGCCAGCTCCACCAACACAAACACACCCCAGATGTTTAAATATTTTGCTTGTACTAGATATACCGACTCAAACAAAAACTGAGATGGAAGAGAGGAGAAAAAAGATTCCACATTGACTCTGCAGTCTCCTCTTCTGTCGCTGGAGAATCCATCACATTAAAGCTTTAATGCTAAAATAACAAAGCATCCATCATGCTGAACGCCGGGCCCCGGAATACAGCGAGCCATTCAGGGCAGGGAGTCTGCGATTCTCTATGGGCGCGGTACCTGCACGCTGTCGCCACAGTCGGACGACATTACTCAGCGTGGAAGGTAAGTTGGGAGCGTGTGATAAATACAACGAGCAATGAATGAGGTTTTCATGCATATGCTGGAGAGGCAATCTAGAGGGAGAGAATAAGGAGCCATTCGGCGGACAGGTTTCCCATCACCCTCTTCTCTTTTGGCTGTCTGCAGCACTGCCTGATGTGAATTTACTGCCCTCTGGGACATTAGTTAAATGAATAGGGAGGCAAGTAAACACAAATACAGAAGGAGAGGAGAGCAGAGGAGAGGAGAGGAAACCAAGAGTGACGAGAGGAGACAGGAGGAAAGAAGGCAAGGCAAGGAAAGAGGAACATATAGGAGAGGATATAGGAGGCAAGAGGAGATGAAATCACATAAAAAAAGAAACAGAAAAGAGAGGAAGGACACAAGGAGATGAGAAGAGAGATGAAATAACACAAGAGGAAATTAAGTGATATACAAAGAAAGCAACAGAGAGGAAAAGGAAGGAGAGGAAAGGGCAGGAGACAAGGAGCAGACATGAGAGGAGAAGAAAGCTCAATCACATTGAGGAAAAGTAACAGATAGAAAAGAGATGAAGGACACAAGGAGATGAGAAGAGAGGAGATGAAATGACAAGTGGAAATAGGTGGAATACATGTAAAGGAACAGAAGGAAAAGGAAGGAGAGGAAAGGGCAGGAGACCAAGTAGAGAGGAGAGGAGAGGAGAAGAAAGGGGACGAGAAGGGAGGAGACTAGACTTACAAAGGAAAGGAAGAGTGGAAAACAGGAAAGAGAAGGGTGACAAGAGAGGAAAGGACACAAGAGGAAATTTAGTGATATAAAAGGAGAGAAACAGGAAGAAAAAGGAAGGAGAGGAAAGGGCAGGAGACAAGGAGCAGACATGAGAGGAGAAGAAAGGAGACACGGGGAGAGGAAACAGATTGAGGAGAGGAGACAGGAGGAAAGAAGTCAAGGCAAAGAAATTAGATGAAACAGACAAAAAGACATATGTAGGAGAGAACATAGGAGATAAAATCACATGATGGAAAAGAGAGGGAGGACACAAGGAAATGAGAGAGAGGAGATAAAATGACACAACACGAGGAAATTAGGTGAAATGAAAGGAAAGGAACAGGAGGGAAAAGGAAGCAGGAGAGACAACAAGTAGAGGAGAGAGAGGAGGAGAAAAAAGGAGGCAAGAGAAGAGGACACTAGACTGAAAGAAGAAAAAGGAAGTGAAATGAGAGGAAGGGAACAGAAAGAAAAAAGAGGGAAAGGGCAGGAGGCACAAGGAGACAAGAGGAGAGGAGAGGAGACGAAGGAAAGAGAAGAGGACAGGAGATGAAAGTACACAAATTAAATTTAGTGAACTCAATGAAAAGGAACAAAAAAATGAAGGACAGGAAAGGAAAGAAGACAGAAGGAGTAGAGAGGACAGAAGAGGGGACGAGAGGAGGCAAGAGGAGAGTAAAGTAGATTTTAAAAAGAAAAACGAGGGGATGTAATAAAAGAAAAGAAAAGGGAACACAAAGGAGGAGAGGAAAGGAAATTAGGGGAGACATAAGGACAGGAGAGAGGATGTAGTGAAATAAAAGAGAAGGAAAGGAACATAAAAGAGGAGAGGGAAAGGAAAAAAGGGAAGGAGATGAGAGGTGACAAGAGGAGACATGACGAAGAGATGAGAGGATTCAATGAAATAAAAGAAAAGAAACAAAAAGGGAAAGAAATTGGAAGGAAGAGAGGATGCAAGGAGGAGAGGAGAGGAGAGGAGAGGAGAGGAGAGAGTTACCCTCCCATAGTACCACAGTAGTGTCACCATAGTAACACACATGGAGAAAACCTTTACACATCAGCCCTCCACCTCCCTCTCTGTTTCCCCATCTCCTTCTTACAAAACCCACCGCACATTCACAGACACGCCGACAGTACTCCGAGCCCATCTCCTGTTGTAACCCGGCCCCATCATGTGTAAGGGTGGGGGGGAGTTGTGTGAGCCGCGTTGCCATGGAAACTGAACACCTCACAGCGGTCCTCAGAGGGAAGACACAGAGCCTTACCTCTCCACTTTCACCTCCCAGTCGGTCACGTGAGCAGCTCGAGTGCTGCAGCTGGAGCGACAGACTGAATGGCTGTCATGTACACTGCAAAAAGTCCTGGTGTGAGGCAAAATCCTCGTTTATTTATCTGTCCTGTGAAACAACACAGGGCCATACGAGGTATACCGACCTCTGTTTCCGGCTGTTTACAGTATACCAACTGATCAGCCAGAAATCCATTGGAACACATAGGAGTGTATACCCACTTCCTCCTTGGTAACCTACCTATTTACCTTGGAGTACACCCCCGTTCCGAACTACCACCACACCACTGAATCCAGGTCATTCTTTTGTCAAGGTGCAGCCCCACTGGCCACTCATAAAATATATCAGCCAACTGTTGCTCTAAGTGGATAAACAAGTGATGAGATGAGAGATGAACAGCAACATCTTTTGTTGAAAAGAAATTAAGAGTGCTTTCACACCTGCCCTGTTTGGTTCGACTCAAACTCAAGTTCGTTTGCCCCCTCAGTGCGGTTCGTTTGGACAGGTGTGAACACAGCAATCGCACTCAGGTGCGCACCAGAACAACCGGGCCGAGACCTTCTTGAAGAGGTGGTCTCGGTCCGGTTACAAACGAACTCTGGTGTGGTTCATATGTGGTGAGAACGTGTTCCGTCCTCAATCCGAACCAACTGCAGTCGCATGACACATTGTTTCCATGTGTAAAAATGTATTGTTGTTCGAGTGAAAGAGAAATATTTATGCCAAGTTATTGGTGCAAAAGCTCTCTATCAGGCAATATCTGTCTCTCTGACGAGTCATAAAAACCATATCTGCCACATCAGTTAGAATAGATCAGCGTTTTCCCATTGAAACTAACTTTTGTCAAGACTTTTGTACGAATGAGCATTCATATCATTAAAGTCAGTCCAAAGGGAGTTGGGTTGGGAACCGGAGGGTCACAGGTTCAAGTCCCCGTCCGGATCAAATACGGAGCATTGACTGGTAGCAGGAGAGGTACTGGTTTGCCTCCTGGGCATTGTGGAGGTGCCCCTGAGCAAGGCACAGAACCCCCAACTGCTTGGAGCACCTGCCCATGGACAGCCCCCTCACGCTGACATTTCACCATAATGCAAGTACAGGTTGGTACGTATAACTACAAAAAGTAGTGCACCACAATGCGTATATAACCCACTTAACTATGAGCCACTAAGGTAACCAAAAAGGCTGCGATACACTAACAGGAGTAAAAAAGAAGTGCGACTGTGCAGGCAGGTTGGGGCGGTGGATGGGTCACAAAATACAGGACTCTGTTTGAAGCATTGAACTTTGAGATATTTTAGGTACTCTGTCACCATGTCCCTTTCCTAAACCTAATCTATGTAACTTTACTTGCTTAAATCTAACCTACGTAGCATTAAATACTAACTTTATGTTAAGTGCATAATGTTATTCACCATTGTATGTGCATTTATACCTTGGGATATAGCAACCTCTTCCCATAGTAACTAACTTTTCTAAAGAATTTTCTTCTTTTTGTTTCTAAGATGGAAGTTGTCTGCAATAGGAGGCACAATTGGGTGTTGAATAGGTCACAAAACACAGGACTTTCATCTGAACTAAACTTTGAGTTATTTTAAGGTACGTTATCATAGCGTTCCTTTCCCCAAACCTAACCTATGTAACTTTACTGTCCTAACCCTCAAGATGACCCACCATGTCTCTTTTCCGAAATCTAACCGAAATAACATTACTTGCCTAAACTTAACCAAAGTAACTTAACATTAAGAATGTAATGTAATTTGTCGGGTGCTAATTGGTTGGCTATTATATGAACTATTGTATGAGGCCTTTTTTTCCCCATAGAAACCAACTTTTTTATGCGGGAAACAAGAAAGATTAAGATAGGGAACTTAAATGGAATCAAGAAAAAAAAACTTGCTTTCAATACCAAGACAAAACTATGGTTTCTCCTTATGTTCTTAACCATTGATTCAGTCACTGTTCTCTCAGTTACTGTTTCCAGTAGCTGTTTAACGATGTTTGTCCCTATGCCTGTATTAGAGTGGTGTATTGTACGTTTTATACCGCATAACTCTAACCAGGAAAAAGATCTGCAAATTCGCTTTGGCTAAAAGTCATATATACACTGCATTGGTTGCTTTTTTTAATGTAACAATGCCTACATGCATTGTCACTGAAATATCATTTTAAAAAAGACTCAGATCGACAAAACTGAGATTTTAGAGTGAGAAAATAGCATTTTTATTAAAGAGGCTACGTGATAAGTCCTGTCAAGGTACAGGAAACAATGAAGGGTGTAGGTTTCATTCAAGGTTGGGGGGGATACATAAGAAATAAGGGGTGGAGTGTCCTCTCCGAGGATATTTTGAGAGTAAAATGCTTACTTTCCTGCATTCTGGTGAATTTTTGTGCACCAATTTGTGCTTTTTATGCATCAAAATATGATGGAAATGTCTCAAATTTCGTCAAAATAAAAGCCCTCTGCTTGGGAGGGACAAATGTACATGTTCTAAAAATTGAGGGGGGCGTGTCCCCCGCATAGCCCCTGGAATCTACTCGTATGGGAACAAGGGTCCAAATGTAGACCGTGCATGTACCATATCCATACCTTAACAAGGGTACATCCCTGGTGACAAGTCCCATTTTACAGTGTAGGTACAAGAGTTGAAGGTGTGCCTGAGCTACCCCTCTCTATAATGATACGGCTGGGGCCAGTTCAAAAAATGGTGCAAAAGCCTTCATTTGCATTGATAGTTTTTATATAGGAGTGTTTCTGAGAGTGAGAAAAATGCAAACAAAAGGAAATCGTCTTTCAAGACTGAAGAAAAAAATGCCAATGCTGAGAAGCCAGGTTGAGCAAAAGCTGTGCCTGAATGGACATAATGGGTTGGGGATTCATTGCAAAGGGTCGAGGAGAAACATAATGAGTGTGTGTGTGTCTGCACAGGCACTAACAAGCTCCACACACATTCACACACACATACGAGGGAGTGCGACAAGGGGAGTGTGGTGGGATTGAGCGCGGGTGTAGAGATAAGGAGCTGCGGCAATGGGGCGGGGGGGTTGCTGCTGGTGTTGGTGCTGGTGGGAGGGTGTTGGGGCTCGGAGAGACGGGCGGCTGCAGCAGTGCACGTTACGGCGTCACCACAAGCAAAATCCCATCATCGCCAGACTTTATAACAAGCGGTTCTCTATACGCAAGAGGGCTCGCAGTCGAGGGAGAGTTACAGCACTGCAACACTTAAGTTTCAAACCTTTCGACTGATATCCACACTCAGGATCGAAGCTTTATATGAGGCAAAATTGGCCAACGAAAAGGATGAAAATGAAAGATATGAGGGTAGATGAAAGTCTGGAAAGGTGTCTTTACCTTCTGACTATTTAAAAAACTGCTGAGGGTGCAGTGCATTAAGCTGATTTGGTCAGTGTTTCCTGCCTTAGGACACCTGCTATAAAAAAAGATCTCTATTTGCTCTAGAGGTGCTCATGGCGTTGGAAAAAAAAAAAGGCATGAGGAAAAAAAATCACCTCCAAAAATGATCCCACCCATCACCATTCATCACAGCATCACCTCAGGCACTGTTTCTGGTGTCCTCGCATGTGTGTAAGTGCATGTGTAAGTGTGTGTCAGAGGAAATAGTGCCATTTAGTTGTTACACATGATCGATTATCTGCTAGGGAAGAGCGAAAAAAAAAAAAAAGATTGTGCTCCAGGTTTTGCTAATAACATTGGCTCCGGGGACAAAGAAACAGAGTGTGCGTTCAGCTGATACCATTCAATGAACTCCGTTTGGCCTCTCTTGCTCACACACATGTGCCATCGACCATCGGAACATGGCGCAGGGATGAGAGACTCATCAAAAACGAGCAAATACAGCATGACGTGCAATGGCAGGAGATGAATGGGGTAAAATCAAGAGCTCTTTCATGGGAATACGCAAACCCCCAATAATGGTGCATTAGAAATCTGCAGTTCCGAAAGCAAGGTGACCCTATGTATCAGGAGCATTTGTTCCAGGTGGTTGCTGCAAGTGCCTGGCACAATCCAAAATCTGATCCCCATGGTTCCCCAGCATCTTTATCTAGAGCAGCTGCCTGGAGACCACTTGGAGATGTAACACTGACCTTGGATATGCACTTAGAGGGACACCAACCAGTCTTCCAAAGCCCATGGTCCATGACCAGTCGCCAAGCTCCTTTTCACAGCTACGTCACTTGGTGGTTTAGGTAAAACCGGCTGCATGTAATGGATGAGTGGTATGATCGAGGCCCATTCCGATGTATATTCATGCAGGATGAGAATTCCAGATATTTCTTTTGGCATTTATTGCAGAAGAAAGTCACCGGCGTGGGCTGAAGTGAGACATGAAAGATGTGCAGAACTCGTCCTCTAAGTCCACTGAATCCCTCTCCCATTCCCAGCAACCCCTTCCCACTCCCCCCCACCCCCTCCGCGAAGTCTTACCTTGTCTCGCTTGGCCCCCCGCAGAGGAAAGAAGCAGGAGAAGAGGAACTTGCCCCAGCTGATGACGGCAGCCAGGCACCAGTTGAGGCGAGCCATGCCTGCGTCTGTCCCGTCTCGTCTGCCAGCCTCTTATCTCCCCCCTCGGCGCCGGGATAGGATCCTGCAACCCCCCGTCAAGCGAAAAAAGACCTCGCAGACACCGGAGAGCCCTCTTGTCCTACTCCGTGGAGCAGAACTGAAAACCTTCCTTCAAGTCACACAACCACTGGGGATTTATTTTCCTTTCAGGGGTTTTTTTTTGGGCGATTTTGGCTACCTGTCTGGGTATGTGTCTGCAATTCCAATTTGAGGGGGAACAAGGGGGGCCGGTGTGAAGCTACTGGCGTCCCACGAATGGACTAGACCTTTGGACGGTCTAGAGGGACCCAAAGCATCAAGAGCCTAAAACTGTCTTCCTGTCTCTCCATCCATCTGTCTTTTTCTCTCTCTCTGTTTCGTCTCTTCTGTCTCCACAGCCCAGTCTAGATGAGTCAGTCCTCAAAGTGTGATGAGCACCGTCGGCTGCATAATGCGAAGAGCCCGTCGCTGATCGACGACACTGTTACACACACGCACACTGGCATGCCCACACTCCCTGTCTCTCACACACACATTCACGCACATGTACGGTGAAGAAAAGAAAAAAAGAAAGAAAGAAAACGCTGTCCTGGCACATACATCCACAGGCAGAAGAGCCCCCCTCTTGTCACACGGCTCCCCTCCAGGCTCAGGATCCCCGGTGCTTCGCGCTCACACACTCCGCTTACACACACTCGTCTCTCTCACTGTGCTGCTCTCTCACACATACACACATGCACTGATGCTGCAGCACTTACTCAGCCAGCGCGGGAGGAGGGGAGCAAAGGAGTGAGGAGGGGGGGAGCAGAAAAGGAGAAATGACTGGGAACATAACGGTTAGAAGAGCGAGAGAAAAAAAGATGGAAAACAGAAGGGGTTTCTGCTGAGAATGACAGATTGAGTGTATTCATTCAGTGTTTGTATTTCAGAGTTGAAGCCAGTGTCGCCGAGGAGAAGACGGCGACGTGCGTATGAGGGGAAAGTGCGCATCAAGTAGTGATGACTGGGAGAAGGTGGAGGAGCAACAGAATGGGCAGGAAGAGTGAATGGAGGATGGACGGATCAGGAGAAGGAGAAGAATGACAAAAAGGAAGGGGAAGGCGAGTCGCAGGAGGAGAGGCAGGAGGGGAGAATGTGTTTGAGAATATTGAGCAGAGAATACACACACAGCAGCATGCGCAATGTACGCACACAAAACGGACACGCAGCAGCCGTCACGGTGCAAGGCGGATACAAGGCAGGCACAGGGTGAGATGATTGTAGTGTGTGTGGAGAATTGGGTCGAAGGGAGAGAAGGAGGGAGGAGAGAAAGAAAGGAAAGGGGATGACAGAAAGAGGAGAGGAGCGGGGTGTTGAATCATTGTGTCTTGGGTGATTATTTCCCCCTCTCCCTCTCATACACACACATACACACACGACTGCAGGTGGTGCACAGGCTCGTTCACTGTGCTGCAGTCTCTCTACGCTTCAGTGGGAGCACATTTTCACTGCAGAACGCTTTTCTCTGCTACACCCCCCCCCCCTCTTCATCCCCAACCCCTCCCACCCGGCACACCACCGCCACACCAACGCAATCACAACACATCAAAGCAATGAGCGAGGGAGATAAAGTGTAGAGAGGATGCTGTTCTGTCAACCAAAGCTAGCTTAGCCTGAGGGGGGGTGGAGGTGGGGGTGGGGGTGGGGGTGCGTTTGGGGAAACATAACACAAATTGTTTGGCCTTATGGAAATGTGCTGGCAATAAAAAAAAAAATACAAACTGCTCCCATTAAAGCTACTCTTCATATTATTATGTACTGAGATCTGCATTCAGTGCACATGTCAGTACGTAAATATAATGCGTCCTCTCTGCATACATGTTCCCGCATGAGAGGAAATCTTGCATCAATGGCTCACATTGTAAATGCCTCTTAAAAGACCAGGCACTCAATGCATTTGCAGATATTCAGATTAAATAAATATAATGTAATTTATGAATCCATGTTGTGTATTGCTTATGCTGAAAAAATACTGCTGCTCTCGTGCACTGTTTGCACGTATACCTATGAAAAATCATGCACCACACTTCTTATATAACAGGCATAATCATGAGCCAGTAATTTGTGTATAACCCACATCATTGCAGGGGCTGGGATCACGTGACCAATTCGCTGATGGGAGTAAAGAAGGAACTACTGTGAACAGTGAAAGTCTGTGTAAGGAGGCAGGTTGGGGTAAAAGGGTCAAACAAACACAGGACTTTCCACCTGGAAACAGGTGTTTGGGACTGTGTGAAACTAAGTGAACCTTGAGTATTTTGAGGTGCGTCCTCACCATGTTTCTTTTACTGAGCCTTACCTATTCAAGTTTACTTTACTGAATATAACCTAGGTAACGTTACGATGCCTAACCATGTTTCTATCCTGAAACCTAACCTACATAACTTTACGACCCTCAGCCATGTTTCTTTTCTTAAACCTAACCTACATAACTTTACTTGCCTAAACCTTCCTCACATAACTTTACTTTTCCGTACCTAACCTACATAAATTTATAATGCCCAACCATGTTTCTATTCCTAAACCTATCCTACACAACTTTACGATGTCCAACAATATTTCTTTTTCTAAACTCAACCCTGTGTAACTTTATTTGCCTAAACCTAACATACATAACTACATAAGATGCCCACCCATGTTTCTTTTCTTAAACCTGAACCCCACCTATGGAACTTAACTTTCCTGAACCTAAACTACGTAACTTGCATAAACCAAACCTATATAACTTTATGACACTCAGCCATGTTTCTTTTCCGAACCAAATGTACGTAACTTTACTTACCTAAACCTAACCTCTATAATGTTGCGATGCCTATTCTTCTCTTCTTTCTTTTCCTAACCCTAACCTATGTAACTCTACTTACCTACATTACTTTATGCTAAGTACGTAACGTGACGATGCCATTCGCCAAGTGCTAATTCCTTAGATATCATATGAACCATTGTATAAAAGATTGGGTTAAAGAATGTACTGAGATGCCTTTGAGCACAGCAACTTCCCCCGAGTAGCTAATGATACAGAAGCACCGAGTAAAAAGACGACAGAAAAATAAGATAAGTAAGATATGCAGCCTTCAATCTATAATCTTGGACATCTCTGTATTAATTTGAGCCCATCAACTACTTTCTTCAAAAGAAAGTTCTCATTCTTTCTAACTTTTTTTTTGGCAAAAATTCTCAATATTTCACTTAGCTGAGCAGGAATTCTCAAACAAATACATTTTACTCAGGGGTCATCACAAGACCTAAGTAGAGGACTTTAACTAGAGTATTGAAGGCAAAATGAGTCAATGCCTACCCCAAAAACTTAAGATCCCTGCTGCTCCAGCCCAAAAGGCCGGACTCCCCCTGGAAAGAACGACTGACAGCGATGAGCACTACATCGGTCAAATGGCAAGGACACTGGGGAGAAGACTCAAAGAGCACTAGAAGCAGACATCAGCTGTTTGCAAACAACTCGCCATGACTGGTCACAGCAAGAACAGAGACAGATCAAGAGAGACAGATTAGACACCAAGAGATCTTTGAACCCTCCCTTGCCCACATTTATGACCACCAGTTATCACATTAACAAGGTCCCCTAATGAGGTCCAATGGTCACACCTGAGCAACTTTAAATTTCAGAAAGAAAGCCATTGGGGTACAGTCTCTAGGAGTGTCTCATCTAGTCAAGTGAAGTCAGTTTTATTTATACAGCCTAATATCACAAATTTGCTTCAAGGGGCTTTACGAACTGTACAGCATACAAAACCATCTGTCCTTTGACCCTTCGAAGAAGGAAAAAGTCTCCGAAATCTTCAAGAACAGCAACAAGAGGGCATTGATTCAATAGAAAATATCATGTGTACAGAACAGACCAACACAGTACGGCCAGTCAGGATAATTAAGTCATAGCAATGCGTAAGTACTGAAATGTCTTTCGGTATCCTAAAAATGGGTTTGAACTTGTTGCTTTCAATCAAAGATGAGCCTATATGCGTATCTGCAATCCTTACTGCTGAATTGCATTCCTGTCCACTGTGGCTACCACTGTAGGAAAAACAGAAATATCCTCCTTGACTATAATGGTTGATGTATGATGTCAGTATGATGGTGATTCAAAATGGCAGCTCTATAGAAAGAATCCAAAAACCTGACATATATCCTTAATGTTTTAGTTTTCATTGCTACTGAAAAAAAACCCATGTAACATCACACATCTATACTCGACTACTTCTCTGCAGGCACAAGAAAAATGTGCCCCCAAAAAGCAAATAGGCCCAGAAAATGCAATTCAGACAGAGTATTTTTCCTTTATGTCAACATTATTGATGATGTCCTGCTGCTTTTACACTGAACTGGCTCCCTGCTTCATTTTGCATGAGAAACAACACATACGACGCGGCATACGGAACCATTTGGAAGCACACAGCATTTAAGTTTGCAGTAGAATAAAAAAGCAGGGAAGGCATTGTGTTGACAGTCCATTTTTATCAGTAATATTTGTCTTTCCGCAGGGACGATGAAAGAGGAATATGTTTTTGTACTGCACAGTTTTCTACAGCAGTGTGTGCTGTACATCTCAGTGTGAGACTGGGCTCGTGTCCCACTCTCTTGGCAATGCGCTGACCTTTCTCATTAGGCATAAGCAACTTGCATAATCACTGCTGACTTCTATTGACTGGCCTGTCACACTGCCTATCCGTTTGACTGGAAACCCCGTGAAAAAGTGCAGGCTGCCAAAAAAACTTCTCCCTCAATGACTTTCCCCTGTCATCTGCTGCAGGATCAGAATCTATCATTTTTCACCGAGTGCACAAAAACAGGGGCTTTACAATGTTAGCTGTTTATCCTCTATTGCACCACAGGCTCTCCAGAAACATTATCAATATTTATCAAATGTTTGCCTTTTCCCCCCTCTACCCAAATATATGCACTGTTTGAAATATTCACAACCATATTCAGAGATTAAGCCCTGTCCCTTAATGTTGTAATTTAGTTTCGCTGAGTACTTATAATGACCCGTCCTCCAGGTCTGAGTCCTCACCTGCACACTTGCCCCCACATCTTGAGTGTTTTCATTATCCCCAGAGCAAGGTTATGTAAATTTTTTATCACATGCAAACAAAATCTGAGTAAATCTAATTTGAGTTAATGCTTTCACAACAAAGATCGTTATGAATGTTTTATACGTACTATTAAACCTCTTGTTGATTCAAAGGAGGGATCAGCAAATTAGTTCCCAGTTTGATGAGAATACACACAAATGTTGAGGGATTCCTGACCCGACTGTCGGATACAATACACGGTTGTATTTGTGTTTATTCTATTTTGAGTTTATGCTTCCATTTTTTTTTCCTGGCGATTGGCTCTGTATCCATTCTGGGATTGATTAACAGCGACTACTAACATAACACTTTTACTACGACAGCATGGCTGAGTGGGAAGAAGGGAATTAACTAATGCTGTCCATCCTGGATTTAAAGGAATAGTCTGTCATTTATACACTTACTTGCTTTCTTGCGGAGAGTGAGATGAGAGGATTGATACCATTCTCATACTCAGTACAGGTACAGGTTGTGACATCGGACGTCTAATATCAGGTTCGCACTACACGACATTTTTGTCCGTTCCAACAGTCACTATATCCGATAGCTGATAGTGGGGTCATAAAATCGGGGCACGACTTGGCCGACAGACATGACAGACTTCACGTTGGTCCACGACCAATCATCACTGGTTGTCTTTCAGGATGCACTTGATGTCGTCAGGTTATTCTTGTCCTATTTTTATTATTATTACCTTTATTTTCAGTCATTATGGCTGTTCATGACGCAGCTGAAATGTTCAAAGCGCCGGCAGATGGCAGGAGCTACATTTGAGGCATCGCACACAAACTATGACAGGCACTAGCTCTTTTTAAATAGCAATTGTGCAAATTTGCAGTAAAGCCCAATCAGTCTTCGTTCAGCATTGGCAGTATAAAAACAAAATCGGGGAGTGCAGCGAAATGCCACCTGCCTACTTTTGTTCATACAGAATGTGCCTTTTTCGAGGCAATGGGGGCGTGAGCAAGTAACAAAATATGTAGCTCAGCATGTGACGTAAACAGCTGCTGGTCAGTCCTGCGGCGATTCTCTCATAAGTTGGCCCGTCCTTCACCGTTCCCGTCATTTGGCGGTCAATGGCCTCTTTGTTTGCGAGGGCAAGGAGGGCGCGCAATTCCTTGTCTACCCAGTTGCTCATCTTTACAGTTTCTTTCAGGTTGGTGTCGACGTTGTTTGCGTTTCCCTCTTGCTACTAGCTGCTCATTCCTGCTATCAGCTGTTTCCTGTTTTTAAGTCCACTGCCAGCGGGTCGCACGTGCAGCGTCATCGACAGCTCCTCCCGTAAGTCATCAACAGCCCCTCCGGTGGTGGAAGGGTGCCCTGTGGTGGAAGGGTGCCTCGTTCTTTTTAAACCAAAAAGGTTCTGCCAATATGTTTACCCCTATGTAGTGGAAAATTGGGCATCTCAGATCAACTCGCCAATCCGGCTCTGTGTGTCTAAAGCCTTGCAGCTTGCCTGCAAAACCACCAACTACCATTTTTTTTTCCCCGTTAAAGGGTTTTTTTTTGGGAGTTTTTCCTTATCCACTGTGAGGGTCCTAAGGACAGAGGGATGTTGTATGCTGTAAAGCCCTTGGAGGCAAATTGTGATGTGTGATATTTGGCTTTATAAATAAAAATTAATTGACTGATTGAATTGAAAACGGCCCAACATTCGCTGAAAATCTGGCAGTGTAAAAGGGGCTACTGAATCTTCACAGATCGCTCGGTGTTTCTACTGGTCAAAGTGATGGCTGTGATGGGAGAGGCCATGAACGACAAGGAAAATCACACACGCTAAACTTTCTGCTGGGACATCATGAGGCGTCCAGACATGGTGTCGGTTGTCATCTACCATGACACACTACATGAGATGAAACAATGGATTATTGCATATGACACCCATTGGCTATAATCCGGCTGATATTGTGAAGTGTGAACCAGGCATAGTGCCAATATCAATTAATGCAGCATACTTATAGCAGATCATGTTGATATTTTGTTGGTTTGAAGTTGTTGTTAAGTAACCAAAGTCCAACATCTTCCAAACAGTATCATGCCAATGTCATCTAGACGTAGAACATGACATTCAATTGTAAGGTATGGAGATCAAAACCCAAAATCTGCAAAACATAATAATGACCACACATGAAATCATAACGTAGCATCAGGTCAGCTCAGACCAGGGTCCGACAACAACACAGCTGTGCTCCAGATTTCCTTCATTTTCAGGCTGGTTTTGTGGAGCTAAATGTTGTGCCTGGGGCACGTCGTGCATTAATGATACTCGTTACCTGGAGATGCTGGAAAAAGATATACGTTTCTTCCCTGTTTCAAAATCAAACCCTGAAACACTGTGATCTGTAGCCTATAGTTCAGCTTCAGCTTCTAACTGTCTTTGTCTTTTTTGCTAAGGGCCAAAAAGGACAATTGCAAAATGAGACCCAAGCTAACCAGATTCAATGTACACAATGTATCCAATATGCAAACCTTAGGTCGGACCTTGGTTCAGGCTTTACGGTGTGAAAAGGCCCTAAATCTCTCCAATTAATTTGTTGCATCTGGTTTGTTTCAGCAGCACACACACGTGTAAAAGAGTCAAGTTGCCATTTTATTAGGGTCTATTTTACAGGACCAGACTATTTCTTGGCTGAGACCTGTAACTTCCTGGCGTCTCTGCTGCATGCCTGGCAACTGGCCCTGACCAAGATATCACAAAGACGCTGGAAGGTGGATTTTGTTTCCTCTGGGCAAAGCTAGCTGTTTCCAGTCTTAATGCTAAGCTAAGTTAGCTGGCTGCTAGTGATAGCATCAAACTAGTGTACAATCCTGAGAATGGTATCAGTCGTCTCATCTAAGTAATTGTCAAAGTTTTCCTTTAAGATGCCCTTGAGCAAAGAATCGCTGCAGAAGATAATGCAGGATGTTGTTAGGAAATAAGCATTCAGACTCAGGAAACAGACGTAGTTTTACGTTATATTTCATGCATATAGTTATTAGTATTTGGGCTGATTTACTGTACAAACAGAAAGACACAGCACGCATTAAAAAATGTGACCTTCCAGGTGTAAAAACGTCTGTCCCATCCATTATCAAAATAATTAGTAAAAGCAGCTCACCACAACAGTTTGCAGGCTTGCAGTGATGTCACACGAGCCTCCGACGGCGACCGTCTGGCCACGGTTGTGATTGACAGCTGGACAGCGTGGTGTGCAAGCTGCAAGAGAAACAAGAAACAGAAGGAGGTGCAGAGTTTAGTTTTCTGCACCAGCATCCCATTCACATTCAGAGCACACAGTGTGCACTGTACTGAGCAGACAGCAGATTAGGTCCCATCACACACCTCATCATTCACTAACACGCAGACTCATCTGCCTTCCACTCCTCTCCCCTTCGCCTTTATATTCCCTTCTTCCTCACTTTCTCCTCTCCTTTGTTTTATTTCTCTCTCTTTTTATCTTTACTTGTTCTCTTAGTATTAGCCTCCCTTTTTCTTCTATGTCTTCTTCAGTGTACACCGAAAAGATTTCAGTGTACACTGAAAAGATTTCAGTTCAGTTTTCAGAACCTCTTTGAGACAAATACCAATCCAAAACCAATAATGATAATTTAGCATCAATGATTTTAGGACTAAATGAGCTGTTAGTTTGACTATTCTGCAGTGAAAACGTACAAACACGTACATGGAACATCAGCACACAGAATGCAGCCTCCCATGCCCTTGCACTGCAGCCATGCCAGCCCTGACTCCTGGGTGCAGGGTGCCATACATAATACATAATAATACATAATAATGACGACACCTCGTTGTTTCAGAAACGTCCCTCTTCATCACATCTAATCCAAGAGAAAGCACTGCAGAGACAGAGGTGACCCTCATGGCCTGTGATCAATGATTCAGTCTATTAAGTGAAGGTGCTTTGATCAGTGATTCTCAATGACACGGGATCATTGTACTCCAGTGATCTCCAAATGATTTGGTATTTTAACTAACTGTCTTGATCTTATTGTTAATCTTTTTTTTCAAATAAACAGTGTTCAGGAAATAGAGAAAAAGGTAGGATAAAGGTGTAGTTGTATGACACTCGTATGGAGTCCGTCTCTGCTTGGGAAAACCTCCAGGTGACAGGTTCATCTTTAGCGTGAGCAAATTATGTGCAGGGACAGGGAAGCACTTGGATGCGCTTAGAGTGGAGGTCTATGAGCGGTGACACTTCCGGGGCCTGCTGCCAAGGGAAACTCAGTTATCCAGCGATGTCTACTCCCCCTCCCCCCCAATACACACACACACACACACACACAGCACACATACACAGTGACTTCCAACCTTTCTGCCGACCCCAAGGGACAAGGAAAGACAGGAGGAAAGGGATGATGATGAAGGTATTGACAGAGAAGTGGATCTAAGGACTTAGGTTTGTGTTGTAAAATTTCGACAGATTGAGGGTGTAGTCCAAGAATAATTTCAGATTATTACAATTAGGGTGTTATTAGAATATTACTGAGATCTGGGACATGGTGGCATACCAAAAAGAGGTCAAAATAAATGGACTGTCCTTGTTTTGCACCTTTCAAGTCTTCTGACCACTCAGAGTGCTTTTACACTACGTCACATTCACTCATTCACACACTGGTGGCCGAGGCTACTATACAGAGTGCTACCTGCTCCTCGGTTACCATTCACACGCTCTCACATACCAATGGAACAGCCATCGGGAGCAATTTGGGGTTCACGTCAACATGCGGACTGGAGGAGCCGGGGATCAAACTGGATGACCTACTCTACCTGTGAGCCACAGCCACCCAAAGAAAGACACTGGACTCTTAGGTTGGACAGACATCGAATTTTTTTTGTTTTTTCCTGTTTTTCCTGTTTCCTGTGTCCTTGTTGCACTCCAGTGTTTTTTGCAACTACTTTAAGCAGTTCTAGTTGAAAATCTCGACTTTTCAGGAAGGTACTTCTGTTGTTGTTACTCTCAATCCCGCGCTCTATGATATGTCAGTCAGAAACTCAAATCACAATAAGACAGAAAACCCCATTTGTGGGAGCAGATCGGCTGGACACTGAATGTTGCCACTGAGTGCTGTGCCTTTACCACTGTACGTGTTTAAAGTAGGACAGCCCCGTAATAGTCGACCAAACGTTAGTTGACCGGAAAGGTCATTAGGCGGCAAGATTTCATTGGTCACTTACTTGCAGAAAAAAACAAATGACAAATGTGACACTCTATTAGGAGCTGCGCCTTGTCAAATAAATCAAAACTTATATGACTGGACCATGTGGGAATTTATTTTGAAAGGACAGACACAGGAAGAAGCCACGCTCAGCAGTCAGACAGGAGTCAGGTATCGACAGATATCTTTCCCTTCTTCTGTAAATATTCAGTCTGATAAACACGGAAAAGTTGATCATGTTAGTGCAGGGCTACCCAGAGCTTTACATCTGTCCCATGGACAATAGGCCTACACACTTATAAACAGCTCCTGGAAGAAGATCAGCTCTGCACTCAGGATTTCAGGTAAACAGGCTATATGATGCTTGTTAAAGCCGCTTAGCAACCTCAGACGCAACCTGCCACCGCGTTCTTGAAAGCTGGCACAGAAAAGGCACAAGAGTAGCACCCAGCGCCTGTCCTCGCATTTTCCAGACAGTTTACGGCCTCTAATTTCCAGGGCTGGTACCTGTGGTTATTCCACAGGCTAGTTAATAACATGTGGGGCAGGAAATCCAAAGTGTGGGATCATTTTGAGAAGGTGAAGGACCAACCCAAGGTGATATGTAAACTCATCTTCATTGGTCCACTACAAACATGACGTATCATGTGAAACATGGAAGTAGCTACATGCCCATTAGCCCACAGCGTCATTAACAGGCGGCTCGCTCAGTGTGTGACGTGCACTTGTAGATAAAATATAGGCCTATATTAATGAAGGTTCATTAGTACGGTTTGTATTTCTCTGTAATGTAGCACAGTGTTAACAATGTTACTGAGACTATTCTTTCTCACACCTTCAACTCAAACCATTGTGTTGCCCCGCCCAAAATATATAAATGAATAATTAAATTAATGTTGTAAACAAGTGGGCGACTGGTCCACTAATGGCCCTAAATGACGACTATTGGTCGTGCTAGATCCGGCACTGCTCACTGACACTTTTTTTTGTACATCCCTTTCAATGACATTGTAATGCTTTCACATATTTGTCATTATGAAGAAATCCATGTGTCCCTTTGTCAGTTTTACTGTCTCACAGTCTGGATAAAGACAACTGATCTGGGTTCAGTCGCAGCAGGCAGAAGGTAATCAGCGATGTAAATGCCCCTGATAAGCTGCAATCAGGTATCAGCCAGACGACAGCAGCGTAATGCAACTCAACAGCACCGTTATCGTCGCAATCAGCTGCAGTCCGAGGCCAAATTAGAATCGACCCCTGACTCTCCCCTCCATTCCTTTAAATCATCCGTCCTGTGCAGCTTTCACCTTCTCGAGACATGAGAGAGTGGCAAAGGTTGTTCGGCTTTTTTGAACATTTTTACACAGGTATAAAGGCTTTTTAAAATGTAATAAAACACAACTAATGGAGCACATATTTGTGTATACTCCTTCACAACTAGATCTATTTATCCATAGTATTCTGAAACAACTACCAGCAATTCAAATTGTGCAGCGTATGAAGGAATTTAGCACTGCCCACAGTTACCTCAATGCCCCCAAGCAAATAAAACCCAGTGCAGTAAAATGAACATCAACCTGCAATAAAGGGAACAATGCAAAGAACTCTATCAATGTCATTTTCAATGTCGCTCTGTCATTGAAATGCTTCTGATCTGTGAAATAAAAAAATCCAATCCAGCATTTATGAAATCTAATTCATTGTCCTCCTTCTGGTCATCACAGGATGTGTGCCTGGAACACAGCAGCAGGATCGTGGCTATTTTCATTTGGAACAAGCTCGGAAAGCGCCTGAGGGAAGCCATCCACCCCCCCTTATGTCCGAACATCCAGCTCATAGCTCACGTCCTGCTGCTGACTTGGCTGTTTTCCAGTAGGGTTTGTGGCGTGCTTTTAGCCCCACTAATGTAGCTACCTATGTAGGTTAAAGACCCCCTCGTGGTCGACAAACACACCAGTGCCAGGGGAGACATCTCAAGGTGAACACAGTGTTCAGATCATACACTCCCCCTTCAGAGGGGGGCGGCAACAGTAAATAGGACAAGAACAACAATGTCAGAGAGACATTTTTCAGCCGTGATTGATTTATTATGAGTGGCACGGGACAAAGGAAAAATTGAAACATGAAAAATCGCCCAGGGAAAAAATACTGGGTAATTATTTATACATAGTAAAACAGCTTAAATTAGATCACCTTTTGCACTGGTTTGGCACCCTGTGTGCATCTTCTACAAATAAGCACGTGGGAAAGCAAGTTTTGCTCCCTGAAAGATGGGACCTTCACCATTAAATCCCCAGTCCTGTCTGCTGTGCTTAGGAATTTGCAGACCCCTTAATTCCCTAAATGAGCCAAGAAATCGATAGGAAGACTACTGGCCCTTACTCAGTCTAATTATACACATTTATCACCGATCACAACCTTGGATTTGAATACTGACTGCTGAGACCCTGTTGTACTGTAAGGCAAAGTGACAGCCCGACTGCAATCATCCGTAAAGCAAGACTCAGCAATGTGATATCAGGATAGGAGCAATTTGCAGCGCTGCGGATAAAGATGAGAGAAAATAACCATGAAACCAAAAGGAGAGAACATGGAGTCGAGGCCGAGTGTCTTCCGGATAATCGCAGAACATTTGCGATTGTGTGAGAGCAGGCAGAGCAGAACAGCACATTCCTTCACACGCTTAAAGCCGTTCACAAGAAAATGCTTTAATCCCGGCAATTACTGTGCAGCAGGGAGATGCCGAGATCTGTCTAGACCAATCTGGAGTTGACTTAGAGATGAAAATCAACAACGTGATCCATGGTGATTCTTGCTAATACCCGACACATTCTCACTTCAGCCTCATCACATGTTGACGTTTGGTCATGGACCTTCCATTTACAGATATGTACATGAAAGGCACCCTGGGTGCGTTGGTTGTTGATGTTCTGGGACGCCATATCAAGTTCTGCCTGTTACATGCATTGTCTTTTTTCAAAATACACCCTTTCTCACAGGAAAATTTATCGTCTATGTACAGACATTTTCAAAATGAATGCACTACGTCTGTAGAATAAAGCGAAATTGGTGTTTTTTTTTCCTTGAAACTAACGCACATGGTTAGGTTTAGGCAACAAAAGCATGGTTTGGGAAAAAAGAACAGGGTTTGGCTTTACAATGGTGAGGGTCAGTGGTTGCTGAACCCATCCACCACCCCTCCTGCCTGCACTATTCAGACTTTCGCTACCTTAACTTTCATTCTGGTCCTGCCCATTTCTCCCTGACGCCACCGAGCGCCTTTAAACTATAACAGCGACTGGCCGGTAACGTTAAAGGATGGCTTTTTTCATCAATGTCTGATGCTGCAAGGTACTACCCAAGCACTGGATTTTGCCAACTTTGGAGTTGCAATACATTATCACTATGAATTTAACCTTAACAAGTGCAGACCTTTTGCTTAAGACAAGGGTATAAGATTTGTTTCAACACTAAGGTGGACACATAGGAAACAGGAAGTTTGTAGGTCCACCAGCAAAAAGTCTTGAGCATCACTTGACAACACTTGATTTCCTACATTCTGGTGAATGTTATGCACCACTTTGCGCCCTCTATGCATCAATTCATGGTATGTCTTTATTTTGTGAAAAGGAAAGTCCTCTGCTACCTTCATGTTTTCATTGGCAGGGACAAATGCACATGTTCTAAATATTAAGGCTCCCCTGTGTCCCCTACGAAATCTACACAAAGCCCCAATAAGGTGTTTCTCCAGTAACAGCCTAGTTGCCAGAAGAAAATGCTGGTACTTTTCTACAAACCATGGATACGTTACATTAGTATGTTAGATACCTATCATATCAACATTACTAAAGTGACGTAGATCTGACTTTGTCATCTGAACGTGGAGGGGATGATGGATGGTGTGTCACCTCGGCAAGATGCCTGCCAAGCTGTATACATGTCACTATTCAAGACCATCACATGAGAAAACCAGTTGTGTTTCAAATTTGGGAGTTTTGTAATGATGCATTGCTGTTTTTACAGCAGCTTTTCAGCCACCAAACATGGATGTTTTTTAGCTACCTGTCACTAATAGGGTTTCCATCCACCTATTCTTATTCAAATTTTCCAAAATAGCGAAAATAAACATTAATGGAAACGCTAGAAATTCGCAAAAAAGTTTTTATGCTTGGAGGGGGTGGATTTGTCTGCATATCGATAAAAGGAAAGTACGACTTTTTGCTATGGAAACAGGTTTTGCGGATAAAAGTCTGACATCTGGACCGGATATCACGTCACACATATACGTTGTGGTCACAAAAAAATGGCGGCGGACGATAAAGTAAGATATGTTTGATATGTTTCTGACAAAATGGTGACCAGAGTTCTTCCAAACGCCGACAGGTTGATCAGGAATCTGTCCATGATCAGTTGTTGACTGTCAGCCGAGTGTGTTGTTTGTTTTGTGGCAGAGAGACGCTCTCTGATAGTAACAAATGGAAACGGGCATAAAGTCGCATTTTCTTTTTGCGCATTTTCACTAAATTTGCGAAAAAATTTCGAGACATTCGGATGGAAACCTGGCTACTCTTTTTTAGCCTGGGGAATTTCCACGAAAAGCAGTTGTTTTTTTTACAGATAGTCACTGCATTTCCTGGCAGGATAGCACCACGAAAGCAGTTGTTTTTTATCAAGACATCACTGCATTTCCTGCTGGTGTAGTACCACAAAAAGCGGTTGTTTTTGACAGAGACCTCGATGTGTTTCCTGCCAGGGTAGCGCCATGAAAAACAGTCGCTCTTTACTGAGACATCGCTGCATTTCCCGCTAGAAATGTGCCACGAAAATGGTTGTTTTTCAAGTTGTAATCTATGGAATACATAATGTACAAAAGTAACATATCTGGTTTGCGGAAACATACAACACCAACACAATAGATTGAGATATACCAACATATACAATGCTGAAAGCTGATAATGAATGCTACTGACATCATACAAGGATTCAGGCACAAGGATGATGTGAAAGCCAAAGTGCTGCTTCAAATATGTCCTTTGTCTGGACAAACCTGGACCCAGAATATGTTTTGCCAGTGAGTACACTGTGGCCTTGAATGAGAAAGAGCAATATATAGACATGAGAGAAAAAGAGGGCACACTGGATACGGCCAATACTAAACTGTCATGATGAGTGACATTAAATTCACACAGTGACACTGAAGTCGGCCTGCTTCTTAAGCAAATTAGAACATTCGGGAAACGGACAGAAAAAAAACGAGCAAAGGCAAAACACTTCCCACTTGTCAGGCATTGGAGCAGTTCCCTTCCCTCTAAATCTCCTTATCTCAGCTGAGAGGCAGGGAGAAGGGGGAGAGGGACAAATGGGAAAGGACAGACAGAGCAAAGCAGCAGGGAAACAGAGACAGCAACACATAGAGAGAGGAAGGAGCAGGTCAAATTAACAGCAGTGACTGAAGGTGGATGAAGTCAGACAATTATAAGGAAAGAGGGATGCTGAAATGGTCAATGGTCAAATGTTACTGCAGTATGTCAGTTCACTTTTGCATATTTCTTTGCTTACTTTGATTTGCTTTTCTATGATCAAGGTTTTGTTAGATTTTTACATTTGAAAAAACTCAACAGCAATGTCTCTTTCTAGAAATCATGACCTGGTTACTCAAGATAATCCACAGACCTTGTTGTGAGCAGTTTCATGTAGGAACTATTTTCTTTCTATCAAACTACACCCACCAACGAATCATCATACAACAGTTTGTATACTCCTCAGCTGAGCTGTAACGTTAGCTCACTCAGTGATGCTAGGTAAGCTAGCAGAAGATGCACACCTTAGTAGAAAGAAAATAGTTGCTACATTGAAACTACTCACAACAAGGTCTGTGGATTATCGTTCGTAACTGGGTCATGATCTCTAGAAAGAGACATTAGTCAGGTTTCCACCCAAATGTCTCGAAATTTTTGAGCAAATTTAGTGAAAATGCGCAAAAAGAAAATGCAAATCCATTTGTTATTATTTTGCGATTATTGAGAGGAGAGTGCGCCATGAGATGACGTCATCAGAGAGCGTCTCTCTGCAGCAAAACAAACACATTCGACTGACAGTCAGCAACTGATCATGGACAGATTCCTGATCGACCTGCCGGCGTTTGGAAGAACTCTGGTCACCATTTTGTCAGCATTCACCGCGTACCGAGCCATCCTGAAGAAGAGACGACAAGGAAGAATTTTAATGTTAAGAGTACTGTCGGAAATAGCTGGAAGGAGACCAGCGCATACCATCAACGTATACGTGTGACGTGATATCCGGTCCAGTCATGGTTTATCCGCAAAACCTGTTTCCATAGCAAAAAGTCGTACTTTCCTTTTATCGATATGCAGACAAATCCACCCCCTCCAGGCGTAAAAACTTTTTTGCAAATTTTCGGCCTTTTTTCGAATTTCTAGCGTTTCCATTAATGTTTATTTTCACTATTTTTGAAAATTCGAATAAGAATAGGTGGATGGAAACACTATTATTGCTGTTAAGTTTTACAAATTTATTTTTTGGCACTTTGAGCACCACAAGCTGAGTGCCATCTAGTTCCATTATATTCATAGGAAAGCAGACATCTCCACAGCCGATATCTCCAACACAAGCAACTCACACTAAAATAATTCATATTTGATTAAAAGAACACTATAGGTAAAAAGATAAATATATGTATTTTAGATTTTGGAGTGACCTGTCCCTTTAAGCACATGACCGACCAAGGATGTGATTTTTTTTCTGGCCATAACGGTCTCCGTGTCGCTGTGTTTTGGCATTCTCAAATTAGACTGCTTGACCAAAGAGGTCACAACTCACTAACACAAAACAAGGTGACATGAACCGCATCATTCGTGGGTGAGAACATGTTTATTATTCATTGGTTTTGGGACGGCTGGTCAACCTTACCCTACACCTGATGGTATGTGCATTTGTGTTGCTGCAAGGCAATCAGTGTCAAGTGTACAAGGCAGTCTCAGCAATTCATACCAACTATATGAGGACAGTTGTCAATTTCTGAATACTTGGGTGACACACAATGTTGATTCTGAGTTGCTCTCCATGAAGTGAACAATCAATTATACTGTTACACTGGGTGTACATGGAGCACAGAACTATGCAGGCCAGATAAGAAGTCAAAATGCCAAACTCTCCCCCGTCCCCCTAAAAGCTCTGGCGAACCCGACCTCTTTCGTGGACAGAAAATGTCGACCAGATATTAGCAGAGACATTTCGAGGAAAACAGCGAGAGAGATGCAAAGACCTCTACTCTCCTTCAGAGCCAAAGCCATGAGAGGCAGTGAGCAATGTGTCTCTCCTGAGGGAATTATGGGAAATGAACCGTTCTAAAGGCCTAGTATATCCAACGGGACACGACTTCAGGCATCGCTGCCAAAGTGTCACAACACTGGCAGGCCACGAAACCCTGACACACACAAACAAAGACGCACACAGACTGTCCAGAAGCTGCAAAAACACACAAAGAGAACTCAAGCTGCAGTCTTTGGCTTGAAACATTAAAGGGACAATACGCATTTTACAAAACTGCACAAAATATATCAAATATAAATGAGTCAATTTGTATGACTATTTTTTACCATTTCTTTCCACCGAGTCAAGCCCAAATTTAAGACAATAAAACACTTCTGAATCTGACTCCACTGCCTAAAACTGATGGTGTTAGGCTGTAAAAGAATATTTAAATGTTCAATGGCTGACCAAAGAAGCTAAGATGGACACATTTTGCATGCACAGGAAACACATGGCTGTAAACATCGTGAATCAAAGCCAGCTGACATTCAGCTGACCAGAGCGATAGTGATGTTTTCCGGTGACGGCTCCTCTCCCTGCCTTTGCCTGGCGCCGGTGCACTGTTGCCATGGGAGATGTTTATGTAAGCCGTGCCTAATCCTGTTAACTGTTACTGCGGCTGCTGAGCAGCATAAGTGTTCGCCAATGCTGCGCTGCAAAAAATGTCTATCTTAAGTCCTTTCAGTCAGTGCTGAGTTTTATTTTTGTCTTGAAACAAGTGGAAAGGGAAAATGGGAAGAGATCATTTTAGGCTTTGATTGGGGAGAAGAGAAGAAGAGAAGCAAAGGGATGGGAGAGAATGTGATTTACATTTTGGATTGAATTTTGACACGTTTGCAGTACTAAAGTTTAAATAAATATATATTGGTATTATAGTCTTTATGCAAAGTACTGAACTTTTAAAACTTCACGTAATTTACAGCAAAGCAGAGATTTTAAACCTTTTGGTCAGTATTAATTTGATGTTTTTAGGACACAATACGCTGCAGTGTAAGCTTTAGCTCTTATCTCGATGCTGAAAGTGTTTTTTGGAAACATGCCCAATAAGATTTTTGCAAAAAAGTGCCTGCATTTTTAAAAAGACAGACATTACAGACTAAAACTACTGACCTTTAGTGCTGATGATTAAAGATCTTCTATATGTCGGGAACAGGAGAGACAAGGAGCAGGCAGATGTAATGCCAGGCTGAGCAGGACCCCTGTGATGCAGTATCCTCATCTCATTTACTACTGTAGACTGTAACGCTGTCACTGAAATGGATTTTTCCTCAGGAAGATCTAAAGCATCAATTGTGTTGCATGTGTACATTATTATTTAGCAGATGTGCTGTAATTTTACTTTTCTATATGTTTTAACAGCACTGTGTTAATATGTGGTTATGTTTAGGCATAAAAACGACTAAGTTATGCTTAGAAAAAGTCAGTGGTTTGGCTTAAAATACCCGCTTTTGGTGGTTTAACCAGAGGTGAAAATGCTGCTAATGTGTTGCCACAAAACACCAGGATTTGGTGCTACAATGCAGCTGGAAATGCTTCCGACGTCTTGCTAAAAACACCCGCTTTTGGTGGCAAAATTATGGCTGGAGATGCCGCAGATGTCTTGCTCAGTCACAGCTGGAAATCAGCCGATATCTTGCTAAAAAATCTGCTTCTGGTTGCACAATCCCTGCTGGAAATGCAACTAATCTCAAAAACACAACTGGTTTTAGAGGCACAATTGCTGCTGGAAACACTGCTAATGTCTCGCTAAAAAACACTCCGTTTTGGTGGCACAATCCCTGCTAGAAATGTTGCCGATGTTTCGCTAAAATACAACTAGAATTAGTGGCACAGTTGCTGCTGAAAATGCAGCTAATGTCTCACTGAAAAACACCCAGATTCGGTGGCACAATTGCTGCTGGAAATGCCACTGAAGTCTTGCTGAAAAACAATTGGTTTTGGCAGCACAGTCACAGCTGAAAATGCAGCTATGTCTTGCTAAAAAACATCTGCTTCTGGCGGCACAAACACTGCTGGAAATGCTGTGGATGTCTTGCTGATATACAACCAGTTTTGGTGGCACAACTGCTGCAGGAAACTCCTTCAATATCTTGCTGAACAACAACCAGTTTTGGCAGCACAATCACGCTGAAAATGCAGCCGATGTCTTGCTAAAAAACACTTAGTTTTGGTGGCACAATCCGTGCTAGAAATGTTGCTGATTCGCTAAAATACAACTGGATTTGGTGGCACACTCGCTGCTGAAAACACAGCTAATGTCTCACTGAAAAACACCCAGATTCAGTGGCACAATTGCTGCTGGAAATGCCACTGATGTCTTGCTGATAAGCACAATCACAGCTGAAAATGCAGCTGATGTCTTGCTAAAAACATCTGCTTCTGGAAATGCTGCAGATGTCTTGCTAAAATACAACCAGTTTTGGTGGCACAACTGCTGCAGGAAACGCCCTCAATGTCTTGCTGAAAAACAACTGGTTTTGGCAGCACAATCACGCTGAAAATGCAGTCGATGTCTTGCTAAAAAACACTCGCTTCTTGTCCCGCCACTGAAAATGATTTGCTGAAAAACAACCAGCTTTGTTGATTACTGCTCTCGAACAATGGTCTGCAGGTTGACAGCCATCTTGCCTAGGTGTCCCATGATCCACCAACCCCTCCACCTCATAAACATGGAATCGAAACGACGCCACCTTAACTGATATGACGTGCATGAAACATACAATTGTAACGTAACCGTAGTTTTTTGAAACGTACAATGCCAACATTTTCTTCTAGTGACAGAGCTGGCAGCATAAACCCCCACCTCACTGCTTTTATCTTCAACCTTCACCGCTGTCAGAAAAATATAACCTTTAAATATTTTTTATATGATTACCCTTCAAAAATAGGAGCATTATTTAGGTATTCCACCATCTTCTGTAGCAAAGAAATGGCAAGGGAGAAGTCTAAGCCTAATTATCCTGATTAAAAAGCAGAGAGTATGAACGAGTCATACAAAAGAGGATTATACAGACATGAAAGAAGACAGAGTGGGAGAGGAAACGAGCAACGGAGAAATGGGAGAGCTCATGTAAAAGCAGACGTCGATGATGAGGAGTCACATACATGCAGCCTATACGCCGCACAAAGGAGATTGGACAGGGAACCTATGCATCGCTGGTCTCCTCCCTCCATTCTCTCCTCTCTTTTGCTCCATTAGCTTTATTACAGTGTCTTGGCTGAGGAATCAGGCTATTGTAGTTACTTGATCGTGAAGGTCAACAAAAGATCCATTGTGGCTTTGATTCTGTCCTGCAGTGTGGTTTAGGGTTTTCCCAAAGCCATTGGTGGCCCCTGCCGAAGGACTACAGATGAGGATGAGCTTTTAGCTATATAATGTAGAGTGTAAAAGAAAAAAAGAATCTATAGTAATCCATTCAGGCTGAGGTACAGTTAAACCACACCAGTGTCATGGCTTTAGAGATGACAGTGTCAGTCATACCTCAACAAATATTGGATGAAATGCAATTCAAGTTAGCATAGACATTCATGGTCCCATGAGGATCAAGCCTATTGACTTTGACAATCCCTTGACTCGTCATGTAGCACCACCACCACCAAACCAATTACATTCCAATTAGCTTTGACTGTATATCATGCTAATCATCACATGTTAACATTCTAACTATGGTTGTGAACATGGTTAACATTATACTTGCTAATTATCAGCATGTTAGCATTGTCACTGTATGAATGTTAGCATGCTGACATTAGCATTTAGCTCAAAACACTACTTTGCTTCAGTACAGCAAGCATTGCTTTAGACTCTTGGCCAAAATTGCAAAGGGTCAAACTCCAGAAATTACTGCTGGTGTAGGCAGTTTTATTTTGGCATCACTGAGCAAAAATCCCATTATAAACTTTTATCAAATTGTAATTAAAATGGACTGAGAGAAACTAGACTTTCCCCCTTTCCTTTTCACTCTGTTTTCAACCTTTAGAAATCTAGCTGTGGTGGGAGACTTTGGCTAATTAATGGTCACTTAGGAGAGAGTGCGTACCTATTGGTTGTTCTATGAATGCAGATGTGCATGCACATGCTTTAAGTGAAAGTCTGATTCAGTGGTGGAAATCGTGCAGAAATATTGCTATTCCAACACAGGCAACAACTGTCTTCACTGCAAAGCAACCACTCAAAAAAGAAGATAGACTTATCAAAATAAGAGTCTAAAAAAAGAGTCTGGCAATAAACAAAATTAACAGGCGTCAGTATCTGGGAAGGGTTTCAGAGATGGAGAGAAAATGTTGCAAATAGTTTAGCCCTCTGCTAACCAGAGCCAAAGGCTCACAGCTGCAGCTTCAAGTTCACGTTAATGAAGCTAGGGTCGCTAGAACCTTGAATTACAGTGTGTCCACTTCAGTCCCTGCTGCTACAGACCACCTTGCTGGGAGGAGAATGGACAGCAGCCCTGCAGACGGACAGCTTCTTCTCCACACCAGATTAGCAAACTTTCTGTTGCTGCCTTTACACAGGTTAAACCCAACGCTAAGGGATTTGTGCTGGCTGAATGAGAGCTGCTACAGCCACCAACTGAAGTTCCGTTTTAGAGCTTCTGCCGTGACGCAGTCAACAGTAGAGAGGAGCGAGGTGGAGGAACCGTGGGGTGGCTAGCTAGCTTACTTTTGTCTCATTTGTGGTCTGATAAAACAGAAAGAGCTAGGCAAGGAGGGGCTGAGCAAATGAGCTGCACGAAGTTCTAAAATAAAGCAAGATTATGAAATCAATGTATGGGAAATATTGGGTTCCTGCATAAAGCGCTTGCATATGCCCATGGTTGTCCGGTGGGAGAGGCTTAAAACGGAAGGGGAGGAGCTGCAAGAGGAAGGTGTGTTTTCAAAATCTGCCTTCTTTTTGCCTCTAAGGAGGTTGCTCCACATATGCAGTATAACTGTTGTCACAGGCTGAATAGTTCTCTCCGTGAGGAATTAACTGGTCTAGATTAGTAAACTCTCACCGCACTCCCCACCTCTTCTGCTCTGTGCCAGCACTGCACAGCAGCCGGGCCTGTAGCCCATTAAACACAGTTTTGTTCTACTCAGCGCGTCATCATCACTCTGATGCATCTGCTGATCACAGCGCACAGAGGAACATTAAAACACAGACTCCGCCGGTCACCAGGGGAACACAGGGCCTCGGCCTCATCACAAACCTCCCGAACCTCCTCCCTTCATAACTCCCTGTTCACACCACCTGTTCAGTTAGACTTTGTCTGATACTGGAACAAGAAAGAAGCAAAAATTCCCGAAGACATTTCGATCACACTTAGATCACAGATGAAGGGAGCCATTGCATGACCTCACACTCAAAGATTAAAATTTTTCTAGAGGCTAGGTCACTCTATAATCATAGGCTGATTATAATTCTGACAGGACCATCATGACCGTCAGCCTTATTACTGATGGAAAAGGTTTTTACCACGAGCTGGAGAACACTGCATGGATGCATATTGAATGCTCTGCGCCACAAAAAGCAAAACTCAGGACAAATCACATTGGAATGGCCTCGGCTTGCAGGAACAAAAAAATCACCTTGGTTCAGCACAGCCAACATTTTCTCATTTGCTGTGCAAATGAAAACATGTATATGGATAAGCAGTTTTGTGTTTTTGATGAGAGCTCTTGTGAAAAGGACCGTTGACTCTTATCAGCCAGCGCAGCACAGCAGCTCAGTCATGTATGACATTTCCAATCGTAGAGCGCCATGTAACATCACAACTACACAACCTATAATCTACCATGTCCTGTACCTACTAGTTTGATGGTGGAGCCTGCAGTGAGTTTACTAAGAGAAACCATTTCGCCTCCTCACATTCTCTACTACTCCCATTGAAGGTCGAAGTGCAATTGACCAATCAGCTGCTGGCAACTGCCTAATGTCTGGTTTAACACTGACAGACTGGCTGTCCTGGTATTTTTTCCTGATGCCAGGAGCCAGGGGCGCAAAACAAGGTTTAAATCTTACACCAAGCCCATTAGTGGAGAGATGAACCAGCAGCAGTCAACCACCATTTTTGTGCCAGCTCAGCAGTAGCAACAGTGGGGCAGCGAAGTTGAGATGGAAGCCGTGCCATGAGACAGTAGGAGCTTGGATCAGAGACCCAGGCATGGACAGGCAGAAAACTTTCACAGATATACACAAGTCTTTATTTTTGCTCTTTAATTAGCTATGAGGATGGTAAGATGATATGCACAAGCATAGTTTTGTGTGACTTTTTTGTGTGCTACACATTGTCAATAAATAAGCTGTAAAGTTCACCATGTCCATGCAAAATCAAAGGTAGAGAAGCATATCATAAATTGAGCTACTGGGCCCAATTTAAAAAAGACCAGTGGAAAACCAGCCCAACCTGAAAGGGACTTGAACTGATTCCATCTGAGGGTACTCAGATGCTCTATAGAATCACTACAATTTCAAAATTCGGGTCACCAATTCAGTATCTGACCAATGCCTCTCCCCGTTTTCCTGAGTTACGGCATTGAGTAATGGCCAGAAAATTGTTTTGCAGACCATTACGATGTCACAGTGAAGCTGACCCTTGACCTTTTGGATATAAAATGTCATTACTTCACGATTTTATTCTATTAAACAATTGTGCGCAATTTTGTCATTCTTAGCTTATGAATTCTTAGATATAGTAAAAAACCTGTTTTGTGAGGTCACAGTGACCTTGACATTTGACGACCAAAGTCTAATCAGTTCATCCTTGAGTCCAAGTGAACCTTTTTGCCAAATCTAAAGAAAGTCCCTCAAGGTGCTTCTGAGATACTGACTGACCTTTGACCACCAAAATCTAATCAGTTCATCCTTGAGTCCAGGTGGACATTTGTTCCAAATTTGAGGAAAATTCCTCAAGGTGTTCATGGGATATTGCATTCACAATAATAGGATGGACATGAGGTCACAGTGGCCTTGACCTTTGTCCACCAAAATCTAAGCAGTTCATCCTTGAGTCCAGGTGGATGTTTTTACAAATTTTAGGAAATTTCCTCAAGGCACTCCTGAGATACTGTGTGCATGAGAATGGGATGTGAGGTCACAGTAACCTTGACCTTTGTCCACCAAAATCTAAGCAGTTCATCCTTGAGTCCAGGTGGACGTTTTTCCAAATTTCAGGACATTTCCTCAAGGCACTCCTGAGATTCTGTGTGCATGAGAATGGGAAGTGAGGTCACCGTAACCTTGACCTTTGACCACCAAAATCTAAGCAGTTCATCCTTGAGTCCAGGTGGACATTTAGTCCAAATTTGAGGACATTTTTTCAAGGTGTTCATGAGCTATGGCATTCACAAGAATAGGACGGACATGAGGTCACAGTGGCCTTGACCTTTGTCCACCAAAATCTAAGTAGTTCATCCTTGAGTCCAGGTGGACGTTTTTCCAAATTTTAGGAAATTTCCTCAAGGCATTCCTGAGATTCCATGTGCATGAGAATGGGACATGAGGTCATGGTAACCTTGACCTTTGTCCACCAAAATCTAAGCAGTTCATTCTTGAGTCCAGGTGGATGTTTTTCCAAAGTTTAGGATATTTCCTCAAGGCGCTCCTGAGATACTGTATGCATGAGAATGGGATGTGAGGTCACCATGACCTTGACCTTTGACCACCAAAATCTAAGCACTTCATCCTTGAGTCCAAGTGGATATTTGCTCCAAATTTGAGGGAAAAATCCTCAAGGCGTTCATGAGATATTGTATTCACATGAATGAGACGGACATGAGGTCACGGTGGCCTTGACCTTTGGCCTCGAGTTGAAGTAGGTGTTTGTGCCAATTTTGAAGAAGTTTCCTTGAGGTTATCATAAGTGTCACAGGAGACAGTCTGCCTCTCATAGACTGTGCAGTACACATCGAAGAGGACAGAAGCTTCAACACTGAGGTGTACGAAAAAACCTACACATGGACCAATATCTACTGCTCGACCTTTACCACCCACTGGAGCACAAGATGGGAGTCATCAGAACCCTGAACCATCGGACTGTAAACATGCCTACGTGGATGGAGGGGAAGGTGAAGGAATAGAAACACATCAGGGACGCACTTAAGACCTGTGGCTGCCTCAACTGAGCCTTTGCAACAACCTCCAAAAGATCCAGAGCACACAGAGAGGAAGAGACACAATAACGAAACAACATTGTCATTCCTTATGTCGCAGGAGTATCTGAGAAATCTTCAGGAGGATCTTCAACAAACACCACATTCCTGTGTCCAGAGGCGAAACTCAACGAAGTCCATTTGTCTACGATATGGCACTTATGATTACCATGACCTGAACGGCAAATTCCCTCGAGGCGTTTCTGAGACACTGCATTCACAAGGTCACAGTGACCTTGACCTTTGTTTGAACATTCCTTAAGGCGCTCTTTAGATACTACGTCCACAAGAATGGGATAGATGGACGGAAGGACAACCTGAAAACATAATGCCTCCAACCATGACTATCACTGGGGCAGAGGCATAAAAATCTTGGTCACTAAACATGATCTGGGTTTTTTTTGCAGTCGCGTCCAAAACTGATATTCTCGTCTGGCAATAGAGTTGCTAAAACAGCATGTGGACCAAGCTCCAAACTGATGAAATATATGATGAGCCAATAACAACTAATGAGGACAGTGCAATCTTGATATCAGCGATTACAGGGATTTGTGGCTGCACTGTACTGAGAACTCAGACCACATCAAAAGCGAGTGTCACAAAGCACTTGCGAGTCAATTTCAAGGCCATCCTGCCCAACTCTTCTCTGTGGGTGACACCGTCCTGGTTGCTGGCAAATTTTCATCTGATTTCCTCAAGCAGGGAAAATAAGTAACAACATTTTACAGTCTAACCACATGCGGCTGTGGTGTCAATGTCATTAAACAAAGCTGTCAGCGTACACCGCGACACACCAAGCGAGAATCATAGAGGATCCTTTTCGGGGGACTAGCTGGTGGATCAGAGCAGCATGGAAGCCCAACGTGTTAGGTGTTACCTCCTCTAATTTAATTATAAGTGCCATTTATTTCCCCATTCATCTCCCACATAGGGAAACCACTTCTCTGCTGGGAGAAGCTTTTGTGGGGAATCCACTCTGTGGTGCAGAGTGCAAAGCTTTAAAAGGGAAGGAAAACAGGTGATTTGATTAGATTTGATTGGATCACGACTGATTTCAGGACTACTACAGCTACTGATGTATTCCTCTGAATCCCATTTGTCAGCCATCATGTTCAAAGCTGCTAAACTAAGTATTTCCTCTCATTGTTTTGGAGCAGACTTGAAAGCCATCCAGCTTTTATTAAAAGGCAAATATTGTCTCGATATCATCACGTTGCTTTATCCTAACTGTATGGTGTGAACCTTATCCCTATGTGAGAGTCTTGATATATTTATAGCAGTATGTTTTGTAATGTAATCAGTATATGTGCTTTCCCATGCATTATTGAGGGGAAATAAATATTTATGATACAGTCGTGGCACAGTTTTGCCTTTTGCTACTTGAAGAAATCATGCACAGTTAGTATGACCCATATACAGCTACAGGAAAAAAGTCTCACTGTCTAATATGCGCCTCTCACCTTCTATCACTCTTCACGCATGGACAAACACAAATATGCACACGCAAATACGCACATCACACACATTCTGTGCAGATCAGCAGCAGCAGCAGAGGCAGCTCTGTGTTTCCAGGCCCTACTGGAGGGTTTGACATTGTATAGTTGAAGAGTGTGTGATATGAGGAGTGACCTGAGTGTGCGGAGGGTAAACGGAGTGACTCCCCGGGGGGGCAGCTTGTTCTCTCCAGCCCTCTTTTAGAGTTCAGACAAGTCCCATGATGCTGAGAGATTAATGAAGCCGCACTGACACTGTGATCCCTACAGGATACACACACACACAGTCGCAGGCGTACATGCACACGCACTATTCATTTCACCTTATGATAGTTTTCATGTACCTGCATTGATATGAGCTTTACACGATTCACTGAGGGTGGTGCACACATTGTAACAAGCTAACAGTTAGACCTTCAACAATACGGTAATTTAATGAAACTTTTCCATCATTTCTTTTTCTCCCATCAGACATTTCAGCTTCAAATAGAATTTAAAAATATCTAACATGGCTTTTTCAGCATTATATCCTAAATAACGCTTCCTGATTCATCATCCTCAGGATTTGTGTCTTCATCTAAAGAGCTCAGATGAAACAGGCCTGGCCGTCTCTATCTCCACCCTTCCAGTCTGGCAATGATACAAGCAAGCTGCACCAGAGCTCGGGAGAGTTGGGAGGATGTCGCATTAACACATGGACTAATCTCACACCTGCAGTCAGGCCAGCTGTTTTACACACTGCAACACTGCCTCCCTGTGGCCACAGAGGGGTACTACAATTCTACAACCAGTATTCAAATGGAAAAATGGTATTTTAAATCATTTGGGCCAGCAGTTATTGCCAGAACACTTTACTTTAACACTTACAGTAAATGAAGGTGTGGTCCACAACAGGTGGGATTGTTGAAACACTCAAGCAAGGTAAGAGTAGCACTACTTCTTCAAAAACAACATGTCCTAGGAGGAAGAGTATATAAGCAATATTCGCAGTTAGAGTCGACAAAACAAAGTGTATGCCTTACATAAGAAATACATCTTATCTAAAATATACAGTGTTTAAATCAGAGGTAATTTCAGGGCCAAAATATCTTGTATGTACTGATGTGTTTCACTGAAAAGGCTTTTCAAATTCAAGGTGAGGAGTTACAAGTACAGAAAAAGAAATACCTGTGATCGTTCTACCTCCAGTGCCATTTGTGTCCATTTGGCAAAAAATTGAAAATGGCTATGCTCTCCATTCTCAGAAATTATTTTTATTGTCTGTACCAAGGGTATGAACAGAGTTTGGCAAGCAAACATTTAAGTATGCAGCTCTTTATATGTGGTATCTTCTGCAGAGGGACTTTAAGTTGCACTCTTTAGTTCCTCTTGGCTGTTTCAGATTCGTTAAATTTGTACATTATTTTGTCGCTGATTCACCCACGTTAGATGGCTCAAACGCCACTGGGAAACTGTGCAATGGGTGTTTGTGCTCAAACCGCCATACCATCTATATCATGTCACTTTACAAACATTGATTCCTTCACCAGCTGCCCTCCTGTTGTGACCTGCGAGGGTGTTATTTTAAATAGATGCCACCTGATCATTTACTGACTCTGTTTAAAGCACCAGGCAGTGACTGGTGCGGCAGGTAGCATGGCAACCAGGTGGTGGAACAATCTCTGACCTGTTACAGAACATTACTTCTCACACCTTTTGATAACACTGTCACTTTTTCCTCCTACAGAGAAATGGATTGATTTCCTATAGCCACATGGAACATTGAACTTCACTGCAGTGACATTAATAAAAAAATGTGCTCATTCTGACTGTTGTTTTAGGCAGATAAAATCTATACCTTGAAATTCAGAGATAAGGGCAAAAGCAAACTTTGTTTAAATTGTAAATAAAATACATGGCCATCGGTTTGTTTTTCATTCACTGATGGCATTTCTGATCAAGTGCAGCTTTTTATACTGTCAGTCACAACATTCTTACAGCCTGGAAAATATCAACTGACTCTGATGGAAACCCTTCTCAAGAAAATGTAATTTGACGTGCCACAGGGCTCAATTCTTGGCCCACTACTTTTCACTTGTTAACACCAGCAGTCACCATACATGGACTTCTATGTCATTTATGCACCTTTACAGTGGAGATGGAGAGTTCATTGTCTTACTAAGAGTCACAGTCACAGCACAACCTTGACTTCATTAAGTTATCTAAAAATTCATCAGTGTAAATTAAGCCATAAAAAAAAAAAAATCAAACAAAACTGTTCACAGATGAAATGTCAAATAACATCGTGAACATCATTGTGCATGATTGTCATGCAGAAGGATGCTTTCCACTTCCCCATCACTGTAAGGACGATGAAAAATAAGTTTGGTGCCAGCTGCAGCAACAACATCAAAAACTAGAATCCCACAGTCCGGTTGGCTCGGTGATTATTACACTTAAGAGCAGTGCTCACCCTGAGAGCTGCGTGATACATGCACCCGCAGCAGTAGCAGATGGACAATATGCAAAAAGTTGTTATGACAGATGGGGGAACAAACACGAGCGTACCCTCGTCCTGGGAAAGTGTGACATGCTCCTTGATGGTAAAAGCATCGCACAGGAGCCCTCTGGAAGCCAAACTGAACCTGGCTCAGCACTAACCCTCTATGAACGCTCATTGCCCCACTGACCAGCCAAGTGAGTCCAATGCTGATGGAAACACTGTGGGTGTTAATCATCCTGAGGTAGTGGATGCCATGACAAATGAATATGTAGCTTTCTACAGCCATCAGAGCCAAAGTCATCTGAGACGTCAGGAAAAAAATATATAATATACAGAACTGTGCGATGCACCAGCATCCATAGATCTGAGTTTGCTTACGCACCATAGAAGACAGTACAACCGAGGCAGTTACCAAACTCATCCCAACTCCACAAGCTGATATGTTTTTTAGCAGAAGATTACAATACAATGTTCTGCAGGGACACCTTTGGTCCTGGCATTCATGTGGATGCCCCTTTACGCACTCCACCCATCTAAACATTGTTATAGTCATTGCAACAGTACCCCTGATGGAAGTAGCCCCCCAGCAAGACAGTGCACCATGCCACACTGCAAACACTGCTCAGGAATGGCCCAAGGAACGTGACAAAGAGCTTTAGGCATCGATCTAGCTTTCAAATTCCCCAGATCCCAATCTGATCAAACATCTGTGGGACAAACTGGTACCCCAGAGGTCCGTCTCCATGCCTTGACGAGTCAAAGCCAAACCAAGTGTTGTCTGGCACCAAGGCGTTGTTGACGGATCCTTTGAGTCCAGTGGGTTGTGAGGAAAGGTACCGGCATGCCCAATGGATGTTCTATTGGATTGGGCTCTGGGAAATCTGAAGGCCAGGTTGATGCCTTGAGCTCTTAGTCACGTACCCCAGGCCATTCCTGAGCAGTTTCTGTGGTGTGGCATGGTGCATTGTCCTGCCTGGGAGGGCGCACTTCCATCTTCCGTTGCCATGAGGGGGGGTATTAGTCTGTAATGGTGTTTGGAAGGGTGGTGCGTGTCAAGTGGCATCCACATGAATGCCAGGACCAAAGGTGTCCCTGCAGAACATTGCATTGTAATGAAATGATCAATGTTATTCACTTCAACTGTCAGTGGTCATAATGTTATGCCTGATCGGTGTATACAGCGGTGAATTCAGCACATAAAGAGCCAGATACTTACCTCAGGAGTTGGTAGATCGAAAACAGAGATAAAAGAGATGGAATATTGGGCTTGTATTCATCAGGTGAACACACAGCTTCAAATAAATGCTAATGTTGTTCTGTAACTGCTGGATGTGAAAGCAGATTCATATTTGATATTTGGTAGTGGACCTAATGCTGCAACATTCTCTCTTATTTTTAAGAGAAAAAAAAATAAGGGAAGTCGACTCCAAATGCACCAAACATTCTTAACCATCCAAATCTGCTCTTACTCAGGTGTGCCGATTGATGAATCCCACCTGAACTAAGTAATCCATTAGCTCAGGTAACGCCCCCTAAGCACTACGTGAGGGCAGGTGTTGTGCTATGTGCAAAGACTTGGAGAGATGCCACCAAAAAAGGTGGTGGTAAGAAGCAAAAAAATCAAGGTACTGTTAAATAAGCTTCAAGTACAAGTGATTTTCTGGGGTGGTAGTACTTTAGGAAAAGTTAAGAGTGAAATTTGTGCGTATCCCGAATGACCTCAACCATATTATCCCTGCATGATCTAATCTGTAGCATTTCATTTACACGCTGTCATCCAGTGTTAGGAGAATATTTACACGACCTCTTTGTGTTTCCACCATTTTCTCCTCTGCTTAAGAAACTCTTAAAAAAAACTCTTAAATGTCCTCCTCCCTGCTCCTAACAGTTTTTCACCTTAGGAGCTTTTTAAAGGGCTAAGATGGTTTGTGAATAACTTTTATCTTTACAAGGACCTAGTTTCAACTTTAAGGGAAAATTCTAAGAAAACATCACAATTCTAAGAATTCTAGGAGCAAATCTTTGTACGTGGAAGCTTTGTGATTACCATCTCTGACCCTTTACTTAAGTAAAAGCACTAATACTCCACTTTACAAATACTACTGCATTGAAAGTCTTTCTTAAGTAAAAGTATGCCAGTACGATCTTGAAAATGGATTTAAGTATTACAAGTAAAAGTACATAATGTAGAAAATTGTACATCAGTTTACTGAATAAAAATAATTTAAGGGAAAGCAGCAAGTCCTCATATACGGGGAGCTGGAATATGAAATATTTTTGCATAAAAAGAACTTAAATGAAAACAGGCCTGTATCTGGGACAGGTGTCTATATTGGACAGGCTCTTTATTCCTTTTACACAAAACTCTTTCTCAGCAAAGATATTAATTATGTATCAGTCATTTGATTCATTTTTATTGAAAACCCCTTTGATTCTTTTGATCAGTGGACCCTTAGGGACTAAGGGAAAATTAATTTTGGTCTTCTCTGGTGCTCATGGTTTCATTAAAATGATATTGACGATTGAATTGTGGAGAAACCAAGCTTACATTGTGTAGCATCTCCATATTGACAAAAGTTAAAATTTATATTTGTATGTGCGATCTAAAGAGCGGCAGCACGGTGGTGTGGTGGTTAGCACTGTCACCTCACAGCAAGAGGGGTTTGCATGTTCTCCCTGTGTCAGCGTGGGTTTTCTCTGGGTACTCCAGCTTCCTCCCACAGTCCAAAGACACGCAAGTTAACTGGTGACTCTAAATTGTCCGTAGGTGTGAATGTGAGTGTGAATGGTTGTCTGTCTCTATGTGTCAGCCCTGTGATAGTCTGGTGACCTGTCCAGGGTGAACCCTGCCTCTCACCCAGTGTCAGCTGGGATAGGCTCCAGCCCCCCATGACCCTCAAGAGGATAAGCTGTTAGAAAATGGATGGATGGATCTAAAAAGCTACCTAATGTTAGCTCAAGACCGGGCGTCTAATTGAGACAGGCCGTTATTTGTCAATATGGGTAGGTAGCCACACCGGGCCAGTAAAAGGGGCTGGGTATTTAATTGAAGTTTTAGGCAACTTAAAGTAAAAGTACCTCAAACTGTGTAAAAATGATGTTCCTGAAATCTAAAATTTGTACTTCCTTGCTTTGGTCAAACAATTTGTGCACTGTGAAAACATTTTTTTTCTTTTCTTGATAAAATTGTAAATTTTTCAAAAAATATACAACAAATGTGGATATGAGCAAAAATGAAAGACGCTTTTTGCACGAGGCTCCATGTTTTTATTTTAGTTAGTTGGTCCTTAACTCAGTCAGCATGTAACATGCATCAATTTTAGAATCATTCTGAATAAAATATTGGAAAAAGCTTTAAAAATGTGCAGTGTTTTAATGCACATCTTGTACTGATGTGTCTTTGTGTGTCATTTCATTTAGCTTTAGAATAACTGACAACACCAAAAAACCCTGTAAAATATCAAAGCCGTGTTACGCTCCAGAATAGCTCCATTGACTGGATTTCTCTTTTCATTATTTCAAAATGCTAAAAATGTCTCCATATTAAATACAAAGCCAGCAATTTCCCTTCTTTTTCAGGCATGTGCTTTACTATAACGACTAACAGTTCTTCCTTTGGGAGGTCGTTCATGCTGTGAGGAAATGAGTGACGAGATCACAAATTAAATAAGTGATGATAAAGAATGATGTTGATTGTCTTTTCATTATATGTAATTTCTGTTCACTTACCATTCAACCTGTGTAGAATTTCCATTGGAGAAGTGTCTGTGCAAAAACTATCACCATTTACAGCTGAGAAATTCTGTTATAATGGGTACCTTCTGTATTTTCATTCTGAACCCTACGTTTCTGTCTTTGTTAAAGTTGAAGTGACAAATAGAGGCCAGGTTTTTTGGAATTGGTCCAGTATTGAGCGAGAGGGCTGCAGCCACCAGCTGTGAAACAGGCTGCAATGTAACCACTCAGGGCATTTGTGCACCGTCAATGTATGTCCGCTAAGAGTGCTTGTTTTTTGTCGTTGTTGGACACAAAAACATGAGAAAATACCCTTTAAACACTGATCTGGAACACCATGGTTGTGTTAACTGATCAGAGACCTCGCAGCTCCTGCAAACAAAAACCACCACGACACATCGTCCCACCTAAGCAGCCTCAACTTTAAACAGCGACTGAAATTTATTTGAATTAAATAAAGTCTTGTACATTTCACAGCTATAGGGGCCTACATAGTAAGCAAAACAAAGTCTACTCTTTGTCCATGTGCAGAACTACACCACAGGGTAGTTCAAGACAGTCTCATCATGTGAATAAAAGTGATGGGATACGGCTGGTGGAGAGAAGAGGGCCGAAGCTGGAGAAATGGCTCCTCAAAAGATCGGCTGATGTGAAATACAGAAGATGAGGTCCTCAGTTTGTGTGACTCCAGGAAGCATTTTCATGCTGATTCCTTCCAAAGTTACACATCTGTTATTTTTAAAAACAATAGTTACAGTCTGCAAAATATTTCACCAAATTATCATGCTTTAAAGGCAGATAGCTGAAGTTCTTTGTCATGAACACATAGAGACTGAACTCATTACACTTTAGAGATACTGTATGGTAAACTTCTGCTCTTTTGTTCCTCCCCAAAGTCAACACTTAACATTTTGAAATGAAACTTTTCAGTTACTGATATTATCTACTTTGGAAATGTCTCTTGCTGAATCAACTTTTGAATGTTGCATCACATCCTGTAGCTTCCTGCTCCGCCTCTGTTGCACACTTAAGACAGCACAGCCTGGGAGTGCTTGATGCCGACCAGGTTGTCTACACTGACAGACCTCCTCATGGCTGATTTACTCAGGTCCTTGTACTTGTCCTCGCACAGCCTGGAGATGGCCTAGAGGCAAAATAATACACAGAAAATGATTACATAACCAACCAAACAAGGAGAGAAGCCAGATATTCACCTACAGTATAAATGCAGCCTTGAACGTACTCACCTCCAGTTTCTGGGCCCGCTTGTTGCTCAGCGGCTCCAGAGGAAAACTGAGGTTGTTGTCGTCCGCCAGTGAGCGCAGGTCAAAGTAATACTTGGCGTAGACGCTGGCTGGGACGTTGATGTTGAACTGGAGCAGCTCCAGGAAGTGACGCTCCATCTCATTCCTGCAGAACATGGAAAACAGCAGCCAGGAAGTCAGAGTTACAGTTACAAAACTGGCATTACTGCCTCATGGTTGTATGCCTTCATAAACCGGTCAAGTTATAGTTTACGTGTTTTGTGAGGTCACAGTGACCTCTGACCACCAAACCACCAAATCTGAGAAAATTCCCTTCAGTTGTTCTTGAGATACTACGTTCCTGAGAATGAGATGGACAAGGTCAAAGTGACGCTGACCACCAAAATTTAATAACATCTTTGAGTCCAAGTGGACGTTTATGCCAAATTTGAGGAATTCCCTTCAGCTGTTTTTGAGAAATGGAATTCACATGAATGAGTGGCACACAAGGTCACAATGACCTTGACCTTTGACTACCAAAATCTAATTAGTTCATCCTTGTGTCCAAGTGAACATTTGTGCCAAATTTAAAAGGACTTCCCCTCAAGATGTTCTTGACATATCACATTCACGAGAATGGGATGGACAAGGTCACAGTGACATTGACTACCAAAATTTCATCACGTCATCCTTGAGTCCAAGTGGACATTTGTGCCATATTTGAGGAAATTCAGCTGTTTTTGGGAAACTGTGTTCTGAAAAATAAGTGGGTCCAAGTGGATGTTTTTGCCAAATTAAAGTAATTCCCTTCAGCCGTTTTTGGGAAATTGCATTCACAATAATGAGTGGGATACAAGGTCACGGTGACTTTGACATCAGACGACCAAAATCTAATAAGTTCATCCTTGAGTCTACGTGGACGTTTGTGCCATATTTGAAGAAATCCCCTCAAAATGTTCTTGACATATAATGTTCACCAGAATGGCATGGACGGACAGACAGCTTGACAAAATAATGCCCCTGCCAGCAGAGAGGAATCAAAACAATCTGTCTTATCAGGCTAAGTTGGAACATTGGGCCATAACAGGTTACTCAGTTGGTTTTCACACAGTAATTTCAAGAATTAAAAGTTAACACTTACATGTCCTCCACTGTGATATCTTTGAGGATCTGGCAGTAGTCGACGTTCCACACAGCCTGGTCGTCCCAGACCTTGGAGGCCAGCAGGATGGCACCAAGAACAATTCGCTTCCAGTTACAAGGACAGATGTCCATCTCGGCGTACGTCAACAGCCTTTCCAGGTATACCTAACACACAACACATAACAAGTCCGCTAACACACGATACACACACACACATAATAGTGATTGAGATAAGAAGGTCTGAATTTTGTAAACATACCAGAGTGACGATGGCGCACTCAGCAGTGAGCTGCGCAGAGCTAAAGAGCGTTCGGATGAAGCGGTAGATTAGTTTGTGTTCCGGGTCGATCACAGAATAGTCATCTGGGACCTTTTCTCGCTGTTGGGCAGAGGGTCATCATCACTGACCAATCAGCACAGAGCAAATAGTACACATTGCTTCAAACATATCAACTCACCGACAGAGGGTGCTTCTTCTCATCGAATATATCCAGCGAGCGGTTTGAATCTCTGCAGGACCAGAACATCGAGACAATGTTTGACATGCGCACTCTATGACTTTTTCTCCCATTGTACGAAATATTCACAACTTATCCATTGTGGTTTAACAGTGTTTGGTTCACCCACAACTCTAAGATGAACACTACAACCTAAGCAAGCACTGATTTGCAAATGGATTCATGACCTCTTGCAACTTAAAGTTTCAGTACCACTTAAGAATTATGAAGTTAATTCCTTAAATTAGGTTCAGGAGCCGGGCCATGCCTAAAACACAACTCTGATTACCTGCCAAGCCTACTTATACCTGGTCAACGCATCCTGCTCTGTTCATCCCAGATTTCTTAACCCACCCTCCCTTTTCTATTATCTATTGTTATCCTCCCTACCAAATCCCAACTCCTCCTTACAGAAGACATCCCTCTTCCATCTTCACCCCCACTTACATCCATTCATCAGTCCTCACAGCTAATACCTCCTGAATTACGATTAAACCTTTAAACAACATATTTTTGTGGCGTGGTCTTTGCGTTTGAAACCACGATGAACAAATGGTAAAGTGACAGTTAATAAAAACACCTTATAGAATTTTACATTTCTATATAAATTATTTTAAAAGGTTAACAATTGGTTTGCTAACAGTCCCTCTCTCTCCTTCTTGAAGACGTTTCGTCTCTCATCCAAGAGGCTTCTTCAGTTCTAACTGACTGGTGCAGAGTCACAGGCTTTGAACTCTGTGTGGGTGTGGACCCTTAAAGAGTCGTTAAGGTCACATGTGAGTCACTGACCCACCCATCCATTGTGTGTGTCATTAGGGTTAGATTGCTTCAGGTGTGAATGGGTGTTAAGTCGTCTGGGGAACGATCCCAATACTACATTCCAGGTGGGTAATAAGTGGTGTTGTAGGCCACCTTGTCTGTTTACCGATGGTCGTTCCAGTTTGACGTAGATGGCTTTCTTTCTTCTCGGGTCAAGATGTGGACATTGCTGTCCTTGAAAGAGTGTCCCTTCTCCTTTGGATGTAAGTGGACAGCTGTCATTTATAACGAAAGAAGCTTCTCGGATGAGAGCCGAAACGTCTTCAAGAAACACAAGCAAGTCCAGTTGCCTGTGATGTAGCGCTTATGATTACCATGACCTAGATGACTGAGAGTCTTGACCGATTATCTACAAACATTATTTTGCCTCAAGGTCGAAATCCCTACAAGATTATTCCTAACAAATAATTTTCAACTCTAAAATTAACACTAAAAGCTTAAAGTTTCAGGAACATTTTCAGAAATATCTGGCAGATTTACATCCTGATGATTTTCGTCAGTGACAAAATGTGACATTCGTATTCAATCGGGGCCTCTTAAAGCTGTGCAAATGAACCAATGAATCCAACTGCTATTACGCCAAGATTTTGAAACCTTTACCTCCAGGATTACTACTTACTAAGTGACAAGGTGACTAACAACCACTACTTTTTACCATCATCAAAATGAGGCTATGACGCCAATAAAGGCTCAAAACTATCTACCTACCTACCTACCTATGTGACCATCTGACTGACGACTAGCCACGACCAAGAAGTACACCATGACAACAGAGTTTCACAAACCCAAAACAAACCCAATTCAATTATCACCTGTTTCTTCAACAAATACCTAAGTTCTGGACAAGATTGAAAAAGTAAAGGTAGAGTAAAACTTTTCCTACCTGTTCTTTATGTGATAGTATATGGCCAATGCAACGCTGGAAGAAAGACAAACCGACACAAACAGTGAACCACTGGATGTGATTTTATTCTTCTGCACCAAACAAAAGCTCCTATGAAGCATTCTGCATATCATGCCTTCCCTTATCTGCGTATTTGGTTGAACATGTGAAACCATAGAACAGTGCTAACCACAGATTAGCTTGTTAGCATGCAGCAGAATAGTGTAAATGAAAATGTTTTCAGTAGCAAAGGACATATGCCTTGAATCTTCCCTTGTCACATGACCTGCTAAAAGGAAACGAGCACGCTAAAATACCAAAACTATTCCTGTGAAGGTACTTAGAAGACCGAGGTAAAGTCGCTCACCATTTGATCGTGCTCTTGAGGTTGGGCTGGCTGACTGTGCTGTCATCGATGAATATTGTTGAGCAGGAGCTGTATTTTTTTGTCAGGAGCCCTGGGGACATCTGCTGCAGGAGAGACGATAGTGTTTACACCAGAGGGGTGGCACAAAAGTTTTAGAAAGATGCACACGCCTGGTTAGATGCTGGTTTAAATCACTGAGGTATTTAAAGCACAAATCTTTACTTGAAAGACTTCTTTACCCTCCAACTGATCATGTGTATGACAATTACCTTTTGCTACATTGAATTCTCGCATGTCTCCATGGTGAACGAAGGATCCGAAAAAAGGTGAACATTCTTGATGAAGTAAAGTCAAACGGCTCTCGGTTCAATAACAGGAAAACTATGATAAAAGTTCAACACAAATGTTCCCCTTTTTTGGATTCTTTGTTCACCGTGAGTCAAGCTCTGCCTGTTACATACATTGTCTTCTTTCAAAATACACTTTGGTTTACACAGGAAATTTAACATTTACATTCAGTCTCTTTCAAAATAAACGCACTTTGTCAGTACAACAACGCAACTTTTTTTCCTTCAACAACAAACACGTGGTGAGGTTTAGGCAACAAAAGCACATGGTTAGGTTTGGGAAAAAAGATCAAGGTGGCTTTATAGTCTTACCGGACGCCGACACTGGCCTACCGGTAAAAGTGTGTTTGCTGGACCTATGCACCACTCCTACCACCCATCCTACTTGGACTTTCGCCACCTTAACTTTCCTTCTTGTGCCACTGCGTTTCCCCCTGACGCCACCAAGACTGACCACGCATCATGTCGGTGTTAAAGGACAGCTTTTTTTGACGGTGTCTGATGCCGCAAGTCACTGAACAAATGCTGGATTTCGACGACTTCTGGATGAGACCAGGTTGGATATCCTCTAGGGTTTGTTTACGTGAGGTAGGAGAGGTGCATAATTAATGCATTCAGTGTGGACATAAGCCCTTTTTAAATAGGAATTGTGCAAATTTGCAGGAAAGCCCAATCAGTCTTAATTCAGCATCGGCAGTATAAAAACAAAATCGAGTGCAGCCAAATGCCGCCTGCCTACTTTTGTTCATACAGAATGTGCCATTTTCGGGGCAATGGGGAGCGTGAGCAAGTAACAGAACGTGTAGCTCAGCGTGTGACGTAAACAGTGACATCTTGCGCCTTGCTCCAAGGGAAGCCACTGCTGGTCAGTCCTTTGGCGATTCTCTCATTAGTTGCAGCTTGCCTGCAAAACAGCCCAACATTCGCCGAAAATCTGGCAGTGTAAAAGGGGCTAAAGAGAGGCTTGCTTACTGTTGGAACATGGTGTTAGGCTTACATATTCTCAGAGGGAAATATTTTTACCAGACATTACGACTGGAGAGATTTAATTATGTCAGACTTCAACAGGAAAAAAAACAGATGAAGGCGACCCTGAGCAGGAGAAACAGAGGGAGGCTGTGGAAGGTAGACTATTGCTGCTCTTTCTCTTTATGACATGCCTGACCGAAGCCTGAGATATTTTCTAACCACCTGACACGCGGGCCCTGCTCGTTACTGCATCTTTACCATGGAAGCATGCCCGGAAAATACGTTTTCTTCCCAAATTCAACACAACACTGGTGTGTAATTGACATACAAATAAACATTTGGGGGATGAAGTATTCCTTTACACACTTAAATTTAAACATTAGCTCTTCTGGTGAGTGTGTCTGTCACTTACATGATTCATGTAGTTGCTTTTTCTCTTCTCACGCACTGAAATGAAGAGAAAAAAGTCAGTTATATATTTAGATATTAAGTGATGACAATTCAGCCTTTAAACACAAAGATACTGGCCATCTGTTTGCGACTTGTTGAGGAAGAGTGTGCTGGCTCTGGGGTGGTCTGACGGGTTGGCCTCTTGGGCCAGTTCTGCAATACGCAAGAAAGAAAGTGAAATTTTTATACCGCTGCATTAGAATACAACACAGTGGCTCTATGTTTGAGAGTCACCAAAACAAAAAGACTCAAATGAATCATCACGCACCATCTGGGAGCTCCCTGTCACTGATGTGCTGCAGGTAGGTCCCGGTGTCTTCGCTCACGTCCTCAGTGGTGGTGATGGGACACTCCTCCAGCTCCACTTCTCTCCGGTGGATCTTGGGACTCTCTCCAGGAGAGATGCAGCAAGACACTGAACCTCCCATGGTTGACCTACAACAGTCCTGCTACAGCCGGCACTGTTTCCCATACAACACAGGAGGGATCACCTGCTGGTCTAACTAACACTGGGGGGCTGCAACTAACTTTAACCTAAATCTTTTAAGTGGCTGTAATGAATGTAACACCAGTAAATTTGAAACTGGATCTAAATCCTGTGTTTAAACCTTTCAAATGTGTAGTTCAGCACATCATGGCCCAGTCTTGGCTGAGTGTCTGGCTGCTTCACAGGAGAATGGGGATCATTGTAATGACAGCCAGCTAGGTGTCTGCGGTATGTGCGGGACAGCTGACATATTCAGGGCGTGTGCGCAGCAAAGCACTGGTGCACTCTCACAACGATTACATGCGTGGACTGGATACTTCTGGACGGTGAATGACTAATGTCAAGTCATTTTACGGAATAGACGCTAACAATACAAAGTCACCAGCTCCTCTAGCTCCCTCCATGGCTAGCCGGCTAACGCTAGCTTCCGCACCTCAATCCATTCTTGGCTTTTCAGCAGCATGGATCAATCCATTCTCACTGCAGCTGGAGTCTTTGTCACAACTGGAGGCTTTTACGCTGGAATAACGCACTAATTCCCAAACAGGAAACAGCTCTACAGATAAACTAAGGAAGCGGAAAGGTAGCGAGGATTTGAATTTGTAAAATATAGCCAGCGTTAGCTTTCATCTCGTCGCATTTGCAGGAGACACGTCTTGGATGTCAAATCCACCGAAGCAGCTTGAGTTCAGAGGTTACTTCCGGTTACTGCTTTTTCAAAGTAAAAGTCTGCAGCCTCTGGAGAGTAACATATCAATTCAGTATTTATTTCTTTACACGAATTGCATGTTTTACAACTTACAGAACACTTGAAGTTGATATGGAAAATGTATTTATTTTTTTATTTTAGGGATGCATGATATTGGCATTTGACCATGACAACCAGTATTGATATATCCACTTTATTCCCTACCTAGTCATCATCAAGTCTCTTCTGTAGTGGAATTATCAGCCGATATCGATGACATGCCAATATTATCATGCAATCTATATTTTATTTTTATTGTTGTCGCAGTGGTTAGCATTGTTGGTGTGTGTATGCGCACATACTTGGCCGATAAAGGTGATTCTGATACTTTGGCGTAAAACATTTTGAGTGCCCTAAATGAGTGACTTGCATTTCAGCTATGAGTACTGATCATTTTATATATCTAGGCCTACCATGACATGCATCATAACCGCATGCAATACAGAAATCATTGTATTTAAAGCTGATCATTTACAGATGTCAAGAACTTTTGAAGCCAGAGCTTTAGGCAGCAACTCTCATTTAAACATTATCTGCATAATAGAAAAGTATACCATACAGTTAAATGTAAAACAAATGGCACAGAGTGGGAAATTGCACTTATGATGAAGCTTAATGTTTTGCTGCTATGTCAGCATAACTAAACTGTGTCACGAAAAAGTGATATGGTTAAAATGATTAAAGATGCATGCTAAAAGGGTGGCTGGTAAAATCTAAAAAAGAAAATCTAAAAAAGATAATTAAACTGCGTCTAAGTTTAGTTTGAAGAGATGAGATTTGCAGTAGATTTCAATGATGACAGGTTTTTACAGAGCAAAAAAAAAAACAAAACAAAAACAAAGAACCACTCCTGCATCATGCGCCAACTACGATAAAATCACAATTCTAATTAAAAAAAACAGCCAGTGTCCAAATCAAACGTAAGGTAAATGGAGTGGAATGTATGTCAAGAGTATTAACTTAATTGAAAATGAAAAGGCAAAAGCCATCTGAGGCACAGTACACAAAAAAGAAGAGGACAAAATTTGCAACTTTGCATATTTATACAATATTTATATAGCCTACAATTATTGTTTGCTAGCTAAATTGTTCAGCTGTGTCCACTCTTGTTGTTGTTATAATAAATACAACAAATATAAAAGGGGGGCACGCAGCGGGGGCACTTTGCTGAGGGTGCCAGATGTGCTAGGTCCGACTCTGGTCCAGAGAAACAGATTCAAAGGAAAATGTATCTGTAAATATCTGTGTTTATTTAATGTTTGTTTTATAGTTTATATTTTAATTTTACCTCACGCTAAGGGGTGAGAGACTCTACACAGAGATAATATAAAGCTTAAGTAATGTGAAAAATTAATTTATAAGGCTGAAAGTAAGCTTTTGAATATATCTGAATATATAAGTAAATTTATAATTATTTATAGACATATACACTACGTTTGTTATGAAGAGTACCTGTCAAATAAACTCATTAATAAAATAAATAAATAAATAAAAGCTCTGTGCTTAAATCGAGTTCATTTTTCAGATTTTATTTTGCGTACAGGCACGCACATGAACCGGAAGCTGTATCGCTGCTATGTGTCGTTAGCTTCACAGCGCTGCTGGACTTCATGTGCAGGCCCCGCCCCCTCCATTATGTACAAAACACAGCCGTTGAGAAAAACCCTTATGGACACGCCCATTACAAAATCTGGCTTTCCCATTGGTCACTTTTAGCCGAGCTGTGACATGATTGGCTGAAAGAGTGTCAAAGTAGGTTGGGAACATTTGACAGTGCAGGGATGGATTTGTGTTTCCTTTACGCTACAATAATAAAAAGATGAATAAATAAATACATGTACAAAGTAGCTAGTTCCGAAATGATGCGGCAGACAATGTTTGTGATATTTTAAACGAAACGATGCAGTGAATTAAAAGAAATTGACACGGCCGGAGATATTTACCTCCACAAGATGGCGGTAATGAATCTGTAAGTCCGCCAGCATAGAAGAAGAACCGCAGCGCGCATGCGCACAGAGCCACTCGGTGAATTATGACCATATAGTGCAGTTTTGTTTTTCATATTAAAAAATGGCTCTCGTTCCTTATGTAGAAAACTCCTTACCTGCTCTCTCCAAACTCCACAACTCATCAGCACAGTTCCGGTTTGCAAACCATGACCTCCGCCTGGCACAGGACTGGAAGAAGCTCGGGGTGGCAGCAGTTGTATGGGATGCAGTAAGTAGCCTGATGCATTAGTGTGTACATTAATCCTGTTGCTGTGCTCATGTCATTAAATACATTGTTTTCCAGGCAGTAGTCATGTGCATGTACCTGGAGATGGGGAAGGTGACGCTCAAGGGGAAGGCGGCCATTGAACTGGGAGCTGGGACTGGACTGGTGGGCATTGTGGCAGCTTTGCTGGGTGAGTTCACTGTCCAGTTAGAAGACATATGAACACTTTGGTAGCTGATAAGAGACATATGTAATTGACTTTAAAAAGCTCTTAGTACTTTATTTTGAAATTTAATGCTAAATGCTAAATTTATAGTGTTGACATTTTTACTTTGAAAACCAGTGTACTGATTTGAATTTATTTTTTTAATATATAAAATTATAGAATTTTATAAATCTAATGTTAAATTATAATAAATACAATAAAATATATCTCTTCTAAATATATATAGTACAGTAACTAGCAATGTTTCAGTGTTCAAAAATTTAGATCCAAAAAGTCAAGCTTAAAAAAATAAAATAAAAAATTGGTTGTTCAACTTCAGTTGGTCAAATTCTGATCCAAAAATTCAAGTCAAGAAATTTTTTTAAATAGGGACATCCAGGTGACCCAGGACAAGTTAGGTCGGGTAGCCTGGTGTTGCCATTTTAAAAATTTTCAACTTGAAATTTTAGATTTGAATTTTACGAGTCGAATTTGAGCAACTTTAATCTATTTATTGAAATTCTGAAATTTGACTTTTGGATTTGAATTTGCGAACACTAAAAATAAGTAAATAAATAAAAACAAGACAATTTGAAAAAACAAAATAAATTTAAAAAAAAAAAAAGCAAATTCGGTTTTAAAATGGCAAATCAAGAAATTTTCTAATTTCATTTTTTAAAGAGGTGAATTTAAAAAAATTAAAACTTCAGCTTTTAAAATTGCAAATCCAGCAATCTCGTAATTTAAGTTGTAAAGTGGGAAATTGCAAATCAAGAAATTTAATAATTTGATTTTTAAAGAGGTGAATTAAAAAAAAAAAAAATTAAAAATTCAGCTTTTAAAATTGCAAATCTAGAAATCTCGTGATTTAAGTTTAACGTGGGAAATTTAAAACAAATTCAAAGTCAGCTCCCAAATTGCAAATCAAGAGATTTCATAATTTAATTTTTAAAAAGGCGAGTTAAAAAAAAAATTTAAATTCAGCTTTTAAAATTGCAAATCTAGAAATCTCATAATTTAAGTTTTAAAGTGGGAAATTCAAAACAAATTCAAATTTTAGCTTTTTAAATTGCAAATCAAGAAATAATTAAATTTTTAAAGAGATCAATTCTAAACAAATTAATTTAAATTCAGCTTTTAAAATTGCAAATAATGAATTTCAAAGAGAGATGAATTCAGAACAAATAAATTCAGATGCCTGGTTTTCAGTGTAAAATATTTAAATGCTATGAATTCAGCAGTGTTTAAAAACTGAAATTGAAACTTCAAAACTTGTGTATCTTATTTGCTTCCATATAGAACTAGTCTTTATCATTCAGTGTCCCATTCTTAACTGTTCTAGGTGCAAAGGTGACCATCACTGACAGAGCACCTGCCCTGGACTTCCTCTCAGCCAACGTAAAGGCAAACCTGTCCCCGGACTCCCAGGGATCGGTGGTCGTATCTGAGCTGACCTGGGGCGTGGACCTTGAACGTTACCCAGCTGGGGGATTTGATCTGGTGCTGGGAGCAGACATTGTTTACCTGGAGAACACCTTTGTGCCTCTGCTGCAGACTCTGGAGCACCTCTGCTCCGACACCACCGTGGTGTTACTGGCCTGTAAGATCCGCTACAAGCGAGACACAAACTTTTTGGGCATGCTGAAGCAGCGATTTGTCGTCGAAGAGGTCCACTATGACAAAGAACGAGACATCCACGTGTATAAATCCTGGAAACTGCCGCTGAGGACGGATTTGTGACAACTGAGTGTCCCAGCCAGCTGTTTCCCTTTCACCCACTGCCTTCATCTTTGTAATAATTCATGTTTTTGCATAAGAATCAAATAAAATGTCTAAAAATCAAAGATAACCAGAAACACATTTATTAACAGCTGCCAAAAATGTAATATTTGAATAGCTCTAACATAATGCACTGTATTATACAAGTTGGTGCTGACATTTAGAAATTGTGAATACAAAATTAATGAAAAGCAACATAAAAAAGCAGACTATGTCATAACTATACATAATACCTAAAATAATACAACATGGCATTTCATTAACATAAAAATATCCATTTTTGTTCACGGTAATTTTGATTTGGTCGCACGTTGTAATGCTTCTGCAGGGTGTCTGATTGGTGCAACAGAACTGGTGAGATTCCTCACAACAAGTAACGTCTCATCAAGTGCACGATGATGCCTTGATTATTAATAGGAAACAAAACACTTGGGGACACTTTGGTTACTGGTTCGCAGTGTTCCTGTCAAATTAAAACTAAGAGGCACCTCGCAACAGCTTTGTCTGTTAGAGGTGTGTGAGATTTGCTAGTAAAATGACGTGAAATGCGTTAGGATTGTTGTATGCAGAGAAAGTGCACATGCCACTGTGTGATCCTGTAAACAGAAATTTAACCGCCGTTCAATTATACGTAACTAATTTCAACTAAAATGTGGCAACAAAGCATGTCCAAAAACAGTCTATAAGCGAGTGGGTGAGGGGCTGTGTCTCCACGTTTGTTACACAACGTGGAGGCAAAGTGTTTCTTTCATTACAAAACAAGTAAGGCTCATTATTTTTGTTAATTAAGGAATTAAAAAAAGCACAGATTGAAAAAGCCATGATGCAAAAACGTATGAAAATCAAAACTGATGCATGAGCTGCATTTGATTTGTATTGAATCCCATTGCTCCCAACAACAGGACCCTGTTTACTGTCGACAGGTGAGCAGCAGGAGCGAGAACCCCAGTTTGAATCTCTTCAAACCAGTCTGCTCCTTTTATATATATCTGGATATTTTTGTGAACATTAGTAGAAATCAAAAACAATGAGCCTTCGCGGTATAAAGGGAGCATGCATCAGAGAGCAACGCAACATTTAAGGAGCTCAGTAAATGTTCCACTTGAGAGATTCCGACTCTTCATCATGTATCTTTAAAGCTGCATTTAACATGAAGACCATTGTACAATCCAACACAATGCTTTTTTGTTCATGTCGTATCAAGGCAAAGTAAATTAAAGTAAAAAAAAAAAAAAAAAGAGTCAGTGGCTGTATGCAAGCAGATAACCTGATAATAAAACAAAACAGCTAAAAGATAAAAGTCCGTGACAGCCCATCTACAGTCCAAAGCATTAGTAACAGATGTTAATGCGAGAGCGCAGTTACGATTACAAACGTTGCACACAAAGGTAACCTCTCCAAATGATCCGAGTGTCTTGGGGAGATCAAACTGTATAAAGTTCCGTCGCTGATGGTGATGGTAATCGAGCAGTTCCCCGTTGCTGGTGATGTTGCCCAGTTTGTCCAGGCACCAGTGACTGGAATGCTTCCCTTTGGTGGCGTCAAAAACAAACAAACAAAAAAAAAGAACAGCCTCGTTATCTGTTCCGTCGCCTCACCACGGCGACCCTGTATAGGTGTGTGCTCCTACACATCCGTTCTGAACGTCGCTTCAACCTTTCATGGGAAACTGATGGGAACAGAAATCAAATCGCTGAAGTGGGAGGGTGTGTGTTTTTTCCTGGTGAGTCACTTAAAGGATTTTTTCAGCAGTTTCTTAAAAACAAAGCAGAAGAGTAGAAAAGGGGGGAGTGGCATCCAGATGCATGGCTCTGTGCTGAGTCTCTGTACATGGGGACAGACGGGCACCTGTCGAGCCCCTGGCAGGCGTTCGGTGACTAACTACTCTGATTTGTGGCAGTACAAGTCTTTGAGGGCTTTGAGTTCCTCGATGAGGGTTTTGTTCTGGTTCTCCAGTACAGCCACGCGGTTCTCCAGACACTTGACGTACTCCTTCTTCTTCCTGCGACACTCGCGGGCTGCCTCCCTGTGTGACATAATGATCATGTGTGAGAGTTTGCCTCTGGTTAAGGTCTCAGCAGTGCACACGACATAGCCTAGCTGCTCATGTACATTGAGGATGTTGAGACATTTCTAAATATTAAACTTACTGGTATCAAAGACTGCATCAACTAGTCAGACTCATAATACACATACCTGTTTTTCATAAGTCGAACCTCCCTTTTGCGTGTGACCTCCTCAGTGCCTCCTCCTGTGCCCAGTGCAGGTGATGTCGCCATGACCACTCCAGGAGTGATGGCGCTGGTGGGGGCAGTGCGGATCTGATAGGCCTGGACATCACCAGAGGCAGCTAACAGACAAAGACGGACAGAGATACAGAAATTCGCATTCGCACTTTAATGGACGTTTTCCTTTCCTAATGACTGTGGAATTATACGTGGAATTTCTACCCACCTTGTACAACCACTTGGTTGCTGGGTACGAGGATCTGCTGCCCGTCGCTTGTCTGGGCGTACTGCAAGATGGTGGCACCAGGCTGGGCTGCTGCAGCGTTGGCCATGGTCAGCGTCTGCAGGCCCTGCACTCCGTCTGTGCCGTTATTGGCCAGCTGGATGGCCCCACCCTGGGTGATTGCAACTGCGGAGAACATTGTCATGTGTTTGAATTAGTCTCGAATGAACACAGGACATGGAAATGGAAAAACAAGGCGGCAGCGGCATGTAAACACAAATCCTACATGCATCTTCGTCTTTATGCTTCTGCGTACACTCGATGCAACATGCTTGCAGTTACTGTGCGCCAATCATAGTTCTGCGTCCTGTTGATCTATGTCGCTGTGCTATGTTCTTTTATATGCATGGCATTGCTTTTACTGATGCTAATGTTTTTAGCACAAGCCTGTGGCATTTTACATTGTATAGATTAGCCTAGCGTCCGTCAATCTTTCCCTCTGTTCATATAAAACCAGGGACAACAGCACAATTTGGCTGCATTATACCTCATTAGATTCACAGACAAAACAACTGTCACACTAAACACGTTTTCCAAACAACTACAAAATGCTAACGTTATTAGCACAAGCCTATGGAATGTTATATTGTACAAATTAGCCTAGCGACAAGCCGAGATTTCCTCTTGATGATGTAGTTTGAAGGACCACTCACAGCTCTTGCGGTCTGTGCTGCCTCTATGCGTGGTTACAATTTGTTGGAGGTGCACGTCGCGTCTCTGTGTCAGTCGCAGAGGGCCGCAAAGCCCTCTGCATCTTAGGTACGCGTAAACCTAGCGTCAGACACTGTCAGCTGAAGCACTGCCCGGCTTATTTTCTCTTCATTATACTATCTCCATGTTGCAAATCTTTCCATGCAGTGTACAGCAGTGGCATCGCTCTCATGTTTCCCATCCAACATGGGCTTAAATATTTCTCCAAACCAAACTCTGCCTTATTATCTGATACACAAACACCTCTATGCACACAAACACTCGAGTTTTTCCTGCACGAAGAAAACCTCTGTCAAATGTTCGTCCTGCCTTCAAAACACAATTATTCAAAGGCTTCAAAACAGGAAGTGATCTACATAAGGGGAAGAAAATATTTAGTCAGCAGAATAAGATTGTTTTACAAGATATCTAGCATATCAGTATTGTGATCACGTTCTCAGTCTCAAACATGTGATATGCTTCTTCACTACATTTTAAGAACAAGTATTACTGGGAACAAAGCTCCAAAAAATATGGAGGAATTCACATTATGGACATAACTGACTATTCATATAAAAATGTGGCTGACAATCGTATAATTAAGCCCATAAAAAGTGTTTCCTTGAGCCAGCTAAAGGCCGCACACATGCAACTGTGCGCACACGGTCAGGCTGGTACCACCTGTGCCTCATCTGAAGCCAAGAAAAACGCCAACAGACAACCTGACAACCTTCAGTGCCATCGGAAGAGGGACGTTATCAGATGACAAATCTCCCTTGGTGTGATATAAGCTTTGTTTTCAGCTGCCTCGGGACACGCTACTGTTGCACAGAGCAAAATGACACCGTTTGATAGCAGTATCACAGTATGCAAAAGTACTTACTGTACTGGCCACTGCTGGTCTGATAAATGGGAGTGGGCATGGTGACTGTGGTGATGGCAGGTGCCGAGTCGTCCTCTGACTTCTCTTCCTCAATTCGAGGCACTGCTGGAGCATCTGATGATAAATCGTTCAGAATCTTCCTGTAGGGGAGAGCAATCAGAGGAATCAGCGAGCTTTCTTTAAATTTAAGAAACAACCTGTCGTAATTTTACAACAGCTCAAAAATTACTTGACCTCTCTCTCACGTACATTGAAACCTTTTGACTATGAGAACTGCTGACAAAATGGACTAGCAGCAGTCATTGTGTGACGTGACGCAGACCAGTAAAATCACAGTGACACATTTTTGCATTTGCGGTGTGATATCACACAGACCTGTAAGATGGTCGTCTGGACAGAATCTCTCTCCTCTTCTGACAATCTGTCACACTGTCTACAGACTCCTGAGAGTCCTCACTTTCAGCAACAGTTGAAATCTGCATGTGAACAAAAACCACTTTAATTTCAACACATATGCAGCAACGACGGTGAATTCATATGTGCAACATAACTGCAGCTACTATCACAGTATTTTTTGGAAGATATTGTGCTCTCATTTGATGACAATAACTCATTATGATCATTTCAAGTCAAAGTTAAGGCTTTTAATTCAAAATTATGTGCCGTGTCTTCTCACCTGTACTGTCTGGACTTGTGGAGACTGGATGACAGAGGGCTGAGCAGCTTGGATCACCCCGTGCACTTGGACTGTTTGACCGTTTGGTAACTGCACTAGAGTGACTGTGGGACTACTGGACGTCACCTGGCCAGCTGCAATAGACGCCTGCAACCATGACAACCAACAATCATACACTGTCCGTAGATACAGGCATGAACAACTCTCAGCAGTTCTTGTCAAGTCAGTTTTACTTATTTATACCACTGTCACTAATTTGCCTCAGGGGCTGCAAAATCTGTAGTGCATACAACACCCTTTGTGTATGTTTCATTCTGCCTGTCCTCTTCTTCACAAACAGTGTTTATGCACCTAACATGTATGATTAAAGTGATGAAGACATTTACCTGGCCCAGGGTGATCTGCTGGACCTCAGACTCCGAGACAGCCGTTTCACCACTTTGCTGTGTGTCTGCACCACCCTCCATTTTCATTTAAAATCTGCAAGAAGTAAGAAACTGCTTATTTGCACGTGTATCGTCAAGCTTACAATAATATAACAGTGCAGCACAAACACTGAGAAAGTGGTCAACGATTACAGCTCTGGAGGTAGTGATTGTTGATGTTTCACAGGAGGGTGTGGCTTAGCTTAACATGTTAGCACACGATTCATATGTGAAACACCGTGCATGAGATTCAGTGCACAAACAGTTTTACTTTTAATAACCACTTGCCACTTATAAGATTCACAATATGCTACAACATTAAACTGAGCTTATAAACGCTGTAGGCTAAAGCTAGCTCCTTGGCTAGCCAAGGAGTTCTGCTACCAACTTAGTTAGCATGTAGCTAGCTAGCTAGCTAGCTCTCCCAGTATGAGCTTCATTGATTCTGTTAGCATGCTAACCAGCTAGCTACTAGGAATGCACTGTATGCTAGCACAGTTAGCCGCTATTTTTTTAACATTCACCAAGGCTGTATTACAACTGGATTGTTTTCTGTTGTAACAGCTCGTGTCGCAGCATGGCGCATTGCTACAAAAGTCAACTATTGTCAAACTAGTAATGCATTTACTACTGATAACGTTAGGCTATAGCTGTGAGCCTGTATGGAGGGAAATGTCTGCATGCATTGTATGCCAGTTATATTTGCAACCAGGGCACCCCACTTTCACTAACCAGTTTGTTGCTTTAATTTTTACGTTTGTTTAATAGTGTTAGCATGAATTAACTTTACATTACCAACTGCTTCTGTAACTTAATTCTACACTGTTTATTAAAAGAGAAAAAAAAAACATTCAAGCCCACTCCCATATTAATATCTATGTCTCAGTTGTGTTGCGAGCCAGCGAGCCTTGCAGAGACTGACTCATTTTGAGAGCCTCTGCAACACCGCCGCCATGATCTCTTTGTTGGCTTTGTGCGGATATTCACCGCAAATAACTTCTCCGGGCAGCCATCTATCTGTTTAGCAAACATCGGATGCGTATCCTCTTACCAACACAGACTCGCTTCGTCACTCCCGGGTCTACGGAGCTCCACTTTTATTCAGACCGACACGTAAGAGACCGCGTCAGGCTACACCTCCGTCGCGTCACCGAGAACAACAACACGGAGAGGAGGACGAGGGAGACGACGACAGCGAAAATCAGCTTCATCGACAGGACCCGAGTGAACACGGAGAGGGCCGGAAAGTCACGAAGGTAGCCGAGGTGGCAATGGAAAACTACGGAGATAGCCGAGGAACGCGCTTGATTTCTTCGGCTTTATCTGAGCATGCGCCAAGTTGTATAACTATAAGTCTATAAAAATGATCTATCTATCTATCTATCTATCTGTCTATCTGTCTATCTATCTATCTATCTATCTATCTGTAACACATGTATCGAGATATATTTATGTTAATATTTTTTGTGTTGACAGATCGATAATTCGTGGGTTAATTGAACACTTCTCTAGTACAAAATAAATAAATAAATGAATAAATACATTTTCAATTTGAACACTTTTCTCAAGTACAAAATAAATAAACAAATAAATGAATAAATAAATGTTAAATTTATTAAAATATTTTGCAAATAATGAAAGAATCCGCAAATACACAAACAATTCCACACACACACAAAAATCGGCGAACACATTTAATTAATTTACAAAACAAAACAAAACAAAACTTGTGAATCTCTTCCTATCAATAATAATAAGTTTTTATTATTTTTATTTTTTTGGAATTTGTGTAGCTGCAGATCCATTTTATAATTGTAAAATATTTTTTTTATTTATTTTTATTTTATTTTTTGTATTTTTGGAAGGTGTTTTATTTAACAAATTACACATTAACGGTTCACGCAAATGATATTCACAAATGTATCTCCATACACATGACATAACAGCACATTTATCTTCATATTTACAATAAATTTATTTATTATTTAACCTTTATTTAACCAGGAAGTCCCATTGAGATTCAAAATCTCTTTTACCAGAGAGACAATCAAATGTAAGTTAATTTTTTTTACAATAAAACTGCTAATCATGATGTCTGACAAACAAAACAATCAAATTAATACTGATTTTTGAAAGTCTGGCCCACACATCACATTTATTATAAAATTATTTCAGGATTAAACCTACAATTTTAATTTTGTTCATTTCTTATGGCAGTGTTTCCAATGTGATTAAGTTATATAACGTTCTTACAGCTGTACTTTCACGAGTCATAGTTCCTTAATGGTTCATTTTATTATCAATCAAGTGTTTTTTTTAGGGTGAGTTCGGGAAAAGTGGGACGTTTGATTTGTGTAAAATCCACAGCCAATCACACGTCTTGCCCCTCATTTCCAGTAAATATCAGACATATTGTTGAGATGGTTTTGAAATTAATGGGCTGCATTGCTCTTATGATCCACATGGTGGCAGCAAACTCCTTCTTTATTTCTTTCCACCATGACAGTCAGCACTGACACCTCCCAATTATGTTATGTTTAGGCACAGCTCTTTCATCCCAGCATGATATGATCAGTTATCTGTGAATTCGATTGGTCTCAACTGTGACGGTCGCTTTGTTCCACCAAAGCACATTGTGATTTTAATGAGAAACCAGTGGGCTCCAGACCTGTATTACTTATTATGTACTATTTACAGCCCTCGTGATCCACATTACATTTGCCTCTCCTCAGTCGTCGAATCTGGTCATAAAATGCACTCATTAACTCTGTCACTCGGCGTGTGTGGACCGGTGCTGGAGGGGTGAAATGGGCTCTAAGCTGTGGCAGCTGGTCAAAATCCTGCGGGGAAAATGAGACTTCAGACCAATTTATGACCATCATCTCTATGTGCGAGGTCATTTCGGAGGCCTCTTAATACACACACACACACACACACACACACACACACACACACACACATACCCATCTTCACCTATTGAGTGATTGACTACAGCAGGGCTGCAAACATATTCACTGCTGACCCAACCAATCTCGTGTCCTCTACCATAAAAATTGGCTGAATCGCATCTGGCAGCAAAAGTCTTAAATTTTACACTTTTCAATTCAAAGTGAAGCACTGATAATGAAACACGCAGGGACATATTCATCATTTAAAACACTCATATAGCATATATGATAAATATTTATCACAATCCGGCCATCTTATCTGTTCCTGCGTCTGTGTCAATAACTTGATTGGGCAGTGATTTATCTTAATAATGACCACCAGCAAGGATAGCCTTAGCAACACATAATTAGCCTGCATTCTTACACGAGTGGAGCAGTTTCATTAGTTATCACTGAATGTGTACCTTGCTATGCAGGCTGCTTATCTGCAGTGTTTCTGTGAGAATTAATTTACAATTTTCGTGTCTCTTGCAGTGGCACACCCAGACGTTTTTCATAAGGGTGGCAAGATGGGGCCCAACATTCAATTTCAGGACTTTGATGATGCTGTGGAAGTATAGTTTCAAACTATGTCAGTGTGAGGGTTAAGGCGAGTTCACATTACACGACTGGCCGACCAGTGTTGAGTCGCGGAGACTATCGTAATCTTTTGAATGTTCATACCTGGCAACGTGTGTTTCTGTCATCAGGAGTGTCGCCAACTGCGTTTCGCACACCACAAGATTTCTCCACCCAACCCTCGCCAACAGAGCCCCGGATAACGCGGTGACGTCACCAAACTACGATTTGTCACGTGTGAACAAAACAGGATATTATGAAGTTCCCTAGCGGCGGCACTAAACTTCACTTGTCAACATGGATGTCCAACAGCTTGGAGCTCTGCAGGTCTTTTGCGCCCTGCTCTGCGCTGAGAATAAACAGGAAAGTAGAAAAGGATTTGGGTGAAGGAATGGGTTGCTGCACGCGTATTGCACGGGTTGTCAATTCTGCAGAGAGAGTTGGAGGTGAGTTCTATGAATGAAACTCGGTTGCCGCTCTCCTGCTAGCTTATTAGCTTGCATTGTACTGTCTATATAGTCTATGCATGTGTTCTGACCCAGATTATTGGACCTTTCATAGCTGAATGATCGAATGCGTTATCGGGAAATGCTACGGATGACAGCGGAGGACTTTGATTTCTTGCTGGGGCGCCTCTCATTGGCTGATGCTCTTTGCCAGTCATGTCAGACTTCTCCAGTTTTCTAGCATGCCAGATATCTGGTTTCAGTCGCAGACGAGGGCGCGACTTGCTCGTAGGCTTGTTCACACACGAGGACTCATCGTGGCAGGCTATCTGCCAACTCACCTCCAACCCCAGGACTTCTTAATGGCTCTCAAGATCCTCTGCGACCTCAAAATCGAGGTGAAAATCGTGTAATGTGAACTAGGCTTTAAGGAATCACACCCTGATACACTTTGGGAATTGCAATTGGCCCCCCTGGCCCCCCATGGTGGCACCACTGGGCTGTCTGCATATAGAGAAACAAAGTGTAGACACCCATTCCCATACTTAAGACAAATTTCTATCCAGTTTGCACACCACAATATGAGTATTGCCAGGATTTTGATTAATACAATAGTCTGATTAGCTCTTTACATCATTCTCTAAAGTGAAATCTGCTACGTTTATTAATGAAAAAGACTCAGAAACTAGCGTATATTCATATTTCAGAAGCTGGAACCAGGCAATTTTTGGCATTTTCGATTGAAAAACAATTTTTTATTGCCATACAATTATTAAAATGCCTGGCAATTAATGTTCTTTGGATCGACTAATCCTCTCAGCTCTAAATTTTGAATAAATACATTTTAATTTTGCTTCTCCCTGCCACTGAAACCCAAAGCCTTCCACATTCGCTGTTGAAAACACACGAGTGCACAAACACAATCAGACCAGCGCTTGCATTATTCACTTCTTTATCACATCGCCATCACATTTTCCGTGTGTGTGTATCAACATGGTCAGCGTGCCTGATGATTAAAGCAAATTTCGGATTCTGACTAGCTAATGCTGGGGAGTTCTGGCACAGAATATCTGATTGCGAGGTTTTTTTACCAGAGCGCTCTGACTGCAGCAAACGACCCTGGCTGTAAATCGCTGCTGAAACACCCACAAACAGCAGAGTAAAATGATGCCACAGACGTCCAGAATGGTGTAGGAGGAGGAGGATAGGAGTTTAATCTTCAGAATATGAAGTAGAGACCTGACTCCAATCCATAGCCCTCTCCTTTCCCCTTAAACCCAGCTGTCAAAGCCCCTGGCTTAACACAAGCCTCCAAAACCCCATCGACAGCAAGCCCTATGACACTTTCTATTTCCCCCACTTTTTCCCGTCTCTCTGTTTTCTTCTCCTTCTGTTTGTCTGACATTCGTCTTTCCTTGTGTGTTTTTTTAATCATACAGTCACATGAAAAATCATGACCCTGTCCAAATCATGTTTTGAGGCGCTGTATGTAACAAGCACACCTCAGCGTCAGGCGTGTCTTCCCCGCACGGCACTGCAATATTGAGTGTATTAATAACATGCCTGATATATTCTGTCAACATTGCCGACGGATTTTAAATGCAGTCCTCAATCAAACCGAGTGGAAATATCATACCTGCCACTCAAGCAGGGCATTATGGGAGATATCAGCTCAGGGGGGTGTGCAAGAGGCCACCGTCCAGAGAGAGGCTGCATATGAATACTGAGGGGGAAAACATGCACCGCATTTGAATACCACTGACCTTATATGCATGCTTTTCATTGTAGGTTGAATTACCTGAATCGCATATGAACCAGTGCACCTGGCTGGGGTTGCCATGGATACTGGGCCCCACAGTCTGTCTCTCTCTATCATGCACGCACACACACATATAAGCGAGGTTCTCAAATCTGAAGATGTGAGTTTCAGAGATATCCAGTAAAATATTGCGTCGCTAAGGTGCAGTATCAAGCTGCAGCTGCGAGGCAGGAGAGTTATCTAACACACTGAGATTGTGCTGACCCAGACCTCTTGCTAATCTAGGCTGTAGGCAACACCGTGTATTGGGCGATCTCAATCAATCCGTCAAGGTGGCAGCTCCTCCCTCCCTCCCTATCTTTTCCTCCTGCAAAGATTTTTTGTCCACTCCCCTCCCCCCGATTCAACCATCTGACCATGCTTTCGTTCTTTCTTAAAGGTTAGCTTCAGATTCTGCTCTAATACAATACTCACATACCCATAAGTACATTGAAAGAGTTATTGGGCACTTGAATCATTACTCCTCCAACTAAATCCACAGTGCAAAAACTTCATTTCAAAGTTCAGCCAAAGCAAATGTGAAGCTTCAGCGGTCTGAGTTTGCCAAATCAAGTGGGTACATTTCAAAGTTATAGAACTTTTAATATGAATTTCTCTCGTTGTGTTTCCATGAACAGTATTTCCTTGCTGAGCAGGGGGTGCAGGGTTATGTTTAGACAGTCACATGTAGATTTGTTGCCAGGAAACACCACCACCAATAAACCTAAGTACAACTGCCAGGACAGAGTACTTGTATGCACAGATCTGATACACCAGGACTGCAGGTGAATAGTCTTTTTGCTTAGGAAGGTTCCTACACCCATAATAACGCTTGAGCCTGTTTCGGACCTGATTTTTGAGCTGCACGACTCAGTTTAGTGTCGGACTGAATTTTAGCTTTGTCAGGCGTTGTTTGTGCAGCATATGGGGCTGCGAGGACAGATCATGGTGCAATTAACTGCTCCCAACTGGCCATTGGACATTCAGATTAAATTCTGCCAGGTCAAAATTTTAGTCGATGTCGGTGTCGTCAGGCTCTGGCACAATTGAAGCGGAGCCACAAGTTGATTCCTTAAGGTCAGTAACTTTTTTCTCACTCAGTCAATCCATCCATCCATCTTCATCTGCTTATCGGGGGCTAGGTCGCGGGGGCAGCAGGCCAAGCAAAGCACCCCAGACATCCCTCTTCCCAGCAACGCTTTCCAGCTCCTCCTGGAGGACCCCAAGGTGTTCCCAGGCCAGATGAGATATGCAATCCCTCCAGCGTGTTCTGGGTCTGCCCCGGGGCCTCCTATTAGTGGGATGTACCTGGAACACCTCCAGCGGGAGGCGCACAGGAGGCATCCTAATCTGATACCTGAACCATCTCAACTGAACCCTTTTGACGCGAAGGAGCAGCGGCTCTACTCCAAGCTCCTTCCCTTTATAAACAATAACAATGACGTTACCATGACAGTAACGATCATCTACCACCCCTGTTGTGTTGTGTCCACACTAAAGGCGATGTAAATTTTCAAGTCGTGTTACTTGGGCAAGTTTGAACGCTAGAATATTTTGAGTTGACTCTCGTCATATGTCCATGAAATCGCTGAATCGATGAAAGAACTTCCGCCAGTACGTCCTCGGCATCATCATTCGCATCAGGTCTATCATGTCCATTGTGCCACCCGGCAGGAATTTGCATCCAATTGCACCTTTACATTGACTATAGATGTTATTCACAGGCACAAATTGTTTTCTTCAAACCTAGTGTGAACACAACATTATATGGTGACTGATCTCGTCCTCTGCTCAGAGGGTAAGGAACTCCAAGACCTCAGTGTTTTCCCAATTTGCGGACATTTTCAGCCACTATTGTTGTCCTTTGAGTTAGCCGCTAACCACCACAAGCTACTTTTAAAATTCCCGGGTGGTGGGTTGAATGTCACACCTGTGCCACCCATGATCCTGTCCTTCCAGCTGTCCCTTTTATACTTGCATCTTTGGTGCTGCCACTTCCTCCAATGCCCACTTAAGGCGAGGCAACTCTGTCCTCCATTCCACGATTGCAACTTTTATACAAAATGATGAGGTGGAATCACAGAGGGAAATTCCTGCCTTGAAGAGGCAGCATAAAAGGGGCTACAGTCACTCGAAAAAGCCCCACACTAGTTATTAGTGCCAGAGAGAGCCTGGCCTTCCACTCAGTTCTGTACAGTGAGGTGCACAGACTTTAAATAGGAAAAAAGAGACGATTTGGTATTGGCACCCTGGTTTAAAGGTATTTCCAACAAATATCAGTTAAAACTAACAAACACAAATAACAACTCTCTCAGGAAACCCTTACAGACACTTTAAATATGGCTGTGAAGATTGCCAATTTCAGTTGTTCATTTTAAGCACCATCTTGTTACTCTCACTTCAGTTTTTTCAGCTGCTGCAGCATCTGTAATTTTCCTCTTTGATTGCCAGGAGTTTGAAGCCGGTCTCTGGTGTTTCTTTATCGTCCGTGTTTGGCTTCACACAGGTAGACGAGTCCTTCCCACACTCTGTTTGTCAAAGCAATTGGAGTTCCAACTGAAGCCACCTTGTTCTGTGAAGAAACCAGAAGTGCGGGCTGATACTAGAATCTCTGCTTTAATCAGGGTTCTGTGGAGAGAGATAACTGCGCGTTCAGGTATTCATGCTGGAGGTAAAACATGTAGTCCAAGCCCTGCAAGTTCTATGAACACAACGTTTTCAAAATACCGTATGATCCAGCAAAGCAAAAAAAGTGCCTTTTAGGTCTCGTTCACACGCATCAACATCAGTTCAATGTCAAAACATTTGATGCGAGATATAAAGAGAGAAAAAAACATCCTCACACTCTCAGTACAGAAGTGCATTTTTCATATTTTAGCTTTTGATCTATGACTTTTTCCAGCGTGTTTTCTTTCTTAAATGAAAATCGACATTCAATCCCCCCTGTTGGCTTTTTTCTTTCAGCGAGGCAGTAGGAGGGCAAGACAGTGGTAAAGACGAAAACACACACATGATGGGCTGGGTGCTGGAGTGTGCGTGTGTGTTTGTGCGGACTTGCCGCAGTGCTCCTTCCCGTCATAACATGTCATTCTGGACACTATTACTCCCAGCAGAGGCAGACACTGCGGCTCACTGACACAGAGCGTGAGGTCATCTGTCAAACAGAGAAAGCTGCGGTGTGTTTGTGTGTGTCCATGCGGTATGAGAACGCGTCTGTATATCTTCGCCATCCAGGCTTCACTTGGCATGTGATTACATGTGTGTTATATGTTGTTTGTATGTTTTTACATGTTGCTTGAATTTATATAGGCTATAGACTGGGAAGCTGTCAGTCACACGGGCAGAACACCGTTACCTTACAAACCCCACTCTCATCCCTCACCTCCTCTTGCTGCTGAGTTCAAAGGTTGCCATGGCTACCGGCGTCCCAGTGGGAACACAATGTGCTCTGCCCTGGAGCCATTGGAGCAGGCGTGCTTGGCGGGCGGGGAGGATACGGCGACCTTTGACCCGTCAAGGTCTTACTGATGGAGAAGAGAAGAGGCGGGTTAGCGAAACTGGGCTGCACCGGGTTGTAAATTCAACTGATCCTCAACGAGGAATGGGTTGTGGGCGGAGTGGCCTTACAGCTCCTGAGCCCGGCGACTCGTGCCGGCTGCCTCCTGGATTTCAGGGGGCCCTGGGCAAGCGAGATAGCCGCCCTCTAATCCGCCGAGTCTCTCTCACCTTGCCTCCTCCGTGTTTCCCAGATAGCGCATCTTTTGTGTCAGATCTCTGCAGCTGTCACCGCCGCTGCTTGTAAGGATGATGCCGGCTTTGTGTGAGTTTGTGTGTGCATGTGTGTGTGTGTGTGTGTAAATCTGAGACAGAGGCACAGAAAAAAAAAAAAACAGTAAATAGTGAGAGATGTGAGCGGCGCCTTTACAAACCGCCCCCACCAGAAAAAGAGGGTAAGGGACCCATGGGGCAGGAAATGTCGCAAATATCATGTAAATTTGAAATATTTATTCTAGACAAGGAGAGTCAGGGTATGTGACAGACTCTCCAGTGAAGCTACATCCTACAAATTATTAATTTTACAGTAATCATCCATTTGATTAACAGCTGACCTTCAGCAAAAATCTGAATTTCTTCTAAACATTTGCTATATTTTTCCAAACGTTTTTGTCAAATTTGTACACTGCAGCCACTGTTGAAGCTCCAGAGGAAGCCTGTGAGTACATGGAGTGTTAAGAATAATTTGTCAAATCACTCCTTCTAAGAAAAACTGTGCAATAGACAACCAGAACTACCTCATACACTCATTTACCATTTACTGTTCTTGTCTGGTATGCAAGCTGCTATTCTAATTGTTGCATCTTTCCACCACTTGATTGCTCTTTTTTTATGTTTGCATTACCTCTTCTATACTCTTTGACTTCCTTATTTATACTTATCCTTTTGCACTGTTTGCCCTGTGGGTCAATTCAGAGTGAAAGGTTGTTTCGATTCTCTATACGTCTGTTACATAACTGTAGAACTGACAGTAAAGCCTGTTTAATTTGGAACAGAGTTTCTGTAATTTTGAAAGTTGTTTTCAGGAACAGTAGAGTCCATGTTTGTCCAAAGTTACACTGTTTATTTTTTTTCAAAATGATGGTGTGTTCGCATGCAATCAGGCAGGTGGTAGACAGCAGAGGGACAACAACTATGGGACGTCACTGTCCTGTAACAGTTCAGGGCGGACCCAAATGCAGAGCAGCAGGAAGGTTTTACGTTAAACAAAAAGTGAGCTTTAATAAAGCTGATGAAAACATCCAGAACAGGCAGGTAGGCTAACTGAAAGTCCAAATGACAGAAGAACCAAAACTAACTGAAAACCAACCAGGCTTGTGTGATTCATTCATGCAAAATATCCAAACAGAACACATGACACCAGGAAGGAACGATGCAGAGAATGACACCAAGAACACAGACAAACTGGCAAGGAACAAAGGGAAACACACGGGTATATATACACCGAAAACTAATTACAAGAGCAAGACACAGCTGGAGCAGGAGGACACGGGCAAAAGGAGGGACATGGAGACTGGCTGACAACAAGGGTGTGGAGGGGAACACTAGGGTGGAGCAGACAAGACTAATACAGAACAGGTGTGAAGGAAAGACTCTGGGAACAGGGAAGGACTAACGAGACAGGTGTGACAGAAAAGAGGCGGGAAAACACACAAAGACAGGCATACAACAGAATATACAAAATAGAAGAAGAAACAGATTAAACATGTATGAATAACGCAAACAACGAAACCCCAAATCAAGTCCACAAAATACCAGAATATAAACGAAAACAAAGGATCATGACAGTCACGGGAAAAACAAACAGGACGACGAAACAAAACAGATCGCCTGCGTTTTTTCCTTGTGTGAAGGGGCTTTTGTAACATACAGCTGTAAATTCCATTGCAATAGACTGCAAAATGTCCAATATTTTAACTCTCAACGGCAATGCTGTCTGCCGTTACCATCGCTGGTACCTTGTGTCGGCCTCGCCTAAGTTTACCGTCCTGCTTTCTTCCACAAACATGATATCAGGGTTGCTGTCTACCATCTGCCTGATTGCATGTGACCGCAACGTAAGACACACACAAACCAAACAGAGTTAATTTCGTTGACGAAAACTATGGCAAAAATTTTTAGTCGATAACCTTTTTTCCATGACGACAATGAGACAATAACGAGCTAAAAATGATCTTGATCATAAACACTAAGATCAAATGCTCAATTTTCGTTGACAAGACAAGTCGAGACAAGACGAAAATCTTCTGGTAACTCCTGCAAATAGTCTGCAACAGGATGTATTGCTAGCCAACAAAAACACTCACACCAGAGCAGCATCAGCCATTTGTGTGAGTTGTGAGGTGATTTTAGAGGGGATACAGGGGGCACGTCCCTCATACATGTAGAACAAGTGTATTTGCTCCCCAGTGAAAACATGACAGTGGCAGAGGACCTTTATTTTGACAAAAGTAAAGACATTTTTCATAAATTGCTGCAGAAAAGGCACAAATTAGTGCATAGAAATTTACCAGAATGAAGGAAATGAAATCTTTTATACCTTTTATTGCCTGGGCCCAAATCCCTGTTTCATATGTGCCCCCCACAAATGTTGAAACAAAATCTGCAGTTATCTTACAGACTCTGAGTGTAAAGATTTTCTCAGCTTTATGGTGAAAGAGTCCATAATCATAAGGTTTGATACTATACAATAGTACATTTTCTGCAGTGTGTTTGTAACATAAAAGAAAGGAAATGTTTTAGTTTAAACTTTTTGCCCTCTTGACTGCAGAAAATTTGACTTTCTAATCAAGTAGCGTGCATTTTTAATGCTCAAAACTTGACACAGAACTCACTTAGCTGTCTTTCCCAAGTCAAAAGATGCAGAAATATTTGTGCAGAGGAAAGAGCAGCCAGAATGTGTGTGTGTGTGTGTGTGTGGTGTTTGTGTTTCCATGCCTGTGTATGCATAGGGGAATAGAAGGGGACAGTCAGGAGAAGGGTTATTTACTGCGCGGCCCAGGCGACCTGTCCGTCCTCACGTCCAGCCCCAGCAGATTAAGATGCAGCCGCTGGCGGCTGCCAGAGCTGGCTGAGATTGATGGGGAACACGGGGGCCACAGAGGCCCTGCAGAATTCTGAGCAGAGCCTGTGGGTACCAACCAGCCATGCTGCTTGCAGACAGCAGCTCCTCTCTCCTTCCCGCTCTCTCTCTCTTGTCACCCTTTTTTCCATCTTTTTTTTTTCTGACTTTTTCTTTATCGCTCTGTTGCTCTTTCTGGCATTTTTTTTCTCTCTGTCACTCCGCCGCTTTCTGCATCCCTGTTTTTCTGTCTCTCTGTCACTCTATCGCCCCACTGTGCCCCCCAACCAGTCTCGCAGCCCCCCCTGAAGACGCTGTCTCAGCAGCTTTAGCAGATTTGGATGTCATGAAACTGCAGGTGTGTCAGCATCGTGTGTGTGTGTGTGTGGGAGAGGGGCAAAAGTGAGCAGGAATATGCTCTCAATAAATAATTCTCTGGTTAAGATGGGTAGCAGGAAAGTTAACTGCGAGACTGATGCCTGTGTGAGTGTGTGAGTGTGTGTGTGTGTTTAACACGGATCAATCGCAGCTTCTGAGCTGTCTGCACAGCTGAAGAATTTGGCTGAAGGGAAAAAATAGCAATTATCTCAGTATGTCAACATCTGCATGTGTGTTTATACTCGCTGGGTCTTTCAAAATAATTCTGATGTTGCCATGATGGAAGAGGGAAAACATGAGAATGGAAGATGGATGCTTGTGTGTGTGTGTGTGTGTGCGGGCGCGAGTGTGTGTATGCTGAACAAACTGCACTGGCAGGGTTTTTGTTGGAGTCCCCAGGGCGGAAGACGCATGAGTCAGCGGCCAGTAGGATTTATGGCCAATTGATTAAATTAGCATTTGTTCTGCTACTGGGGCAGCAGCCTGTCAGTATAAACATACACTGAAACACACACACACTCCCACGTGGGCAAACAAACACGCACCTGTACACTAAAGGAACGTAGAGGGAGAGAAATGAGACAATGAGGAAAGGGAAAAAAAAAATCCACCAGGAAGCAGTAGACAATTAGCGATGGTGTCAATAAGTCAACATGATTAACATCAGGATCACTGGGATGTAAATACTCGAAGAAACACACTCTGCACTCCCTTCCTAAGCAGCTCCTTCATGCGATACAGCGAGTGAGCAAGGGGGTCGCACACACCGGGCTTGCTGACAAGCCTTTTTTATGACATTCATCAAAGCCATCTGCCATTTTCCGCTCAATTAATTTGTTATGGGAAGTGGGATCAATTAAGTGCGCACTGTAATGGCTTTATATCCTTGTTTCCCTTTTATAGCCCAATATTTTCTGTGCTCCACTCTGGCATGAAAAGGCGAAATCGATATCCCCAGCTATTTTCCCCTCCCGTGGACTAATTTGTTTTTGCCACTCTCTTCCTGGCATGATAAACTGGCTGTAATGAGGGGTTAGGGCGAGGGGACAGACTAAACATAAACCCCGCACTCCAGCCAACAAGCGAGCTGGGCATGCTCTTTCCGACACTGAATCCAAGACAGAATCTAATCTACCGAGATCTCATTTGGATGTCAGGAGCAACTCGTTTCCCACACTTAACTACACGCGCAGTAGTATCAAGAGGGATTGACCTTCGCCCTGTTATCATGCGACACATTGGTCACTCGCGAGTGGCTTATAGGTGATGATAAGGACAATGGGCGGCTCATACGGGACAGTTAGTTTGACAGTGACGGGTGGAGCGGCGTTGGCACCATTAGTACGAGTGTCACGAGCCGCCGGTACGCTCGCCTCCTCACCTCGACCCCTGCGATGTATTGATCGCATCCCCATTAAGCCCGCTGATGGGCTTGATGATATGATGAAGAAGCGGGGGAGTGACGTGGGTGTGTTTAAGTGCGTGTGTGTGCATGACTTCCGAGCAGGTTGGGGGACCATCATTACTCCTGGAGCAGGCTTGATGACATTGCCATATTGATTTTGACATCATCTGGTTGGGATGTGCTTTAGAGGCCAGGTCTTAAACCAAGGCGACCTAAGTGTCACCTTGTTTGTGTCAGCAGGCTTAAAGGGCCACCAAGGTCCCAACTGTGCATCCATGAGCTTAAAGGAGACATATAACGCTCATTGTCAGGACTCTACTGGGACGTGTTTCCATGCTTTGATGTTCAAGAAACACTTTAGTTTCCTCATACTGTCTGTTCCGAAACACCTGTATTCACCCTCTGTTTCAGGTGCCATGCCATTGTTCTGACAGACCAAAATTCTGAAGCCCCATTAGCCTGAAAAATTTCCCACTCAACTGAAAGCCCATTTCTCTGATAGCTTGTTATCTAAAAACAAATGCTCATTTCTCCAAAGTCCAATTTCTGCAGTTAATTTCACTTTCCCAGTGACATTGGAGCCACTGATCCCGATTGTTTTCACCAACGCTTTGCAGCGCTTGAGCCACTGAAAGGATGTGTTTCTCACCGATCCATCCCTGCTTTAGCATTTGTGCCATGAAATTTTCGTGTATTAAGCCAAAACACGATCTTTTCTAACCATAACCAAGTGGTTTTTGGGCCTTAACCCAACCAGATGTTAGCCAAATGTAACAAATTGATGGATTACAGAAATGTCAATGCAAACATTTTTTCTGGAGAAAAAAATCTAATTGCAAAGATTGGGTTTTTTTTGGAGAATGGGCATTTGTTTTTGTGATAACGGGCTGTCGGAGAAATGGAATTTGGTCCAATGGGACATTTATGTGGATTAATTGGGCTTTGGAATTTTGGGTCTTCGGAACAATGGGCAGCCCCCCCCCCCAATTTAGCGCCTGTCTCTTCAAGTCCTCCTCCCTCAAAAGCCCAGTCTGCTTTGATTGGTCAGTGTTTGTGGGTCTTCAGCGTCGCTGCACAAGTCATTGAAACTTTGGGGATGACTGTAATGGAGAGTAGCAGAGCTTTCTCTTGTTAGAAATTGCCAATAAAATCGTGTTATGTTGTGTGCAATTCACGTCTAATCACATCTTTACATTGACTTTACATAAATTGACTCGCATGAATTGTTTTATTTGCACCTCTGTGAACACATTACCGTAATCAGACATGTTCAAGCAGAAAAATGATAAGGGATAAATGTACATCATCTCGCAAACAAGATTACATTTTCCTGACATCAGCATGTAACTACATGTGCAATGCACCTGCAGCTCGGGAAAGACTGTGAGTATAACGGCAACTTTCATCATGAGAAATCACTGAATAAAACCCTCTAAACCAAAATCTTTACAGCCAGACATATTCCACCAGGAATAAGATCTGAAATTGGCTAGATATTAAAAACATCTGCGACAGGTTTCCTGACATTAGCATATAGCTTCATGTAGCAGTGTTGGCTATGCAATGAAAACACTTGTAGCGTGCCTGGAACCTGAGGTTTTTGCTCACAGTATTACTCACGTTTACCTCATTATTTGAAACTTTGGTCATGTTTAAAATGAATATCTGACACTGAAACATTATAAATGTATGACAGAGAATAAGAAAGAGCAAATTAAGGCCCCTTTAACTCACTGCAAGCTGAGGCTTTGTCAAAGTCTTGGTTAAAATGTGATTCTACATGCGCTTACATAAGAAATAAATCTTTTTTCTTTCAACTTTTAGTCGTCACACAAATAGTTTAGTTGTTATGTGTTTTGGAGTACCAGTGTCTGAGATTTCTGGTTTGACCCCAACACACTGAACGTGAATGAAATTTTGTTTATGGTGCTCACAACGCTGAAAAAAAACCCCATTATCGAAACCCCCCATTACTTTGCATGGTCCACCTACACATTACACCATTAACACTCGTCTTTGGAAGAAATGCTGAGTATCAGCTGGTTGCCTGGCAACCTCACAATGACAGCAAGACTCTAAGTCACTGATTTTAAGGTATTGGAAGGCATACATGTTATCTTCAGTCAGAGCCAGGAAAGCTGTTTGTTGCTTAATCCTGATTGGTGCAAAGACATGCTTAACATCACCCTATTCAAACTGAGCCTTGCTCTGTTCAACCCAGTGAGGAAAGCAATGCAAATACAGGAATCTCTCATGTAAAATAACCAGAACTGCTCCAATATTGTTGGTATTGCAGTCCATAGCTCATAGTCGGTTAAGGAAAAAGGCTTTAAAACATACCTAGGTGACGTCATGGTAGTATATCCACAGAAGATATGACTAATAAACTGAGCTTGATGTTAAAAATTGTCAGAGTTTCCCTTTAACACCAATGAAAAGTGTGCTTCTATTTATATTTGTTCTGCTGCAGGTTTTCCTTCCACCCCAGAGGTCACAGTCTCCCATTGTTTTCCAAAGTGCATTAAAGCAGTTGTTGCTGCACTGGCAAACGTAATTCATCACTTGATGGATGATGACCCTTTTAATTTTACCAAACGTGGATTTGTAGCTCCATAGAGTCAAAATCATTTCATTTGTATTGGAAGTAGCTCCATTCTGCTGGAACTGAAAGTGGAGAAATCAATGCGTGTCTCCACCTAAATTTGCCTGCCACTCTGCCTTAAGTTTTTGTTTTGACACTTCATTGCAGCCAGAAGAAGTATGTAACAGTGCGGCGTAATAGAAAACATGAAAAGGTGCCCATTAATGGATTTTTGAAAACAATGGGAGGCCGTGAGCTCTGGGAGGCGAGACAAACCTGCAGAGGAACACACAGTAGCTCCACACAAGCGAAACCACTGGTGGGCTTAGACCGTGTAGGCAGGGAAAATAAACTGCACTGGTATTATTTTTCAAATATCGATAAATCATTGCTGCATTGATTCATTGAGACTTTAATTTAATTACTGTAAATAAATGAGACCAATTACCAGCCTCTACTTTGCTTTTGTATTGTGAGCAGGTGGGTCTCAGTCTGCTGGGTTGCTTTACAGCACAAAATGAAGTGCCTTTACAACACAAAAGAGGAAGAAATAAGCACATTTGTTCCATGTTCACTGTTCCAAATGCATAGTTTTGACATAAATATCACATTAAAGTGGAAACAGACAAGTTTTTTTTGCTGTAACTCATCATTATGAAGTAAATATTGATTGTGCATCGTAAAGCCTGCATCGGATTAAACCAGGGGTGCTGGATGATTAATCTATTAAAGTGAAATGACAATAATTCTAATTTAATGTAATGTTTTAATCCTGAGTGCTGACTTTATGTGTTGGCTCTGTCGCCAGCTGGAATGTGGGAGCCTCAAACAGGTGCAGGCACCTCTCATTATTATGAGAACGAGCAAGAAATACGAATTTAAATCGGATTTCCTGAATTATCTTTCTTTTTAAATATAATATCTTAATTTTGACATGTGTGAAATGTCCCAAAATGATCACTTTAAACGTGCTGCCTACCTAAATTATTTGAACAATGCATGGGTATTTTTGGATTTGCTTTGTTTTGGGTTGGACTGCAGATCTTGTGTCGACAGGTTGGGTCACGTCGTGAAACAAATTACACGTATGTGGGTAGCTGGGCAATGGCACTGGTTCTGGAGTGGAGCTTTAAAATCAGACCCAGTATATAATATAATGCTTTTGTTTTGTAGCTATCAGTGCTATCTCCAGTATCAGAAATGGTGGACAGAACGACAACAACAGACAGAACATCCAAAGTAACTGTGGAGACTGTGGTAGTTGCTCTGAAGAAAACAGGAAACGAGCTGGTTGTCTCTGTGACAGTGGCGCCAACAGTAATACCACATGTAAATGCTAGAGGGTAAAGCTGAAAAGTTGTCTAATACAATTTAAGCTGGATTTATACTTCTGCATCAAATTGTCACCTTACCTTTGCCGTCAACTGACTTGCACCTCAATAGAAATGCAACTACACATCGCAGTGATGCAGACTTCCTGTCTATTTTTGTAAGCTGAAACCATTTCCCTCAGTGGAAATGACGCTTTTATTTACATTTATTTCACAGATAAGAAACAATAAATGACAAGGACAATGAACCCTCCACAAAATAGCATCTTCAGTCTTGTGTGTGATTTATCCATGCTTCATATGAGTAGAGGAAATCTCTTCTAGCCGCTAGGCTAATTCATACAATGTAAAATGCCATAGGCTTGTGCTAATAATGTTAGCATGTTGTATTTATGGGAAAATGTGTCAGGTGTTTTTGTCTGTGAATCCTGCAAGTTATAATGAAGCCTATTTGTGTGCTTGTGTTTGAAATTGATGCTATTAAGCCATGTTTAATGTGTGTTTAATGTGTGTTTTGGAAGTGTAACTGGAGAGTGACATAGACACACCACCACACAAGTATAAATGCCCACAGTGGTGTAGGCTCTGTTCCTCTACAAACAAACCCTTTGCACATTACATAGCTATCACTACCTAACCTTTTGTAAACATAAAAATATTGATTATAGCAGCTTTTAGTCAAATTTTAAAAACTTCTAATCAAATAAAAAATTGTCAGATTTTTTTCTTTGAGTGAGCAAAGTGCTTCCTTGTGAGTTTTTGCATACCTGTGTTGCCGTGTTAGCGTTTGTGCTACAGCTCTAATGTGTGAGAGGTCACACTCAAAGCAGGCTGGGCATCAGAGATAAAGGGTCGACCTGCCGGACACAAGTTTCATTCACAATCAGGCAGCCAACGCTGGCTGCAAACGGTGGGCGGGGAGGGGCAAGCGAGACTTGGCTGCCTGTCAAGACCAGGCGCAGATTAAAACTCCATCGATCCGACTGTAATTTATTTATCAATTCAACTAAAAATTAAACATTGACCTCGTTCTTTGAAAATCCCCCCTTTTTAATCTTGTTGGACGTAGTGACTTGAATACCAAGCGAGCAGTCGAACGTGAGGCCTTTTATTCCAAAAAGTTAAACAAGTCACGGTGAAAAAGCATCTTTCTCTTTCTTCCTCTCGCTTTAGAGTTCAAAAGCAAGACTATTAAAAGCTCTATACTTCAGCTCCTGCTTTGCTGCATCTCCCAAACCCTTAGGACTTCTACTTCTGACAATAAACAACTCATACATTTCTCACCGCCGCGCCAAAACCTCAGTTCCTTTCTCCACCATCCGTATTCTCGTCACTCCTCCCGCTCTTCTGATCTTTTCTTCCCTCTCTGGCTATCACTGGGTGCTGTCTTCCTGGGTGCTGTTACACACTGTAACTTTCTTATCACCACATCAAAGCATCTCTACGCCAACCCCCCGTCTCTGCCCTTCTCTGTCCCCCCCGCCGGTTACAGATGTGCAGAGTTTCTCTTGAAACCCAAATCCTGCTGACTGCAAAAAAACAAACACTCATCGCATCATTATAAAAACCTCATCCTTCCCTCTCCTTCCTCTCTTTCCCTCTCCTGCTCTGGCCCCCCCTGCTCGGACAGAATAATAAGGTTACCTCGCTCACGCTCATGTCAAACAGCCTCTCCTCCCTCGTCCCCTCACCTCGCGCCCTGCTCTCTGCTGTCCTCCTCACCCCTTCCTGAACCCTCCCCATGACCGGCCCTGTAATCCAATTAAAAGCACATTAGGGCCAAATGAATAGCGGTAGATTTAATTAGCTGCTGACGAAGGTTGGCTGGATGGCTGGCTGCCCGGCAGTCGGGTGGGTGGATGGGGTGCAGAGGCTGGTGGGGGAGACGAGCGTTGTTCGCCTTTACCCCGCTGATGTCGACGGGGTGAGGAGCGTTAGCTGATGAGTTGGCCTAGTTAAGCCTGTATCTGTGCAGGATTATAGCATAACATTACCATAAAGGATAGATTCACATTTATATACAGACATAGACAGCGTATAGACAGAGACTATCATTCCTCCTCTCCTTCCCGGCCACTGGAATCACATTTGTAATGCTGCTTTCACATGGAATCAGGTAGATTGTGGGTGGCAGCATGTATATCATTTTAGTGGACGAATGCAGGACGGTAAAATGAGGTGAGAACACCAGCACCAGTAGTAGCTGACAGCATTGCCACTCTGCCTCCATGATGGAATTCACAACCTGCTGTCATGTAGGTCTCTCATAGAAGACGAAGAAAGGCAATCTGGACAATTACCAGACATTGCTAGAATAATTCAACCTGGTCTTATTCCGAAGTCGATATGATGATATGCAACCGATCACTGTTATACTTTAGCAGTGCTCTGGAGTGTCAGGGGGAAACACAGCAGGACAACAACGATAGCTAAGGCGATGAAAGTCCAAGTGGGGTAGGTGGGAGTGGTGGATTGGTCCAACAAACACCAGCTTTCACCCAGGAGAGCTGTAATCACTTCCTTTAGGATCATGAGTGAGCCCTTTGTTCAGGGTCTTAGGCTCTGTAAAATCCTAGGTGCAGTTGTCAGCATTAATTCCTTCTAAATTCCTAAATTAACTTTAGTTGCAGGACCGTGCCATATTTCCATCTCACACTGACATCTCAAGAACATGAACCTCTCGTCCATCAGTGGATGCTCGCTTCCTTGTGCATGGTGATACGTTTGATGGGTGTAGTTTGATAGAAGGAAAGTAGTTCCTACATGAAACTGCTCACAACAAGGTCTGTGGATTATCTTGAGTAACCAGGTCATGATTTCTGGAAAGAGACATTGCTGTTGAGGCTTTCAAGTGTATGTTTTTGGCACTTTTGAGCACCTCAAGCTGAGTGCCATCTTGTTCCATTAGAGAAGGCAGTCGCCTTGACTATTGTAATGCCCTACACACTGGCTTACCTCAGACCAGAAACCATTCAGAATGCTGCTGCCAGGGTTTTAAGAGACCATATTACTCCTGTTTTACATAACGTACACTGGCTTCCAGTAGCTTTTAGAATTGATTTAAAAATCCTTCTATTGGTTTTTAAGGCTCTTAATGGCATCGTCCCTTAGATTCACCTTATGTCCCTCAAGTCCCTGAGATCCTCCGCAGCTGCCCTTTTAACGTTTCCTAATGTCACCACAAATGTCACTACTTTGGGGATGCGTCTTTTGGCTGCTACGGCCAAAAAATATGGAACACCTTGCCTTTAAATATTAAACTTGACGGCTCAGTGGACAGTTTTAAACTTCTTTTTAATATAGCCTATAACTAGCAGGTATGTGTTTAATATTTTTAATATTTTTTCCCATTTCTCTTTGAATGAGTGTGAGGAAAAATATGTATTTTTGATTTTGGGGTGAACTGCTCCTTTAAATGCACATATAGCCAGGTCAGTATTGTTTCAGACAGACTTGAAAATCTGCCTTTTCTCTATAGTTGCACTTTATTTTTTGGTTCTGCAAGCTAACTAGCTAGCAGCATTATAGGGTGGAGTGTTTTTAAAGTCCTTAAAGTCAATATATTGATGCTGCTGAAGAAGAAGAATCGCTGCATGCTGCAAACTTTTCGGCTGCCTCTTGTTATGCCACCACACAACAAACACCACATCTCATTTCTGCTTTCCAGCCTCCTCCTCTCTCATCCTCGCCTCACTCTAGAAACTGGATGCAACCTTTCCTGCTGCAGCCTCCCAATGTGCACACTCAGCAGAGTAGTCAGCGTAACCCACTGTGGCATTTGCATCATGCCCCTCTGTGTGTGTGTGCGTGTGTGTGTTCAGCGCCTAATGAAGAGAGACAGTCTCTGCTGGGGTCCCCTTTCTTTTTTTTCCCTCCAGCCACCAGGGGTCTCAGGTACAGTCGGTGGACAGTTGGTGTGTGCAGTTGGACCATGCTTGAATGCCTGTGTGTGCATGTGTGTGTATTTGATCATGTGTTCATGCATGTGTGACAGTATTTATGTTTGCATGCATGCAAGCTTGCTTTCGAGCATGTGTGTGTGCATCTGTGTACATCCACGAATGTGTGTGTGTATGTGTGTGTGTGTGTGAAATGAGATCCAGGTCCCGGCCTCTCCATTTCTCTCTGCAGGTAATAAAAATATAGAGTGCCCTCCAGATCCCTTTATAGAGAGAGAGTTGAGACCGCAGCGAAATCTAGGACAGGCTCCATTGATTTGGAGGCTACAGTATTACTAGCCATCACAGCCAAGGCAATATGAGAGGCCTTTTTTAAATCACACAGCTACCCTGAGCCCAGAGGGACAGAGAGAAGGCACAGAGAGAGGGAGAAAGGAGGGGGGGGACGGATAATTGGGAAAAACTATCCTTATTTTGTTTCCTCCCTCTGCCATCCCCACCTCGCCGCGCGGATTTTATCGCAAAGAGAAATAACACATTTCACATTTCTCCTCACATTTCCTCTTGAACAATGTCGTCTCGTTTTGCAACGCCGACGATCAAATCTCCACGTCTTTAAGAAGACACAGAAGACGTAACACGAGCGCCGCGCTGCTCTCGGCGCTGCGGTCCCTTGGCATTGTTTTCTTTTTGTTGTTTGGATTGAAATTTACATTTTTATTTAGTGAGTCGAGTGAGCGCGCAGGGGTGTGTTATATCACTCTTGGGTCCATTAAACCTGTTAAAAGCCCATTGTGTTTTTTCCCAAATGTCAATCACATTGAAAAAAAAGCCCTCTCAATTTGGTTTTCATCCAACAGCAGTGATTGGTACCATTTCAAGACCTGGGCTTTTTATACTTCAAAGGTGTGGACAAATGGAGGAAAAAAATGGTTTCACAGTGTCGACTTCTCCTGGATTGGGCTCTTCCAGATCTCAGGAGAGAGGTGGAGTGTTCTGGGTCGGGCCAGGAACCGACCCCCTCTGTCTGGCTAAATAAGATAAGACCCTGTCATTGTATCCCTCCACTCCGCAGCCCTGACCGCATCAAATATTCATGGGCCACAGCAGACTCTTAAGTAAACTGGCCAATTTGTTGCGGAAGACGTGCATTAAGATTGGCTGGGCCGATACGCGACTGGCCCCCGGGGACGGGCCAGACAGGGGCGGGCGGCTGCCATTTTGGCTCTCCTGTCTCTATTGTTGCCACCCGTCAGAGCGGTGAGGGACGGGGAGCAGCACGTGGCGGCCTGTCTGACGGTAATGGGCTGGGTGTGAATGCGAGGGTGGGGCGGGGGAATCGGGGATGGATGAAGAGATAACAGGAGGTCACGAGAAGCTGTCTTTCAACCGGACGCATGTTGAGAGAGAGTTAAGGAGGACGAGAGGAACAATAAAGCATTGAGGTGGAGTCATGTTTGAATGACAAAGGATATGAAGTGGGGGTTTGATTTAAGAAGGAGACGGACAAAGTGGTGTGGCAGCTGATTGTCACATTATGTGATGGCTGCTGAAAACATATGGATGTCTGCAGTGCACACATGAATGGTAACGGCTTAATAGATCATATCACAGGGACAAACAAACAGAAAGTACATGTCGCAGCCAACACTTTTGAAAGATGGCTCACGCAGCGTCTCCAAACAATAGATTTCAAGGATAGCCCATCTCCACATTATATCTCCCCGAGGACAGAAGTTGACAAATCACTAAAGCACATTTTTATTTTGCTTTATGGGCGCAGAAGTTGAGCGGTGGCAAGGGATAGACACAACTTTACGCTCGGCGATTCCCTGTAGGGCATCCGATGGAAATGAGCTGAGAAAGCTGTCTGCAGAAACGTCTGTTAGAAAGAGAGAGAAAAAAACAGAAGAGGAAGAAGAGGAAAAAAATAAGTAGATGAAGCTCATAAAACCCCAACTCGTAAAACTGTTGAGCGGATCTGAGAAGTGAGGATTCCTTGAGGCGGGAGAGGTAGGCGAGAGAGGGGGTTGGAGCTCGGGGGAGGTGGGGGGAAGCTGTAATCCTCAATGGCAGCGGGGGCGAGATCACGATCTGTGGCTGCTGAGCGGGCGGCGGGGACAGAGATGGCAGGGCGCAGCCAGGGCCCTGGCACAGTTATTAGGTCACTTCCGCAGAGGACCGGCGGGTGTTTAGAGAGTGACCGGGTTGCCGGGTGACCCCTGACAGCCTGCTCGTCATCTGGCACCAGGGAACTCTGGGGGATTGGTGAGGAGCTTGTTGTGAATATCAAATGTGACATTCTGCCTTACAGAGAGAAAAGAAAAGAGATAGAGGGAATAATAATTTGAGGTGAAAATGGCCAATATTGCAGGGACGATATATTTCTCTGCAGCATGTAAAGGTCCAGTGTGTGTTAGGGGACATAGTGGCAGAAATGGAATATAATAAGTATGTTTTCTTTAGTGTATAATCACCTGAAAACAAGAATCACTGTGTTATTGTCACCTTGCAATGAGCTGTTTATATCTACATAGGCTACAGAGATAGTCATATTGCACCGCTATGTTTCTACAGTAGCCCAGAACAGACAAACACTGGCTCTATAGATAGGGCCATTTATGTTTTTTGTGTTTTCACTTTAGCCATTGTAGATGGAAGCCTGTGTGTGACAAAAGTGTTGGAAAACACTGATTTTTTAATGTAAATTTTTTTTTGTAGTTTGTTTTTTACAGGTTTTAGTTACTGGGTCCATTTGTTTTGTGGATAATTTTGCTCCCAGTAAAAACCTCCTGAACATCTGGATCTCAAGTCTGGAGAGATAAAAAAGTGAGCACACATTAGCAGGTGCTGGGCGAGTGGCCCACATGTGACGTGCCAAACAGCATCTGAAAAACACAGATTTTTAATATAAAACTGCTTTATTCAGTGTTTTTACTGATTTAAATCACCTGGTCTGTTTGTTTTAAAGAGGAAGAGACCTCTGCGGATAATTCGTCTCTCAGTAAAAACCTCCTAAATGTCTGGATTAGAAGTAAGGTGAGCACAGATTATGAGGCGCTAGGCTAGGGGACAATCTCCAACATGCCAAACAGCATCAGAAAAACACTGATTTGTAACATGAAACTGCTTTATCCAGTGTTTCTACTGGTTTAAATTACCTGGTCCATTTGTTTCATTTAAAGCTGCTTTATTCAGGGTTTTTACCTGTTTAAATCACCTAGTCTGTTCATTTTAAAGCGTTATGATAATCCCATCATAAACCTACTGAATGTCTGGATTTTAAGTTATCAAAGAAAAAAGATGAGCACACATTAGCAGGTGCTAGGCTGGCAGCTTGTCTCTGACATGCAAAACAGCATTTGAGAAACAATAATTCTTAAAACAATCTTATTCAGTATTTTTGCCATGTTAAATCACTGGGTCTATTAATTTTGAAGAGGAATAGACCTTTATAGATAATTCAGCTGGCAGTAAAACTCTCCTGAACAATGATCACTGAAGGAATTCTAACCTGGAGAAATTTAGACTGGCTGCAATCTGCCATCCTGACTGCTAGGTGCCACTAAGTGCCCCTAAATCTCACACACTGCTCCTTAAATTTCTCCTCCTTGATTATTTTACTTGAAATTTAGCAGCCCAAAACTGCATTTCAATCACTTGAAACCTGCATTCGCCGCATGGAAACGGCTTATTTCTTACGCCCTCTGAGAGGTTTGATTGTTGCCTCAATAGCCTAGACGGTGAATGAGGCCATTTACATGCTAATAGCCATGCAGGGCAATTTTCTTATCATGTATGTAAATGAACACATTTGCTGGATCTATGTTGGCCAAATACAAACAGTAAACAATATGCTGACTCCATGTTAACGTTTCACTTTATTTATTCATACGGTAATTAAACACTGCCGACACACATGATTCTCCGCTGATAGGCTCGTTAGCATTAATTAGCTCTAATTAGGAAAACGAACCAATCTATCACACCTGTAGTTCCTTACATGTCTTGAGGATTTGGCACATTCAGCATCCATACGGTGAATACCATCTATATGAAAAAGCCTGCTTCCTGTAATGAAAGACACATGGCAAACATGTACATTCACAAGAGTGGGAGTTTTGAGGCCTGTGTACAGAAGCAGTTATTAAAGTAGGAGTGGAAAATGTATGCGATGAAAAAAAAAAAAGGTATGGAGCCAGTGTGTGTGGGTGTGGATGAGGATTATTCTGAGCTCTGCCATCTGTAAACAGGCGGACAGGTTTGTTTCCAGAATGATGAGACAGAGCAAGTAAAACAGCATAAATAAACAGTTAAAGTCAGCAGAACGCGGGCTTTAAATAATGATTGTAGTCTGCATTTTTGTTTTTTTGTTGGGGGGTTTGCATGTGAGGAACGAATGAAATCTTTCCTATCTTTGTGTGAAAGAGAGTGGGAATGATTGCATTTTGTGTATTTGCGCCCGAGGAGCTTCGGCATCCATACATTATGCACGTATACTGCACCTGAATGGCCCTGTGTGAACTCGACACACAGATTTAAGGCCCGCACAATAGCACAAAAAGGACGAGGGCCAGCTCTGAGGTTGTTCATCTTATTCCACACTGTCTGACAGTTTAATGTAGATTTCCTATCATCTTTTTCCCAGCTCTTCATCGAAGCTGTGTGATGTTTACACTGACTGAGATATTCAAATGTTTTTTTAATGGCTGCACCATTCAATCAGATGGAAATATTCAAATATGTCTTGTGCACTACTTTATGCACATTTTCCCCAAAATTAATCTTGACATACTTGATATGTTTGGAAACTCCACTGTAAATTCAAATGTGTGTTTGAACAAAGTCTGGCTGCACAGCATGACTTTGTAATGAGTGGGCCACCAGTGGGCCAGTGAGGTGGAAGGAGGTATTAAACTCATTTTGATTTTTGTTAGATTAATCATGTTTTTGTACAAGAAACACACACATCTCTGCTACAAATGAACTCATGAAGTTTGTTTATGGGACCTACCGTTCTTGTTCAACTGCCCTGAAAGTAATGGAAGTAAAATGTTAATAACTACCCTATGGGAGGGGTTAAAGCAGATTTATACATGTGCATCAGCTCTATGCCGTAATCTACATGTGGCCTACGCTTTTGTGAGCATTTATACTCGGTGCGTCTGTGTCACTCTTCAGTTATACCCCCAAAATCCTAATCAGGGTTTCTGTGAAGTGCTGTAAAATTTAACACACCCAAAACACACATTAAACATGGTTTAATAGAGACAATTGGTTTCCCTATAACTCACAGGATTCAGAGACAAACACTTGTCTTCATCTGGACACATTTTCCCACAAACGCAACATGCTAATGTTTTTAGCACAAACCTATGGCATTTTACATTGTATAAATTAGCCTAGAGGCTAGCAGACCTTTCCTCTGCTCATATGAAGCCGGGGACAACAGCAACATTTAACAAGGGAAACGGTACATAATTTGTTTCCATTACAGCTCACAAGGTTCACAGACGAGGTCCATGGTTCTAACCTGTTTATACTAAACACGTTTTCCAAACAAATACAACATGCTAACATTATTAGCACAAACTGCAGGATTCACAGACAAAGCCCTTGTCTTTATCTGGACACATTTTCCCCGCAAATACAACATGCTAACATTTTTAGCACAAGCGTATGGCATTTTACATTGTATAAATTAGCCTAGCGGCTGGCAGACTTTTCCTCTACTCATATGAAGCCAGGATAAATCACACACAAGACTTTAAATGCTTAAAAATTGTCTTCAAAATTAATTGTTTATCCTTGAAATAAAAGTAAATAAGAACTGAGGGAGATAGTTTCAGCTTACAAAAATAGACAGGAGGTCTGCAACACCAAAACCTGTAGAAGCGGGGAGGTGCAGGTCAGGCTACAGTGTAGGATATGGCGTCCAGGCTCAATTGTAAGACTTGCTAAAAAAGTGTGTTTGAACACCATCGATTCACTACAGTTCCATCTATATATCTATACTATATGTGGACACTATATGATAGATAGCCATCCACATATCTAACACACCATCTATCATGGATAGAAAGGTCAATACATAGATAGATAGATAGTATGTGTGGATATTACCTATCTATCCATATCTTCTTTAGATGGAGTATCCACATGTTAAAAGATTTTACATCCACATGTCAAAAGAATATTGACAACAGACCGTGTGTCAAACATTGATAGATTTGTTTTTGACCTCAAAGAAGGCAGCAATTACAGCAACACAGGTCAAAGTTCATGTCATATTGGCTGAAATACCCTGTAACAAACAGGTCAACACAGTAAGGGGCTGTACACATGCTGCGTCTTTAACAGCCTGGAAAACGTGGGGTCAGGTATTGGGTGCTACTCTTGTGCCTTTTTTGTGCCAGCTTTCAGGGGCGTGGCGGCAGGTTGCATCTGAGGTTGCTAAGCAACTTTAACAAGCACCGTATCACAGCATGTTTACCTGAAATCCTGAGTGCAGAGCTGATCTTCTTCAAGGCGCTGTTTACAGGTTTGTAGGCCTATCGTCCGTGGGGCAGATGAGAAGCTCTGGCTTTTCCATATTTACGACTGATATTCACGAAAGAAGGTAAAGATAGCTGTCAGCTGTGATTGGTTGTTCCTCGTCACATGACTTGTGGTGCACATTGCTGCGCCCAAAAGTTGAGCTATTTATCTCAGGGCGCAGCCGTTGGGCCTTCAGTGAAATACTGGAATAGACTGAAGGAGTTTTTTCAGCGGGTTTTCCACTTTTGAAGTCTCATTTTGATGTTTTTATCACATTATTATTATACACTGTGGGCGGCTTAGATGTAATACCGTGTTACGAGCTTTTTCTGTATCAAAACAGTGCTGTTTTAAGCAGGATTTAGGTTGAATTTGGTGACGTTCACACGCAGCTCAGTGATTGAAAAATAAGTACAATAAAGAAAATTAGTTACTTATGCTGACACGTTTGTCCAAACTTTTTAAATGTAAGTGAGAAACCATCTGCTGGCTTGTGGTAAATTGACCAGAATCATACCCCTGCTTGACTCCTAATGACTGTACATAAGAGGTCTGTTTTACATTTAACCTGTGTTAAGCAGAATTTATACCTCTGCATCGAATCGACGCCGTACCCTAAGCTGTAGCTTTTATTTACTTTAATTTCACAGATAAGTAACAATAAATATAAAGCCTCCTAAATATGAGCAGAGAAAATCTCAGCTAGTTTCAGGGCCTATTTATATGATGTAAAACGTCATGGGCTTGTGCTAATAATGTTAGTATGTATATTGTTTGGAGAACGTGTTTAGTATAAGACAGTAGTTTTGTCGGTGAACCTTGTGAGCTGTAATGAAGCCAAATTTTGTCACGTTACCTTTGTTAAATGCTGCTGTTGTCCCTGGCTTCATATGAGAAGAGGAAAAGTCTGCTAGCTGCTAAGCTAATTCATACAATGTAAAATGCCATAGGCTTGTGCTAATAACATTAGCATTTGTATTTGTGGGGAAAATGTGTCCAGACAAAGACAAGTGTTTGTCTGTGAATGCTGCGAGTTACAGTGAAGCTGATTTGTGTACTTGTGTTTGAAACTGTCTCTATTAAGCCATGTTTAATGTGTGTTTAATGTGTGTTTTGAATCAACTAATCTTTACAGCACTTCACAGAAAGGTGGAGGTGTAACTGCAGAGTGACACAGACGCACCACGCACAAGTATAAATGCTCACAACAGCGTAGGCCACGTGCGTAGGCTCTGCATAGAGCTGATGCACAAGGACAAATCTCGCTTTAAGAGGTCTCCAATGCACCCCGAGTAATTTGATCACCCACAGCAACATGTACAATTGCTGCTATTAAAGCCAGACAAAGTAATTCTATAAACTCTCAGGACAGTCATGTTACAGTGTGGATTGAAATTAACTTTCCTTCCTCCCTTTTTAAGGCCCTCACGTACGTGCATTAAAGATTGTATTTTCATTTCTTACAGTCCTTGACTTTATGACCAGGAAACACTTAGGTAATGTAATAACACAATTTATTAAAAAACACAAAAAAGAATAACTCAATAGTGAATTTTAATTTTCATATGACCTTGATTATGCATAATAAAGTTCACACAAAAGACTTTTTTTTTTCCAGTTGGTTTGAAAAATAAAAAAAGAGGCGCCCAGAAGCACGAGGCCCCGTGGCCCCTAAACTATGTGCCCACTCCTTGTGACGACTTTGTCTGAATTTGTGTCTGTGTAGGTGAAAACGTAAGAATGAGGAAGTGAGATGAGAGATTATATTTTCACATTTGTGTCTGTACCTAAATGTTTCAGTGTGTGTGCCTGTGCAAGAGTGTGTGTGAGCGTGACCGCCTCAGAGGTCATTCTCATAAAAAGTAGAGGGGACATTTTGAGCGAGAGAGGAAATCCAATTAGGACCCCGGTACAGTCGTAGTGGCATTTAACAAATAACTCTCCTCTGTCTCTCTCAGCAGCAGCCAGCGAGCCCCGGCACACTAATAATAACACACTCGCTCTAAGTTATAGTCTTATAATGTATTATGTCTCCTATATGTCGGAGAAGAGTTACGTTTCCATTGGCGCCCATGATGAAGGCATTAGTCAACACATACTGTAACGACCAATCATCAGTGGTTTTATCCATCATGTGTTTATGCACACGCACACACACACACATACACACACACACGTAGACCCATCCATTCCCTGAAATACGTGTATTATCCCAAGGTGGATAAAAAAATCAATGAAAAGCAATATTCCTATTGGATTTAGTTTATGCCATCGACCTATTTCTGTGAGCTGGTACGTAGATCATGTGTGCGGCGGTGAGTGGATGACCTGCTAACCTCCACCCAGGGTCACCACATTAATGCTCTCTGCTGCTCCAGAGATAGAAGGTTTACCTGTCGTTTACATAATAGATTGCTGAGGAATATTGATGTGGGTTTGAAGTGGACGTCCACTCAAAGTGTCCTCTTTTGGACAAAAAGGTTGAGTTCCTCAAAACAAAGACTCCAAAGAGTCCTCTTTGTGCCACATGCTGTGTTTTGCCATTTCTTTTCTTGACAGATGACAAACATACCAAAAATAATTGCAATGCCTCACTTAAACCAAAACACAGTGGCAAACGAAGAGGTTTTTTTTCTGCAAAATGAAAAATACAGAGTATGAAAAGCAAAACCATGAAAGGCTGTGATCAAAATTTAAACACTGCTTTTTCTTTCTCAAAAAAAAAAATTCTGTCTGATCTAAATGTTTTTCTCTGCTGCCTCTTTTTCTTGACTTAAAGGTCCAGTGTGCAGGATTTGGGACATCTATTGGCAGAAATGGTATATCACATTCCTAACTATGTTTTCATATAATCACCTGAAAAATAAGAATTGTGTTTTTGTAATCTGACAGTGACCTGTTTCTATCTACATAAAGAGCAGGTCCAGCTCCATGGAATCCACCATGTTGTTTCTACAGTAGCCCAGAACAGACAAAACAAACATTCGCGTTTGCGCATCGGCCATTGTCATTCTTGCAATCTCTCCACTATTCATTCATTTATTTTCTGAAACCGCTTATCCCTGGGTTGCGGGGGGGCTGGAGCCTATCCCATCTGACATTGGCCGAGAGGCGGGGTACACCCTGGACAGGTCACCAGACCATCACAGGGCAATCTTCATCACTAGATGACTAAATCCTACACACTGGACCGTCAAAGAAACTGCTTTTGCTTTTTTTAAGTGAAAACCCTGAGAGTCAAGTGAGAAAAAGAACTGGGTTACCTTTTTTTAAACTGTGAAAGAAAAAATACAGAAATCCCAAGATGCAAGTAAGAAAAAAAATTCTGGTGATCCATTTTCTAAGTCTGATCTTAATTGTTTTCTCTCTTGTGTTTATGATTTAAGAACAGGTTAAAAAAAACCTTTAAATTTCCTGCAAGGACAGTATCTGATCTGTAGGTGGAAAAAAGTCAGGACCAAAAGCATTTCTTTTTTCAAAGACATGACAGTCATGTTAGATAACTTGCTAACGCATAATGTGCACTCCCCGCCCACTTTATTAGGTACACCTTGCTAGTACCGGGTTGGACCCTCTTTTGCATCATGCGGTGGCTGCAGATGCAAATCCATTGTTTACACACATCCCAAAGGTTCTCTATTGGACTGAGATCTGGTGACTGTGGAGGCCATTGGAGTACAGTGAACTCACTGTCATGTTTGAGATGATCTGAGCTTTGTGACATGGTGCGTTATCCTGCTGGAAGTAGCCATCAGAAGATGGGTACACTGTGGTCATAAAGGGATGGACACGGTCAGCAACAATACTCAGGTAGGCTGTGGAGTTTAAACCATGCTCAGTTGGTACTAAGAAAATCTCCCCCACACCATGACACCAGCAGCAGCAGCCTGAAGCATTGATACAAGGCAGGATGGATCCATGACACCAAAATCTGAGCCTACCATCTGAATGTGGCAGCAGAAATCCAGACTCATCAGACCAGGCAATGTTTTTCCAATCTTCTATTGTCCAGTTTTGGTGAGCCTGTGTGAACTGTAGCCTCAGTTTCCTGTTGTTAGCTGACAGGAGTGGCACCTGGTGTGGTCTTCTGCTGCTGTAGCCCATCTGCTTCAAGGTTGGACGTGTTGTTGCTTCAGAGATGGTCTTCTGCACACCTTGGTTGTAACCAGTGGTTATTTGAGTTACTGTTGCCTTTCTATCATCTTGAACCAGTCTGGCCATTCTCCTCTGACCTCTGACCTCTGGCATCAACAAGACATTTTCACCCAGAGAACTGCTGCTCATTGGATATTTTCTCTTTTTGGGACCATCCTCTGTAAACCCTAGAGACGGTTGTGCGTGAAAATCCCAGTAAATACTCAGACCAGCCTGTCTGGCACCAACAACCATCACTTAAATCACCTTTCTTCCTCATTCTGATGCTCAGTTTGAACTTCAGCAGGTTGTCTTGACCATGTCTACATGACTAAATGCATTGAGTTGCCGCCACATGATTTTAGAAAATGGATCATTACAATTTTGCCTCTCAGGGCCTCCGATAATATCGTTAACACTGCTACCTTGGACTTATTACAAGTAAAACTTTAGGTCATGTTGTTGTTTACCAAGATTGGCCTTTTAAAATTGGCCCCAACAAATGAATCATCAAAACCTCCACAGACATGTGATGCCCCAAAGACTAAAACCGGGCCCCATGTGCCTCTACAACCCATATACTCCAACCCGGCGTCACACAGTGGCAGGAGACCGACCTGGCAACTCGTGGCACCACTCGTCTGGGAAGATAATGAGTTCCCATAGGCCAGAGATAGGGCGCCAATGTGTGTGTTGACTGAGGTGTGTGTGTGTGTCTGTGTCTTTCCTTGTTAAAGAAGTACAGAGAGATAGAGCTAGAAAGAGACAGGGAAATTCTTTAAACTTTAAACTTCAAATCGCCCCAGTTTGGTCAACCCCCAGCAGGATTTGGCTGTAATGAGGGCTGCTTCTGCTCTCTCTGTCTGCTGCCCTCTGTCAGCTCCTCTCTTTCTCTTTCAGTCTCTGCTCTCCACAGTTGATGGTACAGACAACAGATCACTCCCAGGAGACCTAGCCTTAAAACATTATCCATCATGTTGACAGCAGTACAGCTCAAGAGTCTTAAAGTGAAGAAAATATCATGTACTACACACAGATCAACTCCTCCTTCAAGCTCCTCTACGCTGTGTTTTTCTTTCCTGTTGCACCGCATCTGTTTCACTTTTACTGACAGAGCAGGTGTTGGAGAAGCAGGTGATATTTTCTCGCTGCACGTTCAATATCGCTGAAACAAAAATCACAGTTTTCATGATCAAACAGCACCTTAAATCCATATTTATCTGACAGCTATTGGAGCACTACCACTTTGGCCAACAACAGCAGGAATACTGTGATACAAGTCAACAGGCAATTGCGGGCAGTATGTCATCCTGGCTGTATATGTCCTTGTAAAAATAAAAGCGTACACATACAAGTGTGGACAAGAGGGACGGGGTGAGATATATGATGAAGAAAGGAAGGAAAGAGGACACTAGGGGGAAACGACCTAGATGACAATATTGCTCCTATAACTTGATTCTGGTGGTTTTAAGAGAGGAAACTTCAAGGTTCTGTTCAGGAAGTAGGAGAGCCTCATTGACAGACCCATTTGGCAACTGTAATAATGTAAATAATTAGGAATACAGCCTTAGAACTTAGAGGCATGGTATGGAATTCGTTTCTGAGGCCATTTTTGCAAAATTACTTGAAATGTGTCTCAATCCATTGTGATACAACAATGCTTATTTCATATTTCTGTTTTTAGTGCCCTATTGCAAACATCATCTTCCAGAAGCCTTAGCTTATCACAGGTTAAACCTCACCAGCTCAACAGAAGAGGTGAGTCTTGTGTTCTGCCATATTAACCCGATCTCTCTGAAGTCCTTTAATATCGGCGCTTGGACAGTGACTTCTGGTGTCAGACACAGTCTAAAAAGTTGTCCTTTCATGTCAACATGATACCTGGTGGTGTCAGGGGGAAATGTGGCTGGACAACAACGTAAGTTAAGGGGGTGAAAAGTCCCGGAGGTGGTGAATGGGTCCAACAACCACCCACTTTCACCCAGGTCAGTGTTCACTTCCTGTTTGAATGTAAAGCCAAACCTTGTTCTTTTGTCCTTAACCCAACCATGTACTTTTGTTGTTGAAGGAAAAAAACCTCAATTGATGGTGCTGCACCAACGTAGTGCATCCATTTTGAAAGAGACTGTATGCAAACTGTACATTTTCTGTGAAAACGGAGGTTTATTTTGAAGACAGACAATGCATGTAACGGGCAGAACTTGACATGGCGTATCAGAATGGGAATGGGACGCCACACCTTCAGGGTACCTGACCTTGAACATCATGTGTCCACATGGAAAGTCCATGATCAAACGTCGATATGTGACGAGGTCGGAGTGAGTTGTTGGCCATGTTGTTGGCCATATCTGCGCATCAACGTGTTCTCACTCATCAATCTGTTTGGTCAGTGGACTTTTACGTCTAGATATGACGTGCTAGGTATCTTGGGTGTGTTTGTTGTTGATGTTTAATTTACGCCCATTACATGCATCATGTCTTTACAAAAGAAGCTGCTATTTTCATAGGGAATGTATAATTTCTGCCAAAAGATGCATGCAGTCTTTTTCAAAATAAACGTCACCTCATATTTATGTTTTTGTGCTTGTGCAACAAAAGAACATGGTTAGGTTTGGAAAAAAATACATCATGGTTTGACTCAACATTTACAAGGGAGGCGAACACCCTGTGTGAAAGTCTGAGGTTTGTTGGACCCATCCACTACCACTCCTGTTTGCCCTACAGGGACTTTAGAGCTCCTTGAATTATGTTGTTACCCAGCGGCATTTCTTACTGATGTCACCCGACAGCAGAAAGGATGCATTTTTCTGTTAGTGTCTTGACAACTTTGGAGTGAGAATGGGTTGGTGCATTAGGGCTTTGAGAACATATTGAGACATTCAGCATGATACTATGTTTTGTGATACTGTATCGATTCCCGAAAAATCATCTTTCAATTAATAGTTTACATGCAAATATTGTGTTGTGTTTAAACCCCCTCTTATCTTTTTTTTGGGGCATTCAACTCTTCTATTTCAATGTAACAACATATCGCTAGCGTTATACGGGGAAGGCAGAATAAATGTTGGCATTGAACATATCTTCAAACCACAGATATGTTACATTTGAATGTTATTATGTAGTAGGTATAAAACTCTGTGTTGCAACAATGCTGTGGTAAATACGTGTTTAGATTTAAGCACAAATACCACTTGTTTATGGTTAGAAAAAGACTTTAAATACCCAGTTTTTGGGCGCAAGTCCGCTGGAAAAGCAGGGATGTCTCTGTAAAAACAACCCGCTAGAAAAATGGTGATGGATCCCTAAAAAACATCCATGTTTGAACCATGGTCTGCAGCTTAGCAACCGTCTTACAAAGGTGCCCTCCACCTACCATTGACAAAGTCAGCTCATGTAATACGTCACTTAAGAAATGTCAATATGATACATATGAAATGTGTAAACAAAACATATTCATAGTTTGCAGAAAGGTACAATGCTAACATTGTCTCCTGGCAACTGGGCTCAGGACTGTGACAAATACAAATGTAGATCCTGCTGTTTTGATTGCATAAAAAAGACGTTTTTAAAACTTGGCAATACACAACCCTAAGTGCATGAAGACTACAGTATGGTTATGGAAATATTGTGGGAGATAAACTTTGTCGAATTCTGGTATGGTTAGGGTTTGGCAACTACAACACTTGATTAAGATTAGAAAAAAAACCATGATCATAGTTGATAAAAAGACAGACGTTAACTGCAGGTCTGTGATGCAAACTACCACCTTACGTGCCACACACCAACCTCAACACTTTCCAACTCACTCCATGAGGAGCACACTGCTTCTTGCATTGACACTGCACTTGGGCACTGGATGTGAATCATGAAGTGCAGAGAATCATTTCTAGATACTGGGCTGCAAAACCTGCTTAGAATTAGTATATAGCATGAAATCAGGACACAGCCCCAGTTTTTAGCAGCCATCCTCCTTGGGCTGAAGAATTTGTATGACCTCCAGGCTTTTGAAACCCTCTCCAAACTCATTGTATAATTAAAAAAACGCATGGCAGTCTGAAAAAAAAAAGTTTTCACACCACCCAAAATGTGGCCTGAAATATTTGAAGTTTTAGAAAGTGCACTCGGTTATCTCACACGACACTCAGAGGCATGCAGGACGATTCATGAAAAGAAGACTCGAGTGCACCCCGTGCTTTTTTTTCGGGTATTCTGACTGCATTCAATTACGACTTTTCCAAGGTCTGGGCGGGCTGAATGAAGCTGAAGGTAAGGAGTGGGCAAAAAGAGAGATGGAGGACGAATGTGTTGAGGTGTGTGACGACTCTGTAAGGAATGATAAAGAGACAGAAAGAGAGACTGCTGGTTTTACTGCACCAAGGCCGACATGCTTGGATTTATGGACGGGAGTGTGTGCGGGCCCGGTGCGTGTGTGTGTGTGTGTGTGTGTAAAAACTACAAGTGTCCTAACTCTACTGCCGACCTTGTGAAACTCCTAAAAACTGTTTGAATTCATTCAGTGCAATGACACTGGCCATTTCCACTGGTTTATTAAGTGAGGAGCAATACACGGACATTTTAAGAGGGTCTTAAAAGACGGATCTGCCCTCAGACACTCTCACACAGCAATAAATCATCCATCTGCGATCTTCAAGGCACGCAGGAGTTATTTTGTGATTAAATGTCGCAGCCTCATTCTTTGATGTGCCCAATTTTATTCCTCTGCAAAGAATTTTTTGTTGAATAACTGTAGAATGAGTGGTATGAAAAAAGCTCCCGCTTTGATTCAAACAAAATCATGACATTTTGACAAATTACATTTTAGACTTTAAAGGATTTTCAAAACGTATAACCCATCCCAGCATGATGCCACATTGTGTGCTTGAAGAAATAATGGAAACACACCAGCACAGACAAAATGCAAGCAAATAGTGTAGGGTGTTGGGGCAGATTTTTCAATTGACATCAAGATTTACCGATATGCAACAATAATCCCATGAACAATAGAAGCAACTGACGGAGGTGCGTGTGAGTGCTGTCAGCACTGACGTTGATTGGCATGCCTATTCAGTCACTATATGGAAATGATTGACGTTATAGTTATATATTATTCTTGTGTATTAAAGGAAGTTTTATGAGGAAGAAAAGGAACTCAGCAGTTTTGTTGGACCTCAGGGAGACACACGGTACATTTTGGTGAGTCACAGTGACAGAAACAGAATCAGGGCACCTTCAACGTATTTACTGCATTGTCCCTAAAATACATCACATGCACTTTAAATGGATTATATAAGTCATAAGTTATAAACTGCATCATAATTAGCTTTCAATATGTGTATTCAATTAGCGACTAATTGCTAACTAGTAACTGTACTGCAGATAACATTGAGGGGACCATTTTCAGTCCACACCTTCTGTAACCAAACTCTTGATGGGGGTGTTTGCAGAATTCCTACCAGGAGCAATTATTAGAAATTTAAGCAACCCGGTCTCTGCCTTTTCATGTTGGCATGAAACGCAGCCGGTTGCCGTTATCGTTTAAAGGTGCCTGGTGGCGTCATGGGTAAACGTGGTGGGACAAAAATGAAAGTTAAGGGGGCGGAAGTCCGAATAGGGGACATCTGCTGACTGTCACCTAGGAGGCTGGTGTTTGCTCCCTGTATGACTGTAAAGCCGAACCCTGTTCTTTTGTCCCAAACCCAACCACATGCTTTTGTTGTTGAAGGAAAGAAATGTCAATTCACAGGCAGAACATCCCAGAACGTCAACAACCAACACACCCAGGGTACCTTACACGTCATATCTCGAAATGAAAAGTCCATGACCCAACATCATGTACAATGAGGGTTGAGAGGTTCCTTATCACACGAAAAGGTCTCACCCATTTTATTTCTTCCTTCTATGCACTTCTATACTCTCTTAATACAGGCGATATCACAAGCATTGCCCAGAAGTGGGAGAAAGATCTTGACACAGAGTATATTGAAGATGACTGGCAGGAGGCCATAAAAGTATTTAAATCCACCTTTACATGTAACAGACTGAGAGAGACACAGTATAAAATACTACATCGTCTACACCTAACTCCATATATACTAAATAAGATGGACCGTCAGATTTCACCTCTGTGTAATAAGTGTCATAGAGAGGTTGGAACGTATTACCATTATTTCTGGCAATGTAAATTCATAAAAAGATTTTGGGTTACAATCTCGCAAGAACTGAATGGCATTTTTCAAGTAAAGGTGAGGAGGGACCCTGGTTTTTTCATCCTCGGCCTCCCCTCAAGGGAGGTAACTCTAACCCATTTGAAATTCAAATTATGTGACAAATTGCTATTACTGGCCAGAAAATGCATTTTAATTAACTGGATCAATGATAAACCACCTACTGTCACCCAATGGTATAGGGAAATATTCCAGGTCCTCCCTCATGAAAGACTTAGCGCAGTTGTGAAGGGTAATGAAAAGTCCTTTAATGTCATGTGGGCGCCTCTGCTTAACTATTTACCTGACGAATTGACTCAGTTAGTGATGAGGGGCCAGTTTTCTTTACGATGGTCACGCCCACCTGAGATAAATCCATAACTGCAGTGTGGCACTTGCATACTACCATATTTTTTTCTGCTTGATGTATCACGGTTTATAGGATGCTGATGTGACTGTGTCTACATTAATGTGTGATATGTGTATGTAGAGCAAAATGAGGAGGGGCTCCTGTGTGTGCTGTGAGGGTGTATAGGGGGGCAGTTCGCTAGAAGATTTGCCTGTTAAGGATAGATGGATGGCAATATTTTATTTTATTTTATCTATCTTCGTAAGTGACACGATGGCAAATTGTATGTTCTATGTCCTTGTTGGAAAACAATAAAAAAAAATTTGTTCAGACAGTGTGCTGCCGGTGCTTAGCAACGGTTGCTAGGCTGTTGTCCCTCTGGGGGAGGGTTAGGGTTAGGGTTGGGTTACTGATGGGTTATTGCTTTGATGATGTCATGTCTTTGGAATTTCTTTGCCTTTGTGACATCACAATACACGTGTTCAAAAGTTTATATATAGAAGCTGAAGCTGAAGCTGAATCATACACCACTTGGCTCTTAATTGTTGAGGACACATTTCTGGAGGTTAACCTCACAGACCGCACCGCGACTCTTAAATCAAGACGTTTGAGGAAAAAAATCATCGTCATGGACACAACACAGAGAGAGGAGACATCGCAGCCAGGAGTGGACGAGGCCCCCCCATCCCGAGCAGAGACATCCCAGCCAGGAGCGATCGAGGCCCCCCCATCCCGAGCAGAGACACCCCAGCCAGGAGTGATCGAGGTCCGTCCATTCCGAGCAGAGACATCCCAGCCAGGAGCGATCAAGGCCTCCCCATCCCGAGCAGAGACATCCCAGCTAGGAGTGGACGAGGCCCCCCCATTCCGAGCAGAGACATCCCAGCCAGGAGTGGACGAGGCCCCCCCATCCCGAGCAGAGACATCCCAGCCAGGAGCGATCGAGGCCCCCCCATCCCGAGCAGAGACATTGCAGTTAGGAGTGATCGAGATTCGTCTGTTTATAGACCGTTTACTCCAGCGGCTGTCAGCAGAGCAGCTCCAATCGCTGAGGGAAGGCAGACCAGATAATGCCACCATAGTTATGATGGCGGAGATGCACACAGATGTGGTGATTCACATGTCCACATCTGAAACTGTGCTGGGAAATAAAACGGTAACCAAGGAGAGCGTTGAGTCCACCATGGGCAATGTACTCCCTGAGGCTTTTGCTCAGGCTCTGGGCGTAGACGCTGAGGATCTAAGTGATAGTTCAGAGAGCCTCACCAGAATGATCGCTGAGGAGGTCTCTGAAATCATCAACTCCTCCTCCTGCACAAGTGGGAACGTAAGGGATCAGTTTAGGTTTCGAAGGACTCCCTCCCACAGACTAAATGGCATGATCAAACACACCTGTGCCATGATAAAATCAGTCATGGTCAAGATGAGATCATTTTTTCAACCATCTCCAGTATCAAGCTGTGGAGACATGGAACTTTTTGACATTGAGGACGATGGTGAGAGCTACTCACCACCTGCACAGACAGGGAGCCCTGAGACGGACTCAAAGCACTCAGAGGACAGCTCTACAGCCCAGGAAGTAGTTTCAAAGGAGCTGAGTGACGTAATAGACGTTTTGCTTGATGATGCCACCGATGCTGAACGTGACGTTCTGTTAGGTGATTCCAAGCGGGAGAGTGACAGTGTCGTTAGCGACATCAGTGAGTTCACTGGTCCAGCAGTCTGGGCAAATAAAAGCCCAGAACCCAAGAAGGAGCCCGACCAGAAACATTACATGTCGGGCAAAATATGGTCACTGTTGGCTGGTCAGTATGCCAAAAACTCGATCATTCAGGCCGCAAGGAAGCTGAGGGCAAAATTCCCCTGCTGCAGAGATAGAAGCAGTGAATCCCTGCAATCCTTTGCCGACAGTGTGACTACACTGCTTCAACCAGAGGGGGCTGAGAAACTGTCAGCTGAAAATACCTCAAAAAGATTGGAGTGTATTGCTGATGGTAGAGACCTGGTTTTCACTCAGGCACTGAAAGAGCTCCTTCGTGATTACGCCACTGACGGGAGGACTCCAGAGATGGGACCGTTTAAAAATACAGTGACTGACATCACTCACGCCACAAACCGCACAGTGTGGCGTTTTCTGGTTCTGTTGAGGTGGTGGTTGACCTATCAGGCTGGCATCCATTGTGACAATGTGATGAAGGCTTTAAGGGTCACTGAGCCAGCCACACCAGCACCTGCAGTCACAGTACCTGAGACAGGTGCTGAATCTGCAGTCACAGTACCTGAGACAGGTGCTGAACCTGAAGTCACAGTACCTGAGACAGGTGCTGAACCTGTGCTGAATTTAACAGCAGGCCAGGATTTAAAGACAGAGAAAAAGAAAGTCTCTGTCCTTCTTCTTGTCCAGAGGGTAGTCACACTGATCTTAAAGAAATCGAAGGTCGCAACACCATTTGACGACACCCATATCATCATCGACCGCCTGTTCCAAAAGATATGGGCCCAGGTCCAGGGAACTGATTTTGAGATCAGCCTGGAAACTCTTAAACGCCTGGACAAGGTCATTTTCAAGGACCTCTGTAAATCCTTGGGCTGTGCAGAGCTGGTTCTAGTTGCACTGTGTCTAGAAGACCAAGACTTGGATCTTATAGCCTGCACTTTTGCAAGTCATATTATGACGCCACCGAAGAAGGGTAACGCCATCTGCAGGTTCTTTTCCAGACTGGGCAAAGTCCTCTCAAGGAGCTGCAGAAGGGTCAGTTCCATGTAGGTGACATATAATAGGACTCATGTTGGAGGAAAACTGGCGTGAGGCTTTTTTCCTCCAACATGAACGCAATAGAGCTCATGTCCTGCCTCCTGTCCAGGTGACCTCCAGGTTACTTTTGGACACATGTGAGACAGGACTTGAGCTCTTAGGACCACCTTGGGAGTCAGCAGCACGACCTCATGGGTGAGGGTTGGATTTCCGGCCCTGAGCCTTTGTGAGTTTGTGTGTTGTCTACCTGGTGGTACGGGTTTTCTCCGGGTACTCCGGTTCTCCCGTTTTCTTCAAGCCATGCAGCAAAAGCTACATGGCTTTATGTTTTACAAAAAAAACACAACAAATACATAAACAAAAAAACAAAATTGATCTTATCTCTCCTGTCATTATCTGTCATAGCTGTAAATATTCAAGTCAGACTGACCTCTTGGTTCAGTTTCACTCAGGTTAAAGGTTTTGTGTAGAAAATACAGAGAAAAGACTGTTTTCTTTCTTTTTCATGTGAAAAGCAATTTTTTTAGCATGAAAGTTTGCTTTTGGTATTTTAACTGTGTTTTTCTGATAATACCCTTTGTAGCAAGGTTCTGTTTCACAAGAAAAAAAAAATAGATTATATGAAAGATTTCAAAATATGACATCAATTAATTTCTCTTATAATGTCTGTCTGACTGCTGAGCGGATGTTGTCATGTGTTTCATCACTGAGTAAGTCATCTGTTCTTCACACACCATCTTTGTTTGGACCAAAAGGAACTTTCTGGCACCGACAGTACGCGACAGCCACTGTCGGTCTGAACCTGAACGCTCCGTGAAGTGAACCAGAACATACAGGAAGTTCAACGGTTTGGCCTTCAAATTAAAAGCGTAGAAATTGTCATTCAAAATGTGACTGCTTTGATCGTTGAGCTCAAGATCAGCACCATGTTTTTTTCTCAAACACAGCAGTCTACAAAAGAAAGCACAGACTCAAAAATTAAAAGAAAAAAAAAAAGTAACAATCCCACAAGACCAGGCCATAATAAAAGCAATGGTACCATATATTAATAAAATTCAGCTTTACATGTCTGCACACATGTGCATGTGCACATATGAAACATATCTAACCATCAACAGACTGTGAAATATTTCCCATGTAGCTCCTTTTTCTGATCCTGTATACAGAGAAATGTCTTTCAACCACATGGACACATAATGACTGCAAGGCTGTGTGTCTTGGAAATATAAATGATTATGTCATAGATTATGGTAGATATGTGGCCAAGATATAATCCCTTTCATGCAGGAAGACCATAACAAGGAACTAGTACAAGACTGGAGCTGTTGCAAGAAAACAATGGTTGGATACCAGAGATTTATACCGTTATCGGCTTACAGTACGAGTAAATATGAGGACTAGATGATTTATGAGTCACTATACTGAGTAATGGTTTTCAACATCCTGTATTAGTGCACACCCTTCTGCTAAAAATGGACATTTGTAGCCATGACTGTTCTATTTCTCACCTTTTTTGCTTTATTTTTTTCTTTACCTCTTTGGTAAGTTATGACAAATGATAATTGTGGTCGTACACACAAACTAAAACTCAATATACATTAAAGATTAAAAAAAAGCTGTATGGAGACAGGACGAGGACCTGCACTTTTCCACAACAAAGCAATACATGTATTACCAGCAATCATAGAACCTCATAAAAAAACACATAGTGTTTCTTTCTTTTCATTTATTTATTCATATTATTGAACATTGTAGAACACACAAGAACATACAACATCTCATGAAGGATGTTGCTTCTGTAAAAATACAGAGCAAAATAATAGTCCACCTTGATGAAGGTGAGGAACCCCCCCCCCCCCAAAATAATATAGTCTAGGGGGGAGATTTTTATATATAATTAAAAAAGAATGATCAAAGGTAAGTTAATAATTTAGAGCACCAGGGATACAAAATTGAACAAAACAGTGCAAACACATCAAGACCCAAATCAAGGATCGTAATTTAAAACAACAAGGGTTGAGAAAAATCCACAGTCCTGCTAGAGTGGCGCTGTGTGTAATCCCAAATATTGACACATGCATGTGTTCAGGGCGGGACTGTTATCAATCCTGTGAAGTTTGGGGAAGATTGGAGCATGTATGCTAGAGTTATAAACTACTTCCTGTTTGAGGGCGGGACTAATATGAGAGAAGCCCTGGTGTAGCCAATAGACATTAGACTAGATCCAATCCACAGTGTGATGCTTGATGAGCAGCTGTCAATCAAAGACAGTGGTCGTCATAGCAACACAGAACAGAGGAGAGGCACACAGGTGCAGCTGAAAGTAGGTCAGTGACACAGCATTTTCTTCAGTCTGTGGCCAAAAACCCACACGTCGAACAAATGGCTCTGGTGACCACACCGTTTCAGCTACGAATGAAAGAAAGATATGGTGACGACCGGAAGAATGTGGGGATCGTTGTGATGTGCTTATTTTCCACGTAGACGCAGAAATATGGATATTTTAGCGAGTTAAACATGAAGGCAGTTCAGCTTTTCTCCTGAGATCAGCAGACAAAAATGTATGGGGGCGGATGGGACACATGGAGGGTGCTCATTGTCTTTGGAGGCGCACAGTTCAAATTCTGTTCACATCAGTGTGAAAAGGAGACACTTTTATGAATCAGGACAAAAATCTCTGCTACTTTTGAGACAATGGTGCATCTAGCTCAAAGTATGTGCCCCTAGGAGCAGTTTCAAAAAGTGTTTTGGACAGTTTTCACAGCAGCTCCGCACTCTAGCGGCAAACATTCCGTCTCATAGACACCCATTATAAACTCCAAATTTCTCATGATTTGCTCATGGTACTTTTGGAGGCACTGATCAAAAACCGTAAAACATACAAAAAAGATGGGGACATGTGTGAATAGACGAGAACTGCGGCAACATTTTATAGTTTTAATGGAGTCTGTAGCTGAAACAATGCCAAAGTTGTTAAGGGTTGTTTAACAGCGAGTGTTGGTGATTTTCTCCCCTGATCCCATTCATTTCCTATGGGAGAAATTTTGAAGATTTTTCAGGATGTGTGTGCGTCGGACACTTTGAGAGCCTATAAAATGAAAACCGGGCCAGTAATGAAAATACAGTTACGAATAACGCTTTTTTCAAAAGGGTGTGAACTGTCACCTGTGCAACATTCAGGTCGTTACGATAAACGGCCTCGGAGGAGATAGTTTTCAAAAAAGACACATTTTGAGGCAAAATCTTATTTTGAAAGGGCAAATAACTCACTTCCTGTTGGTTTTACGGCTTCGGGCGCCACGCGTCATTTTTAGGTCTTGATGAGACGAACCTGCCAGTTTTTGTTTGATCTTTCTACAACATTCCTACGGACCGTAGCGTGCATTATTGTGCATTTTTGTGTGCCTAGGTGGCGCTAGAGAACCCATTTTGGCATTTTTGGGGTTAATTTTTTCATTTAATATAATTTTTCACCAGTCCTGATATGCGTGACAATTTTGGTGAGTTTTTGAGCATGTTTAGGGGGTCAAATTTGGGTTTGAAGTGGTGGTGGGAGAAAGAAATCTGAACAGCAAAAACAGTAGTGTCTGATGACTCAGCACCTCCTCACACAGAATTCAATGGGCAAGTGGGTCGTTTTCTTGCAGGGGGGCGCTGTAGAACCCTCTGGCCAGCTCACTTCCCTATTGTTTCCCTATTGTGAACTTCCAATTTCAATAGGGTCCTTGCCATTGGCATGGACTCCTCTCTTTCAGAGGAGCCCTTGCCTCCGGCTCGGTCCCTAATGATCATTTATTGGAATGTTCTGAAAATGAATGACTCGAAAAAACTTTTATCTTAGCGGTACAAAAGCTGAAGGACAATCTAAATTAAATTTACATTTATCCAAATGTATGTAAATGTTATGAAGTGGAATAAATGATGTACAGATTCATATATGAACATGTATATTGAAGAGCAGAGATACTGGAGAATAATAACAGGAAGACAAAATGTAAGTCAAGATGAGAGTGACTGCTGCTCACAGCTAAGAAGTGGATCGGACTGTACTGTGTGGAAATATACAGTAGAAGGAGGTACTGTATATAAATCGACTTCAAGACTCCAGCAAAGCCCGATCTGGGCATAATGATAAGCTCACAGTGAAGTGAGTGAGGGGGAGGAGGAGATCACTCTATTCACAGCACAGGGAAGAAAAAAAAAAAGAGAAACGAATTGTCAGAATGTGACAGCAGAGCGGCAACCTTGAAACCTTAGGTGGGCGAGAGAGGAGCCTGAGGGGGCTTTATGTTAGTGAGCGGGAGAGCCAGGGAGATCATAGGCCTATCGCTGCACAATGACAAGAGCCTCCACACGGGGACAAGGACACGTGTGACTTCAATTCAGTCCTGCTTTATGTCAGTGAGGGGACGTGGTCTGCAAGTCTTCACCCCTACTGTGTAAAGAACATGGTGGAACATGGAATCATGACTGCACATGCTCATCTCGGAGCAGGACACATGCATACATATGCACGTATAAACTCATGTATCAGCCTGGTTTCGTAATCTGGTATGTGCACGATGTTTTAATGGACCATTCTGCAGGTTTTAGCTCATTTACCACACATGTATTTTCTTTCCAGGTATATTCATGCCAGCCTTGATGGATGAAGTTTGTTGAAGTCTAGTCACGTGGCAATGCTGTTGAGATCATTCAGTGTTGTATAACTCTTTTCATACTGCAAGACGTTGTCTCATCTAAGGACCACACTATTAAGAGCTGGTTGAAGATTGTGATGTACAACAGCTTTGCTATACTGTTTAAAAGTCATGTACAGGAGACGATGCCATGCAAATATCTCCAATATTAAATAGGTCATGTCCATTACATGCACATGAGTAACTTTTTAATAAAGTGTACTTCTAAGAGTAGATTTGTAGAATACTTTTTACTCAGTGCAGCAGTAGCTCAAGAGGTAGAGCAGGTCGTCTACTAATCGGAAGATCGGTGATTTGATCCATGGCTCCCCCAGTCCGGATGGTGAAGTTTCCTTGGGCAATATACTGAACCCCAAACTGCGTGTGAATGGTGGCAGCTGGCACTTGTATGGTAGTTTTGGCCACCAGTGTATGAATATGTAAGTCAATGGGTCAATATGACAAGTAGTGTGAAGCGTTTTGAGTGGTCGGGTGACTATAAAGGCACGATGCAACTGCAAGTTTGTCTAAGTTTTACTCAAGAACATTTGCGATTACATTTTTACTTCTCCCTACTTTTACTTATACATTTGGCTATAAATATTTTTTGTATTCAGCTGAGCTCACATGTCTCATGTCACTGTCTCCAACAGTGGGAGATAAGATCCGTCCAAGCCTCTCCTCTGAGCAGGCGTGTCCAAAGTTTAGCAGGGGTGCCAATTATGGCCCACAAATTGATTTTAAATTACCCGCTGCTTGTTATTCAAAATCAACACATTCTCATAAAATGGTGTGTACAATATCCTTCAAATTAGCGCCCCACAAATGACGTTACGTCCTTAACATACAGTTATGTAATTAACATAGTTACGGAGATTACGTTAAGGCAATTACGTGTGGTTCAATTTAGGGAAAGAAACATGGTGAGGATGTACCTTAGAATGACTAAAAGTTATCTCAAAGTTCACACATATGCGAACATGCGACTCCAGGGAAAAGTCCTGGGTGAAAGTCTGATTTTTGGGTTGGGATGTAGATGGACCAGTAAATCAAAAGCTTCACTTTGTGGCTCAGCTCCCTCTTCACCACGACGGTCTTGTGCAGCACCCGCTTCAATGCAGATGCCGCACCAAACCTCTGATTCATCTTTCGCTCCATTTTACCCTCACTGGTGTACAAGACCCCAAGATACTTGAACTCCCTCCCTTGAGGCAGTAACTCTCTCCCAACCCAGAAGGGGCAATCCACTGGGTTCCAGTGAAGAACTGTGGCCTCAAATTTGGAGGTGCTGACTCCCTTCCCAACCACTTCACACTCAGACTGCCCCAGTGCATGCTGGAGGTCATGGTGTGATGACGCCAACAGAACCACATCATCTGCAAAAAAATAGAAGTGCAATTTCTAAGGTCCCCAAACTGGACCCCTTCCTCCCCCGCGGCTAGAGACCTCCCCCTCCAGATCTGGCTCCAGTATCCTCATACCGGGTGAGGTGCTCAAAGTCAAAATATGCCATGTCATCAAGGTCTTCTTGAGCCGCTCTTAGTTTGACCCTTCCCCTGGGTACACTTTGCCTTGGGAGACCCTACCAGGAGCTATTAGCCCCAGACAAGAGAAGGAGTATTCTCCATATCCCACAAGCACTTGATGGTTTACTTTGAAAATGGTCAGCAGCAACATCAAGAATACTTGTAACACACACGTGAGGATCATGGCACATAGAAAAATAGATTCATTTTAGCCTCTGTCTCAGTTCAAAGATGATCTTTGGTGTCTGACGTAAATCGCCACCTTAAGATTCCACCCTAAGGTCACTGATGACATCTGAGCCCGCTTCATTTGCCGAATGAAAACCACAAATCGAGTTAAAAGCTGCATTGTGTTCAGATCAAATCCAAAGATAAAGAATGCTTTAATGTTTGGATGTTTTGTTCAAGAAGTGACTCACCTCCATTATATTGCTGTGGTGCTAAAAATCTCAAAACCTCTCTGCATGAATAGGCGCCATTAACGAGAACTCCCTCCATTATTTGGATGAAATGACCCTTTCAGATAAATTTGGCTCACTGTACTTGTTGATAATTTGTCTCTGCTGTAGTTTACTTGTACGAATTCAAATCTTTTACAGACGCAAGGTGTAAATTTGTGTCATTTTTTAGATGACGCCGGCCCGCGCAGACAAAATATGCACACGCAGGCACACACACATCCCCTCTCTCCCTTTAGGATAGCATCCGCTGGATGAAAGGTGCAGTCACCCCACCTCCCCTCACCCCCCTCCTCTCTCTCCTCTCTCTCAGTTGTCAAACATCAAAAAGAAGGGTGCTGTCTCCAGAAAAACTCACCCAGGGCTCAGAGGGGAGGGGGTGGGTTTTTTTTTTTTTTTTTGGAGGATTGGTGTGATAGATAGAAAAAGAGAACATGGCTGACATTGTGGCTGTGAGCCTGGTGCCTTATTCATGCCCCCCACACTCCCCTTGTGTGTTGGGCGAGGACAGGGTTCCACTGATTAGTGCGAGAATGTTCTAAAGAAAGAGAGAAGGTGCCAAGCCGCTGCCTCTAGCAAAGTTACACAGAAGGAGAGGAGTGTGTGAATGTGTGTGTGTGTCAGTTAAAGGGAAAGAGAGGGAAAGGGTGAGAGACGGAGAGATTGTGCGCTGCTGCAATGATTAAGTCATTTCTTATACTCGCCTTTGAGTGTTTTGTCTTTGATGCTGTAAAAAAAAAAAGCCCCTCCCACACAGACATCATTAAGGAACAGAGGAATTGTCTCTCAAGTTGGATGAGGAGGATGAAGAGGGGGGTGATGGTGAGCATGAGGAGTGGAGGTGGAGGGTGGTGGTGGTGGGGGGGTGTCAAACAATTCATCCACAAAGACACAACACGACAGATTTGTATCGCAATCTTGGCATTTTGTTGTCTTTGTTCTGTTGCACTAACACGTCTGTGGCACGTGTGGTTTGCTAACGGCTCTGCTGCGTTACTGAAGGCTAATTTAACAACGTGCCATCGTCTTCTGAATCATTGCTTTAAGCATATCTTTACATAATGTGTTACCTCCTGCCTGTTTTATTCCTGTTTCACCCTACAGTAATCATTATCAGAGTTATAGAGGTAACAGCAGCAGCGGCGGCGGCGGTGCTTAAATTAGTAGTGGTAGTGGTACTTGCAGGAGCTGTATTATTAGTCAGTGAAGTATTTGTGTCCTCTGAGTAACAGCAGCATTACGGCAAAGCAGAAAAAACTCTATTACATGTAATAATTCTACATTAAAAATTACACATGGTTATAAAGAATGACATCTTTTAGCGTGTAGAGTTTTACGAGTTAAACTGCAGGCAGTGATTTAATGTGTATTTACTTTAAATATTGTTGGTAGATCATTGTGTAGCAATGCAATTTTTCATTAACTTACAATTCACATGGACAGATTTGGGGCCCTTGGGACAGACATGCCAACGGCCCCACCACCTCACCTACACAGGAGCAGGACACACGGACTTTGGGGTCATTTTTAGTCTCTTTGCAGTTCATTTGGATCTTTCTGTGGTTATTTTTAGTCTCTTCCTGGCCAGTTTAATGTAATTTGTCTCAAGTTGGTTTTGCAGGAGAAGGCCTTGGGGCCCCCTGACACTTTCGGCCCCTGGGCCTGGGCCCATTCAGTAATCCATGCATGATAAGACACTATGTTTTGCACCGTGTGTTGAGGTCGTTGAACTTATAACCCGAATGCAAACACAACCTGGAAGCTGAGCGGTTAAAGGCAGTTTATTGTAGTCTGAAGATGTGGGGCTGGAGGCTTGGGTGAAATGATGGCTAAGGTGGGCAGGGAATGGCGAAGCAGAGCAGGCAGAGGAGAGTAAGACGGAGCAGCCCAAATCCAGAAACAGAAGACGAGGGCAAGGCCGGACGTGGCGGGTTATGGTCGAACCAAATGTATGTGGTTGGGTTAAGGCAACAAAAGCACGTGACTGGATTTCGGAAAAATGAATAGGGTTTGGCTTTACAATCCTACGGGAGGCGAACACCAGCTACCCACCCACCACCTCTTCCACCCACCCTACACGGACTTCTGCTGCCTTAACTTTCACTTTTGTCCACCATGTTTCCCCCTGACGCCACCAGGCACCGTTAAACAATAACAGCGACCGGCTGTGTATCATGTTGCTGTGAAAGGACGGCTTCGTCACGGACCAAGCACCAGATTTCGATGACTTTGGAGAGAGACCGCATGCTCCAGTAGCAGTATTAATAGTATCAGAAGTGGTACCTAGTATTAGTAGCAATCCACGTATAAGTAGTAGTACTAGTTATAGTAGCAGTAGTTGAGCTACAACAGTAGGAATAAAAGTTATAATAGCGGCAGTAGTAAAAATAGTAGTAGCAATAGGAGTAGAGGTAGTGGTAGAAGTTGTAGTAGTAGTTGAAAAGTCATAACAGCAGCAAAAGGAGTAGTGCTAGTAGCAGCAGGAAATCTAGCTTTCAAGTACAGATTGAGGTACTAGACTCATCTGATGACCTCAGTTACTGTGCAGACTCAGCCTAATAATACAAAACACAATCAACTATGTATAATTATAGATGAAGATAAAACTTTATTGGTCCTGTGGTGTCAATAAATTACCCAGAAGCACTACATAAAGTAGTTAAAATGAGCTCTGCCTTCAGCAGCTGCAACATTACGTATAAGATCGTCTTCCTCTACAAGTGCTAGCAGCAGTAGGAGCTGTAGTAGACGTAGTAATAGTAGTGGTGGGAGCAGCATTAGACTAATTCTTCTCCTCATCTCAGTCAGCAGATACTCATCTGTCAGCGTGTGAGCTGCACGCCATCATTGTAACTGATTATGTTTACTTGTCCCCGTCCTCAGTGCAACTATTAAACTATACAATCTACATCAGGCGGTCGGGGCATTTGACACAAAGAGCCGTACACTTGATCATGTCGGATAACACTAGATTGTGCTTTTGATTAATGTGTCAGTCAGGGAGGCCATGAATAACATTAGTGAGAGTATGCAGGGGCAAGTTCTGCTCAGCAAGCTGCGGTGCTTACTGAAAGGGTGTCATAGAAAAATACGGTTTATGCAGTTTTCATGATACTAAAAATCTCCTACACTTGGTATAGAGTGTGTGATTGAAACACACAATGGCGATGTGACGCTCGGGTGATATAATGACCACTAAATGCCACTTTAGATGCTAAATCCAGCCAGATAATCCCACTTGATCCAAATAGCAGGTCTAATATTGCATCTCGACGTGGCTCCTATAAAAAATTGGACCGTGTGACGGAGAGACGGAGGAGAACATAACCGGTTTGTTTGTCTTCCTTTATCCTCCGCAAGATGAAAAGAACGCTGTTAAGTCTGATGTTGTTGGTTCTCTCTGCCGTCAAAATGAAAGACTCCTCGACTGACAGACACAAAAGGGCTTTTTGAGATTTGTTGCAACTGCAGGAAGCTGCCTCTCCCTCCAAATTTGCCACTTGACAGTGATGGAGTGCCTGTCTAATACAATGATGTGTTAGTCCACATGTGTGCATGCAGAGGCGCTCCCGCAAACACAACTGGGAGTGTGTTCAAAGACTAGAAGGCTGTCTGACAACATCATTAGTGTGTCTGTGCCTGTGTGTATTACGTCTCCTTTCTTCTCGCTCTTACCTCTTTCACCCTCTCCCCCGCTTTCTCTCTGTCTGTCTCTCTTGACGGGAATCGTGGGGAAACAGGTGGAAGAGTATTCACAGGGAACAGACATCATACATTCCCTCTGTTATGTCTCAGAAGCAGATCAATGTGCTGGGGTGGAGATATGCACTGCTACTGGGTGACAATGGGGAAAGCGTAGATAATTCCCTCCGCAGATGTGAAGTGAATGTGGGCCTGGGTTGTACAGTATTTCTACTAGTAGAGCTCACACTAAGTCTTCATCCTGCAACTGCGAAGCTGCACCTGCATACTTCCTACTGGCTGTATTTTTTTTTTTTTTTTTTGTGGAAAAAAAAAAAAGAAAACAACAACTATATTAAAAAACAAAACAAAAAAAAAACATCTAGTTCATCAGTGACTGATCATCACAGTCATCATGCCAGAGCCTGTATGGAGTTTATGGAGTAGAGTGTATTTGAAAGTCAGAAAAAATGAAAAGGAAAAGGCCATCCAGGGTGCGGTACAAAAAAAAATAAATAAATAAAAATAAATCAATAAATAAATCAATTAAAAATAAATAGATAAAGTAAATAAATAATAATAAAGTTTGAAAATAGAATTAAATCAAAATTAAAATTTTAAAAATTACATTTTAAAAAAAATAAATTTTAATTTTAAAAATAATTTTATACATACATTTTTTAAATGTTTTATGTAATTTAAAAGAAAAGAAAAAAAAAAGAATAATAATCTTTTTGTGCTGTGGCACTGGGGGCACCAAATATGCTAGGTCCACCACTGCATACACATTCCGACCTCTTATTGCCCTGTTAAATCCCAAATTACTGGATGCTCACAGCACATGTTAACGATTTACATGGATGGATTATAGACCTTTTTAATTGCACACATTTTGACAAGCCATAGTGAGAAAATCACAGATGTATTTAATCAAATTAAATCCCCTTGGTGTTGTGAATGCTGGCTCGCAGGAATAGCTTACCGGCACACTTAATGGAACTGAGCCATCGGTAATGTTATCAAATTCACCTGTGCTCTCCTACGATGACAAAACAAAATGTCTGCTGTGGCACAGGGGCTGCCCTGACCTCCACTTGCAAAATGTCTCTCAAATTAATACATATACTAACCATGAAGAGTCTCAAAATGACCTTAAAGAGATGCAAAAGAACTAAAAAAGACCCAAATAAGTACAAAAACAGGCCATAAAGAGATACAACATGACCGAAAAAGACACGCAATTACCACACAGAGGCACAACATGTCCACAAAGATGAACAACACAACTACACAGACACACAAAATGAGCACAAATTGTGATCTCCCCCGGGGTGTCATCTCCGTGCTGTGTGATTTACCTGTCTGTGTGCTCCCGCTTTGCAGGCAGGTGATCGTTAAGGCAACTGGGAACACCTGATGGTTTTCCAGGTTATTTAAATCTGTGTACAGCTGTGAGCCTGTCTCTGGCCAACCCTCCACTTTGCTGCAGCTCTCTCTGCTCTGCTTTGGCTTTGTTACGTTGCTGTGGTTCTTTGTTTTGCTCTAATGCACCTTTACAACACTCGCACACAGTTTCCACTAAGGCATCACACACATTACTGACACCCCTGACTGACACTCCACTGTGTTAATATTAAGGTAAATTTTAATTTGGTGTAATTTTGGTTTAATTTGATTAAATAAATACCTGTTGTTCAACTTTGCTATATTGTGTCTCCACTCTGATGTAGCTGTTGAGTCAGGTCACAACAAAATACACACAAAATAACTAAAAAGATGCATAAAACTACTACCAGGGGTCACACAATAACTATAAGACAAAAAAAACCTATGCTATAAAGAGACATAAAACGACTACAACGAGCCAAATGACAACACACAAAATGGCTACAAAGAAGCACAGTATGACCTTAAAGAGTCATAAAATGACTATGACAAATAAAACAATTACGCTACAAAGAGACAAAAAACAACTACATTGACTACATAGCTCAAAATGACCACAAAGAGACATAAACCACTACAAAGAGGTGCAAAATTGCCACAAAGACCCAAAAATGACTACAAGACACAAAATGACTACAATGAGACATGAAACGGCTACAAATAGGCAAAAACGACCACAAAGACTCAAAAATGACTATCATGAGACACAAAATGAAGAAACAAAGACCTACATAAGGATCACAAAGAAGCGAACATTAACTAAAAAGCCCCCAGAACATCTACAAAAAGGCACAAAACGACTACAATGAGGCATAAAATGATCATGTAGATCCAAAATATGAGTACAAAGAGACAGAAAATGACCACAAAGATGCACAAAATGACCACAAAGAGACACAAACTAACTGTAAACAGACACTAAATCACTACAAAGAGGTGCAAAATTGCCACAAAGACCCCAAAATTAAAACAAAGACAAGAAATGACAACAAAGACCTATAAAACATCTACAAAAATGCCCAAAATGACTATAATGAGGCATAAAATGACCACATAGACCCAAAATATGAGTACAAAGAGACACAAAATGACCACAAAGATGCACAAAACAACCTCAGAGTCTGACGCTAAGAGACACTAAACCACTACAAAGAGGTGCAAAATTACCACAAAGACCCAAAAATGACTGAGACATAAAATGACAACAAAGACAAACATAATGATCACAAAGACCCAAAATGACTACAAAGATGCACAAAATGACTACAAAGAGATGTAAAATGACTATGATGAGACACAAAATGACAAGAAGACCTATAAAACATCTACAAAACTGCACAAAACGACTACAATGACACATAAAATGACCACATAGACCCAAAATATGAGTACAAAGAGACACAAAATGACCACAAAGATGCACAAAATAACTACAAAGAGACATGAAACGACTACAAAAAGGCACAAAGACCCAAAAATGACCATAATGAGACACAAAATGACAACAAAGACCTACATAAGGATCACAAAGAAGCACACATGAACTAAAAAGCCCCCAAAACAACAACAAAGAGGCAAAAAATGACTTCAAAGGCTCAAAAATGAGTAAAAAGAGCCACAAAATGACTACAATGAGACATAAAATCACTATAATGAGACACAAAATGACAAGAAGATCTATAAAACAACCACACAGATGCACAAAATGACTGTAAAGAGACACTAAACCATGGAAAGATGCATCATGACGACAAAGAGATGAAAAACAATTCCGTATATATCTTGCTTCCTATAGGAGAGGAGCATGTCTGTCTCATAATCCACCCCTGACACTACACATGGAGCCACTTTTTGGATGCAGCTGCTTTTGTGTGCTTGGTTGGTGTCATTTCCCTTTTTCAAACCAAACACACTGAAAAAACAATTTCTTGTGTTGTGATCCCACTTAAATGCAAACCAAACACGAGTAGTTTTCAGTAAATGATGCTAATGTTGCAGCATTTCATTCACTCCTGATAAGCACCGTTGGCGGCGGACAGCTCGTCTTGGCTTCATGACAGATACAATTAGGAAATGATGGCCGTTAAAATCAGCAGAAAAAAAGAGCTATGCACCTGTTTAATGCATTTTACACCACTTTATTTTTACTTCAATCCCACAAAAATAAGAGTGTGACGGGAAAAAGACACGATAAAAAGAAGAGTGGCACAACAAAGGGTGCAGAGAGAGAAGAAGGGGGAAGAAAGACAAGGAGGTGAAATTGTGCTCTTCACTGCTGGGCCTCGTGCCCCCTTCTCTCCACATGAGAGGGGGGCCTCTGATGAGGTGTTGATTGCCTGTGGGCACAAGTGGTTTCTCCAAACACTCTAAAAGTGGCCTATCCTCTGATTAGATTCAAGTGTTATAACGGCAAATAGGCCCAGACACTCGACCATACATTACAGCATTGAGATAGACCTTGAGGCGAGGGCTTTCATTAAAGCGGCGTCTCGTAAAGACCCGGATGGACCCAGAGGTCATTTTGAGAAGAGAGCAAGTTATGGTGGGGGTATTCATATACAAAGATACAGTCACAACAATGTGTGAAATGACAACAGGCCTGTAGGATGCTCTCAGGTGGGTCACTGTGACAGTGGTGGGGGCCACAACAGCACCCTGTTTTCCTCAAGAGGGCTGGAAATTGATGATAAATGTACGAGCACACACACAAGTGAGGAGGACTCGGAGGACTTCCCTTAATGTATGGCATTAATTTCATTCTGAGAGATGTGTTTTAATGCCTTTAATGGTTTTCCCTCATGTTCTTTCTCTTCTTACTCGTGCTTTTCTGCTGGTTTGTGTAGCATAAAGGGTTTAGCATGCTAAGGCTTTAAAGCAGCAATGTCTCTTTCCAGAAATCATGACCTGGTTACTCAAGATAATCCACAGACTTTGTTGCAAGCAGTTTCATGTAGGAACTGTTTTCTTTCTGCCGAACTACACCTGCCAACTGTATCACTACGCAGAAGGAAGCATGCATCTGTTGCTAGCAATTTGCCGCCCTCCCCGATTTTGCTGAAAGAAGAGGGATTGGGCTTTCCTGCAAATTTGCACAATTCCTGTGTAAAAGAGGCTAGAGTGTGACAGCAATTACAATTGTTGCTTGAATGTCTCCATGGCAATGAGTAAAATAGTCTTGAAAGCTAACTATTAACTTCACATGATGACGGTGAACTCGTCACAATATGTACGACTGAAGTCCAAGAGGGCGCAGTTTGGATTCAGCCAAGGTCTGTGGATTATCTTGAGTAACCAGGTCATGATTTCTGGAAAGAGACATTGCTGTTGAGTTTTTCAAATGTATTTGTTGGCGCTTTGAGCACCACAAGCTGAGTGCCATCTAGTTCCATTATATTAGAGAGAAAGCAGGTATCTCTATGGCTGATATCTCCAACACTCTGCAACTCACACCAAAACAATCTAGACTGATAAACAGCTCTACAGGTAAGAGGGAAAATTTGTATTTTTGGGGTCTAGCAAGTCTTTTTTAAATTTTTTAACAAGCAAAAGAACTTCCTCATGTGCACTGAGATAGTGTCAACTTGTTTCCATTCCAACTTTTTTCTGTTCTTGGACTCAAATCGTGTCATTTTTCATGACAAGAGCTGCAATCCTTCTTCTGTCACGATAGTAGAAAACCTCAAACTTGTGCATTTGTACTGGAAAAAGTTGTCTTCAGTGGAAGACAAAGAAAAGACTTCCAGAGACCATCCTGGTTTATGTATATATGGTTCATGACTTTGATGTTATACAAATCAAGCTAAATCACACAGATATGGTCTGAATCCTTCATAATGGAGGTTACAGTCTATTTTTTATTCGAATATGATGTGAAGTGTGTTAAAAAAGGCTGCTATGGGAATATAAGATTCCGAGTTTGCAAAATCAGATTTGATTTCTCTACAGTTGAGAAGGTGTAAAAAAAAAAACAGACAGCACAGTTTTACAGCTCGCAGTTGAAATGTGGGACGGTCGATATTCACAGCTGCACGGTAAGTATACAATCATGTACCAATATGCGGCCAACGCACACGCACACACGCCTACGAGCCCAGACTGACATCTGTCTGCAAATGTATAGCCACACACAACACTAACACACACACACACAGACATGCGCACGCTGTCTGCGATGCACACGGCGATGTACAGGCACACAGACGAGACATGAATATTTAAGAGGCTTCAGTCTGCATGTGTTCCATATATGTCACCATCAGTGTCTCAAGAGCTGGTTGGAGGGCAGGGGGCTGATGAGCAGTGTGTGTGTGTGTGTGTGTGTGCGATGGCGGACTCAAAATGGCCATCTTCATATATCATGTAGCTCCTCCTTGCCAAGAGCACTGCTTCTGTCAAGTGTGTGTGATGAGCACCCACAAGACCTCTCCGCTCTTCACCCCCTCATCTATGTGTGTGTGCGTGTGTGTGTGTGTGTGTGTAGAAGGGGAAAAGAAAGAAAGAGGCAGAGGGAACATCATGTACATCTGCTGTGTTGAGAAAGCAGGTCAGTGGGGTAGGTTGGACTGCATGTGTGTGTGTGTGTGTGTGTGTGTGTGTGTGTGTGTGTGTGTGTGTGTGTGTGTAGTTGGGTGGGAGGCTCGTATAAATCCTCTTAGAGCAGTCAAGTTACTCAAGCTTTGAGTTTTTATTGCAAATTGCATATTTCATTCAGAAATCACAACAATATGTTTCACAAAACAGCCGGAAAAACGTCTCAAAACAGATGGATGTTGATCGTTTTCAATTGAAATTGTCAGTTAAAGTTTATTTGTGCGAAGGTAATGATGCTCAGAGACATTTGGCGGGTTGTGACAGTGATGAAGGCTGTAAAAATATTCTATGATGATGCTGAGTAATGCATCAACACCTCACTAGTTTCATCCATGTGGCCAGAGAGCAAGGATCTAACATACTGCTGGAATGCATTAGGGACTGTTTGTTATTTATGAGAGGGGAGGGGGAGGTGTGAAACAAGGGAGGCACGCTAAATAATTTTTTAAAGCCTGAGGAGAGACTTATGTTTTATATTTTGTCTCAGGGGAGGGACACACAACTTTAAATGGTATTTTTTGTCTTTATTTTAACCCGTTTAATCCTAAATCATCACTATTTTTTTATATTTTCATGGAAAAGTAGGTGAAAAAGTGTGTATCTACAATTTTTTGACCAAAGTAACATAATCTCCTGTGCAGTCATCAAAGTTCTGATCAGTTATGAAGACATTTAAAAGTCTGTCACTCGCTGTCCCAAGCATTGCCACCAGAATGCTCTATCACAACCTTTATATATATATATATATGTATCATCCCTTTGTCAGTGGCCTTTTACATTCACTTGACGTCCTTGTAATCCTTCTGTGTCTATTACTGGTGTTCCAGGACGCGCTACCAATACCAGGACGTCAACAAAAACACATGGTTTTAGGTTTGGAAAAAACATCTTGGTTTGGCGTTGGCGAATTAAAGTCCACGGTTTGTTGAACCTATCCACCACCCTCCTCCTCCTGTACAGACTTTCCTACTCCTTATGTTACGTCGTTACCAGCAGCATTTTAACGTGACCTTGTCCAGCAGCGTATCATACCACCCCGATAGGTGCTGTCCCGCTGACCAGCGGCATAGCATAACAATGCGAAAGGTTACGGGCGCGTAACATACTGCTGCATAAGGTCCTGATCACACTGAAAGTGTTTTAGCAGCTGGAGGTGTCTTTTTGTAATTGATTTGAATAAGAATGAAGCTTTTTGCATCGCACTCTGGGTGCCTGGTGTTTTTGGAGGAGTGCTCTGAACTCCTCCAGTTGAAAAACCTTCAACTCAAAGTGGAAAATCACTCGTCATCTCTTTTTTCCCATGGTTCGGATGATTTGAGAGGCGGGCCTCCTGTGGTGGTCACGACAACAAGTTTACATTTGGTAAACAATGGAGGAGAAACTGTTGGTAGCAGTTGCTGGACACTCAGAGCTGTACGGGCTGATGATAGACTGTAGGTTGTCAAACTGCCCCTGGAGTCATCCTAAAATATGCCTGGAAGTTGCCATCATGGAGGCGAAGCTCCTGGACCAACTGGTGGTACCCCTTGTAATCCCCCCTCTTTTTTAGGGTCTCATGTATCCACACAGATCTCTGTTTCCTTGCTGAAAGCCTCTCACCCTCAACCAGAGCTACAGCAAGTACCCTCTGCCTCAACATTTTAGGAGCTAGATACTGATTACTGGGGAAAAAAATGGTTGATTACAAGGTAAAGTTAGTGTAAGGACGTGTTTGTGTGGTCGCCTGGCAACAATAAAAGGCCCAGCAAGCTTTTTTTTTTTTTTTTTTACTGGTGCATTTAATTTTCTAAAAAAGGCAGTGCGGCACACCTCGCATTTTGCAACCTTTGAGGTCTTGTGGCGCCATGTGTCTGACGCCGAAACCATTGACAAACCGGCGGTATTCGACGACTTCTGAATGAGCACAGGCTGGAGGGGGAGGTCATACTTACTGATAAAGTTGTTCCTGTCATGATCTGTTGACATAAGTTCACCACATTTTAGGTGGTCCTTGAGCACATCATGTGGGACAAATGCTTGCGTCAGAAAACTTCAAAGATCAAAGCTTAAAATAGTGATATTTCATCAGATAGATCTCATTTAGAATGTCGTCAAGGGATCAAAGGTCATGTGTTTTCCCCCAGTCACCCAGGGAAGCTCAAGCTACTGTGAAGTCAAGATAAAAAAAAAACAAAGGCACACCCCAGCCACCCTCCCTCCTTTAATAAATAACGTACACTCCCTCAAACCACTGCAATAAATTGGCCCTGCTTCTATAGAGGCCCAAATGACATGCAGCTCGATGAGCACTCGCTGGGACCCAGCCACACGTAAAGGGTTAATGACACAACTGGTGATGCCTCGCTTTCCACGACACTGCGTGATGGGTAAACGACACCCCCCGCGGAGTTTGACAGTAGCTCGCGGCGCTCCGTCACCTCGTGTCCACTCTCAGTGTGACGCCTGGCACTTGTGATGTTACGGGAGATGCACACAAAGCCTGCACAGACTGCTGCGTGGCTATTCTCACTGATCTGGGCGCATCTGAAGTAAAGTTGATGAAATAAGAGAGACACCATCTGGAAAATAGGACACGGGCTAAATAAATGCTGACATAAAGGTAATACTTATTTATAAGCTACCTTGGGACAAAGTATAATACAATAACACTGTCAGGGATATAACATCATGTTCAGCGTCGCTTCAGTCTGTCATTAAATACATTACTCCTAAAATGCATACATAGCTTTTTGGATTAAAGGCCTTTAAATGAATTTTGTACATGTATGGGACAGCGTTGTCTCTTCAAATTTCATTACTTTTCAAAATTTGACTCAAAAGATAAGGCTTCTGTATATTTCCTCTTGATTCAAAGACCAGAAACACATAAATCAACATGAACATGGGCACTGGTGAACAGGTGAGACTGTTAAAAAGTTAAACTCACTGTGCATTCCAATACCCATACTACCATACTATTTAGTATGCCAGAAAACGATTTAGTATGAGCTTGACAGCTGATCGACAGCTGTAAGAAGCTGCAATGATGGATGAAGGTGCATTCAAGTGACTGATGACCAGTCGAATAGTAATGATAGGAATATTGATTGTTGAATTGAATAAGATAATCATAAATATAATCAACAAAAGGGCAAAAGGACAAGTATTGAATAACAGTGATAGAAATGTAAAGCCTATGTAATGTTATTATTGTGACTATAATGTTAGAATCTATAATGTATGCAATTATTACTCATTGCAAAATAACTACATCAGAGCTCTCAAGGTTGACTTCCGTCTCTGGCGAGCTTGATAAACCGCATTTTTTTTTTTTTTTTTAACGATATGAAGAAGTAGCATGTCCTGATTGTGTGCATACTATGTGCAACAGTACATACTTTTGAAGGGCAGGTGCAGTACCCACTGAAAGTAAGCAGAAAAAGTACGCCATTTGGGACGCACTCTCAGTTTGAGGCCATGTTAACAAGAAAACGATCCACTGAAAACGGAATCGTTTCTCATTTTCGTTAACTTAAGGCACCTACCCCCGAGGGGTCTCCGTATGGCCTTGAGTCCAAGCACCTCAAAACCTGTACTTCCATGTGTGCAGTTAGCTCATAGGTGTTGATGTCCACTCAATATTTAGGACTCGTATTTTAACAGAATTTAAGACATTTACACTATGGGTGTATGCAGGAAAGGCACAAATTGGTGCATACAAAGTCTCCAAAATGCAGGAAATTAAGTGTTTGATGCTCAAAATTTTCTCGTGGAGGACCCCCAAAACCCCCATTCATATAGACCCCATACACCCTTGAATTAGTTAATTTACACCCCTGGCTTTTTGAAATCAGTTTCCTTGTTGTTGCCAATGCAAAAGAAAATCAGTGCAGCTTTATTGTATCACATTATATTATGAGGTGTTCCTGACTTCTCATCCTCCCTCTGTATTCCTGTTCAGGTAGGCAGTAAAAACACCTACTCTTCAGAGCCTGAATGTTTACCTGCTGAGTGTGTAACACGGTAATGTGGCCCCTGTATGAGAACAAGCCTCACTATATGCTAGAGATATGAGGCAGAAACAATCATGCGATACATGGCCCCCCGTCCGCCGGGCTCAGCTTCATTGTCGCAAGCCTCTGTTACAGAGCAATCTATAAGTACTTAGCTGCTAAGGAAATTAGCCGCTCCACCGGCTAGAGAATGGAGAAATCATTGTGGAGCCCCGGTATGCTTCTGTGCGCCTGTGTAATTGTGTTTCTAACAAATGCGCTCGCAAAGTAGGGGGCTCCAGACCTTTTCTCCCTCCACTCCTTCCAACTCCTCCCCCTCCCTCCTCTTAACTAAAACCTCCTTTGCAGCCCCTTAACATGCGAGCACAAGCTAGCCGCGCGCCGGGGCCACGCCAGCGCACCGCAGCCAACCTCATTACCGTGTGATTATGCGAAATCAGCAGAGAGGAGCGAGAGAATCAAAGCCGCCACTGGAGATGAGTGAGTTGTACAGTAAGTGTCCCTGCCCCGCCGGATTGGTGGGGGAAAGATTAGAGAACTCACTCCCAGAGACTCGCAGAGATCAAATTCTCTCTTAGTTTGCCTCCCTCTTGGGCGTCAAAATGAGTTTCAGTGATGAGGCAGATGTCGAGGTCTATCCTCCGGTTGCTGTGGGGATGTGAGAGGAGCAGGTTTGGGTAAGCTTAGAAAATGAGGGAGATCCTCACTATGATAGCCATAAAGAATTCTGGGAGCCTTGCAGAGAGGAGTGGGTTGAAACACCGTCATTTATATTCAAGGACAGCTGCAGCCGAGGAGTGGGTATAAAATCGATGCAGGGGCTTTACCTCGTCTCATCCTTACTTTTTGTTCATGCTGAAAAGACGGCTCTGTGCTCGCTGTTGCAGACCTCGATAGTAGCTGAAATTATGTTTAGGGGGAATTGAACATAGGGATGACAAAATGGCAGGCCGGCGTGCACGCATTCATACACAAATAGGAGCACAAATGCGAGCAAAGATACACACACAGTTGCTCACACACACACACACACAACAGCCATCAGTGCTGCGTGAGATAACAAGACCATATTGAGGATGACCGGAGGGGCGGAGAGACGGAGAGGAAAGGCGGATGAGTGAAAGAGTAAGAAAGTGGTCACGCTTGGCTTCCTTTTGCCATGTAGCTGCCCTATCTCTCCGCCGCACTGACCCTCTACACGACTAGCTCCACGCCTTATCAGTGCTTTCCTTGGTCCCTCGGTCTTTCTCCCCTGGCGCTGCACTGAACGTGAGGCTGGAAACGTAACGCCAGATATAGGTTGAGTCATAGAGCGGCACTATCATCTTCGGACACGGAGCCCGTCGGCTTGCAGTCATCAAGCAGTTCAAGGTGTGATTTAAAAGTGCGGATTGGTCTTACCCTGGGGCGTGTATAGACAGACATATGGAGCACACACATGCACACACACTTAAGTATCCCTTATGAAAACACACACAGTTAAGTGCAGCCTTTAATTGAAGTGCTAGTTGCAGGTAAAGAGCTCATTTATATGCATTTCTTTAGCCTAAAGCCATTGGCTCACACACATGCAAACACACTTGCTCACAAACAGATATATACACACTCACACACACAATGGCAACAATACTTATTGAAGCTGACAGGGGCCTTATCCGCTTAATCCAAATTTACATACACCACTTCCGTTTGGTATTTCAACAAAAGCATTAGCCCCCTCCCTCTCCAATGCAAATAACCTCAACATTGGGCTTATTGTCCAGACTGCTGCTGGTGGGGCTTTTCATGCCAGCCAGTCTGGGCGAAAGGTCCAAGATCTGGAACTGCTAAAAGTCAAATGTAAATGCAGGAAGTAAATCAGTGTCTACAGCTGCAATTGTTTTCAACACCCCTCTGAAGTGTTGCAAGAGGTTGCAAGACGATAACTGACCTTTGACTTTGTTTTACTCTTGCCTTTTGCTTGCGAAACACTCGATTGTGTTCAGCTAGATTTCTAGTTGTGCATAAAAACGTGACATCATAGGTACTTAGCATTAGCACATAGCCACTTTAGCTACGCCATAGCCAATGCATGCCTCCTCAAAATTGTCCTATCATTCAGTAGAGGCCTGCTGGTGTTCACGTACCACAAGACATGCATGTAACATGACTAAGGTTCTTTTATCAGTGTCCACAAAGACTTTTCAGTGGAGTTCTTCATTTTGTATGTCAGTCTTACGGCAACACGTTGTTCTGGTGGTGTACCGCTCCACCTCCCTGATCTGTGAGAGGACAATCGGAACCATGTAGAACTTATTCTCAGGTGGTCTTCAATGTACAGTGTATTGCTAGTAAAAAGTGGATGAACAGATATATCCGGATTGATGGCTTGGTAGGTCTTGTATCTCATTCCCTCTTTAGATCTTAATTTTCTCTTTACGGTCACTCTGAATGTTGGGGTTGTTTCCCTGAAATTTAACTTGTGCATTTGTGGTTATGTGACGGTTATAGGAAGTCGTGTACAAGATAAGCTGAGAGGTCAAGTGGTAACTTGGGGAAACTGCAAGGCAACAGTGACTGTCCGCGTTTAGATGCAACCAAGGCTAACAATTTAGCAGGCTAGGCAGTGGGTAATGTAATGCAGGAAATGTTATGGCACAATGACCAAGGACAAAAGATGAAGATGATACGAATATCAACGTATTCCTCAAATTATAAAATTACAAATACTTTATACGATTAAAATTACAATATAATAACTTACCATCCTCCCAAAAATCGACTTCCATGGCCTTCGCCTTTTTCTGGAAACATCATCAAACACGTCACAATTCATGAACTCAAGAGCATTCATTACATTTTTATTACCAAGACTCAGGTCTTTCATATGGACTCTTCCCATGATCACGGCAAACATGACCCCATTTGAAGGCAACATGACAGCTATGGCGATACTACACAACATATCCTTATACAATGGTTCGTATGATATCCTACAAATTAGCGCCCCAAGTATGATGTCAACGTAAAGTTGGGCAAAGTTACGTAGGATAAGTTTCGGCAAGTAAAGCTTTTGTGGTTTGATTTAGCAAAAGAAACATGGTGCTGACATAAATGACTCAAAAGTCACTTAAAGAATATACGGTTCTGAACCCTGGTCTCCTGGGGAAAGTCCTTGGGAAAAAGTTCTATGTTTTGTGACCTATCCACCACCCCAACCTGCCTGGGACCATTTCCTTCTTTACTTTCATTGGTAAACTGATCACATGATCGCAGCCTTCCCAGATAAATGGGTTATTCACCAATTACAGGCTCATGATTACATGGGATACATACGAATTTTGGTGTGTTACTTTAAGGTTTAGCTACTGTTGAAACAATAAGGCCTACCTTCCACCTGTCACAGCCTCAGGGTCTTACCCTGTGTGTTCTTTTCACTCACCTGAAGCTGCAGGACTGGACCCTCGTGAATGAGGCTATTGGTGATAGAAGCCACTCTGGAAAGTAGGCCTTTTCCGACGGCCCACTCTTGTATTGACACAGGCAATTCTGGTTTTATTTAATGGGTAAAAGCATTGATGGCAAAGTTCCCAATTGTTACAGAGTCCATAATAACAAATCATGTTCATGTTCATCTCTGGGTTGCACAACTTTATCTCCACTGTTGCTCTCCAAGCGTCTCCCTGGTGTGTTGCATCAGTGAAAAACGAGAGACACGTGTGAGTGCTGATTCAGCATTCACACTATTGAGGTACCAATCTTTTTTATTCTGCCTTCTTTCTCTTCTTCTCTACATTTTTTTTCGGTCAAGTGCTGGTCACAGACACTATTGAAATGTCAGAAAATGATTATCTTTTAGAACATTTATGCACGAATTCAACTTTTTTCTGCTTTTTGAAGAATGAAGCTTTTCATTTTTCAGCCTTTTCAGTCATTTTACCTTTGACCTTTGACAGTATTACAGTTTAGCTTCAAGCTTTTCTTGTATTTCAGCTCTTAGCTCCTTCACATAATGCAGTTCAGCTTTCATTTCTGCCAGATGTTCAGATCTTTCAGGCAGTTTGTTTTATATTCCTGCATTTTTAGCAATGCTTTTGAATTCATTTCAGCTTTCAGCACTCACACGAATTGTCTGCATTCTTTAGTCAACACTGCAATCTCTTTACCTGCCCAGATTTAAAGACTTATAACAACAGTTTTACCAGTTCAGGCCAATCAGATTTCATCCATGGTTTCATGAGAACACATTGCTTTATTTAAGGGGTCATGAGCCTGGACAAGTTGAAAACCGAAAGCTTACACCAGTGTTTAATGCTACTACAAACAATGTAGAGATCAATATTGTCCAGTAATAGCTGTAGTTTGCTCTTACTGGTTATTTTACTGCCATAGATATCAGTGATATGTTTCAGCTGTTACTGGTGTTGTAAAAAAAAATGCGGTTTGTGCTTTTCCAACAGAGCAGGACACACTGGCCCAATCATTCATTAACAAATGCACTGTTCTTGGCATGAATAATTTGGAGTCCCTAGTAGCTCTCCTCGGGACGTGCGGGGGGGTGGGGGTAGGGTGGTGGTGGGGTGTTGCTGAATCAATAGCCATAAGGAGTCTGGCTCCCGTTTGCTTTCAAGATCTACAGCCAAAGGACCCAGTCATCAAAAGTTAATGAGCTATTTAGATCATGCTGTTTCCTCTGCTCTCTACTGAGAAAACACTGCTGGACTAGGGAGAAAAGAGCCCCAGCGCGAGTGTGTGTATGTGTGTATTTTTGTGATTTATGTGTCTCCTATAGATCTACAGAAGGAGATTGGCAGCTGCGAAAGAACAAAGCGCTGAAAATGGTTATCATGCACGTGCAGTTGTTCTCGCATTGTTCGATGCAAATGCCTGACATGGGTCGCAACCCCTTTCTCTGGCCAGTAATGTACAAAACAAAGCCTGTTTTTGACTCCCAGTGTAACACTACGGCAAGGCGGCTCAGACCTCGCACTGTCAGCCATAGGCAGATTACGAGACAATGGGCCCCTGGGCACAGATGTGGAAAGGGTCCCACCATCTCTTATACATAGGAGCAAGACACACAGATTTTGGGGTGGTTTGTGTCTCTTTTTGGTCATTTTTTGTCTCCTTGTGGTTGTTTTGTGGCTTTTTATGGGTGTTTTGTGTCTTTGTAGTTGTTTTGTGTCTCCTTGCAGTCATTTTGTTTTTCCTTGTGGTCATTTTGTGTCTCTTTGTAGTCATTTTGTGTCTTCCTGTGGTTGTTTTGTGTCTCTTTGTAGTCCTCTTGTATCACCTTATGGTTATTTTATGTTTCTATGTGGTTGATTTGTTGCTCCTTGTGGTTATTTTGTTGTCTTTGTAGTCATTTTGTGTCTTCTTGTGGTTCTTTTGTGTCTTCTTATGGTTGCTCTGTGTCTCTTTGTGGTTGTTTCGTCACTCCTTGTGGGTTATTTTGTGTCTCTTTGTAGTCATTTTGTGTCTTCCTGTGGTTGTTTTGTGTCTCTTTGTAGTCATTTTGTGTCTTCTTGTGGTCGTTTTGAGTCTGTTTGTGGTTCTCTTTTGTCTCTTTGCAGTCATTTTGTGTCTTCCTGTAGTTGTTTTGTATCTCTTTGTAGTCCTGTTGTGTCACCTTGTGGTTATTTTATGTCTCTTTGTAGTTGTTTTGTTGCTCCTTGTGGTTACTTTGTTGTCTTTGAAGTCATTTTGTGTCTTCTTGTGGTCATTTTGTTTCTCCTTGTGGTTCTTGTGTGTCTCCTTGTAGTCATTTTGTGTCTCTTCGTGGTCATTTCGTCACTCCTTGTGGGTTATTTTGTGTCTCTTTGTATCATTTTGTGACTTCTTGTGGTTGTTTTTTTCTTTATGTAGTTATTTTGTGTGTCCTTGTGGCTGTTTTGTGTCCCTTTGCTGTGCCTTTGCATTAGAGGGCTGCAACGGGACGGGACTCCCGCGGGAACCGCGGGACGCGGCGCAAAATCATGCGGCGCGGGTCAACATATGACAGTCTCTTGCGGGAGTGGGCGGGAATGGAGAGGTGTCGCCGCGGGAGCGGGACAAATGCATGTTTTCTGGAGTCCCGCAAAATATAGATTTGCATTAAATGCATTTCACAAAATGATTATTTTTTTATTTTAACCCTTGTGCTCTATTAGGGACAAAAGTGTCCTTTGCAAATTTTATTTGTTTGATATCTTTGCAGTGATTATGTTATTAGCCATGATATTTGGCAAAGGCATGTGTTTTTTCACTTATTTTGGAATTTCAAAGACGAAACCATATTTTCCACTTTTCTACGCTGCAGCAAAAAAACCTTCCTATTCAGGGACAAAAGAGTCCTCTTCCAAAACACCATAAAAATATTATGGGCCCCATCTTACACTGGAGGAGGGCGCGGGCGCACGGCGCGGTGGATTTAAAGGTGTGACTCCATCCAAACCGGTGCCAAATGCGCTATAGCGCAGCAGGATGAAGTGTGCGTCCACCGAGCGTGTGTACACAACAACACACACTTTGCATCGCATATCAGCTGCATATTTACGAAATGAAAGTTTTTCCTGTTGATATCACATCAGGTTATTAGGTGTGTGTCTGTGTGTGTGTGTGTGTGTCCGATCCGAAAACCTGTCCCTCCTCTAATATTTATCATCTTAAATTACGCGCGTCAAAGGAATCATCATATTGTCCTTACAAACGTGACAAATAATAATAAATAATAATAACATGTTAAGCACTTTGTGCTGAATTTTCTTAATGCATGATATATTAATGTTGTAAATAAAGATTATTATTATTATTATTATTATTATTATTATTATTATTATTATCGGATTTATATGCATTCCTACATTTACACTATGCATTTTCGGGACCAGGAGTAGATTTTGTGAGTAGCTACTCACAGATCAGCACTACTAAAGATTGATAAATGCGGGAATCCACATAAATTCCCGTTGCTCACAAGTTACACAATGAGACCCATTGTGAGGGAATTTAATGGGGGAAAATGCGGGATTTAGCGGGGCGGGAGCGGGACAAACCATATCATATGCGGGCGGGAGCGGGACGAAATATTATATATATCTGCGGCTGCGGGCGGGAGCGGGACAGAAACTTGCGGGAGTGTGCGGGAGCGGGAGGGAAAATCAGTCCCGCGCAGACCTCTACTTTGCATGTAATTTTGTGGTTGTTTTGCATTTCTTTTGTGTTTTAGTGGGGTTTTTTTGTTGTTCTGTGTTTCTTTGTTGTCATTTTGTGTCTTCCTGTTGTTGTTTTGTGCCCCATTGCATGTCTTTGTGGTCTTTTTGTGTCTTCTCATGGTTATTCTGTGTTTCTTTTTAGTCATTTTATGTAAGAGGGACATTTTGCAGGTGAAGCCAAGGGGGGCCCCTAACACTTTGGGCCCTTGGGCCTGTGTCTGGTACACCTGTTCAGTAATCTATCCATGCTATCATCTAAAACCATCTGTCTCCAAACATCATAATAATAATTAAACATGTTTTGACACGGCTTTTAAAAGATGTGAGAATTTTCTCAAAGAAAAAAAATCAAATAAAAATAAAAAAGTGTATGATCATTGAACTTACTATACTGAAAAGGTATAAGAAACTAAATGTGAAGAAACATGGTTTTCATTGCTTTATTTTTTCACTTACTCCGTCTTGTTTTTACAGTCTGGCAAGAAAATAAATTATGTAAGTGAAAATTATATAAGTGTGAAAATCTTCTCATCAAGCTATTTTTGTCTGTGATTGAGTCCAAGCCTTAAATAATCCACCATAGCAATAAAATATTTTAAATTGTGTCCAGTTTATTCTCTCTTATACATTCTTCTATATTTCCTGTTGTCCCTTGTTAAGGTGGACATTTACAGCTTGAGCCTTGATTTGAATCCAGGTGGTAATGATGCAATGTTCATTAGGCTGATTGATGCTGGTCCTACACCTGGTTTGTTACCACCTTTAAAATTACGGTCATTCCAGAGACACCGTCCCTCGCTTCCCACCTTCTCCCCTTGCTCCTTTATGTCTTCTTGCCTTCCTTATTCCCCATCTCTCTCCTCTTCTTCCTCAACCTGCTAACGATGCCTGAAACAGACCAGCCGACATGTCACCCAGGACTCCTGCCAGCTTCCCTCGCTGGCTGTTTCCCTGGCCACTGGCCTTGTTAAAGGGATGGCACATAAATGTGGCAGAGGAAGAAGTTACGGCTGTCTAAATTCCCCACAGGACAGTGGAGGAATGGGAAGGAATCGTTGTGGCTAAGACCACAAAATGAGTGTATGTGCAGCAGGAAAGAAAGACATGATCATTAAGAATTAACATTATTCCCTCTGTGGCCATCTTGAAGACTTGGGGAAAGGAAACACGACCCGATAGACTTATAAAATATATATAACTCAAAGCGGCAAGCAATTCCCATCCCAAATGTAATGTGCGTTCAGTATCACCGCTGTGGGAGTAAGGTGTGATGTATAGCAAACTTTTCTGGCAGTGTTGCTAAAAAAAATTTGACCACCTTGCCAGCCAAGCAGCTTTGAAAAAAAGAATCAAACTGAGGTGAGCCAAGCAGAGCATTGATTTTCAGCGTGCACCCAGTGGAGGAGGTTTTATCTGTTGTGTTCTCCACAGATGCACATTAACCTCCAACTCTCTTTGAAATACTCCTAAAGCCCAGAGGACTCAAACCTCACCGGTGACGATTAATTGGTCAACCTCTGTGTCGTGCCGCCTCTGCCGGTCTGCCCGGCCGATTCTCGATTTGTCTCCTTCCAGCTGTCAGTCAGATTCGATGCCTTCTCCAGAGTTTTTCCCACAAAGACCAAATTCTGCAGCTTGAGAATCAGGCGGCAGGGGTTCAGAGAGAAGAAGAGATGATGGATGAACTTTGGCTTACTGTTGGGCAACTCTTCAACATAAAACCTCTAAGGACGGGCATAGTGATCAATATCACTGTCCGAGACATTACCTCTTTGACAGACCAAATCTGAACATTGCAAATGAAGTTCATCTCTTTACAGGCTCCCATTTGAAATCATATTTTCTGGCTCAAATACAAGATTATTTAAGTCCCTCTACTTCTACCTGTGTACTTAAGGTCGCCTTGTGCTTGTGCCAATGGGAAGGTGATGCCGAAAACATTAACTAGTCAACGTCCCAGCATGAACAATACCAGGACCCTAAAACTGAAGCAGCTAGACGGAATTCAGCCATCATTACTTTTACACCTGTGCACCTGTGACAGGTCAAAAAAGGCCTTTACATCAGACTGGAGCCAACAAAGAAAGGACTCAGACACAGGACTCGAAAACACAAGGTCCTTATATTGAAAAAGGGGTCAATGCACACATAATCAGTCCAAAATCACAAAGGTATTCAAAGGTAGTAGACTCAAGCAGGATCAAAAATGCCAAAAAACGAAACAACACTAGGGAAAATGGCCAGAACACACACTCCAACAACTGAGAACCAACTGGCAACACCACAAGTACAAAAGACACAAGGGAGGAGGGTTAATGAGGGACAGGTGAAGCCAATCAGGGTGAGGCAGGTAATCACAAGGGAGGGAAACACACAGGGGCAGGGAGTGAAGTACCTGAAACGAGAGACAAAGGTAAGTATCAAAATGAAACAGGAAATACTGACAAAGCTGAAAACAAGGAAGACATGACCTTAATGGGAACCTCAGGGTGTAACACTTTAGTTTTTCTCATTTACTTTGGTTCAATAGGTTCAAATCTCTGAACAATTAGCTCATTGTTCACAGCAGATTGGAGTCTCCCATTCATTCAAGAAAATGTGTGAAAATATGTGTTTTGGCACGCGAGTGCAAACAACTTGTCCACAGTTTGAACAAGAACCAAAACTGATGAGTTGATTCTCAGTGAATCATCATACTCTTCACAACTTCTAAACACTCTTTCATCACTTGAGCCATGGCATGCAAAATGATCCATTCAGTTATCAAAATCTGCCAGACACACATGTGTAGTCCATAAATATCTATGACATAGCATGTTTGTGATGTCTGCTAAACTGGCAGATTACCTGCCAGGTGATAGTGTTGAACTCAGAATCACAATCAACCAGTCTTTCTTTTTATTGCATGGTTGTTATTCATTCATTCATTCATTCATTATCCGTAAGCGCTTATCCTATTCAGGGTCAAATTTTCTTATCATTGTATATGATTTTCCTTGAAAGATAAGACACAAACATTACATGGAACATGTAGTGAGCTAAGCTATCAGTTACTCTACATCAAAATGAAGTTTCACTACACAGAAACCGTCCCCTGAGAGATGTAGCAAGCTAAGCTATGAGAAAATGGCAAAAGTACCTTGCTACCTGCAAAGCTACTTTTATTTTTATTTTTTTACTTTATGTCAAATCAGCGTTATCTCAGTGGAAAAACAATGCAGTCAAACAAACAAACTGTCTATCATAGGGGGCAAGACACATCAGAGACGTGCCAAGAAGTGCAACGTAGCCAATCACGAAAAGCCACAAGCAAAAGCAGCAAGCAGAATAAACTGAGGGACCACTACATGATGTCATGCAGAAGTGCCTCCCTCGTCTACTAAGGTTGCCACCTTCAATGCGTAAAAATAAGGGACATGTTCCGAGCGCGTTCCTGCATTCTGGCTATTACTATGCTCCAATTTGTGGCTTACAAACTGGCTTACATTTGAGACATTATTTTTATATTTTTGATCTTTTAATTTTATTCTGAATTGTGCAGCAATTTGTAAAGTCTGTTTTGATGTGAGAGCTTTAAACTAATTGTCAGAAATTTGTCTGACATTTTATAATGATGATTGAAACATCGCCACGATGATGGTTTGCAGGTAGGCCTACGTGTGATGAAGTAGTGCATTTTAGAGGCTCATGACAGTGCGAGATGTAAACATTAATGGCGTCCTCCTCGGCTGAGCTGTAATGTTAGCTAGCTTAGGGGTGCTAAGTGAGCTAGCAACGCTTCCTTCTGCACAGTGATACAGTTGGCAGGTGTAGTTTGGCAGAAAGAAAGTAGTTCCTACATGAAACTGCTCACAACAAGGTCTGTGGATTATCTTGAGTAACCAGGTCATGATTTCTGGAAAGAGACATTGCTGTTGAGTTTTTCAAATGTATTTTTTTGCGCTTTGAGCACCACAAGCTGAGTGCCATCTAGTTCCATTATATTGGAGAGAAGGCAGACATCTCTACAGCTGATATCTCCAACACTCTGCAACTCACACCAAAACAATCAAAACTCATAAACAGCACTACAGGTAAGAGGTAAAATATGTACTTTTGATTTTGGGATGAACTGTCCCTTTAAGGCTGCTTCTAAAAGGTGCACAGGTGTCTTCATTTGGCTGATTAGACCTCTGATTGCATTGAAATTGAGCAGAGAGATGCAGGGCAGTCTCCTTAGAAGTATTTTATTTCTGAGAGAAACATGGCCAGTAAATGTGGAAGAAATCTGAATTATGGTCAGCGTTGTCTGACTCTGACAGGTGAAACTGAACTAGTAAGACAGAGAGGTGAATGTCACCAAAGCACAGTGTGTCCACACAGTCCTCACACAGAGGTCCAATCAGCCAGAATAAGTGAGAGCACCTGTGAGTGAACCGTGGCTGTGATGAGGCTTAAAGGTAATGAGGAAGAACAAACTAAAACAAATGGTAAAACTATGGTAATTAGCAGTCGCATTCACCAGCCACTGTGGCCTCCTTCAAAAAAAAAAAAAAAATCCTTTCCGGGATGGAGCTGGGGCCCACTCGGGATGTTCATCGGTCACTGATGAGCGCTCTCCGCAGGACTGGAGCAACAGCCACTGAATTATTGAACACAGCAGCGTCCCTAAGGTGAAGCGCTGCATGGAAGTCTTCAGTCTCCGGGCCCTGACAAAGAGAGAAGAAGGCTTGATGAAACATGGTGGGATGCTTACAAGCCATCCGTCACGGTGCCTCCCCGTTCACACAGAGGCGGGATTGGATTTCCGGCCAGGGGGATTTGTCGTGCCGGGGCAGGGGAGCGAGGATTGAGCAATACTTCAGCAAGATGGGTGTGATCAGAGCAGCCATGATTGTTTCCAGAGTTTTCTAAATCTTCATGAATTAAATATTTTCTCCAGAAAATCCAAAGCACATGTTGAATTTAACTCTTCTATCTCCGGCGTGTGTATGCGCGCTGTAAAGCAGCATTTATGTGCAGTGTGTGTGTCTTTACTCCTGCGTGTCAGCTTCTATATTATTACATGCATACATGTAAGTTATGCGTCTGAGCCCGTGAGTGCTACGCCTGACCCAGCGCACCAGTAGTAATACCATCAGAGCTCTCCCGCTGAGCACCTGTTTTATTACATTACATACCCGTGATCCTCACGCTGCATATGAAACCTGATAACAAGCCACAGCCTTTGATTTACCTGCCAAAGAGACCAGCTTTGGGTTCATGTTGTCGGTAAGAGCCGGCTCCACTGAAATCAATTGTTAAATCTGCAGCCTAATGGTGCTGGTGAGGTGGCGATATTATATCAGATAATGTGGGCTTGTTGTGGAGGGTGAAATCTTATCGTGCTTATTGTGTTGAGACGCGAAAGCAGGCAGGGTGATTTGAATTACACAGCATAGGTTAATACTGTGTATTTAAGGGTTGAAACAATGGTGTTTCTTGATGGTTTTCATCAAAGAATAAACCAGTTTACACTCAGATTTTGTTACTCCCAGGGTTGGGGACCTTGTATTATTCAGTGTGTGGACTATAACTTCATGAGTTATTGTTTTTCGTTTTCCCTTTGCATGTTGCTTTTGTCCTGCACCTTCTTTAATCCTGCACTCCACCCTCATTTAGGTCCAAAAAATTAATCAAAATGGCCGTAGCTTCTAAACGACTCGGACCATACTCATGAATAAGATCTTGCCAGTAGGAAAACACCTTTAAAGGCACAATGTGTAAGATTTAGAGGCATTTAGTGGCATCCAACCAGCTGAAACTGCTCCCGGTTAGAATTCCTCAAGTGTTCATTGTTCAGGAGGTTTTTATCAGGAGCTGAAGATCTGCAGAAGTCTATCCTCCTCTCTGACACAAACAGACCAGTCGATTTAAACCAGTTAGAACACTGAATAAAGCAGTTTTATGTTCCAAATCCAACACATTCTCACTCCAACCTCCGTCAACATGTGACGACTTTCCTCGTCCACATACGATGTGAAAGGTACCCTGGGTGCATTGGTTGATGACGTTCTGGTACACCATGTCAAGTTCAGAATGTTCTGCCTACCTTTACATGCGGTCTCTTTCAAAATAAATGCACTACACTGGTGCAACACCGCAAATTGACATTGTTTCCCCGTGGTTGGGTTAAGGCAACAAACTCACGTGGTTAGGTTTAGGAAAAAAGAACAGGGTTTGGCTTTAGAGTCTTATGGGACGCAAACACCACCGCTCTCTCAGGTGAAGGTTGGTATTTGTTGGACCAATCCATCACCCCTCCTGCCTACCCCTCTTTCACTTTTGTCACCTTAACTTTCATCCTTGTCCCGTCGCATATACCCCTGACGCCACCAGGCACTGTTAAACTATCATGACAACAGCCGTGTATCATGCCAACGTTAAGGATGCCCTTTTTCGTTGGATTCTGACGCTGCAAGTCACTGCCCATGCGCCGGATTTGGGCGACTTTGGGGTAAGACCGGGCTCGAATTGCAGATTGCAACCAGCTATATTCCTAGAATTCCTTCAGTGTTTTTTGTTCAGGAGGTTTTTACCATGAGCCGAACTATCCGCAGAAATCTCCGTCAGAGACGGGACATTTGCTCACTTTCTTTCTCATGTGACTTAAGGTCTAGACATTCAGGAGGTTTTTACTAGGAGTTCAATTGATTTAAACCAGCAAAAATAACTAAATAAAGCAGTTTCACATGAAAAAAAAGTATTTTTCTGTTGCAAAAATGCAAAAGGCCCAACTAGAGCCAGTGTTTAGTTTGTCTGTTCGAGGCAACATGGTGATCCGTTCCTTATGTAGGTATTAACGGCTCATTCTAAAACCCAGTTCAGATCAATCAGTCAAACCATTGTTTATTCATGGAAAATTGACTGAGCATTACACCCTTTTACAGCAATGTTCTGAGCTCACATTCAACGGGCTAGAAAACAAAGTAGCAGCAACGCTAGCAAGAATTATAAACAGCAATAAAAACAGTAAAAAGATGAAAAAGTTGAATTATAAGAAGAGAGTGTAATGTAAGGATACATGACAACATTGTGCCAGTGTCGGATGATGGGTTGCTGCTGCTCGCTGTATGTGGTTATACCAAATCTTCAGTCTAAATTGGCCTAATTTAACAAAGCCACAACAATTCTAATTAGAAAACAAACTTATATGGATATATGAAATTCCATTTCTGCTAAAATATCCCCCTAAATCCTACACACTGAATCTTTAAGTGTCGGAAACAGAGCACTGGGCTTTGACGCAAATAAAAATTTTAGATTTTTGTCCGCCTGAATGAAAAAAAAAAGTTTTTTTCTCAGCATAAATAACTGTCTGTGGCTTATCTGTTGAGGCAAAAGACAGTGTGGGGCTGTAAACACATTATCAGTGAACACGTGCTTCAAGGTTGAAGAAGATATCACAATGTATGACCGGTCTACAGTGTTTTATTCATGAAAAGATCCAGTCGGAGATCCAGAAAGGACATTTGGGGACTCAAAATGGACAACACTAAAGCACTTCTGCCTTGTGCATAACTGGTTAAGAACAACCACCATTGCAAAAATGTACCTTTAGCTACAAGTGGAACAAATTTTTTGAAACTTGTGTCATAAGTTAACATGATAAAAATACAAAATGTATATCCAGCATCTCTATATTCTACTCTCTTGGACTGAAATTCCTTCTATTGCACGAGGATACCACCTACTCGTCTGCTTAAACAGATGCAGCTATCTCACCTTTAAAAACATACACTCCTTCCAATGCACACTCACACACAGAAAAGACAAACACACAGCTACTAACACATGCAAACACCTTTCCCTGCTCCCCTGCTCCCCTGCTCTCGTCCTCCCCCCTCTCCACTGTCTCCGTGTCCCATGTGGGCAGTTGCATCAGCACCAGGGGCCGCTGACTGTTGTCATGGTGTGAAACATCCCTGTAACCCCAGCGGGTTTAACCAGCCCCCTCTGCCTCGCGTGTACGATGCAAAGCACCCTGCTACCCAGCCAGCTGCTTTCCACAGGTGTTGTCGACAGATAGAGGATACGAGAGGAGGAGGCAGAGAAACTAAACACAGGCCCGCCACCTCTTACCTGATGGAGTGTATTCACAGCAAGGCTCCCGAACCCCTTACCTGCTCATTTTTTACAGGCTTTGCAGTCAGCTGCGTCACAAATTGCCTAGCAACTACAACTGGCGTCATCATCGCGACTCTTGTGAGTGTAAGTAAACAGATTGGAGAGACTGACTCAAAGTTACAGCAAGATAGTAACATGATTATTGAGAAATGACCTCTGAATGGTCTCAACATTATTACTCTGGAAGCCCATTTCAGCCCGTATAATGAACTTTCTCAAAATACTGAGTTATATCTCAAAACAGTGGGAAACTTTCTCAAAACAATGAGACATTCTCTCAAAATAATAAAAACTTTCTCAAAATAATGAGAAACATCCTCATAATAAGAAATTATATCTCAAAAACAATGAGAAACATTCTTGAAATATTGAGTTATATCTCAAAATAATAACTTAGTATCTCAAAATAATGAGGACTGTTCTCAAAAATAATGAGTTATATCTCAATATAATGAGAACCTATCTCATAATAATGAGAACCGTTCTCAAAAAAATTTGTTAGTATCTCAAAGTAATGAGAAACTTTCTCAAAATAACGAATTATATCTCAAAATAATGGCAAACCTTCTCAAAATAATGAGTTATATCTCAAAATAAAGAGAAACTTCCTCAACACATTGAGGTACACCTCAAAATAATGAGAAACTTAATCAAAATACTGAGCTGTTTCTCAAAATAACGAGTTAGTATCTCAAAATAATGAGAAACATTCTCAAAATAATGAGTTAATATCACATAATAATAAGACACTTTCTCAAAAATAATGAGTTGTTTCTCAATATAATTAGAAACCTCAAAATAATGAGAAACTTTTTCAAAACAATGAGTTAACTCCCAAAATAATGAGAAACATCCTCAAAATAAGAAGTTATATCTCAAAAACAATGAGAAACATTCTTAAAATAATGAGTTACATCTCAAAATAATGAGAAACTTTCTTAAAATAATGAGTTATATCTCAAAATAACTAGTTAGTATCTCAAAATAATGAGTTATATCTAAAAAATAATGAGTTATATCTCAATATAATGAGAAACCTCAAAATAATGAGAAACTTTTTCAAAATAATGAGTTAACTCCCAAAATAATGAGAAACATCCTCAAAATAAGAAGTTATATCTCAAAAACAATGAGAAACATTCTTAAAATAATGAGTTAACTCCAAAATAATGAGAAACTTTCTCAATATAATGAGAGACATTGTCAAAAAACTTTGTTAGTATCTCAAAATAATGAGTTATATCTAAAACATAATGAGTTATATCTCAATATAATGAGAACCTATCTCATAATAATTTTTTTCTCAAAAAAAAATTGTTAGTATCTCAAAATAATGATAATGAGAAACTTTCTTAAAATAACAAATTATATCTCAAAATAATGAGAAACCTTCTCAAAATAATTAATTATATCTCAAAATAATGAGAAACTTGATCAAAATACTGAGTTGTTTCTCCAAATAATCAGTTAGTATCTCAAAATAATGACAAACTTTCTCAAAATAATGAGTAGTTTCTCAAAATAATCAGTTATATCTCAAAAATGATGACTTATATCTCAATATAATGAGAACTGTTCTCAACAAAATGAGTTAGTATCTCACAGGAATGATAGACATTCTCAAAATAAAGAGTTATATCTCAAAGTAATGAGAAACTTTCTCAAAATAGTGAGTTATATTTCAAAATAATGAGAACCATTCTCAAAATAATTAATTATATCTCGAAATAAAGAGAAACTTTCTCAACATATTGAGTTACATCTCAGAATAATGTATCAAAATACTGAGTTGTTTCTCAAAATAATGAGACACTTTCTCAAACTAATGAGTTGTTTCTCCAAGTAATGAGAAACTTTCTCAAAATAATAAGCTAAATCTCAAAATAATGACACTTTTTCAAATAATGAGAAACCATCTCAAAATAACGAGTTAAATCTCAAACTAATAAGAAACTGTGGAGGTGGGTGTGGTCAGTGGTCAGCTGCAGGGGAGAGGTGTGGGAGGATGGCTGATGAGAGTAGCACCAGGTGAGGTGATTGACGCAGCTGCTGCTGGTTTGTTCTGATTACATCTCTTCCTTTACATGCAGCAGTGCACTGGCCCTCGTAGGACTGTGGCCCCGACCAAGCAGAGGACACTGCCTGAGTTTTGGTTTAAAACTCAGTGGACTGGGAGACGTGCTGGAGGAGCCAGGCAGCCATAGACACATGTTGAGGACTGACTGTGTCATTGTGTGCCAGGCTGTAGTAAAAAGAGGGATTTTTCTTTTATTTACATTTCTCATTATAATGAGAAAAACACCTTTTTTATAGGCACACATAAATATTCCTCAGATAGTACACAACTACAGCAAGAAAAGGCCAAAGGCTGTATTTTATGTGTGTAGTAACAATACAGCTCAGCACTTACAGAGATGATCATACTCGCTCCATCATCTTCCATTTAGAAAAGCCCTGATCCACAGAAAGCCTGCTGATTGGCGGAAATAATGGAGGCTGAAGACTGCAGCGTGTGCAGGCGAGGAGGTCGGAAAAATAGATGTAGATAGAGACAGACTGGACGCGATAGAGCAGGAATCAGCTAATGGTCAAAATGGGGCCGGCTGCTTCCTGAATTGTTAATAAACCCTCTCAGAGACCCTGATGAGTGTGATTGATTGGTACCGGCCTGTAACAATGCGAGCCTCTTCAGCGCACTCAAACTCATTTACCTTTCACCGGCACTGCCTTTGTCCGACTGTGGCTTTATCTGCGCCGATGCTCAATAAGCTTTTATGTATTGTCTTTGAATATTAGAGTGCAGCGACAGAGTCCGAACATTCATCACCGTATCTCGCCCAGAAGATTCACTGTGGAAATGGTCAATCGTGGAGTGAGTGTGTGTGCGTACCTGGGATTGCTATCAGCTTCTGTTTGTGTGCTGTTCAGAAGATAAGCATCGATGTGTGTGTGTGTGTGTGTGTGTGTTCACATGTGCTAAATGGATATGCATGTCCACCGTGTGTACTTTATTGCATGCGATTGTGCGCGATAGCGATCAGTTTGTGTTTGCGCTCCCATCGGGCAGATAACCATCACCGCATGTGTGTATTTACACGTGTGTTTTTGTGTGTCACACCCCCAGACAGACAGGTAAACATCATCGGCGGGGCCTTCTTCTTCCCCGCTCAGATACCGTCTCTCATCTTGTTGACTTCACCTAAGCCTCCAGATTGTATTTTGACAAGCACCGATCATCTCCCCGTTCCTGGCATCCGACACCAGACAAGACGTCGCCGCCGCCGCCGCCGCTGCTGCCGCTGCTGCTGCCGCCAAGATCTTATTAAACAGAAGGGGAGACGGAGAGGAGGAAGTGGTGCAGAATGAAAATGGGAAGCTGAACAAACTTCCACCTCAGTGATGGCAGGGTAGGAGTGGATTGTAATAAAAGTCTTGAAAAGATGATGCCCTTTCTGGCAGGGAGGTCAGTTTCTGAGGGTTGCTCAAACGCACTTTAGCCGAAAAAGAGGGGGAAACAGAGAAAGGGAGGCATGTTCGACAGTAAAGTGCCGGCTAATGTGTTGTCAAGGCTGAAGCGACACGCCTCAGACGGAGAAGATAAGATAGGAAGCCCTGGCGGCATTGTGAATGCAGTTGCCAGGGAGCTTCGCGGAATAATCTATGCACGCCGGAGATGGGAGCGGAAGAGGCAAACATTATTCAAACACAGGTGAGGAAATGAAAACGGCCAGTAAGAAAAGGAGGAGTGTATCCTTTTGTAATATGTTCTTGATTTATTCCGCACAAGCTGGAAAGTGACTCAGAGAAGGCCCGTTTGACAGCCTCTCATCAAAAGACTTTTCACTTTCGGTTAATGCGTGCACTTCACTTGCATCTTCCCTCCTCTACCTTTCCTCCTCACCTGTGCGCAGCTATCCTCTCTCATTCTTCATCTCCTCGCCTCTCAGGTGCACTAAAGCCGAGGCCAATCTGTCCCCTCGCCATCCATCCACTCCATCCCCCATCTTCACTCTGTCTTCTCTCCTCAGCTCCTATCACTCCTCCATCTCATCTTCTCTCCTCTGCTCCCTCCCCCGCCTCTTTCACTCTTACCTTGCTATCTCATTTCTTTTTCTTTCTCTCCCTTTGAAATGCCTGTTGCTGATCCATCAGGCTGCTCGCGGAGTATGTTCCCACTCGTTTCTCACAGTGAGTAAAGTCTGTCTCGGAGGAGACGGCGGCAGTGGCGGTGCCGGGAGGTAGCGTCTACTCCAGTAGGGGTACCAAGCCAGTTATTAATTACTCCCCAATTCCTCATCTGTTCTCCGTCTGCCGAGAGAAGTAATTACGTCTCTCCCCGTCTCTCCCCTCGTCGGCATCAGAAATGACGCGATAACCAGAAACCCAAATTACTCCTGCTGATGAGACAATCATTGAGCGAGAGAGAGCAAGCCGGAGATTTTTCAGCCCCACTGTGCTTCACCCGTCGGGGTAATGGCACCTCGATTCAGTTTGGGATGTCTCCCGGACGCATTTGCGGGGCGTTTCCAATTTCCACTTCGCAAAACACTAGAAGATGGGGAGGAAGAGATAGGCAGAATTAAATGAGGAATTTTTTTTCTTTCTTTCTGTTTTTTTTTCTGCTCCCAATAAGAGAGTGCAATCATGAGGCGGTTCCAGCTCCAATCAGTGTTTTGCAGCTGGAGAGGAGCGTGATGGAAGAGGGACATTAGCACCGGATCCTCATCTGCCACAGAAGACAGAGGGAAAGAAAGGGTGGAAAAACAATTAAGGATGCTTTCTTTCTTTCTTCCTCTCTGTTTATCCTTCAAAAAACTAAATTGGTGGTAACCAGGTGTCGACACAGGTGTATGTGGATATTTTTTGGCCTGTGCGTGCGCCATGTGTAAGGCAAACACCAATAAAGCTCAGAGTGTAATTGTGTGTATCACTGAACCCTAATGGAGAATCTGACAGTGCAGTTCCTATTTCCACTACAAACTTTCCTTCAGGAGCTTAGTACTGAGTGTCAGTTCCTTGTTATAGCGCAGTCCCTTTCAAAATTTGTTTGTATGAATTCAGCTATGCCATAGCATTAAGAAACTAGGTGTAAGCCAATAACATTTTAAACAGCTGTATTATATTTAGGGTCACATGATGGAGCAAATCCATCGTTGAAGACATCAGTTTGACCTGTGCAGTCAAAACGTCTGCACTGAAAAGGGTGTATTGATTCATTCAAGCTAACAGACCTGCAAGGGAGTAGCAAGGAAGCTAGCAAACATGTTAGCTTACATACAGCGGCATGCAAAAGTTTGGGCACTCTTGGTCAAAATTTCTCAAAAGTGAGTTTCCAAAAGGCCTGACGTTAAGATGACGCATATATCCAATATTTTTGAGCAAGATTAGTTTGTAATTTCAATCCTTTGCAGTTTTAAAATAACAATAAAAAGGAAAAGGGCCTGAACACCTTCAGTAGCAAGCAAAGAGTCTTTCGGTTCTCGTTTGGGGGATTTTCACCCGTTCTTCTTACAAAAGGCCTCCAGGTCTGTGAGATTCTTGGGCCATCTTGCAAGCACTGTTCTTTTGAGGTCTATCGACAGATTTTTGGACAAATATTCTACTTATTGTTCCTTTTTTTCTGTATAGAGTTTGACAGTTTGAACAGGGTTCAGTGGGACGTTCAGTTTGACGGTGACATTCACAGGAATGGATGGATCAGGACTGTGCAACACTACACGTCAAACAAAAGCCAGAGATTGAATCATATCAAGTTACCGTGAGCTCTAAATTCACCACTTCTAGAAGAAGAATATACACTTTATTAATCCTCGAGGGGAAGTCCAATTTTTTCACTCTGTTGTCACATACACACACATGCACCAACAGGACCTCTACATACATTAAGTAGAGAGATGTCAGAGTGAGGAGCTGCCTATGGAAAGGCACCCAGGTTCGGTTCCTTGCTCAAGGGCACCTCAGCAGGCACATCTCCAGCTACCAGTCCACAGTCCCTTTGATTCCCAACCCAAGTCCCTGTGGGCTGATCTACTATAAGCAGAAGAGAGAAGATAATGTTATCTCTTCCTCCAGGCAGCTGCCTCTGTGTCTGCAGCAGCCTGTACCGAAGAGCACAGTGAAAGCGAGGAGCGCTCACTCTGCAGCTGAATCTGGGGATTGAGAAATTGAAGAAGAAGTAGTACAGAAGTACACCGCAAACTGACTAAACAAAAAAACAAACAAAAAATGTCTGCCTGACTTGAAGAGATCTCAGTCGACTCAGGGGTCTCTGACTGATCATTGGAATTTCTGACTTTCAGCAGGCAGCTCTATAAATGAAAAAACATGCTAGACAGAGCAGTGACAAATACATGAACGATGCAAAGTCACAAACACGCATACCCCGGGGAAAAAAATCCAAGAAAAAGCATGTGAAGTCAACAAAACGGTAGACCTCCAGGCCTGTAGGGGGAGTACTAAGAAGCTCTGTCGCTCTTTTTTTTTAGCATTATAAAAGGTTAAAGCCAAATGTAATAAAAGAATACCTTGCTCTTTTTGTTGCTGTTTTACTCCACTGTTCTCATCTGGTCTCACGTTGTTCAACAAGAGGCCCGGCCATTATGTCGACTGAAGCATGTTGCTGTTGCATTTCATTTCAATTGGCAGTGAAGCTGCAGCATGTTTCTCCTAATGGAAATGTTCTGGGCCGTTGTAGCACGTTTGGCCTTGTCAGCCACCGTACTTTTTACATAGTTTGGTGTCACAATTTTCTATTCAAAATGGCCCTTCTCCATTATTAGTTAGCGAAGGGAACAAAAATAGCTGCGCTCACTGACAGGGCAACAGGGCATGTAATAGGCCTTTTTTCATGGGTGACATTTTGACATGTCACAGTAGGAAAAACACAGGTGTAAATAATGCAATTAATTCAACTCAATTCAATCAGAGTGCTGGTATTGTGCGTGCTGGCTCGCTATCTCACTGTCATGCCTCTCTGCGACACATGAATAGAACGGAGCTGTGATTAATGTTATTAATAACACCGTGCTTGTCCTTCTAAAAATGCCTATAGGTCAGACGCGCAGCTTGTTGCACTTATACAAACATTTTCCAATCTGAGCAGATTGAATATCGCATTTTCTTCCACATTCAAACTTGGTTGCAAGTTTAAATAAACACTGTGCACTCACTTCTGAAACACCACTAAATTTGACGTCAAGAAAATCCTTCAAACGAGTTGTTTTCCCTGGAAAAAGGTTTAGAAATAGCCTTTAAAAAAAGACCAATAGAAACAGCGGTGGACCAAAATAACAGATTCTTTCAGTATGTGCAGAGCCAGATTTTCTGCTCTCCTATAGGAGCCATGTATGGGTGCCAATCGAGACATCTCCAAATGCATCTCCCCCCTGCTTTCCTCCTCAGCTGTCAAACTGCAGTTTAAATGGAGCAGAAGAACCAGCAGGCTAGTGCTGTTCTCTATATTGTATTTCAGTACCTGTCAAGTGCTTATTGATTGGCTGCGGTGGATTAGGATGGCTACGTTGCTGCAGAGTGTGTGAGCGTGCAGTGTATAGAAATATATATATATATGTGTGTGAGTTCATGTGTGCATGTGGAGCTGCGCTGGAGGTCTCTGAACTGACAACGAGCCCTCTAAAATCGCACCACCTAATCCTCCGCTCTCTTCCTTTATCTCTTCCTACGTCTTCTTTTCTCCCTCGCTAACTTCTCTTAGCCTCGCCGTCTCTCGGTCCAGAATGATTCGGATCCTAATAGTCTTTTTACAGCCGCCGGCTAATGTTGCCATGGGGGAATGTAACAGGGCCATAACGAGACAATCCCATCCCATATGCAGAGGATATGAGGGGGAATTTGTCTGCTTCAACAGTGACAGGAGCAATCTGTACTGTGGGGCAGTTCCAATGAAGAGCCCATCGAAAAAAACCTCAGTGTATTCAGGATTATGGTGTAGGAGCCCATTGAAAATCTAATGGACTAGTCACATCAAATAGACTTGGTAGGAGCATGCTCAGATGAATACATGTATGCCACCACGCACACACACTCACACTCGGAGAGAGAAGCCATTACCAACAGGGGTTGGACCATTACTCTCTGTCCAGTATGCCAGTGTGTGTGTGTGTGTGTGTGTGTGTGTGTGTGTGTGTGTGTGTGTGTGTGTGAGGCCCAGCCATAATGTTTCCAGTCCCAGAGGGGTCTCAGTACAGTACGGCCCTCCTAAATAATTACCACAGGTCTCTTTATATAAGAACAGGGGGAGGCAATAAAGAGACCAGCGATATTGCATTGTGCATACTACACTGATATGAGCAGCGTGAGGAGGAGCGCTTGCAAACATGTCAGGTGGTAATTTCACAGACCTGCAATGAAAACACAGTGAAAATGAGTGCAGCTGCTGCATTATCATACTCTCAGTCTAATTTTTGGGTAAATATTTGAGGCTGTTTTCTCCGAAATGAAGTTCCGTGTTGCTCCAAAGACGGAGGCATGTTTTCAAGCTTTTACAAGTGAAGCCATCACGAGGAGGAGTAAAGGTGCTCCTCAATGACAGCTAATGTGCTCCAGGTGTGTCAGCCGAAGTTCCCACAGTGCAAGGTGATTGTTTGAGATTGCTCTCTGGATATTCAGCTTATGATGTATGAAGAATTGCAGTAAATCAATTAGCAAAATTGCTGCCAGTTAATTTTTTGTGTGCTGACTGATTAATCAGCTTGCTGTAGCACATTGACTTTGATGACTTTACATGATAAGCTTTTTTCACAGCAGACATTTCTGACTTGAGTAGGGAAAAGCACAGGTGCTACTAATATAACCTTAATGATGGCTCTGTTCTGTTCTGTGTCTCAGGAAGACATGGCAGTGACTAACACTGCACCCAACTAAGAATTGCCCACATATTTATGATATTAATTTAATGATTAAATGATATATTTTGGTGGTTTGAGTTGAAGGTGTGAGAAAGAATAGTCTCAGTAACATTGTTAACACTGTGCTACATTACAGAGAAATACAAACCGTACTAATGAACCTTCATTAATATAGGCCTATATTTTATCTCCAAGTGCACGTCACACACTGAGTGAGCCGCCTGTTAATGACACTGTGGGCTAATGGGCATGTAGCTACTTCCATGTTTCACATGATACGTCATGTTTGTAGTGGACCAATGAAGATGAGTTTACATATCACCTTGGGTTGGTCCTTCACCTTCTCAAAATGATCCCACACTTTGGATTTCCTGCCCCACATGTTATTAACTAGCCTGTGGAATAACTGCAGTCTGACTGCTGAGCATGGCCACTTCCTGTGTCTGTCCTTTCAAATTAAATTCCCACATGGTCCAGTCATGTAAGTTTTGATTTTTTTGACAGGGCGCAGCTACTAATAGAGTTTCACTTTTTCCCCCTGTTTTATTTTTTTCCTGTGACTAAGCAACCAATGAAATCTCACCTAACCTTTGGGCGACTATTAAGGGCAGCCCCAATGACAATATTCCAGATTTCTTACGGGTCATGTAAACAGCATATTCCATTTGGTTATTCATAATCAGGCCTCATTTTGAATGTCCCATATTCCAAACTTTGATTAAGATGTGGGATATACCAATATTATCAGTGTTTTGGGAGCATTTTTTGGACATGAATTGTGTTTTTTTTTGTCACCTTCTCTTTGTTTGTTGTTGTTTTTTTTCTGTATATTGTATGAGCTACTATTACTGATGTTGTTGATGTGGTATGAGGGGAATCTACAAGTGCTGGATGGGTGTTAGGGAAATCTGGGATTTGAGTGAGCCATATGTGGTTTTTGTTGCTGAACATTTATGCAACGTTTATGTTCGTTGGTGTTGTGTTTTTATGTGTGGACCTCAAGAAGAATAGCTGCCAACCTGGTAGCAACTAACAGGAACCAAGCTAACAAACAAATAAACAAATAAAAAGCGCACTCGGAATTTGCATCACAGTTGGGGATGCAGTTTGCCTCTTGCCTGTCAGCTGGTCAGCTAATTTGCATTGTCATGGCCACATTGTACTCAAACCTACTAGAAACACACCTACTTTTAAATGTTATGAAAGATGTGTATATCGTCAGGTTTTTGGGTATTGCAACAGCGAACTTTTCAAGAAGGTGGTTGAAGGAATACACACATGTATATCACCATATACATGTGTGTATACGTGCACCATAAGAATGTGACCACTGTTAACTGTTACAGAAAATTAGAAACGCACAGGCAATGCAGTATCATTCCTGCATTTGTGGTCTTGACCGGTCTCATTCTCCTTTGTCTGAAACCAGATCGTGTGAAAATACGGTCGAGTTCAACACAATCTAGAGTACTACAGCACTGTATTTCCCTGATGTGATAAACATGTCAGGTCACGCTAATCAGAGTACGCACAGCTGCATGGAACAAAAACATTAGTGGAATATTGTGCAGCGTGCACAATACAAGGACCCTGAAACTGAAGCAGCTAAATTCACTTTAATTAATTGTATTATTTACACCTGTGCCTTTTCTTTGTATGACACAATCTCTTCCCTGCCTATACCTATTTGTGGTATAGCTCTCTCCAAATTAGACACTAGCAGAGGTCTAATAAGCCAGGATAGCTAAAAGCATGTGTGGGTGTGCAGGACCTTTAAAGATCCACATACAGCGATACAGCACTATATTGCATTGAGCTTCAATCTCACTGTTTAGCCTGTGACATCATCTGCTTAATTGATGCTACTTAGCAGACACTTGGCACACCTGGTACAAATTACCTGTTAATGTACAACACTCCTCTTTCCTCCTTATGAGCGTTGTAAAACAGCAAATGTGTATGTCGTAGTCGGGAGTAACTCTGCTCATCTACTTATTAAATATATGTACAAATCCTGTTTTTTTGGCCACCCACTAATCCGACTTTGGTGATTTACAGATCAAGAAGGTTAAAACAAAGCTGTGTGCTAGTACGTGAGACATCTAAATTACATATAATCACTGTTTCAACAGCATTTTAATGACTGGATTTCAAGATGTAGCTTGGACATGCTCTACAGTAAAATATGGCCTTTGAAACACTGTTAAAACAGCTAGATGCAACCGAAAAGTCGACTCAGTTTGATCGAGTTTTAACCTCTTAATGGAAATCTCTAGTTAGCCAAATGATTGCTTACTTTTTTTAAAAGCCATAACTTCAAATTTTGGATGTCTAATTTACTGACAAAATCGTCCAGCTGCCAAGCAATCACAGATGAGGCAATGCCAGATGTTTCTCATCCTCCACAACACCCACCTCATCTGGGTAAAACGTGACAATCTTCAACTCTTGTTCAAATGTCTTTTTTCTGCTTAAACAGGTGTGATTTAGGAAAGGAGAGGTAACATATAGCTGTTTTAAATTCCATATTTTCAACAACGTAAATGGCAATGAAATGATCTGCTTCGTTTCAGCAATGTTCTTTAAAAAAGTAGAGCCTCACGTATCATTTTCACCAAGTCAAATAAAGTTTTTCAGTCTCATTTTTTAACAGATGTAGTGGGAGGATGTTCTTCAGGAGCACATGTCCTAAAACATCATTTTGTGGCGAAGGTTTAAACACATTTATCTATGCCAAGTCCCCAGGCCGCACTGGGAGGAGAGATACGTGCCTGCCGGCGTGGCACATAGGCTGTCTGTTGCCTCCGATTCCTCCCCCCACCAGTCATAATCTGCGTAAGTCATCCTTGATTAACCCCTCCTGAATGACTCTAATTAGAGCCAATTAGCCTGGGCAGAATGAGACGCTCTCCATGCAGATGAACGCTATGGAGAGGCGGAAGGATGGATGAAGGGATGGAGCGGGGTCGAAGTGGAGGTGTGGAGAGCTGGGGAACACGCGGCATGATTGAGGGATGGAGGTGCTCGGGGCGTGGAGAGAGCCGAGACGTGGCGGGAGGGAGAGGTGGTTGAGAGAGAAATAATGAGGGGATGAAAGAGAAGTAGGGTGGCAGAATCTAAAGAAGCCATGGCTGTTGGATGACTATCAAGCTGTATACGGCCATCCAGTCAAGCAGTCATGAAAGAACACTCACAGGGGCTGAGTAGCAATGATGAAATGTTTTTTTGTGCCTGCACAGAAACTTTCTCATGTTAACAACAAAGATGCTATTGAGCTGCATTGTGGGAATTGTAGGATGTAGTATACATGGGGACGAAAAGCCAGCATATCTTGATCTCTGCTGCTTCAATTTTCTTTTTATCTGTCTCTAATGGGTCCTCCAACTTAATGAAAGTGCACTGCTACATCATTTGAGTGCTTATGTTACAGTTTGGACCTACAGTTAAAGATGCCCTGGTTGTGTGGGCATAAAAAAGCTGTAGTTCTGTTAAGCTAGTGTTCCATCTTGAAGGCAGTGTGTTTCCCTGTATTGCACTGACTTAGTGCATTCCAGTCAGGCCACTCAATCACCAGTATCACTGAAGGCATTGTACATTTCTGCACACCACAGACATGTGACATTTATACTTTACTGTGTAGCAGATATGTTGAAACTCTATGTTTCTACTGTGCTGTGTTGAACGTTTGGTCATGTTTAGGTACAAAAAGGTCATGTTTGTGTGGCTGGAAATGCAACCTATGGATCACCAAGAAAACCTGTGACACTATCACAGCTGGAAATGATGCTGGTGTCTCTTCAGGAAACACTGTCTTTTGATGGCACAATTGCAGCTGGAAATGTTGTCAGTGTCACGCTAAAAGACAACCAGTTTTGGTGGCACAATCACGGCTAGAAATGTTGCCAATATTTTGCTAAAAAACACTTGGTTTTATTGGCGCAATGATAGCTGGATATACAACACGGTCTCATTCTGAAGTTATCTAAATCCAGCACTTGGTCAGACACCGATGAAAACATGCCGACCTGAAAGGACGGCATGATACGCAGCCGGTCACCTGGTGGCGTCAGAAGAAAACGCTGTGGGACAACAACAAAAGTCAAGGCTGCAGAGGCCCGAGTAGGGTGCGTGGGAGGGGTGGTGTATGGGTCCAGCAACCACCGACTTACACCTGATTCACTTCCTGTAAGATTGTAACGCCAAACCCTGTACTTTTTTTTCCCTTAACCCCAACCACGTACTGTTGTTGCCTTAGCCCAACCATGTGCAACCAATCCAACCAGTGAAGGCACAAGCATGAGCCAATCATTGCAAGACGTAGGGTGGGTCATTCCTTCACTATTCTAGGATTCGCCAACTTGATCTCACTCCAAAGTTGTCAAAAATTGGTGCTAGATCATTGACTTCCGGTGTCAGACACCAACAAAAAAAGCCATCTTTTCACATTGGCATGATACATGGCCAGTTGCCGTTATTGTTAAACGGCGGCCGTTGAATGAAAGTTAAGGTGGCGAAAGTCTGAGTAGGGCGCGGGGGATGGGCGGGAGGGGTGGTGCTAGCATTTGTTGTCAAACCCAACCACATGTGTGTGTTGGCAAAACGTAACCACAAGGAAAAAAAGCAGAAACTTCCTGTGAAAATGCGAGTTTATTTTGACAAAAGACAATGCATTAAAAAGGCAGAACTTGACTCTGCCTCCCAGAACATCAACTAATGCACTGAGGGTACCTTGCACATTCATCTTATGTCAACGTGCAAAGTCCATGACTAAATGTCGACATGTGACGAGGTCGAAGTCAGAATGTGTTGGGATATACCACCCATTTCTTGGTAGAAATCACCCAGTTCCAGTGGCACAATTGTGGCTAAAAATGCTGCCGGTGTCTTGCTAAAAAACAACTGGTTTTCTTCTGTGTTGGTCTGAAGCAGTGGACTGCAGCTTAGCAGCAGTCTCGCCTACGTGTCACTCCATTCATCCATCTCCTCTTTGACATGATATGACAAAGTCAGCTCATGCACATGTAATTGGAACTAGTCACTTTAGAAATGTTGATATTAAATGTGTGAATTGTGCAAATGTAACATGTCCATGTACAATAACATTTTCTTACATGCTTATGATGAAAGAAATAAAACTGTCTGACAGGTGCATTATGTTCTCTCCAAGACAAACTGTACCTTTAAATGATAAACATATTCGCTCCCATCCTCCCAGCCCTGAGTATTTTTTTCTGTTTTTTAATTATAGTTTTTTCCCCTCTCTGTACACTTTAACCTCCATGTGTATCCATCCAGTCTGCCAGTCAGCCCGAGTGCTCGGAGGCCTACCTACCAGATACCCGTGCCAGCCTCCCCCGGCCCTCCCCTGCTATCAACCAGCAGCAGGGGTGGAGAGGCCAGACTGAAGAGCCCACTCAGCCTGCCCAGTGATTGCCTCAGTCTATCATCAGCCAGAAGATTTCTATTATTGCAGATGGATGATTGGTCTGGCTAGCTGCCGGCCTGGCAAAGCAAGCTCATTTTAGAGCAGTTTGAAGTGCGAGCCCCACTGCACTGAGGCAAACGGGAGGGGGACGACGAATCGAAAAGGGGGATTTGGTGATTTGGCGTTGAAATAATGGAGCTGAAACGGTCGTAATGACAAGGCACGCTGACGCCGGGAGCATTATGCACAGAGGACGAGGTTGTTAATGTGGACTGCCTCTATTTCCGACAGCAATTTAAACGCTAATGGGGAGCGCTTTTCTGCTAAACAAATAGACGCCCCACTCTTAAAACAAGGAGTTTGTTTACTGTTTGTACGGTGACGCCAGATCAACCCCAAACCCCTGTGACGAATTCATTGCATCTGCGTTAGCGTCATGCGTTATCTCATCATTCAGTGAGACATCAGAACTGTTTGCTCATGGGATGAAAGCTGGCTTAATGGAATGAGTTTATGTAAGGGGAGGAATCAACCAAAAAGAAGACACATTTCCAAAAAGTGGGACTCATTTTGGGTTCATTGTGTGCCTTGCCTTTAATCTTCCGCAGTGCTGGACCTAGGACATTTGGTGTCCGAGGCAACCTTTCTGTAGAGGCCCCACCTTTTAGGTTATGTTTTTTATTTCATTAATTCATGCGGTTTCCTGTTTTAGTCTGAAACTCACATCTCCTCTTGTGTGTTTTCCCTCCCTTTTGATGACTTCACCTGTGTCTTATTGTTTGTCCCACCCTGATCATCTGAAACATGTAAAGTTGTGCAGCAGAGCCTGCGCACGTGGCTCACGCCATTGTGAGCATTTACACTTGTGCGGTGGTGTGTCTGTGTCTGCAGTTGCACCTCCATAACACTGGTTGGCATTTGAGCTTCTGTGAAGTGCTGTAAAGTTTATTTGAGTCAAAACACACAAAGAACATGACTTAATAGCAACAATTTCAAACAAAAGTACGCAACTTGGCTTCACTGCACCTCGCAGCATTCACAGACAAAGCACTTGTCTTTTGCCGGACACATTCTTCCCACAAATACAACATGCTAATGTTTTTAGCACAAGCCTATGGCATTTTACATTGTAGAAATTAGGGGGGCATTTTGGGGCCCTCCCTCTTGATGGTGCCCTAGAGGAAGATCCGCCCCTGCTCCTCTGCAAAGACTTTAGTTTTAGCAGTGTGTGTCATTCACCTCTTTTAGTACATCACACAAAAGACCCAGTGTTCACCAGCACAAACAGCCAAAGGGCTACAATTTGAATGCAACCTCACTATCATAAGACTATCATATGGCTCCACCCGCTCCCCAGTCTCTCATGTTCTGCAGCAAATCAAATTACCACAACACATTTCATCTCTGAATACAACTATTTAAAGCACTTCATGGTCCAACTTTGCAGCACTGGCTTTACTTTACCGCCTGTCCCGAGGTCAGTTTGCTGTGCTGTTGAAGCGATGGACTCTGCGACCTGCAACCTGAATCGATAGTCTTAAGGGAATTTACAGTATCTGACTACATGGCCTGTGCACTTGGGGGATTGGAGAAGTACAGAGGAAATGCAACCCTACATGGTTTTTTTTATACAGTATTGATCTCTGCATCCAGAGCTTTAAAATAGTGTATTACAAATCAGGGTAAATGCACGGTGCTCTTTAAGCTCAGCTAAAGAGCTTTGATTACAAGCACAAAGTCAAACATCTGAAATACTACTTTTATTGTGCAAAAAATATTTTGGAAGGAAAAATCTGGACATGTATGATCATCTTTGAGCTCGCTTTACTCTTTGCTTCCTTTCTCCCTCTCTCTGACTTCCTTTCGTCTCATCTGTTTACGTAGCTAAGGCGCTTTGAACCTCGGCGCATCGGTGGCTCTGTGGCTGCTGCTGTCACCTGCTAATGTCACCGGTAATGATGTGAGGCTGTTTCTTTTTTTTTTTTTTTCTTGAAACGGCGTCACAGAGCCAGGACTCAATCATTTCATTTAAGCAAAACAAAGTGCGACAGCGACAACTGTGAACCAGCCAAGAGAGAGGAGCGGCGACGCTTTCGTCTGCAAATCATTCCGCTAACACCTTTGAAGTGGTGACATGCCTCTGGAAAATGTAGCGAGAAGCTCCCGGTTTGCGGGATGAAAGGGGAGTCAGCTTCTTGTCAACTTTTGACCTCTATATGGGAGAGATCAGTTGGGGTTTGGGCCAGCTGCTGCTCCAGACGCTGCTGCACAGTTTGATAAACGACAGTGAGAGTTTTCTCCTACCCTATTGAATTGAGCTGAAGTGCGGAGAAAAGGAAAAGTAAACTGAGTTCAAATGAACTCAAATGAACTGAACTCAAACAAGTGAATCACAACAGAACAGAAATCCATTCAGCGAGGGATGAGTCGTTCATCTCTGCTGGGTCGTGGAGGTTAGCTACAGAGCAGCAAACAGGACGGGTTTTCCTTGCTCAAGGACACTTCAGCAAAGTGTGTTATGGGTATATGGATCTAGCTGTTGCATGTTAGGAACTGATATCCTCTGCTTGAGCTGAAGATATTATAAGGCTTAACCTTACAACAGGAACTTATCTGCTCCAAGAATCTAAAAGAAGTATTTCAAATTAAAGACATGACCTCAGCTGAGGTGACCTTACCCTGGTTGACCGTCAGTCCTGGTCAATAAGTAGGCTTTCTTCAAGAATAGTGGTAACGACATGATTAAGCACTTAAGGTGCAGGTTATGTCAAATGTTATAAACCAATCAGAGCACGCAATTCCCTTTTACAAATAACACCAATATACGCTCATATTGTGTGACTTAATATCTGCCATGTGGTGGGCAAAGTAAATCCATTCGTAGCATGAGTGACCTCAGAGGGAAGTGATCCTGAGGCAGGGCCGCTCAACTTGCTTTGCCTGGGGCCACTTTTGCAAAATTACTGGAGGCCAATGGCCACTTAATAAACAAATATTAATAATATTTATCAGATCAAATGAATAAAATCCAGTCACAGCAGCCCCGCACAGGTCAGGTGTATGCAGGGGCATCTCTAAGATTTGAGGACATTCTGGACCTTTGAGGAAACCCTGCGGCACTTTTTTGTATAAACAAGCTCTATTTTGATACTTCATAAACACTCTGGCACCTGATTTACATTTAAAGTACAGATAAAATTCCCTATGTGAATCAATTTATATTCATTGTGAATTAAAAGATGGTTGTTGGGCCATCCTATCACGGACCAGATTTGGCCCGCAGGCTGTGAGCTGAGTATCACTGCTCAAAGGCTCCAATCAGACAGAGTGCTTTTTGCAAGATGCAAAACGCGGGGCACACCACATTTCCATTGTTGTTGAACCCTTCAGTTTAAAACAAGAGCAGATTGCTGCATCTTTTTTCTTTTGTTGTTGCTTGACAACCACCGAATCACCTTATTGACTGGACAATGGGAGAGAATGCAAATGACATCGAGCACTTCAAGTTATTTTCAACTTGAGACGTTCAGGGTGCTCCTGCAAAAACGCAAGGTGTTCAGCCATGCAAAAACAGTGAGCAAAATCCAGACCCTCATAAAACGCCAATGCAAAGTTTTCTGTAAACGGACACGTGTGCATGGAATTATTTTTGACAACGGAGAGGGTGAAATGTCCTGTTTCTAAAAATACTCATGTACATGTAAACAGGGCATCAGTCTGTCTCTGTGTGTTTGCTGGGCATGGCCTTCTGGTTCCCTCCTCCTGAGTGCCAGCAGCTGCTGAACCTGCACACCTGAACCACATCTACGATCAAGCCACTGCAGTATAAAACCCCAGCTCAGACATTCAGACTCTCCCAGATCGTTCAGTCTCCTCTGCCGTACAGACATCAAAGCCAACTTCTAATTTTGGACACTTTGTCTTTTTTGTGCTGTTGGACATCAATTCATACTCAAACTTAACTTAACAACATGACGTCATTGTACGAGGCCCAGGTCCTGAAAAAAGGGAAGGCTATCACTAGAGACGTAAGGCATCTGCTACTCAAACAATATGACCTCATGAGATCAGGACGATGGTTTACTGTACCTAGGCTACAAGCCCGAGCGCAGAGGTCGTATGTCCCCACTAGTATTGTGCTCCTGAACAAGCACCTCAGCTCTGCTTGTAAATGTAATTTCAGTTTATTCATTAAATCAGTACTTTAATAGGACTCAACTAAACAACCCTACTGTATTCATGATGCTGGCACGATGCTTGATGATGATGTGTGTTGCTGTATTATTTTATTGTATTGTGTTGTGTTGGTGCTCCTGATGACTGTGGGACACAAGTCAAATTTCCCCATTGGGGACAAATAAACAATCTATCTATATTCTGTTCTGTGTCTCAGGTTCATCACGCCATCCTTAACCATAACCCGCCACGTCCAGCCTTATTCTCGTCTCCTGCTTCCAGATTTGGGCTGCTCTGCCTTCACTTAATCTGCCTGCTCTGCTTCGCCCTTCCCTTCACACCTCAGCCATCATTTCATTCAAGCCTTCAGCTCCACTTCTTCAAACTACAATAAACTGCCTTCAACAATTCCCCGTTTCCCCGTTGTGTTTGCATTTGGATCCTAAGTTGAACTGCCAGAACAAAAGCAGGCAAGTCCACAATTAAAATCAAACATGTGGATTAAGGAGTAACAATATCCTTTATTTTAAACCAATAAAAACATTCAAACACCAGGATAACTAGGATAAAAAATAAAATGTTTTAAAGCATGAACACCCGGATCATAAAACAACCTGTAAATATCTACCAACAGTCTTGTAGACGCTATTAAGATCAATTTCAGGGATGGACTACAGCCAACTATAAACTGGAGAGACCTGAGGCAAGTGGCATAAATTCACATCACACTAATAAATAAAACCAAAATAAAACAGTGAGACCCACTTAAAGTTACAGCATGCAAAATGAAAGACAAAGAACCGCTTGCTACTCCACCCCCCACACTAAAACAGCTGTCGCCACTATTATGAGAACACACTGACACAGATGGCGAACATTCTCAAAATAGCCCTCCACACATTAAGATAAAAAAAAGCAACCTTAAAGCAAAACTGAGTATTAAAATACAATAAAATACCAAATAAATTGTAAATCTAACATAGAAAATCTAGATAGTCAATGGAGTTGGGTCTACTATGGTTAAAGGTTGGCACAGTTGGCTGTGTTGTGGTGCTGAAGAAGCAAAATTTGTATTATTCTGATGGATTTTGGCTGATAATATAACCCGGTTAGCAGCACCTGGGCCAGCATTGGGCCAGAGTTGGGACCTGGAGCCAGTTCTAAGGCATCATACATGAAAAAGCTCAAGTGTGCACCTTCAAAAAACCTGAACGGACAAGTGCTGGACACACAAAAAAGTAAGGGAAAGGCATATAGTCTTGTAAGGAGTCATCCCTGATTTAGGTCAGTGTTGAGCCACAGTATTTTGCATGAAAAATATGAATTTTGGCACATACAGTAACTTTACTACCATCAAAGTTGGTCTGAAATTAGAAATATACAAGAAAATACAATACAATGCTCTACCAGCAGTGGGGCATGGACACCACATACATTATCACCTCTGACAGACTAAGAGTAACATTTAGCATTTGCATAGGTTCCCCACGAGCATTGTTTTCTAACACCCCACCCTCCTCATCGAATTCAGCTTCAAACCTGTGAATCTAGTGCTCGCTAAGCCCTTACACTGATCGCTGATGCGGTGGGCGTGCTGTCAATATTGGCCCATTCGCTGTGAGTGAGCAAATCTCCCCTTGACATGGCCAGCCATGCGAGTAATAGCTAGGATTAAGATAGGAAGGTACACACATGAATATACAAAACACAGTATGGCGCGGGCGGATCTGAGGCGGCAGCCGGGGGAAATTACAGAGGCCTCAGATGTGCGGCGTGCATGGAAACAAGATTGACTGGGAGCTCGGACATGAAAAGACTCATTCATTGTCGGTGACCCTGATGACGAATGACACTTTCACATTCGAAGCCATTATGAATCTATCAAGGTAATTTGGACTGTTGTATGGTTTTATGTGAACAAAGGATAGAGAATCATGCAGCTTGATGATGTGTTTCTATGACACACGGAGTCAGTGTGTGCACCTGTAGGTGCTAAATTCAGATAATGTAAATGCTTTTTGCTGCAAACAAGGTCAGCCGCTTCACTATGGCTACCGTTGCCATAGCTCCCTATAGAAGAGATGTGTTATTCTTGACCTCGTGGCTGCAGTTTTATGCCAAGTCACCTCCTGAAACACACATCATCACACACACAGTGCTATATATACCTCCATAAGTGGATGTTGTTTCAAGAGTTTTATATAGAATTACCATGTTGCTCTGTTGTCTGCCAGCTGCATGTCAGTCAGTGGTTGCTTTGGCTACTTTTGATTTGTGCTGTTGCTTAGTTGCTTCGTCTAAAGATAGAAATGCTTAGACAATTGTTATATATTTTGTTGTGTACTTACATTATTACAATGTTCAAACCCAGAGGATTTGTAATTTTAATCAAGAACACGGTCTGTGCCATTTGGTTGCTGTTGCCTGGCGTCCTATCCCCTTGTCATAAATTGCCTTTTTTTGCCAATTTAAAGCCACATTTTTACAACACAACTTTTAGATCATGGTTGTTTTTCACTAAATATAATAACGAGGCAAGGATTTTAAGTTATCAGAGGTCTAGATCTTACGTAGTAAACGTAAGTGGCATCTTGGTTCCAGCCCCTGCCATGCAGAACAGTGTCAGAAAAACAGTAATTTTTAACATGAAACTGCTGTATTCAATATCTTTACCACTTTTAAGCAGTGGCATCATTTGTTTTGGAGAGGAGGAGATCTCTGTGGTTAATTCAGCTCAAGGTAAAAACCTCTGCAATGTCTGGATCTTAAATTATCAGAGGAACAAGCTGGGCAAACACAAGTGGCAACTCGGCTCCAGCCCCTGCAGTGCAGAACAGCATCAGAAAAACAATGATTTTTAACAGGAAACTGCTTTATTCAATATTTTTACTGCTTTATATCACCTGGTCCATTTGTTTTGGAGAGCAGGAAACCTCTGCGAATAATTCGGCTCGAGGTAAAAACCCCAGAAGTGTCTGGATCTTAAGTTTTTAGGGAAACAAACTGAGCGAATGTAAGTGGAAACTCGGCTCCAGCCCCTGTCGTGCTGAGCAGCATTAAAAAAACCGCAAATTTTTAAAGTGAAACTGCTGAATTCAGTGTTTTTGCTGCTTTAAATCACTGGGTTCATTTGTTTTGGAGAGGAGGGGACCTCTGCGGATAATTTGGCTCCAAGTAAAAACCTCAGAAGTGTCTGGATCTTAAGTTATCAGAAAAAAAAGGTGAGCATACATTAGCCGGAGGTTAGCGAGCAGCCTCTCCCAATGAACCAAACTGTGTCAAAAAAAATATGTGATTCCAAGCAGCGTTTGAGCCACTGGTCCCAGATGTTTTTACTGACTTGTCTCTGACTTTTCCAGCAATATTTGGGCCACCAAAGGTGGGAGTTTTAAGCCAAAACATGCTCTTTTCCTGACCAAAACCAAGCATCTTTTGGGCCTAGACCTAACCAGACATTCACCACAGTGTTGTAGACAAATGTATCCTTTCTGTGGTTTACAGAAATGTACAATGCAAACAATTTTTTCTGGTGATTGAGTTGTCACTGCAGAGAGTCTGTATTTTTGAAAATAAAAAAAAAAAGGACTTTGGAGCAAAGGAAGTTTGTTTTGGGGATGACAGGCTGTCGGAGAAATGGGCTTTTGATCCAATGGGACATTTTTCTTACTAACCAGGCCTCAGAATATTTGGCTGTTGTTTTGGCTGCTTTATTCATTGTTTCTATAGGCTTTAATCACCTGGGGTCTCATTTATAAATGTTGCCTATGCACAAAACAAGACCTGAAAGAGGTGTACGCAAATTTCCACCAAGTTGTGATCTATAAAAACAGACTTAACTGGAGAAACTTCAACACATGCTTATGAACATTTTGGAGATGGGTAAATGGCAACACAGAGGTGGAGGCCTGATTGTACACATTTTCAAGTATATTTTGGCGCACGCCATTTTTGGCTTTTGTTCATATCCTACTCATCGTTTTATAAATGAGACCCCTGATCCATTTGTTTTGGAGAGGAAGAGACTTTTGCAGATGATTCGGCCCCTGGTAAAAACCTCCTAAATTAATAAAACACTAAAAGAATCCTAACCGGGAGAAACTGACTACAATGACATCTTTTGTTGTTTTTTTGATTGAAACCCTTAGCAGCAAAAAAATTACATATTGTACAGTTTATACATTACTTGCTGACTGACAGATTTGGCAACTGAATAATCTGACTTCTCAGCATCCACATCTGGTCTAATTTTACTCCCAGTTCTTTGTGACCAAGTAGTCATAACAGAGAGGCTATACGTGATATGCAGACACCAACAGATGCACACAAGCATGAGTAAAGAATAGGCACACCCACACACACACTGCTAGAGACTGAATTTGATGCCTCCCTTTGAAAAGCTTATAACTGAAAAAAAAAAAATTTAGTGGCTCCATTTTGCTCATCCCACCTTATCATTTTCTGTGGCATGGACTAAATACGTGAGTGAATTCCCTCACTAATTGGACGCCTGACATGGGGCATTGTCCTTTGGCATAATGTGACAAGCTCTTACAAAACGCTCCTTTCAGTGGCCTTCAGAAGAGGCCGAGGCTAGACGGAGACAGAAATAAACGGGACAGCGTATCACAACCCGCATTTCCAGCCAACACTGATGTGACGTTACCTAACAGGCGGGAGGGGAGATAGGGGGCGAGAAGGAGAGCGACTCTGGGTAAACTGACAGGGATTAGGCCCTATTTGTTTCACTTTTTGACTACTCCTCCCTGCCTGCTTGCAGGAATGTGTGTGTGCAAATGGGTATTTCCGTCTCCCACTCATCGTCGCCTAATTGGCACTTAACAGCTGCCCCTCATGGCCTCCTCACTGGCTGTGTTTCCGCTCGTTCTTCCCAGCGTAGGAAGCAGCCGCGCCGCATCAAACATCACCCAGCTGAGAGGGCACTTTCTCCTGCACCCTTTACTCTCTTCAACCCCCCCCCCCTTCCCTGTTCCCTTCCCTCGCAGCAATATCTCGCGCGGGAAGCAGTTTGCACCCCAGACAGCCCTGAGCGCTCATTATCGCTTTTCTCAGTCGGCCTGTCGCTCTGAAATCCACCCCTCCTCGCCCCCTACTCGTCGCCCACCTCCACCTCCACCTCCATCTTCTCCCCGCTCCCCCGGCTCTTCCCCTATGGAAGAACAGCATGAAGACGTCAGGATATTGAAGACGTTCTGCGTCCGGGCTCGGCGCCAAAAGAGACAGTGCATACGGCAGACATATGGCCACGTTTTCAAAATCTTATCTTTATTTAACCAGGCCCATCAATCACGGCCAACTTCCCTTTTTTCCTTGCCGATGGCCGGGCAAAAGGCACGTTCGAGGACAGATGTTTGAGGAACATTTATGTATCCTTATTTCCTCTAAACATAAAGGTTATCACAATATTCCTCAGAAGCTATTTGAATTGGAAGAAAATGTGCCACATTTGTGTAAATGTTATGTTCAAACACATCAGAGCATGTGGATGTCATATTACACCAAATGAGGCAAAATGAAGCAAAGCAAAGTACCGACACTCAAGGTCCCTCTGTTGCAGGAGACTAATGGATAGAGAGGCGAGCTGGGGAGTGTGCTGCTACAAACATCAGGTGCTGTTTTCAATGCAAATCGACTTGTTTTTGGTTGCTCAATTATATTATGTTAGAGCAGAATGATCTTCCTTACAAAACAAGTGGAAACAGGGGAAATAAGAAAAAAAAGCCAGTTTTTACAAAGAAACCAAGCTTATAAAATGATTGGTGCCCCTAAACATTTTTCATAGAGGTGGCCTGATGGAGGTCACTGAAAATCTTGGGGTGGCACACCAAAACCAAAGCCACAACAGAATTCCAGACCTTTCACTAAGCCCCACCTCTTTGTGATGGTCTGAGCAGTCGAAGTAAGCATAGAGCCCACGCTGTAACTAACTGCACCCCTTGAAGAATCAAGGGAAAAATGAACAGTGATTCCAGAGAGAAGCAGACAGAGGGGTCTACAGTCTGTGTTTGAAGGATATATCCAGGATGTCAAACTGACTCAGCAGCAACAACAGGTTAAAAAGACAAAGATAGTTAGAAGCTAAAGCCCAACTATAGGCTACAGATCACAGTGTCAAAGTGAACCACCACATCACTGCTGATCGCCACAGAAGACAATGAATATAAAGGGAAACTTTGCTGATATTGAACCAGCTGTGTGGCATCGCAGTGTGTGCAGATGAACGCTGCCAGCTGCCAACACCTGGACCTCTGCCACCGGATGGGTAGACACACAGCTGGTTCAATATCAGCGAAGTTTCCCTGCTTCCCTTCACTGGTTCCTGAACAGCAGAGTAGGTCATAGACCCATTTCCATTCAAATATGTTGAGTTCAAGCGACCCTTTTGAAAATGCTATGCTAGCATAAATTTGAAGTGTTATTCAGCCCCCTTGCCAACAAGCTATGCCAACATGGTTGCTACCAATAGATGCCTTCGGCTGTCTGGTTTCACAGTATTTCACTTCCTTTGGCCTCGCTTAAAAAATGAGTATGTCAAAGCCTCTTAAATACAGTAATGTTGGCCTACAATTAGCTGTCAAAGGTCAGTAAATTAGCCTTTGAATGATGTTACAATAGTGATAACATAATGTTTTTTTGTCCAGTGCCTTGAGTGTATGTTAGGTTATTGATTGCTCTTCCAGTAGGTTGGTTGTCCTTTTCCTTAAAAAGACAAATATATAACTGTAATGTGAAGGAGCTTGATAGTAAGGAACAAGACATCCATGGGGAAAAAGCATTCTCAAGTTTAGGGGAGACTTGTCGGTATCCATAGTAAGGATGCACCGATCCGATATCTGGATCTAATATCAACCCTGATATCATCAAAATAGATGGATTGGGTATCGGAAAATGCAACTGATACCTGAGCCAATCCTTTCCCTTTAAATCTATTGCGACACGAGCTACTTCATACATCAGCAGCAGCATGTGTGCCGCATGCCGCGAGAGTCGATTAGCCTACCTAGGTAAGCGCAAGGGAGAGAATCTGCTGTGTGGAGGAATTTCACACTGAACACTCCAAGGTATATAGCTTTTTAGGTTAACCATGGTATCGGATCAGTACTGGGTATCGGCCGATACTCAAAGCCACAGCATCGGGATCAGTATTGAAACTGAAAAAGCTGGATTGGTGCATCTCTAATCCATAGAACCCATTGTCATTCAGATATCTTGAGGAGAGAGTTCAAGGCACCCCTTTGAAAATGCCCATACCAGTTGTTCCCTCACCATCATTTAGCATAAATTTGGAGCAATATTTACCCCCCCTTCCCCAACAAGCTATGCTAATATAATCGCTATTAATTGATGCCTTAAGCTGTCTAGTTTTAGACGACATTACTACCTTTGCACTAGCTTAAAAATGAGTGCACCAAAGCCTCCTAAAGACAGCAATGTTGGCCTCCAATTACTTTCAACTGTTCTGCATACTGGGGGGGGGGCATGGCCACTGTATAAAACTCAGAATTAAATGAAATTACTTTTTTGTAGTATCAAGCTGTGCAAACGCTGCAAACTCACTTCATGGCCAGAAGAAGTTCCCAGAAAAAGGTTTGAAAAATTGGAAAGTTGCAGTAAAGTGAATATTACAATAAAATGCCGTTATGAAGTTTTAACCCTGCCAATGTCAGCTAACCATATTAGCATTCCCACATGGGGGAAGGCTGTGAGTTGGAATAGAAATGGGCTGGTTCAGTGAGCAGGGGGAGTAGAGGTCCCATTCGTCTTGTCCTGTTTAAATACACTGGTTAACTCCTGCCAACAGGGAAGCCATTCAGCAAAAGGCCAAGGGCATCTGTCATGTGTTCAGCACATTGATATTGTCCCCTTCCATCTCCCTCTTTGCCCCCTCTCTTCCCCTCTTTTTCTCCGTCGTTTCCCCGCTCTTTGTTTATCTCCGCTTCTCACCGTCACTCTCCCGCTCTTCCTCCTCTCCCCTCTGTCTTCCCCCTGCCTCTCTCTCCCCACTACCTCTCCTCCTCTTTTGATGAAAGGAGTGAATATGCAGGGAACTGACATGATTAGCAGCCTCATATCCCCATGATGGATGGCGCCTGCTCCATTATTAATATAGTAAAAGCACCAACTGCCAGGTAAGAGCAATGTCAGCATCCACAATATAACGCTGTGTGCCCACGGATAATGGTGAGCACTTATTTTTTATCTATGATATGCATGGGCTTCGGGCCGAGGAAGAGGAAGAGGAGGAGGAGGAGGAGGAGTTGAGGGGATAGGCGGCTGGGAACGGGCACTAAGACGAGGCTTTCAGTTTGGCTAATTCCTGGTGATGGTGGTGGAGTGGTACACTGTAAAACAAACTATTCCAACAACTTAAAATAAGTGTGAAATAACTGCATTTCTTCCAACGCAGTTTCACCGCAGAAGTCTTTAAGTCAGGCTGATAAAATAAAAAGGAAGATTAATTTAAACACGACGATTATGGCACAAAGTGAAAAAGTAAAGTGCCCATAATATTACATACAGCACAGCATGTAAAGTGTGTTCAGCTCTGAAATAAATTCATAGCTGATGTTCTATCTCTTACAGTATTATTCAGTTAGATTTATAATTTTGCAGGTGGCATTTGTATGCTGTGTTGTGATAGCTTTATTGGTAGTTTCATGAATGTTGTAGATGTGGGTGTGGTTTAGGCAGGTGGTAGGAGGCAGGGTCAGCACTGATGTCACACAGGGTTGGTGGTATTGACTTATTAGTCGTTATTAGCCGCACCTGGAGGGAGAGCTGCGGAGGCCTTTGAGCTGAATGGGCATACCACGAGAGAGACGCCGGAGGCAAGACATTCTGAAGACAAGAAGCTGAGAAAGCATATGATACACCACCATGAGCGATCCATGCCACAAGGAGCAATATCGGTGGGCTGGCGGTGAGTCAACCACACACCCCTCCAAATAGGAAAGGTCACACTTACCCGGGGAAATCCAGGCACATTTCTCACGTCTAATGGAACACATGGGAGAGGCACTAAATTACGACCTTGCTAGTGTTAGCTGATGAGGTTTCACAAGCCAGATTTAGCATAGCAGCATGACAGCTGCTTAAAACATAAACACTGTCAGTTGTATTGTTAATCAGCACAAAAAACTCCACAAACATCTGGCTGTTGTATCAAATGGGAAAGGAGACAATCAACATTCACTCCTGGGACAAATGACTCCATGTAGTCATGGGTATTTATCGGCTCTAGTTCCAGCTCCTATCGGCGCCGATCAGCAGTACTAAAAATACGGCATCAAAACCTTTTCAGCGTGATGCAATGACGCACAGCAACAAAATACTATCCATCTCTGCCCAAGCAGCACTCGAACGTTTTTAAAAATTGGTCAGCATTGAGTTTAAAAGACAGATTCAATAAGTGACAGAATAACATTTTCACTGGCCTTCATGCTGCTTTCTTTTGTTTTATTTTATACTTTTTGCTGCCCATCTGTGATGTCAAACATGACAGCAGGAAAAAAACAAAACAGAAATGCATGTCTACAGCAGAGCTATGGACACAGCTCTGGTCCACTGGCAATGGGAAAGCAGTCTATTGGTTTTTCGCGTTTAAAAGATATATGGAAAAGGGCTATTAGTCATCAAAGTCACAAATTTGGTCCATCTCCATCTGAACAGTGCAGCACCGAGTTTGAAAGAGGGACTGAATAAGTAACATATAAAAAAGGAGTAACCATCATAACATTTTCACTGGCCTCTATGCTTCTTTCCACTGTTTACTAACCCCTTTTCCTAGTGCATTCTCATCTACTAGTAATGGGAAAGGGCACTATTGCCTTTTTTTTAAATGGATTTAATCACCTTTAAAAAAAAAACCACACACACATATGCTAATTTTGGTGAAAAAAGGGTAAAAGTGCGCAAAACATGGCAATGCAAACCCATGGTTGGGTTACAGCATGCGTCTGCAAGGGCACACCCCTGGGCCTCAAGTGTCAAGTCCCCCTGTTCTTTACCTGCAAAATTTCACCCCAAATTTAACACGTAACAAGCAACAAGACTCAAAATGACCACAAAGGACACAAAAACACCACAAAGAGATACAATGATCGACTTGATACAGACTATTACAATCTGTATCTGCTGTAAATATTCTAATCTGCACCTTATTTATGGTATTTGTTGCATTATATTTTATAACAAGGACATTGTAGCTGCTACAAGAAAGTGCCGAACAGAATTTCATCGTACCCCCATACAATGACAATAAAGCTTCTTATCTTATCTTAAAATAAACCACACACACAAAATGACCAAAGAGACACAAAATTACCTCAAAGAGACACAAAGGAACAACAAAAAAGCAGCAAATCCACCACAAAGTCTGTACATCTTGCTTCTATGTCGGAGAGGTGGTGGGGCCTTTTGCGGGTCAGTGCCCACAGACTCATTGTCTCATTATCCACCCATGCACAAACCTATCAAATGTTAACTTGACGCACAATCATTAATAAAACAAGAATAAACTTAATGTAATCAAGTGTGTCTGTGTGCTTTATTGTTTATTTCTTTGCTTTTGTTCCATTGGACCATCAGCTACAGGATTTTGCTGTGATGGTAACATGGCTCTTTGAGAGCTCAGTCTGAGCACAAATCAGCCATTGTTTACAACATTTTTCTTTGTCATACGGAATCATTTTGAACAGATTTTATTATGGTTAAAACAATTTGTCCTAACTGCTTTTTGTTGGCTCTTATAGTCCAAACAGCCACATGAACAATTCATAAAAATAACAGGATTTATCTGATGAATATTTTACACTTCAGTCAGCCATGTGGAGATGGGATAAACAGGACACGGCCGTGCTGGATTGTTGTTTTCTTTCTTTTGTCAGCTGACCGACCTCTGCTACACACATGGCAACCATTGCTGTTTGCATTTATGTCTCTGTCATGTGTTTTCCTCCTGTCGTCTGTCCATTCCTGCTGAAAACATTAATAGTGGAACACAGAGTGTGGTGCAGGATTATGGGGAAGACATGAGGGACGAATGGAGAGTGGCAGACGGAGAGGAACGGTATCAGAGAGATGAGAAATAAAAAGGGGCAGACTTAAAGAGCAAGGGGCAGGAGAGACAGAGAGAGGCAGGAACAAGAAGCAGGAGGAGGAAAGGGAGACAGAGTGAGTTGTGTCAAACGGATAAATGTCAGCGGGAGCTTCATCGTCCGTCTGAGCTGAGCTCTCCCTCCCAAAATGCCATGTGTAAATCGCGTAGCCGGGGCCCTCGGCCAGCCTTCCCCTAGCACTGTAATGAGATTACAGACCTCTACAACACTCTGTGTGAGTGTGTGAGACAGAGAGAGAATACTATTGAGCCTGTGTGGAAGTGTACAATTTCGATGGCTTACACAGGGCCAGTGAATAAGCGGCATTACTCTCACCACCAAGCAAGACGTATCGAGGAAGATTTGCCTACTTATCTATCATCCCCCACACACATGCTCGGTGGACTTTTTTTCACCCCTCTGTTACTTACAGCTGCATGAAAGAAGTGCTGATTTTTATCAATGTGGGTCAGTGTAATAAGCCTGTCACATTATAGATAAACATTTTATGTGACCAGTGCAGGACCTAGCACTTTAGCGCCCTGGGCAAGCCTCCCTTGGCTCCCCTGCACCCCCACCACCACAACCAAAAGGAAAATAAGCAAACAAATACTGAAAGGCAGGTGAAAGTCTGGTGTTTGTTGGGCCCATCTACCTCCTGTCCACCCTATAGGGACTTTCCAGCCACGATATGATACGATACGATACGGTACGATACGGTGCAATACCATACGATACATTTTATTGTCCCCGTAGGGAAGTTCATGCACAAGTAGCTCCTTAAGTTAAGTACATACCAGCTCCTATAGCAGCTCTTCTCCTCTGCTCCTATGCCAGCTTGACTCCTCTCCTCAGCATGGATGCATAAAGAGAACTCTGTAGTTGTTGCTGTCTTGTGGGTGACAAAGACTGGATGACGAGAGACTCGCTGTTGAGGTCAGGAAATATTCTGAGCGAAATGACCCACAGTCCTGTCATTATAAAGACAATGGCCTGAAAGATATTGCCTGGTGAGTCATAGCTCTGGAGATCAGCTCTTCAGGTGAGAAATGAGGTTTAATTAGAGGCTCTCCACACATGATTTTAAGCTAATTATCTTAAAGTTTTATAGACCTTCCATTAGATGTCTGTTTCAACCACCACTGCACGACAACAGAACTTAAATACACAGCGTGGGAATTGGCAAAATTACTTTTTGGACCTTGCTGCTGATGTCAGAAATCAGAAATAAAAGTTTGCCACTCGCCCTAAAAAAAAAAGAATAAAAAAAAAAACATTGGGAAACTCATTCATTACTTGACGTTTTGCAAATTTCTGCTCTTGGCTTTTCGAGTGTTGTTTGCTCAAGAGAAAAGAGCATTTGTATTTGAGTGTGCTGTGTGTCCCTAAAATATTGCAAAACCTACCTGTAATGAAATGAGAACCCCAGAGTTTCCAAACAGCATCCAATTCCTATGTTTAAGTGCTGCAATCTACACTTTGTGCTGGTTCATTTCTTTAGGGAAGCGGTGGACTTTTATTTCTGACATCAAGTTTGTGTCTTGTTGAAGGGAACAGCCTGAACAGCGAGGTCCTAAAACTAATGTTGCCATTTCCCAGTGTGTGTATTTCAGTCCAGGAGACTAAAGTTCAGCTTTTTATATGCTGTTTCAACACATTCTCATCATAACTCGTCAAATACTGCCACTTTGTCAGTGGACATACGCATAAAAATATGATGTGCTGTGCACTCTTCTGCGTCTGTTTTGGATGTTTATGGACAGCATGTTAATTTACCCTTGTTGTATGCATTGTGTCTTTTCAAAATACACTTCCATTTCCACATGAAATGTTCAGGTTATGCCTCTTACATGCACACAGTCTTTCTCAAAATAAACTTAGAATGACAGTAAAATACTTCATTTTAAGGATGTCCTGAGGTTTAGGCAACAAAACCATGTAGGCAGCTTTAGCAAAAAACATTATGGTTGGCTTAAAATTCACATGGGAGCTGAAGAGTGCTCTCCCAGGTAAAAGTCCAAGGTTTGCATGACCAATCCACCTCTCTCACTCGGCCTATACAGACTTTGACGATCGAAAAACTGCTGCCCAATGGGGCGTGTCATGCCGCCATGAAGGGTGTTTCTCTGCGTCTGTGTCTGACTCTGACGTCCACTGACAAAGCCGACACATTCTCACTCGACGTTTGGTGACGCACTTTCCGTGTGATGTGCAAGGTACCCTGGTTGCATTGGTTGATGTTCTAGAACACCATGTCGAGTTCTGCCTGATATATGCAGTATCTGTTTCCAAAGTACACTTCCATTTTCAAAGGAAATGCACAGTTTGCATACAGTCTCTTTCAAAATGAAGGCGCTGTCGGTACAACACTGCAAATTGACTGTTTTTTTCTTCAATAACAAACGCACGTAGTTGGGTTTAGGCAACAAAAGCATGCATTGGGTGTCGGAAAAAAGAACAAGGTATGGCTTTATATCCTCACGAGAAGCGAACACTGTACTTGAACTTTTGACCCCTTAAGCTACGTTATTGTCCGGCCACCTTTGCCCCTGATGCCGCCGGGCGCTATTAAACAATATGTCGACGAGACAGGACAGCTGTTTTCATTGGTGTCTGCTGACTGTTTTCGTGTAGTAGCACCTGGGTCAGAAGTGGAACAACAAGACGCTTGAAAAGGTCTACTGAAAGATGCGCCACTGGACTTTTAACCTCAGTTTATGAGGACGCCTGTGCTGGATTATAGTGCTGATATGACATTAAACATACAGAATAAACACAGTAAATCTTTATTATGGCTGGTGCACACATATCTAAAGATGCTGATCCAGTCTGCACAGGAGCACTGCAGCAGCATTATGGAGATATTATAAGAGATTAAAATATCATTATACTACAAACTCATTATTAAAGCATAGAGTCCCTATACAGGGATATATCTTTGCTACAGTCTAATGCCTCATCCTGCATCTCATTATTATTTAATCTTTACACTGTGGAACAATATAGCAGCCTATTAATACTGTTTCCAGCTCCTGTTTGTGAGCACATGATGTTTACACCACGGCTTCTCCTCTCAGACTAGCCTTTCAGACCTTCTTCCAAATCTAATATACCCATCCATAAATAGCTCACCTATCGAGCCCATATTCGGCTTGAGTGACGTGACGCCGGAGCCAATCCCGCCCGCTAAATCTGCCTAACCCCGCCTCTCCACGCTCCGCCGCGGCTCAAATAACCTCTCAACCGCCCATTCGCCTTAAACGGACAAGCAGGGGGAGTTGATTGACAAACCAAACAACGCCCCTTCGTTTACCAAGCCCCTCCCCTCCTTTGGCTCCCTATCAGTGTCTAGTTTGGCAACACGGATACGCATGGAGCCTCCATCACCCCCTGTCTCTTTTACGCACCGAGTCCGATAATGCGCGCAGGTACAGGGACCCTAATCGCCACATTTCCAGCCGCCACACTGACCAATTAATCTCCTCTTATGGACTAATATGAAAGAAGTGGATGCAGAGGTCTGACACAGCCAAGAAAGGAGGCACATTTCTTGTGGATCATTCTTGTTTTCCATCACCGAGCGCCAGCATGGATGTCTTAGCGAACCACAGTATCTTTCAGGAACTTCAGCTCGTTCACGACACCGGCTACTTCTCTGCCATGCCTTCGCTGGAGGAAAACTGGCAGCAGGTATGTGTCAACTTTCAGTCCTACAGCCGGCGTGCATCATCTTTATCCAGCGCTTTAAATCCACACGGTCCGCTCTCTGATTGGGCTCACATGCGCTCGGGATGCAGGCGTCAACTTTTCTCCCCAAAGCGTGGTAGTTGAGGGAGAAATGAGGAGATGAAATGCTTTCCATCACTCTTATATCTGACAATTTTCCCAGAGATGGCAAAGTGGATAAGATGCGAACGCACGCCGGCGCGTAATAAAGCTGTCAAATGCGATTTAGGAAAGATGAAGATCCGAATCCCATAATAGGGACTGAATTGATCGTGAATAATACATCTGCATCCCTCAGATTACTGAGTAGTGAACCCCCTCTGCATGGAGAGAAGTCCCCTCACTTATTCATAATAGATACCCTAACATGTCTGGCTTTGTACCATCTTTTAAATGCAGCGGTGGAAAAATGTGTGAAGGCAGCGCAGGAGAGGAAAAACTGTCATCTGCGTGTTCGCCTGCACGCTTTTTTTTAAAACCCACCTCACACACACTTCCTCCATCCAAGTTCAGAGCATGAATATGGGGAGATAAGCACGCGGCCACATGGTGATGGATGCGTGGGGGAGACGCACCGGCACTTTACACGGCCATTACTGCTCTTATATTCCTCACACATCTCGTTTCTGATTATGTCAGCCCAAAATTTCATCATGGAAATATACCTGTGTGTGTGAGAGAGTGTGAGTGTGTGTTTCTCTACATTTTAACTGTTATGTTAAATATGTTGCAGAAATACTGTCTTTTAACATTTTCTGGTGTAAACGTGCGTAAAATCTGCACTTTTTAAATATTCAACATGGGTTTCTCACCTTAATGTGTCATTTTTTCTTCTTTAATATCAATTTAGTTGCCCTGCCATACGTTAGAGCTCCATCTCTCACTAAACAACCCCTTCTTTACCATATCTAAGTCAAAATAAGGGCCGTCGGCCCACCTGCATTGCTGCTGCTGCTGCTGCTGGTGATGATGCTTTCCATGCTGCACTTGACTGACCGAGCAAAAAAAATCATTGCATGGAAATTTGATGCCGGTATTGTTCATGCAATAGGAGCTTCAGCTTTTCCCCACTTCTCTGCTCCATGCGTAAGAAGGGAGGGAGGAGTGACAGGGGGGGGGAGAGGAGGAGGAGAAGGAGAGAGAGAAACCGGTGCGTGACCGCGGATCCATTCGTTGTGGCCAAGCAGCCTAATTGGCATCCCACTGTTAGCCACCGACGCATCTTTTCATAACAAGTCTCCAACTCCCAGCTTCACTGTCAGTGGATTTTTTAAATTGCACGGGGCCTGCGTGTACCATATGCAGCGCGTGTCTTTCTCTCCCTGTTTCTCACCCACAGCCTGCATATCAAAATCGATACCTAATGCAAATGGAAGAGAGGCAGCTGCGTGTGTAGGCAAAAAGGCTGGGGAAGCTCTCATCTGTGGAGACTGGAAATGTCAGGTTTCTGCAGAGACAACGTCCATTTTGGAATTAAGGAAAATCATCAAGTTTCACAGTCACTGTCTCCAAAATGTAGAGATGTGTAAGCAGATATGTGCTCTCATTTGGCAGTTGCATACTGTGCATTCTGCTTTTAGCTTGTATAAGAAAATGCATTTATTTACATGTGAGGCATCAGACTTTTGAGATGAGCTCCTCTGGCCCATAAACCAAGGGTCTCACTTCGACATTTGGGGGGTCACACTTAAAAACTGGGGGTCTGGGGTTCTCCTCAAGGAAATTTTGAGCATCAAACACTTCATTTTCTGCATCCTGGTGAATTTTTATGCACCAATTTCTGCCTTCTCTGCATCAATTTAAAGTGGATGCTCATGTTTTTATTGAACAAATGTACATGTTCTGAATACACTGAGGGATGTGCCCCCTGTGGCCCCCTCGAAATTTACACCTATATCATGTACTGATAGACTTTTCAAAAATGAAATGTCACAGGTTTCTGTCCTGATTTATAGATCTGCACAAGGGTGTAGAGTTCATTTCAATATTGGCATGACAGGTTAAAGACGTTGATTCCCCACGTCCCAATTTCTGTCTTTTCTGCAATGATTTAAGTTTAAAATGTCTTTAATTTTGTCAGAAAAGTCAGCTGCTACTTTGATGTTTTTGTCAGGGGGACTAAGACACACGTGTGGAATATATTGAGGGGGATGTGTCCCCTGTGTCACTTACCTTTTGGCATTCTGGAGAATTTTATGCATCCATTTCTGCCTTCTCTGCATTGATTTAAGATGGAAATGTCTTTACATGTTCTAAATACACCGAGGGGGATGTGCCCCCTGTGTCCCTCTTGAAATTTACGCCTGTGTCATATACTGATAGACTTTTTAAAAATGAAATGTCACAGGTTCCTTTCCTGATTTATACATCTAAACAAGGGTGTAGGTTTCATGTCAGCACTGGTGGGACACACATATGAAAGAGAGGGTGTAGCGGCCCTCCAACAGGGAACACTTACCTTTTGGCATTCTGGGGAATTTTATGCATCCGTTTCTGCCTTCTCTGCATCGATTTAAGATGGAAATGTCTTTAATATTGTCAAAATCAAAGTGCTTTTATTGGGGGGGACAAATGTACATGTTCTAAATACACTGAGGGGGATGTGCCCCCTGTGTCCCCCCTGAAATTCACGTCTGTGTCGTATACTGATAGACTTTTCACACATAATATGTCACAGGTTTCTTCCCTGATTTAGTGATCAGCACAAGGGTGTAGATTTCGTTTTTACCATAGGTGTGGCACACATATTAAACAGAGGGTTTTGGGGTCCTCTGCCTGAAGATTTTCAGCATCAAACACTTAATTTCCTGCATTCTGGTGAATGTTATGCATCAATTTCTGCCTTCTCTGCATCGATTTCAGATGGAAATGTCTTCAATTTTGTCAGAAAAGTCCTCTGCTACTTGATTGTTTTTAGTAGGGGGGCAAAGGCACATGTGCTAAATAAACTGAGGGGGATGTGCCCCCTGTGTCCACCCTGAAATTTACACCTGTGTCATATACTGATAGACTTTTCAAAAGTGAAATGTCACAGGTTTCTTTCCTGATTTATAGATCTAAACAAGGGTGTAGGTTTCAACATACATATGAAACAGGAGGTTTGGGGGCCCCTAATTTGTGCCTTTTCTACATGTAAATGTCTTTAATTTCTCAAATTGAAAGTCCTCTGCTACTTTCATGTCTTTATGGGGGGTTACAAATGTCCACGTTGTAGATATCGTGGGGAATGTGTCCCCTGCAACCCCCCAAAATGTACACCTACGAAGCTGACACACTTCTTGCACCTTTAGCCAGTTTTTCTTCTTAAAAAGTGCAGATTTCTTTCCTTTTTTACAGCATTAAAATAATTATTTACCATGATCCAGATTCCAGAGAGGACCATAATTAAAGAATACACCAAAAGGGTGGGTGGGAATAAATCATTTATATAGTTTGAAAAACACTTTTCTTCCAATTTGCAGGCTCAAAGCATCTTGTGTCCCATAAGGAATCATTGGAGCAAATATGAAACTTTTTGGAAAACAACCCTTATTTGGGATGAGAAGATTGCATTGTGTCCTTGTGAGCACAAGGATTATGACTCGCCCCACACTTTGAAGCCCCCTCCTCTCTCTCTCTCCCCGCACAGCACACAGAGATGTTCTTGGCAAAGCGATCCTTGCGTCCATTGTAGCAACATGAAGACGCCACCGAGCCCTCCTGAATACATGAATTATGAGTCGTAGCTCGCCTTAAAAGCTCCTGCCTCCAGCAGAGACCCGCGGCTTGAGCAATCCCCTCTGTATTCCAGGCACAATTTAGAATTTGATGCTTTTATGGGGTCTGATGGTGAGATAGGAGGCCGTTGTAGTCGGACCCTAAATGGCTCCCTGAGATGCGATGGCAAGAATGATGACTGTGTCCCCTGTTGGTGTCTGTGAGGCATGATTCAGGCGCTTATAGGGGGATGGGGAGTAGAAAAGCAGGAAAGTGTTTTGGAGGTCTGCAGATGGTACATTTGAGGCTGCTATTTGTTCCATTATTGAACTAAATAGTGCCAAACTGAACTGTGCTGTCTCGCTTCCAAATCCCAGTACAGTTGGTTGTTCAGAGTTGGAACAAACAGCAGGGCTGAGCTGGATTTGGAACAAGCATAGCTGGTCATAACTTACTCATTATATGTGGAACCCAGTTTCCCTCAAAGCAAAGTGTACACGTGTTATTTTGCATCTTCATACCAACAGACATCGCTGTTGATGTTGGCTGCGGTTTCCACAGCTTGTTACGCTCTTTTGTAAACTGGCATTCACTGTGATAAAGCCTCATTTGGCTTCACTGTCGAACATGTATCAGCATCTTCTGAGCATTCAGAGGCCAGAATATAAAAGACAAAACATCTGGATTGGATTTCAGGCTCATATGATAGATTTTTTCAGGCTTGGCTGATGACGTGCCCTCACCCACAGCACTTGACCCTGATGGATAGGACGTAACAGGACACCACAAATGGCTGTCTGTCATTGACCTCAGGACACACTCCATACCCTCCAACACATAAATTATCCCCGAGGGGCTCAACACACACATGTAGACTCAACGCCTGATGCCTACCCAAGCGAAATGTCTGTATGTTGCTGCAAGGTGCATTATGGGCTTCTATATGTGGATGTGCACAGATTGGCTTCGGTGTTTCTAAATGTGGAAGGAGCAGCAGGGCGCTCCGGCGCGACCTCCACATGCAAGCCCGCATGCTCAGATGCATCCACTTACATCCACTTCTTGCTCGCGACTCAATAACATGCACATTTCCCAGCCAGCAGCAGCAGCAGCAGCCGCAGCAGCGGCGGCACTGTCTGGGGGTGGGGGCGGGGGGTTTGCCAACGTAGAGGTGGAGGAAGTTGCAGAGCATGCACATTCTCCCCGCCGCAGGGTTTCGCATTTCACAGTCCGGTGGGCTCGAACCCCCCCAAGAGCGACGAACACACTCAGAGAGACAGTCAGAGAAGAGGAGGGCACAGATGCATGCTGTCCTGAGGATCAGGATGAAGAAGTAGGGATGTAGATGGATGGAGTTATTTTGAGTGTTTTGGCTGAGGCCTCCAAGCAGCGCCTGAACTAGCACTTGCCCCCCAGGCAGGTTCCCCTTGGTGTCCCCCACCCATCCAAAAAAATGTTTTATAACAAACAAAAACACTGTGGATATGTTTTCCCTTATGTCTGATTTCATTTTTTTTTCATGTTAAAAAGAAACTGCTGGGCCCCGCTCTGGGAGGTGCCCTAGGAAGATCCACTACTGCTTCCAAGCATAAATTGATTCCTGAACAGGCCTACCACACACCGACCCTTAGGCTGAAAGTGTCAGGAGGCCCTCTGGCCTTCACTTGCAAAATGTCAAATGTCAATTTAACATGTACCAACCAGGAAGAGTCTCAAAAGGACCACAAAGAGATGCAAAGGAACTGCACAGAGACACAAAATAACTAGAAACATAGGCAAAACAACCATGAAAGGGCCACAAACAACCAAAAAAGGACACAAAATGACCAAGAAAGGCACAAAATGATCTCAAAAGGACACAAAATTAATTCAAAGAGGCCCAAACTAGTACAAAAAAGCAACAAAATAACCACAAGCAGACACAAAATGACCAAACACTGATACAAAATTACCTTAGAAAGACACAAAATTATGTCAAAGAGGACCAAAATACCACAGAACGACAGAACAACCACAAGGAGACACAAAATGACTACAAAGAGACACGAAAAAAACACAAAAGGTACAAAATTACCTTAAAAAAAAAAAAACAAAATTACTTAAAAGAGGCTCAAACTCCGACAAAAAAAAACACAAAACAACCATAAGGAGACACAAAATGACGACAAAGAGACACGAAACAACCACAAAAGGCACAAAATTACCTTGAAAATACACAATATTACTTAAAAGAGGCCCAAACAACTGCAAGGACACTCAAAACGACCCCAAAGAGATACAAAATTACCTTTTAAAAAAAACACAAAATTACTTCAAAGAGGCCTAAACTACTACAAAAAGACAAAAACTAACCACAAGGAGACACAAAATAACTACAAAGACCAAAAAAGTCACAAAATTACCTTAAAAAACACAAAATTACTTCAAACAGGCCTAAAGTACGAAAAAAAAGACACAAAAAAACTATAAAGTGACACAATATGACCAAAAAAGGCGGAAAATTACCTTAAAAATACACAATATTTCTTCAAAGATGCTTAAACTTCCACAAGAAGACATAAAACAACCACAGGGAGACACAAAATAACTACAAAGACACACAAAACCACAAAAAAGATGCAAAACCACCACAAAGTCTGTGTGTCATGCTCCTGTGGGAGAGGTGGTGGGACCCTTTGCATATCTGTACCCAAGGGCCCATATAATCCGTCCCTGCACCAGGGGAAAAGCGGCTCCTAAAGCTGCGGTGAAGGCCAGAGAGACGGCACGGTGACCCCAGTCTCAGTTTCTAGAACTATCATGATGAGGATAAAAGAGGAGGAGTGAGACGAAGCAATGAACACTAGAGCTGAAAATCTGCAGCGACACTGTGAACGTCCATATGCATCCATACGCTGCCGCGTGCGTGCCTGTGTACGTGCACGCCGCTGCGTATGTCTCAGCATGTTATGTAATCCTCAGTAGGCCACAGCTGCTTTCTCACACACAGCAGGCATGCTGGGGAGCGCAGCCAACTGGCCCCCTCCATCCTGTCTTCGTCTTCCTCCATCCCTTGTTCCTCCATTCTCTCGCTTTTTTTTTTTTTGCTGCTTTCCTCTTATAGAATTAGCACAGTATGGATTTTTGATCTCTGCAGGGCTGTTGTGTAAGCTCTGGACTTGTGTGTTTTCCCCACGCCGTACACAGCCAGGTAGCTACATCCCCGAAGTCACACTCCTTGCTTTGCAGAACACCAGCAATGAGGATGAATGAGTTCAGATGCCTGAATCATGTATTTCCTGTGCAAGTAGGAGACGAAAATAAACCAAGCAGTTAAAAAAAAAACACACCCCGTGTCTTCTGTGTGACCTTTCGCTCGCTGCTATTTGATGTAATTTTATGCAAATTAAAATTAAATCAATCCTGTAACGGGCACAGTTGAGTATTCTGCGAGCAGGAGGAGGAAGGACAAACTGGGACTTAATCTTATTTGTCTCGAAAGAGCTCCTGGTGGCGTCTTCGTTCCGCGCCTCTGGCTTTATTAAAATGTCACATCAGCTGTAAGTATGAGATGTGGAATTCCTGAAATCAAGTTTGGACGCTCTCCAAAGAAAAATTTAGTTAATTCCCTTTTAGTTTAACTGACGTCTGGTCCAGTTTGCACAAAGCCTCTTAAAATATGATTGAAGGTATAAAAGTAGATAGCATCACCCCAGACGGGACAGTCATTCTAGTGTGTGCTTTACAGCCGCACTTAATTTCCAGACATCCTCGAAGTATTCCAACGAGCCCGTGCTACCTCATGACGCTCATGTGTCAAATATGAAATTGATTTCTCGCTGCGTTGTTTCGCTCGCCTCTAACCCGATAGCAGTCAGAAGATCTTGAAGATGGATGCCACGTAGAATCTATTCGACACGGCCTCGGCCCGTGACGCGCCGAGGCATGAAAGGGAGTCTTTGTGCGGCATCTCCGCTGGACGCTTTTAAGTGTTTTCAGCCACAAGGTTATTACTCAATACATCGATTCCAAGAAAAGATGCCAGTCTGTTTACAGGGGGGAAAAAGAGATTGTAATAAAAGAGCTATGAGTTCATCTAATTAGTATAAACAGATAAATGAGCTGTAACAGCAAAAACCCAATTTGGCTCCTGAGCAGCAGCAGTTATGTTAACAAGACAGTGCTTGCCGTTTTCTAGGCACTTCTTTTCTGCATGTATTTAGTTTGCTTTTTACCTTTAGTTTAGCCTCCAGAGATCCTCTGCATTTATTAATCTGTGCTGCATGCATGCATCCTCGCTCCTTACATGAGAAGGTTTGCTGTGACATGCAGCGCCCATGTACAGGGTTTCATTTCTCCAGAGATCAGGATGTTTTCCGTGCACACGCCGCCACATGCAGGTGCACAGGTTTGTGTGTATGTTGTGTAATGAGATGTGCGAGCGACCCCCTGACCCAGTAACATCCATTCTGCCATAAGAGCGCTTACTGAACTCTGCCACCTCTGTCTCATCACTCAGGCAGCTGAGAGGCGATTGCCAGCGATAGGTGCCTTCTACTGCTTTATGGGCGTTGATGAAAAGGTTGGAGGCGCTGATGAAAGAGAGGACGCGGAGGAAGCATTCATTTGTCTGATGCTCTGGTGACTGGGAGAGGGGTGAGAGGCAGAGGAGGTGGTGGAGAAGAAAAAAAGGCAGCAAGAGGGGGGAGGGAGAGGGAGCGTGGTGAACAAGCACATCTTTATGTATGGCTTCCGTCTGCAAAACGCTCTGCCACCCCAGGTTTGATTAACAGTGAGAAGAGGAGCCAGTCATTTTTTTTTGCCTCACACCAGCACACATGGCTTGGCAATGACTTTCACATCATTTGAGGCGAAATCGGGAAGCCGTTACAGCACCTTACAGTGATCCGACATGCTTCGCTGCTGCCATCCGGCTTGGCAACCGCAGGGAGAAAAGAGAAAGGAAGAGAAGGAAGAGAAGTCTCAGGCTCTCATTTTATGCTTTGGAATTACCACCAACTCTCTGTCTGTCTCTCTTTATCTCATGACTCTCTCTCGCTCTGTCTCTCTTTTTTTCTCAAATTCTGAGAAGACGAAGTCACAGCTGCCTTGTTTGATTTGCCCTGCTCTAACCCCTATTTAAAGTCAGTCTCTCTGCAAAAAGTTGCACTCGGGAGGGTTACGCAATCAAAAATTGGCACAATGCTGAATAAAGGCTCGTTTACGCAGAGCGTGTCACAAATAAACGGCGCCGAGCTGCTGGTGGAAACATCGCTTCAGAAGAGTCACATCAGAACAAACTGTGAGAGCTGCATTTTAGAAGTGCCACGCTAATATCAGCTGTGTATCATGTGTCAGTGGACAGACTAGACGAGACAAATGATGACGAGATGAATCTTGTTCACAGATTGAAACTGGGGTTAACTAACACCTTTGAGGATTGGTGTGACATTTTGGGAAATGCATTTATTCCTTTCCTTGCTTAGAGATACTAAACATGACGCTTAAGCCAGGTGATACTTAGCCTAGCTTAGCATAAAGAATGGGAGCAGGGGGAACAAGCTAGCTTGACTACATCCAAAGGCAAACAAATGTGCATCCATCCATCCATCCATCCATCCATTTTCATCTGCTTATTCGGAGCCAGGTTGCACGGTCAGCAGGCCAAGCAAAGCACCCCAGATTTCCCTCTGCCTAGCAACACTTTCCAGCTCCTCCTGGGGGCCCAAAGGCATTTCAAGCCAGATGTAGTCCCTCCAGTGTGTCCTGGGTCTACCTCAGGGCCCACTACCAGTGCTCGAAACACCTCTAATAGGAGGCCCCTCTTGGAAGCATCTTGATCAACGTCCAAACCACCTGAACTGACCCCTTTCAACGCAAAGGAACATTTCATCACCACCAAAACGCAGTAATGAAATCTTGTTTGTTTAATCCCTACAAAAACAGAAGTATAAAACAGTTTGTCATTTTATCAGAGGCTTATCAGAGGGACTATTTCTTCGCTGGGTGCTAGGGTTGGGCGCTGTCTACAGAGCTAGCGCATTTTGATGACTCCAGTAAAACATCAAAAACAACAAAAAATATGCGTTAATCAACCACCTGAACCAGATCTGACCCACAAACTGCCACCTTCTTGCACTACAGTAGCACATTTCTCCAAGTTGTGTGTGTGATTGATAGAAAGCGACACAGAAAGGGGGAACATAGGGTGTAAGGTGGACTATTGCATGCAGCGTTTCTGTAGTTTTAATAACTTACTCAAAATGCAGCTTTTTCAATTTCTGACCCGCCTGGTAGGACTAGTGATACTCACAATTTCTATATAATGATGAGTGATGGTGGCAAATCCTCACAATGGCGGCGGCAACCAACTTGGCAGCGAAAAAGGGTACCTCTTTGCTCATCTTGCAGCCTACAGTTCATCTGGTAGATAAATTCTTACTTAGCACCACTGCAAAATTGGTGCTGGTGCGGACAGGGGCGCAGGCTTTGAGTGGATGATGACTGACAGCCATTGCGACCCAACCTTACGCAATGGTTTCCTGATCAAGAAAAGGTTGCCTGGGTTTATACCTGCGAATCCGCCCACACCCACATAACTGAGTTGACTAAATTGTCCAGCGTTGTGACATGATTGGCACATAGACGAGACTACTGCTGCAGTTTGACATTGACTGCATGTCCTCTTAATAACAGCCAACATCATGGTTCATTCAGGTGGATTCATATGTCTCTAGTGATTGGTCAAGGAAAATCAAATCCCCCTCTGCAAAGGAAACTGTTTAGAGTGGACCAAAATGACACTGAACTGAGAAAACAATTTGAACTTTAAACTATTAGCTGTCATCAAGTATGGACATTCATGGATGTTTAAGAATCAATTAATGAGAACATGTGTTCTGAAGGGCCCATACAGTATCTGACTCTGTTTTTGTACGCTTTATCAAAGAGTGCAGGCTGCTCTTAGAGGTAAACAATAGGATGAATCATCATCGTCGTGGCACATTTTACATTGCCTCTTGTAATGGCTGACTCTCATCAGTGACACTTCAGTAATATGTACTTTAAATGACTTGAAATAATTGCAAAGGCTTCAAGTGATAGTCGGTTACCTGTGGTTACTTCTTCCCTATCTTCCTACTTGGACATCTCGCTTGTTTGAAAATCCATTGGCTGTGATTATGGCCACACATTCACACCATGTCCAGGCATTTTATAGCCGTCACACTGGCTTTGACATACCAAGCGTTACATCCCATCTTGCTGCCTACCTGTTGCTAGGCAGCCTTGGCAAGCCAGGAAGACCAGCTTTGGCCTATTTGTTTGTTTAGCTGTCATTCTGGGAGGCTAATCCCACCCCGAGGGACTCGTAGCCATCCAGAAACCAGAGATCCAGCCATGTGGACCATCTCCCTGCAAAGATTGAGCGGGAGAGGGGGAGAGAGAGATGGAAGGTGGAGAGAGAGACAAGGGCAATTTGCCCTGAGTAAACACCGCTGCTTGTTGTTGTCATCCGAAGCCAGTCATCAATCACGGCCCTAAGCTCTTGGTGGTGACAGCCGCAAGGACGCGCACGCTTTGGAACCGGTTGGATAGTTTATAAAGCACGATAGTCATTGGTAAAGATCACAGCTGAGTCTCCAGTGCAGACCTTGATGACGTTTCAGGTGCTGTTGTAAAAGTCTTTTTCAAAGGATTTTGCTCAAGGTTCCAGCAAAGACGTAACAATGCCAGCTGTCGGCTTTGAGAAGACTTTTAGCTGTACTACAGTGTAAGGGGCACCGAATTTGTGTGTCTCTGTGCGTAGCTATGCAGTCACGTGTGGGCGCGCTTTGCATGCCAGACTCAGCACTCAGCTGCGGTTGTCCAGCATGCAAAGCCAGTGGTGTTTTTCCACCTGCTATGGCTCACTGCTCCAAAGCTGCCCGCCTGATTGGCCAGTGTGTCACAACCTTTTTCCTCCTTCAGCATCTCCCACCTTGAATCTATCTATTCTCCAAAGATTCCTCATCCTGCTCCTCTTCTTTCATTAACTATGAGTTTCAAGCTTTAATCTTGATCTCATAGTACATGCATTTGAGGGCTCAGAGTGGTGGTCACAAACAGATAAAGGATGTTTTCCATTGCCAGCAGCTGATGCTAAATTCACTGGAAGATTAAACTGGGTCCCAAATTACCCTAAAGACACTGGTATCTCCAGCCAACTGGGTACGTCATGTAGTTTCAGTCATTCCAAACCCCTGCGGGGCCGAGTTGTCTGAATAAGATATGACTTGTATCCTCAAAACCAGGCAGATTCAGCTTGAATTGGGATTAGCCTATATGTCAAAGCCTGAAAGCACAATTTTTCACTAAGAAAAATATTATTTTGACGTGCAGCCTTGGTTAAAAAAAACGACCGTGTAAGTGTCAAAGTAGACAGACAGAGAGGGTGAGACGATTCTGCGCCCTGCTTAACTCTTCCAACGGCCTGGGAAGTGCCCTTCTGTGATTTAATGAGACCTGTGGGAAGAGCCATTCATCAGCGTGACAGCATACCTCTGTTTCCCATTGTTCTGTTCTGGTGTGTGAGGAGAGCAGTGTGTGTTTTAGCCTTAATGATGGGCTGGCAACCCTTTGATTAGATGGATCTCCTGGTGCTAATTAAGATTTGGGCTGCCAAAAGACATCTGTGTTTATGCCTTCCTCCTCCATCTCTCCTCTGTATGTACAGTACTGTGCATGTAAGTGTGTGTGAGCAGTTCACAGGATGTGTTACGCAGTGTTGGGGATTTTTTTTGGTCTAAACTGGGAGATTTGGTGGAATCTTGTGGGCTGATACAAGTGCAGGGCCTTGGGCAAAGACAATGGGCCGTTTCAAAGAATTCTGGATGCAAAAACTGTTTGTTTTTTGTTTCTGAAAAGTAGAATTTCTAGAGTCATCTGTGCATAAAGTCTCAAGTTTTTTTTATTCAAGAAATGTACTCATAAATCAAGTGCAAAAAACTGAATATGGCAGGTTGGTACACCAAAATCAAGGCTAACAAAGTTGTGCCTATGTCTAAAAGACACTCAATTTTCATGCTGTAATCGTGGCTTGAAATGCCGCTGATGTCTCTCAAAAAGAGCACCCAGTGTTGGTGGCACAATGACAGCAAGAAATCTGCAGCATTTCAAGCTGCAATTGTGGCAGTCCAACCAAGTGTTGTTTAGCAAGACATCGGCGGCATTTCCAGCAGCGATTATGCCATTAAAACTGGGTATTTTTTTAGCAAAGTATCTGCAGCATTTCCAGTAGCAATTGTGCCACCAAAATTGAGTGTTTTTTAGTGAGACATTGGTGGCATTTCTTGCCGTATTTGTGCCTCTAAAACCAGGTTTTCTTTTAGAGAGACATCGGTGGCATTCCCAGCGGCAACTGTGGCACCAAAACAAGACTTGTTTTAGCAAGACAATGGTGGCATGTTGAACTGTGCGCCTAATAATGGGTGTTTATTAGCAAGACATCAGCAGCCTTTCCACAGTCAGCTGTTCCATTACAATTGGACGTTTTTAGTAAGATATTGGTGGCATTTCCAGCCAAAAAAATGTTTTGGTGGCACAATCGCAACTGGAAATGCCACTAATGTCTTGCTAAAAAAACAGCCCATTTTAGTGGCACCATCGCCGCTGGAAATGCTTCTAATGTCTTGCTAAACAACACCTGGTTTTGGTGGCACAGTCACCACTGGAAATGCCACTTATATCTTGCTATAAAACACCTGGTTTTGGTGGCACAATCACAGCTGGAAATGGCACTAATGTCTCACTAAAAAAACACCCGGTTTAGTGGCACAATCGCCACTAGAAACTCTTCTAATGTCTTGCTAAACAACACCCGGTTTAGGTGAAACAATTGCAACTGGAAATGCCACTAATGTCTTGCTAAAATAACAGCCCATTTTAGTGGCACAGTCACCGCTAGAAATGCTTGTAATGTCTTGCTAAACAACACCTGTTTTTGGTGGTACAGTCACCACTGGAAATGCCACTAATATCTTGCTATAAAACACCTGGTTTAGGTGGCGCGATCGCCGCTAGAAATGCCACTAATGTCTTGCTAAAAAACACCCAGATTGTGGTGGCACAGTCTCCGCTGTAAATGCCACCAATATCTCGCTAAAAAATACCCACTTTTGGTGGCACAATCACTAGAAATGCTGCTGATATCTTGCTAAACAACACCGTTAACCTGGGTGTCATGCCATCCACTCCCTCCACCTCTTGATGAGAAACTCACTCCATTAACATGTAATCAGAACTACGTCACTTTAGAGACGTTGATATGATGTGTTTGAAATGTTCAAATGTAACATACTCATGGTTTGCAGAATCCTACAATGCCAACATTTTCTTCTGGCTGGGTGTGCTGTCATTCTTCACACTCAGCCAAATGTGCTCACCTAAATGTGTGTGAATGTAGCTGCGTCATCTCAAAGTCGAGTCCTTGAGGGGTCTTAAACCCCGTTAAGTGCAATAAATTCTATTATTCAGTGCTAAACCAATAAAAAACAAATCCATATGGGGATCTGTGATACAAATACCAGTTTATGACTTAAAAACATTTAAGAACCCCTGCTGTTGATGTTTTTCCCATCTTTTAACTAAACTGATGGTGTCACATAAATGTTTCACTACCCAATTCCCCCCTCGCGTATTTTCAGGGAAGAGAACTTGATAACTTATGCTAACAAGAACGAAGGCATCCCCGTCCTCCCCCCGACCCTCCCTCCCTCAAAGCACATCCTCCTGCTCTCCAGTTTACTGCTATGTGTTATTCAGTCTTTTGCCCCAGATATTATTTCATTGTAAAATGATGCCAATTAGTAAAGCCAGTCGCCGGTGGCTGTGGTCTGGCTCCTTCTTCGTTCCGGCGGGGAAAGTTATTTGGGTCGGCAGCTATTTTCAGCCTGTGATGTTGCCAGGAATACTTTGGGGAGCAGCCACTGTTTTATAAGAGAGCACATCAATAATTTTCATCGGTGTATGTGTGTGTGTATAAGCGAGAAAGAGAGAGACAGAGAGAGCTTCACAGACAGAGTTTATTGGGTTTATGTGCGTGTGTGTGTTTGTACCTGTGTGCGCACGAAAGAAGAAAAGTGGCTGTCTTCTCTTGAATATTTGGCGGAGCAGCTGGTGTGTATACTGTATGTGTGTCGGCCACATGCACTTGTTCTTACGTTGCACATGTTTCCGCGACCTCCCATTAATTTGAACCACGTTAATTTGCCAGCCTTTGAACTTTAACCTCAAACCTTAACGCAGCTGTTATTCGGGGCTTTCCCCTTTGCCCTGTAATCACCCGCTTTCTCAAACCAAATGCTCTTCTTGTGGGACGCCAGTCAAAGCACCCACACACCAACACACATGCAGCTAAAGGCCAAAGTCAATGAGTTCCCAACACTTTTCCTTGTGCATCTAACTGCTCTCTTCCCCTCTCCGCTGTGCAGCCGTACATTGTCAGGATGAAATTGGGGTGAAAAGTCCTCGCACTCCGCTTACGCTTCCCGCTGAAAAGCCAGCCGCTCGGTACAGAGGGGTGAACAGGTTCAGCCTGCCGCGCTGCCTCCGCCCATCCTTGTCCAACCTAAACTCACACACGCTCTCTCAGTCTCTCTCCTATCTCTTGGAGGAGAGCCCACAGCAGTAGCGGTGGCGAGGAGACGTCTTTCAATATTTTAAGCGGCTTGGGCTAATCTTTGTCGCTCAGGTTTGTTTTGAAAGCATTGCTGTGGGAATAAAGACGGAACGACAGTGCCCCACCTCCTGTTTGCACGGTCGCGGATACACATAAAGTCACCGGGATGTACACGCTCTTGCGTAACTGCACAGATTCCCCCCAAAAACACACACTCCAGTGCGACCCTGAGCTAATCCACCTTGGCCTTGTGAGACTGTGCCACTGACCTGCTTTCGCTGCTTGTTTTCTCGCTGCTTGCTCGCAACGCACTCCCACCTTTTGCTTTTACTTCGCTAACCCTGAGGTTTGGTGCTGTAATGAGTGACAAAGCCTGAAACTGTGGCCCTAACAGACAAGCTAAGTGTTACACAACACCAGCACGGCGAAAGCCAAACACAGACCAGGCTGGCAGAAAACAGAGGTGGCTTCCTATTCAGCCGTAGAGGAGCATGTAAGAATGAACCATTTTGGCTCTTATCAGTGCGGGCACGGCGCCACAGTTGCACTTCACGGTTTGTGGACGTGATTGGGGTACCGAGCGGCCCTTTCTGACTGGCACTGTATGAGGAGGAAGCAGAGTTTTTCCGCTTCACTGTTCCCTTTATCTCTCCCCTCTCTCCTCTCCCCTCTGTTATTTTCGGCCCTCCTCCCCTCTCCCTCTCTTTCTCTTTCGCTGCTCGCCGCTCTTTTGTTTCTCCGTGCCTTTTCCAGCCAAGGCCCCATTCTCTTGCCCCGTCATTGTGTGCGGTAATGAAGATTAGCCAGCCTGCCGCACACAATGGGGTCCCCACATCCGGAGCACAGACTCCCCAAATCCTGCTGCAAGCTGCTAACCCCGGTGTAAAACCACTGTTGTCGCCGACCCCCTCTATCCACGCACCCACACACACATATACATATTCTGCCTCATTCACACACACATGAGCACGAACAAACATGTCCAATATGCACTCTGCACTCCGCCGTGTTGAAAGCAAATGGCTGAAATGTCTCCTGATTAGATTAGGATGGTTTTGACAGCTGAGAGGGAGCGCTTGGCGACTCATACGCCGATAAACAACAGCTCACCCAAATCCAGTTAAAGAGAGACAGAGTTCCCCTCCCCAGCGAGTGCAACACGGCTCCACTCATCGGGATTATACCCCCACCCTCCTCCATGCCCTGCTATTCTCCTCCTCGCTCCAATCTCATCCTCCTCTCCATCATTCATCTTCTTCAGTCTCAAGATGCTTCTTCTCTTCTCTTCTGTTCTCTTCTCCCCTCTATCCTATTTCACCCTCACCTCTCCGATCCTCGACTTAATACCAGAACAAAGACATTTTCCACACTTTGTCACAAGCTATTTAGATGGAACAGCAGAGGTCTTTATACGCGGTGCACTTGTTGTATCCCGAGCCTAAGACCTCTTAATAATGTCTGTATCGCGCTCAAGGTCGGCAGATCTCCACGACTTCAATCTATTTACTTGTCGAACTACTTCCAGTGTTTAGAGGATACGAGTGTGGCTTTGTCTGTGTGGTAAGATGGATTATTCAAATGTGACAGCAGTTTTTTATTGTTGTACAAAATGCTGAAGGAGAGAAAAGAGGCACGTCCGCTCATTTGGGGAGCTGGAACCGATGAATTTGTGCATTTCTGTCCATCATTTTTCAGTCAATTGATTATTTAAAATAACTCCAGTTAAATAATCCAAGTTAACAAGTTGTCATGGAAATGTAGCCAATTATATTTCCATTGTTTTTAGCACTTGAAGGACAGCTACTGAGTGGATCTGTTTGGTTACCAAGTACTTGAGCTCCAACCTTTTTTGTAAAAGAGGATCTATTATGCTCATTTTCAGGTTCATGCTTGAGTTTGAGTGGTTATTAGAACATGTTTACCTGATTTAATGTTTGAAAAACACTTCATACTCATACCGTCTGTGCTGGAACACCTGTATTTACCCTCTGCACAGCGCCTGTCTCTTTAAACCCCCTCCCAAAAAAGTCCAGTCTGCTCTGATTGGTCAGCGTTTCCAAGTCCTCTGTATCCCTGCGTCTCTGCATCGTCATTGCATGACTGTAACAGAGAATAGCAGTGCTTTCTACCATGAAAAATCAGCAGCCACAAGTACAGTTGCACAAGTCCCTGATGTTAGCATGTAGCTACATGTAGCAGTGTACTTGCAGCAGTGGAATGGCTGTGTATTGTGGCACTTTCTCCCATAAAAGTTACCAATTAAAGCTTCTAAACATAAATCTTTACAGCCGAACATGTTCCACCTTGAATATGATCTGAAACCAGGGAATAATGTAGAACATTTACGACCAAAATGCTAGCATGTAGCTACATGTAGCAATGCACTTGCAGCTGCGTATGACTGTGTATTGCAGCATTGTCTCCGACAAAAGTCACCAATTAAAGCTTTTACACCAAAATCTTAACATCTGGATACATCCAGCAGAAATGTGATCCAAAATTAGAAGAAAATATAAAACATTGACAACCAAGATGTTAGCATGTAGCTACATGTAGCAGTGTGCTTGCACCCATGGAATGGCTGTGTACAGCAACATTTTCTCTTATGAAAGTCACCAATAAAAGCTTCCAAACTACAATGTTCTAGTCTTGACATGTTCATGCAGGAACAGACCTGAAATCGGGGTAAAATTTAGACCACTGGCAGCCAAGATGTTAGCATGTAGCTACATGTAGCTGTGTGCACTTGCAGCTGCGGACTGACCATCTATTGTGGCATTTTCTTCCATTAAAAGTCACCAATAAAAGCTAATAAACCAATCTTCACATCGGGACATGTTCCAGCAGGAATATGATCTGAAATGGGAGGAAAATGTAGAACATTGACAACCAAGATGTTAAAATTTAAGTACATGTAGCAATGTAGGCCAAGTAATGTAAACACTTGCAGTAGATAATCTGGAGCAGATGACCATATAAAGAAATCCGTCACAAGCTGATGTCAGCTCGTAGCCAAAGTAGAAAAAAACATTGGAAACAGTCAGAACGGTCTGCAGCCTGAGGTTTTTGCTAACAGGGATGACTTTTACATTCATATGTTTAACATAAACATCCATTAATATAATATTATGACAGCATAATAGGTCCTCTTTAAATATCATTTTACAGATGGGCTGTTCATATTGCCGTCTATGCTGTGTTATGGGAAGACAGAGGGGAAGCTCCCTTGTGTCGGAGATGATGCGGATGTGTGGTTTCTGTTGTGTCTGCTCGGAGAAAGCGATGGGAAATGTCTTTCTGCTCCATTAAGCAGAGGTCACCAGGTTTTTGCGCTCTGAGTGCTCCATCATTGTGGCTTTCCTGCAAGATGAAAGGTGCTTTGAAGATTCCCCATTACACACAAACACACTTACACATGTCGTGTAAACCGGCAGTAACTGAGGGCTTAGTGGGGAGATGTCTTACTTTAAACAGCGTCCTCGTACTATTGTTCAAAAGAACTAATCATAGGCTCAATCCCCATGTCCGTGAGCAATATGCTAAAGACTGAACCTTGATGTGAAATGTTAATGTAAAGGATACGTTTGGTATTTTTTAACCATGTTTTTCGCAAATGGCAACAACAACTTTTTAAAAAATTGGTACAGTACTGAGTGAGAGGAGCAAACAGACTGTAGTGTAACACTTTGGGCACGTTTGCACTATCAATTTACATTCTCTAAAAGTGCTTGCTTTGCCACTGACAGGCTCAGATTGCTATTATAAGTGCTTGACAACTTATACAAGGGATCCCTACAGAGATAGACCTTTTTGTTAACGAGTAAGATCCTTTTTGTTTAACCAGAAACAGCCCTGAAAACGCCATCACCAAAATCACCAGACTCCATTTAAAAAAATAGTAATTTTAGCATGCATAGAGGCAGCATATTTTCATATCTAACTGGGTGAATTAAGGTGTTTATTTCAACCACACCAGAGTTAGTGATTGTTTGAACAGTACGAGGACAAACCAGAACTGTTTTTGTGAGCTTTATTTTGTTTTTGTCTACCTTGAATTAAGTATGTTTCATTATGATAAAATTACTGTTTTTTTAAATGGAGTCTGGTGACTTTGGCAGTAGGGTTTTCGGAGCTGTTTCTGGTTCTTTAACAAAAAGATTCAGCTCTGTAGAGACGTTCTTCCCATTAGTTTTCAGATACTAAATAATCTGAGCCTGTCAGTAGTAAAAACAAACATTTTTAGTGGACAAATTGACAGTGTGAACATGCCCTGAATGGTTACATTGCAGATGGTTTGGCTGCTGTCAGCTGAAGCACTCTCACGAAGTACTGGACCCATTTCAAAAATAGTTGTTCCCATTAGTCACTTGGATACAAAAACATAGGAAAATAGGGTCCAGGTTGAAAAATACAGAAGTTACCCTTAAAGTGCGTAAAATGTAAATCAAAGTATTTGGCCCAGCAAAACAAAATTGAATCTGCTGCCTGAGAACTCAAGCGTCTGTTAGCGCATCCATCCAAACAAAAATTGACTGTGTGCAAAGGAGATGTCAGGCTTACAACCATATGTGCATTATTCCCTCAAACTCCGTCAGCAAATTGTGATTTAACAACTGGCAGTGTCTGTTATCAGCCTGAAGCCCGCACTGTGTAAAACTGCCTCAAGGTGCTGCGTTGCCAGGCTTTGACGGAGAGGCTGACGGCGGCCCTGATTATTACTGTGAGGCTAATGTCGTCTGATAAGGCCGTGTGTGTAATTAAGCTGTTTCCGCGGCGTGTTATCTGAAGCTAGGTGAGGCTGGGCTGCCTGGAGAGATGGAGCTGTTAGTCAGCGAGGAGGAGGAGTGCTGTCTCCTGTCTCTGGCTCTTCAAGCTTCATATCTTTGCTTCTTTTTCGGTGGTAATTTTTTGCTTATGCACCTGTAGGTGGGACGATGCTGTGGCTTCACCCTTCACCCCACACACTCTTAAAACTTTGCTAATCTACATCGTTGCATAGCTTGAATACAGTCCTGTCTTTTCACCTGTCTGTCTCCTCCTTCTTCTCTCAGGGAAGGCAGATAAATTAGCTCTATCTCTCCCCTCAAGCTCTTTCTCTTTGTGTCTCTACTCCCCTCCGACTCTCCTTTGCTTCGTTGCTCCGGAGCCCCGTCGAGGCATCAGGAGCTCCAAGCTCCCTCCGGCCAAACACTGCACCCCCTGCCGCTCTCTCCGTTGAGAATACCAGGGCGAAGCGAGGGCGCTCTGCTATTCAGATCAGTGTCGAGGAAAATGAAGCGTTAACCTCCCCACCCGCTCCCCACCCTTTCCCCTCCTCATAGCCCCGTAGGCAGGTTCCCCCGCTCAACTTGGATCCACCGGTGACGCCATGCTGCTCTCCGAGGAGTCTGGAATCTGGGGGCCGGAGCTCTTAGTGAGCACATGGGAAGAAGCAAAAACCCTGAAGGGCAGCTTAGAGGGGAGGGGGTGCGTTTTCTGAGATTTTGTGTGTGTACTTGAAGGGGGGGTGCTGTGTAAGTATTGCTCAGTGAAGCTATAGATTACCGTCTCTGTCAGCTGCGACGGCCACCGCTGATGAGCTCCCGCGCGGTATCATTTCGTATCGATTAGGCACTGCGACGCAAACACACAAAGGCTGTTGGCGAGATGGCCGGTGCCTAGGGCTACTGGTCATTTAGCTGTCACCTCAAAGTGATGGCTTGGCCTGGGCTCACCAGATCAATGGGAGACATAGCCCCTATAACACACTATAGCAGGATAAGACGCACACATGTGCACATATATGCACGTACACACTCTGTGAACGACTGCTTTCTGAATTAAGTGCCTGCCCAAACTTTTCCTTCGATAAAAGTGCCAAGTGTGGTGCTGAATTACAAACAGCAACAACAAAGATGGCCGTAAACCGTCAGTAAAGTTAAACAGTGAATCATAAAAATGAAATAAAAAGAAGACAATTTGGTTACCGGGTTCATCGCAGGCTAGAGTTTCCTTCTAATGTGATTGTGGTGCAGCTTTACCTGAAGGGTGAAACTGTGATTAACTTCTCAGAAGGGTTTTAATCAGAGCAGTGGTATTATATTCACACCCTGTGAATCAAACCAGTGACCGATGACACTGTGCTATTTAAATAACAGCATGCAACAAACAATACTCAGACTGTCAGTTAAATGTGAAACAACAAAAGAAGAGAAACAAAGCTGCAGAGAAGCCGGTGTTAATTCATCCATGACGTGAATGTTACTCACTTTTAAAATGAATAATCAATCCCCTGCTAGATACAAACATGGGCGAACCAAGGAATCAAAATGTCATGTTGGTGTTGAAAAGGAATCTTTTTCTAATTTGTAGAAAATGAGGATGACAGTCAAAAGCACATTTTGTGCAAACACAGCCCAGTTGCCAGAATACTAGGTTGGCATTGTATGTTTCTGCAAATCACAGATATGTCACATTTGTACATTTCATGTTTTAAGTTCTGATTACATGTTTATGACCTTAGTATCTCATTAGAATTTGGAAGGGATGGTGTGATGCTATCGGCAAGACGGCTGCCATGTTGCAAACAGCAGCAGCCCACTGTTTGAGAATTCAAACAACAAAAGTGGGTATTTCTTAGTGACAAGTTAAGACATTTCCAGCTTTGTTTATGACAAAACGGTGTTTTTAAATGACGCGTTGGGATATTTTCAGCTTCGTTCTTGCGACAAAACAAGGAGTTTTCTAATGTCACGTCTGGACATTTCCAGCTTTGTTTCTTGTGACAAAACAGGGTGTTTTTAATGACATGTTGGAACATTTTCAGCTTTGTTTCTTGTGAAAAAACAGTGATTTTTAATGACATGTCCGGGCATTTCCAGCTTTGTCTCTTGTGACAAAACAGGGTGTTTTTTAACGACATGTCGGGGCCTTTCCAGCTTTGTTTGTTGTGACAAAACTGGGTATTTTTCAAAGGCATGTTGGGACATTTCCAGCTGTATTTCTTGCAACAAAACAGCAACATGTCGGGGCATTTCCAGCTTTGTTTGTTGTGACAAAACAGGGTATTTTTCAACAGCATGTTGGAACATTTCCAGCTGTGCTTTTGTGAAAAAACAGGGTGTTTCTCACTGACACGTCGGGGCATTTCCAGCTTTATTTTTTTGCAACAAAACAGGATCTTTTTTTAACGCCATGTCAGGACATTTTCAGCTTTGTTTGTTGCAACAAAACAGGGTGTTTTTTAACTTGCACATCAGGGCATTTGTAGCTTTGTTTCTCGTGACAAAACTGTGTGTTTTTTAACAACTCGTCAGGACATTTTCAGCTTTGTTTGTTGGGTATTTTTTAACGGCATGTTGTGGCGTTTCCTGCTGGGCTTGTTGCGACAAACTGGGTTTTTTTTTATGACATGTCGAGACATTCCCAGCTGTTTTTTTTTTACTGCCATGTTGGGACATTTCCAGCATTTCTTAACAACAGATTTTCAGCCGTATTTTTGGCAAAAAAAGAGAGGTATTTTTAGCCAAAACTGAGTTGTTTTTGTCATAGGTACATAATTCAGAGGGGACACAGAGGACACTTCCCCCTTAATATTTAAAACATGAGCATTTGTCTCCCTTTATGAAAACCTGAAAGTTGCAGACAGGCATTTACAGTGTAAATGGATGCAGAAAAGACACAAATTGGTGAATGAAAATTCACCAGAATGCAGGACATTAAGTGTTTGATGTCTGACTGTAACCACACATTATCTCCAGCTGTCAAAACATAAAATTAGAAATGTAAATATAAAGTTTTATGATATGAAGGGTACAACTGTAATATATCAAAATATACAAATGTAACATCACGGTTTGGTTTGCAGAAATGTACAATGCCAACATTTATTCTCACAGCTTCACCACAAATGTATATAACCTTGTAAACCGTAACAATACGAGGAAGTAACAAGTTCAAAAATTACCTGAGAACAAAAGGCTTACCACTCTCAGTAGCCAGTTAGCTTAGCATAAAGAGTGGAAACGGGGAAATATTTAGCCTGGCACTATAATGAAGGTATTGTGAGATCTCAAAAAGAACAAAAAAATTCTATACATAATGCAGCCCTGTAAGGAACATGCTGCAGGGAATCATGGGTCATCTTTAAAAAATGTGACAGCATCCCCCCCCAAACTCAGTGCATTTAACAATAGTGCTGCATAACCCCCTCCAGCTCAGGGCCCCCTTGTAGTCCTGCCCTTTTCAACCCTGCTAGCATCAGCGCTGAATATTATTCATAGCACCTTGTCTCTATCACGGCATCTGTAAAAACTAAACACGATTATCCTAAAATTAATGAGCCGTATCCACCCCATTACATTTATCTGTTTAGTGGTGTTTTGGGCCTTCCTTTAGGGCATTATGCATGCTCTTCTGTTCATATTTATAACCCAGGCTTTTTATTAGCGACTTAGCGGGGTGCTAACAGTTGGGAGGCAGCATGCGCTTTGATGGTGATGGCAGGCGGCTCGGTGCAGGCCAAATGTGAAGGGAGGAGAGGGGGATCAGCTGCCAGGCCAAGGGCCCCGTGGAAGAGGGGAGGACAGGGCGAGACAGAGATGAGCAGAAGCAAGGAGAAGGAGAAAAAAGGACTTTTTTTAACTTAAAAGTCAGAGGAGTTAGTGATCAGGACTGATTCACAGCTCTCAGCCCTGCTTGACTTTGCGAGAAGCGTGTCTTGTGATCAGCGAATATTTATCACACCTGCTGTATTTTAAGCCTCACTAACCTGAGGTGTGTTCTGCATGCGTAATTCAGAGTGTGTTAGTGCATGAACAGAAATACAAAGTGCATTTGTCTATGGGGCAGTTTTTTTTTTCTATTTGCTTTTTGGGAGTTTTCTGTTTAAATATGCATGGCTTTTTACCTGAGCAAAGCACAAGCATAACATTCAAGTGAGATGACCTAAAACTGTGCAGTGACCTGACTCTTACCCCGAACCCTAACTCTATGTTGCTGCTATTGGAGTATAAATACACTTCTATGGCTGCTGAGTCTTGTGTTTTCACATTGATTCTCCCACAAATAGGACGTGTGTTTATTTATGAGTGGGAAGATAAACAGTATGTAGAGAAAAATCCTGCACCTGTGCACAATTTTTACAAAACGCTGCTGAACTGTGCTTTTTCTTAAATGCTTTAATGACAAACCAAACTAACAGCAGACCTTTATTTCCACCTGGACCAAACTTTCTAATCGTTTACCAATCACTTCTGACAACTTCAATCCCTTGTCACAGATATCCGGGAAATTCATATAAAATGTCACCCTGAAAACTTGTCAAATAGCATGTCTTTTTCTAATCATTCTTAAAGGCTGACAGTGACTGAAGCCACAGCTGAAAACCGTCAAGGTAATCAGCCATGCAATTAAATGTTGCTCAACTCATCAACCCCTCTTGGAAATGACGTTGGGTAATGCAAGGAAACTTGAAGAAATGCCAATGTAAGTTAAGAATTTGGTCAACTATTTTGATAATTTCACTAAGATTTGGGCTGGCCCAGACAAAAGATGACCAGCGTGAAAGAAGCGCGCCGATATCTTTGGTTGTGGCTCTAAAACAGTGATCCTACGTTGCACATTGAGAGAGGTTCAAGAGGGTGGCCGATGTCATTGTCTTGCGGGATAAAATTCTGTCTCAGAAATTTGGCGAGACCATCTGCTGGTGTGGCTGCTGTTACGGCCTATGTCTCCCAGCCAGTCGATAGAAATGCAGCATGAAATGACGCACTGGCGCTAAACCCAAACAAACAGACGGATAGTAGCTCGCCATGGAGGCAAAACACACTAAAAGAAATGTGTGGGATTCCAGCAAAGAGGAAAACCTTGTGGAGTTTTAGCAGCAGAAGCCTTGCCTGTATGATGTGCCCTCCAGTCTTACCATGATCGCGTAAGATAGGACGAAGAATGCAAGGAAGTAGCTGCCAGGTGAGCAACCTAGCAGCTAGCAAACACACACACAGACACACACCAGTATATAGTGCCCATAAAACTTTAGATTATTTGATAATGTGACCCTCTATGTTGTGTTTCACAGTTGGAGAAGTAATAACTCTGTGCGGCGCTCTTTTGCACTCAGTATGGGAAGCTCTCGCATCGTACGTCATAGCCTGCAATTCAGTAGGCGCTGCCATCATACAGTGTCATGTCGTACCCAAATTTATGAGATCCATGTCGCACAGTATAACTGCGCTAAACTTATAAGATTGCCAGAATCTCACAGTCTGTAGGAGGCTTAAGATTTAGAGGGGTGAAGTCTGCAGATGCAACCAGCTGAAACTTCTCTAGGTGAGAATTCCTTCCTTTGGAGGTCTCCTCCTCGCCAGAACAAAAAGACCAGGTGATTAAAACTTGTTAAAACACTGAATAAGGCAGTTTGATGTTACAAATCAATGTTTCTCCAATGCTGTTTAGCACGTCGGAGACGGGCTGCTAGTCCAGTACCTGCCAATATGTGCTCAGATGTAGACATTTGAGAGGTTTTAACCAGAGTTTAATTATCTGCTAAGGTCACTTCCTCTTAAAACAGACAGACCTGATGATTTAAACCGGTAAAACCACTGAATAAAGCAGTTTCACATTAAAATATGAGTATTTTTCTAGATACAAATGGCTCTATCTGGAACCAGTGTTTGGTTTGTCCGTTCTGGGCTACTGTAGAAACATGGCAGTGCATCATGGCGATCTCTGTAGATAACAACCCACTCCCTATGTAGATATAAACGGCTCATTCTGAGGTAACAAAAACACAATGATTCTTATTTTGAGGTGATAATACACTAAAGAAAACACACTTGTTATGTTATATTCCATTTCTGCCGATACACCCCCCTACATCCTACACGCTGAACCTTTCCTCTTTCGGAGAAAGCAACAACATTAAATGCTGCTGCTCTGATTTCATGCCTCACCACTCAAACTTCAATCAGTGTCAACTTTGACCTTATTTGGTTGTAACCTTGCACCGCTCAGCCAATTAGATGAAACATTACCTGACATAACCTGAAAGTGACTGCTGATGAAACAGGTTTCATACAACTCCTCTTGATTTATCTTGATGGGTCTTTTTAAGGGAAGACATTTTGACATGTCACAGCAGGAAGGCACAGTAAATAATAAACACTGATGACTGCTTTAGTATCAGCGTCTTGGTATTGTGCACAGTTTATATCATTGGTTATGTTCAGTATAAAGATCTTTAATCGGCGGTCATTAGCAGTAGGCGATTTGTTAATTTTTATACATAAAATATTTTAATTTCTGTGCCCTCAGTTCAGATTTGAGTGGGTATGTTTGTTTAAAAGATGCTTTGTGCTTTGTCTCATAGTGGCACTTCACAATGCTGCCTTTTAATATAGAACATATGATGAGACATGCTGGTTTTGAGCTGCCCGTGGGAAGAATGAACATGTAAGAGTGTGGCCATTCTTTGATTAAAAGCTCTGTTTTTCTTCTTTTCTTTCTTTAGAACACGCCGTGTGAAATGACATTCCTCTGACTCACTTATATCTCCGACAGTTGTCTCTCGTCTCTCCTGTGTGTGTATACTTATCAGTATACAAGGCTCTAGGTTTCTTTTCAAAACTGGGGGGGACAGAAATGAAAAGCGGGGACGTTTAGGGGTCCCATGTCTGAAATTTTGATTTAATTTCCTGCATTTTGGTGATTGATTTATGCACCAATCTGTGCCTTATCTGCACCAGTTTATGATGTAAATGTCTTTCTGTTTGTCAAAATGGAAGTCCTCTGCTACTTTCATGTTTTTATGGGGGAAGACATATGCACTTGTTGTAAATACAGAGGCAGAGGTGTCCCCTGCACCCCCCCCCCCCCCCCCGAAATCTACACCTATGTCAGAATGCACAGATTTGCTAGCATTTAGTAGCATCACGTAACACAATTAAAGACATGCAATTGGTCTGTAAGTCTCCTGGTCCACTACAAAGAAAAATAAATGCTTCGTCCAAATTGAATAATTCACAGTCATTAATGTTGTGGCATAAACAAGACTTGAAATAAGAGAGGCTCAGACATGGAGTTGCACATTTGAAGGTTTACTTGCGACAAACAAGCAGTGTGTGACAAACAAGCATTATTACAAAAAAGTACATTGCGGGTACTTTCCAAGTGCTATTTCCTGCCACTCAGACAACCAGCTCTGAGGACAATTGCATCTCCTCACATGACCAAAATTGGCCTGAAGCAACACCAGATTATTTAGCTGAGGTCACATGAGGGTAATAAGTTTATTTCTAGTCATGTACACTATATTAATCGGTTATAGTTCTAGGTCTGAATAGCAGGGCGTCTGGGTTTGAACCTGGGGGCAACACGGTCTTACTCTGAAGTTGACGAAATCTGCCGTTTGGTCAGTGACTTTCGTCGTCAGACACTGAGGAAAAAGCCGGCCTTTCACGTCAACATGATGCTTGGCCAGTCACCATTATTGTTTACAGTGCCCCCCAGGAAATGTGGCAGGGGAACAATGAAAGTTAAGGTGGTGGAAGTCCAAGTAGGGTGGGCAGGAGGGGAGGTGGATGGGTCCAGCAACCACCGACTTTCACCCAGGAGGCCTGTGTTTGAGGCCCGTAAGATTATAAATCCAAACCCTGTCCTTTTTCAAAACACAACCACGTGCTTTTGTTGCCTAAACGCAACCACGTATGTGTTGGCTAAATGTTAAAGATCTTGACAAGGCATCAAAACAATGACCCAAGGTACTTCGCACATCGTATTTGGACGTTGAAAGTCCATGACGAAACATCGATATGTGATAAGACTGGATTGAGAATTTGGTGCAGGGGGCAAAGAGGCGTGGCAAGTTATCGATGTGGGAAGCATTTTGCTAACAAGGTTGATGGCATGCCCACTCAAATTGACCACTGGACATTAGACATTTGATTGTAGTAAAGTAAACTGCTCAAGAAGAGCACTCCTGAAGCTGGTGATTGTCTTGTTCTGGGGGGCTTGAATCCGAAATCTGGTCCCAAATCGCCCTACCACCAGTGCCACCAAAGCCATTTGCTCTGGTTTGAAGGTGGAGGTGGGGCTGCTGGAACAACCATTGGATTGTCTCAGCTTATCCTGGCTCGCATGAAGGAATCATCCCGAAAGCCTTTTAGGAAATGAACCCTGGCTTTATGCAGAGCCAACTGATGTTGGCTCTCCAGATCGGCATTTGTCCAAACAGAGCTGAAGCGGGCCATGAGCAGCTCCTTTATCTTGGTTATTGTGCTTTGCTTTTGGCTCTTGATTCCATGCCTACACACAAGTTGCACACTCACTTTAGGCCACGAGATCAGCAAATAGACATGCATGTGCGTAGGTGTTTTGCACAAACACACACACACAAGAGCTGCATAATTACGCACAGAGTAGCATAATTATGCTGCGCACACGTGCACTTGCAAAAATTATGTGCACACACACAAACTGGCATAATTACATGCAGCCACATACAGTACACACACCCACACTGCTCCACGCTACACACACAGGAACCGCTGATCAACTGCATGACCTTCTCTCTTACAATGTTAATGTCACCACCTGGGGGAGGAGGGTGGTGGAAGGAAGGGGTGGGGGTCTTGATGGAGTGATGGGAGAAAAGAAGGGGGTACGACAAGGCTTGATAAGCCTGTCGTACCCGCCACCCCCTCAGCCTCTTTCATCCCTCTTACCTCGTCAAACATCCCTTCAGCATGCACACACTTATAAGTACAGTGTGCATGCACACACACACACACACACACACACACACACACTCCACCTTACACCACGTCACAGCCGACATCTAAGCACATCCTTGCACATCACCGTGGGTCGTAACCCAACATTCAGCTTGCATGAACCCTGTTCTGTGTCTGTGTGTGAGGCCTGTGGCTTGCCCGCTGACAGGATCCTGTTATGCCAAATGTCACACTTCCAAAAAGGATTCACCCCCCACGGAGAAAATGAAGTCAACACCTTCCTTTTCGCTCTTTCTCCCTCGCCTCCCTCCTCTCTCCTGCCTCCTTCACCTTGTACCTCCATCACTCTCCTCCTCCTTCTTCTTCGTCTTCCACTCAGCCCCCCTCTCACTTATCCGTTTCTATCCTCTTTTCCGCTCCCTTGAACTATCTCTACCTCACACACACACACTCACCTTGGTTTGCAGTCCTCAGCGTTTTGCTGAATAAAGTCCCCTTTAACTGGCTGGTTTTAGCGGATAATTAGTCCTCACCTTGGGAGAGGAGGAGACGACAATGAGAAGAAAAGGAGGGAAAAAAGCACAGAGAAAGGGTGATTTGGGGGAATCGATAGGGGGTGAAGCAGGAGTACAAGGGTGACGGTGAGAGTGAGAAGGGCAGCGCGGCGCAGGGGCTGAAAGATGTTGTGAACAGAGCAGGTTATATTTCTATACATGTACACACTCCCTTCATCATGTCTCAATGCCGTCAATATTTAATTGCATTCTTAGCAAAGGAATAAAGGGAAAAAAACAACCTTCTCATTTAATTCACGATTCACTGGCCTCAGCCATCAAGGAGACAGTAGAGACCTCTCACATGGCGCATGAAAGAAGTTATTTTTTTAAGTCATCGCAGGAAAGAAATAAATAAAAGCATGTAGGTGTGCAGCGGAGGGAGGAGGCACGGCGCATTATCTTCACTTGTCGCTGTAGATGTGGTCTCGAGCAGCTTTTTAATTTGATGTCAGTATGCAAATACTGTAAACAGTCAAAAAACAACTCCAAATCCCTTTTTGTTCCTGGAAGACTTAGAGGAGAAATTACGCTCCCTTAGCAACAGACAGCCCCCCCTCCAAAAAAGAAAAAAAAAATGTTCGGTTTTATTTTTATAAGGTGCAAACAAGGAGAAGGAGGTGGAGGGTGGGGGGGGTGGGGGGGGTGTAAGACTGTAAATGTCTCTGATGTGTTCAGTCTGTACAACCTTATTCCTGATAATGGAACTAGCTCCTCTGTCTGTCAGTGCCTATTTACACACAAATGAAGTGGCGAGTTGCACGCGCCCAGTGGAGCTGCTAGCCTCCATCTCAGCTGTCAAAATGGGTTAGTGGCTACAAGCGAAACACAACGATCCCTGGGATCAAACTGGCGCCGTCCATTCAAACATAATAGCTTCATCCTTGGACATGGAGCGTCTCTTCTTTCCCCTCGCTGGCTCTCCTCTCAGAACCTTGCCAGCTTGTTGTAAAGTAATAGACTTCTCAGGGATGCCAGTTCACACAAATCGGGGATGTAGCCTTTTATTTGCCCTCCGAGGGGAGAGGTGTTTGGAGTAATAGGGATGAAGCAGACCATAACTACAGCTGAATAAATCTTCCTATCTTGGTTCAGTGGAAGCCGGTGCACACATGGCTTGTCAAAGCTCTATAAAATGTTGTTTGATAGGAGTTCTGTTCAGTTTAGGACTTCTCCTCCTGCTATCCACTCCAGCTCGCTTTCGTTCCGCGCTACAGCGGTTGCAATCAATCAGTGTGTAATCAGCCGTCGAGCCGGTGCTGCCAGGTAATCCTGGCTGTCTTGGTGGCTATCTGTGCGTGTGCGCATGTGACAGCTGGCAGAGCTGCTAAGTTGCCTGTCTGGGTGAGTGGATGGCACCACGCAGATTTTCTCTCCGCAGTGTGTAAAGGCATATCAGATGATCTTATGGCTGTTGAAATTGTCAAGTGGGATTTGAGAGTGAGGATGGGCATTTTCAGTGCCCAAATGCGTTAACTTACCTAAGTCTTTTCTCCCTCTTCCTCTCCCGCAGACCTGCCTAGAATTGGAGCGCTATCTGCAGACAGAGCCCTAAGCGTCTGTCAGAGCTCTTCGACCAAGACCTGGACGGCCTCCTAACTCCGGCCTACCTAAAGGAGGACGGCGAGGAAGAGCTGTCAGACGCCCTGCTCCCCAGCCTCCCCAGCCTCCCCAGCCTCCCTGAGCCCCCGAGCCCACCTCCAGTCCTCCTCTGCCCAACACGGAAGAATTTCCCCTCCAGCGGTGCAATGAAAAGAGACCTCAAACCTAAGGGCCAGGGGCTGGAAAGCGCAGAAGGCATGGAAGGGGTCCACCAGGCCCAGCTGAGCGCCGTCACCTCCCTGACGCCACCGTCGTCGCCAGAGCTGGGCAGGCACCTCGTCAAACCCAACCAGACGCTGACGGCCTCAGCTGATGGGACGCTCACCCTGAAGCTGGTGGCCAGGAAGGTGGGGCTTAGCGCAGGCTCGGCTGGTGGCGGCGCATGCGCTCCCTGTCCGGATGAGGGACGAAGAGGAGGGGGCGACTTGTGTTATCGGGGTGGGGGAGCTACCGGAGAACAAGAAGAGGATCCACCGTTGTCAATTCAACGGCTGCAGGAAGGTGTACACCAAGAGCTCCCACCTAAAGGCCCATCAGAGGACACATACAGGTGAGAATTGGGCCCAATCCCTGTACACCCCTTGCCTCTACCACTTAGCCCTTACCCTTCTGTTTCGTACCTCACACCAAGGGGTAGGGTATCCCAATTCTTGTTGGAATAAAGGGGTAAGGTGAAGTGTTTGGCCCTCCAAACTGTGGTTTTTCAGAGGCACACCTCAGTGTGTTGTAAGAAATCATTGGCAAAATGGCTGAATGAGCAACAAACAAACCCACATATGTCTTTTCTTCTTCGTTAATAAAGACTTACAAATTACAATAACCAACAGATTATCTTAGTTTAATGTTGATTCAGTGTATTATGTTCCTTTTTTTCACACAAGCATAAACAAAATTGCTAGTAGGCCGATGTCTCAGTGGCTAGCTAGGTAATGTAACTGTTGAGCAATAGCAGTCCCACATTTTGACATATTTCCATGTCGCATGCCTGAAATTTAATGTACCTCTCCCCTAGTATCAGTGACGACTGGTAAGCGAGGAATACAGGTTTCTAACAATAGCCTACAGAGCAAGCATCACCATGACGTTTCTAGGTCTTTAAGGGTTGCCCCATTTCATAGAGGAAGTTTTCAACCACTAACCCTTGTCACTCTGTTCCGAGGGGCAACGTGGCACTCGAAAATTAGGTGTAGGGGTTAAGATATAAAATGAAATTGGGCCTAAGTCATGTGCCAAAAGTGTATATAAAATGTGGTTTTAGCAGCAGTTAGTATAAGTGAAAGAAGAAGCAGTGGTAGTAGTAGTACTTTGTTAGAGATGGAATTTCTGTGCTGCTGTTTTGGCAAGCACAATAAGAGTTTGTTCATCAAATCAATCAATAATTCTAAACTTTTAGTTTGCAGTGTAGCCACAGGGGAGCAAAATGGCTTTCCTGCAAAGCCTTCTCAATGTGCAATAGTCATTTAGCCTCAAGAATGGCTCAATATAATTATTTGGAATTGCCCACACAGCTCACATTAATATACATTATACTGTGTAAATGTGTGTCCTCCTATTTATTTTGATAGGAGTTGCAGAGAGGCGTACACAATCTGTATTTGTGAGTATGAGTGTATTAGTTTAGATATAATGTCAGTAAGTGATCCTATGAGGCAGCTCTAAGGACACCTCTCTTACCAAGAGGTAGCCACTTGATACACCAGCTGGTAATAAACCTGACTGACACTCATTGTTGATGGCAGGCTAAAAAGGCTCAGTCCTGAAGCTAAATGGCTGTTGCACACTGAAGGAGACACAGCCTGAAAGTCAGTACTGAACACAGAAAGTGAAGGAGCTTTCTATCAATTTGTGTGCTGCGGTGTTTCCTTGAAATCTCAGGCACTCAATCACACATGTATACTCTATGGGGCAATTTGCGTCTAAATAATTCTTTTGGTCTTTGAGTGGAGCCTGTTTGCATTTTCCTGCAAGAGACATAAAATGTGGGCTGCCTTCAGTGCAGGCATTTACATCGAGCTGTGGTTTATGTGAGCACTACATGCATCCATCCCTTTCCTAGTCATTCACTCACCCTTTCAAGCCAGACTCCTTTCTGAATTCCAAGATAACCTGACGTGAGATAATTGAGGAAAATCCCTCAGCTTCACACTCTTGGAACAAGTACAAAATGCAGAAAGTGATAAGAAATGTAAAGAAAAAACAGCCAAGTAATCACAGAACAGGCTTAAACCCTGGTCCCCTTGTTGCCATATGAAAGTATCACCACACAAGATAAAAATGTGATGATTTAAGAAAACCCACTTTTCTTATCCTGCTCTTTCTTCCTAAGTACTTCTCTGTGCCAAACCAGGACGGGTCCTCCTTGTCAAGGTTCTTCTCAAGAAGGAAGGGGGGAGGGGTTCAGGAGCTATAACTCTCCCGCTCTTCCATCTCAATCCCAAACCACTCAGACCCCTGTCGGGGAGCTGTCCTCCGTCTGAGTAACTGCACAGTGATGGATGGATTGACCTGGATAGGCTGCCATTTCCCCGGTTTATTTCAGGCCCTCCCCGTCCTCTATGCGTTCTATACTGTAAGTCTAGGTCAGTGGTTCTCAGTCTGAGGTTGTTTGATTTTGCAGGGGTAGTGATGGGATCAATTTAAGACTAGGAAAATATGCTTCAAATATAAATGTAAATTATAATCTTAGGGGGCAGGTCATGAGGGAAACCATCTGTATGCGTACTCCAGTAATAATGAGGGGGAAACAGTTGTTTCGGTGTCTGTTTGCCGCTATTAATTAGCAGGGTTAAGGCTCATTTATGCTCAACGTTAGATACATGTATTGAAGCATAAATTGACACGTACTTGTGCACATTTTCTGAAATCTTAAAAACATGGACAGACTTTCTAAACTAAACAAAAACAGGAGAAAAAAGGTTATAACAAAATGGCAGTTCATCCCTATGGCTTCATGCTTAGTAATCTAAAGTGCAAAGCTATCTACAATGCATATACAAGCATGGTTAGCTAGCGTGAAGCTAACACACGGACTAAAGACTAAACAATGAACAATACAGCCAAGTGCTAACAACGGCGCACCCAGCGTTAAGCAACATGGCTGACAACAATTAAACTGTGTTGAAGAACACAGCATTTCAACAAGCGGAAGGCCAAGGAGGAAAGCGACGAGCTAGTAACATCAATCCTTTGCCTCATCGTAGCTGACCCGGACAAAAAGTAGGCCAACACCCCAGCTTGGCCAATCCGCAGCAGCGATGTCACGCAGAGTCACCCAATTGGCGCTAGGCATCTGCACCTGGAGAGACATAAAGATCCTCATAAGAAACGAGAGCTCTCACTCTCCAGAAACATCACTGTTGCCATACACAATAACAATTACACAATGAAACATACGGCTGGTCGTAACAGAGCAGTGCTACCAGAAATCATGGGGGCAGTGCTGCATATTTCAAGCAAAACATAACATTTCAAAAACTGAGCAACGGAACAAATCAGTAATATGATCAAAAAATGTCTTCGTCCACATGTCACGATGTAATTTATGGCCTCAAAACCCAATAATGTTTGCAATGCTGCCTCCATTAAAAGGTACATTATGACCACTTCCTCCACCGTTGCCATGTTTATTGTTGTCAGAACCTTTTGACTCTGCCCCCTAGTGCCCTCTAGTGGATGTATCTATGCCAACTCTCTGTAACCCTTGGTTACAACATTTAATATGAGACGATATAATATGATAAGATACATTTGAAATAAACAGATATATTTTGGTTCATAAAAGGAGTATTAATGAGGCCTTAGGGTTCATACCAAACCCATCTGGAGCGTTAATTTGAACTCTTGAGTGTTTTAGTCGGAGCTGAGAACCATATGTTACGAATTCTGATGGATATAATTGGGTGAAATTGGCTCACAATGTAGGTCGTGGTATGATAAAATGAATATGAGAGCGACATCGGTGTGACACAGATAGCCATCGCTCATGCTTGGAATAACAACTTTAGTGCATTTTCATATTTGGTACAATTTACTCATACTGTGCTGGAGTGCGATCGCTCCACCTCTCCGCGCCCCTGTCACTCAGCTTTCACATCAGTAATATTGTTTTGTAACTGAGTACATTTGCGTCATCATCCATGTGACATTTATTAAGGTTATAGCTACAGTATAGAAAAGAGCACCAATAGCTGTAGCAATATTGGTAGCAATGTATGGTGGACTACAGTCTTGACTCTAATATATAAAGCTGTTTCTTTACATGTTTTACCCCGCGGAGGTACAGCAAGGGCGTCCATCATGCTAAATGAAGTTACAGGGCCTCTAATTAAATTTTCTTGCTACCCACCATCTAAATCCTTAAACGTAATGGTTGACAGATCACCAAAGCTGTCCAATTTAGAAGCTACACACAAGCTTCTCCTACAAGCTCTTGCTGGCTTGTATTTTCGGGGGTGTGAATATAAATAAAGCCAACTTGTCAATGACTATATGTTAAGGATGAAGAAAACACGCTGTATGTGTGATCACACCCTCGGCGGTGCTCGCCACGGGTTTGGGCGTCAGCCTGACTGGAACAAAGGGCACAGACACGCGATCATTGATTTCCCCAGTGTGGCATGTTTGCATCCCCATGTGCTTAAGCTCCATGCCAACTGGGCCAGCGCTGGGAGACCAGTGCCACCGATGCTGTCCAGTCATAATATCCGTACAAGCCAAGGGATAGACGAGAAGGCTTAAATGGCTTAATCAGAAATTCAGAGATCTCAAGTATGCTGTATTTGGATTCTTATGAAGCCCTCATATTGCAGATTAAGTCTGACCAACAGTTAGAAAACAATAAAATTACATAAAACAGATACTTAAAAGCTGCAAATTCTCAAATTTTAGAAATTGGAATTAGAAATTTGGCATAAATCAGTTTTGGAATTGGTAAAGTCTGGCATTTATTTTCTTGGAAGATTACTTACTTGATTTATTTCTCTAACAAAGCAGCTAGAAAACTAATAATTCCAGGATTATATTGAACTGCACATCCCAATAGACCTTAAAAAAAGACCCTTGTTGGATCAAACCATCACCTTTTAAACTATTATTGTAAGATTATGTGGCATATGTCTTTCTTTCTCCAGTAAAATGTTTAAAAAATGATCTGATAATGATTTAATGATACACATAATGTTACATATAGCCCCATTAAGGGCTCAGTTTCTGGAGAAACCCCTCCCCCTGAGCTCATCCTCGCCACTTCAGGTGCTCTGGATAAAAGCATCCATCCAAAGAACGCCTCTCTCGTTATTCAAACCAGGGAAGTGGAATGATAAAAGGGGGGGATGTCGACATAAGATGACACAAAGAAAACACAATAGCTAAAGAAAAGGCAGAAGAAGAGGAGATAGTGACGTGGAGTGAAACAAAGAGTAGATGAAGACAGAAGACATGAACGGGGGGGTGGGGGCGGGGGGGTACAGTAGAGCGACCCTCTTCAGAAAGAGACAGCAGTGCCACAGGCTCCCCCATTCACTGAGCCATTATCCTGACAAGTTTAAAGATGTCATTACTCAAATCCTCTTTTTCTTAGTTGTTATTTCCATAAATTACTGACGGAGAAAAGGCTACGATTTAATCTGGAATTAGACGGGCTGAGTTGAAATGACAGTGCCCTGTAGAGCTTTTTGTGAATAGGCTTATGGCAGATAAGGAATGGTACAATTAGATTTTGGGCAGGGTGAGGGAACGGGTAAAACACGAGGACTGTTGGGTTATTCTGCCTTCTCTCTCTCCGTCTCTCTTTCCCTCTCTTCCTCATCTGCCTTTTTCTCTCGCTCTTTCTAATCTTTCCCTCTCTGCAGTTCTCTCCTTATTTCGCTCTATATCAGTCTAACACGTCTGTCTCTGTATATGCTTCTCTGGCAGGCTCGTATTTTATTGCTTCGCTCTTTTGCCACTCACTTTCTCTCACTCTCTCTGGGCTCAGGCCAGCGATTTGGGAAAAATATATCACTCTTGTTTTCTCTAAATGAAACTTCAGGCCAGTATTTGTGACATGAAGTTTAATCCATCTTATTTTCTGTCACGTATATAATGTTACAACGTCAGATGTTCATATTGAAAGTGGCTAAAGTTTCAAATGATGAGGTAAACATATGTAAAAGTAATCCCTGTGTACGAAAACCTCAGGGTTCAGACTGTTCTGTTCTCTCTGCTTCTTCTGTCAAGACAAGCTTACGTCAGCTCGTGACTGATTTTTTACATGGTCATCTTCTCCAGACTCACTATTGCAAGTCCTTACATAACACAGGGGCCGTCCTGACTTGCCTGGAAAATGCCAGGGTGCTGGGAGCTACCCGTGTGTCTACTCTGTGCCAACTTTCAAGGGCGTGGAGGCAGGTTGCTAAGTGATAACCAGCACTGTATCATGGCCTCCTTACCAGAAATCCTGAGTGCAGAGCTAATCTTCTCCAGGTGTTGTTTTGTGAATGTGTACTAGGCCAAACATACTTTGGGACAGACGCAAAGCTCTTCGTAGCCCTGCACTAAAATGATCAACCTCTTCTTCATATTTACTACAGACAGATACTTACGAAGGAAAGGAAAGATATCTACCGGCTTTAACTGGTTGTTCCTTGTCACATGACATATGGTGAGCGCTTCTGTGTTTCAAAAGTTGAACTCTGTTTATCTCAGTGCCGCAACGGTGTTGCTCTGGCATTTGAGCATGCCTGTCAAATGTAATTTAAACAATAATTTTGTGGGTACAAAAAATGCGGCCCCCTACACTGCTACATGTAGCTACATGCTAACATCAAGGAAAATCTTGGTTGCCAATTTATTAATTTCCCCCAGATTTGGATCATATTCCTGCTGGAACATGTCAAATTGTGAATATTTTGAAAAAGAAGCTTATACTGGTGATTTTTAATGGTTAAAAATACCACTGTATTTCTTTACAGTCAAACTGCTACATGTAGCTACATGCTAACATCAGGGAAACATGTAATCCTGGTTTCTGATTTTTCACAAATAAAAGTGACTGCTATCCTGCACTTTTTTGCGCCCTCAAATTGAATTGTTTTCGATGTAGACATGAGGCAGTCATGTTGTCGTGGTGTCCACAAGTGCCTACTTTTCAAGGCGCGGCAGCTGCGTCCTCACATAAACTCAAGGCGCCGCCATCAAGTTTTGGAATGCAGCATCGCACACCGCATGTCATGTGACAAGAAACAACCAATCACAGCCAGCAGATATCTGTCCCTTCTTCCATAAATATCAGTCTGTGGTAAGTATCTGTCCCACAGACAATATTCTGTGAGTGCTCTGCACTCAGGATTTCTGATATAAAGGCTATGATTTGGTACTGGTTATGGTCGCTTAGCAACCTCCCAGCCAGCATTTGTATGTGGGGCCCATGTGGGAAGTCGATGGGTTGAAAAATGGGCCCCATGGGTTCCATATCGGCCCCCGTATCAGTTGCCCACATCAATGGCTTTACCCAAGTGGGCCCCACATGGTTATGCTAGGGCTACCTGGGTACCAAGTGGATATGGGCCCAAAATATCTTGGGTAAATCCACACATGCGGGCAACTGGCATGGGGCCTGATATGGAACCCATGGACAATCCCAAATGGGGCCCATTTTTCAACCCATCTACTTCCCACATGGGCCCCACATACAAATGCTAGCTGGGCTCAGACGCAACCTGCCTCTGCGCACAGAGTAGGCATAAGAGTTGTGCCCAGCATCCAACCTTGTGTTTTCCGGAAGGTTTAAGACAAGTGTACGCCCCTTACAGTCATTCCTGGACTGTAATGACGAAGACATAGAATGTTATGTAGTGTAGTGTTTGGTCTTCCAACATTAAATAATGCCAGATAAAGTAATATTTTTCTTGCTCAAGTCAAAGAAAGGCATATTTTTAAGTACATTTGGCTGGTTCTACTCAGACAAATTAACCACTTTAGTCCACATTCATAAAGACAGTGTATTGTGTTAGTGAGTAACTTGACATTCCTCAGTTTTATTCAGATTTAATCATGACATTCATGAGTGCAATTATGTTTCTTGATACATAGTCGATGATAAACGAACAACGTTCATCTTCCAGCCCTAGTTTTCCATCATCCCCATGCCTCTCTCCAACATACTTTATTTCTCCATCAGTTCCCCCATCTATCATTCTTCCCTGTAAACCTGTTTCCCTCTTCCTCTCTCTTTCACCGAGCCTGTAGTGCTCGTTGTGGGCAGGAGCCTGTAAAGCGTTCTCCGAGAGCCTCTCTAATGACCTCAGAGACCCGGATGCCCTGCTTCGGCTCCGGCTAATGGAGGGAATGCAATTAACTTCAACACTGGCACCTGAGAGGCTGGAGCGAGGGCGCGCGTGTGAGATGTGCGCGTGTGCGAGAGAGCATTCGGAAGTAACAGATTACACTTAATGGGATTACAGTGACTCAGGAAACACCCAGTTATCAGATTACGGATGAGAAATATGCGATTGCTTATTTGATTACTCACAAAAAAAAAAAAGAATCAAAGGGGAAAAGCATTTTGACTGCACATCATTTTTGCTTGAAAAGAGTGAACGGTGTCAGCTGATGGGGTTTTATTAAATACAGCAGAATAAATGACGGTCCTCAACAACAGCACTGTCCACAATCCTGATTCTTTAAATCAGAAGAAATAATCCACTTAGCTTCATAATCTACATTATATGTTTTACAGGCAAAGTAATCCAAAAGTAACAGAGCATAATCAGATTATGTTGCCGGGTCGGGGCTAATCCCGTGGATTAGGTTACTGATTGCCATTTTAAACTGCCAATCAGTCCGACTGTATGTAACATTGTATTCAAAAAGTAACCTTCCCCGTCCGGTGTGTGTGAATGTGTGTTTGAGAAGGCGAGCGTGCACCTGCTCTACTTGCCTGTTTGTACGAGGGCATCTTGAGGGAGAGGAGAGAGGAGGAGGAAGAGGAGGTGGGGGGGGCTCTGTTGCTAGGCAACGGGGGGCAGCGTATCGTTGGAGGAGTCGGTAGCTGAGTGGTTATGTACTGCTGCAGGCTCTGGTCTCTTAGTGCCCCCCTCCCTCCTCTCCTCTTCTCCTGCACCACCACCACTACCACCACCACCACCACCAGCGCCACCCTCCCCCCTCCCCGCTCCTACCTCCCCCCTCTTGCCCTGTACAGCTCTACGGTTACCGTCGCTAGGCAACTGCCTCCGTGCTCTGCCAGCGTGCTCGGTAATTGGCCGGTGGCATGGCGGCGTGCCGTTGCCAGATCCAGCCAGCTGCACTGACTACTGCCTCCTCATGTTTCAGTGCACCCCCCCACCCCACCCTCCCCTTCTCTCTCACACACACACATACATACACCCCGCCCCCTCGCCTCCGTTGCTAGGCAACACATTCAGGCATCCCTGCCTCCCGGGAATATCATTGGCCAGAGCGGGATGGCCCAGACCTGCTGCTCTGGGTGTAAGTGAGGCAGTATGAAGGGATACATGTCCACAATGGGGACATGCATGGATGGAGAGCAGGGGACATGGCTAATTTCTGGATCTCTAAACCAAAAGCAATTAAAGTCTACACCTTTACATTACTAGAAAATAGTTGCCTGAACAGTGCCTGTGTTTACATGCACAAAATATTTCAGATTTTGTCCTTATTCCAAAAAAAAAAAAAAACAATATTCCTAGGGAGCTGTTGACATGGCTAATGATAATGAATATTCCACTAATATTCCTGTTTACATGCAGCCATGCAGCCTCCAAACACATGGCTTAACATGTCATTCATCACGTCAAAATCTGAAAAAGTGGAACAGCAGGTGGCATTTTGCATCTTTGCATTAAACCAGCTTTATTTTTGAAAGATTTCCAGGGGAAGCGGACTTGTTCGACTGGGTAAACACAGCCACCTTCTTGAAAAGGACGGTGTTGCGATATTTGCACGTATCAAAACTAGACTTTCCACCTCTGCATACAACGTGCAAGGTACCCTGGGTGTGTTGGTTGTTGATGTTCTGGGACGCTGTGTCAAGTTTTGCCTGTTACATGCATTGTCTTCTTTCAAAATAAACTTCCGTTTTCACAGGAAATTTAATGTTTACATCCAGTTTCTTTCAAAATAAATGCACTGACGATTGACGCTTTTTTTTCTTAAGCAAAAAACATGTGGTTGGGTTAGGAAAAGAGAACAAGCTTTGGCTTTATAATCTTACGGGATGCAAACACCACTCTTTCGGTGTTTGTTGGACCCACCCCCACACCTCCTGCCCGCTCTAGTTGGACTTTCGCCGCCTTAGCTTTCGTCCTTGTCTTGTTGCATGTCCCCCTGACGCCACTAGGCGCTGTTCAACTAACGGCAATCGGCCGTATGTCATGCCAACGTTAAAGGATGCCTTTTTTTGTGGTGTCTGACACCGCAAGTCACTGCGGAGTCAGACTAGGGCTCCAAAAATCTCTTAATTTCTACGATTTTTGTACGTTTAAAAGATGTGTTTCAGTCTTCCAACCAGAAAAGTGGGCTCCCACATCAGCTTTACAACCTGTTTGCTAGTGAAAGAAGAGATTTATTTTCGCGAGGACGTACCAGCAGATTGTCTTGTTTTTCTCTGTTCATTATTTTGCATCTAAACGACCTATATTCAGATTTAATTTTGCTCTTAATGCTAAATTTGGAACTACTTAATATTGTGCACCTTACGTGCAGGTAATGACAGCTCGGTGGAGTAATATATATTCAGTATTCAGTTAAAGGGGGAAAAAAGTCTGAATAAATCCTAATTGATTAAATGTTATCAACTTGAATTCATTAGTGGTGGGTTTGTGTTGTCACTTCATGGCTGCCTACTGGAGGTCAGCCTTTTCTCACTGGTTTATTTATCACCTCATCACGGCTGTAACCTTATGCACCTCTGTTTCTCACCATCAAACCGTACATGATTCCTGTTAATGGGCCGCTCTGTGACATGGCTGCTTGCTGAGTACGTGCTTGAGCGGCTCATATGTTCAGCTTTGCCGTAGAATCGCCGCTCATGTTTGGCACATTTGCCACAGAAACGCACCTTTAATTGGAGCACAGACGTACTGTATACATTATTGATTTTTCACCCTCTGCCCCCGTGAACAAATCCACGCACAATCAGCGAGTTTCTACAACAGCTGGTACAGATAATGGCACCGAACTAATGCTGGCTTTATCCCGGCACTCTTCTCAATCTTCACCGTCTTCACAAAGCAGTTGATCCATTGATTGTGTCCCGTTTGATAATTCAACAAATTAAGCCTGTTTTTGTGTCGGAGCCACTCAAGCAGAGCTGGTCAGTGTGTCAGTGTGTCTGTATTCAACCACGAGCCACCGGTCCAGATGGGATGTGACTGATGCAGGTGACATCTTTCGGAGCTGGACGCAGCTGGCAGATTGCGGGTTCCTTGCCATTATGCCGTGTGACTGGCCTAATTATCGCTACACCCCCCCATCCCCTTTCCCTGCCGGCATATCTGCAGCCTCTTCTGCCTTAATCCACTTCTGCGGCACTTCTCTCCTACTCTACTTTTCCCTCTCCTGGTCTCATCTCACCTCCTCTTCTCACTCTCTCATCCACCTTGCCTCTAATCCCCCCCCTACACACCCCTCCCTCATCCTCTCCCTCTCCACTTCTTCTCTCGCTCCACTTCTCTCTACCCTCTACTCCTCTTCTGCGTGTTCAGCAAGATTGGAGACCAGTGGGAGCTTCTCCATCTCTGTGTTAAGCATTGCTTTGCTCTCTTTTTAGGCCCTAAAAAAAGTGAAAGGAGGCACAGGGATCTTTATCGTATAAAATATAGAACCTCTGCAGCCCAAATGTGCAAAAGCATCACCTTGAAGGTATCCAATATTTGGATTCATGATTCCACACCAGCATGACCACAGAAGAGTGCGGACAAATAAGCGTGTGATTGGTGGACGAGCAATGAAACAGGTGCTAATGTTTTTTTTTTTCCATCCCCCAGGTGAGAAGCCGTACAAGTGCTCGTGGGAGGGCTGCGAGTGGCGATTCGCCCGGAGCGACGAGCTGACGAGGCACTACCGCAAACACACCGGCGCCAAGCCTTTTAAGTGCAACCACTGTGACAGGTCTGTCAAAACACACCTCTCCCTCCTTCCCTCTCCCTTGTATGTTTTTCTTCCATTTTCCAAGGGTTATTTGAAGTACTTCCACTAGCGCAGCGGGCCATGTTTCCCCGTTGTGTTTTGTACACAGTTTGGTTTAGTAAAGAAGTGCTACAAGATGCTGGTAACACACCCAAATGTGTTTGGTACTGACCCAGTTTAAAAGTGTGCTGGCAGGATTACTAATGTGGGCTCCTCTGCAACACACGCAAGACCCAACCTGCTCAGTCTTTCAGTGGGAATCCAAAGGGTGCTTATTCTGCTCTATACCGACATTAGGCCCTGTGCAGCATATTAATAGTGCATCTCCTCACATGACGTTACATGGCCTTGATATGGAGGCTGCTTTCACACTGGGACAGAGGTGTAAAATGACTGTAGAAGCCATTAGCACCATCACACATCACTGGTATAGAATATTAATTTGAACTTAAAGGGACAGTTCACCCCCAAATAAAGGTATTTTCCCTCTTACCTGTTGTGATATTTATCAGTCCAGATTTTTTTGGTGTGGGTTGCAGAGTGTTGGAGATGTCTGCCTTCTTTCAAATATAATGGAACTAGATGGCAATCAGCTTGTGGTGCCCAAACATAATCCACAGATCGTCTTGTGCCGCCCACTCTTACCGAACAAACAACCACAAAGGTCGACTGTGCAAGCAGCTTAGTATGACCCATACTTAATGGCGCCCTCTAGTGACCGTAGTAATTAATACAGGAGCAGTGGCAGATGTAAGGTGTCAAACAGCCACAAGACTTTCACCCAAGAGAGCGGTGTTTGTGTCCCAGTCAGCATCGATTTTTTCATAACAGCGTAGCCTAGTGTGCTTGTATGCATAGCATGCTATGCTAGTGATGTCTGCGATGTATGTCACATGACATACACCATGTTACGTTAGTGACAAAAGTACTTACTTAATGCCAAAGCGTGATGTTTTTTCTAAACCTTACTGTGTAGTTTTGGAAGGGGACTGTGACCGTTTCATGACGTAAGGAACGTGTTTAAAACTGCAACACTGGCACCGCCGTAGCGCATCAAGTGCCACCTTTAGCACACACTGGAGCTATCGTGCTGCAGCTTGTCAACAGATGACAATGCAAAGTTATTATTAGTTTTACAAGAAAGATCTGTTTTAACTCCACCTCAGCATTAGCTTAAAATCTTATGTGGAGAGCCCCTAATGAAACTTGATTTCTCATCTTCAGAGCCGATCTTCAGAGCAATGACTCACCAGGTAGTATCTTTTTAACTATTGTCTTTATAATGATGGGATTGTGGGTGAATTATCCTCAAGTCTCCTCGTCCATTCTTCGTCATACACAAGACACAGCAACAGCTACAGAGTTCTCTTTATACATCAGTGGTGAGGAGAAGAGTCGAGCTACCACAGGAGCAGAGAAAAAGAGCTGCTACTGGTAGCTGGTATGTATGTGCAGAGAGTAAATGGGGGAAAAATTCATTTAATTTCAGGGGTGGCAAGGCTGGAAATAGGACAGTGACATGAAGTGCAGCGGGACGGGGCATCCAGGAGTGCCGACGCTTGTCTAGCGGCTGCCGGTGTGGGGTCGTACATTGTAAATAATCCGGGCATATTTTTGTCACTGGTGTGTTTCGGCCTTTAGCTTGGTAATATAGTACGTTGTTTTGAAGCCTGTCATATACGTTGCTTTGGAAGTCAATGGAAATCTGTGTTTTCTGTCCTGTAAGTATGAAAGAGCAATACTACCAAACTACACCTGGCAACCATATCACCGTGCAAAGTCAAGCGTTCATCTGCTCATCTACGAGAGGCTCATGACAGAATGTAAACATTGATGGTGTCCTCCTCTGCTGAGCTGTGACGTTAGCTTGGTCAGTGGCGCTAAGAGAGCTAACAATAGATTGCTCACAACAAGGTCTGTCGATTATCTTGAGTAGCCGGGTCATGGTTTCTAGAAAAGGGACATTGCTGTTGAGTTTTTCAAATGTATTTATTTGGCACTTTGAGCACCACAAGCTGAGTGCCATCCACTTGCATTATATTAAAGACAAGGCGGACATCTCTACGGCTGATATCTCCAACACAAAGCAACTCACACCAAAACAATCTAGACTGATAAATAGCTCTACAGGTAAGAGGAGAAATATGTATTTTTGATATATGGTTAGCTGTCCCTTTAAGTTTGTTGGGACTACTTTATTATAAACAATGCTAACATTTGTTAATACTTTTTAGAACTATCTACTTTTTTGGGCTGACAAGTTCTGTCTTGACTTTGACGTAGACCAATTATTTAATTTATTACGTATTCCTTATTTGAAAAAGGCGCCAGTTTTGGTGTGTGACATTTTAGAGGAAAAACATATTTAGGGGATTTCAGAAGCCACCGTGACCCAAAATACAGGTGTGTGTGTGTGTTACTGTAAGTCAAGCCTCAAGCTGGCCCCGTGATTGGAGAGACTATCCTGTAAACCGGATGATTCCTGGTCTGATCCCTGTGACCCAAGCACCGTGTCCTTGACCAGGAGTGACCAGCAGAACAGTTTACCACACACACACAAACCATTTAAAAATCGTTCTTTAAAATGTGATCATTTAGTGCATGTGGTGACTCAGAAATTGATCTCTAATTTGTCCACTTCCTGTTTACCGTCTTCCAAAGCAGAAAATATCCTCCTAATCTTTAACAGAGGTGTGGAGGTGCATGGCTTTGTCACTTTGAAGACTTGATCCGATGTAATTCGCCCCTGCGACTCTGCGTCTTAATGAGTCGCCCCGGCTCCTGTTTAATTATGAACCACAGCAAAATGTTAATTTGCCGGGCTCCAGTGGCAAAATCATCAAACATTCAGGAGCCATTATGGAAAGATCAGCTCAGACTCAGACACAAAAATCTTTACTCCTGTTTTAATTACGCCCTTCTGTCTGTGATCCGGCCCTCGGTGACACCTCTGGGATCTCGAAGCAATATTGTCTTCAGGAGCCACAAGGCAAGGGACGCAGGGGTGAAAGAAATTTGGGTGAAAAGGGTCATTCTGAAGGTATTACACTGGAAAATCTATAGTTTTTTTTTTTTTTTTTATAAAATGCAGCATTGAGTTCTTTTACAAAATAAAAACACCATCATGGCCAGATTGTCAAGAAACATTGAGAACACTTTCTTAAAATTTGGGTGTAAATTCAGTTTAGATCCAATCATGGGCGGATTTTGAGACAATAGGCCCCTGGGCACAGACATGCAAAAGGCCCCACCACCTCTCCTACAAAGGAGCAAGACACGCAGACTTTGTAGGGTTTTTTTCCCCTCATTTTTTGGTTTATTTTGCATGTGTTTGCAGTTGTTCCGAATCTTTTCGTGGTAATTTTGTGTCTCACTGTGTTTTTTTTGGGTCCATTTGTACTAATTTTGTATCTTTTTGGGTCGTGTATGTCTCTTTGTAGTCATTTTGTGTCTCCATGTAGCTCCTTTGCATCTTTTTGTGGCCATTTTGAGTATCTTCCTGATTAGCACATGTTAATTTGAGGGACATTTTTAGGGCTGCAACTAATGATAACTTTCATTGTTGATAAATCCGTTGATTATTTTATCGATGTATCCATAAATTGGTCAGTTTATAGAATGTCAGAAACCGATGAGCTCAAAATGATGTCCAAAAATATTCAATAAACTGTCACAGAAGAGTGAATAAACCAGAAAATATTCACATTTAGAAAGCTGGAATCAAGAATTCATTTATTTTTTCTTCCTTAAAAACATAACGTGATATTATTTGAAACCCTACTAGCACGTAGATTGATATTATTAAATTGGAAGCCAACACAAGCTCATGCCCATTCTGCTCTTGTGAAAGATATGATGCACCTCCTGCATTTTGGAAGGGATTAAATTGTCTTTAAGAGGGTGTGAAAACAAATTCTACCAGATCTGGCAACCCTTTATAGGCCACTTTAAAAAAGATGCACTAAGTCCTTCCATTAACTTAGCTTAGTTTAAATGATAAAACCCCCACCTCTTGTTTTAATTATCTTTTTTTATTTGATTTTATTTTGATTTTTTTAAATGTTTTAAATAGAATGGTAAATTTTACCTGTAAGAATTATAATTTGCGAACTTTTTTTGCCGTACAACTCACTCTTTTGAGTATTTTTGATTTTTGACTTGTCGAATATCTTCTTTATTTTTCTATCAGAAATTCTGTTTTCACTTTCATATTGCTGCCGTTGTTTGAAACTAAATTAAAAATTTGAAAACCCAATAAAAGCGTTGGGAGAAGAAAATCAATTTTGAAAATATTTGGCAATTACTTTAAGGCCAAGTGGAGCCCTGACATTTTTTGGTAGCTTTTGTCATTTTATAGCTTCTGCATTTTATTTTTATTTGTTTTTTTTTTTTGGCACATACATGCAGCTGAAAATTCACAAAGGTGTCATCTGCATGTGTATATGTGTGTGCAGCCTCTCAGACAGTTTGATAACAGGTCACAATACAGCATGTTATTGAATATGTGACCTCTTGAATCATGTATAGCTTCATAATGAAGGGACAAAAAGAAATGACTCTTCACCTGGGGTACTTTGCCCTAATGTGTGTGAAAGAGTGTGTGTCTCGGTCATCCGTGCATGTACGTGAGTGTGTGTGTGAGAAGGAGCAGAGGGCCAGGCGGTGTCAACTTAATCAGGTCTCAGCTGGACAGACTGTAAATACAGTATCCCTCCCTCCTCATCCCTGATTTCCCACCTCCCCCCACCACCACCACCACCAGACCCCCCCCTGCAGGCACATCCCTAATTCGGGCCCACCTCTGTCATGTGTCACAAGGCGCCCTACCCCTCCAGCCCAACACACACACACACACACACATACACATACACCCTGCTGAGATGAAGAAAGAGGGGAAACAGGGGAGACAGAGAAGACGGGGTGGAAGATTGAGGATGGGGGGAGGAGGGGAGGAGGAGACAGACCCACGGTGTGCCAGCTGGTGTCGTGCCCCCGAGTCGTGACTCATACTTTACCATCTGTCTCGCCGAGCACACACACACACACACACACACACACACACACTCTCTCTCGCAGTAACACACACACATAAACACCCCTGCACGTCTCCTGAGCCGTTCATTAATCTCACATGTGTCTGTCAGCACGCACACACTCGTGTTACTGCAGAAGACAGTGACACACACACACACACACACACAGATATACGTGCAGGTGTGACAGTAAGACAGATGACTGGTGGCTCATCACAGTGTAACTCCCCCTCTTGGCCAAACACTGATTCATCTAGACATCTTAGACAGTTGCCTCTGTCTCAGTGGAAAGAGCCAATCTGAAACTGGTGTCCAAAAAAAAAATCAACAGTTGCAGAGCTGTGAAAGGGAGTCTGACTCCCAAACTGGGGCTCCATATTTAAATACTTTTTAGTTTACCAGAGTGGATTTAGGGACATTTTTACTGATTTTAAATGTCATTTTATTTGAAGAAGAGTTGCCAAATTGCTTGTAAGGAGTATTAACAGATGCCCATTTAAAAATGTAAATTTAAGACCATTTATTTATTTTTTTGCTTTAAAGGGTGTCTTCAGTATTTTTCAGCACGGACCCAAAGTCCACGTTTTTATGTCTGAGTGAATAATAGAGACAACCATTTTTGAAATTGGTCCAAATTTTAACAAGTGTCTTGCAGCCAACAACAGAGAACCAGACTGCAATGTAGCCACTTGGGGCATTTGTGCACTGTCAATTTACATCCACTAAAAGTGCATGTTTTTGCCACTGACAGGCTCAGATTGTTATTCTAAGTGTCTGACAACATTATGAAAATGAGCCCTACAGAGATAGACCTTTTGTTGTTAAAGAGTAAGATCCTTTTTGTTTAACCAGACGCAGCCACCAAACTCCATTTAAATAATCAGTAATTTAAGCATGTATAGAGTCAGCATATTTTCACATCTAACTAGGTGAATTAAGGGTGTATTTCAACCAAACCAGAGCTGGTGATTGTCGGAACAGTTGAAAGACAAACCAAGATGGGTTCTTTTTGTAGATCTATTTTATTTCTATTGACTTAGATGAAGTGTGTTTTATGTGGATAAAATTACCGTTTATTTAAATGGAGTCTGGTGGGTTTGTTGATGGTGATTTCAGGGCTGCTTCTGGTTAAACAAAAAGGATCTTATCCATTTTTTTTAATTTAAATCAGTGTCATTACAGAGTAGATTTGCATACACAAAGATTTTATCTTGGTGATTTGGTGCATGACAATAAAACAGTGCAAAAGTCAAAAGACAGTATATAAAACAAAAATGGACAACAGAAAAAATTAAAATAATTTAACGGGGATGTGTGCAAATTAGTATGAAGTATAAAATACAAGAATATGTGCATGTGGAAAGATAGTAGAGATTTGTGTTACTGTGATATGCTGATGTCTACATGTTGTTTATTTTGCTAGGGTTGAGCCAAATACTCAATAAAATGACTATCTTGTATGGGTAGTGTACTTTATGAGTACCATCTGAGTCAAATTTGTCAATAACTATATGTGTGATGAAGGAAACTCCTCATTGGGATAGCTGTGTTCAACTGCTCTTGTGATCGTAAACGATCCGAACCGCAATTCTGAGATGTTCTGTAAATTGTTTTCTTCTTTCTTTTTCTTTAACAAAAAGGTCTATCTCTGTCGAGATCCTTTTTATAATATTGTCAGACACTTACAATGACTATCTGAGCCTTTCAGTAGCAAAAACAAGCACCTTTAAAGGACATACACTGACAGCGCACAGTTGCCCATTAACATACCACAGGCAGCTGCAGCAGTCTCTCTCAATACTGGACCAATTTTTCTTGTAGTTACTTAGATACAAAACATGGAAAACTAGAGTGAAGTTTGAAGAAATACCAAAGTTGCTCTTTAACAACCAACAAGCAAATATTTTTTATCAGAAAATTCATTCAGAAAATGTAGCAACTTGGGAGCAATTTTGTCACATCTTGGTTCTTTTTTCTTCCAAACATTCTCAAACTACACCACTTTACTCGAAAACAACTCTCTTTCTCAAATATTTCTTAACACACTAATCGCCAGTACATGCAGCTCCCAATTACCTAAAAGAAAGCAACACATGCCTTTTGAAAAGCGCTCCTCTGGGGAGCGGAGCTGTAGTATTAGTTCAGCGAGCATGCAACAGAAAAACACTGTTGATCTAGTAGCAGTGATGAAAAAGTAGGTCTCCTGTAATGGGTACTGCATCTTTATGCAAGCATGCATGGCATAAACAAAACACCAGCTGAAAGCATACATTATGTCAATTTGTGGCAATCAGGTTGAAATAATCAAACATTTTTTAAAAATAGGCCAGTGCACTTCTAGAGCAGGTTTTCACTGTGCAGCTCGAGCAATTCTACAAGCCTGATTTCAGATGAGAGGTTTCGATTCATCTAATTTAGCTAACGTTTTACAGCACATGTTTTGCGTGCTGCTTTTTTCTCTCTCCCCCCCTCCACACTGTTTCAACAGATCCATCTGTGGGCTCTCTAGTTATTCATGGCGCAGCTGAAGTCATTAGGAGTGCTGCTGAAAATGCTGATTATGAATTAGTTACACATATACTAATTGCGTGTGCATTAGTGGCTCAGCGCTCACTAGCTAACAGCAACATTTAGCTCAATCGACAAAACAAACTTCTTCCCCCTGCATTGGTAACAAGCTAACAAGCTGTTCTCTGTTTCCCTCTCTTTGGTTGCAGGTGTTTCTCGCGGTCAGATCACTTGGCGCTACACATGAAGAGGCACATCTGAGGAATTTGAGAGAGGTCAGCGGGAGTGGAAGAGAGGGGAAGGGGATGGAGGCGGAGTAGAAGAAGGAGAGGGAGCATCATCTGCAGAGAAATAACACCATGGATGTTAGAGAGAGAGACGGCAGGATGGACTCAAAAAACACCACATTGGGCCCTTCTGGACTGGAGGGAGAAGCACCACACAGGGACGCTGACTACAGACAGAAACACAGACAGGCAGACAGACGGATCCTAAGTAGTTCTGTCAATCTGTGCTCAACCAGTTGGTCCATGATTCCACAGTGACACGTTGTCACCTCACAAATGTCTCCCGGTGTTGTCGCATGGACGATACAGACGCTCCATCCCACCCTCCGTATGTGTCTCAGAGGGGATGTCACACGATGAATGGTGGACCACGTGCCTGTAGTTGGCAGCTCTTTGTTGTAGTCGTCCTTGCAGTCTTTGCAATTGTCCCTCGGCGATACGCTCCCGAAATGTCAGCCCTGTCCATGCAGCAGTGCACCAGCGGGCTCACCAACGCCAAACTGGACCAGTTGTACAGTCATTTCAGCGCGCTAACAGCAGAAGTGCTGTTTGTATATTCAAGATTTCCTCTTGTTAGAACGTACCTTGAGCTGAGGAGAACAGTGAATTTCCAACAGTAGCTAAATAGCATCATCTCACAGGGTAAGCAAGCAAGAAAGCTGGCTTTCTCCCCCTCAAACCTGCCACAGCCTTTACAAATCGCCAAAGGGTTTATTATCTTACATATAGGACAGATAATAATTTGTCAGTTTTTCATCTGACCTCTGTCACATCTGCCAACTGGATCCATTTATAAATCCTTCTGGTTCGATGGCATTGGAGCACTTGTTTGAACGGAGCATTAGATTGGATTTCTCAAAGACTTGAGGATGGGAGTGTGTTGCACTGATGTGCTTCAAAGACTGATTGAGGTCATCCAGAGGACTGGCTTGCTTTATGAACACCATCCATTGAGGGTTACCACTGGATGAGGCTAACTAATCTACTCTGGGAAAGACTGTTCATCTCCTAGAATGTCATCTGAAATCGAGCGTCTCTAGGGATGCTAAATGGCTCCTGAGAGTGTTTTCCCTCTCCAGGATATCAGCTCCTACGAGTTGTTGTCAGGAACTGTTGCACAATTGACTCAAACTTTTTGTAAAAAAAAAAAAAAAAAACCCATAGTCTTGAACTGGGAGACAATTCGGGACTCACCAAACGCTGGCTTCCACGTGCCGTCAAAGTGCGGACAGCCACATGCACAAGTTGAAGCAGCTAGCTGACTGCGATAGCACACCGAACGCAAACAAGATCACTATGTATGATAAAGGCTATATTCTTTCTAAGAAAAGATTCTCCTATTTGTTCAAAACAGACAATTGAAAAGACCATTTTGAAGAACACATTGGAAATGGATGCAGCCAAAAAACAAGTGTCTACTGTGGATGCCTGAAATGATCTCTTTGGCCTTTGAGAGTGATTGGCACCCAACAAGTCACTGGGTTGAGGAGGGTTTTTTGTCTTGTTCGCACCACCCATGCAGAACTCTTCTAATTTAGCAGCTCTCAGACTCCATCACAGAGAAAAGCAGCACTCAACAGCTCTCCTAATCGGGCCCTATGCATATCCAAGAACATTCCTGCTGACTTTCTGACCATACGTATGTCTGAATGCAGATCGCTGGACACGGAAGGACTTGTAGGAAGACACAAATTCAATCAATTGGGTGGCTCTATTTAGAGCAAATCAATGTGAATGTATCTGTTGTAAGTCTGTACATGTTGCTGGGCCCATGAAAACACTCGGTGTGTTGTTGGTAAGATCATACCAGACACCATTTGTGTTTTTACAGTAGTTTCTCTTTCTCACATTAGGACTGACTTGGAATAACTAGCTAGTCACGGCTGGTAGCTTTTGACATTTTACTGGCCATACTGGACCGGCGGGGAGGTCACGAGTGCAGATTTCCAGTGGGTGGCTGAAATGGGTAAGGGGAGGAACATATCTGCCCAGTCAGCAAATGATAACTGCCCCATCAGCTCATGAAACTGCAGTGAAGTGAAACCCACACACGAGACACATACATACACTCCTAGAAAACTGGAATTAACATTTGTCCTTGGTGATCTGACTTCTGTCTGACAGAACAAAGAGGCATAAAATCTAGCATTTGCTCTGTCTTTAATCCACATATAGAAATGAATTTTGGCATGATCATCGACTCAACTCAAGCGCACACAAATCAAACAGGCAGCTTGGACGAAAGTAGATTGTCAGGATTCATACGAACGTGATTGGGAACAACTATGTCAAGGTGTTTATTCTTTATTTTACAAGACTTTTAATACTTTTGAGGCACACAGCAGCAGCCTGCTTTTTGGCAAGGAAAGCAGTAAATTGATTTCACTCTGTATACCAGAGACGCATTTCAATTTCGAGGTATCAACGCAGCCCAGCTCAATCATATCTAGACATGATCTGTCTGCGGCTCTGGAAGTAGAAGCTCCTGCTCCGCATAAATATTGAACTCTTTCTGTCTAAATGTGCAAACAAGCCCAGCTCCCTTTTATATTGAACACCCAGGCGACAGGCCTTCACTTGCAAAAACAGGAGGGAGTGACCGAAATAGAAACCAACTGCTACATGTTTTAACTGCTGGTTTATTTTCCAAGGAGACCAAAAATTCTCACTGGCCATCCAGGTTGCAGCTACAACATTTAAATGCTACCATTCTTTGTGTTTGTTGGCATTAATGAAAGTCATAGATACTGACTGAAATATTGAGATTGGTTTGCAGAGGTAGAGTTGTTCCGATAGCAATACCAGTTTCAGAAATGTCTCCCATACTCTTTAAAATGCCAGATCGGGTATCAGCAAGTTTACAAATCTATGCATCGATCCGATACCATGTAATTTTGTATGAACTCAAAAAACATCAAAGTACTCTATTTACTATTCGTAGAAAAATCTCAAGAACCCTGCAGTCTTGAAATTAACTTTAAAAGACTACCACTCAGTCACCATTGTAGCTTTCTAACAAGTGCTGTAGTGCAACTGTATTTCTTAAGAAGTATTGTAATACAGCAATGTTTTTCAGAGACTTTATAAAACTAATAAAGCCAACACTGAATGCCTTCTCTGATGATCTATCCATTTATCCGCATTGAAAGGAGTTGTTGTTGTCGTTCACTGTTAGCTAAAGCCTACTAGGTGCAAGATGTATCCTATTACGCTTTGGGTTGGGTCTGACGACAAGGCTGTCTTGCTTCCAGAGGCCATGCGCAATAGAATAGCATGACATTAACCCCATCATAGTATCAGTAGATCTGTACTATAGTCTTTCAACAGTTCTCACTCCCAACTTGTCAAATACCACCGCTTTATCAGTGGTCAGAGACACACGACACACAGAGACATCCTTTGTGGTGGTATGATATGCACCAGGTGGCTGCAGTTTGTGACTATTGTGATCTTACTACCACTAGATGGCATTAAAAGTATCCACAAATGAGGACAGCAGGTCTAAGTTAAGTAGGATGAAGTATTAGGTCAAGTAAACCCAAAATGTCGTGTCCAGATATTAGGACACAGGATCTCCGGAGGTTAAGTGAAAACATATTGTTCCTTTCTAAACCGAACCACGTGCTTTTGCTGCCTAAACTTAAGGAACTAAACCTAAAAGGAAGTGTTTTACCTACACTGGAAGTTAATCTTGAAAAAGACTGTATGTAATCAGCAGAAACTGTACATTTCCTGTAAAAAGGGAAGTGCATTTTAAAAAGACAAAATGCATGTAACTAAATTGACATACTGTTACTGGGTCCAAAACTGATGCAGGCGGGGATCCATAGCGCATCATACATTGAGGTGTAGGTCCACTGACAAAGCAGGCCAGAGTTGGGATGAGAACAGATTTTATTTGGCTTTTTGACACTGAAAAGGGTTAGAAGTACATAGCAGTGGCATCGGATCGGTACTTGGTATGAGCCTGGTACTCAAGTATCAGGTATCGGAACAAGTGTTGGGATGGGGTGGATGGTATCGGAACAGCTCTATCTAGGAGATGTAAAAATATCTAGTTCAGATGGGAATATCAGAGCAGGTTTGTGGTTTGTCTGCTCCGCAGAAGGTGGAAGATAAAATGAAGAATAGCAGTTTAACCAATGGGTTAAAATTGTATCACCAATGGCAGCTCTACTTGTGTGTTTCAGTATTTTAACAGGGCACTCTCCTGTTGAACTGAATGGTTGCGAATGTGTGGGAATGTCGAGAGTGTTTTTTTTTTGTTGTTGTTCATGTTCTGTACCAATCATAGAAAGCTGAGGATTTTGGACTGAAACACTGAATGTGTTGTTTTTCATGTTCATTGAGACTTTAAGGAGCCAAGACGTGGAAATACTCAAATTACAAGACAATTAAAAAAAAAAGAAATTGGACTCTCTCAAGCTCAAAGATTTCAAATGTGAATGTGTTTTCTGGAAAAGGTTGTTCCATGTTGTCTCAGAGGATGCGGTTCAGTTCTGTGTCATCTTAATGAATGATTGTCAATTCTGCTGTGCCTGTGTGTTCTTCGTCTGTTTGTATTTGCACTCTGAATTTTTTGGGGAAAAATCACTTGCATATCTGATGTTTTCTGTCCGCTTGTACACTACACTTTCACACGACGACCCCCCGGTTGATGAAACACTGATCACAAAGTCTGTATAGTAGCTGTTTTTTTAGCACAAATGTACACACTCATGCCTACATGCTACATGGATTTGCACACATTGCAGACATACAGAAACACAAATGCATGCAGACACTCCCTTAACACGCAATCATACAAAAACTCATGCACAAGCACATCCTGAATCACACATAAACACCTTCTCACAAATACACACACTCTCTCTCTCCGTTCTCCTTGTGTGTTTTTCACCGTTTTTCATGCCACCTTGTGAGAGTCAGAGATCCAGACTGCAGCTCTTGCTCTCGGCAGAGGGTGGAGGGGGGGGAAACACGCATTACTATGTGTGACACCACCTCTGTTTCCACCAGGTCTGAATTTCAAATCAAACGAACCCCCTTTTTCTACCAGCATTCCCTCATCGCCTCCACCCTCCTCCCTCTTCCATTTTCTCAGATATGATCCCTTTCAACTCCTCTCCTCTGTCCGACTCCCCCTTCCCCTCCACCCCCCCTCCCCTCCCCTCCCCCGCCCCCCTCTCCACCTTTTTCCTCCGTTGTCTTTCTCCTTTTCTTTCTCTGTACAAAGTGTTTCAAATTTATCATTTGTATATTATGATGTATGGGTACGATAATGTTCTTTATTATGGAAAAATGAGAAAGATTTATTTTTGTTACCGGTTTGTTTCATAATTCCTTTTTTAAATTGGTATTGTAATATCTCTATGCAAGGAACTGTTCGGTGAATCGTTTTTATTTAAGAATGTAATTATGTGTAATAAATGGTAGAAGCAGTTTGGCATGGAGTATTCATGGTTTCTTGGCTGGTCTGTCAATGGGCGGTTTCGTCCGGCAACAATATGTGCCTAATCGTCCATCTCCTCACAGAATATTTTCTGATTTCTTATCAAGTGTCAATCACAGAGCCATTCAGTTTGCTAACAATGAGCGCAAGGACTACATTCACATACCCTTTCTGCTTTTATTCTGACTGACCAGACAACTTTAAAGGACTGGCTGGTTTAAGGTTTGCTGCGTTTTTCAGAGTTAAATCACCAAACCAACTGGGTTAAATTGGGCAGGAAAATTAATTTACACCCTCATTTTTCTGCTATTTGCAGCAACCCACCCCTGGATGAATAAAAAAAGCCTCTGATTTATCGTTCCTTTTGATCAGACGCAGGAAACGGGCCAGAATGCCTTTACTTTGCCTGAATGCACTCCCTCGTTGTCTCCCTCCGAGGGAGCTACGGCATGTTAATTACTTCTGTTACCAACCAAGGTGATGACTTATCCGCTATTCCTGCCTTTTGACCATGACTAGCTGATAAAAGGGTAATCGAATAACTAATGGCTAATTAGGGAGTAATTACTCCCTGGTAAATGGCCCTATGCAGTGTATTAATTCTCCTTGGGTCTGGCACTGAGAAACTCCCATAAGGTTTTTTGTTTCATTTAATGCTCCCTAATTGAAATGGGCACCCTCATCAAGAAGCTTACATGTATCTGTCGAACTTAATGTTCTTTTATCTGTAATTACAGACAGCCCCATATTATCTACCTAACTACACCTATTACGTCAATCCCACAGACACGTTATGAAATTAGAAACGATGAAGTCATTTTTTTAATAAAGGTCGCACGTCCCATGAGCGCTTTTCGATCGTCATTTCCATTCCGTGTGATGGAAATGAGGTTGTATGTGAGTTCACAGCGGAAATAAATGGTCGCTATGTGTTTCAGCAGGGAAAGGAGCACATTTGCATTAGCACATATTAATAAAGGTTAACACACAGATTCATGAATGCGGCGTCATGCATGCACGTTCATCTGCAGACATATATTTGTTAAAGTTTGAGTCAGGTCCCCAGGAAGTGTGCCAGACTTTGAAGTCAATTTGACATAGTGGCCAAATTGTGTAATTACAGGTCTATCATGTGATGCCATTGGGCCCGAAATAGGCCTTTCTTGACTTATATTGTGAAAGAGACATCTGTAAATGATCTGTTTTGTTGCTTATTCAAGATTTGATCAAATTGGTCCAATAACATTGCAAAAGTCTAGCAGAGCTGAACAGTTAAATCAATTTATCTCCATTCAAGTTAGCAGACAGCTAAGCTGGAAGTAGTCAGCACAGCTAGCTGATGTCACCCATGTGCTGCCTGCTCTATGGACTCAATGATACAGATGATTCCATAGCACTTCTATAGCAATGAACAGGACCCTGCCTCCAATGCTGCATCCAGTTCTCTTTATATATCTATACTTTGAGTCTGCTGCACTCCCAGAAAGACTAAAGTCCATTTTTCTCGTCAAAAATTATCGCACATCTAAAAATAAATACAACTTCTCTTGTGTCAATCATGCTTGAAACTGTGTTCCATCATTAAAATTTTCGGAACAGGTTTGATTTTCTGTGCTTTTCCCATCCGTGAGACCCTTTAGAGATGTTTGACCAAGAATTAGTGAAGAAAATGTGGTGGTGGGACACAGCCAAAGGAAGGGGGCGCACAGAATAATTTCGTGAATCAGACAGAAGGAAATATGTCTTTTAATTTTGTCACATATTGCGAATTTTCACATCAAATAGAACAATAAAGCACATCGGAATCAGTGTGCAAGGTTTCTGTACGTAACAATTCTTTTCCGATGGCAGATTAAAAAAAAAAAACGCACCTGATAAAAAAGGACTCGCAAGGCCTTAGGTGTCTACAGCCATGCTTGCAGCAATGTAGAAGTGTTTTCAAACCAAACGTGAATTTTTGCCGTGTTACATGCACAAATATAGCTACTAGAGTTTATTTAGTATTTAACAGCATGAGTTTAGTATTTCGCAACTCTGTATTCACCCTTTTGTGCTAATGGCTGTGCTAACTATTTAAGGAAGGCAGCTACCGCTAACATTAGCCCTAACTGATAGCTGGAATCAAGTAATTTGAACATGAAGTCTTGAACCAAAATGGAAGCACTCTTTTCTATACACTGTCCACGGCAACACATCACCAATTCACTCCTTCTGTTTTTACCTTTCACAATAAAAGCCCAACATGAATTATCCATTTTGAGATGCAACTCAACAAAATAGATGACTCAAGTAACCCAGCTGCCACTGGACATGAATATGAGAGATGTTTGACCCTTGACCTTAAATTTTGGTTGCAATGAAAATCGGGTTGACAATCTTAGAAACATCTAACAACAATAAAATTACACACTGTTCGATGTTTAGCACACGTTGTCCTCTATACCTTACAACTAAATTTCATTCTACACAAACATAACGTCGTCATGAGATATTTGGAAGATGTTTTATTTTGGTTGCTTAACAACAAAACCTAAAACCAACAAAAATTTAACATGAACTGTCATCAGTATTTTACTTCGAGTTGATGTTGGCATTAGGCAGTGTCCTCGCGTTGAATTTTAGTCCTATGGTTTGCTTAGTTTTCCCTGACCTCCCTCTTTTTTCTGTTCTTTGCATTGACTTTGCATTAAAAACTGGCTCTACGTTTGGTGTGAACTCTCCCTAAGGCTGTATTTAGGAATGCTGGAACATAATATATCCCTAAACCAAGCTGGACCACACAGTTAGAATTGAAAAATGAAATTTAGACATGCACACGTTCCACATTTTCCTCTTTTCTAATGGCACTTGACAGCTGGTGAATATGATAGAATCAATTCACAGACACACTGTGGAAGGAGGTGGATTTGTTATCCGGCTAATTACACCGGGGATCCCAAGCAGAATAATCTGAATAATAGAAAAGCTGAGTTGATAAACACGGCTGTTGAATGCTTGGTTACATGTGCTCAGTCACCCTGTCCTCATCTGTTGTTTCCATTAATCTGCATCAAGTGATAGCATCTCTGTAAATCTTGTAGGACAATAGGATTAAAACATCCCGTGATATTATCTTGTTATGCTATTCTAAACATGCATGTATAGCATTCAGATTCAGGCTTTTATTCTTGACCTTAATATGTGTACACACTATTTATTCCATGCATGGGTGACAGCAGTTTATATGCACAGGGATGCTCTTATGTTTTGGTATCTGTGGGGATCAGAAAGCAAAATAAAAGCAATAAATTAAGGTTCTGACAGTCAACTTTTTCTGATATGTAAATTAAACTTTTAAAAGCAAATTGAACATTTAATGGTAACCAAATTTACAACCACAGAACAGTTTTTTTTTCTAGACTTTTCAAATATACTGTCTCATTGTTCAGTATCCTGCAGGCTTATCAGCTTGCCCTTGAATCGTCTACTGTCTATTCAGCGCTGAAACACCTGAGCACATTTCAGAAATGTTGTCTTTGTTTTATATACAATGATTCAGCTGTAGCTCACGCCATTGAAGGAAGGTATAAATGGTGTGACGGCGCTGAATTGAAGCGACTGTAATGAAAGAAAGACCAATTCTTCAGGCGAGGCAGTGATTCACTTAACCGGCAGAACATAAGGCCCCTTTTTTTCATGTGGTTGTGCAACAGAAGATTTCACCAAGGGAGCTGCCAATGCCTGTGGGTGTCTTGTAGGCGTTTGGCAGCCATATAGGGATGTTATTGTCACATCTGGCAATGTGGAGATGCCAGCATACTGGGATGCAGAGCTACAAGTTTAAAGCCTCCCTCACAATATCTTATTCCATGCTTAGACTGTCAGCGCACTGTGTCACTAACTTGGGCGATAACTCCTTACAAAGATTACACAGAACTACTTAGCAACTAATCTGCATAAAGACAAGCTTCAATCCGAAATGCCTCGAAATCTCCTGTTGCATCGCCCACGCAGAGTAGAGTTCATCTGAAATGAGAATGAGACTTGTCCCATGAAGGGTTGTGAACCATGGATTCTTTGGTTTCATGCCATGAGCAGCCAAGTGCTTAGGTATTTCCAATTATAGGGAATATGTCGAGGTGGCCCTCGGTAATTAAAGCCTAATCATGCTGGTGGATTCAGAGAAGCATCCTCATCAAGCTTTCATTAGTCTCCCTCCTTGTGATGCCCAGCAGCAACCCAACCTCCTTTACAAATGCTCAGATTGACTGTTCCAAAGCTGAATCCAATGAGAGGAAGAGTATTCCATTAAAAGTTATATTCCAAATTCAACAGGGAAAAAGGAGAAGAAAATAATATCTGTTTATTGTTGAAGAGACAACAGAATAAATCAAGAAAAAGTTCAGAGAACACTTTGCACTAGCAGATCTTTTTGTTTCCCTCAGACATTTAGGAGTCAGTAAAGCATTGTTAACACTGCCAGCACAAATCTGTTCTTTAGCAAATCCAGATTTTAGAAAGTCTGGAAAAAAAACAGGAAATGCAGTTTTTGCAAACCACATTTGGAGCTGGTTTGAAATGCAATTCCAATCAGATTTGCACAGATGCCTCTTACACTGTGTCTTTGAACACAACACACAATTTAGAATACATGCTGCTAATAGCAGTGCACTAAAGAGGAAAACATGAAGAACGACAGTTCAGTCGGGAGAGATAGGTGAGTGAAGTAAAAATAATTGTCTAACACAGATTATACGTGAACAGATTAGCAGATGATGTGATGTAATGTGATTAGATTTGTGCATCGGGGCATCTAAACAGCAGCTAGCGTGGTGGTGGCTGATGACTCTGAAACTCATGGCTGATGAGACTGATGAGGATGATGAATCTGCAAAGACTAGGCGGTGTTGGGGAGTATTAAGTGTGCACAACTGCAGCATGAAAGAACTACAGGCATAAAGAGAACCATATCTAAAAAATTGGTTAGTTGTGATCAGCTGACAAAACACCTGATGTTTGTATTGACAGCCCTTGAAAATTACAGCAAGAATTATAAGTGAGCCTGCATGTGAGGAGTGAACGGCAGATGGTATGAGAAGTATTTTCAAGGCCTTAGGGGTCAAAAGCATAGTCTTCCAGACTGAACTTTCACTAGAGCTTAACTCCATGTACAAGCACCGAAATAAAGCAGCAAAAAAATAACTTGATGATTGTTTGGAAGGCGAAATGATGGACCTGCATTGCTCCTGCTCCCTGCATTGGGTTTTAGGGTTGCAGCAATATATCAATTTCAGCAGTTATCATATCATGTATGGAGAATCTCCCTTTTATATTCGTTATTTTCAAAGGGGAGACTTTTTACACATACTTTCATTAACAAAATGGTTTGTTCAACCAAAAAATAACCCCTCCATCTTCATTCCTTTAAGGGTCATTCTGACAGATAATAATATAATTCTGTAACACTGTGATACCATGAAACTGCAATATTTACTGAGACAGTTGTGATACTGTGAAAATCTCATACCATTGCAACCCTGCATTGCTGAGCAATTACCGGCACCTACATTGTTACCACAGCAACCCATGCAGATAGGTTGGTGATATCTTTACACACAAATCTCATCCGATCACTTGCAAATAACAGCGCGGACAGTCTGTTTTCAATTTGAGAAACAAATCTTATTTGCCTGCAGCCTGAACGTAGCCTAACAGACAAATTTTACAACCTACAATTGTGTTATTTTGCAAGAGAATAATTGAATAGTACAGTGTTGTGTTTATCTCTTTACAGAAACATTTCCTGAGCTAAATTTGGAACCACACTGTAGTAGCTATGAACTCAATTCATGAGTTGCCACTCATCGTTGCCACAGATCCTCAAGAATAAAAAGTGGTTTCCCCATTCCAACTGGGGCGATGTATAATGTGTTTGTATCTGTTCTTGTTTCCCCCTCCAGCTCCTGAATGCTCTTACACTTCAGAGTTAGATTTGACTGAAACTACAGGCGAGCTCTTGTGTTCGGGGAGAGTGTGAGCAGCTGGATAGGCCGGTGGTCTTGTGCTCTGAGAAAGATCAACCAGAGCACCGTGTGAGAGCACCTGGCTCTCCTATATGCTGCCTGTTTGACAGACAGCACAGACACCTGGAAGCCCAGTGAGAGAGCGCAGTGTAAAAACCACTGCTGCTCTACAGGGCCATGCATAATGCAGGAAGCTCTCTCTCTCCCTCTGCCCCCTGCTCTGCGGTAAAAATAGATCAACAGACCTGAGCGTTCAGCTCTTTTTTTATGCTTCTCACTTTCACTTGGATCTCACCAGGTGCAGCGGCTGTTGGCTCCCGCCTCACACTTCTTTGCCTGTGTGTTTGTGTACCTGTGCGCGAGTTTAAACATGCATGTATTTGCACACACACTTTTGAGAGCGTGTGTGCATATGCTCGTGAGTGCACAACAACTGTTTTATCAGTGTGCCACTATACTCAGATTTTAATAAAAGTGGGATATTAGTAGTAGATATTAGTGTCACAGTGGTGTTTCCTGTTATCTGTGGAAAGGAGGATATGATTTGATCACACAGGGTCACTGGTGCCATGAAGTTTTTAAAACCTCAAATAAAAACTACACTAAAATGCTGAAAGTATGTTTACACACCATGCTTTTGTGTTGTTAGACTCTCTTATACCCCTTTCCACCATCATAGAAGGGTTTTTTTTCTGGCACTTACACCAAATTTTGAACCATTTGGAGGATTGTGACCAGAAGTAAATTGGTTCAGAACCCAAAAAGATGGTTACCTGCTGGGACCAAACAATAGGAGGTTTTCCTTGATTCTAAAGGTTCTATTCTAAAGGTTGGAAAGTGCTTTGCCTCTCTACTATGTTTCCTATTTCCCCTTCCTTGTGTCTCATGTTTGCTTTCAGTCTGTCTCTGTGTGTTTGCTAGGCATGGCCTTCTGGTTCCCTCCTACTGAGTGCCAGCAGCTGTTGAACCTGCACACCTGAACCACATCTACAATCAAGCCACTGCACAATAAAAGCAAAGCTCGAATGTCCAGATCACTCAGTCTCCTCTGCCATACAGACATGTCGGCCATCTTCTAGTTTTTTGACGCTTTGTCTTTGGTACTTTTTGACATCAAGTCACACTCTGTTCTGTGTCTCAGGTTCATCACGCTAGCGCTGACCATAACCCGGCACATCTAGTCGGATGTTCTGCCTTTAGCCGATCTGCCTGCTCTGCTTCGCCATTCCCTGCCCACCCCAGCCATCATTTCATTCAAGCCTTTAGCACCACTTCTTCAAACTACAATAAACAGCCCCGTATCCTGATTGTGTTTGTATTTGGGTCCTAAGTTGAACTGCCACATTAGATGGAGTCTCGCATGTAATAGTCCTTTACATCTTTTGTCATTATAAGCTGGTCCATGCTTGTCTTTTGGATAAAATAAAATATCTGTAATAGCAGAACAAAAGCTTGCAGGTAATCAATGTGATCTGCCACCTTGCTACAGCTGATTAATTTCAATTCATTGTGCAATGGCTTCAAATGATGACATACCCTTTGATTACTCCATCAAAACGAGTGGAAATACAGGTTGGTTCACGAGATAGCAGATTCCAAGAAACCTGAATGGAACTGGTGGAAAAGGACAACACACTCTCACTCCGAACTCGTCACATATCAATGTTTAGTCGTGGACTTTCCATGTTGAGATGCAACGTGCAAAGTACCCTGGGTGCATTGGTTGTTGGTGTTCTGGGACGCCATGTCAACTTCAGCGTGTTGCATTGGCTGTTTCAAAATACACTTCAGTTTTCACAGGAAATGTACAGTGCACACACCACGAAATGACTTTTTTTCCTTCAACAACAAATGCACATGGCTACATTTTGTCAACACGCACTTGGCTGGGTTAAGGCAACGAAAGCACATGGTTGAGTTTCGCAAAAAAGAACAGGGCTTGGCTTTACAATCATACAGGAAGTGAACATCCTCCTCCTGGGTGAAAGTCAGTGGTTGTTGGACCCATTGACTACCCCTCCTGGCCGCCCTACTCGGACTTCCCCCTCTTTAACTTTCGTTGTTGTCCGGCCATGTTACCCTGTACATTGCTGGCAATCGGCTGCGTATCAACATAAAGGGACAGCTTTTTTCAGTGGTGTTTGACGCCAGAAGTCACTGACCACGGGCTTGATTTTGACCACTAAGATGGTGCTTGTACATGGAGTAGGATCAGCTTGCAAATGAAGGTGGAGGAACTTGACTGTCCTGCACTGTGCCCTGACCTTACACCTTTATAGTGAAACGGAACACTGACTGCAACAGCTTAACTCCAGAATGTCCCAGCCTCACCTGAATGATGCAGTTGTGGCTGAATGTGGCTCACAGAAGAGTGGAGGCTGAGAATACAGGTGTCATTTTTGGGCATGCATGTACAGTTTGGCCCCATATTGTACTGATATCTCTATCCTTATCATCCTAATATCCAAACACCCACAAGAAAATCAGCCAAATCCAAAATGTGCAGACCAAATTTAAAGTTGTAAATAATGTATAACTGTGTTAGATGTGTATGTATGCATGAGCATACTGCATGCACATGTGTGTAAAGGTCCCCTGTTGCAGAGTGCAAAGGCTCCCTGAAGACCATTGATCCGTGTCTATGACCAGAGAGGTCTCCGACTCCTCCCTGATTGCCATTCCACTGCTAATTAAACAGTCCTGCTTAACGAGTTCACGTTGATAACAAGGTTGGAAGGAAAGGTCAACCGATCATGCTCACTTCAGCTGGACACCGTCAATAAGGATCCTGCCTGGGAGGACAGGCATACACACACTCACACACACACACACAGTCAATCCAAAAAACAGACTCAAAGCCTTCGAATTGAGAAAGACAGATGAATCAGAATGTGCTGGTGCAGAATTGACTTCTTTTGTGCTGGTCGGTCTTACATAAGCTTTCAGAATTTGATTTGTTTGAAGCATCACTCTTGGAAGTGCGGGAGAGCAATAGCATACTATTTAGTTATCTTTTTTTTGCCATAAAGTTTCAAGTTTTCAGCGCTTCTCCTTGAATTTTAAACCTTTGAATTTTCATCCTTTGAAATACCATTTAAACCATCGTGGAACACTAAAATTCTTCTCTTCAACTCAAGACTAATGAAATTCATTTAGTGCATTAGCAGCACTTCAAGGGTGCTGGTGGTTTTTGCATGTTTCAGCCCATTAACTATAAATTTACATTACCCATCACTAAGCATACATTAAGTTTTTAAAATCCACTTGAATCATAAAACCAACTCAGAGAGATTTGATTGAGATGGGCATCAGAGTGGATACTTCCTCCCCTCCTCAGAGTTACACTGTAGTTGCTAGCAGAGATTGTTTTAAGATTTATTTCTTATTGGAGCTTTCACATGGAAGATTTAAAGGCATTGACGAACTATGTTTTTTTGGGGAATCTAACCCAGAAGACGGTTAAGAAAACATGGACATAGAGGCAAGATAGGTTTATTCGAATGGTACCTTTCAGAATCAAGGCAATCTAAACACAAGGAAAGAGACAAAGACAAATTAAAGAAATAGGAATATCAATAGGATTGCAGATGTTGCATATCTTCCAGTGTTTCAACTAATATGGAGAAACTGGCAGCTTGGATGTAAGTTCAGGGACCACAAACACAGGAGAACCTATCACCCTATCAGCAATAACAAATGCCCCATCTGCCTCTAGTCCCAATTTCTGTATCAGCTGCATGTCATGTTTATTTATGTTGTTGTTGTTTCCTGTTTTACTTTGGTACTCGTATCTCCTCTTGTTTCAGATCACTTCACTTCCTGCCCCTGTGTGTTTTCTCTTGCTTTGATGATTTCACCTGTGTCTGATTGTTTGTCCCGCCCTGCTTAGCCTCACCTGTGTCTCGTTATCCTTCCCCTCACCACAGTATTTAGTGGGTCTTGTTTTCATTCAGTGCCAGTTCATCTTAGCTCCTTGTGCGTCTACTGCTCCCACCTTTCATTTCCTTGTGCAGTCTTGGGATCCCTCCCCAGACAACTTAACACCCATTCTCACCTGGGCCCATCTAACCCTAATGACAGACATGATGGCCAGGTGGGTCAGCGACTCACACGTGACCTCAACGACTCTATAAGGGTTCACACCCACACAGAATTTAAAGTCAGTCCGTTAGAACTGAAGAAGTTTCTTGGATGAAAGGTGAAATGTCAAGCAAGTCCAGTTGCCTACGACATAGCACTTAAGCTCACCATGACCTGGATGACTGACTTCGCCAGCATGTTAAATACATTGTTAAATACATTTATATTGGCAAACTTATAGGCTGTGTTGTTAATTGTCTTTTCGGAAGAAAGGATTTAGGACAGTCCGGAAAAAAATAGCAGGAGTATATTTTTCAATTTTCTCATTCTTTGATATAGACCTATGTGCAGCAAGCACTTTGCTGTATTTTCCAAGCAAGCCTGTAAACGTCCACAGACAAACCCCGAGCCAGACACACCAACACACGACCTATATATACTATCTGGCCTTCTCATCATTTATCTTACAGCGGCAGAATCAGGATAGATTGGTTCAATTAGACTGGCCTTTAATGTAATCTGTTTAATCCATTTCTATCATCAAAGCCAATACCTACCTCTCTCCTCGGAGAGTGGGATTAGCCCTCCGAGTGTATCTCAGAGCGAGCATCTCGGCTATAAAAACGCAGCCTCCGAGTCACTCAGATCTCCTCGATATTTGTTCTTTACAACTGGCTGCGGAGAAAACAGAGTGTCTCAAGTGAAGTTTTAATGGGTAAAGATTTAAGATCTTCATATCCTTCCAGAGATTGCAAACGCTGTTTGGCACAATGCACAGCGCCACAATAAAAAGACAGGGAGGATTTGACTCTTCCTTTCCCATTCTCCTCAAAGATTGCAGAGTTGATTATATAGCGGAAAAACCCCAGGGTTGGGTTGCACCAGCTATTCGTAATTCCCTCACTCAATTTGTGTGTGCAGTTGTTTGTAACTACTGACGACAGATTTCCATCCAGCCATGTAGAAGGTTACATTTTGATGGCTGTCATTCCTCTTTTAAAAAGTGTACTGAAGGACCATGGGCCTGTGAAACCTTTTCAAAAGCCATGACAAATTTCAACCCCCTCACCCCCCCAAAAAAACGCATGGCTCTCAATATGGCAACAAGACGGTTTTCTATATTCGCGGATTTCATCCAACAGCTGCAATCTGCTTTTACCTGCTGAGATTTCCGCAGGGAAGTGGGATTTTATTCTCAATACCCATCTATCCATCCCCCTACCCTGCATGTCTCTGCACTCACACTGTCAGAGGAAAGAAGAAAATGATGCACAGGTATTTACTGCATGTCTATTTTAGGCTGAAATGCATCTTTAAGATATATACCATGCGCATAAATAACATGCTCTCACATGTTTTATCCCCGTTTCCGCACTTCCTGCCTCAGTTACATACAAATTCTTCTCCAACCTGTTCGGAAACCCCAAAATCAAGATTTTTCCCCGCACCAGTCTCAATACAATACTTCTCATATTTTCTTCTCCTAGTGTGGATTACCTGTGTGATTGCCTTTCAGGAGAATTCCCCACGCAGCATTAGCAACGCTGCTCGTCACAGTCGATGGAAGCATTCCCATAGCTCTTTTTACTGTGTCGGGAATGCCTGCAGATATTAAAGCTGCTTGTCTGAGTCCATTGACTTTGTGTTTTTAATGGCTTCTGTGGAAATGTGTGAGGACACTGTAATAAGACTTGGTGGTGAAGACTGGGTGATAAAACGGTCACGTCTGGGTGCTCAGATGGACGTGGATGACAACATTGTCCTCCAAAGCGTGTTTATCATGCTTCGGCTACGTGCACAGCAGTGGACAGCGGTTTGACTTGAGTGTAGCTGACAGGTTTGATCAAAGCTGATTGATTGGACGACACAAGGCAGGGCTGCACTTAGCAACATGGTGGGGTTAAGGGTTGGGGCTCTTGAGGTGTCTGAGAACACCCCGCCCCCCTCTTTTGTTAACACAAGCCCTATTGCAAAGCATATCTGACAATGGATATTGATCAGGTGAACGGGAAGGATCAATGCTTGTTGATTAGGCAGAAAATACAGGGCCAAGACTGGCTGCAGAGGTTCAGGACTCTTAACTTAAATCATTTCTAAATACACTTGGAACTTAACGGTGAGGTTTAGATGTTTGTCAGAATGAATCAGAAGTTCTGGGTTTATCAAAACTGGCACCATTCTTGTTTATAAACTACATTTGATCAAATTTGTAGCCATATTTTATCTCTATCAAATGATAACTAACCCCATGTCTAATGTGTCGGCATGCCGGGGAAACCGTGCTATAAAAGATTAAGTTAGGAAACGCACTCATGATCTCTGGGCAAATATCTATTGATGAGGTATCGAAACGAACGTGTGACTCTGGAGCATTCCCGCACTCAGCAGCTCTTTCCTTTTCAGCACAGCGTCACCATATCTTAAATGTGCATGTACTGCCATCTGCTGCTGTTTGCAAGCAAATGCAAGAATCTACATTTAGAAAATTACAGCATTTCTTTTGGTAATATTCAGAAGAATCATGTCACTTTTCAAGGGCTACTCATATCTGCAGTACTTCATGTGTCACTTCTGAAAAATCCTTTGTTTTTCCTTAAGTGACTCCTTGCGTAGAAGCTCTATATATGGTCTCCTAAAGTCTAATGCTTAAATTTGCATGTAGACATGCTTTTTTGGCAACAGTCCAGGAGGGCAGGGCAATTTTAACTCATTATGTTATGACTTGGTAGTTAAATAAGGACAAGTACATGACTTCACAGTTGTAATATCTGTAGGCAGGTACGAGCACTTCGCACAGAGACATGGCTGTACGTCTTTTTGAGGGTAAAGATCATGCAGCTGCTTACCTGCTGTACAGAGTGGCACCCCTTGAATTAATCAGCGAGATTATGAGCAAGATGGCGAAAAAAGTAAGTGTTTATGTTTAAGTTTCCGGCACTTTAACAGACTGCAACATGCTTGTATGAGTTTTGGTGCAAAAAGCACCTTCTTCAGCATTAATTCTACCCTGTAAATTCTTGGGTTAAGAACACAACTGTGGCATTGTGTAAACTAAGATTGAAGCTAACACATTAGCTCTTGTAGAGAGACAAGGCTCACACAATGTTTCAGCAAGTCTTGCTAACTAATTTTTCATTTAAGTCTAATTTAAACCAGTTTATTCCAGTGAAAGACTGCAACATTCTCTTGGAAAGCTTTGTACCCGCATGTTAGAAAACCTGAGATCAGAGCATGCCCAACCCATTGAGCAATAAAAGTAGTTGCTTAGGGACCCCTGGTCTCTTGGGGCCCTTTGAAAATATTACTTTTAATGAACACTAGACAATAATGAAATTAAAAATGAATTTCCTGGCACAAATTGACAAAGTTAACTAAGAAACAGCTCTCCAGTTAATACATTAATAACATTTGCAAGTCGCACTGGTGCTCCATGGTCGCAAAATGTGACAAACTGTTCCCTGCAGATACAAAGACACGTGCCTTGCCTGCTCACACACACAGGAGACAGTGTTCTGGATGAAAGGGGGAGTGCGTATGACGTATCATGTTTTGCCAGGGGCTTTAAGAATAAGATGTGACAATTTATACATGGGTCTCAATGACAGGGACCCACCTCCCCCTCAAAACAAATCATGCTTCAGGTGCCCAAACGTCTAGAGCCGGCCCTGCTTGAGATGACTGTTAAGATAGAATCCGTTAAATAATCAGAGGCAAACAAACATGTTTATAAAGGTTTAACTCCATTCCAGTTCCACACCAAACCAGTTCAGCTTGTCACTGAATAGGGGGCAAGGGACTTTCCCTTTGGCATCATACCCCATCAAGTTTGCTCTAACAGACAACAGCCCTGCCCAGCTGGGGATGGCTCTGACCAATAACAATCCTCTACAAATGTGGGCGGTCATACTGATAAACTGGAGGCAAGGTGGTAAAACCAGTTTTTTGTTGAACTGCAAGGCTGGTGCAAAATACCCTCCAGGGTGTATTGATGACTTTTAGGGACAGTTGACAGTTAAGTTTGTATTTGTGCAGACTTTAAACATCCGTTCGCTCTTTTCAGACTGTGAGTCAGAGAGTTACTAACAGCAGTTGTGACAACACAACTTGAACCTTTTGAAGATACAGCTGAGAACTGCGTCATCGCGGTTCTAGCATGCGTAATTGCTAATTTGCCAAAACACAGCTCCACAGCCCTCTAAATTTATTTTATGAAACAGATATTGGAGGGAAAACAGATTTTAAAAAGGGTTTAAATGTATGATATATCATAAGATAGAACTTTATTCATGAGGGAAATTGTTCTGCAGCATAAAGTAGAGAGAGTTTAAATGTAAAAAATATCAATCAGGTGCAAATCCAATACATACAAAATGCCAAAATAGGTACAGATAAATGGTAACAATCAATATGTTTGAGAAGTGGTATATATAGCTCTGTATGTACAGTAACAAATCTAAAGAATCTAAAGAACATGGTTAATCCAGAAAGTTCATAATTATCCATGATATTGCACTTAATGTCCTGTAAATCAGAAAGTAATCCACGGTAAGGCAGAAATCCAGGAAGAAAGAGACAGAAGCTGAAATGGAGGCTGGAGCCACCTCAGCTCCCCATGTTGCTGCTGTCCATCTCTTAACATAAGGTCAATGAGGAAAGGATTCCTTGTGAAGCATTGTGGTGGCAACAGTCTGCTTCTATCCATGTTGCTTCGCAGCTTGCACAGCACCCTCCTCTCTGACACCACCGGCAAAGCTCCACCCTCCGGACAGAGTCGGCAGATGATTGCTGATTCTGTTGGTGTCGACTGCCCTCACCTTGCTGCCCCAGCACACAGCAAGAACCGTGTGGGCTCTCAAATGCTTCAGAGACTTCAAATGGAGCTTGCATTCCTTCAGTTTACTGATCTTCTTTTGTCTTTCTTCACCTCTCTCAAGTTTCTAACAATATTTTTTTCCATGTCATTGGCATGACATGTTGTGTCCTCCTCTCTTCAGTTATTCATGTGTTTAGGGCCATGAGCACAGATGGTCATTAACATGCTTGGCTTACAAATCCCTTCAATCTTAATTACTTAACCTTCCTCTGCCAAACTTTGACACTCTCGTATTGGTGATGTTGTCCACTAACAACGACCGCAGACAAATTCTTCTTACATATCAAATAGAACATTTAACGCATTTTATTGTATTGAGGGTTAAGAAATTACAACTCACAGGTGACTTTCAAGGATTTCCACACTCAGCAGTCCTTTCTTTTTTAGCATAGAGCATCATATATGTGCATTAATCAATGGTCCTTCAAGTCACGTGAGCACACAAGACATTTGTTCCTACCTATAATTTGACCCACAGGAGTGTTTCCAACAAAGCAATGTCATATCTAATCAACAAAATAGGTCATATATGACCATTAATGGTTAGAGTTTTAAACGAGTGGTTAATGTTGTCAGCCAAGGAGTTCTACAGATGGCCCGTCCAGCTTCAGAGTGCTTCGTGGTGCTTCTGCATCCTGTCTGAACCTGCAAATTGGACCCACTTGGTACTTGTACCTGCTAATACTCACGTAATTTGGTTAGTACCCTTAAAAGTAGCAATTCCCAGCCAGCATTTGTATGTGGGTCCCATGTGGGAAGTAGATGGGTTGAAAAATGGGCCCCATATGGGATTGTCCATGGGTTCCATATCAGCCCCATGCCATTTGCCCGCATGTGTGGATTTACCCAAGATATTTTGGGCCCATATCCACTTGGTACCCAGGTAGCCCTAGCATAACCATGTGGGACCCACTTGGGTAAAGCCACTGATGTGGGCAACTGGCATGGGGCCGATATGGAACCCATGGACAATCCCATAGGGGGCCCATTTTTCAACCCATCTACTTCCCACATGGGCCCCACATACAAATGCTGGCTGAGAAGTTACCCAAAAATACCTAACCTTATACATGACATATGTCAGATTTACATGACGTGTTATGTTGTGAAGCTAAAATAACTCAACAGTGGCTTTTGGTTTCACACGGGACACAAACCGCCTCCTGATTGAAAGTCCTGTGTTGGTTTCACCACTTGCTGAAGGATAACACAGTTTGTACTACTCATGCAAAGATAGTTGGGGTCAGGCATGACCTTGAATGGTTAAGACTGGCCAGGGGATAGGCCATGAACAGATCGGGTTTCTGGTAAGAATCAGGTAGTGACATGAACCATCCATCACTTCAACCTCCTCCCTGCGCAGACTTTGTTGCTCTTCATCCTACATCACCTGAGTGTCAGAAATGCATCAGAAACCAAAAACCATAGAATTACTCTGCTTAATGTGTTACAAACTGAACATACTCTTCTTTTACAATGAATTTAAATCAATAAAATGTGAATTTAATTTCACGTAGAGATGCTTTTATTGGCAGCAGTTCCATTTGTAAGCCTTTTAAGTATGGCATTTTATATTGAACCAGTTTACTGAACAAGCCCTTTTGGTTGGTCAGATTCTTAATTGAACATATGTGTGGAAGTTTATATCACAAGCACTCAATTAAATACATATATAGTTCTGTTTTTGGTACAGAAAACAATTAATGCTACCTTTATTTGTCCACTGTAACAGTTTTCATTGTAATAATGAGGAGGAGACTGTTGTAAACATTGACTCACTGTTTGTTTTAAGGACAGCACTTTCACAGGTAAGCTCTGTACACAGCTTCCAGGTAATTAGGGTACTCACTGAAGCTGTAAAAGAGGAGGAAACAGGCACAAATGGACTGGCTAGAGGGACAGGACATCATAGAATTAAGTCAGTTCGGCGCTTTACATGGACCCAAAAAATAAAGGATGACACTACGATTTGATATATTTGATTTTTAATTATGACACAGTTCTGTAATGAAACTGCTGTGGAATTAACTTCAGGTTTATGAATACACTGACCTCAAGCTGAAGCCTTGTACCTCCGATTTAATGACTATTCCTGTCAATATTTACACACCTCTGCATCTGAGGAAATTACAAGCCGTCAACAAAGCTGCAGCTCTGTAAACAGCTTAAGATGATTAAGATAACAAGGAGATCAAACACGCATGACCAGACAGGCCACAGGCTCATCACGTTTAAATAAATGACTAGCACACCGCGGAAAGTCTCAGTATTCAGTCAGTTAGCGCTTTGATAGGCACCAGCACTTTCCACAGAAGCATGCCTGTTCGTGCGTTCGAGGGTAAAGATCATGCAGCGGCTTACCTGCAGTACAGAGTGGCACCGCTTGAATTAATCAGCAAGATTATGAACTATTTGGGGAAAAAGGTAAGTGAGCAAGTTTTTAGCACTTAGCAATTAGCTTATATGTGTTTTATATCTGGCTTTACATTTGAGAAAACATTAACGCATGTTTCAGTTTGTTACCAGTATTTCATGATAATGTGGTTTTCTTTTTTTAACTGTATCCAATTTTGCATGCTTTAGATAAAAGGCCAACTGCTGAGTCATGCCCAACTTTTGTGGCTATGTCACAGCCATGATCTTTCTTATTACAGGCACATTTTGCTGCAATAAACCTTGCTGTAACTTATGTTAATCTATTTTCGATTTAGTCTTCGTCTTTATGCAAATTAGTTTAAGTCACATTTTAGTCATTTTTATCCTGCATAGTTTTAGTCTGAGACAACTCAAAAAGTTTTAGTTGATGAGACATTTCTCATTAGTTGAAAAGTTTTTGTCCATTTAAACTAATTCAGTTAGGCTAATACTGGGAAATTTTATTTCTGCAACAAATAATTTCTACACACTTTCTTATTTGACAAGTTTGAAGGATGGTTTACAAGCACACACCCACTGATCCACATTTCTCTATTTCAATCAGGATAGACTAATAGAATAAAAGAGAGAGACAGGTATGAAATGAGATTGTGGCCTCCAATAACTAATTTGAGACAATAAGGATGACTCTGACTATTTCATTTTGCTGTTAAGTCGCAGAAAGATAACTTTATTTCAGCCTGAATTCTTTCTAAATCTGAAACATGCTAGAGTGAAGATTTACACTTGTGTCTTCTCAGAGTCTGTGATTTAAACTGGACTTGTAGCTGTTCAGACTGTTTACTTACAGCACAGTTACACTCATTAATAACCAAGCCTCCTGCCTGCTTGTCAAACAGCAATAGAACCAGAAACTTTCTCTAGAAAGTCCAGATCTGAGTTGAGTCCTGCAGGGAACAACAGATGCGAAACATCTGGTACCGACTATTTACTGAGGTTTACAACCTCTCTTTTCTTTATTGTTTATTAGTTAAGTTGTTTGTGTTTATTTCTCATTAGCTCTTGTTCTTCTCTGTAAGAAATATACTAAATATTAAAGATAGAAGCTGGCCTTGCTTGAACTGTCGTTAAAAAGACTCCCTTTTTTGTGCTACAAACACAGCCAAACATGTCCCAAACTGTTGTTAAAAAAGACCCGGTTTGGTCGCTACAAAAACAAGTGGACATGTCCCAAAATGTCATTAAAAAGACTCTCAAACAGCCAAACATGTCCCAAATTGTCATCAAAAAAGACCCCTTTTGGTTGCTAGAAACACAGCCAAATATGTCCCAAACTGTTGTCAAAAAAGACCCGATTTGGTCGCCACAAAACAAGTGGACTTGTCCCAAACTGTCATTAAAAAGCAACGGCTTTGGTCACTGCAAACAAAGCTGAACATGTCCCAAACTGTCTTCAAAAAAGACTAGGTCTGGTCTACCATCTCCTCCTCCTCGATGAAAAATTAATCTAATACATATAATCTGAACTACTTCTTACATAAGAAGTGTAGAATTGTAACATACGTGTGGTTTGCAGAAATGTGCAATGCCAACATTTTATTCTGGCGACTGGGCTGCATTAAACCTAACTGTTGAATATAAATTCAGAAGCAAACAATTAAGCTCCATTTAAGGTCTAACTCCATTCCCTTTAGACACCAAACCAGTTCAGCCTTGCAGTGGATGTGGGTTGCGGTTCTGGGCAAGGGACGATCCCATTAGCTTCACACTTCACCAGGGTTGTTGGAACAGACATCAGCCCCGCTCAGCTGGAGATGGCGCAGGCCAATGACAACCCTCCAAATGTTTCATACAGGTGAGCTGGAGGCAAGGTGGGGACTTTGGTTGAATCGTTTTTTTGTTTAATTGCAAGCATGTTGCAAAATACCTTCCAGGGTGTACTGATGACTCAGGACAAACAAATGTTTCTTTTCTTTTCCTTTCCAAACATTTGGGCCTCAGGGAGTGTCAAGCAGAAGAGCTACCATTTGCCTCTGGCCAGGTGGACCTTCTAACGGCCATGACGGCGGCTCACTGGTTTGACTGTGAGAGGTTCCTCCTGGAAGCTGACAGAGTGCTGAGGCCTGGAGGCTGCCTGGCTCTCCTGAGCTACACCAAGGAGGTGGAACTGGAGTATGGGGACGTCTCTAATAGGCTCAATGACATCTGTAATGAGGTATACTTAAAATATAAAAACAAGAAAATGCCTCAGAGATATAAGATATTAAAATTCCTTCACATCCGAATGAAGATGCAAAACAACTTCAGACCAATTGCACATTCAATGTGATATGTATGTGACACGCTACTTTTAAAGGAGTCAAGATAATATGCTTGTCTAATATTTTCAATGAGACTATTCCAGATTCTTGGTGCAGCAGCTTAGTAGTTTCCAAAAAGTTCTCAACAACAGCGTAGGCCAGTTAATAGTCTTTTATCTGTATATCTGACAAACCTAGCTGAACTGTTTTGGGATAGACATTCTGTAATATAGCTTGGGGCAAGAGGAATTCAGTGCTGAATATGTTCCCTTTTTTATGTTTGCATAGCAGTTTGGTATTCTGTACCAGCTGTAAGTGGTGATTCGAGGCCCAGTTGAGACTGAAATAGAGAGAGTTGCAATAGTTGAGTCTTGAGGATACTGGAGTATGGATGGCTTTTTCTAAATCTTTAGGCAATAATAACGGATACAATTCTGAGCTGGAAGAGGCTATGAGATTTCAGAGCTGGTGGAGTTTTGGGTATGGAACAATATGATCTCTCTTTTGTTTGGATTTAATTTTAGAAAGTTATTAAGCATCCATGCTTTGGTGTCATCCAAGCATTTAGCAGGGGTAGTGGGTCCAGTCTTTTCACTGGGTTGAATGGAAAGGTATAGCTGTAGGTCATTTGTTTAGCAGTTAAAAGAGATGTTGTGGTTCTGAACAATTTTGCTTAGCGCAAGCATGTAGGTGGAAAATAGGAAGGGACCAAGGACTGAACCTTGAAGGACTCCGCATGAGGGATAAGCAAGGGTGGAACTAGTCATTGTCCTGCCATAGCCTTTATAGACACAGCAAATACAACCTTAGATATAAAATATGTGTTAGTATATGAGCTGTTTTTCAAATTAACTGAGTGTTTTTCTTTTTTTTTTTTGTTAGTATTACGCTGCCATGGATCCATTCCGAAATCCCTATCTTGGAAAGTGCTCTGTTAAGATCTACTCAGATATGTTCGACGCCTGCTCTTACCCAGACAAAGAATGGTGAGTATTTGTAACTTAATTACATCCAGTTTCACAAGTGATCCTCATGAAACTAGTAGCCTGTTCATAACTGGTATCAACATGTGTTTCAGTCATCCAAACACACGCTGACAGTGACAAGTCTCCAGGTGACGACTTGTGTTCAAATTTCGTAACTACCTGTGTCACTGACGCTAGAAAGTCAGAGGTCTCTGTGCACAATTATTACATCTACACTCTCATTTGTTGTTTGCTAGCATGCGCTCTTGCTCGCTAGTCACTTTGGCAGTTGTTTCAGTATAGCTGTACAGCTCTTAGCACGCTGTCACCAAAACAACCATCAAGTTCTGACGTATTTCTGCTTGTCAGACATACATCAGCACCCATCAGTGTTTACACGACAAAAGATTCATGGCCAAATGTATCCCATACCACTTTGGAAAGTTGTTAAAGTGATTGGATCTTAATGTGTCATGGTGGTCGTTTGCACTTGTGTTTAACACTGTCCACTTGTGATCTCATCACCCAAGTTGATGTTAATACCAGTTGTAAACAGGCTCTATGAGTATAAATGCAATGAATACATTTTTCTTTACAGCTAAAGAGTGAGAGTCAGACATATACACTGTGACATCTGGGAGTTCACTGGCACACAGCAGCTTAAAGTTGAGCACTTGGGGGTCAGATGTCTTGCTCTGGGGCATCTCAGTATATAGTCATGAGAATGGAGAGTGTGTCTGATTCACTATAACCTTGATTTTTTCTTTTGTGTCCAGGAATGACTGTCTGAAAGTAAGAAGGACAATGCCACTGAGTGGATACTTCGGCATGGTGGAAACCTTCTCCACCTATCAGAGATTTCTACAGAATGACCCAGTTCGGGCTAAACACATTTCTAATGACATCAGGAACAAGTAAGATATTAACCTTCAACTCATACATAAGTCTTTTCATTCAAGGTGCTGTATACAACATTCAGATCATGAATATAGCAGTAAACAGCTATTTGCTACTTAAAGATATACTCCCTATATATCTTTAGTAATATGAGCCCCTCTGCTCTCTGCTGTGGTAGCTAGCACTTACCGCTGATAACAACCCAGTCTCACTCCAAAGTCATCGAAATCCGGCACTTGGGTGGTGACTGATGGTGTCAAACACTGACAAAAAAGCTATCCTGTAACGTCAGTATGATACGCAGCCAGTCGTCATTAGAGTTAAACTGTGAACGGCAACGTCAGCAGGAAAGGCAGCGGGACAAGAATTAAAGTTAAGGAGATGAAAGTCAGAGTGAGGTGGGAGGGAGTGGTGGTGGATGGACAAACAAACATGGACTTGCACCCAGGAGAGCGGTGTTCATGTCCCGTAAGATTCTAAAGCCAAACCCTGTTCTTTTTTCTAAACCTAACCACGTGTGTCTGTTGTTGAAGGAAAAAAAAGTCAATTCACGGTGTTGTACCGACGTTGAGTGTTTATTTTGAAAGAGACTGTATGCAAATGCTAAATTTCCTGTGAAAAGGGAAGTCTATTTTGAAAGAAGACAATCAAGGTAACAGGCAGAACTTGACACGGCGTCCCAGAACGTCAACAACCAACACACCCATGTCCAAATGCTGATATGTGACAAGGTCAGAGTGAGAATGTGTTGCTGATAATGCCGACCCAAGGTAGCAGAATGGCGTTGCATAGATGTATAATAATAACTCAGTAGTGGATCCCAAGATGGCACCTATTAAGTCCAATAGCAGTTCCTTGCAAGGGGCACAGTGCCGAAAAAAAGTTTCTAGTAGCCCAGTTTACTTTCAGGCTCAAATTTCTGTTGGGTTTGTCGACTTTTAAATCTAGTTTCTTGGCTAGAGGAAAGTTTCACAAATATAAAACCTCATAATTGAGTTGAGTCATAATTGACCTTACTTGCAATTTGAGGTGTCCTGTCATCAGTTTTACAGACATGTATTTTATAATGTCGGTCTAAGGGGAAGATGCTTTGGGGCTGCACGGGATTTTTTTTCGCAGTTGCGACTGGAGAAATTGGAAGCATGTTAACACTGCTAGCTTTATAAGCACTGTTGCCATTGCTAGCACCAGTAGCTGCTATGTGCGAGCTCAGCCAACTCCATACTTAGGGCCTTGTGCAGGCAGTCCCTGCCAGATCTCTGAGTCATAAGTATGTTCTGAATGTTGCATACAGCTCCTTTAACTTCTGGCTCTGAGCTCTCACCTCCACTCGCCTCGCACTGAACGTTGATCTCTTAATCTCCACTTAAATTCATTTGTCATTATCAGAAACTGCTGAAATTTGTCTTTGAATGCTGTCACAGTCTTGGGCATTAATCAGAAAAACTAAACATTGCTTGACTAAGCTTAACTGTTGAAGGCATTTACTGCTTTGATAATATAGCCACCATTAATTCCCCTGCCACTGACAGGACAGAATAGCCCAGCAAGCAAAATATATGGAGGGGAAATGCTGAGCCATAAATTTTACATGGATTTTTTTTTTTTAAATGACATGGTATTTAATTATTATCACAGTTTGGGAAGATTTACACACAGTTCTGCTCACCTGTGTTTTGTCTTATGTGGTCTAAAGGGGCTGCTCATTTACTCCTTTACATATGTCCTCAACTCCTTTCAATTACTTTGAATCCTAATGTAGCCATTCATCTGTCCATTAATTTATTTCAGATCCTATTTAACCACTCTTTCTTCATATCATCAATCCCAGGTTGTTGAATGCAATGGAGACAGCTTCATCTGACCCAGACGTTACAGTGGTTGTCAAGTATTTCTATTGGCTGGCGCGCAAACCTTGCTCACTCTGACTGGCTGAATCCTGTGCACCAGATCCCAAAACCACAGTTGTAGGTTTCAAAGGTTACAAATCTATTAGTGCTACTGCTTTTATATGGTGAAAATTGTGTGAAATAAAAAGTCTTTATCCTTTTAAACAATCATATGTTGTGTTTATTTTATATAAAGGTATTTCATCTGTGCTATTTACAACAGGCTACAGCAAAACAAGGTTGGAAATAACAATGAACACAATTAAAATAGACTAAAAAAAAACAATTTAACCACATAGCCTGCTTGTTTACTTTTGGTAGGAGGACAAATATCAAGGAAACATGACCAAATAAACAAAATATGCAAGTCAAGTAGGTAAAACCCTCCACTTTTACAATGCTCCCTGCACTGGGGACAGTGGTGCCCGTCTCCTTACTCCCTTACAAAAATGGGGATTTTTTTCATCTCGTATTGTGCCTGATTTTAGTAAATTATAATATATCAGCCATGGAAAAAATCTGCAGAGACCAAATTTTTCTATGGATGGCAGTTTCAAAGCCACAACAAAGGCTAAATTGTAGCCTGCAACAGATGGTAAGGCTTCTTGTTTTTAGCTCAGCCAGTTTCTGGAAAACTTCTTGTCCCTACCAGCTGGTTAAGAGGAGTGAGAAGTCAGCAGTCAGTCATGATATAAAACAGGTTTGAAACAGGCCTTTTAACAATTGAGAATCACTGAAACCCTGAGAGATTCTTGAGCATACATTCATAAATGTGCACTCAAAATATAAGGCTGATTGGTCCAGTAGTTTGCAAGATTAGCTGTGGATGGACATAAACACACACATGACAAAACACATGATCCCCTCCAGGCTTAATAACCAAAATTTATGAGATATGATACGATACAATACGATACGATACGATACGACATGACATGACACAATACGATACGATGCAATACGATACATAACATACAATAAGACAGAACTTCATTCATCCCAAGGGTAACTTCAGCAACGGTTACAGTACAAATCAGAATAAGTGCAAATATAAAATATCAGTCAGGTGTAAATATATGGTAAATATATGGTTCACTAAATTTGCCATAAATCAGAGTAATCCTCCTAGAGACAGAAATCCATAGATTGAAACAAACCACCTCAGCTCTCCATGTCTCTGCTGGTCGATAAAGTTGATGGTGGTGGGAAAAAAAAGGATTTCCTAAGGTGCATCATGGTGGTAAGTGCTGCTGAAGGTGCTGCTGTGCATGACCACCATGAGGATGAGGGTCATTGTCCATGCTCTGCAGCTTGTACATCATCCTCGTCTATGACACTACCAGTAAAGCTCCACCCTCAGGACAGAGCCAGCCTTTCAGATGAGCTTGCTGATCTGCTGGTGTTGGCTGCTCTCACCCTGCTGTCTCAACACACAGCTAGTGTGTGAGCTCTCAAGTGTTATAGAGACTTCAAATGCAGCTTGTTTTCCTGTAGCACAAAGTGATTTGTCTCATAATTGGGCAGACAATACATGGCCAAGACTTTAGGTTCATTACTGTGCACTTAAATAATTTCTAAATATATTTGGAACTGAAGTGTGAATTTAAATCATTGGTCCAAATTTGATCATTTTATCAAAGCCAAAAGACTCATCCAAACAGACAAGTTTGTGTTTGCAAGAACTGGCACCAGTCTTGTTCTTAAACTACATTTGATCCAATTTTAGGCACATTTACAACCGTGCATTAGAGAATCAAATAATGAAACACACTCAGCAGCTCTTTCCTCTTCACCACAGTGCCTCATATCATATATGTGCATTTACTGCCATCTGCTGCTCTTTGCAAGCAAGTGCGAAAATCTAGATTTAGAAAATCACAGCATTTCCTTTTGTATTACTAAGGGAAGCACATCATTTGTTGTGTGAAACATTTCTTATATATTACTCATTACTGTAACTACAGTCGAGGGAAAACTATTTGAAGAAACAGTACCATTGCGGCAAAGTGCTATAACCATAAAATGAATTACTTTTACCATTAATCCAAAGCAAAACAAGTCCAGTTTTGCTTTCAGTTGCATGTAGGCATGCCTCTTTGGCAGCAGTCCAAGAAGGCGGGACAATTTTAACTCTGCGAGTTAATGTTTTAACCTGGGGGTTAAATAAGGACAAGTACACAAGTGCAGAGTCATTGTCTCAGGACATGCTTTGGACAGAGACATGGCTGTACGTCTCTTTGAGGGGAAAGATCATGCAGCTGCTTACCGGCAGTACAGAGTGGCACCCAGTGAATTAATCAGCAGGATTATGGGCTACATGGAGAAAAAAGTAAGTGCGTAAATGCATCTTCTTTAGCAATAACTGCACCCTTTAAATGACCGTGTAAAGAACACACCTATGGCATTGCATGAAATAGCTTCTTTAGAGGCTTAGACAATGTTACACCTGAGATAAATGTTATCATGATAGAAGTGCTGCCAAATCATTATTCAACATTGTGGTTGTGTTTCTAATCAAAGACATCTATCAAAAAGCAAACAAACACGTTTATAATCTTAACGGTTTAACCTTTTAGACACCAAAAAAGTTCAACCTTGCGGTGGATGTGGGCTGCGGTTCAGGTCAAGGGACAATCCTATTGGCTCCGTACTTCACCAAGGTTGTTGGAACAGATATCAGCCCCGCTCAGCTGGAGATGGCTATGACCCAGAGCAACCCTTCAAACGTTTCATACAGGTATGATGGAGGCATCTGGTGAAACCTTTTTCTTTTTGTTTAAGTCCAAGGATGGTGCCAAATGTCCTCCAAGGTGTATTGATGATTTTGATTGATGACCCCAGGGAGTGTCCAGCAGAGGAGCTGCCGTTCGCTTCTGGTGAGGTCGATCTTTTGACGGCCATGACGGCGGCTCACTGGTTTGACCGCCAGAAGTTCCTCCTGGAGGCTGACAGGGTGCTGAGGCCTGGAGGCTGCCTGGCTCTCCTGAGCTACACCATGGACTTTGAGCTGGAGTATGGGGATACCTCCAACACACTCAATGACATCTGTAAAGAGGTTCATCCTAAATACAAAAACTGAATTCTTTGAGTTTATTGTTTAGAATTTCTCTAATATAAATGGCTGTTAAAATATTTAAGAGTTGTTAGTATTGTGTTTTGAGGGAATAGGAAAGAGCCAGTTAGGAATAAGAGCTTAAAATTTCCAGACTTTCTCCATTGGAAATCTGAATTATCCCATAGCTTTTCAATGTGAATTTCTAATTTGTCAAATGTCATTTTAGATTAAATTAAATAACAATAGTAGAATAGTAAATTAGGGAGAATTAGTCATTATGAGCTATTTTACCAACCATGCAAAGTTTGTAAAACACATTTTTCCTATTTCTTTTTCAATTAGTTTTATGCTGCCCTAATCCCGTTACGAGATCCCTATTTAGGAACAAACTCTGGGAAGATCTACTCAGACATGTTTGAGTCCTGCTCTTACCCAGACAAGGAGTGGTGAGTGTTCATGAATATACTTACATTCATTTCTAAAAGTAGTCCATAGAAAACACTGTTCTGCTCTACTAGACTTATGAACAGCGCCCAGATTCGTTTACTACACTCAATAACTAAAATGTTAACTGTGAGATACTCTTAAAATGCTTCTTTTAACGGTATTTAAGTGCACTTTAGTTTATAGTGGGGCGGGCCCACCTTTTAAAAAAAAGAAAACAAAATGGCCGGCAAAGTGACTTAAATTAACCCCCGATGCAGGCCCGATCCTGGCTGGAGTGTGTTGGGCCACTTAAAGATGACGGCCATTGAACGTGACCGTGACAGTAGGGTTACTCACCCACGAGCAGTCAATGCTACCATATCTGTTGTCCGTGAACAGAAAAGGCGGCTTCTCTCACCAATTCCAGGCCATGGATGGAAAAAGCATTCTCTCCTCCGCTCACCGGCGGTTCAGCTGGGCCTGGCTCGAACTCAGGATACTCTCCGGGCTCCCCTCATTGCCCTGTAGCAGTCACTTTTTGGGTGCTAGCAGGCTGTTAACACCACCACTAATACAGGCCACAGTCCACTGTAACCCAAAGAGGTTACAACTGTGATTGGATTTATATTAGAGAGAATCGGATATACCGTTTAACGTCAAGAAATTGACTGGCCCAAGCAGCTTGTCCAGTTGAGGGTCAAGTGTCTTGCTCATCTCATATGGTCATGGAAAAGGAGAGTGTTTCTGATTGACTACACAGCCTCAATTTCCTCAAATTTTCCTTCTTTTTGTTCCAGGGTTGAATGCCTGAGGGTAAAAAGGACTATGCCACTGAGCAGATACATCGGCATCGTGGAGACCTTCTCCAGCTATCAGAAGTTGCTGAAAAAGGACCCCGCTGAGGCTGAACGTCTTTCTAATGATACCAGGACCAAGTGAGACATTAACCTCCAACTCTTTCACAAGTCTAATCGTTAACTTCTGGCCCTGAGCTCTCACCTCCACTCGCCTTACACTTGACCTGAATTCATTTATCATGATCAAAAACTGCTGTCATTGATTACTTTCAATATCAGAGAGGCCTTTTATTGTGACCAGCCCAAAGCACAGCTGTGTAATAGTTGTGCTTTTTTGTGGATGGCTAATTTGGCAAAGAAGAAGTAAGCCTTTTGTTTTCATAGAAACAGTATTCGATATTTCATTTCAACAAAGCAAAAATAAAAGTGTTGCATTTTTATTGTTCAGTGTATCAGTCATTTTAAATCCACTCTGTCTTCTTGTCATCAATCCCAGGTTGTTGTCTGCCATGAAGACATCTTCCTCTGATCCAGAGGTTACAGTGGTTGTCAAGTATTTCTATTGGCTGGCATGCAAACCTTGATCACTCTGACTGGCTGAATCCTGTGCACCAGATCTCGACCTGCAGGCTGAAACCACAACTGTAGGTTTCATCAGAAAGTGACACAAACCTGGGAGACCAGCTGCATACAGATCTGACGGACCACTCTCCTTTTAAAACCAGAATATATTGTGTTCATTTTCATATAAAGATATTTGATTTTTATGACACAATTATGTAATGAACCTGCTGTTCAATGAACTCCAAGCTTATGAATACTGACCTCTGTGAATACAGAATCTTAGAGTGAACACTAGATGGAGCCTTGTCATATAGTGATGGATGAACCTTATGTACAGTCTTAAAATTGTTGTTTGCTTGAATGATCTTTAGGTATTAAAAATATTACTAGAACTGCAACAGATTTTGTTGTGTATTAATTACAGTTGTTTTCAGTTGATAAAACTGAAGTCACATTGTCAAAACTCTTCACACAGCAAAACAGAAGTCTCTGTAGACCAAACTATGAATCACTTTCCAAAATCCATGAACACTAACCATAATAAAATATGTAGAAAATCTTCCATGTAAAAGAATATTTACAGTATAATTAAATAATATAGTCAATTCAAATGCAGCTAATTACAGTTTCAGCTGAAAGCCTACACAGGTACTTTTTTATTTATTTATTCAATAATTAATTCATTTTTAATATTTAATTCAATTCAATTCAATTTTATTTGATATTATTTTATTTTATTTTATTCCGTTATTTGCAGCCCTGGAATTTCAGTTTTTTTCCTATTATTTGTATTTATTGATTTATTAATTTAGTTTTTCTTTGTTTGTTTGTTTGTTTCAACTTCATATTTTTCTCAAGTAAATTACTATATAATGCAAAGAGATAAAACACTAAAGGATATCGATACTAATTGCTGCATTATGAAATCATCGTTGCTAGATTATAACGTCAATAAAGTGACACGGTGGGGACATTAGTCAAACCAGTTTTTTGTTTTACTGCAAGGTTGTTACAAAACATCCTCCAGGGTTTACTAATGACTTTCCGAGATGCGATTGTTTTAATTTGTGTGCTTTTCCAACATCCTGTCTCTGTTTGTGTGAGTAAACAGAGAGTTACTGGTTACCAACAGCAGTTGTTATACAAGACAACTCTAACCTTTCTACGACATAGCAAACTACAGTTCCCACACTTAGGTGCAAAAAGCTGTAAGTTGTGTTTGTACACTTTTGTTATGTGCACTCAGTGCCCCTGGAGCTTTGAAAGGTATATTTATTAAAAGGTATGTATGAAGGTATGATTGTGAATGAGTTTGACCTGCTCTGGTACAAATCAAAGTGACAACAGGTGCAATACAACCCCCAAAAATGGAATGGTTTTTACATGTGGTGTCCACAGACAGTCGCTCTCTCCTTATCCTTCCTGACTGATTTCTCTCCTGTTTAGTGTTCTGCTAGTGTCCTTGTCACTACTGGCAGCATGAGGCGGTACCTACAGCCCAATCAGGTTGTGCAGGTAGCCCAGCTCCTACAGGATGCCACATCCATACGTGCAAGAGGGTTTGCTGTGTCTCCCAGCACAGTCTCAAGAGCATTGAGAAGATACCAGAAGACCAGCTGTTACACGAGGAGAGCTGGACAGGACTGTAGAAGGGCATCAACCCAGCAGCAGGACCGCTATCTGCTCCTTTGTGTGAGGAGGAACAGGAGGAGCACTGGCAGAGCCCTACAGAATGACCTCCAGCAGACTACTGGTGTGCATGTTTCTGACAAAACTGTCAGAAACAGACTCCATGAGGGTGGCATGAGGGGCCCGACGTCCTCCTGTCCTCACAGCTCAGCACCGTGCAGCTCGATTGACATTCTCAAGAGAACACCAGCATTGGCAGGTCCGCCACAGGTGCCCCGTCTCTCACAGATAAGATTGGGTTCATAGTAAGCATGTGTGAGAGTCTAGAGACGCTGTGGTGAACGTTATGCTGCCCAACGGACTGGTTTGGTGGCAGGTCAGTGATGGCCTGGGGAGGCATATCCTCAGAGCCAATGGTACTCTGACTGCTGTTAGGTACTGGGACGAAACCCTCAGAGCAATTGAGATCTGATATGTGATTGAAGTATTCGCTTCATTCTCTTGAGCAGTGTATATATTACCTTTATGAAATGACCAGAATCCGAAGGGCAACAGATTCAGACCATCTCTTGTAAGTCTTTACATGTGACTAAGAGGGCAGTCTGAGTTAAGCCAGTTACCCAATTTACTTTCAGTGAGAATAATTAACATGTCAAATACCGTTTGATGCACGGCCTTGTGTGTGGGTGGTAATTAAACCACTTACAGTAGCTGTATGCCAGTAAGTAGCACACCAGTCATTTTCATGCCATATCATTTATAGTCGCACAAAATAAAACCTGTGATTCAGAGCTAAGAAAAGCAGCTATCCATTGTGTTCAGTTGTGTCCATGTATGTATTACGCTGCCCTGAGATCAGTATATAGGAATGATCTCTGGGAAGATCTACTCAGAAATGTGCATTGCTTAAAAGAATGCTCCAATTATTTATTTTATGTCAGCTACGTCGAATAGCTCCCTCTCAAACGAAGAGTGTAAATGCTATCAGTGCACTTGTATTTACAGCTAAGGCTTGGTGAAGTAAAGAGTGAGACTCAGACATATATGCGCTGTGACATCTGGGAGTTCACTGGCACAGAGCAGATTAAACTTGAGCACTTGGGGGTCAAGTGTCTTACTCAGGCGCGTCAGTATAGTCATGGGAGAGAGGAGTGTTTATGATTCACTATACAGCCTCGATTTCCCCTTAACACCAGTCACTCACAAGATTCTGTTTGACGATACAAATTCTGACTAATACGTATTCAGCAGTTTAATTTTGTCTGGGTGTGTGTCCAGGAATCAGTGTCAGAGGGTAAAAAGGACTTTGCCACTGAGCTCACACTTCGGCCTGTTAAGGCCTCCTCCCACTATCTAACACTTCTAGAAGAGGACCCCGCCGAGACTGAGCGTCTTTCTAATGACACCAGAAACAGGTGAGATATTAACCTCCACCTCATCCACAAGTCTAATCGTTAACTTCTGGCCCTGAGCTCTCGCCTCCACTCGCCTGGCGCTGCAAGTTGATCTCTTAATCTCCACTTAAATTCATTTATCATTATCAAAAACTGCTGAAATTTGTCTTTGAATGCTGTCACAGTCTTGGGCATTAATCAGAAAAGCCAAACAGTGCTTGACTAAGCTTAACTGTTGAAGGCATTTACTGCTTTGATAATATAGCCACCATTAATTCCCCTGCCACTGACAGGACAGAATAGCCCTGCAAGCAAAATATATGGAGGGGAAGTGCTGAGCCATAACTTTTACATGGGTTTAAAAAAAATAAAAATATGACATGGTATTTAATTACTATCACAGTTTGGGAAGATTTACGCACAGTTCTGCTCGCTGTCACCTGTGTTTTGTCTTGTTGGGAGGACACAGTCATTTGAGGTCTTACTTTCACTTCATAATTTCCTCATTAATTAATTTTAGATGTTTTTAAACCACTTTGTCTCTTCTTGTCTTCCATCCCAGGTTGGTGTCTGCCTTTAGGTGTCTTCTCCAGACACAGAAGTTATAGTAATGAAAATGGCTGGCGGCCTGACTGAGTGTTTTCTAACCTTTTGGGCTTGTGACTTCTTTTAACAAACCACTGTTTAACAGTGGCCCTTTGTCAGCAATTGTGTTGTGATCAGCTCAGACAAAAAGAGCTTCTGTTTGTCGAGATCCCCCATAAAGAGTTGAAATAATTCAGATTATTGTTATTTTTTTTGTGATAGAAATGTCTGGTGTTTCTTTTTTACAACCTATCAGACATATGTAGCAACCGCTTTTGGGGGTTATGACCCCCACAGCAAGTGTAAACAAATTTACTGGCTCGTCTGAAGTGGCACCTCTAAGTGGAAGCCAAGAGGCAGCATGGTCACCTTGATACAATTGCTGGCCCTCCCACTGGCAAAAATAATTGGAGGCAGGCACTTTAAGAGCCTGTGACATGCTCATTCTTTAAGCTAATGTTATCTTGTGAAACTAGATCACCTAAGGCATCCATTAGTGCTAGTATGTCAAGAAGGGGACTAAATAACATTAAAATTGAGGCTATATTGGTGAGGGAACAACTGGCAAGACGATTCAAAGGGGTCCCTTGAACTCTCACCTCAAGGTATCTCAATGGAAATGCATCTATGGATACCTGTGAGTCTCCCCCTTAATCCCCGAATCCCTTTAAATTAAAGCTGTATTTATTTGTCCAACCTGGTCTCATGCCAAAGTCATCGAAATTCGGCACCTAGGCAGTGACTTGTGGCGTCAGACAGTGACGAAAAAGCTGTCTTTTAACATGCATGATATGCAGCCGGTCACCATTACAGTTTAAGGGCACTCAGTGGCATCAAGGAGAAAAGCAGCAGGACAAGAATGAAAGTTGAGGCGGGAAATGTCCAAGCAGAGTGGGTGGGAGCAGAGGTGGATGGGTCCAACAAACACCGACTTTCACCTAGGAGAGTGGTGCTTGCATTCAGTAAGATTATAAAAGCCAATCACTGTTCTGTTTTTCCTAAACCCAACCATGTGCTTTTGTTGGAGGGAAAAAAGATAGGCAGAATGTGGCAAGGTATCCCGGAACATCAACAAACAACGCACCCAGGGTACCTTTCACATCGTATCCGGACTTGGAAAGTATGTGATGATCGATATGTGACGAGGTCGGAGTGAGAATGTGTTGAATTGTCTTTGTAAGGAAAAGGACAGCCAGTATATAAGTCAATATGTTCACTCTACCAGAATCCGTATTTGCAAATCTGATAATTACCAATATAAACTGCTAAATACAAACCAAAGTATATCAGTATATGATTCCCTTACTCTCTGTACTGACATAGTTGTCAACTAGCTTGACGAATTCTTGAAACTTTCGGTGTTACCCCAAGATTTCCAGTGGCCCCGTCTGGCCACCCCTATAAAAGAATTCTGAGGCGCCACTGCTCTTATGTTGAAAATCACTTGGAATAAAAAAGTTGGACCTCTGTCATGACCCTGGGTTTGTTTTGGGATTTTCTGTTTGTGTTCTTCCTTGTTTTGTTATTCATTCATGTTTAATCTGCTTCCTGTTTGATTTTGTAGATTCTCTCCTCATGTGTCGTGTCTGGTTTTACTTCCTGTCTTTGTGTGTTTTCCCGCCTGTTTTCTGTCACACCTGTCTTCCTTCACTCTCGTTAGTTCCTCCCTGTTCCAAGAGTCTTCACACCTGTGTTGTATTAATCTTGTTTGCTCCATCCTAGTGTTGTTAGCCAGTCCCCATGTCCCTCCCTTTGCTTGTATCTGCCTACTCCAGCTGTGTCTCGTTCTTGTGATTAGTTTTTGGTGTATATAGCCATGACTCCCTCTATTCTGGCTCCCAATAACACAACGAAAAGACATTTTAAGACTATTATGTAGCCTACAGCCGTGTGGTGGAGAGTCATGTTTTGCTGCCGGCTAATAAAATGACTGTCATTTTGACCTTGGCCCTAAAAGGGCCTATTTGATTAGGGACATTTAGGGACACATGGCCACAACAGCCCTCCATATGACGATGGGAACAGATATTGGAGAAAAAAAACAGATTCAATAAAGGTGACAGAAAATGTTTGCACCATTTGGTTGCTTTGAAAATGTATGTAGTTCTCTCTGAAAGATACACCATGTAAGACTCTGACCTCTTTGTCCAAAACTCTTTCTTCCTTTCTCTTCATCAGTCTTCTTTCCTTCCTTTCCTCACCTCTTTTCCAAATCTGTAACAATCATTCATCCAAGTCATTAGAGTGTCCTCCTCTCCACAGTTATTTATGTGTTCACAGATTGTTTAGGGCCATGAGAACAGATGGTAATTAACATGCATGGCCTCCAAATCCCTTGAATCTCAAAGACCTTTATTACTTTCCCCTGCCAAACTTTGACACTCTCATATGGTGATCCTCAGATAAATTCTATTTTTACACCAAGTAGAACATTTATTACATATTGTTGCATTTTAGTCAAGCTCTCCTGCAGTCAAACAGCTTTTCATCACACAAGCAATCGTCTATACACTCATATTCATATTAATCTGGGAATATAACAATAGCAAGACGTTGAGTATACCTGTGTCAAGTTAATACATTATGCAAAAATCACCTAAAATTTTTTTTATCACATGCTCTGCCACTTCAGAGTCCATATATATTTACAAGCCTTGAGCCCATATCCGAAGGCCGATCCCTATAAAACCCCCTCTGTGCGTTTACTCCTCCACACCACCAGGGCAGTCATGAGCAGGGTGATCAGCACCGGCACTGCGATGAACGGGGCGAGGATGCTGATCGGCGGGTCGTGAAGGAGCCGGCCGGTCAGAGCGCAGTTATGGAAGTACATCCGGTGAACCTGCATGAAGAAGCGGTCGACTATCTGATTCGGCCAGAAGCAGTCCATCCTCAAAGCCACCTGGAAGGTGCAGTTTGTCAGCCCCTCGTAGATCCTGCAGAGGGCAACAGCACACAGTCAAATCTACATAGGAAGGAAAAACTTAATCCAGTGCTCAAATTGTATCGCAAACATTTAGTTTCATGAAGTTTAGAAGCCATGTTTCCATGAAGAACTTTAAGTAATCATTCCCCTTGTTACAGAAGTTTAGAAAGACACTCTCTGTGTCTTTGAAATGTCCTTTCAGGGTGGAACCAGAGCAGGGGCTCCTGTTGGTCGGAAAAAAAAGGCAAAGGAGTGTCTAGAATTACCAGTGGGCTCAACAAAGCTAAATATAACTGCTAGGTGGTAGAGGGCAGGGGAAATGGAGATGCATACCAACAGGGTAGCACCCTCAGTACAGCGTTGCACCATACCAGGAGAGATCCTGTTCCGGATGACCACTGTGTTGAACTGCATAGCTGGAGGCCCAGTGGGCAAGTGGTCAGAAATCCAACTCCCTTAAAGGAAAAGTCCACCCAGCTTTAAAAGAGCTCTATATGACAATCAGAGTATTAACATGGCAGCAAACTGCTATTTGCTATGTAAAGATAAAGTGGAGTAATGGCATCTTGAGCAGAAAATGAAGTCAGACTTCCTCTGTGTTTGTTGCAACCTTAGCTTCTGTGTTCCTTGTTGTGTTAGATAGTCCGGCCATGTGTTCATGTTAGTGCATGTAAGTCCCTGTGTGTGTCTCCCACTGGCTGGTCTATTGTTTGCGGTCTGCCCTACTCAAATATGGCCGATATCAGGACAACGGCGTCACGACAGCAAAGCACCCACCCTGTTGGATTCCTCAGGTTAACACTGTTAGCTGTGGTGGCACTGTTAGCACCTTAAGAGCTGTGTGCAGTCAATCTCTGAATCATAGACACATTTTAAATATTGTAGAAGAGCTTGTTTAATCAAGTGTGTAGGTTTGGTTTCAACATTTGGGGGGGACACATATTGTGTTGGGGGTTTGGGTGTCATCCCCTAAAAAATTTTAGGCATCAACGTTTCATTTCTTACATTCTGGTGAACTGTTATGCACCAGTTTTTGCCTTTTCTGCACCAATTTATGGTGTATTTCAGTCCGTAATAGTTGCGTTTTCTCTTTTTGTTTTATGGCAGATTGCACGCAGAGCTTTTGAGGTTGCATACTGCTACCACTTATATAGAGACAGACAACCATTCACACTCATATTCACATTCACACCTACGGCCAATTTAGAGTCACCGATTAACCTGCATGTCTTTGGACTGTGGGAGGAAGCTGGAGTACCCAGAGAAAACCCACGCTGACAGGGGCAGAACATGCAAACTCCGCACAGACCCTAACCCTAAGCCTAACCAGGAACCCTCTTGCTGTGAGGAGACAGTGCTAACCACTACACCACTGTTACAGCTAGCTGGCAAACATGAAGGGAGAGATGGAACATGGGGAGAAAATGGAGAAATGTACACAATTAATCAACACACATTAGAGCTATGTTACGTTCTCAGTTCCAGAAAACAAATTTGCTGTGATGATATGTTTTATGGAAGGTTATCCGTGGAAGATTACGGTAGGAATTTTTATAACATGCAACCAAATTCCATGACTTTTCAAAAACTTTCAATATATTTCTACTAATTCCATGACTTTTCCAGGTTTGGAAAATGTGACTGTGAATTTCCTTGACTTTTTTCAGTGTTTCCATGACCTAGGGAACCCTGTGAATGTTGAGGGGGACGTGTCCCATGTTTTCTCCTCAAAATCCACACCCTTGCATTTAATCTTCATCTCAAATGGCTTATGAAATTACTTTACTTCCACCACCCCGTATGACAGTTCTATTAAACAAAACTCAGTTTTTCTCTTGCCCCTCTGGGCCCCTACTTAATCTGATTCATTACTTTGAATTAATTTGATTATTAAAGATCTAGATTTCAACAAAAATAAAAGATGCAGAAGTCACTTTCATTTCAGTTTACATAAATCAGTTTTTGAATTAACACAATTTGGGGGGTCTTTCAGGCCTGGGGAAATGGGGCCCCTGAACAGTTGGTAACCTATCTCAGATAATTGTTGTATTAAATTAAATAAAAGTATGATGTAAGGCAGGATGAGTTTTTTATGGTCCTACAAAGTCAACAAAACTTTATTGCAAGTGCTGCAGGTACATGTAGTGAATCTCTAAGCACTTGGAATAAAAGCATGAAATACATGACTGGTATGTAGTGGTATTATGTGTGTGTGTATGATTCTAAGAGCCAGCTATCATCACCCAGAGCTGTTACAGGAGCTGTTGGTGCAGCTGGGATCAGCATTAAAGTTAGTTATGGTTTAGGATGAAGACTCATGCTCGTGGTTATGATTAAGATTTGGACTCTGTTTGGGTAAAGGATTCTCACAAGCATATTTATACAAATGGGCATTGAGCTGCCACTCAGTGGAAGTGTTTCGGTCTGAAGATAAGACACAAGTCAAGAGAGACTGGAGTGTTTTTATAGCTCTGAGCAATACAGTGTGTGAACGACTGCCATGTTGTTCTTTTTAAAAGTTTTAAAACTAACAAGCAATGGAGTGAAGCTGCAAAAAAAAAATACAGTATTTACGCCCACACATAGTGATTCACTGCAACATTCACTCAAAAAGCGTGTGTGCATCCACAAATACACACTCCCAATTAACAGTTGGGTGACTCATAAATAAGATTTTATTAATCTGGTTGCAAAAATACATTATTGTGTTTCGTTGGCAGCAGTCATGTTGCTGATTTAGAAAATCCCTCATCTGATGTTAATTTAGAGTGCCCAAGAAAACATGTACAGTCTCCCCATGGGAGCAGGGCCAGAGCTAGACATTGTAAACATGTGGGGCTCAGCGAAAACTCAGGGGCATCTGGGGGGATTTTCTTCCCATTTATGGCAGCTATATGCACTATTTTTCAAGCCATATGACAAAATAGAATGCCAAAAAGTCTGTACATCATTTGGGAAAAACATGATAGTTGTCACGTAAGAATATCATCCAATAGTGCCTACATCCTATTTTGGATCTAATTGTTCTCCAACTGTCATCATAAAACGGTGATATGCAGACCCTACACCATAGCCTACGCACGTGGCCTATGCCGTTGTGAGCATTTATACTTGTGCGGTGGTGCAGTTACACCTCCAAAAGACTTGTCGGCGGCGGGGTTTCTGAGAAGTGCTGTAAAGTTTAGTTGATTCAAAGCACACATTAAACATGGCCTAATAGAGAAAATTTCAACACAAGTACACAAATCAGCCTCACTATAACTCGCAGCATTCACAAACACAACTACAAATACAACATGCTAATGTTATTAGCACAAGTCTATGGCATTTTGCATTGTAAAAATTAGCCTAGAGGCTAGCAGACTTATCCTCTACTTATATGGAGCCAAGGTCAACAGTAACATTTAACAAAAGTAAGGTTATAAAATTTGGCTCCATTACAACTCACAAGGTTCACTTTTCTGGGGAGGTACATGTCTGGCTATGGCACAGGGTACGCCATTAGTTCGATGAAGAGGTATTACTCTTAAACCCTAAAAAACAAATGTTGAGCATGACTCATTTTAACTGCTGACACTTAAAAGGTTGCAGAGATTGTCTGACATCACTATTTTTAAGTTACATAACACACACACGCAGTATGTTGGGTAGGAATTTCACTATAAACAACATTGCTAATCTTGACAAGATTTTTTTTTTATACTATGCTGGAGTGGAGTTCATTGAATGAATGTTTAGCAGGCAAATCTGTTACGTTTGAATCCATGTCATGAAAATCTTGGTAGCTCCAATTACAAATGTGGTCATCAACACTTCGAATCAAATATCTGGCCAACAGAAGAACATTTACTCAAAGGAATAGCAGAGATTCAAGGCTTTTGAGAAAACATTCAGGGCTAAGGCCCCAGGAGACCCACCCCACCTTTCTCCGCCCCTGCATGGGAGACTCATAACTGTCAATCACTTGGTTTGGAAAGTGACTTTGTTGGTTTTGTTGCAAACAACACAGGCAGATAAAGAAAGGTCACTGGAGACCTAATAAAGAAGATCATCATAGATCACTTTCACGAAGCAAACAAAAAAATCCCCTGTCTTTGTGGTTTTCCTCAGTCGTCTTTTAGGTGAACCCACAGGGATTGTTTATTTTCTCTTGGAGAAAGAAGTACATGATCAGCAAAATAAGCAGAGTGTACAGAGCAATGTCTCTGAGAGAAGAGGACCAGGGCTCATCTACTGTATAAATGACTGCGGCTGAGATGCTGTGAGGTGTATTCAGTTGAAATACAGTTGGAAATAAAGCTGACGTTGGGACACACTTTAACTGTATATTTGGATATCATTACAAGCTGTATCATCTGAGCCTGATGCTCTTCGAGGAAAAGCAATGGTAGGAAAAACCTCGTGAAACAATGCACTGGATCTAAACTCCATTTGTTTCACTTTCAAGGACGAATCATGTCACTGGCAGACAATGTGGTTTGGACTCTAATGGACTTGGAACTGATTTGTGGTGCTGGACGGTGCCTAGAATTGTAAATCCATTACTGTGTATGTTATGTTTGGATCTCACCTACATGAAAACATGGCTGTGCACTTCCACAGTATAATCTGCTGACAAGTGGACCATGATAAGTATTTCAGAAAAACAAAGTGCTCCATGGGTTGGAGGGTTTTGGCTCTACAGATGTGTGGTTATTTTTGAATGACTGTCATTGTCCTTTAAATATTATGCTGTTATTTATGAGGAATATCAGAGTTAACACCTTAAAAACAAGCTGTCGGAACATTTATTAAGCTAACATTAGCCACTAAGCTAACTGGTCATGCCCATGTGGCAACGTCCAGGGCTGAAAATGAAGCCAAAAACAGTTCTTCGGATGGCCACTTGAGGCTCTAAAAGAGTCAGTCCCTCATTCAGAAGTTGTTGAATAGTGGCACACCTCTGCATCAAATACAGATGAAAAAAGCTGTCCTTTCATGTTGGCATAATAAGCGGACGGGCATCGTAAGTGTGTAACGGTGCCTGACAGCATCATGGGGGAAACATGGCTGGACAACGACGTAAGTTAAGGGGGAAAAAGTCGGAGTGGGGAGGTTGAAAGGGATGGTGGATGGGTCTAACAATTACCAACTTTTTTCCCAGGATGCCGGTGTTCACTTGATTATATTTAGTTAGCTAACATTTGCTACTAAGCTAACTGGTCATGCCAAAGTGGCAACCTCCAGGGCTGAAAAATGAAGCCAAAAACCACAGTTCTTCGGATGGCCACTTGAGGCCGGTTCCAAAAGAGAGTCAGTCCCTCATTCCGAAGTTACTGAATAGTGGTGCTTGGACATTGACTTCTGCATCAGACACAGGTGAAAAAAGCTGTCCTTTCACGTCGGCATATTAAGCGGACTGGCGTTGAAAGTGTGGAACAGTGCTGGATAGCATAAGGGGGAAACATGGCTGGACAACAACGCAAGTTAAGGGGGTGAAAAGTCTGAGTGGGAAGGTTGGAAGGGATCAACTTTTCGCCCTGGAGCCCAGTGTTCACTTCCCATATGATTATATTTACTTAGCTAACATTAGCCACTAAGCTAGCTGGTCATACTCAAGCTGGAACCTGCAGGGCTGAAAAAAATGAAGCCAAAAACTGCAGTTCCTTGGCTGGCTCCAAAAGCAAGTCATTCCCATTCATGACACCTGCATGAGGTTGATTTTTTTATATAACTCACTTGTTTAAAATTTATCACGGTTTATAGTTATGCAGAATTAATGGCGGCCAAAATGCCAAACTCAAAGCCACCAAATGGGTGATATCACGGTGACTACATCCTTTTTGTTTACACAGGCTATCTGTGGTCATAGCAGACAATGTGGGTGAAAATCGCTTGAGAATACTGAACTGAAAAACTGTGCATTTTTATGGCTTTTCTTTTATAGTAGGAAGACTTTTATTTTCGTGTCTCTAAATTAGTCTGCACCCACGCACAAGCCTTATTTGTGTATTTCTAATTTTCTTTTCTCTATGCTTTATTTATCCGTTGCGCAGCCAGCTCTCCAAAGGACCTCGATGATGGCGTCAAACATTGCTGCTGGGAGTGTCGTGACGCGACTGCAAACCCCTCTATGTGCCTGTACAAATCTTTTATGATGAGTTGGACACACACACACAGAAACAAAGAGTACCACCACTAATTATGTGCTGGACCAAGAGAGGACAGGAGGGAAATCACAGTTTTGACAGTAGCTTCTCCTGTGGGCCTCCCAGCTCCATTCACCCCCCTCTCTGACTCATCCTGTGACTGTGTTTGGGAAAGCGCTGCTCGGAAACACACACACAATATAATGTGTGACAGATACAGTAAAAGGCCGCAACCAGGCGATGTGTTGGGGAATAGAGACACAGGCTGGAGTTGGTGGTGGCCATAAGGCAAACAAGGACATGACTACATATGGAGGACAAGTGTTCAGTATGCAGGCTCAGCAGCTTCCTCATGCAATGTGCTAACTTTTTAATCCATTAGTAGATATTATACACTGTTTTATACAAAGACGTCAACACTTTGTCTTATGTAACAGTGCTGACATGCAGTTTTAACTGATGTTTGGCATCAGCTGCTTCATCCATGCATCGCTGGCTCATTCATTTAAAGAATAAAGCCTTTTCTACCACATCCTTTTGCAACCCATCGGCAGGCTAAATGTTGGTATTCAACGCTTCTGTAAACCATGGATATGTTTCATTTGTATGTTTCATATGTGGTGGATATGTTGAAACTTAAGATTTATGACTCAATTTTTTGTTGTGACAATGCTGTGGTTAACTTATGGTTAAATTTAGCCACAAAAGTGTTAGGAAAAAATCATATATTGGCTTAAAATGCCTGCTGTTTCCAGGTACTCCGGCTTCCTCCCACAGACCAAAGATATGCAGGTTAACTGGTGACTCTAAATTGCCTGTAGATGTGAATGTGAGCTTGAAAGGTTGTCTGTCTCTATGTGTCAGCCCTGTGATAGTCTGGTGACCTGTCCAGGGTGTATACCACCTCTCACCCAGTGTCAGCTGGGATAGGCCCCAGCCCCCCTGCAACCATCAACAGGATAAGCGCTTACGGGTAATGAATGAATTAAGGAATACTTGCTGTAGTTTCTACAAACTTGGCTGAAAATGTCCAGAGTTCTTGTTAAAAAATACCTGCTTTTGTCACTACAAACACAGCTGGAAATGTCCCAACCTCTTGTTAAAAAATCCCCTCATTTGTCATGACAAACACAGCTTGAAATGTCCAAACATTTTGTGAAAAAATACCCACTTTCATATCTAAAAACAGCTGGAAATGTCCCAACCTGTTGTTAAAAAATACCAATTTTTGTTGCTACAAACACAGCTGGACATGTCCCAACCTATTGTTAAAACATACTTGCTTTCATCTCTAAAAACAGCTGGAAGGAAATGTCCCAACCTATTGTTAAAAAATACCTGCTTTCATCTCTAAAAACAGCTGGAAGGAAATGTCCCAACCTGTTGTTAAAAAATACCACTTTTTGTTGCTACAAACACAGCTGGCAATGTCCCAAAATCTTGTTAAAAATATGACAATCACAGCTGGAAATGTCTAAAATTTTGTCAAAAAAATACCCACTTTCATCTCTACAAATGGCTGGACATGTCCCAACCCATTGTTAAAAAATACCCATTTTTGTGGCTACAAACACAGCTGGAAATGTCCCAACCCTCTTGTTAAAAAATACCCTTATTTGTCATGACAAACACAGCTCGAAATGTCCAAACATTTTGTTAAAGAATACCTGCTTTCATCTCTAAAAACGGCTTGAAATGTCCCAACCTGTTGTTAAAAATACCTGCTTTTGTCGCTACAAACACAGCTCGAAATGTTTCAACCTCTTGTTATAATTACCTGCTTTTTTTGTCTTGAGCATTGGTTCGCACCTCTGCAGCCGTCTCACCTTGCCTGTTCAGATCCCTTGTCCATTCCAAAGGACATAACTTTTCTAGAATGTGTAGATCTATGATTGCTATTTTCTGACTCTACCTAAATACACAAACTTACATGACTGGATGTCTGGAAGCCAATCAAAGTGTTCCAGATCATCCAAAGTGGACTGCAGTAGTCTTTTTCAACAAGAATGGCCGACAGAGAGGAAGGGAGGAACGTGTAACTCTCATTTTAATCTATTAAACATATTGGTAAAGTACATAATTTGTATTTAAACAGTTGTTAAAGTAAACATGTGGTGTTATTGTACTTACACTTGTCAAATATTATATGACAGATTTTTTGCAGGATTTAAAAATTAAATAAATAAATAAAATCCATCCATCTAAATGGACGAGAGGGAAATACTGTTCTAATGTGATTTTCTAATAATACTATCAGCTTATAATTCATCTTATTGATTATCTAAACAGAATACTCATCTCAAAAGGTTTTGAACTGACTGCTTTCTGGAGATACTTTTAAAATGACATTACAGTACCAAATATATATGGAGTGTGTTTTTAAAGCATCACTTTAGTCATTAATATGAGTTAACCATCCATGAAAATTAGTTAAAAAAAAAGGTCGGTTGAGACAGTTTATTATCATTTTTACTATTAGGTGGTTACTGCATTCTAACTCTGTGTGCATTGGAATGAACAAAAATTAGCAGTGTCATAATCAAAGATCTTTTTGCTTATGATTTATGAGCACATTTAGAGTAGAAATCCACCATTACATAACTTTAACAGGCTTTAACAGGCTAGGTGTCACACCATCCACCATCACCTCCCTGTCCTCATGACGAACTCTGAACATCATACGTATGAAACATACAAATAATGTATACGTGGTTTGCAGAAATGTACAAGTTTGTATTCTGACGAGAGGGCCTCCCTTTTGCCATGAATCAATTCCTTGAAGCAAGCACCTCTGACTAATCTGTATGAGACATGGGAGACAAGTGATTTTTTTCTCCTCTTTGCCCACTCTTTTTGCACAACACAGTCAGGTGAACTCACTCCATGGTGTCGGGCCAGCTGCACCACAGGCCTCGCTCCAATCCTCCCATGTCGAATTTGAACTTAGCTAAGCACAGATCATTGATCATCCTCTCGTAGTACCCCCTGTTGCAGGCAGACGCCGATTGCAGGACTTGAGCTAAAAGCACAAAGAAGAAAGAGAAACAAAGAACAAACAAAATGTATTAATGAAGATATAAATGAGACAATGAGAATAGATTTGGGTGATCACTTAATTTCGCAACCGGGGAGTAAAACTTTGTAAAGATACAAAAGATTTTATCAAGCACCACTGAGGTTATCTGCTGCGTTCAGTTCTTGATAATTAGGAATATGTTAGAGCAACAAACAAGGTCATGTCCCGGCAACGACTATTCCTATTGGACCATTTCTTCCTTATTAGGCTGCTGCATTCACTAAGAAAAGATTTTAATTTGCAGTCGGAGTCCCAATCCCATTTGTTTACTTCAGAGATGTGTGTTAACAGGCTCTTAACGTGGAGGCAGACCGCTGCTGTCCCGCAGGACTCTGAGCTGAATGTAACACCACTGAGCAGTACAGTAGAAGAGGGAGCTTAAGCTGGCGGAAAAAGACCCGTGTGGAACCAACAGGTTGTTGTTAGGATCGAGGAACATGGTGGATCTCAGTCTGCGCCGGCCTGATAAGGGCCAACTGTGTGCCCATTATGTTTGCTCTGTCTCAGCTGGCTCTCCAGGCTCTGAAACACTCAAAGGAAGACTGAATGTGTTGACACGGGGATTCTGAAAGAGATGCTACTGAAAGAAAAATGGTCGAGACCCCGCCACTGGTGCAGCACACATTTTCAGAGCAACAGAGGCTTGAGGTGCTGAAATAAAACCTCTCAAACATATGAAAAAACTGAACATTTAAATGGTAATTTTGCAGAAATTAAGTGTCTATTAGCTTGTTTATCACCCACTGAGTTGGAAGGATGTTATGCCTCACCTGTCTGTTTGTTTGTTAGCAACCACGCGTGGAGAAATCTGACATTCAAGGGTTCAAAGATGCCTTCTAACTTGGCTGCTAACCAGCGTTGCATTTCATTTTCCAGGAAAATCAAGGCAAACCATGACAGATGCTGCACCGCTGCGAGCTGGAGGATTGAACTCTATTGACTACCTGCCTTCAAGTTTTTCCAAATTTTGGGTAAAGGAAACACCTATCAGTCTGGCAGGAATCATGAATTCTGACTGTCATGCTGGAACTCAATATTTATGGATTTTAAAAAATGATGCTCATGAATATAAAGATGAACCGCCGAGCTCGGTTGTCACTCATGTTTAGCCAGCTGCTGTGCAGCTCAGCATGAGAGCAACACCTTCATACTACAGCGCTCATGTTGTCCTTAATTAGACACATTATCTGGAGTTATACTCAGCCGGTGAGAACATAAAGAGGGAATCAGTATTTAAAGCTACAGTTCACCTTTATGAGGATAACTCTTGCTGATGCTGTTGCTACATCCATACAGTATTACATGAGACAGGAAATCTGTGGGAAAAAATCACATCTGCCTCCTTATTTTATTTACAAGGATCCACTGTGCCGGAACAAAAACACCTAACCAGGGCCGAGAACTCTCCAACACAGCTGTCAATCATGTCAATCACTGCTTGTGTCAGTGCTGATCAAGTACAAATCAAGATTCTGCGACTGCATTGCCTATTGCTCACCTCAAATGTTTTCAGAAACATTTTTTAGTGTACTGTTTAGCTGTTAAATGAGAGTTTGTGACCCATACACAATGTCTAACACAGTCAAGCGAAAATGAAGCACCGTCCACTGGCTGGTAGATCCTATCAAATGCCATTAGAAGCACTAAGAGGATGCAGAGGAGCATGATCGTTTATTGAATGGAATATTTTTCTCATGTAATAACGTCTTGATGCTAAAATGGTAATTTGACTGCACTTGTATAGCGTTTTTCCAGTCGTCCGACCACTCAAAGCGCTTTAACATTACTGTACATGTCACATTCCCCCATTCACACACACTCACACACTGATGGAACAGCCATCGGGAGCAATCTGGGGTTCAGTATCCCAAGGATCTAGACTGGAAGAGCCGCGATCAAACCACTTTTGATTAGTGGACGATGCGCTCTACCTCTGAGTGACAGTGTCAGCAAATATGACATTAAGAATTTTACCCACTGTAGCTTTAATGCCTCTAAAACACCTGTAGAACTGACTAATACACCTGATGCTGTATGCCAGTGTATGCCACAGTATACCCTAACCATGGCCTTTTACAATGGTGGAATGTAACTGAGCGTCTTTACTCAAGAACTCTACTGAAAGGAGCAGTGTGTGGGAGTTAGTGGCATCTAGTGGTGAGGATTGGTGATTGCAACCAGCTGAAACTTCCCCAGGTTAAAATTCCTTCAGTGTTCATTGCTCAGGAGGTTTTTATCATGAGCCGAATTATCTGTGGAGGTTTCCTCCTCTCAAAAACAAACAAAACAGGTGATTTAAACCAGTAAAAAACACTGAATAAAGCAGTTCGACATTAAAAAAAATCAGTGTTTGTCCAACACTGCTTGTTGCAGAGGCCAACATGAAAACATAAATGGCCTTATCCAGAGCCAGTGTTTGGTTACAACATTACATTTCTGCAAATATATCCCCATAAATCCTACACACTGGATTTTTTTAGGTCACTTTTTCTATCCCATGCTACTCTAGACATCTTTAGTTACTTTACATACAGTACATATGATAGGTGTTAGAATACACAACAATGTACAAACTGATATAATCAGCTTAAAGTCCAGCAAATGTATTAGTAATATGGTCAAAGGGACTAGTTTTTTTTACATTTAAAGTACATTTTGCTTGTAATATTAAAGTACTTTGCCTTTAAATAAAACTTGATGAAGCTCTAATAAAGTATTAAGTGTGTGATATTGCTCCGTTCACTTAAGGACACAACCTGAATACTTGTATACCCCTGACGTGGCCTCAAACTAAACATTTATAATGTGTAGATTGTGAAAAACTTCACTTCAAACACTCACCTGCCATCAACAACACAACCCCCGCTCTCAGGAGCGACGCGCTCCCCGCAGCCATGCCGAACTCCAAGACGTCTTGCGCGCTCTGCTCACTCCCTGGAGGTCAGCTTCACATATCTCATTCTTCCTCCAGTATCTTAAAGCCAACCTCACTGATTCAGAAACCACACCGCAACGTTACGGATAAATTAACCGCAGCAGCAGCAGCAGCAGCTCGCGGTGCGCGGTCAACAAGAAGGCGCCAACTGTGCGTAAAAGCCCCTTGACCTTCCAACAGCGTCAGCCTCCTTCCCTCACCGCAGCCCTAATCATAGAAGCTCCGCGTGTCATCTGATCCTTTTGTCCCGCTGCTTACAGCGTGGAGCTGCTCACAGGGGACAAAACAAAGTCACACACCAAAATTAGTGCCAGTCACTGTGAACCCAGGGAATCATTCCATCTTAAAACCCCAATTTACAGTCATGATATACAAATACCAAAGCAAAACAAGACCCCATAAATCCACACAACATGTCCCGTGTGGGATGTTATAGGAGTATTACAGCCAAGAGCAAACATCTGAGAGATTTAAAGTCTGCAGGAAACTGTGATAAAATCACTATAAACTCAAACAGAGTCCCTGAAGGCATGCTACTTTATTTTGTTTCCGCTCTGCATCCAGAACAGCCACCTTGATGTTCATAAACCCTCTATATTCAACAGAACAGGCCTTTAAATACACAGTTATCACAATTTAAAATCTATCTGCTAATCTAAATCTGCTTTAAATTGCACCATTGTAACAGCAGAGGCCTTCTTTCAGATCACCCCCCTAATGGATTACTGGGAAAACCCTCTTCACCCATTGTAACGGGCACCACAAAGACAGAATTCCCATTTCCATGTCACACTCGTATCAGATCTCATGCTGCTCTCTTCTGTCACTAATTGAATGTTTTATCTGCAGATTGTTTTAGCACAGGAAGAGAGTGACAATCATTGGTATTCTCAAGGCTGCTCTGCGTTGTGCTGCCACCCAGTGTGGCTGTCTGTGTGTATGCTGTGTGTGTGTGTGTGTGTAAGACACTGATTCCATAGCTCAAATTACTGCATTGTGCCCCCTATAATATACTGTAAACTGTTCTCATAGCAGTGGGTATTCTCTCAGTTTGGGGGGAGCAATATTCAATCTAAAAACAATTATTTGTTGTAAGACAAGATTGCTCCGTCATTTTTTTTGTTTTGAGCCTAAATAGCATTTCACATATGTTAGCACTGATATACATGTTTGCACAAAGCTTATTTCTATCACTTTTTAAACCATAACTTTGGCGCAGGGGCGTCCACTGGAAGACTTTGCACAGCTAATATCGATCTGTTTGTGAAGGCCAAGAGGCGCCAGGTTTCAGAAGCAAAAAAACAAAGAGCAACAGACTTCATGGACACATCACATTCTTACGTTTGGTTAGAGACTTCCCACAGCTTTCCATGTAACCTTGGTGTGTTGTGGACGTTCTGGGACACCATGTCATCATCTGCTGTTACATGCGTTGTCTGTTTTCAAGATAAACATCCGTTTTCACAGGAAATGTACCGTTCACCTACAGATAAAAGACCTGGGTTTGGCTTTACAGTCATACAGGAAGCACACACCAGCCTCCTGGGTGAAAGTTGGTGGTTATTAGACCCCACCCACTCAGCCTACTTGGACTTTCACCCTGTTAACTTACATCATTGTGTGGCTTTGATTCCCCCTGACACCGCTGAGTGCTGTTACACAATAATGGCCACCATCAGCGTCGGACCCATCGGCGTCTGACCCCAAAGTCACTGCCCAAGCACCAGTATCCGACGACTCTGGAATGAGGCCGGGTTGTCCTGTAAAATGCTTTCATCCTGACCAGATTTCAGTTCTCTGACATAACAATGAATACTTACTGTAGTTGTACTTAACATATTGTGCAAAATACACACAGCAGCTTCAGTACAAAAGAATCTGTATCACACTTTTATCTTAAAACAATACTGGTGGAACTCTTTTGCTAAAGAACTGCAGGTCAAAACGAATAATTTGCAAATGGTTTGTGAGGCAGGAGATAACTTAACCTGCTTCCTCAATAGCTTCCACTTGAGTTTGGTGTGGTGATGCAATGACAGTGAAAAACTGAGACATGTTATCAAAATTGCACATATTTTTCTAAGGACATCTCAGGCTGTTCATTTTCTGTCTTGTAAATGGATTCATGATTTCAGAACTTACTTGTGTTTAGTGTTTTTTAACACTAAAAGACTAGGAAAAGTTTGAAGGTTGTTATGTATAGAACATTATGCACTATGTATGAATTACTGAACAGGCCTACAGGTCCAGGGGCCCAAAGTGTCACTAAAATTAGCACATACTGACCAGAAAGAGACTCAAAATGACCACAAAGAGATGCAAAGGAACTACAAAGAGACACAAAAATACCCCAAAGAAACACAAATTGACCTGTAAGAGACACAAAACAACAAACACATGCAAAGAACTACAAAGAGACACAGGGTGACCTCAAAGAGACATAAAATGACTATAAAAATATATATATACCTTGAAGAAACACAAACTGAACTTCAAAGAGACACAAAAATGACAAAAAAAGCATGTAAATATATTACAAAGGGACACAAACTGACCACAAAGAGATGCAAGGGAACTACAAAGAGACACAGAATGACAGAAAAGTCCACAGATGTACCTCAAAGAGACACAACACAACTACAAAGAGACACAAAAATACCTCAAAGAAACATAAATTGACCTTTAAAAAACACAAAACAAACAACGACACGCAAAGAATTATAAAGAGACATAGAACAACCTCAGAGAGACATAAAACGACCATAAAAATACTTATGTATATACCTCAAAGACACGAGTTGAACTTCAAAAAAACAAAAAATGACAACAAAGGCATGTCAATATACTACAAAGGGACACAAACTGACCAAAAAATCCACAAATATACCCCTCAGAGACACAAAACAATTACAAAGAAACACACAACAATCACACGGACACAAAGGTTTATCACAAAGAGACACAAAACAACCACCACAAGGTTTGTGTCTTTTGTTGCTCTTGTGTAGGAGGGATGGTGGGGGCCTTTGCATGTCTGCGCCCAGGGGCCCATTGTCTCAAAATACGCCCATGGTGCAATGTTTTTACTGGTCGGGCCCACTTAAGATCAAACTGGACCCTGAACTAAAGTGAGTTTGACACCCCAGGTTTAAGGGGCTGTGCAAAAATGATTGGACTAAGTAGTTTCTTTTTATTTAAATAATTATAATAATGATAAACAGGCCTTCTCCTGGTATTACAGCTTTATTCAAAACCCCATGATTGTTGTCATTGTTGTCTTGTTGTGTATGGCTGAATGTACCTTTAAAGCCTCCTGCACAGTCCCTTACCGCTGTTTTTGATGCAATTGCGTGGCCTTTTGGTTAAAGTCTCCCTGTTATGAGCACAATATTTGTGAAACACACAAGCCCAAATGTTACTTTATGTCCCTCAACACTCCTAAGATCCATGCAGGCAACAGAGAGAAGCCTCCACTGCAAGTAATTCTCCCTAAATTCCCCTAGAGAGCAGCAGAGGACACAGAATGAGGCCCCTCTTTGGCACTGTGGGGGGATTTATGAAGGATCATTTCGCTCCTTGCTGCTTAAGCTGTGGAGTAATTTGGTAATAGAGCCAGCTTATGCCTGAGTTTTCACTTTAACATGGATCACAAATCAATATCTTTTTGTCCTCGCTGGTTTCATACTTTCACATCCGTCCACAGACGAAGCCAGAGAGCGGAATGGGGCGCGCTGCCTTGTAAAATGAGCGGCCCTGAAAATGGTATACTGCCGGAGCCCATTCCCTTCACTGCAGCCCCTTTAGACTAGCATCATCAAAGTTTATAGGCTGTGCCTTGTAGTGGCAGAGGCTGACCCTGCTGGCACCACAGGAAACTTCCTGTAAGCCTACAGTCCAATATACCAACACAAATGAAGCACATTTTAGAGGCTGTAAAATAATCTGTCCCCTGGAAAATCACTGGAATTTATGATGTCATCCAACTCTCTAAAGATGGGAATATAACTCTCTAAATTATGAATATATTGCTCTGTAATGGTAACCAATAGCAACTAATGAAATATGACTTTAAATCATGATCATTATGTGATAATAAAAAGCCCATTTCTGCGCTCTTTCTGGAAGAAGACCCACAGGTAGCAATTTGGACTTGAAACCACCCAGCGGGAAACCAGAAGAGAATCCGCTCCCGACAGGTGTATTGACAGCAGCAATGAAGCCAAATAGCCAATCAGGAGAGGTGATAAGTGAGGTGGGCGGACTTCCAAAAACAAAAAAGACAAAACGCTCCTAAGCTTTTGGGTAGGCTGTTTAATAGGCTGGAAGAGGTGTCAATCACTCTGAGGAGGCGTGTTCAGCCCCCCCACCCACCTCCCCATCCCGGCACACACACCCCCCTCACCCCCCCCTCCCCCCCAAGCCACCGGCTCTATGGCAGCGTGAGGAGTAAATGGCTCAGAGTATCCGCGCTGGAAACCGACCTAAACACTGGTCTGGGAACTGATAAACAAACACAACAAACAACGCGGTGCGTAAAAGCTCTCCATTGCGCTGGTTCTGGGTGCGCGCGGAAGCGGTGCCAGCAGTCCCCAAGAAGCCAAGAAGACTCCGTTTTCTTTTGGTTGTTTATTTCTACGTGTGTGAGCGTGTGTGAAAAACGAGGATATCTTAATTGGACATGTGAGTTACGGGAGACAAGCAGCCCTTTTCGAAGATGAAGTTCCCCGCTTGCGTCCTCGTCACTTTGCTGGTGATCCGATCGAGTGCGGCACAGTCAGGTGAGTGCTTGGATGGCGCGTCTTTGCACCTGGGTGTCCCGGTCAGTTTGGTAAAGCAGGGATCAAGGGGTCCAAACGCTTAAAGAAAAACACTCTATCTTCCTATATTGGCTGAATTGACTGCTGAATTCACAGTAATTGTTTGCTGAATGATGATGAATCGCAGTTTAACACCTTTTGTTGTTCGCTCTACATCACTGTCACAAACTTAACACAACTTTCATACCCGACCGAGCTGATGCTGATTTGAATCATCGCATCACACCTGCAGTAAACTGTGAGATCCGGCAGCCAGTGGGAGCGTGTCGGGCTCTGCGTAAAAATGTCTCCAAACTCCCCTCCTCACATTTAGATTCTTAAGAAAAAAGACACCTTTCGAGCTGGAAACCCACTTTGCGTGTGTGCCCGATCATTTGGTGTAGAAAAATCTAGCAAAATCCACAGAAGAGAGCAAATCCCCTACCCTAAATATGAATGAATGCGCCATCGCTTTTAATTTAATCCCCCTAAGCGGACATTGATAGAGCGACGACCGCGGCTATTTGCGCTGATTTATATGAATCGAGCTCGGTTGCACCAGTGGTACACTTTCCCTTACTGTCTTTGAATAATTTAGATGGAGCAGATATACTGAGGGCTATATAGGCAGTGGGAAAAACATCTCGCTTTCATCATTAGGACCCCTGTGGTGCCAATCCCCCGGACCAAACTCACTTAATGATCCTGCAATATCCCTGTAAAGGCTTGTAGCGCGTCCATGGCACTCAGTTTATAGTGATGATATTTATGTGTTACCTTTGGCACCCCTGTAGGATATTTGCAGATCATTTTTTTGCTGCAGCAACATGTAACATTTGTTCATTTTGAAGGGTTTGAAACACTATTTATCCAAGCAAATAATGAGAGGCTTTGATGCTGAGAAATTGTGCTTTTGTTCCCAGACTCTCCGATCAATAACGACTTTAATGTGCTCTGGTATTCTGTTTGGTTTGGAGTTTGGTGTAATATCTGCTGTCTGTGAGATGCACTAGTTGCACAGTAATATTTTGGGCTGATGAGCATTTCCTGATGCCAGATTGTGCCTTCTTAATCGATATAATCACGCTTTGGCAAGTAACGCCGACCTGGAGAATAAAAAAAGCAAGCAGCAGCAGCACACTCAGGAAGTGGGAACACAGGGGAGTTTGTGGATTGATGTTCGGAAGGTGAATTTGGCCATCGCCCCAACCTCTCAGAGGCACAAATGGGATTCCAGGACGCTTTTTTTTCCCCTCCCCGCCTCCAAGGACAGGTCGAGTTTTGGCTGCTGGTTTGTGGTTCTCAGGCGGAGCTGGAGAAACAAACACACTCCCCCGCCGGCTGTGGTGTGGATCTTGGATGGGAGGCGCTGAATGCTGCCTATTAAACAGGAGTGGATGGATGCACTGGATGGATGGGTGTCAAGGCGGGATGAATGGGGAAGAAAAGTGGCACCCTCGCTGGTTTATTTATTCACTATGCATACACTCCCATCCAAGATATTTGTGATGCAAATTCAGCCCAAGAATCTGAGCTATGCCTCTTGGGAAGTTCATTGTGTGTGTGTGGGTGTATACTGAGTAGATATTTGTGTGCTATCTGTCCACTCTAATCTCCCTCTGCTCATTGTGAGAATTCATACCCAACGCCGTATATCAATCATGTTTAAAGTCACGGTCAAGTAAAGGGATGTTCACTTCAGTGGTGTTTAACATGGTGACTGAATCTGTCTGTACGCTCCTGCTGCGAGACAAATGTCTGCAGCATTCCTGCCAGTCAGCTGGACTGTGGAGCTCTATGCACAAAACTATGTGTGTGTGTGTTTGCGTGATGTACAGTGGGGCCACATGTGTGCCAAAAATGGAGGTGTTCGCACCACGGGGAAGTTTGATTGATGACTTGTCTGACTGATTGTTGGCAGTGTGAGAGGATGTGAGTGTGAGGCCTCGTGCAGACTCATATTAAAAGAACTGATTCAGGGTTCGGGATTGACCCGACTGATGCTTCCAGGAAGTGATTGTTAATTGATGCATTTTAGATCACTACGAGGCTGATCAACGTCCTCCTCCATCTTGGGCTTGTCGGGCAGGTTTGTTCATGAAGCAAAATACCATTAAAGACTTACAGTCATATCTCTTTGATTGCTCACGTCTGACGGAAGTAAACAGACGTCCGTGACTTATTGGCGTTCAGTGTGATAGCAAGGTTAGGAGTGCAACTAACAATTATTGTCATTATTGATTCATCTGACAGCTCAGATTCAGAGCTGTCTTATCCCATACGGGGAAATTTGTTCGATCTGGTGCTCCAAACATAAAGACTCCATAACATCCACAGTGAAAATAACAGAGTAACACACACATGATAAATACAGTTGATCTCATTGTAGAGATCTTTTGATGAGTGGCTGTTGGTCAATGCCTATAGCACTCTGTCACTGGATTTCCGACTGCTATTTAGCCCCCAGATGTGTGTGTTTTTAGGGACCTGTTGCTGTTTTTTCATCAGGGTTAGTGCCACAAAAAGCAGCTGTTCTTTACTGAGACTTAACTGCTTTTCCTGCCACCAAAAGTGGATATTTTAAGCCAAACTATGATCACTTTTTTAGTCGTAACTGAGTGATTTTTGTGCCTACACACAACCACATCAACTACAGTGTTGCTGAAACATATCTGCTACATAATAACGCACGAAAGCAACAAATCGATGGTGTGCAGAAACGTACAATGCCAGTGTTTTTCTGGTGATTGGGTTGCGTAAATCTGTTGACGTTTGAATTGTTTCCAGGGTCAAGAAAGAGCTTAAGTGTACAGTCCATCTCCTTTGTACTGCTGAAGGACTTTAGTCGTCTTTGATTCAATACAGCTTTCTTTGTACAGTGTTCCAGTTGTTAGTGAGTCAGCAGGGAAAGGTACTGTCAAGGAAATCCACGTCAAAGACGATGATATTTTCATGACTAACCAGGCCTCAAGGCCATAGGCACCTTTCAAAGCACTCAAGGACACCTTACAAGACATAATATTAGATGTATCCATAGATCAGAAAATAAAATAATTCCATAATATACAATAAAAGTTAATTAAATGACTAGGCAAAAACCGAAATTATAAATATTAGGTATAAACTCAACATCAGTGCATGTCTAAATATGTGTGTCACCATTAAAGCAGACCGAACATGCCAGCTTGAAAAGGTGTGTTTTCACACGGGATTGAAGGTAGAAGATTGTAAATGTGGTGGGGGAAAGATTTCCTGAAGTTGGGGGCAGAACGACTGAAGGCTCTAGAACCCACGGTAGTCAGGCAGGCAGATGGTGATGTGAGCTGGATTGCAGAGGAGGATCTAAGAGTAGGGAAGGCTGTGTACATATGAAGGAGTTCAGACAGGTAGGAAGGGGCTTGAAGGTGAGAAGCAGAATCTTGAAGTCGATGCGATATTTAACAGGAAGCCCCGGGGCGAGAACAGGAGTGATGTGACGAATAGAAGGGGTTGTAGGAATGATGCAGGCAGCTGAATTCTGGACCAACTGGAGTTTATGACGACATTTAAAAGGGGGGGCAAAGAGGACAGAATTGCGATAATCAATACAAGATGTAACCAAAGAATGAACGAGGATAGCAGCACTCTGGGGTTTAAGTGTCAGGCGAAACAATTCGTAGTATGTGAATGAAAGTATGTAGACGGAGTAACATTATTGATGTGGGCCTCAAAGGATAGTGTATAGTCCAGGGTGGCACTTAGACTCTTGACCTGAAGAGATGGACGGATTTTGAAGTTGTCGATTAAAAGAATTAAAAGTTTATTGCTGTTTAAAAAGGTGTACTTGTATTTTTATTTTTATCATTATTATATTATCATTATGTTAGTGGCATAAAATGGTCGTAAAATGACACTAATATCATTTTGGTTGTATTTTTGGGACAATATATTGTCTAACAAAAGTAGTTATTGAGATGGGCCTGTGAGGGACTGATTCCTCTGTTAACAGGGAGATTCTTAAGACATCCTCTAACATAAGAGGATCAATCAATCAATCAATTTTTATTTATAAAGCCCAATATCACAAATCACAGTTTGCCTCAAAGGGCTTTACAGCATACAGTATCCCTCTGTCCTTAGGACCCTCACAGCGGATAAGGAAAAACTCCCCTAAAAAAACCCCTTTAACGGGGATGGATGAATTATCAGCTTTTAAAAAAATCAAAAATTCACCTTCTCACCTTTAAACAAGGCTCACACTCGTAGTTTCACCACCCTCTATCGAGCTGTCTGTTTGCCTGCTTGCCGAAACAAATGGCTCAAACATTTTAATCGCCCCAGCTCTTGAGTGTGTATGACAAATGCTGCATTCGCACGTGTGCGTGTGTGTGTGTGTGTGTTTGGGTGACATTTAAAGACGTGCTCTCCTGTGAAATGGCTGGGGTAGAAGGGAGAGAGGAAGGGGGGGGTAGGCAGCGGGGAGGGAACCCACTGAATGCCAGTATCAAATTACTGGGCGTCCGATAGCTGGCACACACGGAGCCACGGAGCTGGCCGGGGCTTTGTAGAAGACTGGCGGAAATGAGAATTTATTACAAGCTAATTAAGCTTTTTTTTTGATAGCATCAGTCTAGACCGCGAGGCCTTTATTTGACAGCATGAGAGATGAGGGGGGTGAAGGAATTCAATCTTGCTCTAAATTAGTCAACATTGCTATCATAACTTGATATCTGCCAGGCTTAACCCGCGCCAGGCTTCGGCTGGATGTTAGTCAAATGATCGTTTCTGACGAGCTGATGGAGATCTGTACGCTTTCTGTGCGTCCGTTGTCTTCCTGTGAAAGAGACGGAGCAAGAAAGTGGGCGGATAAAATATGGCTGTTTGCACAAAAGAATAATAATTGCAGTTCAGTGAGGGTGACATTGAAGTGTGGGCTGTTATTTGCTTCCTCTGTCACAACTGGACAGCCTCGGCGGGCCGTAAGGGAAGCCTTACAAATGACTGTGTGACGCGTGGGGGTGATGGAACGCTTTTCCAAGGCCTGAGACAGCAGTACACTACTCGCCGTCTGAATCAGCGTTCAGATTATCATCTGCACGGGAAAAACAAAGATGACGCTGTTCTCCTACCCGCTTTTTGTCTCCTACATTTTCTCTTCCCAGGCATTCCGAAGCGATCCGGCGACGTCACGGGCCTGTTTGCTGACATTCTGTTTGCCGTACAGAGGGGGCTTCTGTTCTCGGAGTTTGCGAACCACCCAAATATTTACATGCGGAATCACAACTGCACAGCATGAGAAGGAAAACATCCAAGGCTCGGGTGCAAAATAGCGGCTTTATTGGCCTCTGTAATCATCCCGAAGCTTTCTTAGTCCCTCTCCGTCTCTGGCGCTGCGTTTGTGTGCTTGGCAGGACAGACTTTTGAACCCCCCCCTCCTTCTCCTGTGTCTTTGCTGCCTAATGATGAGCAGGGTTTGGCTTTGGTTGTGCTGAGACGTCCCGTGCCAACTCCTAGTGTGAGTTAGATTGGCTAGTCGGACGCTGGAAGCCTGGCACAGATGCCCCCTTTCAGGAGGACTGAGATCTCACTCCCACACAGAAAACACAGTACACTCGGCCATGCACAGGGATTTACTGTAAACACCCTCGAATCTACATGCTCTCTTTTAATTTCCAATTGCGTGCTGATTCTGCTTTTTTTCCCCCGCGCACACACATGCACACACACACACTCACACACACACACACACACACACACACACATGCAAGTTCATGGGTGAAAAGCAGCGGAAGCCTTAGTGGCTTTTTAAGTGCGAGGCAGCTTTATGCGTCCTCATTGTTTGCTTTAAGCACAAGTCTTGAATCTACTTTTAGTGGTTTGTGTTGTTCTCAACCCTCTCCCTCCCTCCCTCTCTCTCTCTTTCACACACACACACACACTGAGCAAAACACACACACAGCGTGAGCGAGGCATGGCCCAGGAAAAGAAAGGACAGGAAAGACAGAGGAATCTTTTTTTTTCCTTCCTCTTCTGTTTCTTCTAGACCACTGGAGGGTTTGTTCGGCCCGCCACTTGTAATTCCACTCAGAGACAAATGCCTCCATCCTGTGTCTGAGGGGCTTCCTACACACACACACACACACACACACACTCACACGCACACACACACACGTCCTGCCTAGCAGTGCCGGTCAGCTCACACCACTCCAGACTTTCTCTTCTTTTTTATTTGACTTCTATTTCATTAACTCTCTTCCACTTTCTTTCACACATATTTGTCATCTCTTTTCCTTTCCTTCTATCTATTTCCTTATCTCCTCTTTCTCCCTCACACACACCTTGTCTCCCTCCTGTTCTCATCCATTAACATCTCCATTGTGCTCCTGTTTTATTTCCCCGCTCTGTTTCATCTTTCACTGCCTCTGCCTTTCTTCCCTCTTTTAACACCTTTTTATTTCCTCGCCTTTTCGCCTCCCTTCTTCTCCTTCCTTCTCTTTCTCTCACACACATACCCACACACACACTTCTCTGTCTTTCATTAGCCGTGTGTGTGTGTGTGTGTGAGGCTGTCACTGAGCACACAGGGAGAATGGAAAACAGCTCATTTTTCCCCCTTTAATTACGACACCCAATTTGTTCCATGGACAACATGCTGTCGGCGGCTCCTCCATACACCACTCAAACTGTCATTTACATGCTTATGTACGTGATTCTTAGTGTGTGCACTGCTAACCTTGTGAGCTGGAAACCCTTTGGAAAGAGGATTAGATGCTGATACTTTTTAAGACTTTGATTTATTGTTCACATTAGTCAGGGTTAGTTTGATTTACCTACATGGGTCAACTTTGTTGTTTAGGACATTAGAACAGGAATAGTTTGTGTCCTTTGGTGCTTCATTTGAAAAAAAATAAGTATTTGTATCACCCTAAAAGTCAGATTTGTTGCATATCTAAAGCTTAAATGCTAATTAATGTTTAATTAAATAGTTCAAGTCAGCACTTTCAAACCACAGATCATCAAAGTTGCACTCAAAATATGACTAGAGTAAACCTAAACAGTAAAGTTACAGGATTTAATCGGGACGAAGGGGATTTAAATTAAATCCTTTATGCTCTTATGTAAATAAATTCTAGCCAGCAGGCTTGTAACTACTGTTGAGAATACAAGCACACACTGGTATACTAGCGACACTCAGAACATATCTATGATGCAGAGTCTGAGTCGGCTGCTAGCAGCTAACGGTGCCAACAGTGCAAACAGTGCTAACAGCGGCAACAATACTCGCAAAGCTAACAATGTTAACGTGGGGTTTCTGTACATTTGTACTGCTATCATACATTGATATTTGAGGATGTTGTGATTTGTACAACACTCATTGGACAGGTCATTGTGATTTGGGATTGAGGCCTTCGCTCCTCAGAGTTGATCTCGTGTAATTAGTGGCACCAGCTAACTGATTCATCGCACCTCATAGTACTCTGTCTATAGTCGCGTTTCTATTACCCCTAGAAATGCGCAAAACCTAAATATTGCAATGAAAAACTGGTAAGTAGCGCTGATGATAGTCAAGGACTGAAACGCTGGCTGCTGTTTTTATTGTTTTTTGCACTTTAAGGACCCTTTTTGGTGCCAGATGGCTTTAATCTTGGCATGTGAACCTTTTTGTAGCTGTCTAGCTCTGTTGAATTAATGTGTGTGTATCTCTTCTGCCATCGTTTCAACGTGGGTGGGTAACTAGACGCTGGGTGCTGCGCTACGCTACACATGTCAGTGCTAACCGCCATATTTGCGCAGCGTAGAGCGGCAGCAATTGGCTAGCTGGTTCGATACACACCCCGGGACTCACATGCATGCGTGGCCTGCACGGCTACCACAGCAAAGAACAGAGAAGCTCAGATTGCAACACACAGAAGGAGTGTGACTTCAGTCTCTGCACAGGAGGCCATTACTTTACTGTGTCTTTGAATGTTGCACACAGCTCCTTTAAAGCCAAAACTGTTTGCAAAAAGTTGCTAGCAACGCTCTGTAATTCTCTGTGGACTTCTTAGCCTTGTCATTTGATCTATTATTAATCTAAAATTATCAATTAATTCAGCTTTAAGGGTGTTTCAGGATGACTTATGCTCGCATTAGGATTAACATAAGGTTGAGGTTCAGGCTAGGGTTATTGTTTTGAGTCACGGCTTTATCCGCCTTGTAAGACACAAATATACGTGTGCATATGCATCCATTTGTGTATCCGTGCTTGTGTACACAAGCTTGGCTTTGAATCTACATTTGCAGTGCTGTGCTCAGGCACCAGGCCAACACAGGAAGTGGGACAGCGTTCAGCTTCCTTTTGATTGGCAGCACTTCTTTGGTGAAGCAGGATCAAGTGCCATCGACTCCGTCTTTCACAACCAGTCTTTTTTAGTTCCTTTGCCTTCTTTTACTTGCTTCCCTTCTGTTCTGGCTCTCAGCGCCGCACAATAGAGGGCATTAGAATAACAATAGATTTTTTTTTTTCCCTCGCTGTAACCTTGACAAAGTCTGGTGTTTTAATGAAAGTCTGTGAAAAGAGAAATGATCACTGAAATCTAATCCTTCATCTGTGCGCGTGTCGATCCGGCAATTCAACCCCGACCTGTAGATTTGTGTCTTTACCTCCGTTGAATTGCCCGTCTTTCTTTCATATGTGATGTCATTACATACACTCACACACACCTATACACACACACTGACTCATCTGTCTTGGAGTTGCATCTTACGCTAGTTAAAAATTGAGCTATTTTGGATGTTTTTCATTAGTTTAGTCCCTCTGTGTGTGTTTCTGTGTGTGTGTTTCTGTGTGTAGTCAAGCCCGCCTGGTGGATTGTGTGTCAGCTAATCCCTGTTAAGATATTCACGGCAGCTAATCTGTTTAATTACACTACAAATTAAGGATATTTACTGTTCCAAGACTTTTATGCGACACCCGCCTTAATCAGGGCCTTAATCTGTCTGGCACTGTGTGAGTGTGTATTATGGTGTGTGCGTGTGTGTGTGTGTGTGATTGATACTCTGTATGCTCAGGCATGTGTGCCTTTGTGTCTATCAGGCTATTTCTGCCAGAGTCTGTCTGTATCTCTCTGCTTTAATTCTTTCCCTGAATATTTGCCCACAATAAAAAAAGAAAAGAAAACAAGAGATTATTGTGTTTTTCCAGTTGTCGTCATGGCAGGGAAAAGCAACAGATTAAAATGTAATATCAGCGAGACGTTGCCACAGTATTTAAAGGACGCAAATGCAGATCAACAAGAGCATCGCTCTCCTCGACTTAGACTCATGTTCAACTAATTCTACAAGATTAAAACTGTGTTAGAACCATGGAAACATGCTGTGTTCTCCGTCGAGGCCAAAATAATGACAGCAGATTGTAGCCAAGTGTATTTTTATGCACGTAGAGTACAATATGTATGCGAATGTGCATCTTGATTGAATGCAAAGCGTCTAGCATCTTTATACTCTTCAGTCTCCTGAAGAGTTTTTATTGTGAGTTTGTTTTGGCCCTAAATGACCAAATTTGGAGTGTCTTGTTGAAGAGAATGCAACTTTTTTTTGTTATATTTAAATGTTGGTCTTAACCACTCTATTTCATCATAAACAACCAGGAATGGGACATATGATATATGAAAGCTGCAGTATTATCCTGTTTATTAGCATTCTGTCTTATTTGTGGCTCAAAACTTCTCGCTTGCAGTACTGTGCAACTTCTATCTATGGACGTGTTGCTACTTTTTTGTATGTGCAAATAATACAGCATAATGCTTTGCAGTCAACTGGTAATGCTAACAGTGGCTAACCTGGCCAAAACTGGTATTGCTAGCATGTTGTTTTTTTGACTTCTTGTACTGGAATGTGAAGTCATTCCCAGCTCCGACTTCTGAGGTAAATAAAATGCAGTAATTATTCGGAGACAGTCTTTCTCTTAAAGTGGCCACGCCCCTAATTATATGTAATTTTTAAGCCTTTAAATGATGACTTACATAAAAATTCACCATCAGTACAGTTGTCATGAAGGTGGAAATTAGCTTTAGAGACCAAAATTGTTCATTTACCAGGCTGTAAACATGTTTATTTCGCTGTAAAGTTGGGATCTGTGGGGATTGGCTTCTTGGAGCTAGCCTCAAGTGGCCATTAGAGGAACTGCAGCTTTTGTCACTTTAGCATTGGCTTCATTTTTTAGCCCCGTAGGTCGCAGCTTGATTTTTAATTTGGCTCTTGAAATGGTCCTGAATCCAGTGCGAACATTTATTGGTTTGAAGAGTTTTGCAAATATTGTCAGCATGTGTGCAAGTTTGCGAGCCATGTGTGCACACATTAGTCCCTGCTCCATGTTTGCATGTACAGTATTTGCACATACTGTATGAGTTAGAGGTTGTGTGTGTGTGTCTGTGTGTTCAGATGGGGCACGTTGTCCTTTTTAAACGGCCCCTCCTGCGATGGTGACCTGTAATAAATGAGTGGGCGCGAGAAAGTGGCAGCCGTGACAGCTGACTGGGGAGGGAGGGAATACAGAGAGTGAGGGAGAGAAAAGGTGGAGGTGGAGGTGTATGTCGGGGAGAGTGTGTGTGTGTGTGTGTGTGTTAGAGAGCGAGGGAAGACAAAGCGAGACAAAGCGGAGGTAAAAGAGATGGAAAGTCTCTAAGGAGAGATAAGGAGGGAGCATGAGAGGATGAGAGGAAGACAATGGGAAGGGAGAGGAGGGCGATAGTGAGGGATTGTGGGTCGACCGGCGTGGAACAATACCTCGACCAGAGGTGGAGACTCTTTCTCTGCCGCCACTTGTTCTTCTTATCCTAATTATCCCCACCTCCCCCCTTTTGTGCCTCTCTGAAGTCACCTTGCAGCCCAGCAGAAATATGGCCGCTCCTTCGGCTGGTTTTAAAGGTACATAAAACTCGTGGAGGAGAAAACCTTGGCTTGCTGTAATAGTGTGTGTATATGTGTGTGTGTGTGTGTGTGTGTGTGTGTGAAGGTGAGTCACCTTCAGCGCCAAGAAAGATGAGAGAGCTCCGGAAAGAGTGCACTTATAAGAATCTGTTTGTGCATTTCTATGGGTTTGTGCGTCGGTTCATTAATTTGTGTGCAGCTGAGAGGCAAAAGCACACACTCTCTAACACACACACACCTGAGCACTCCCCTGCGTCGTACCTTAACCAGTTGCTCGGCGGCAAAATCACTCCCGGCAAGGTGAAAGCAAGCTGATGGTGGGGTCATTTGCAAGATGGGAGACAGTGTGACAGAGACAGAGAGAGAAAGCAAGAGAGGTGGTCTAATTTCAGCTGAGAAAGGAAGAGGTGACGTGTGTGTGTGGTTACAGTATGTGTGTGTACGTGTGTGTCCAGCAGAGGTTAAGGTGGAGTGAGAGAGACAGTGTGTTGTCTCTGAGGAGCACAGCTATCACCGCCGCTGAACGCTCCAATTAATCAGCCTGGGCCACACAGGCACTCCACTGTGTATGTGTGTGGGTGCCAAGATGTGCTGGTTGTGTGTTTTTCAAGTATCTATTGTGTGATTGTGAAGTGTGTCGAGATCTATATTTGCATCAGTGGAACGCATCATCATCATCACACACACACACACACACACACACTGCCTTGTTTTGTCTTGTCTCCATGGATAATGCTAATGGGGTCACATGTGCTGGTTGTACCTGAAGACAAGAAAAAGACGGAGAACAAAGACCGTATGTGGGTGTGCATATGTTTGTTCATTTCCCACCATGTGTCCTTAAAATTAAATTGCATACAACTAATTTGCATTGGCAGACATCTTTTGATAGGGTGCTGCCAACTGGATCGTGGACATATCTACAAACTGTTAAACACTGCCTGCTTCTATACTGTCTGCTTTCCAATAGAGGCAAAAATGCCCCAGATTATAATTTCGTCCAGGCATTTGGTACTTGGTGTGTGTGCTACTATGAGACTAAAGAACATTGTCATGTCGAAAACAGCTTTAAGGCCTTGTTGTGGTGTTAAAGATGACGTTATTTGACCATTGTGTAGTTTGATTATAGCCTAGCGTTAGCCTTTTACTCCTGGTGATTGCATTTATGCTTCAGAAATCATAAAAGTGGTGTTTATTTGTTAAGGTTAGCAAGATGTGAATAAAATGTGTAAGTATCATACACTTTTTTGTGCCACAGAGCTTAGTTTTTGCAGTAATACAAAAGACAGTGGAAAATCCAATTGGGTTTATGTTGAGTGAACCGGAGCAATGCTAACTTCTGGATTGGGCTACAGAAAAAACGCAATCCATTGAGCGCTCTGTAACTCAAGGCTCCAAGGTATTTGGTCAAATGTTTAGTTGACGCATCTCTCATCTATAATGTCCTCCCTTGGCGAACTCTGGCAAAGGATATTGGTCGTATAAATAAATGTATTTTGTAGCTGTCAGGGTTGCTAATTTAAGGCTGCAGCTATTCAAATTGAATTAATCATAATCTAATTTTTCAGCTCATCGATTCCCGAGAGTGTAAGTTAATATCCTTAAAGTGTTTGTTGTTTTTGTCTAAAAACCAAAGATATACAATTAATGATGACAGAAAAAAGAATTAGCTGAATATTCTCCCTTTTGTGAAGCTGGAATCAGTGTTTGGAATTTTTTAGTCACAAAAGATGAAAATGTATTAACTTTTTAAGCACATGAAGATCTGGACTTTAAATAACAAGCTAAGGTATAAGAGTGATAAGCAAAATTTGATCATGGCAACTTCATCCAAATAAAACCAAACTCATACTTGAATGTCTCAGTGTTGCCACATCTCAGGTTCATTCCAAGTCCATTAAATTCCGGAGTGGCTGCGTGTATTCACGTGTTTCCCTGCAGATAAGCGCTGTGAGAAAATCCTGAGACAAGATGAAGCAAGAATGAAAGACAGACAGAGAGACATTTAGAAAGCCTGAGATAAAATACAGGGACAGATAGAGTCAAAACACACGTGGTTTCATCGTCCGGCGTTCCAGACGGCGCTTCATACCGTCACGCTGCTGCCCTCTGCGAGCCCGTGTTCCGCTTGAAAATGAAATTCTCAAAAGGCTTTCACTCCCTTGAAATCATGTTTCAACCGCGGGGCAGCGGGGCATACAAACAGGTTCACTCACAAAACTCATTGTTGTGGTCTGTCATCGCTTTTTGTGCCAGATTATAGACTGCTTTTAGAGTTTTTTCCAGTCGAGGAAACACCGTAAATCCAATTAGGTAAAAAATAAGATCCTGCTCATCAGTCAGTATTTGTGAGATGGGTGTTATTTGTTGCCTTTCTGGGGATTTCTGTGGATTTGCAGATTTCTTAAAGCCTGAGATAACCCAGATCTCAGTCACAAGCTGGAGAAGTTCTGCATCATTTCTTTTCTTACTGATCATTTTGAAAGCGTGAAAAAATTAGGGATGATTACTGAAAGAACCTAGGCCCAGGGACCCAAGGTGTCAGGGGACCCCTGGCCTTCACCTGCAAAATGTCACTCACATTAAAACATATGGATTAGGAACAGTCTCAAAATGACTACGAAAAGATGCAAAGGAACTACAAACAACCAGAAAAGACACAATTACAGATAGAAGACACACAAATTGACCATTTAAAGGACACAAAATGAAAACATAGACATGCAAAGAAACTACAAAGAGACACAAAATAACCCCAAAAGACACAAACATATAACTCAGAAAAACAAAACAACTACAATGAGAAACAAAAAAAAACACAAAAAAATGCTGACAACAGCAAAAAGATGCCAAACAGCCATTAAAAGATGCAAAGAGACTATGAAGAGACATGAAACCACCAAAAAAGATGAAAACATACCTAAGAGACACCAATCGATCTTCAAAGAGACATAAAACAACCAAAAAAGACACAAATGTCCCTCACAGACACACAAATTGACCCTTAAGGAGACACAAATACGACTACGAAGAAGAGCAAAGGAGCTCCAAAGAGACACAAAAGACCACAAAGAAACTAAAACAACCTAAATAGACACAAACATACCTCAAAGAGACCCCTAAAGAGACACAAATTGACTACCAAGAAACGACAAAGAGACAAAAAGACTACAAAGACACACAAAACAATAAAAAAAAACACAAATATGCCTCAGAGACACAGATTGACCCTTAAAGAGACATAAATCGACCACAACGAGATGCAAAGAAACTACAGACACAAAGTGACTTGAAAGACACACAAAACAACTTCAAAGTGACACAAAATGACTACAAAGAGACTCAGAGGAACTTCAAAGAGACACAGAGTGACTACAAACAAACAATGACCACCAAGAGACACACACAAACCCCAAAATACACAAAACTGATGACAGAGACCCAAAGAAAATACAAAGAAATAGAATGACTACAAAGAAACACAAAACAGCAGCAAAGACATGCAAAGAAGCTGCAAAGAGACCCAAAACAACTACAGAGAAACACAAAATGACTACGTAGAGACTCAAAGAAACTACAAAGAGACACACAATAACTACCAAGAGACACAAAACACCCAAAAAGACACAAATATACCTCAGAGAGACATAAATCGATCCCCGAAGAGAAACAAATTGACCACGAAGAGAATCAAAGAAACTACAAAGAGACAAAATGACTACACAGAGATACAAAACAACAACAAAGAAAAAGAAACTACAAAGAGACACAAAACCAAAAAAGATGCAAAATGACCACAAAGATAGACACAAAAGTAGAAAAGAGACAAAAATTGGACACAAAGAGGCACAAAATGACTACAACAGACTCGAAAAAACTACAAAGAGACACACAATGACTACCGAGATACAAAATAACCAACATAGACACAAATATACCTCGGATATACACAAATTGACCCCTGAAGAGTCACAAAATGACTACAAAGAGACTCAAAAAAACTACAAAGTGAAAGTACAAAGAGACACAAAACAAACAAAAAAAAACACGTATATGTCAAAGAGACACAAATTACCTTACAAGAAAAACAAAATGACCACATGAATCACAAAAATACCTCAAAGAGACGCAAAAAGATGCTGACAACTACAAAGAGATGCAAAATGACCACAACAAAAAGAAGTAAAACCAGCACAAATTCCATGTATCTTGCTACTATGTAGGGGAGGTGGTGGGCCCTTTTGCAGGTCCATGCCCAGGGGCCCATTGTCTCAGCCTGCCCATGATTATAACTTCAATATGATTTGACTCATTTCAGACTTTTTACTACCCATCAGGATTCCCAGCGCACCAACACAGTTGAGCAATTTCCATCACAGATACCTCACTCAAACTAAATGTCATGGTTGGACTGCGTTAGCGAGCAGAGAGTCCATGCAGAACCTTTTCTTTTTCTTTTCAAGTGAAGATGAGACAGTGAGAAAGAGTTGTTGTAGTGCCAGACAGAGAACACACACCTTCAGACACACACCGTCAAGCTAAGCAGCACAGAAATTACACTGACGTGAAATAGTGGAAGGGGAGAGATACGCAGTTTGTCCGACATGGGAACATATTAGATACACAGACACTCACACAGGCAGTCATATTTCTTTTCCCACCATACAGGGAGTTTTCATTTCCTTTCCGGGATGCCATATCTACCCTCAGGGCATGTGACATGGAGGGTACAGTAAGCACACACACACACACACACACACACACTGACGAAGGCATAGAGACAGAGAAATGAGCATAGAGATAAGAGACAAAGAGATCTCAGCAACAAGAAAGCGTGATGTGTGTTCTCCCACAGTGAAAAAGCAAGCAAGCACAAGAAGTAGAAAAAAACAACAAAAAGTCAGAGGTGAGAGGAAGGGAAACAGTTGCAGCCCTGTGGGCTACCCAAACAGAAAGAGGAGGAAGTGTGGCTATTTGCCTTTTCTTCTTCTCCCACCATCTGCCCCTCCGACTCTCTCATTTACTTAATTAGAGCGCTGCGTCTCAAGGCCGCTGCTCCCAAATGGCATCAGCTGTGCGTGTGTGTGTGACTGCTGCTTATTAGCATGCATGCGCATACCTCAGGCGTGCATGTGCGCGGAGCAGTGTGTTTGTGAATGTGTGCAGGTGTGTACGTGCCCTAGGCAGATGTGTATGTGTGTGCTGTGTGTTTGGAGGGCTAACCCAAGGCAGGGCTTGTTCAGAGCGGAAGGAGCAGGTGATTGTAGCACCGTCTCCCATAAACAAAATCTGGTAAGGAAAAATGAGTGATGACCTGTATTCGGCTCAGATGCACGCTATTACAGCTTTCCCAAACCCTCCTCTCACATTTGACTGCTGTAATAGACTTTAAGCTCTCCTAAGCTGCTATTAATTATCCTGAGCTGCTCTAATCTCCACTGATTTAAAGTAATAGTTTACTCTTCCCCCTGAACATGCTTATATTAACTTTATTTCATCCTACAATGTGTTACTTATCTTTATATTGCTGATAACAACATTTTAATACAGAAATGAAAAAGTGAGACAAATAACATGCCCATGGTCCCTTCCGTCTGTGTCTTAGAGATTGTGGACACTTGCAGAAGCTTCTGCAAATACCCGTTGTACCTGTCATTCACTGACAAATTCAAGGACATATTTCTGGTTTCGGTGTGAGCTCCTATTCCCCTGCAAAGTTTTAAAACTTTAATCTCAACCTGCGTGGCCAACTTATTGAAACACAGAAAAAACTGTCTCTGATTCTACATTATGTACAGTGCAAGACTGCCACACTATATGTTGTTATGTCGCTCTTATAGACTATTTACTTTAGTCTCCTTCAAGCATGTGATATCACGTCTTATTTTGGTGCTGAGTGGAGGCCTTCGGGGGTCCAAAATGATGGATTCGCAACCTAATGGACACAGGGAATTCATTGCGAGATCCGATCAAGGTGTGTCTGTGTCCCTCCCGACCCAACATGGGTCTCCGGACTTGGGTTTCAGGTATTCTTTATGAACCTGACAAACCCGGTAATTACAAGTGCTACTATAAATGCCATTACACTACTAAAAACGTTTATCATGTCAGTTAAGGCGGAGACAAAAAAAACACACAAAAAAGGATGCTGACAACTACAAGAGATGCAAATCCACAATGAAGACATGCAAAGAGACACAGGGTGACTACAAAGACACACAAAATGACCAAAAAACAAGCAAATATACCCAAAAGACACACTAATTGATCTTTAAAGAGACACGAATGACAACAAGGACATGCAAAGGAACTACAAGGAGACACAGAACAACCAAAAAAGACACACAAAAAAACTCTAAGAGGAGCTACGAAGAGACACAAAATGACTGCAAAGAGATGCAAAGAAATTACAAAGAGACACAAAATAGGGTCCAACATGACGGACTCACAACCTGGTGTAACTAAACTCTACCCATTAGGCCGTAATAACACGGACCTGAACCCATACAGGTCCAGAGTCAGAGCTCAGATCCTAAGATTGGGGTAGACCTGTGAAGACATCTACAGCAGTGGTTGCCAACTGGTGGGTCACGGTAGAGATGTACCGATCCAGCTTTTTCAGTTTCGATAATGATCCTGATGCTGCGGCTTTGAGTATCGGCCGATACCCGATAACGATCCGATGCCATGGTTGACTGAAAAAGCTATATACCAGATTCTCTCTCTTGCCTAGGTAGGCTAATCAACTCTCGCTGCATGCAGCACATGTGCTGCTGACATATGACGTAGCTCGCGTCGCAATAGATTTAAAGGGAAAGGATCGGCTCAGGTATCAGTTGTATTTTCTGATACCCGATCCAAATGCAATTATGACGCTGAATGTTTTAAACTGTGTGGACCTTGAACTAGTGAAGAAGTAGAAATCTGGACCCTGTGGCTGGACCAGTTGGAAACCACTGCTCTACAGTAGTGTTGATTGTGAGAAAGTTTTGTTGTATTGTAAGTATTTATCAAAGGAAATTTCATTAATGTTGATAAAGTGAACTTTTAGAACAATATTGGTCTGAACTTTAAGGTAATTTGTGGATTTGTATGATTCATATACTCTTGTCTACTTAACCTTTGCATCGTCTCATACCCTGTAGATAGGGATGTATTTAGACAGTAGATCCAATTGTACCCCCAGAATTCGTCATATGGGCAGCCAGATGAGGCCTCTGGCCGTGGCCCCCCTGGCCCCCTGTTGGCAGCGCCACTGAGTAGACGCTAATACTCTTTATCTCCAACAATTTACTTTTCAAAGATTTACAATGACAGTAGGTAGAAACGCCCCGAAAACAACATTTACACCAACTCTTCATTCATTCATTTCATCCTGAGCCAATGCGTTCCCATTTGATAGCTTTGCAGCTCCATCAGCCAAGGTGACCCACCACACCTGCCTTTAAATGAAGACTTAAATGAACAAAAATCTACACTGTTAAACTAATATAGAATGACAATGAAAATAAAGCCGCATTGCAGGTTTCACAGACTTTTTTTTTAATGCAGCTGTGGTTAGGGAAGACCATCCATCATATCTGTGATAGAGGACACTGACTGGCTGATATCTGATATTTAATAAAAGGCCAATGTCTGCAAGATAAAATGGCAAACCAATATGTCTAACCCTACATGCTATGACTGTTGGGCTTTTTATATAACTGTGTTTTTTCAGAGTAGTGGAGAAAAAAGGTTACATCCAATACAATGAGATTTGATATCAATAAGAAAGGCATGCAAGCTTAATTATGGAAATGGGCAGACCATGTATAACATTGTGAGGCTAAAATAGCTGATTGTGTGCTGATTGTTGGGTCACAGTTGGGTTCCAGTTCTTGAACCAACAATGAGTAGATTTGCATCGGGAGTCGTCTGTGCTGCGTTCAAGTGATTTCTCAAGTGCCACGGGGAAAACGGGCATAATCAATTGTTGTCTTGAGTGTTGCTGCCACTTTGGAGATTGTAATCATGCTCGGGCACTTGTTTAGAGGAGTGATCGAAGTGCGTACACACACGGTGCAGGCCTGGGATGGATGGACTTTAAGCTGTCACTCAGTCTCCCTCTTCCTCCCTCCTGAATCCTGTCTTCTGACGGAGATCAACTCCCGCATCTCTCTGTCTCATTTTCCTCTGCCTGGGAAGTTTTGACTGGCATGAGAGAGAAGGAGGAGGGGAGGGAAAGTCAGCAGTGCCGAAAGCTGACATGGCATTCTAAGTTTGTAACTGTGCTGTGTTGCTGTTTCGCAGCGCGGCGCTTCCAGGCTGAACGCTCTTTGTTGTGTGACATCAAACATATAAGAAACCACATTCGCGCTCCTTCATTCCCCTCGCGAACAAGTTCAGCAGCTCCTTTAACCGTATACATGCCACAGGAGACCGGATAAAACCCTCATTCAAGGCGAATGGGAAAAAGAAAAAGAGTCAAGTCTTCTGGGGAAACATTATGAGGGTGTTAAATTTCTGCCACACATCTGAACCGTTTAACATTTGAACTTAATGAAGGCCCTTTATCACCCCTGAGAGCCGCCCTGCTTTGTTTTCCTCCACACTTTCCTGCTGATTTATATTCCTGCAAAAGAAGCAGCCTCCTCAGTGCGCACAACAGCTCACGTCAGAGTTCTATCTGGAGCAATGCGCTATCGCCATCCTGAAAGTAAATCCTGTATAAAGGGAGGGAGAGAGGGAAGCGCTAACGAAGCTTTGTAAGGAGAGATGGTGATGCAAGGACCCAGTTTTATCAGTGGGAGGGCTGCGGTAATCGGCTATCTCGGGGAGGGAGGCGGCAGGGGGTCCCTAGTTATCAAGACAGCTTTGGAGACTCACAGAGAGTCTGCAACAATGGAGAAGAAAGCAGGAACAGTGAGTGTGAGTGCGGAAACACACACAGTAAAAGTGAGATAACCTCCGTTTTTTAAACTTCTTTCTTGTTTTAAAGTGATTGCCGCTTTGGGAGTGGAAATAAAGTAATTAATTATTTTGACACACAGTGTTTGCTCACAGTAAGTGAGATTTTTTTGTAGATGGAATCAAAGTTAATTTTTCAGTTATAAAAGTTTTCTTTTTCATTCACCGAAACGCAGACAAGTTTGACAAGTTTTCACTGGAGTGTAGAACTTGGGTAGAAACTCGATGCACTTAGTTTTCTTCAGTGTCTGATGGTGCTTCGACTCAACGTTGCAAATGTAGAGGCAACAGAGGCACTTTTTAAAGTTGTGTTTCATGTAAGGCTGATTTATTAAAGAGATGTGTGTTTAACAATGTGAAAAGAGCAGAAAATAACATCATTAAACTAACAGCAGTTCTCTTTCAACATTCGTTTCAGTATCTCACTGTGGGACACGTTCTCTGCGCTGTCTCCCAAAAGCAAGACTACACTAAGCCAGTCCTGACTAGCAGATGCGCTAGTCTGCGTCGGCAAGTCTTCACACAGAGATGTGCACAATGCACGCAATTAGGTAGGGATGCTAATTGCGTGCATTGTTTGTTGCAGCCCGAGCACATATGTAACCGCACGTCATAACCAGTAGCTTGGCCTTGTCCATGGCAAGGACAGCATGGATCTTTGTTCTTGTTTTGGCCCCATTATAAAACAGGAAGTGATGAGCAGCTAGTATGGTGGCTAGCTGCAGCAGCTACTGTTTGGAGGCAGTCTGGCTACTAAACCCAGAAGCTATGCAACTTTAGGTAGCATTTGACAACCAAGCTCGCCCTTTTAACTGTGATGCTAGCCTGTTAGCTACACCTACCATCTGAGAGGTTGCTTCTAGGAGCAAGAAGAGGTTTTAGACTGATTACATAACATTGTGTAACACCTTTAAAGCAGGAGGAAGTCCCTCCTCTATGGAGCAGATGTCACGTCTGTCTGCCAGTCAGGACTGGCTTAGTGTGATATTGACTCTGGGTGGCCAGCGTGGGGAGTGTTCCGAAGTGAGATACCTCACTCAGTTTCAGAGAACCTGGGTTAATTTTTCAACCTTAAGTTATATTAGATTGCAATAGTGACCCAAGGTCAAGCAAAACAACAAACATTCCTCAGAGATTTTGGATTTCTTGGCTGCACATTCATGATGAGAATCTCCTGTTCCACCACATCCCAAAGGTGCTCTATTGGATTGAGATCTGGTGACTGTGGAGGCCATTGGAGTACAGTGAAGTGAACTCATTGTCATGTTCAAGAAACCAGACACTTTAGGCTTAGGACCTGTGCCTGGTAATTCTGTTTAGTAATCCATTCATGTTTCAACAGCCAGTCAGCTTGTATCAAGTCATCTGGTCAAGTCAGTTACAAATTATTTGCTTGCTGTGGTAATCTCTGACAACAGCCTTCTATCCCTGCTGAGCCTGAGTCCATCTCCTACATCCTCATGGCGTAAGGGAGCCGTCTTGTCATGTTGGTGTAAACTGGCAGGTTTCAGAATGCCGCAGACTGGCACGTTGCAAGAAGTTGCAAACTGTCTTTTTGCAAGTCTTTGGTCTTAACTGAGCTTATAAATGTTTCAGATCATTTTTGCAGTGTAACCCATTTCTCCATTGGAACCCATTACAAATGCTGCTGATTCAGGTGACTACAGCTGCCGTCTGCTGTGATATAGCAAGCTACAAACTTTTTAAGTGGGATCTTACACATAGATATTCTGTGTAATATTCTTTTTAAAGAGAGTGCCTGGTAATTATAAAGAACCTTCTGATTAGTTTGAAGAAAAGCAAAAGCATTTTATTAGATTGTCTTGTTTGCTAATGCAGCACCCTGCCCTTTATGTAAATTATTAGCTTGTGTTTATACATGAGACATTTGTAGGCTGTTTGCGCACATATATCACAGAAACATAATTTACTATGTGGAGGCACAAATTAAAACTAATCATCACATTAACAGCGAGTATATAAACTGCATTCAGTAACAGACTGCGGCTGCATTCATATCAGCACAGAGTCACGAATGCCTCTCGTTCAGTTGCTTCCACTCTCAGAGGCGATGAGAGTACAACACCGATATAAAACTATACAGGCGCATAAAACACTTACTGCTCATTTGCCTGTGTGTGCCTGTATAATGAGCATCTGTGCCTTTTTTTATGTAACGTTATTACCTTTAACAGCGCACCTGTCTGTTCTGCGCCTTGGATAAAGAACGGAGATTCGCTTTTTTTGGAAGCCCTTTTAAATGCCAGCCGGCAATTGGTTTGGTGGGTAGTTAGCAAAAGGAGAGCTGACACACACACAAGAACACGCACACACACTTGCACTGCAGAAAACATTCTGTTGGGAAAATAGTGCTGCTAATTAGTGGAATTAGCCACAGATCAAAAGGTTCAATTAAAAAGTGGTGTTGTAGCGTGGAGGCAGCGGGCCTCATTTGCATCACAACACATGTTCGGTGCGAATGATGCACGCTGACTGATGGATGGACAGAGGGACGCCACAATATGCTCTGCACCTCGCAGGAGTGCAGTGAAACTGAAACTGACACAGCAGCACATACAGCAAATATACTACACTCTTAGAAAGAACGGATCCAAAAGGGTTTGTGAAGGGCTATGGTTCTACTCAGAACCATTTGCTTCTGAAAAACCCTTTTCTTTTTGGAAGAAGTTATTCTTCAAGGATTATTGAAAGCATGGGTGTTAAAAGATCCTCGCCATCAAATATTTAAATGTTTACCCATGTTTCAAATGGAATACTTAAATGTAGATGTATCTGGAATTCCCTGAATGAAGTCTTTCACTTGTGTTATGCCATAGCTGAGATGTTTCTGCAGTGGTTAGCATTGTTGCCTCACAGCAAAAGGGTTCCTGGTTGGACCCCAGGGTGGAAGGTTCAAATCCTGTGGTGGGGGAGAGTTTGCATGCTCTCCAGGTTCCCACAGTCCAAAGACAGGCAGGTCTGGTTAATCTGTGACTGGCCGTCGATATGAATGTGAGTGTGAATGGTTGTCTGTTTCTATGTGTCAGCCCTGTGATAATGTGGTGACCTGTCCAGGGTGTACCCTGCCTCTTGCCCAGTGTCAGCTGAGATAGGCTCCAGCCCCCCTACGACCCCTAACAAGATAAGCTGTTTCAGAAAATGAATGAATAAAATCATTTTACTTGTGTTGTGCCATAGTTGAAATCTTTACTATTATTCATACCATACATTTGTTGTTGTTGTTCTAGTTGGTTGGTTTGTTTAATTGGTACCCAGTTTTGGCATTTGCATTCGGCTCTGATTTGGAACTGAATTTTGGTTCCAAACTGTATTGTACCATTGAAATAGTAACGACTTTGGTAGTACTGATATTGTGAACTCTCAACTGTCATGGTTGTTGTGGCGCTTAAGGAACCTCATGAAAGCCGAAGGCTGCCAGATGTGGTTCCCTCCGCCCCAGGCTAACCTGTGAAATTTAAACCATGATTAGTTGGAGAGAGATCTATGGGTAAAACAATATTTTATTTATTTATATCTAGATGGAATCCTTGGAATATAAAAGGGTTTTTGGAAGAACCACCCCTGGGTGGGTTCATGTGAGCTACCTTAGAAGGTGGAAAGGTTCTGGACAAACCCTGCAGAGAGAGTTCTGGGTAAAACCTTTACAAGATAACATCTAGGAAACTTTTTTTAGTCAAATTTTAAAGTGTGTAGAACGTCTCATCAGGGGTTCTGGGAAGAACCTTTCACAGATGATTTTAGGTGTAACTCTTTATGTTCGGTTCAAGGTAGAACCCTCTGAAAGGGTTTTCAGGAACCAAAAATGGGTTCTCCTATCCTCCTGAGACCCGAACTTTTGTTTGGGATGCATTTGGGATACATTTCTTCTAGCTATTTGAAATCAGTAGGACCTGATAAGTATAAAAACTTCACATTGTCAACGATAATAAAGTCCCAGTATCCTCAAATGAGACGACGATAAATTCCCAATGTCTTCAAACGAGAACTTTATAATTAGTAGTGTCTCAGCTGGTTACTGTTGCTGAAATCCGTCAAATTTGTTGCCATATCAAACTACAAATGTTGTTGATCAGAAATAAACAAGTGTCAACCATTAGATTTAATCAGGTTTTGGAACTTGTCCTCTTTTGTTTTGGCAGAGATGGTTGCAATCTTGTTTTTCCATGGATTTGTGTATTGTGGTTTTGCTGCCACTAGATTGCACAAAAACATGTCCACAAATGAGGACAGCAGGCAGAGCTAAGTTAATCAGAATGAAGTATAAGGTCCAGTAAAACCAAAATGTAATGCCCCTGAAATGAGGACACAGGGTCTTGAGAGGATAAGGGGACAAAGTACATTGGGCACAAACGTGATGTCATGTAGGCAGGGCAGAGTGGGGTTTAATACCTGCTAAACTCCATCTTTTTAGCACGTGGTTTGCTGCCAGCTTCACTGTGTGTGTATTGAGTTTTGCCAAATGATAGAGCAGTTGCTTATGCAAGCTGTGTAAGCATTGTCTATTTTAAAATCAAAATTAATTAACTGGATCGTTTTATCTACAGGATGCATTGATTTGATTGATTTATTGAATGTGGTTACTCTGCATTTATTTGAGTCCTTTCAAAACAGATCGTACTTGTTTTTTTTACACAGTTCTGTGAAGTTTTTATCTGTTGGAGGCTGCAGAGCCACAAAAAAAAAAAACAGAGAAGAGTTGTGATATACCCACACGGCTAAGTGCGCCTTCCGTGATCAGTCTAGCAGCTTCAGTTGATCATAATGGACGCGCTCTGCTGCAGGCATGCATGGATGTGTCACACCACGTCCATGTCCCTGGTATTTCAGCCGTAAGGACCCTGTATGGTACTAGATAGCGCCTTTATTTCTAACGGTGTACAGGAAACGTGGTTTAAGTGGTAGTTGGCACAGATGACTAAAGCTCTTCATTGCTAGATTTGGTTTCATTTGTCTGAGTGATGAGATACCTGTCACTGAGCTGCTGCTGCCAAATGGAAACACTGAGTGAGTGGAACATCCCAGTTCATGCAGATCATCCAAAGTTTTCATTAGAACAACAACACCTCATCAAATGAAACTATCTGCATGGCTAGATACCGCCAGGGTTCAGTGAGAACGAAGTCGTTTGGACAAACTGGCCCTTATTTTAAGTTTCACAAATGGACGTGTACACAGGCGTGCAAAGGAACCCGTTTATTTATGCAAACACACTCAAATACACACACAAGTACCAGGAGATGAGAAATGACATTCATTTACCAGGAGATGAGGAATTACATTAATTTGCTCAAAGACTCCCAAATGGACGCACACACACAAATGAAACATGGGCATTAATTTGCTCTGAAACAAACACACACACTCACAGCAGCTAATCACAAGCATGTCATTCATTTGCACACAGATGAGCACACCCACTCTTGACTTGCCATGCGGTTGTCCGTGCAGTGCGTGTGTTGTTGGCCTTTTGAGTTCCAGGCTTAATTAAGAGCATAATTAAGTGTGTGCTGTTATGGCTTTGCTCAGTGGGGTATGTGGTGTTTTGTGTGTGTGTGTGTGTGTGTGTGTGTGTGTGTGTGTGTGTGTGTGTGTGTGTGTGTGTGTGTGTGTGTGTGTGTGTGTGTGTGTGTTTGCATGTGTGGACATCCCCGGAGCTGCTAAACGTGCTCTCTGCCACAGCTTGGACCAACACAGCCAATTCACAGCACCGCTAATTTACCATTTAAATACCACATGTTTGACTCCTAATTAAATACAGCGTCGGCACTAGCAGCACACACACTTTTTTTTTCCCTCGATGTTTATTTCAGTGAAAGGAACTGCACAGTCTAAATGTCATGCCATGTAAAATGTGATTTCCTGCTTTGTTTTCTGCATGATGGTTTCATTTATGGTTATTGTGCCTTTTTCACCCTGCAGCTTAATGTCCCTCTCTTTCTGTTTCTCTTTCAAAGTCACCTTTGTTTCTCTCTATGACACCTTTTTAAATGTGACATGTGAGCGTGTGTCTCTTGGTGGCTCCTGTATCTGCACTGTTTATGCACACGTGGTTTTTACCAACCCCTAGAATGAGCACATTTTGGTCTGGTTAATTTAAAGGCATCCTGCACAGACACGCCATTTTTAAACAGTCAAGATACTGTCAATAGACACTATGCTGTACACTACGTACTCTATGCACACTGCACTAAACACTACACGGTGCCTTATGCCAAACACTATGCATACTTTGCGGTGCACCATGTATACTACGCTGTGTACCACAACATACACTACATACACACTGCACACTCTGTGCACTAGGCACACTACATGGTACACTCTGCTAAACACTATGCCGAAAACTACACTTACTACACACACTATGACGTCTGTATACCATGTACATTATGCTGTACACTACACTGTATACTATGCCTTACACTATGCTACTACACACTATGCCCAACTCTACATACACTACACACACTATGCCGTGCACTGCATACACTATGCACACTAGACAGTACACTACGCTGTACACTGCGCATACTATGCCCTACACTAGGCACACTACGCTGTTCACTACATACACTACACACACTATGCAGTACACTGTGTATACTATGCCCTACACTAAGTACACTATGCCGTGCACTGCATACACTACGCACACTAGACAGTACACAACGCAGTACACTGCGCATATTATGCCCTACCCTAGGCACACTACGCTGTTCACTATACACTACGCATACTAGACAGAACACTATGTAGTACACTGTGCATACTATGCCCTACCCTAGGCACACTATGCCGCTCACTACATGCACTACGCACACTACGCAGTACACTGTGCTGTACATTACGCATACTATGCCCTACCCTAGGCACACTACGCCTTTTACTACATACACTACGCACACTAGGCAGTACACTACGCTGTACACTGTACATACTATGCCCTACACTAAGCACACTATGCCATGCACTATACACACTACGCACACTACTAAAATGATTGACACGCAGCTTTAACTTCCTGCTAGATGTTGAACTCTGACCAATGGGGGAGGGCCAGAAATAGACCTCTGGGATCCATAATGTCAACAACCTTGGCATCAGAGAGCATGTCGTAGACGTTGTTAAAGTTGGCAGTGTCGTGCCTATCGCTTATTTTCTTTTTGCTTGTTTAATGGTGGGGAAAATGTTTGCTTTGGTCATTTGGTCAACCACTGCTGTCATTCTTAGTTTAGTCGGTTTCATGGTGCAGCCATGCTACTACCTGTACTGTGAGTGTGTTCAGTGTGTGTGTGTGAGTATCCCCATGCTGCTACTGTCTGCTACAGTGGCAGTTTGTAGCTCCATGCTGTGTTAAATGGGAGTGTCCAGGCTGCTACCAGGCCTCATTCATCAGCCTCACACAGGAACAGACCTGGCTGCTGGGAAAACCGCTTGGGACGCATGCACACACACACACACACTTGGTACAAACAAATGTTTAGCAAACAGCTACACCCTCAACACCACGAATTAATACTGTGACATTTTAAGATGTGCACACATGCATTAAGTGTGAAGATGTCTTGACCTCCGATTGGCAGTGGTTGACACGGCGTGCGTCTCCCTGACCTCTGCGTCCTCCTCACTGTCCCCACGGCCTTTTTTTCCACCGTTCTCAACCCCTCTTTGCTATTTTGCAGCCGAGTCTTTCACGCCTGACTCCATCTGCCGCTTGGCTGCCACTGTTGTACCCGTTCACACTGCAGCTCGTGCTTGAGCCAAGCTCGCGGCGGCCAACATTGGGACGCGTCCAGCAAATTTCCTCCTGTAGGATCCGCAGGAATAAAAGAAGGATAAAAGACATTTTCCCTGATGAAGTCCAGGGTAGCACTTCCCGAGAGGCACGTCACCTCCATCGGGGTGCTAAATGGTTTTGAGAAGCACTCCACTTATTCTTCCGTTTTAATGTTAAAAGGCCAAAAAATGTAAGACGTGTCTGTTTTTGCATTTTCAAGGACCTGTCTTTTAAAAGGTTTTGATGGCGCCTTGTAAAGCCACAATTGTTTGTGTGCCATTTGGTGAAGCTTTTTATTCAAACTCTTCTAGTGCTGTGAGTGCATTCCTTGTTCACTAAGTATGGCTGAATATCCTTTTTTGTTCATTGCATTATTTAAATCAAGCACCTTGAGAGAACTCTGCATTTTGACAGGTTTTTTTTTTCCTTCCTCAGAAGTTCCTCTTTAGATTGTAACCAAGTGCACATGCTTTAGAGTTTAGTGTTGAACTGCTTTGAGAGCGCCAGGGGGAATACAGTGTTTTAACAATGTCAGATTCAAAATACCTTAGTTTTTGCCATTATTTCAAGTCAGAAGTGATTAGCAAAACAAAAGACAGCCTTTTGAAACTGGGCCGAGTTTGTTCAGCTGTGGGATTGTTTTTAACTGAAGGACTTCTTACAAACCCTGCAGTCATTTTTGCTTAAAATATTATGCTTTGTCACTGTTCCCTACAATTTGACCACATCAGGGACTGAGGTCATTTGCAAGAGTTCTGGACCAGAATGCAATCAGTCTTTCATTAGTGTACCACTTGGGTTTGGCTATTTAGCCATGGGTGCAATACGAGACAGTGGGCCACGATGGGCAAAGGCATGCACACGTTCCTACTACATAGAAGTGATTTGGAGTCTTTTTGTTGGTTTTATTTCACATTTCCTTTTAGTTGTCAACATCGTTTGGTGTTTTTGTGTTTTCTTCTGGTGTTTTTTTGTCCTTGTGGTGATTCTGTGTCTCTTTAAAGCTATTTTGTGTTCCTCAGGTGTATATTTGTATGGTTTTTGGTCGATTTGTTTCTCTTTGTAGGTGTTTTGTGTCTCTTTGACATACAGTTGAATCTTTTTTAGTCGTCTTGTCTCTTTGTAGTTCCTTTGCATCCCTTTGTTGTAATTTTTTGTCTCTGTAAAGGACAGTTTTCATCTCTTTGAAGTATATTTGTGTCTTTTTTTGGGGTCTTTTTTGTCTCTGTGTTTAGTCATTCTGTGTCTCTTTGTGGTTGTTTTGTGTCTCTTTAGGTAAATGTGTATCTTTTTTGGTCGCTTTATGTCTTTTTTTTGTTCTTTTGCATGTCTTTGTTGTTGTTTTGTGTCTCACTAATAGACAATTTGTGTCTCTTTGGGTATATCTGTGTATTTTTTGGTTGTTTTGTGTATCTTTGCAGCCATTCTGTGTCTCTTTGTAGTTGTTTTGTGATTCCTCGGGGTATATCTGTGTCATTTTTGGTCGTCTTGTGTCCCTGTGTAGTTTGTTTGCATGTTTTTGTTGTTGTTTTGTTTAACTCTAACAGTCAGTTTGTATCTCTGAAGTATATTTGTGTCTTTTTTGGTCGTTTTGTGTCTTTTTTTAGTTCTTTTGCATGTTTTTGTTGTTGTTTTGTGTCTCTTTGTAGTTGTTTTGTGTCTCCTGGGGGTATATCTGTGTCATTGTTGGTCGTCTTGTGTCCCTTTGTAATTCGTTTGCATGTTTTTTTTGTTGTTTTGTTTCACTCTAACAGTGAGTTTGTATCTCTGAGGTATATTAGTGTCTTTTTTGGTCGTTTTATATCTCTTTGTAGTCATTTTCTGTCTCCTCTTAGTTGTTTCGTGTCTTTTTAAAAGTCAGTTTGTGTGTCTTTGAGGTATATTTGTACCTTTTTTGGTCGTTCCGTGTCTCTGTAGTTCTGTTGCATCTCTTTGTTGTAATTTTCTGTCCCTTTAAATGTCAGTTTTTTTTTTTTTCTTTGGTCCTTTTATGTCTGTTTTCAGTTCCTATGCATCTCTTTGTGGCTCTTTTTTGTCTCTGTAGTCATTTTGTGTCTCATTAAGGTATTTTTTCCCTCTTTGTAGTTCCTTTGTCTCTCTTTGTTGTTATTTTGTCTCTTCAGTTTGTGTTCTTTTGAGGCATATTTGTGTCCTTCTTAGTCATTTTGTGTCTCTTTGCGGTTCCTATGCATCTCCCTCTGGTCAATTTGAGTGTCTTTGACATTTTTGTTTTTTTTTGTCATTTTTTGTCTCTTTGAGACATATTTGTGTCTTTTTTAGTTTTCATGTGTCTCTTTGTTGTCATTTTGTATCTTACTGCATTTCCTTTACATCTCTTTGCAGCCATTTTGAGTCTCTACGCAGTTGTTTTGTGTTAATTTCAGTGACATTTTGCAGGTGCAGGCCAGGGGGTCCCTGATACTTTCAGTCTCTGAGCCTGTGCCCGGTAGGCCTGTTCAGTAATCCATCCATGATTTTTGCTATGAGGAAACGGCTGCTTTAGAATCATAGCTCACATCAAGTCCTGGAAAGTCTTGAGAAAGACTTTCAGAGCTGCTCTCATCGTTGCAGCGAGTCTCTTCGCTCCCATGAACTGAGGGAGAGATTTATAAGGCTCCCCTTGACCTTGAATTTCCTGTTTTATCCCTTTTTTTTTCATTTTACACCATGAGTGTTCTGTTTCTCTAAAGACTTACGCCTTTGTAGTCTGAAAATCACTATTCCCCGTGTTGAGTCACGGTAAAGGAAAAGCAGTTTAGAAAGATAGAAGGAAGTAGGAAAAAGTGTGTTTTTCCCAGATGAAATTCGCCGCGACTTGATGAGCCGCTTTTATCATCCTAACGAGTTGAAAAGCGGCGGCGGCAGCAGTGGTGCGGACATCGTGATCAATCCTGCTCGTCTTCACTGAGGTTTCCTACCTTGATGAGCAAAACTCAGGAACTAACTCAAACCGCTACTAGAGAGGCAAAGGGATGAAACAGCTTTGCAGCTTTGCAGCTCCGCGAGGTCTGTTATTTCTTTCTCTTGGGTCTTTTCATGAGAGGAAATGATCATGTCAGCGTGGTTAAAAACGGTCACGGTGTGATCCTGATCTTTCTGTTAACCCTCACTGGAGGTGCTGGTGTCACTGGTGTCATTTTCCCTTACCGAGCCCATCTTTCTCTAACGAGGTTAACCCCAATCTTGCGGGCTGCCGCCTCCATATTGTGCAAGCGATCAAAGCCTATGTTGACTGTGTAAAACATGTTTACTGTTACTATGTGACCTTCTTACTCCTGCAAAGTAATACGTGCCGCCGACTGTCCTCGCCTCATTTTCACCCTGTGTGTACAGTGTGAATTAGTGAGAAAATACATGTTTTCCTTTTGGCAGTTATGTTTGTTTCTTTTATTGTCAGAGTAAAAATACAAGAGTGTGAGCGACCTCACCCTGGATTTTCCCTCTGTGTGAACGTCCGCTTTCCTTCCTCAGTTCCTCACTTTCTCTCTTCTCTGCGAGGTCGGCCCCCTCCCTAATTGGCCAACCAGGCCTCCCCTAGGGGGCGGGGTGGAGTGTGTGATTGACAGGGGTGATAATCAGTGTAATGGCAGCTAGTAGTGGTGGCGAGGCCAGCTGCCTGCCAAGGTGTCGAGAAAGCCTGCAGGAAAAGGAGCGAGAAGGTGGGAGGCTGCTTCTTATCAAATCCGCCACTGGTGTTTTCTGACGGTGTGTGAGTGTGTGTGTGCCAAGACGGGTGTGCAGGGACGCCAGCTCAGCCACTGTAAGCTCAGCTTGACTGCGAGCTTACTGTGTCCATTCACCCTCCTCTGAGGTAGTATCTGTGCGGAGAAATGCCACTTTTCTCCTTAATTTCTCTTAATTCCCCTTCCCTCCCTCGCTTTCTTCTTTCACCTCCCTTCCTCTGGTTTCCGCTCCATGCTCACCCATGCAACCATGGAGGTGTCATTAGCACCGTGTCCTAATTAGTCCAGTGCCAGCTAATTGTGCTTCTGACGCTGTGTCTCTGGGGAGGCAGGCCTTGCTAATTTCAATAAGAGTAAACAAGCAAACCGCTCCCCACTGACGGCTATGGATTAATTAGAGACCATCCACGGCATGTGCCGACTGAAGGAAAGGAAAGAAGATGCAGCGTAGAGAGACAGCAGAAGAGGAACGTGAGGTGAAAGAGAGTTCGCTTTCGCTGTTGTCGTGCCACACACTCAGAGCTCAACGCTCATTTTAAGAAATTACCATCACTTTCATTTTGCGCACTCTTTCCAAAGCGGGATCGTCTCGAGCGGCAGCTCCCCGTCGACAAACAACGCCCCGAATGTGTTGTTTTTCACAAGTTTCGTTTAAAAGGTTGAAATGCAGCAAACAAGTCTGTTTTCTTTTCCTTGAGAGAGACTGATTTGTGTACGCTCAGGGCCCAGATCGCTACACAAAAGGCTTCTGTACAGTCAGTGTTCCTATTTCTCATTCAACCTTACAGAGCTACCATGTTTTTTTTTTTTTTGGTGATATTTCAGGCTGGCTGAGCATTCGTACTTGTTTTCAGCAACGGTGTGCCTCATGTTCATGCAGTTACAGATACACCTGAGAGCTCCCCCGCTACAAGTACAACTTTTTGCACTCCTGGTCACAGAGCAGCCCTGCTTCAGTGGCTCTTGTTCAGGTGCCTTGCTCAAGGGAGCTTCAGTTGCACTTCATGTAAGAGAGAAAAGACACTGTGTGATGAAATTGTTGTCTATTGCCACAGTGATATATGATGTTATTTTCTTTGTCTTGTACCTGAATGTGTTGCAAGAATTTATACAGAAATGGATTAAAAAATAAAATCATTTGGGTTGAACTACTCAACAGGCCTCATGGGGGGAAAATCCAGGAGCCCAGAGTGACTGAGGCCCCCTGGCCTTCACCTGCAAAATGGTACTCGAATTACATATATCGACCAGGAAGAGACTCAAAATAAGAACAAAGACATGCAAAGGAACTACAAAGAGACACAAAACAACCAAAAAAGAAAAGAGTATATCTCAAAGAGACCCATAATGACCTTTAGAGAGCAGAACAACCAGACAGAGACAAAAACTGACCACTAAGAGATACTGAGGGACTACAGAGAGACATAAAAAGACCAAGAAAGACACAAATATACCTCACATAGACGCAAATTGACTTTTAAAAGACACTGATACACCCCAAAGAGACACAAACAACTACAAAGAGAAACAAACAACCAAAAAAGACATAAATATACCTCAAAGAAACACAAATTCACCTTAAAGAGACACAGAATGATTATAAATAACCACAAAGACATGTAAAGGAACTACAGAGAGACACAAAAAGACAGAACAAATACACAAATATACCTCAAAGAGGTTTTTTTTTTAAAGAGACGCAAACCAAATAAAAAGAGACACAGAATGATTACAAAGAGACATAAAACAACCAAAAAAGACACAAATAGACCACAGACACAAGCTGACTGTTGGAAAGACACAAAAACATGCAAAGGAACTACAAAGACACACAAGACAACCAAAAAGGACACAGCTATACCCTCAGGAGACACTGCAAAGATAAACAAAACTACCAAAAAGACACAAATATATCTCAGAGACAAAAATTCACCTCTAAAGAGACACAAAATGACTACAAACAGACACTAAATGACCAAAAAAGACACACATATATCTAAATATATATAACCATTAGTAAGACACAAAATGACAAAGAAAACATGCAAAAGAACTACAACTGCAAAGAGACCAAAAATGACTACAAAGAGATACGAAATGACTACAGAGACCAAAAAGAACAACAAAGAGACACAAAACAACTACAAAGAGACCAAAAAGAACTACAAAGAGACACAAAACGACTATAAAGAGACCACAAAGAACTACAAAGAGACACAAAACAACTACAAAGAGACCAAAACGACCACAAAGAGACACAAAATTACCAATAAAGACACATACATATATCTCAAAGAAATACATATAACCATTAGTAAGACACAAAACAATAAAAACATGCAAAAGAACTACAAAGAGAAACAAAACAAATGTAGAGAGACCAAAAATGACTACAAAGAGATATGAAATGACTACAAAGAGACCAAAAAGACCTACAAAGAGACACCAAACAACTACAAAGAGACCAAAACCACTACAAAGAGACACAAAACAACTACAAAGGGACCAAAAATGACTACAAAGAGACACAAAACAACTACAGAGAGACCAAAATGACTACAAAGAGACACAAAACGGCTACAAAGAGATCAAAAAGAACTACAAAGAGACACCAAACAACTACAAAGATACCAAAATGACTACAAAGACACACAAAACAACTACAAAAGGACCAAAAATGACTACAAAGACACACAAAACAGCTACAAAGAGATCAAAAAGAACTACAAAGAGACACAAAACAACTACAAAAGGACCAAAAATGACTACAAAGAGACACAAAACAGCTACAAAGAGATCAAAAAGAACTACAAAGAGACACAAAACAACTACAAAGAGACACAAAATGACCAATAAAGACACACATACATCTCAAAGAAATACATATAACCATTAGTAACACACAAAACAACAAAAACATGCAAAAGAACTACAAAGAGAAACAAAACAACTGCAAAGAGACCAAACATGACGACAAAGAGACACGAAATGACCACAAAAAGACCAAAAAGAACTACAAAGAGACACAAAATGCCTATAGAAGCACAAATATACCTCCAAGAAATACAAGTTGACCATTAGTGAGACACAAAACAACAACAAAAACATGAAAAAGAACTACAAAGAGACACAAAACAACCAAAGACACAAATATACCTCAAAAAGATGCAAATCAACTACAGAGAGAAACAAATCGACCACAAAACACAACAAAAAAATGCCAAACCAGCTCAAAGTCTGTGTGTCTTGCTCCTACGTACAAGAGGTGGTGGGGCCTTTTTCATGCCTGTGCCCAGGGGCCCATTGTCTCATAATCAAGCCATGCAAGTATTCAGTATGCTGCTCTCATCTGCTGACAAAAAGGAGTTTACAAATGTACACATAGATTTACATTGAGTTTTATCAAGCAGCTCGTTAGCATTGTGGGCTTGTTCAAACACTTGTGTGTACATTGTGTTGAAGAATGATAATGTTACCGTTCAAAAGAAGGAAACTCCATTAGCTGATGAAAGCACACGCACAGATCTGAACATTTTCCAAGGCTTAGAAGAAAACACACAAATGCTTCAGCTCCAAAAATCTCGAGAACCCATTCTTAGTGCAGTTATTAGTCACGATCTGCTAAAATAACAGGCAGTTCTTCCACCTACAAAGCCTATCCAATTACTGAAGTTATTTCTGAGACACTCAGTTTAAGAAACGTTATTTGACTTTTGTGCAATTTCATATCACAACTGTAATAAGAACACAAAGTGCAACACTGTGATTCAGCAAGTTGGCTTTGAGATTTGAAGCAGTAACCTTCTGCTTTACAGCCACTGGATTTGGAAACTCTTCACTATTTTTTTTTTTTGGCTTTTCGGCTGGCAGATGAGCTGATGCAAACGGTGAGCAGGTGCTGCGTTCGCTTCCACCCCCATATGAGAGACTCACAGCAGTCAGCAGTGAATGGATTTACTGCGATGTCCCTGCCTATCTGTCTCTCCGGCTTCCTTTTTGCTATCTGTGAAATGCAAGTCGTCACATCTCACTCTGCTGCAGACCGTATCGCACTCTCCCTTCTCACCTAATTAATCACGCTATTGAACTTAATGCCACTCAACAAAAAACAGTTGGCAGGGAGAGTGAGGTGCCTTCCTCTCCCCCTCTCCTCCTCTTCACCCCCTCCCTCCCCCCCTTTCATTGCACCGTGATTGTGACACGCAGGCAGGTCCGTTTGTCACGGTCCAGATATTTCGCCCATTGTTTAATCGGGTTCACAGAGGGTCCTTCTTTATCACCGCGGGCCTGTGTGTGTGTGCCATTAGGTCAGGCATTAACAATCGAGCACCACATCCACTAGTGACGGAGCAGGCTTGTAAATCTCAGGCCGCTGAAGGCTGCATCTCCTCCCTCAAGAGATGAATGGAGTAATGGACTTTCATTACGGGCTCCATTGTCGTCGCTTAAGCACGCCCACATGCACATGTACGCTATTAAAATGTAAATATAGGCGCACTTTTGGAAAAAAAAACAAATAGAGATAAACTGAAAATGGCAAAAACACAAATCCAGGTACGTGCCCACACACATACACACAGCACATTTCTTCTCACACTCTTTAATGACAGCACTTAGAGCTGCCTCACGGGAGCGGAGGTGTTGCCGCTGACGTGGTGATGGACGGTTATTTTTCAAGAAGACGTTAAATTTAACACTCTAGACAGTGTGTTCCAAGTTTTGTCATCGAAACATGTGGATACTGCTGAGACAGAGAGAGAAAAGGAGGGGGAAGGAGGAGGAGGGAGAGATGGGGCAAGGATTTATGGGTGTAATAATGGAATCTCAGTGGCTGGGCCATTGACACTGAGGCATTTTCTCTCATCCTCCTCCCATTATTAGATGGATGGAACAGGAGGGAGTAAGCACAGCAACATATGGGCGGGAGAGAATAGCAGACTGTTGTGTTGGAGCGCAAATCACATGCAGTAGTGATCGCTCTGCCTTTATACCATCCAGGCATCCATACACATCAAGCTATACTGAATGATCTTGTGCAGCCATTTCACACCACATGATGATTTGATTACAGCCATGCTAGTACCTGTGTGAGGCTGTATTTATGCCTGTAGCATCATGGTGCATACACATAACGACACGGTTTGACTCTTGATTGGGGGTGTTGTTGCATGTCTTACCCCTTTCGGCACTTCAGTATAGTGCTTTTCTAGTCATCCGACACTATGTCACATTCACCCATTCTCACACACATTCACACACTACTGGCCAAGGCTGCCATATATGGTGCCACCTGCTACTCAGTAACCATTCACATGCACTCACACACCGATGGAACACCCAACGGGAGCAATTTAAGGTTCAATATCTTGCCCAAGGATACTTCGAACTGCCGATATTCCGATTAGTGGAACGACTCGCTCAACCTCTGAGCCACAGCTGCCACAATGCTGAAATCAAACAGGTATGCAGGACTTAAGAATAAGGATTGCCTGGGGCAATTAAAATGCCATGTTGGGCAAGTAGATTTAGTGACTCACTTGGCTAATTGCAGACTAAGGTGATGATGGAAGTAGCAAAGGAGCAAGCCATCTTACTTCCTTCTTATCTCTGTTGACAGTTGTGCAGTACGGATCGGGTAATTGCCAAACAATGGCAGTGAGTGAAGGCAAAGTTTAGGAGCTGAAGCCCAAGCGAATTTGACTTTCTTGGAAACGGGAGTTTAGTTGAGTGACGAAACTCCAACTGTGTTTGTTGCAAGTTTGAGAGCAAGGATAAAACGGGGCCATTTTTCAAAGGCATCAAAGTCCATCTACATCCCAGCCCTCACCTATGGTCATGAGCTTTGAGTAGTGAACGAAAGAATGAGTTTGCAGACACAAGTTTCCTCCGTGGCGTGGCTGGGCTGAGCCTTAGAGATAGGGTGAGGAGCTCGGAGTAGAGCCGCTGCTCCTGCGGGTTGAAAGGCGTCACTTGAGGTGGTTCGGGCATCTTTTTAGGATGCCCCCCGGATGCCTCCTGTTAGAGGTGTTTCGGGGTCGTCCCACTGGTAGGAGGCCCCGGGGCAGACCCGGAGCACGCTGGAGGGATTACATATCTCTGCTTTGTTTTGCCTGCTGCCCCTGCGACCCAGCCCCGGTAAGCGGAGGAAAATGGATGGATGGATGGATGGATTGATGGTTGTCAAATTGTTGTGAAAGTCAATACCAATGACTATTAATGACGATGGACAACATGGTAGCTCCTTTAAAGTGAGGCCAAAATATCTAAGTCGCCCCCTGGTGACTGGCTGCAGTATAGGTTATACCCACCTCCTCTATGTTACCGGATGGGACATGGACCAAACTAAAAACTCAAAGTACACCTCAAATAATTTTTTCCCAGAGATTGTTTCTGTCATTTTAGGTAGTTCTTATCACACTACTGTATGTTCAGGTGTTCATTTTTCTAATAAGTTTGATTTTGATTAGTTAATTGATGCTATAAAAAGGGGGTTTGATGTCATAATTGACAGCTGTGTGTGCCAGTCAGTGAGCTGTTGGCCTGCCAGTGATTGGTCGGGTGGGTGTATGTGTTTGAACGTGATATCGCAGAGGTTGTTACTACACAGACTTTGGCTCCGTATGATGTCACCAGTACAAGATGGCAGTGGGTGTACTCTGTTTGGGCTATTTTTTTTTAGTGGGAGGAAGCGGAGACACATCGTCTATCTTTATATGCTTTATATGCATGCTAGCATTTGATAATTAGCACTAAACACAAAATACAGCTGAGGCTGATGGGACAGTTGGACAAATTACCATTTTTGCCTGATGGTGTTGGAGTAAAAAAACATGAGATGATCCCCAAAATGATTAGTAGTTATAATCTAGGTACTGTGAATATCTTTACCAAATTCCATGGCAATCGATCCAGTGGTTGTTAAGATGTTTCACTAAAAGCCACACATAAAGTAAAAATGGCTTATATAGAGTGTCAGGTTGAGTTAAGGTCTTAAATTTAGCAGTCAGGTTCAGTCTGGTTGGATCTTAAAGACTTAGGTGCAGGCTGGATTCAGGTCTCAGTTGTTCTGCCTGTGCAGCACTCTATTACACACCACAAGGTAAACTCGTGATCTTTTTTTTTAAGCTAAATTGGTTGCTGCAGCTGTTGTGTTAGTGATATAAATTATGTTTACGGTCAGCTTCATGTCTCCTGTGTGTCTTTTTTCCTTAACACTGTATAATGCACCATATTATAACCCTCTGATTCATCAGCACATACCGTACTTGGGGCTTTCTTTTTTATCTCTAAGGCCATTATGTCGCCACTTCCTGATTATCTGTGCTGTTGTAAACATTGGCAGCAATGACTGTTTACAGTAATGTGATTTGTTCTTATTATCTGTCCTTAAGGTCAGCGCTGCATTAAGCAAAATTGCAGGCACTCTTCTCCTAGTGCAGCTGCGTGCAAATGAGTTAAAGCTGTAAAATCCAGCCTGTCATGGTTCAGTGTAAACTGTTAATGAAGGATGTTGTGGTCTGCTCAATTAGGGAGGTATTTTTGCTCCATTTAGTGGATGTTTATGTACTTGTGTTTGCTGCTTTGATACAGTGCTGGAGCGCTTATGTCGAAACTTAACTTCGCTTGTCCTTTTAAGTCACTTTCAAGTTGTTTATCTGCAACTTCCTTGCTTTTTTATGCTGTTTTATTGGTGTTTATCAGTTTGAATAAGCTGGTTGAACAAAGGTTAATGTGTCCATCCATCCATTCATCCATCCAGCCATTCATCCATCCAATTCCAATAAACCCACATCTTCATTATGTTCCAGAAACCTCCTTTCCCAGCATGGCAGTTTGCCACAAATGCTGCTCATTGGCCGTCACCGAGCAACAAACACCTGCCATTTTGTAATTAACACCTGCTGTGTGATAACAGACACCTGCTTTTGCCTGCATTGATTATTTTATGGTGACAAAATTGAATGTAATGAATGGCTAAATGCTTCCCTTCATTTTAATAATTTACATCAAAGTAGCATCCTCATCACATTCCTACCGCCGCTACGCAGCTCTTCATTAGCATAAGGACAATTAGGTCTGTAATGGGAAAGGTGAAGGTCACTCCCTGATTGTTTTACTCATACAGCCAGATATCCTGAGTGAGATGGTTTAAATGATTTTTGCACACGTGTTTTTATTACCTTCACTGGATTTTTCTACTCTACTATATCGTCTAAATTATCACAGATGTGACCTTGTAGTAATTTTAGTCCTTTCTTGCTTCGTCTAATGTGTTTTCTCATCCTTTCTCCATTGCTCAATGCTACAAATCACACTGCAGTAATTTGTTCTTTACTCAGAAACAGCAGTTGACAAAACAGTGTCACCACAAGGTCCATTTAGTAGTCTTAGTCTTAGTAGTCTTTCGCAGTTTTATTCAGCAGATGGAGTTTGCACAGTGGCGGATGATTAAATTTCCATTTTTCTGAGCACCTTAAGGTCTTTTGTCCATGTTGGCTCAAAGGTTTGGACTAAAAGTTGTTGATTTGCCAAGTGCCTCACACAATGTGATTTAAAAAGGACCTATTATACTCATTTTCAGGTTCAGGGTTGTATTTTTGGTTTGTACATGAACGTGTTTGCATGCTTTATTGCTTTATTTTTCTGATACTGCCTGCCTGAATATACCTGAATTCACCCTCTGCCTGAAACGCTCTGTTTTAGCACCTGTCTCTTTAAGCCTGCCTTCTGAAAAAGCACAGTCTGCACTGATTGGTCAGCATTTCCATGTCTTCTGCATTTGGGCTCTTTGTCTCTGCACCATCATTGCAGTCTAGAAATTATGATCCAAAACTTGGGATAAATTAAAAACATCACCTGATATCTGCCTGTAGCTACATGTGGCAGTGAACAGCGGGGGAATGACTTTAAGTTAGTAAAGGGTTGCTTTCCATCATAAAAAATAACAAATGAAAGCTTCTCAATTTAAACCTTTACAAACAGACATCTTCTAGGAGAAATACAATCCAAAACTGGGAAGAAATGAACAACATCGGCAACCAAGATTACTGGTTTTCCTTAGGTTAGCATGTAGCTACATGTAGCAGTGTACTTGCAGCCAAGGAAAGAGTAATGATTACACTATAACCTCATTTGCTACTGTGAAAAATCACCAATAACAGCTCCTCAACCTAAACCTGTTTCTCTGACATAAGGATATAGCTACATGTAGCAGCATATAGCTAGAGGACGGGTATAACGGAGTATAGTGTTGCTTTCTAGTGTTAAAAAAATACCCAATAAAAGCTTCTCAACCTAAACCCTCACCAACAGACATCTTTTAGGAGGAATATAATCCAAAATTTGGGAGAAATGAACGAAATCAGCAACCAAGATTACTGGTTTCCCCTGATGTTAGCATGTAGCTACATGTAGCAGTGTACTTGCAGTCGGGGAAGGATAATAAAAGGTACGCTACAACGTCATTTTCTATTGTGAAAAATCACCAGTGAAAGCTGCTCAACCTAAATCTTCACAAACTGACATGTTCCAGCAGGAAGATTGCTTATTTCCCTGATATTAGGATATAGCTACATGTAGCAGTGTTTAGCCAGGAAATGACTGTAACGGAGTATATTATCGCCTTCTATTGTGAAAGACAATAAACAATAGAAGCTTTTCAACCTAAACCCTCACAAACAGACATTTTCTAGGAGGAATAAAATCCAAAATTGAGGAGAAATTAACGAAATCGGCAACCAAGATTACCGGTTTCCCTGATGTTAGCATGTAGCTACATGTAGCAGTGTACTTGCAGTCAGGGAAAGACTGTAACAAATAAGCTATAATGTCATTTTCTATGGTGAAAAATCACCAATTACAGTTTCTCAACCAAGGTGTTCCAGCAGGAATATGATCTGAAATCAGCAACCAAGTTTACTTGTTCCTCTGACGTTAGGATTCAACTACATATAGCAGTGTATGTAAAAACTAGCAGTTACATGCCTGGAGCAGATGACCATATAAAGAAATCCATCACGAGTGGATGCCATCTTATCTTAAAAATAGAAAAACACTGAAAACAGTATTCGAAGCTGTCTGAAATCTGAGGCATTTGCTCACAGGGATTACTTTTACATATGTATACCTTACTACCTGAAACTTAGGCCCTGGTTAATTTGAGCATCCGACATTGTTACATTATATATATGACAGAGAGTGAGGAATAGCATAATAGGTCCCCTGTAAGGCCTTTGCTAAATCATTTAGGTTGACTGGAAACCTGGCATGTATATGATCTGCCAAGCTGCAATGGCATTTACATAAAATGTCAGCATTTATTTTATAGTTTTACATTTTTCAAGCTCCCTGCTGTACCTTGTACTGGAATTCTTGTATGGTGCTGTCTGTTTTCAGACTGAAAAGGTTTCACCTGAATTGCCGTGGACAGGCAGTGGAAAAAGCTGTGGAGAATTAACACCGCATATCCAACATGCTCACAGAGCATCAATAGAGCATCACCTTATGCTACCAGCTATTCAAAAGAGTGACAAAAAGGAGCAGGTTTTAGCTAACTTGAACTCAAGGGAAGAGGTGCTGAAAATAAATTAATTCATCCACTTCTCCTTTGCACATCTTTGCCCTCACTGGACTCTCGTTTGCCGGTGAAAGAGAGAATAAAGAGCCCGCCACTGGAGAGAGACTTGGTGAAAATTTCTCAAAGTGTAGTGATGCTGAAGGCCAGACAGCTCAGAATCTAACGAGAGGAAATAACATGCATACCATAGAGAAAAGCAGGCGCTCAGATTCTGAATTAAGCTGAAAGTGTGCTTACATCAACGGAGCCAAGCACTCATGAAATTTAGGCGTACCACTGTTTTGAAGAGTTCTTTGACCTCTGCACTCAAGATCAGTGCTTCATCTCTCAACTTTTCATCAAACAAAAAAAGCGAGTGTTGGCTGGAGCGGTGCGGCGTTGCCCTCGTGTTCACCCGCTGTTGTATTTTAGACAAGAGAGCAATTGAAATATATGCTAATCCTTGGCTCGTTTTTGCTGCCATCCCACTGCGCAGAGCAGCACAATATTTCCATAGCAATTCGGACATTTTTCAGGGATTAAGGAAGAGGGGGGGGGTTAGGAGGTGGTAGGGGAACCCCAGGCAGCTTTACACACACACACTACATTAGCTGAGAGTTAGCACAGTAAAGGGCATGTGTTTAACCGTGATTGATGCACTGTCAGTAAGGTGGAAGACAGTGGGAATCCAGATTAGAGAAAATGACCCATGGGAGGGGAATGAGAGATGGGTGGGGGAGATGGAGAAAGTGAGACAGACGGAAGATGGTCTCTGTGAACGTCTGATAACCCGTTTTCTCACTGCGACACATTTCACTTTGAAGCCCAGCGACTGCCGTGCCGGCCCAGTAACTAAGATATGCACGGGTTTCTTTCTGCTCCCCGCTGTTTCCTTTTTAATCTGTGTGTCTTGTTTTCTAAAGAAGGCTTAATTTCAGTCGGACACTGCAGAGGCGATACCCACAGCCCCCTTTTTCAAAGTCCAGAGCAGTTGTCACACTGTGTATGAAATTAAAGTGGCGTGGGCAATTTGGCATGGCAGGAATTTATCTTAATTTAAGCAGTTATGCTGGTATGATAACACACAATTTCATTTCAAGCCCAGGTATCAGTTCAGGCATCGTTTCAAGAACACTTCAGCTGTGTGGCAAATAAGTGCAAACCAGAGCAGAGTGCAAAATCTTTCAGATCAATCTTCAGCATTCAACAGGTGGAGCATCGAGTGCAAAAGATAGCCCAAAATTACAACTGAAGAGCAGAGCTCCTGTGCCGTGAACCACTGAAATGCCAAATTGAAAAAAGGTTGTTGGTGACAGATTTTTTTTTTGTCTCTGCCACTGCAATCAGCTACTGTCGGTCAGCTGATAAAAATGGTCACATGCTCTTATATTATAATGAATAATGCTGAATAATAGCAGCTAAAAGGATTCTGTATGTTTGACATATTTCAGGCCTTAACACTAAAAGGTGCAAGGACCCTACTGAAATGACTGTCAGTTTTTTTTACTTGCTCTGTAGTGCCTCTAAAAATAGCCCCGTGGTATATTTCACCTAGACTAAAGACTAGACTAAACTGGGACTCACATGTAAATCCTAAGAATTCAAAAACAAAACAAAAAAGGCTTGGAGCCATACCCTAAAACCAACAGGAAGTCAGCCATTTTGAATTGACTGTCTTTTTTTTTTTTTATTTGCTTGGTCACACCATCCACAAAATTTCAACAACATAGCCTCCATTGTACGTTTTACATAGGTTTACAGACATTTGGAGGCCCATGTAACATCCCAAGATTTCAAATAAAGCCTTGTGGAGCCAAACCCTAAACCCAAAAGGAAGTCAGCCATTTTGAACTGACAGGAAGTTAATGTTTTACGTATGTTCAGACAATGAGGTAAGGAGATGTAATTTACCTTGACATGTTTCGACCGACACTCCGGTCTTTATCAGAAACGTCCTATCTGACGTGAATCATGACGTGTCCTAGAGCTGGTGATTCCTTGAAGGCGTGACCGGCCTGGCAATCTGACAGATCTGCCAGGCCGGTCACGCCCCCCGCCGCCCGATTGAATTCAAACGTTGGATCAAGGAGGCAATAGAGATCAGGAGGCGGGCCAGGGACACCATCAACCGGGATGAGGGGGCATTTTTGCTGTCACACACCTGGGACTCTCTCCTCCAGAGACCATCGGGCGGCGGGGGGGCGTGACCGGCCTGGCAGATCTGTCAGATTGCCAGGCTGGTCACATCTTCAAGGAATCACCAGCTAAAGGACACGTCATGATTCACGTCAGATAGGACGTTTCTGATGAAGACCGGAGTGTCGGTCGAAACATGTCAAGGTAAATTACATCTCCTTACCTCACTGTCTGAACATAAGAAAAACATTACCTTTGAAAATTGAGAAGACAGTATGAACATAATTGAACTACTGACAGGAAGTTTTTAGACTTGCCTAGCAGCGCCCTTAAAAAATTTCAACAATGTAGCGCCCTGCAGTATGTTTTACCTAGATTTATAAAAATTGGGACTCACATGTAAATCCCAACACACAAACTCAAGCAAAAGTCTCTTGCAGCCATGCCCGAAACCCAACAGGAAGTAAGCCAATTCCAAATGACTATGCAATTTTTTAAAAACTTGTTGTTCTGCTAAGATACATTACCACATAATCCATTGAATATAACAAATGAAAAGATTGTGAATGTATGTGCAATTCTGTACACAAAGTTAAACTTCATCCATTGCGAGAAAACTACTGAGCCCCTAATGTCCCAAAAGGTGACATCTTTTTTAATCTTGTGTGCACAAGCTGTTATCTTATGGGAACAACTCATTTATCTTGGGTGCAATATAAAAAACAACTTTTAGGAGCTCCTTAGAAAACACAGTTTTCCCAGGAAAAGAGTGATATATTCATGTGAATTACATCTGCTACCATAAAAGCCCATGCAGCATAAAAGCGGTAACCCCCCATGCTGCTTGATTTCAAGACAAAATACATATTATTTCCAGGAAGGACAGACTCAGTGGGCGGTTATGGTGTCACCACAAAATAGAAATCTCCAGAATGTTGAGAGCTGTGTCACCCATGGACAGCAAGGGGCCTTTGGTGCTTTTGTGGATGTTCGCCTTGTCTATAGACAACTTTGTCAGAGTCAGGGGCCCAGGAGTAGGGTTTAAAGCTGTTGCAGGGATACTGGGGCCCCTGATGTTGGGACCACAGGGTGTAGTAACAGGAAAAGCTATGAGACCAAGAGTGAGAAAAGTATTTAGGGATTAAATGAAAGTTGACATGAGAATGCATATTAATATTTGACCAGTGTTTGCATGGGTGTGAGCTTGTATGATTCTCGTGTTTTTGTCTGTGGGTACAAAGAGAGAAAAAGTACCCCAGGCAGCCCATCCATTGTGGCTGTAAGCATGGCCCTGGCAGAGGGTAATGGCCCTTATTCTAATCCTCTAAAAGATGAGGGGTACAAGAGGTTCAAATGCACAGAGACGAGAGGGAGGACGAGACAAAAAAAAAAGGCAGGGGAGGGATGGAGAGGCCCCATCCCACGCCTCATTGAGTCCTCATTCGGAATGGCCGGTACTTCATTAAAAAACGAAGGCGTCTTTCGCAGAAACAAAAAAAAAAAGAGCAGCTTGTTGTTCATTCTCCATCACGACACACAGAAAGCCTAGAGAGTGTATTTGTCTTATCACAACCACAGAGCACCGGAGCGTATCTTTGAAAGAGGCGGGCCACAAATTTCTAATTTATGATAATTGTTTTCTCCAAAAGTGTAAATATATTATGACGATTATTTCCGGGAGAGCACGCGCCAGCCGATGGGACGCGTTTCATCAGATGAGGGCAGAAAAATTGCTTGAGCAAAATGCATCTGACGCCGTTGATGAGAGAAGGGCGGAATATGGTGTCAAAGCAGTTGTTCTGTTACACATGAATGCATGTAGACACATTCACACATGCAAGCCCTGCTGACTCCAAATAGCTCATATAACTTTTTACTTGAACCGTTAATTTACCCCAGTGCTTCATATTCACAGTAATAACATTCAAAGCACTGGACATGAATAAAATCGTTATGAAAGCTACAACAAAAATGCACTTAAATTTTAAACTGCTTTTTTGTTTCATTTTTACATCTGCAAATATTGGTGCAAGTATTAAATTTTGAAAAGGGCTCATTGAGAATAATTATCTCAAAATAATTTACCACAAAATCAAAACGTTTGTCTGTACTGGGATGTCAAGCACAGAAAACAAAATTAAGTTCTGAATTCCTAAAATGAAATGACTGCTGTAAAATACTTTGGAGAGAAGTTTTTATTTATTGAGAAGCTACTCACTGGCTCATTTTGACTTTTGCACCCTGTGTTTCACCAGTGGGCAGAGTTTTGATTTTAATTTTGCTTGTGTGTGATGTTGGCTAACTGATGCTAAGTGTTAGCTTGCTTTGCTGTTGGACTTGCATTGCATTCATGTGCTGCTCCAATGGTCTCATTTCCCAAGTTGTGGATTGGTTCTTCAAACTTTGAAACCTATCCCAGCTGACATTGGGTGAGAGGCAGGGTACACCCTGGACAGGTCACCAGACTATCACAGGGCTGACACATAGAGACAGACAACCATTCACACTCACATTCACACCTACGGACAATTTAGAGTCACCAATTAACCTGCATGTCTTTGGACTGTGGGAGGAAGCTGGAGTACCCAGAAAAAAAACCACGCTGAGAATGCTAACCACTCCATCACCATGCCGCCTTACTTCAATAATGCTAATAAATACCTTTTCCAAAGACTCTATATGGACAGCAGCTAATGCGTGAGCAAAAAACTGACATGCAATATGTGTATTAATTACAATTATATTACCATCAACTGAAAGTTTGCTTTCGTCCACCATGTTTCTTTAATAATGACATCAACTTGACAACTTGTGTACCAAAATTTTCAGCAACTTTCAGAGTAGTTTTCTGACTTAGGGGGCATTCCCAATTAAGTACTAATTTTTCCAATTATTAGTTAGTTATTAGTGCCTAGAGCCCTGAGTCTGGTTACTTCAAGGACATCTATGATTCAGATTTTGATCTGAGATTTTCTGCACAAAGCTCTAAACATGGTGGCTAGCAGCTAACGGTGCTGACATGTATGGGGAGGATGGGAATGGGGCTTTTCCTTTGCTTCCACTGTCTTGCCACCTCATGGGTTGGGACAGCATTACCAGCCTCAACCCCCGTATGAGCGCACTGCAGAGCAGCAGCGATTAGTGGATACACACACAAGGACTCACATGCGCTAACGTGTACCTGAGGCCAAACCGGCTGCCACAGCAAGGAGCAAAGAAGCTCAGATTACAACACATGTAGAGGGAGCATGACTTCATTTCTACTCAGGAGGCATTTACTCCACTATATCTTCATATAGCAAATAGTTGTCAACGTCTATATTAATGTTATGAATGTTGCATAGAGTCCCTTTAACTGTGATTGAAAGGTTGATATAACAGCCTTCATTGCTCTGAATACATTTTGAGAGACAAGTTGCTCTGAAATAGATTCAGCTGAGAGGCAGAGATTAAAACGGAGCTTCATGAATGTAGCTTCTGCATTGTGTTTTTCTGATCACTGATATTGTTCCTCGCTGCTCAGCTGTAACAAGCACTCGTAGAGTATGAGTTGAGCTGTGCTCTTGTGCCTATTGATTCATGTTATCGTACTGTGTCAGGCAGCTGTTAATGTGCCATGTGTTGGTAATTCTTTATTCAAAGATGGCATCATTGTGTACATTTGGTTTTGTCTATGGATGCATCTTTGAGCACAGAGAGCACAACTGCACGACTAAAACAATTCATGGATTATTATGGAGCTCATTTATGCTATGAAGTGTGATGGAAAAGCAGGGAGGACACGGTACTCTGTATTATAATTTGGGTGCTTTGCTTGTTAGGTTTGTTACGTGGCAATAAGTTGTGACCAAAGGTCACAGTTTGCTACTGCCATTGACCATTGGCGGCAGTAATGCAGCATAAAGGTCACAAAAAAAGGAGAGGAAGAGGACTAATAAGCTGATGTAAACTGTGTTTTCCTTGGTCTTACTTGTGATATGTTCTTTACTTCATGAGATAATTTACAAACCTGCAGTCCATTTAGGGCTAAATGATATGGGAAAATAATCAAATTGGGATTCTTTTTTTTTCTTTTTTCAGCCAATATTGTGATTACAATTTAGTAATCGAGTCTTCCTTTATCTTCTTTTTGTCTGTATCTGTATAAATCAGTAGAAATAATAAGTCCTCCTTTTGAATGTTTGGTGGCATCCTGGCATGCTGAACAGCCAACTCCACTCATACACCAAGCTTGGAGTCATCACACCGAAGACTGTATTGGTTGTAGCTGCTGCGGTAGAGGTCTGCATGAGAGTCAGCACCTCCAATCTGAGGCCGTGGTTCTCTGCCGGAAACCGATGGATTCCCCCCTCACATATGGTCATGAGCTCTGGGTAGTGACCGAAAGAATAAGGTCGTGAATACAAATGGCTGAAATGAGTTTCCTCTGTGGGGTGGCTGGGCTCAGCCTTAGAGATAGGGTGAGGAGCTCGGACATCCGGAGGGAGCTCGGAGTAGAGCCGCTGCTCCTCAGTGATGAAAGGGGTCAGTTGAGGTGGTTCGGGCATCTGATCAGGATCCTCCTGGGCGCCTCCTGTTGGAAGTGTTCTGTGCACGTCCCACTGTTAGGAGGCCCCGGGGCAGACCCAGGACACGCGGGAGGGATTACATGTCTCATCTGGCCTGGGAATGCTGTGGGGTCCTCCAGGAGGAGCTGGAAAGTGTTGCCGGGGCGAGGGATATCTGGGGTGCTTTGCTTGGCCTGCTGCCCCCGCGACCTGGCCCCGGACAAGTGGAAGACAATGGATGGATGGATGTTGTGGTAGTGGGCCAATCACATGTCCTGTTACATCATTTTTTTTCTAGATCTAGGTACAGAAAGGATTAAAGTTAGGTACTGTTTGACTGGTGAAGTTGATACTACTTGGTACTGGATTATTTCGATCAGTACCTTTAAGTTAGCAAGCACAAGCCCTATAATGTACTGTAGCATAACATGCAAATATTCAGATTTTCTATTTTTTTGGGTCTTGTTTCAGCAGATTTTATAAATGTCTTAAAGGCAAACAATGTGAACACCTTCAAAAAATAGGTAATGATGACTTCTCCTCTTGAGGAAACACAGAAGATATCAACAATGTCAATGCACCAAAGTATGCAAATAAACCATATTTATGTGTGCAGGAGGACTGGGTTGGGGTCACAAATCAGCCATTAGTTCTTGGGACTGGGTTATCTCGGACAATATTTTAATGGTATTGAGTACAGTTCCTGACATAGACTGTAATAAATTTTATTTTCAAGTCTAGAGAAATCAGTGCCCCTTCTGCACTGACATATTTTAGAGCTAATGTCATGTTGCCTTTCATGTTCCCTTGTATGAGTACTTGTTCACCTGCCAGCAACCTGAATAATGTGCCTTAGCTATCAGCTGTTTGTGCCACTGGTTGCTCTGCCGCCAGGGTCAAGGTATGTTTGTTTTTTTCTCCAACACCCCTTTTGTGGGAGGGTGAAATCCACAGAGCGGCACAGTGAGTTCTTTTTATCCAAGTCTCTATCTCTGTGTCTCCATCCTCCACATATTGATCGCTCCCTGACCTTTCACCCTGGCTGTGAGTAATGGAATTGCCTGTCGTGGACACAGGCCCTGGTCAAGGTCTTGTAAATGTACGGCACATGTTTGCGCGAACTTGCCGATCGATTCCTCACTTGCTCCGGTGTCAGGGAGAATAGAGCTTTCCGTCGTGTTATTTCTGTCAAGGCCTTATCTCGATTCCTCAAATGTCCTTGAAATTCAGCTGAAACCCAACGGTTTGGAGAGCAGGATGTCTGTATTCACTAGCTTCACTTTCACTTTAAGTACTCATACTTTGCTAGGAAAAATATATCACCTGTTTTTAGGCCTTCTGCAGATTTTAAATTTTGTCTTGAATTGCCAAACATTGTTCAAACAGGTATATCGCCTTGTAAAAGACCATTTTTTGATGTATTTTTAATGAGTTTATTCCTAAATAAGAAGCATTTGAACACAGTAGACACCTGCTCTTACAAAATGATAGCTGGCATGAAAGGAAGCAGAAATCTTGATGTTGTGAGTCATCTTAGATCTTTGCTTGCAAAAATGGCATCCTTGTGTACATTTGGTTTTGTCTATGGATGCATCTTTGAGCACAGAGAGCACAACTGCACAACTTAAACAATTCATCGATTATTATGAAGCTCATTTATGCTATGAAGTGTGATAGAAAAGTAGGGAGGACACAGTACTCTGTATTATAATTTGGGTGCTTTGCTTGTTAGGTTTTTTATGTGGCCATAAGTTGTGTTGTGGGTGGATAAAGGGCCTTAGCCCAAAGGTCACAGTTTGCTACTGCCATTGATCATTGGCATCAGTAATGCAGCATAAAGGTCGCAAAAAAAGGAGAGGAAGAAGACTAATACGCTGATGTAAACAATGCAAGTTTAAAACATCCCAAAAGGCTTTAAAATGTCTTCTGATATGAAACCTGCAGTATTTTACTGTGCTTTCTGTGGACTTACTTGTGATATGTTCTTTTACTGCATGAGATTATTTGCAAACCTGCAGTCCATTTCGGACTAAATTATATTGGAAAATAATAAAATTGGGATATTTTTTTTTCTTTTTTCAGCCAATACTGCGATTACGATTTAGTAATCGAATTTTTTTAAGTTCCTTGTCTTCCTTTATCTTCTTCCTGTCTGTATCTGTATAACTCAGGAGAAGTAATAAGTCCTCCTTTTGAGTGTTTGGCGGCATCCTGGCATGCTGAACAACCAACTCCATTCATACACTGAGCTTGGACTCGTCACATCGAAGACTGTATTGGTTGTAGCTGCTGTGGTAGCAGTTGGCATGAGAGTCAGCACCTCCAATCTGAGGCCGTGGTTCACTGCCGGAAACCGATGGATTTCCCCCTCCGGGTTGGGATAGAGTTTCTGACTCAAGCAAGGGAGTTTAAGTATCTCAGGGTCTTGTTCACGAGTGATGGTATGGTATAGTGATGGTAGTGACCGAAAGAAAAAGGTCGTGAATACAAATGGCTGAAATGAGTTTCCTCCATGGGGTGGCTGGGCTCAGCCTTAGAGATAGGGTGAGGATCTTGGACATCCGAAGGGAGCTCGGAGTAGAGCCGCTGCTGCTCCGTGATGAAAGGGTTCAGTTGAGGTGGTTGGGGCATCTGATTAGGATGCCTCCTGGGCGCCTCCTGTTGGAAGTGTTCTGTGCATGTTCCACTGGTGGGAGGCCCCGGGGCAGACCTAGGACATGCTGGAGGGAGGGATATCTGGGGTGCTTTGCTTGGCCTGCTGCCCCCACGACCTGGCCCCGGACAAGTAGGATGAAAATGAATGGATGGATGTTGTGGTAGTGGGCCAATCACACGTCCCGTTACATCTTTTTTTTTCTAGATCTGGGTACAGAAAGGATTAAATGCAGGTACTGTTTGACCCGATGAAGTTGATACTACTTGGTACTGGATTATTTCGATCAGTACCTTTAAGTTAGCAAGCACAAGCCCGATAATGTACTGTAGCATAACATGCAAATATTCAGATTTTCTATTTTTTTGGGTCTTGTTTCAGCAGATTTTAAAAATGTCTTAAAGGCAAACAATGTGAACACCTTCAAAGAATAGGTAATGATGACTTCTCCTCTTGAGGAAACACAGAAGATATCAAGAATGTCAATGCACTAAAGTATGCAAATAAACCATATTTATGTGTGCAGGGGGACTGCGTTGGGGTCGCAAATCAGCCATTAGTTCACAATATTTTAATGGTATTGAGTACCGTTCCCGACATATACTGTAATAAATTTTATTCTCAAGTCTAGAGAAATCAGTGCCCCTTCTGCACTGACATATTTTAGAGCTAATGTCATGTTGCCTTTCATGTTCCCTTGTATGAGTACTTGTTCACCTGCCAACAACCTGAATAATGTGCCTTCGCTGTCAGCTGTTTGGGCCACTGGTTGCTCTGCCGCCAGGGTCAAGGTAAGTTTGTGGTGGACACAGGCCCTGGTCAAGGTCTTGTAAATGTACGGCACATGTTTGCGCGAACTTGCCGATTGATTCCTCACTTGCTCCGGTGTCAGGGAGAATAGAGCTTTCTGTCATGTTATTTCTGTCATGGCCTTATCTCGATTCCTCAAATGTCCTTAAAATTCAGCTGAAACCCAACGGTTTGGAGAGCAGGATGTCTGTATTCACTAGCTTCACTTTTACTTTAAGTACTCATACTTTGCTAGAAAAAACACATCACCTATTTTGAAGCCTTGTGCAGATTTTAAATTTTGTCTTGAATTGCCAAACATTGTTCAAACAGGTATATCGCCTTGTAAAAGACCATTTTTTGATGTATTTTTAATGAGTTTATTCCTAAATAAGAAGCATTTGAACACAGTAGACACCTGCTCTTACAAAATGATTGCTGGCATGAAAGGAAGCAGAAATCTTGATGTTGTGAGTCATCTTAGATCTTTGCTTGCAAAACACTTCTTTGAGGAGTGACTCATGTGTGCTTTTGAGATACTGACAGATACATTTCAGGTTTGTTCTCTTTTTTAAAAATTAATTTCTCCCACAAAATCAGACTTTCACAGCGGTGGAGCGCTCTGACCGCTGCAGACACAGACTGAGAGAAAAAGACTCGGGGCATGCTCCTGTAGAATTGCTGGACCGAGATGAGATGACATACCACTCAAGAGTCTATCAGATTTCATTCTGACAGATGGGACCAGTGCGGGGAGGTACCGCCTGGTGATGGGAAAGATTGTGGTAGAAAATAGGGCAGCATGGTGTACGGAAAGTGTGAGCTGGGGAGTGCCGTGACCGTCTTCGCAGGAATGTTTGTAGTGGTTACCACAGTGATGCAGAGTGTATGTTTGTGTGTGACAACAACAGGGCCGCTGATATATTTGGGAATAGGTATGAGGGTGATGCCCTGAAAAGATTACCCTGAACTGCACACTGTAAAAAATGGCAGACTGTTTGTACGTATAACTACGAAAAGTAATTCATCACAGTTCTTACATAACACATGTAATCATGAGACAGTAATCCATGTATAACCCACGTCATTGGGAAGGCTGCAATCACATGACCAATGCGCTGAATGGGGTAAATAAGTTAAGTTCATATGACAGGGCTGGTTGTGGCTGTGGTTGGTCAAACACACATAGGACTTTTACCCAGGAAAAGATATTTGGGACCGTGTGAAACCGAGTGGACTTTGAGTTATTTTAAGGTATACCATCCTCAGGTTTCTTTTCCTAGACCTAATCTATGTAACTTTACGACACCCAGCCATGTTTATTTCTCTAAACCTAAACTACCTAACTTTAATGGACAAAACCTTACCCACAAAACTTTAGATTAAGTATGTGATTTCACGTTAAGGACATGACGTGACGACGCCATTCGTGGAAGGCTATTTAACAGATGTTATGCTAACAGTTGTATGAGAAAATTGAAAGTGGCAGTGGTGTCAGTTTGAACCTTAACCTTAAGATTTTTAGGTGTTTCTGTGCGCTTAATATGGATGCGCCTTAACATTAACTCATGCCCGCAAGTAAACTCTGTGTTCATGCATTAGTCAAAGGAGCTAAATTTGCTAACCATCGTGCCATTACATTGTGGGCTCCAGTGCAATTATATCCCTTTCAGATGCTTTGTAATCCAGCTTTGAACTGTCAATAGTAATAAGTCAGACACTGGATTTCTTCTTGGTTGTTTATCCATTTTTCTTTGCTGGAAACAGTAATTATCCATGATGTGTACGGATGTTCAAAATTGGATTTTTTACTGATAGCAGATATGCTGGTATGTAACAACTTATTTGACCAGTAAATATCCCCGTTTTTTTCAACCTTATGTAAGCAATCATCAAGTCTCCTCTGTAGTAGGATTAACATCATATTATTCATGCATACTCTTATCACGATGAGCCACCTGTAGATAGGGACATGAAATACAATCATTTTCAATATATGTTATTTTCATTTATTGTGCAAATTAAGAAAAAGCATGTTGGCTGATTCTGATCTGTTTGTATACCGATGACGTGCCGATATTATTGTGCAACCCTACCTAGTAGATTGAGTCTGCAGACCAATCAGAGGCAGTGAGCTTTGCTGTGTTAATTGCATGTTTCTTTGGTTAAAAAAATCTAAATATTTGTCCAAATTCCTGTTCATTTTATTTTTTAATAGACCAACATTTTCAATTACCTTAAGCTATCGGGCAAATAAGACATCTCAGCCACTTGCTTAATGTCAAGCACTGATGAATTTAATTTAAACACTTGTTTAGTGCTTAAAATAAGCTGTAGTTTGATTTTCTGCCACACCAATGAGATAATTTAGCAATAATTGGAAGACAACCTAATTTTAGAAATCCCCTTGAGGCTGGAAAGAAGATACAAGATATGTCCAGACTGTATATTTTCTGCAGTGTATCCTCTGTTTAGGTTTCATCCGACTTGGTAACCTGTTCTTAAAATAACTCCATTAAATAAATGGTTGAAATAATAATTGAAACAATTAGACAAAAAGCAGTCTACAGGCAGCTCTAGCTAGCAGCTCTGTGAGGCTGCACTTGAGCTACATGCTAATGCTAACAAGCTCATAATAACAATGCCACACAGCATTGCCGGCCCTTGAGTCATACCACTTGCTTGGCAGCAACACATTATAATGAGGAAAAAAAAACAATCATAAAAAAGGCTGAAAAATTCCAATAAAAAATATTTTTTGCAGTGTAGCTTCTTTTTAGGTTTTACTGTATGTGACTCACTGACCTTATCCGTCACCCAGCACGCATGGAAAAAAATTCTCACACACACACACTCATAGACACTAACACTAATGCCAGGAATCTGGACTCCCCTTGAAATAGCTGAACCCCCTGTGCTATGTTGATGACACACACACACTGGGAGAAAGCACCCAGAATAGCTGCACTGCCACATCCATTGCATTCCACTGCCCAGCTGGCTGCACTGTGGACACACTCACACATACTGCTGCAGTCTTACACACACACAGTGACAGAAGACATGTCACATACATATTTGGCTGCGCACACACACACTCATGGATAATCACTCCCCTCTGATACCTCTTCTCTCCCCACTACACACTTCAGACTTCTCCCATTAGTCTGATTTGGTGCATAGTGCTCACAGCCCGCCTCGCCCCATCAATGAACAATACAAGTTCAGCCTCAGAGTGCTCGTAGCTAATCCCTCAGCTGTTTGGAGTTGGCAGTGGACAGCCGAAACACTGGAATAGTCTGCGCCCCCGCCAATTGCAGCACAGATCAGATATCAATTTGTCAACAGAGCTGGCTGGTCATCCGGCCGGCCGGCCGGCTGGCTGGCTGGCTGGTACAGAGCCTGGAGGCAGAGGTGAGTCAGCAACTTATACAGCCAAGAGTGGAGAGCCAGACAAGCAACCAGCCGGTGTATTCAGCTGCAGAGAGTCTAAACTCTGACTTCTGGAGAAAAGTTAGGAAAGTTAAAAAAAATGTCCACTCTGAAAAAACGTCAAAAAAAAAAACTCTTCTCCCCTGTGGATATAAAACATTTTTAGACACACTCTCACCACTTTCTCACTAATTCCTCTCAGATACAATTGGTGGTTTGATAACAAAGGTTTTACCGCAATGATGTGGGTGTATTGTGTCTCTAAATTTGCTCTGCGCGTGCGGATTTTGATCCTTTTCAGCCCCACGGGTGCAGTTCCACACAAATTCAGAAGACCGAAAAAAAAAAAGAGTCATTGCTATTGTTCTTCTTGTTTCCAGTATTTACTCTCACCTCCTTCTCAGAGCACATTGATCTTGAGAATTTGAGTGGGATGGCAGCTTTAGTGCATGCAGGGAAAACTTGGGAGTGTTTACGAGCTCGACTCTTGGCCTAAGTTTGAGAGTCATATTGGAGTTCTTTGTTTAAAGGAAGAATAATTATCATAGCCTGATACCCATCGGGCACAAGAGTTGCATCTAACAATTTCACTTAATGGTGAGTTAATTTCACCAAGGAAACAATCCACAAAATAAATAACATGTTTTTTTCCAGCTGAGATGTTTTCTATGGCAAAACCAGACCCCTGATAACCACAAACTGCCAATTGGTGGGACGCTGGAACTCTCATCCGAGCCTCTGTTTCTGGATCCTGGCCACAACCTGCTGTTCGGGCCGTCGTCGGATCGTAAAAGCCTCGTTTTCCCCTTGCGTGGCACATAGCTGAATTAAAATCTATTATGAATTGTGACAGGGCCATTAAGAAGACGGATGGTCGGAGCCCTCTGTGGGTTTGGCTCGCTCTTTGTCCACCTCGGGGCCCTCCTTCCCGACAAAAGCTGGCCCCCCGGCAACCCCCCGCTGGGCATGTGGCTCTGACCTGGGGCTGTGTGTTTGTGCATGCATACATGTATGTGTGTCATCATCTGCAGGGGAGGTTTGAGCGGTGACACATTCAGGCTTGAGTTAATTGAGTTTGGACAGAGAGGTGTACAAGGTTGTCCAATGGTGACCAGGTTAGGACTCCAGCTATCGCGAGTGGAACAAACACACATCAACGCACACTCTCTTGGGTTCATGTTAGAGGACAAGAGGTGAGGGACAAAGGGTGGCGGAGACATGATGGATGACAGGGAAGAACATTGAGGTAGGCACAGCTCAGCGGGAGGAATTTATAGATTGAGCAGAACAGTAAGCACTCGTCTGTGTCATCTCCCCGAGTGTGTGTGTAGGTGTGCGCGTTTGTACTCGTGCACATGGATATTTTCCCGCCATCTTCAGAGATGTCTCGTCGCCATGGATATGCACGAATGTTTTGTCTGCAAGCGCTCATTATTCAGCCGTATGTGGAGTAGTTTGTTTTTTGTCTCTGCTCCCCTCTTACGATATATGACATGTACTCCCTTGCGTGCTTTGTAGCTGCTTGTTATTCCTCTCGGACTCAGGTGTGTTGGAGAAAACATGGTGCTGTTCGAGGTTTCCTCATTGATTTCTGTTGCAGCGGTGTTGACAACATTTTTAGTATTATTTTGTACACCATCATCGACCCTGGAGAGATGTGGGGCCTGGATAATGCAAAAGGAGCGGTCTTTGAATTAGAATCACCGTTTCGATCGCAATTCTCACGACATTTCTCTCATATCATACAAAGAGTTGATACCAAGGGCATTATAAAAATACGGACCAATATAAGCCAACTCCTGACTCCATAAATATAATTCCAGATGCCCCAGGAGGGAATGGTGGTGGGAAAAATCCCCCCAAGCGATCTTGCATAATAAATGAGGTAAAAAGAAGTTGCAGAAGGAGCTAATCTCATTCTCTTAGCACAGGGGTTTCAGGAGCTCATGCGTGGCGGTCATCTATCACCCCTATTGACCAATTACTGTGCCAAGTCGGCCAGCTTCTAATGAGCTGCGAAAAAACACAATGGAATAAGAGTCGATATCGGGCAAATAAATTATTAATAGCTGTCTGAGATTTTTATTTGCTCGCTTGCAGTTACACTTGGCAGGGGTTGAAAGGACTGGAGTTAAGAAAGGAGGTGAGGCTGTGGCTTTTCAATTATCTGATTTTTATGAACTCTATTGTGGTCGGTGGCCACTGCTGGACCGGATGGATTATCCTCTGTGCCTAATATACTTGAAGGAAGCTTTCTCTGTTTTTCTTTGTTTAGGGTTCTTGGCTAGTGTTTGTCTCAGAAGTACTCACTCTGCAGAATGACCCCTGATAAAGTATTGGATTATTTACTTTATGTACTACTTTATGATCATGGGTTTTTAATGTAGCATCTTAAACCAAATTGTTACTACTTACTGTGTAAGTAGAGCTGGCCAAAACATCAATGTTATATTGATACTGTGAGATGAGACTAGGTAATGTCTCCAGTATCATTCCAGGGTTTTCCATTACAGTAAAATAATGTATTTTTTTTTATCTACGAGATTGTTTAGCCGTTGTGTAATTTGATTATTGATGATTATTTATCAAAAATGTCATTTTGTAAATATTTTGAGAAAGCACCAAGTCAACCCTACAATATCACAACATAACCTCATAGAACGGTTTGTTTGACACCCTACGAAAACAAATACACAACAGTTCGTATGATGTCCTACGAATTAGCACCCCACGAATGATATTCTGCTCCTGACCTAAAGCTATGTAATTAGGGTTAAGTTATGTAGGGTAGATTTACTGTAGGCAAGTAAGTCCTGGGGGAGGTCCTTGTTTTTGTGACCTATCCATCACCCCAATGTGCCTCCTTACCAGACTGCTTGCTTCCTTGTTTACTTCCATCAGCCCTTTGATCATGTGATCGCGGCCCTCCAAAATACGTGGGCTGGCTATTACATTACAATTCTTGGTGCATTACCTTTGATAGAAAAACATATGAACAGTTTACAAAAACAGCCTGAAATCAATACAATATTGATATCAAGATATTTTGGTCAAAAATATTTAAATATTTGATTTTCTCCATATCGCTCATCCCTAGTTTCAACTAACAATTATTAATTATTATTAATTATGGATTAATCAGATCAGCTGATTATTTTCTCAAGTAATCATTTGTCTATACTGTATGAAATATAAGAAAATACCAAAATGTAATTTTTACATATTTCCCATTTTGTTTGACCAACAGTTCATATTCCAAAATATATTCAGTTTGCCATCATGAATGACAAAGTAAAGTAAAGTGAAATCCTCACATTTGAGCCTGAAAATTTTCAGCATTTTTGCCTAGAAAGTGACTATATTAGTTGTAGTTTGGTTATCAAAATAGTTGCCAATAGAGCTGATACATAAATGTGGCGTTATTAAAAAGTGTTATCCTCTGGATTGTGGTCACGTTGAAGCAAAAAGAAGCATAAAATGAAAATATACTCAAGAATAGGCTGAATGATATATATAAAAAAACATATATATAATTGAAATTAATTTGACTGATATTGCATTTGTTATATTTTAGGAAATTATAATTTTTACACCATTATTCGCCCTTTAATTAAAAAGCATATTAAAAAGCATTTTAAAATGATTATGTTGTGATTTTTGCAGGGATCTGTACCAAACAAAGATATTTACTTAGGTCTGTGGAATATGATGTGTAGGCTGGGACATCTCTGCAGCACATTTATTCAATTTAAAATGGTATATTGTGTTGTTGACCTGAATACTTTGAAGTTTCAGTCATCGCCATGGTAATCAACATCCAAATTAGTATGGGAATGCTTCCTTTTCTGCTTTGTTTGGTCACATGTAAACTGGTGGAGGAAACTGAAAGGAGGTCACAAGTGATAATAACTTCCCGAAACCTTGCGTGCAATAGTCCACCTTCCACCTTCTCCCTCCATCTATAACTCTCTCTCAGTCCTACCAAAGTTGGGGCAGGTTCAGGTGGTTGATTAGCTGTATGCGAATATGATTCATTCCTATCCTTCCCAAATGGGTCCTGTCATGTCCTGTTAAAGCTTCAAATATTTACGGGGGATAATTATCACTGAAGCTTTGAGGCCCGTAACGATTACTGCAGCTCGTGCAGTTTGAAAAGTGCAAAAGGTCACATTGTGATTCAATAAAATTTAAATTTTTTGTTCAGCCCTAAATGAAGGTAGAGTTACTTAAAATACCTTCCACCTCTGATCCGTTCACCCTCCATGTGTAGTGCTGAAATAATTATTCTATGAATCAACAACTATTTTGATGGTTGATTAATAGTTTTAGTCAAAAACAAAAACAAAAAAAACTCTGTTTTGTGACAGAATGGGTCATATAAAGATGTCTTCTTGGGCTCTGAGAGACTGTGATGGGCAAATTCATCAATAATAAAATAACCAGTTGCAGCCCTGTCTGTGTCAGATCAAATTTTAGAATAACCAAACAGCAACTCCACCTCTCTTCTTCTATATCAGCCTTTCCCCAAGCTACTGAAGGCATCAGCAAAAGCATAAAATGTCCATCACATTTATCCAAGCAGCTTATGCAGTATATTACGTGTGTGTTTTCTAGCCAAATGACTGCACTGTGGGCCCAAACGTCCAATATTTACCTAACTATCTTCTGTATTTTCCACTGCTGCTACACTCCACAGCTGTACTGCGTCTACTGCGAACATATGGATCCAAGTAAACTCAAACTTCAAAGAGTGTACAACCCATTAGCATCACTTGACTCTTGGTATATTGCCATGTTCTCTCTGCAGCTTGTTTGCATTTCAGTGTACCTGTGCAAGAAATAGTGTGACTAAGCAAAAAAGAAATACTCTAATGCAGCAAGTAGTATAACATTCAGATAAAAGAACAGCAAAGTCTCTTCCTTAGATTAACCTTATCACATTGCTAATGCAGACCAGAGGGATCACTATTAACGACTGCTACTATTCTTGCTTCAAATGTTCCCTCAGGGCCGATATGTACATTCCATTTGTTCTTTTTCTCTACCTTAGAGTACTTATCATCTTTAGAGCATCATGTAATGCTACTTAAAGGCCTCTCAGTGGAATACACAGGCAATTACAGGCATCGGCATGTTAGTCTATTATAAAGGATGTTTGAGGTTGTTTCCACTAAGCTCTCATATCTCTTTAAATCTAGTTCAAAAAGGTCATCACAGAACACCACTGCAGAACACCTTGCCCTGCTTTCTGTAGTTCTGATTCCTTATTAATGTTTAAAGGGACAGCTCACCCCAAAATCGAAAAACTGTTCGACTAAGGTACACCCACCAATTATATCACCACACAGAAGGAAGTGCACATCTACTGCGAGCTCACCAAGCACCGACTGAGCTAGCTAATGTTGCTGCTCAACTGAGGATGCCATTAAGGTTCATTTCACACTGTCACAGGCATGAGCCTCTTGTCCTTGAGTAGATGCACGCTTCTCTCTGCAGGTGATATAGTTGGCAGGTGTAGTTCGGTAGAAAGAAACTACTCATTGAGACGCTTATGCTCATGACAGCACATGATGTTAACTGTAATGGCATCAATTTTGGTTGAGCTGTAACATTAGCTAGCTGAGTGTTGCTAGGTGAGCAGTAGATGCACCTTTCCCTCTGTGTGGTGATACAGTAATAGGGTTTCCATCCACCTATTCTTATTCGAATTTTCAAAAATAGCGAAAATAAACATTAATGGAAACGCTAGAAATTCGAAAAAAGGCCGAAAATTCGCAAAAAAAGTTTTTACGCTTGGAGGGGGTGGATTTGTCTGCGTATCGATAAAAGGAAAGTACGACTTTTTGCTATGGAAACAGGTTTTGCGGATAAACGATGACTGGACCGGATATCACGTCACACATATACGTTGGTGGTACGCGGTGGTCTCCTTCCAGCTATTTCCGACAGTACTCTTAACATTAAAATTCTTCCTTGTCGTCTCTTCTTCAGGATGGCTCGGTATGCGGTGAATGCTGACAAAATGGCGACCAGAGTTCTTCCAAACACCGACAGGTCGATCAGGAATCTGTCCATGATCAGTTGTTGACTGTCAGCCGAGTGTGTGTTTGTTTTGTGGCAGAGAGACGCTCTCTGATGACGTCATCTCATGGCGCACTCTCCTCTCAATAATCGCAAAATAATAACAAATGGAAACGGGCATAAAGTCGCATTTTCTTTTTGCGCATTTTCACTAAATTCGCTCAAAAATTTCGAGGCAGTCAGATGGAAACCTGACTAGTGGTGGGTGTAGTTCGGTGGAAAGACAATAGTCCACTACTCATGGACAAGAGGCTCATGCTCGTGACAGTGCAAGATGTCAACTTTAATGGCATCCTCTTTGGTTGAGCTGTAACATTAGCTAGCTGGGTGTTGCTAGGTGAACTAGCAGTACATGCATGCTTCCCTCTGCGGGTTGATATAGTGATGGGAGTCGTTTGGTAGAGAGAAAATAGTCCCTATTAATTATAGCAAGAGGACTCATGCTTGTGACTGCAAGCTCACGCTGTCACGCACACAAGCCTCTCGTCCATGAGTAGATGCATGCTTCCTTCTGCGGGTGATTCAGTTGGAGGTGTAGTTCGGAAAAAAAAAAAAAAAAGTCCCTACTACTCATGGACAAGAGGCTAATGCTCATGACAGCGGAAGATGTAAACTTTAATGGCCTACTCTTTGGCTGAGCCGTAACATTAGCTAGCTCAGTGGTGCTAGGTGAGCTAGCAGTAGATGCACGCTTCCTTCGGCACAGTTGGCAGGTGTAGTTCTATAGGAAGAAAATAATTCCTACATGAAACTGCTTACAAGAAGGTTTGTAGGAGACGAGACATTCCTGTTGAGTTTTTAAATGGATTTTCTAGCGCTTTTAGCACCACAAGCCGAGTGCCATCTAGTTCCATTATATTGTAGAGAAGGCAGACATCTCTACAGCTGATATCTCCGACACTCTACAACTCCCATCAAAACAATCAAGGTTGATAAGTTGCACTAAAGAAAAGAGACAAAATATGTATTTCTGATTTTGGGGTGAACTGTCCCTTTAAATAGTGAGCTTTGCTGTAATAACATTAGCAGATATGTGTGTTTATTATGGTCAAACCCAGCAGGGCAAGTCAAAAGGGGAAAATGGAGCTCCAATCTGCTCTCAGATGTCACTAATCTGGTCAAAACTAGAATATTCTTTCAGTCCACAGACAGTCTGGTATAAATAACTCGTACACGAGTTGTCTCCATTTAAGGTGGTTGGTTGGAAACTGGGGAAAAAAAAAAAGAGACAGATTATCATCCAAAGCGGAGTGACCTCTGGCTGTGTGCCTCTCTCACTATCTAACTGCCTTTAACTTTATTTGGCTGTCGACTTGAAAGAGTCTTGCTGGGCTGGCTGCGACTGTGGACACACACACACATGAACACACACCCTCGTACACACAGAGATATCCTCCCATATGGCATCATTTAAAACTCCTGGCAACTAATGTTTGTGTTTATCAGGACAACAAAGCCCACTCCTGGACCACAATGGAAAGGACCTAAAAAGGTTCCTGTTTAATTTAGCAAACACGCTAACAATTCATTCCACGGCTATTATTGCAGTGATAGGGGTCACTAGAGGTCATGGCTGGACTGGGCACTGGCTTATATTTAGCCCACATTGTGAACACTTGTCTCAGTCCAAAGCCTTGATAGCGAACCAAGCGTTGCTCCTATTTGATGCAGGCCTCGTGTTAGGTGCTTCAAGTTAATCCTCTGATAAGGAATTACTGCTCCTATTATGAATTAATAAGTGGATTAGTCTTGTTAAAAGCCCGTAAATAGTCGAGCTGCCTCCGTAGCAGCATGAGCAGAGCTTTATCCTTGATCCCTGCTTGTGAGTATACATGGAAGTGGGCGCTACGTATTCATATCAGAGGCGGGAGAAAAAAAAATCACCTGAAGTTCAATTATTCAACTCATCAAATTCATTATTCAGTATTGTTAAAATATAGAGGACCTACCCTTTACAAGAGTTATCATTTTGTCAGGCGGAGGATCCCAGGAAACTAAATTTGCGTAGGATTCTTTAAAAAGTACTTTAATTTGTATTGTGCAGAGCTATCAGTCATTTTGAAAGAGGAAGTGTCATTTAATTTTGGAACAAAATTATTCATGTTTAATTGAAAAAAGCTACTTCATTGGAGTTCTTAGCAGCGCTTCCTGGCAGGTCTGCGCTCGTTAGCGGGGTATGTGAAACAGCACTGTTCTATGTATAGTGTGAAAGTGCATAACACCGGCCCCTTTTTGGACTTAGTATTCCCTGCAATTCGTGTTATTCACGCTGCCTGCCAATGAGTCCACACTTCTGGGACTCGACTCTGACCTGCAGAACAACAAGCAGTGTGTGTGTGGGTGTAAGTGTGAGATTCTTGGGTGGTGTGGAGTCGAAGGGGGGCAGTCAAGGAGGAGGTAATGTTGATGGTGATGGTAATGACTGTGAGCAGAAATAGCTGGGGCTGCTCTGTTCGCCGGGGCAGATGGATGAGTTATTGCATGAATGCCGGGGCACGTGTGTGATAGCGGTCCCAAACAACAAGATCAAACTCAAACACACACACGCACACTGTCGCTCCCTCTGTAATGGTGACCCGCTGTAGAGGTCAGCGGTGTTAGCACTCAGCTCTCTGGGCCCGGTCATAATAACGATGAAAAATGGCCCCTGTGGCACATGGCCTCGACGTCTGCGTGTGTGTGCGAGGGCAGCCTGGGTTTGTATGTTTGTGTATGTGTTCCATTTAACCATCCTCGTTTCCCTCCCCGCACACACCTCCCTCTTCCCGTTCTCCGCCTGCGTCCGAGCTTGAACTCGCTATGGGAAAATGGGAAACAATCAGAGGCAAATTGCCACGCCGCCGCTGCCCGCCACACACAAGTGGAAGGGGAAGTGCCGCGCGCTCTCACAGGGCGCTCGCTGACGGTTAACGAACAGCAGCTCGCTGATTGATGTGAGGCAGAAATGATACACACTGATAGCGCTGTGTCTGTTTCAGTCCCCTGAAAGATAGATTGAGAGCGAGCGCCGCTGCGCGAGTCGGGGACGACGCCTTTTTGCAAAGCATCTGGCAGCGGGGCCCTCGAAATGTATTCATGGAACCATTCACATTGACTGTAGCGCAGTTTAAAGTACTTCTGGAAATAGCCTGGAAAGACAAGCAGTCACAACAATGCATGGCTGCTGCCAACTCACTTGTAGCAGCGGTGCATTGTGTAAAGCAGACTCACTACACACTGTTGTTTTCTATTTGCAACGTAATGGAGTGAGAAAATAACTCTGGCAAACTGGCTCCCCAGGTTAAGAGTGGTCCAGCATGAAATCTGTTAGCAGCAATGATGAGTATCAACATTGTTTTCAGGCCAGGAGTTGCCACGTCAGCGCCCACCTAATGGAGAGGTGCTGCACAAATTGACAGACAGACAGGGTAAAGGTTGGGAAAGTCAGCGTACAGGTGTGTGCGAGACAGACGGAGCGGGGTTTTTCTGCTGATTGGCAATTTGATGTCCAGTTTTGTTGAGCTCTGCTGTTCCACGCCAGGTAGGTTTGCTGCGAGCTTACCCAGCTTTGGCTAACGACTTTCACCCCGTCCGCCTGTTTCCCTTATCGCAACGGATAATGGAGAAAATCTGCCTGGATGACAGGGCCGATGTAATGAGGTGATTTATGTGTGTGTGTGTGCACATCTGTATCGAGTGTATTCATGGGTATAAGCATGACAGCTTGTGTTTATTTACTCGTGTGCGCCAGTATGTGTGAGAGAGATTTAACGAGTGGGAAAGAGGATAATAAACATGAGCACATGTGACAGACAACATACCTTTTCATTGTTTTGTCTTCTGAGGAATTCAGCCGGATTTTCCTCTCAATTATACATCAATGAACTCTCTCTGTGTCTCTGTCTCTGTTGCTGTCTCTAACTGCTGACAGGTAGCACCTGTCCTGCCCACTATGGCCAGATGGACAATGCCCTAGTGCACCTGCCCCTCTTGGTGGCACTACCTGCTTTGAGCCAAGCCTCAGTGCTGGCACCTGAACATGCACACACACACAGTTGGAGCCTGTGGAGAGCCCCTTTCCCAACTTGGCATGGTTTAGTCTGGCGTATACTGTTGCATTTGTAAGCATGTACAGTACAGTAAATCAAGGTGCAGGTTTGCTTTAAGAAGTGGAAGAGAAGCAGTAAAGGCTGGGGTTGTGTAACCAGAGGGGGAAATATGTATATTAGCCTAGTGTTGTGCACTGAATATTACATGTAGCTTCACAAAGCTGCTCACTTTTAAAAGGGGCTGCCAGGCTGGCAACAAGGCATCTGCTTGTGGTTGCCAAAAATGAAAATATGGTTGCCATTTTTAGCCACCTTTTACTTTGAATACCTTGAAACTTCGATTTAAAGTCCCAGTTAAACTCCCAGTCTCTTTTACTAACCCGTTGTAGCTGCACATTAAGACAAATAAAAGCCTGTCTTGATTAGACGCTTGGTCTGGTTGCTAAACCATTTTTTAAAAGAGGTTCTTTGGATTGTTCGAAAACCCTTCGAAAGGGTATTTCATGAGAATTGATCTGAGTTGTGAGCATTGTTTTATACAGGATTGATGGTGTTGTGTCGGTATGCCAGGTGCTTCAATCCGTAACACAATCTGTAAAGCCTAATTTTCAAACAAGTAATATTCAAACTGGTTTAAATAAAAAATGTGATCGGATTTCTGGATCTTTGCTGAGCAACATATAGATGCCTATCCCAAATAAAGGCCTGTTGATTTCAGTAATTTAGGAAAAATAAAAATAATTGACGTTTTTGCAGTCACATGCCATCTTAATTATGAATTTGTGACATAAAGAATGTTAAAAAGCTGAATTACAACTTGGGAAATGTGCCAACTGGACTAATAAAGCAGGACAGATATTTATTACAAACACTACTAGCAGGTTGTAAAAAGCAATAACCAGGGAATGGCTGAGTGAGGAGCCTTCAACAACCTATAAAGGGATAGAAATGGTTAAGGAAATTTATGTTATGGAATTCACTTTTCTCTGAGACATGCCATTTAAAATGTGGAGAAATATTGGGATTAATAATAAATGAATAATAAATAAATAATAGTTGGAAATTTTATTTGACTTTAAAGTGATGTTTTATTTCTATTTTGTTTGGTGAATTTCATTTTATTCCCTTCGGTGTTAAGACATACAGAAAGGACTTATTGATGACTGGAAGATTTCTCCCTCCTTGAAAATACTCAGGCTTTTCATGAATCAAAGTTATGGATCCTGAGGACCTTGGTGATCTTGAAGGACGATCATGGACATAAGGGACTTGTTATCCTTGATACTACAATGTAGCCTTGCTTCCTTGCAATTTCTGTTTGACACAATGTTAAGCAGTACACCTTCACCTATGATGTCCCTGGCTGCTGTCCTTGGTTTTGTCAGCTTTTTTTTTTTTGTTGTAAAAAAAAAAAAAAACTATAATAAAAAATATTTAAAAAATAAAACAATAAAATAATAAAAAACGAAATACATAAATAATAAAAAAACCAAAAAAAAAAGCTAGATTACAATTTACTTACTAATTAAAAATTGCCACATTTGAGGTTGCTAAAAAAAAAACCCTGTAAAATATGAAACAAAAACATAACAGTCTAGATGATTGCTCAGAAGTAGATATGCACTTACACCAGGAATCATAATAATAACAATAATAATAATAATGAAAAAAACACTACTATAAATAATACTACAATAATTTGAGAGCAAACATAACAGCTGAGATTTAACATAATGTAAAGCACCGTATGCTAGTCAAAACATATACTGTATTAAACAGAACAATCTGCCAAAGTATAACAAATCTCACCGTGCTTTCCAGCACTTTAATTTTAGCCTAACTTAAGATGGATACTAGGCAGGATGTTCTGTTATCTGACAGCTAGAGAATACATTGTCATCAGCAAAAAAAATCATGACATTTACTGAGTTAGCTTCTCAAACAGTGAGTCTAGGCTAGCTAGCATCTGTTACTTCCTGCATGCCTGATCCCCCATGTAGCTTGTCAGTTATAAGGATCTCACAGTTATCAGCTTTAATCTTGTGTGTTCATTGGCCCATTAATGTGTGCCACCTCTTGCAGCCTATCTTGCACCTACTTATCACCTATTATCCCTATCCCTATTTGGTTGCCACTGATGGCAACCAAAAGCCAAGAATTGGTTGCCAGTATCTCAAAGTGTCTGCCAATGGGAACCTGTGGAGGCCTGTAGAGACACATGGTAGCTGGCAGAGCTGGACAGTGTTGTGTTAGGGATTTCATGTTGCCTTTGCAGTTTAAACCACGGAAATTCAGAAGATGTTTGAAGCTTGAAATGAAGCTTTAAGCATTTTTCAAAGGCACTGCCCTTCATGACCTGTTAAATATTTGGGAAATATGCCTCCTTCGTTTTCTTGAGTTAGATGTGAGGATCGATACCACTTTCATGTCTGCACTGTATAGTAAATGTGAGGATAAGGCCAGCAAAAGAGATATAACCTTTTAGTAAGTCAGCTTTTCAGATGCAGCTCCTGTTTGCAATCTTTATGCTAAACTAGTAATCAACTGCTGGCTGTAGCTTCATATGGGAGTGTTATCGATCTTCTCACCTAACTTTCATCCAGAAAGCGAATAAATGTATTTGCTTTAATGTCCACCTACTCCTTTAACTAGTGTCTGCTGACTTCCTTTATAAGTTCCACCACTTTGATGGTAAGTCAGCTTATTTGTAGCCTGGGGAGGCTAAAGTGAGGGCAAAAAAACCCCCACACACTCACCACTACTCTTTGTTGTGAGTGTATGTTAACAGCTGACGGCGACCACAAGCCTCTCTCCCCTACATTGTGACAGCTGGACAGTAAAAGACACTTTAGTGAGTCACTCAAACTGCAGAACTGGTAAAGTGTGTGTGCATGTGTGTGTGTGTAAGGGGGGGAGGGGGGCACAGTCCGAAAACATCCCCACACAGACAGGTGGCGAGCAAAAACAGCAGCGGTAAAACAAAAAATGAGAACTTCGCAGGAGTCGTTCCAATATCCCGCCGAGAGCAGGGGGCCCCTGGAGTAAAGGCAGAAACACCTGTGTTTGCTGCGGCTTCAAATAGAGAGGGAGGGAGACTGAGATAAAGAGAACAATATTACAGAGAGACAAACTTGGCACCGAGCAGGCAGAAAGCTGGTCACACAAACTCTCCTCTCCTCTCCTCCCCCCCTCCCCTCTCCTATCCTCCTCCGCTCTCCTCTCCGTTCACCGGGAGCGCGTTTGATTCGCCTCTTCCATCGCCCCTCTCTTGGCCGAGCCTTTGATACCCCTTCCCTTTTCCCCTCTGGTGCTCCTGGGGGATCTGACTGGCTGCGGCGGGGTCTATATGTGATGTGATGTGATGTGAGCTGATGCGGTGCCTATCTTTATCTATGGACGAGCTGCACCGTCGGGCCCTGTCACACATCTGAAATGAACGCTCCAGGGGTGTTTATCTGGGAGCTCCATGTCAGTCGTCTTGTATTCTGACAAGACGGGCATTTATCGGAATGAAAACATTTCCGGTTGCTAAATAACTTAATTAACTTCCTCCTTTTTGCACCAACTGTCCCGTCACTTGTGACTCACAGGACGCTAAAAAAAAAATAAAATCAAGAATATAAATCCTTAAGTAAGCTCTGATAGCTTCTGTGGAAATATTCAAAATAAAAATTATGTTTTCTGTCTGAGTGAGTCACCGCTACTGCAACCACCCCCCCCCTCCTCCATCCCTCCCCACTCTGTCTCAGACACAGGTCAGGAAGGTGTCGTGTTTTCCTGGAGCAGAAGAGGTGGGCAGCCTTGCACCTGCTCTCACATTTTCTCAGTAGCTGTCTCTATTTCCATTTATTTGCTTAATTTATTTTTTGTGCGTCCTCGGGATGATGTGAAGGCTCTGGCAGTGCCATGCAACATCCATGCATACAAGGACAGCTGTGCTACATGTGTATCACTTGTTTTATCAAAGGATGGAGGTTGCTTGATACTCAGCTTGTCTTCGACATGATCTTAATTTGTTTGCTTGTTGAATTTTCCAATATTAGAGTTGGTATTGACATCTGAATTCTGCTCCCAGGAATATAAATTTACACTCTTTGATGGCAACATTCTTCAGTGTTCCCACTCTCCCTGTAAGCTTCTCTTTCTTTCTCCTCACGACTCTGCTGAGGAAAAAAAAACAGTAGCAAAGAAGCTGGGAATGAAAAGAAAGAGCAAGAGAGTACTTGTTATGTCATGTGTGCGGAGGAGGGAGACAGCTTCCCTGATCACGACCCTCCTCGTACCGGTGACAACGAGACGAAAAGTGCCTCCATATTGGGGCGGATGGCTGGACCGATTGGCCTTTTTGTCCTGTGACAGATACACTCCACATGTGTCACAGCCGCGGACCCGTCACCTCCGCCGGAGCAGAGAAGATGAGATAGGGAGAAGGAACGGGGGAAGAGGGAGGCAACAAGGGCGCTACCGCCGACAACGCTGTCAGCCTGTTTATCACCACGCATTAAAATAGACATCGGCCGCCCTTCTTGCTGTCTCTTCCCCGCAAATCTCCATTGTTTCTGGAGGAGGTAGATGTCTAAGACCTGCCTCGCTAAGTGCTTACAGAGCACCACTCACTGTCACTGCAAAGTGCCCCAGCTGCAGCAAGAACCAGGCTCTAGCATAGTGATTTTATGTGGCTGCAGCGGGCCTCCATATAATGGAAAGAGATATTATTATATTTCCCATACAAACCGGCAGTGGTTGTGCTTCACTTGCCTCGATACTACTTGTCATTTTTCAGAAAACTGCAAGTAAAGGGCTCTTTAAAGGAGTTTCTGAAAGGAATAGTTTAACATTTTGGGAATATTTTATTCGCTTTGTTAAAGAGAGTGCAGCAAGTTCGATGAAAAGAAAGATACCACTGTGTCTTTACCATAACTATAAGGCTGCAGCTGGCTGCCAGTTAAACAATTCTTAGTAACTGTTGCTAATTCATAAAAAACATGGCAATGCCATTTAGTCCATGGATGTATAAAGAGAACTGGGTTAAGGGTACAAAGTGGGGACCCGTTCATTCCTTTGAAAGTTGCTCATTGGTGCATGAAGCCAAAAAAGCCTGACTTCCTGGGTATAAAATTACCCGGACCTCCCCTATTGTTGGGCCCATAAAGCAGCTCACTTCTGGTTTAGCCCTCTGCTACCTTGGCTGGAGACAAAATTATGTATTTGTGCTGTTTATTTACTATTTTGAAATGTTATTGGACCAAAAGTACCAAATCCTGATAGTTAAATGATTAATTTTACAGGTCTCTTTAACTGTGTAAGTCTATGGTAGGTTGGTTGGTTTGTCAAAAAAAAAAGGAAATAAATAAATGTTATTTTTGGTGAAAAAAAAAAATAATAATTGTAAAAAAAAATAACATTTATTTATTTCCTTATTTTTTTGGTTGGTTTATCAAAAAAAATAAGGAAATAAATAAATGTTATTTTTGGTTAAATAAATAAATAAGTAAATAAATAATGGTAAAAAATAACATTTATTTATTTCCTTTTTTTTGGACAAACCAACCAAAAAAAAAAAAAGGAAATAAATAAATGTTATTTTTTTGCTGGCGTATTTTCATACATCATTGTTCTACGCCTTAAGTAATTTCACATTCTCGTAATTGTAAAGATGTGTAGCCTATACCCTGATTATTTCATACGTCGACGATCTGGCGCCTTTTCCTCTAAATTTTGCCAGACCTCAATGCCGGTGGCTCGTTTTGAGTCTCCCTAGCAAGGCCAACTGTGGATTCCAAATCCAAAAAAGGGAAAACTAAGAATTTAATAGTGTGCGGACAGATTTGTTGGCTCTCACCATCAACAGTGCAAAGTTTACGTAGCAAATATTCATGAATAGCCCACTGCAGAGGAGCCATCTTGTGGTAAAAGATATTTTGAATGCTCGTTTGCAGCCATTAGTAATGTTGCTAGGCTAATGTAGATATCTCTGAAATATACATTGTGGCTCCGTCCAGATTTTTTTCCCTAATTTTGGCCAAAAATGGCTCTTTTAATAGCAAACGTTGCTGACCCCTGGTCTATGGGAACAAAAATATTTTTGGGCTCAATGGCATCACACGATGGACCCATAAATTGTAATTTCCTGTTTGACCACTACAAAAATTGGCTTCATTTCCAGGGGTCCAGGTTTAATGCTGTATCCAGTTCTCTTTATACATCCATGCACTACATACAATGTAATGTGTGTCCGTGAAGATTGTGAAAGTCCCTCAGCAACACCGCTTAACCATCTTCAAAATTGAGTTTTCTCTGCAACATAGACAAGCCTAGTGCATAGCATATCAAAGTATAGCAGGAAAGGGGAAAGTTGACCAAGGTTCTGTTGGGTACCAAGCATGCTCGATTGTTATTGGAGCACAGAGTGAAAAAGGGTGGTACTTAGGGTAGGAGTTTGGCAGGGATCTTTTGTAGACCAACCCAGAGGTTAGCGCTTCCCTAGTTCCAACAGGACACCAATAGGATTTTTTCTCTGGATTTTGTATTATTGCAAAAAATAAGCTTTGTGGCAGCAAAAACTTTTTTTGCTCAAGATATAAACCTAACCTAAATGAACACCACTTTTCTGATTTAGCAAAATGCAATAGCCAGAAGTAAGACAGCTAACGTTCGTTGTATGTTCTGTAGTCTCATTTAGCCACTTGTTAAGAGCTTTAAGAGCAGGATATTTACTGATGTATTTTATGTTGTAGAACAAAACGTGAAAGCTCGTGTTAACCACAGACCTTAATTCAGGCATCTAACGATGAACACATTCTAAAAAACTCATTGATTTCAAGACAAGGGAACTGGAAGTTCAAATATGCTAACTGATGTCTACGTGTTAGGACTCATTCCCGCAGCAGTCTCAAAGGGGAAACAGCTAGCATGTTGTTGTTGAAAAAAATAGTTTGCCACCTAACCCCTTGTAAAATAATAGCTATATATTCTCGCTTGAAACAGATTTCCATGGAGCATACCTGTGTCTAAAAGTCTGAAAAAAGAACAGGGCAAGATGTTAAACTTGAGGTAGAGAGTAGTGTGTAAGGTCAGTTATTAAACTAAGTTGAGGTTAGCTCGTGTTGTAGCTTTTAACCACTTTCCTCACTTGTCTTTAATCATTCCTGACACAATCTAACACTTGAAAAGCTCTTGTGACGTCTCAAAGAACCTTCTCTCTGACCCGCTCACACTTAACATGCCGCGGTCACCGCCGTTCACCCAGTTGGCCCCGATGTGGGGATTTCGTCTCGGATGTTCGAAACTTCTTTGGAATGCTAAAACGGGGCCCAAAGTCTTGTGCTGTGTGCCCAAATTTTAGATAGATACTGTAAGACAGCTCTTTGCTCTCTTTGGTGTTACACTATAAGATCTGAGGTACTTTGCCTTCGAGTTGAACCCTGTCTAGACGCATGAAATGCCTCTCAAATGGTTAATAATTTAAGTGTTTATATTCATCTGTTTTGTACTGTTAGATGGTCTTCAGAGGTGTTTTTTTTTTCTTTCATACACCTAAAGTTACACAGCTCTTTAAAAACAATACAACTCATTTAACATGTGTGGTGTCGTTCTTTCAGGCAGAGTAGGCGTCTCCTTATAATGCAGCTACAGACAAAGGGCTTCATTCCAAAAACGCACAGATCATTACACTTTATAAAATATTCAGATCTTGTAGAAATACATTGTTGGAAGAAAGAAAAGGTTCAATCATTTGGAGTAGGTGTCAATCTTTTCTTTTCAGTCTCCGCGCTCAGCAACAAACTGTTAAAACGAGGCTGTGTTCTGAAATTTTAAGCGAGCCTTAATAATGCACAGGGATCATGTAACAGTTCGTACTCCCACTTCTCTAATCACATGCAAGTCAGGGGTTGAATCTTATCAAAGCCCTCCCTCTTGTGTCGGCCTTTTCGCCTTTATACAGAAGAAGAATCAAGAGTAGCAGCTTGTTAAAAAAAAAAAAAGTTAAGTGAATCTTTTTCAACTTGAAAATTAAAGGCGAAGGAAGGGAAGGGAGCAAAGGACGTCAAACAGGCGCACATACCAAAATGGCCTCCATTTGGAGCAGTAAATGCGACTCTGCCCTGGGTTTTTCTCAGATAATACCACCGCCTAGTGTATAATTCTACTTGAACTGAATAGATTGGACTTCAGGTTAATTGGACTGTTAGCTCCTGGAAAGGTTTCCTTCAAAAACCTGAAATAACCTTTCAAAGAGTCCAAACACGCATGGATGTTGTGTGTATAAAGCAGGCATTTGCTGGAATGGCCGAGGCGCAGTTGGGGCACCCGGTAGACTATCTCTGCTATGTGAGGAGCATTCAGGCTAGTGTCAGGGTCAAGGTATTTTTAACCATGCATGCATACACTCAACCCGCACCGCCATGTGCCACCTGCTGGACCCTGTCAGCTGCTGAATAACTGCAGGGCTGAGGGGGAGGGAGAGGAGGCACTGTTGTATGTTTCATGAGTCTTTTATGTTATTGTGTCTCTTTTATACCGACACTAAATCTCTCTGGTATTGAAAACCGAGAAAAAAAAGTAACGACCGCTGCATTTTACACACAAAAATCACATAACTGGAAAAAAAATACCTGCAGTTTACAGAGAGGGAGGCGAGGTTGCTTATTTATTCGCCCCAAGAGAGCCAGAGGTGGTGGTAGATCAATACTTGGCAGATATCGATGGTGCTATAGTGGTTATTTGTTCTTGATCCCTTTGGCTGTAGACATTCCTCCAATAGGTGAAGGCATGGTAGGAGTCTCTCAATATTCTCGCCACAGCTGCTCTCATAAACCAAGGTTCATATTGCAGCAGCTGGGCCCACCTCTACACAAGACTAATTGTAACACGATTTCACCCTCTGCTCCGGAGCCAATTTATGAAACCACAGGAAGGCCAAGTAATCGATTTCCAAATTTTTAAGTGAAGTTTTTGAAATGTTGATTTGCGCCGCATCGACTTGCTTCAAGGTGTTTGTTTTCTCTTCCTCTCCTTTTAAAGCTTTCCACATTTCAAGGTGGATTTTAAGTTTCTGGCTTCACAAAACATTTGTTGCCCCCACACCTCCCTGATAGAAAGAATGCTGTCCTGTGCTCTTGTCCTTGTGGGGTTTTATGACAATTGGACTGCCAGAGCACCAAGGACTTAGAGCAAACAAGCCTTGTAGCAGAGGCGAGATCACACTAAAAACACACCAAGGTTACAGACACTTAGGACACAAAACGCTGCAACGTGCAAGTATGGCTGTCCCTGTGTGTCTGTACATACTTGCGATTCCCCTACTCCTAATCATCCACAGAAACTTCAGCCATTGTGAAGGGGTAAGGCAGACCAACACTTGAAAAGTTTCTTCTGTTGCTCGGCAACTGCACAGAATATACAGTAAACAAGGGCAAGGGGGGATTTGTATGTCCGTGTGTGCCAGTCCGCTTTTAACTTTCCACTGAGTGCTCATGCAGTGGACATGACAGGCCATTTCGAAATCCACTCCACACTCTAATTTTGGATGAGGTGTGGAGTTAAGGGTTAGAGGGATCCATCTGTCTACTGATATACAGCATGTGGCCAATATGATGCAAGGGATAGTCCAACTTACATCTATATTTTGGCTACAATAGTGAAATAGAAAGGTGTTGTAACAGAGTTAGTAGTGTGCTCACTAGTAGAGATCAATGTGTGGTCAGGTTTAATTCTATAGTCTCTTTTCAAACCACAAGTTCTCACTGTTACAGATAGTCATAGATTTGCCAAAATATGATCTCTTTGTTGGCGTATTCTCCTTAAAACCAGAAGTTTCAAAAACGATTTTCATGTAAATGAGACAGGTGTTTCTAATTTGGTGTGAAATATTTCTAAAATTGGGTAGTGGACAATCAGTCTTACCCAATTCTGCCATAAAGTATATGATGTATGATGACATTCTGAACTTGGGCTGCAATAATTAGCCGAGTAATCGATCAGTCAATCAAAAGAAGAGTAATTGCCAGCTATTTTGATAATAGATCGATTGCTTCAGTCATTTTTCAAGCAAAAATATCAAACATTTTCTGACTTCAGCTTCTTAAATGTGAAATATTGTGTACTTTTCTTTGTCATTTATGACAGTAAATGAAGAATCTTTGGGTTATGGACCATTGGTCGGACAAAATAAGCAATTTCAAGACGTCACTTTTGCTCTGGTAATCCATCAAACAAGTAATTGGTTAATCTTGGAATTCAATAATGAAAATAACTGTTAGTTGCAGTCCATCCAGTCTAACATAAAGAGTAAAATAAATTCACTACCATGAAAGCAGCAGTAGAGAAAAAATGTTTCATTCTTTTTGCAAGATTGCATTCATTTTTATTAACAAAATTACACTGATCACTGGACACATACCTACCTGTGAGGATGCATACATATACACACAGCTGCAAATACATACACTCCCATCCACACAATAAGTCAGTAAAAGTAAGTTTAGAGGTGAGATTTAAAGCCGTAAACAGAGTCAGCTGATCTGATACTCAGTAGGAGGATGTTCCAAAGCCAAGGAGCAAGAACTGAAAAGGCTCCATCACCCACATCAAGAGCATTTATATAGAAACAAACAACAATATGCTATGTAAAGTTATAGTGGAGTAATGGTGTCCTGAGCAGAGAAGGAAGTCATGCTACCTCCCTGTGTGTTGTAGTGCGAGCTTCTCTGTGGTTTGTTGTTGTGGTAAGCCGGTCTGGTTGCGTGTGCATGCTAATACATGTGTATTCCACTGGTTAGCTTATTGCTGCTGCTTTGCACTGTGCCAATATGGTAGTTACCACTGTTTTCGGGACTGTCATCTGAAAAACATAGCATCCACTTTTCAGTTTACTGTGGTTGACACCCGTTAGCTCTGTCAATGCTTTTGCTGTTGTTTAGCGCCAGCTATGGGGTTAGCACCATTAGCTGCTGCTTATAGGCTCTGAATTTGTCTAACAGCCCCTTTAATGCGTGATTTCAGTATTCCTAGTAGCATATTAATGTAGACAGTTGAAATCCCAAAATAGACCTGGAAACAATCAGGATAGTTCAATTTTATCGGCAGGTAAAACTGTTCTCAATCAAGAAGCCTTCTTGGGATTGGATTTACCCAGTATTTTCTTTTTCTACTCATAAAAAGTAAATAATCGGTGCTTGACAACTTCATTTCTTCTTGTTTTGCAGATTCTCAAAACAAGTAGAGCAATCAATTTTGTATGTAACGATTTTTATCAGATAACAGATTAAAAAAGTGCAAAAGAAAAATACGCATTAGCCGTACAAAGGTCTTTAGACCAGTCATCCATCTGTAGGGAACCTTTGATGTGTATTTTAGAGCTACTGTATAGCTCTATAGATATCCATTAACTGAGCAAAGCTACCACATGCTCCCTGTTCATCATGCCCTCAGGTGGAACGCAGACACATAAAAAAAGGCCTTTTCAAAAGTTTTCCCACACTGAAAAAGCACATAAAATTCCCTAAACCAACAGTTCAGCATCAGAATACTCGATATACTTTGATTTTCAGGATATCCCCATTAAGAATACTAAACCATTGCAACATGAAATACCAGCTGTAATCAGCTTAGGGCCAAAAATAATGTAATCACCATTCAAAAGCCTGTATTAGTGAAACCTTGATAGAGTACACACACGCTTTGATGATATGCCAGACACCTCTGGCATGGCAACCGTGGACAAACCTCTCATATGAAAAGAGGCTCTTCTCTAGTCAGCACCATCCAGACTGATGTGATGTGACAAGGACAAACATAATGCGGCTGCTTCATTGTCTCTGATCGTCTATTGTTTCAGTCTATTACTGATATCACGTCTGGCAGGGATCGGATTGTGTTCCCGACACCTGCGTCCCATCAAAATCAAACAGCGGCTGGTTTGATTTGCTGGATGATTTCCAATCCAGCTGTTGTTTCGAAGGCTTGTAGGAGGGAAGGTGGTGAAAGGGTGGACAGCTAGACCCATCGCTTTAGCAGCTCTGGTCTTTCAGATTTCTTGCAAGGGGACGAATGTACCTGAAGGTAGCAGTTTCTGTCCATAAAATTATATGCAAGACAACACCTTTTTTTGCCTATTTATTAAATGTGTAATGTGTATTCCTTTGACAGGCTAATTAATAGCACATTGCATAATCACAAATGCACATATACCAATAATAAGACTGGGTCAACCTTCTTTCAGCTGCTGGGAACAACCAGTTTCTAACACATCTCATCAAATGTGGATGCTGCTGTTTTCGTTATCCTTTCCCATCTAATCCATCTTCCATCCCTCAATGAAATTCCCTTTTTATGATGTTGTTTGTTGATGGAGCACTTTGTGTGGGGTTGGCATTTTTTTCTCCTGCCGCTGGCTTTATGGAGCCAACATTTTCTACAGCTTCAGGCTGTTTACTTGGCTGTTTTTGATCAAAAGCTCCTTCAATCTACACATCCATAGCACTCTCGTAAGATTTCCAGCAACAGAATCCTACCTATTGTAAGTATATTTCAAAAATAGACCGTCTGCTTTTGTGTTGGATCAGTTAATAAGAACTGGGTGAAACGTAAAACAGAAAAGTTTGATTGTCTTTGAATTAACTTTATGAACATTTAATGAAATGGGAATGCACCAATTAATCGGCCGATGGGTGATGACTTCACTGATAGCAGTAGCCGATGTTTATCTGTTGTGTCACGTAAAGGTCGCATATGTAGGGGGATGTACTGGCATAATGGAATATTACATCTATAATTGTAGTTCTAATTTGTATATAATCAGCTGTACCTAGGAATTGATGTGTTGTTGTGCCCTTCGAATCCATCCATCCATTTTCATCTGCTTATACTGGGCCAAATCTCCAAGGCAGAAACCCCACAGATGTCCCTCTCCCAAGCAACACTTTCCAGCTCCTCCTGGGGGACCTCAAGGCCTTACTAGGCCAGATGAGATATGTAATCCTTCCAGCGTGTTCTGGGTCTGCCCCGGGGCCTCCTACCAGTGGGATGTGCTCAGAATACCTTTAATGGGAGGAGTCCAGGAGGCATCCTGATCAGATGCCCGAACCACCTTAACTCACCCTTTCTGACATGAAGGAGCAGTGGCTCTACTCCGAGCTCCCTCCGAATGTCTGAGCTCCTTACCCTGTCTCTACGGATGAGCAGCCACACCATGGAGGAAAATAATTTTAGCCGCTTATATCTACGATCTCATTCTTTTGGTCACTACCCAAAGCGTAGATGGACCAGTAATCAACTGAAACTAAGAATCGTTGCGTTGTCGTACCTTTAGAATGAGACATTTGTGTCTACATATGGAGTGAGTCCTCTCCCACGGAGTCTGCCATGTTGTGTCTACAGTCGCTCAGAACGGACAAACCAAACACTGCTTTAAGAGAGGGCCATTTACGTTTACATTGCATCAACCACTGAAGTTCTCCTACATGCTTGGTGCATTAGAGTTAGTTAGAGATGGTTGCAGTCCACAACCTCACCTTAAGATGCCACGTCATCCTAAACCCGGGACCTTTAAATTTTGCACAGGCTAAAAAACAGCCTGGGGACAACAGAAAACACGTTTGGGATAAACAAATCTAAATGATGCCTACAGGACAAAAGGACATAGTAAACTCACTATTGAAACATCCGGGGACGCACCATATTTTTTCCCTGTTAACGCTACATTGTTAGATAGTTAACGTGAGCTGTTAGTGTTAGCTGATAGCAGCCGGTAGCCAGAAGTAACTGCTAACAGAGGTTGCATTGAATTGCATTAGGATGCATTGAAGCTCTAGTCAATAAAAGTGAATATTGGGCAAAGGTACTTATAACGTTATCATAATGTGTTCAAATGTAATCTTGTAAAATTTAGTTTTTGGTGAGAAACTTGTATAAATACAGATGTTTGATGGAGGAATATGTTACTTTCACAGCAAAAAAAGTAGATATTAGTAGGGGTGAGGAAAAAAATCCTTATAGCGCTGTATCGCGATATTTTTGTGTGTCAATTTTGTATCGTCACAGTACTTATTTTACTATTATATAAATGCTTAATAATGTAAATACAAATTAAACTTTTGGTAACCTACTGGAATAATATTAATTTTTTTCAGTCCACTAAATACATTTTCCTACAAAAAATAGCTGAAGTGAGATGAACAGACTAAAAACTTTTATCTTATTTAAAACTGATATTCACAAAGTTGGGAAAAGGAAAAAAAATTACAATATATCACCATTTATTTTATTGTAACACTCAGCATATGGCAACACCTTTAAAATCGCGATAATATTGTATCGTGGGTCATGTATCGTGATAATATCATATAGTGGAGCCTCTGGTGATATTAGGGAGGATATTATGATATACCTGTATTATTTTTAATATAAAGGCTTTTGAAGCAGTTTTTCAAGATGTTTTTCATGTGAAAGAAAGAATCGGTGCTCATTCAAAGACAGTGTAATGACTTTTAGCATTAGCCACTATAGCTACATTATTTAGCATTTTAGCTGGGCTGCCACATATTATTGTAAACTGCATATTTTCTGTGCTGGAATAGAAAACTCAGGGACTCAGGGCAGTTTCAGACACAACACACAATTAATCAGTCATATTAATCATATTTATATTCATGAAACAACCTTGACCTCAGTGTTTGATATAGTATTCAAAACCTGCATCCATTATTACCCACGTTATAATATCATTCAGAGGGGACCTTCCTAATTTAAATCACAAAATCCAGGTCAACCGGTGCATGAATCTCATTGCGGAGTCCTGATTCACTGGCAGACTACGGCGAACCAAACAACTTGAAAGATTTATTGCTTTTCCCTCCCTGTGCGTGTATATTCCACCATGTCAGCACAGTATAGATAGACTGTGCCTGCTATCTGCATGAACATCCCATAGTTGTATTTCTCCGTGACCTCTCTGCTCGGTATTGTTTGACATTTTTTATGCAACGTTGATAGTCATTGAAAGAGGCATTCAGGTCTGCTATCAAAGCCCCAGAGTAGGTATTCTTACTCTATATTCATTTTCCTTGAGAGCATATCTTGGTCAATATGTTTTTCTTTTGCAGGCTTAGTTATAGCCCACCATACACTTTAAAGTAATTCAATAATTTTCCTCCTTGCGGTCGAAGTAGAAGCAACACTCTCTGGCTCTTTTCTCCCCAGAGGGAGATGAGTGGACATCACTCATGTCTGTTGCTATTGTCTTTGCCTGCTCCTCCATCTGTGTCTTTGTAAATGCGGACGTTCTTGTTTCTGATGATCAGGTGCAGACAGGGATCGATTGATGGGGTCATGCTTTTGCAGAGTGCTTACCTGTTATTAAGAGTGGCTGCGATGCAGGAGGAGATACCCTATCGCGCGTGTTCGCTCAGTGGCAAACAGCTTAATCCTTTCAGAGCGTTCTGCATCTGATCAGAGACAACAAAAGCAAGAAACACAGGTCGGGAGGCTTTTTTTTTTTTTTTTTTTTTTTTAGGCACGTAGGTGTTCATGCTTTGTGCATTTGTCTCAGAAAAGTCATCGGGGCATGCTGCTATTTGTGTTATTTGTTTCCCAGCACTTGCGCGCGCGTGTGTGTGTGTGTTTGTGCACGAAGAGAGCCGAGGTGGGTCACGCCGGGAGGACAGGCGCCGGCTCATTTTTTATCCCTCTCCTGCGTGCCTCAGTCAGGGGAGGCTTTGTCACCAGCTATCTGCCTGCCAGCGCAGGGTATTGTTATTCCAAAGTACAGGGCCAGTTAACATTTCTCTTGTCACTGCTACATCTCCCCCACAACACACCAGGAGAAAAAAAAAACAGGAGAGAGGAGATGCTCCTCGCTCACTCTACTTCTTTGCCCTTTCCTCCTTTCTCTGTCTTTGTCCCTTGCTGACTCCTTCTCTTCATCCTCCTCTCTCTTTATCCTTGCCTTTTTTATCTTGTTCTACATGTTAGCTGCTTAATAAAACACTGCTGCTCTTTTAATAAAACAGAGCTGATGCGCTTGTTAAACATTGATGCTCCATCTTTCTTGGTTGTAACTCTGGGCTCCACCCTCCGTGAGACGTGTTTAATTGTTTGGCTGAATCTGATGGCAAAAGCAGATTTAGCGTCGTGACAGGCAGGTGTTTTTAGTCGGTCATGTTTTTCTGGGCTAACGCTCAGCATGTACCGTTCAACCCCCTGCTGCGAGTCTCCCCGTCAGCAGAATACAAAACCGCTCATATCAGCCCGGCTCAGCCGAGACACATGATAAATACCTGTAATCACCAACAAATGTGGTATTTACAAAATATAATGATGAATGCCATCGACGAGCTGGGTTTGTATTGAGTGATTAGGCCATTACCTTGGGGCAATTAGCTCCAACACTTGGACACCGAGAAAGCTGCAGGCCTTCGCCAGATGCACGTGTCCCCTCGGAACTTTTTCAGTTGATGACACGGCTTCCTGTGCCCATATTCCTGAGATTTATTTACCCTGCGAGAGGCTGGCAGGCTCAATCGCCCTGCAGTAAAGTCTTTTACGCGGTACGCTGTTCGATTGGGAGCAGCTCGTAACTCAGGCAGTCTATCAAATCAATGGGTAGCGTGTTGAGCGCTGATTTAGGATGGTAATTAGAGATGTTAATTGTTTTCATTACTCAGGGCTGGGGGGGTTGGGTAGCTTCAAAGAGAAGCAGGGAATGGGCACTTCTAGGGCTGATCGGGGGGTTTCATCACCCGGTGACACAGAATGACCTCCCCATCACGTACAGATGGCGTCTCCACGTGACCTCCATTGAAGCTGCTGAATCTATGACCTGTGAATGACCTTTGTGTATCTGGCACAGAACCAGGAAAGGTTACACGTTGATATATTGGCTAATATTAAATAATTAGCTCTACTGTTGAACATGATTTGCAGCAGAAGGATATATAAATGAACAGCATGGTATATCATGGCCACTGACATTTTCCTCTCCCCATTTCAAACATTATTTATGAGAGCACATCAAAACAAAATATAATTTACAAGCTGAAACCATGAAGTTCCTAACTGCTGAGAAAGGTAGAATATTGTGTTTGTAACCATTCAGCCAAGACCGTGCTGTAAATATGTTTAAATGATGAATAAATGGAACGAACTGCAGTGAATAGGTATCGATTTTTACTTGGTAGGGGTCGTGGCGCTTCATTAGAATGGGGAGCATGCACTTTTCGTGTTGTGTGTGTGTGGTCTATTCAGATGTTAAACCTGAAGAGGTTCATTTCAAAATGAGGTGCTATTTGAGAAAAACAAAAAACAAAACCACGGCCACTCGTACACGTGAATGTCACCACGAAACAGTGGTACAAATGATTTTACCTTGTACAGTCATGCTGAATAACAACAAGTCCTTGGATGGCTGAATTGTGACACTTTTATCAACTGGAAACTGGGACATACAGTGATGAGTCTCATGGGGGTTTGTCAGTATTTCACAATGTTAATGAAGATGTAAATGAAATATACAGTTTGGAAAAAGGCCAAAAAAACATAGATTGAATAAGTGATCTAGAGTCATGTGGCATGCCAGACAGACTTGATGACCCTGACTGTCATATTTCATCCATGTTCCAAAGTGTTCCTCTATGACAAAGGACGTTCTCAACAGCTACTGTCCCTGACATGCAAATGGATGTTTAAATTGTCAGCAAGATACTGTGTAAAAGAGCCATTTAAAATAGTTAATTACATCTTTCAACAAGCAAATCATATTCTAGATGCTGCTGAAATGTGACACTTTGGACATTATTTTACGTGAGATCAACTAAATTAATTAAAGTTAACAAATAATATTAAATAAAAGTATCAAATTATCACACTGCATTTTTGTTGGTTGATCCCAATTGCAGAACGTAGTAATAATTTTTTATAATAACTTAAACTGACTAGTACATTTGTTGCCAACTACTGACGTTAGTAACGTTAAATCAACTAGTCAACTAATTGTGCACATCCCTATCTATGACCATAGGCCTCACATGCGTGTGGCAAAGTCAGGGTGGAATGCAATGGAATCATTTTTACCAGTTTAATTATTGTCATCGTTGTTTCATACTTTTTATCATTACTGTACAATGCAGTTAGTTTTATCATTAACATACAATAGAATTATTTTTTGTCAGTTTTATCAATATCATACAATGGAATTAGTTTTTTAAATTGTCATACAAGAAGTTGTTTTTATAAGTTTTAACCATTTTCATAAAATGAAACCAGCTTTATGAATTTCATTGTTGATATACAATGGAATTGGTTTTATCATTATCATACAATGGAATCAGTTATATCTATTATACAGTGGAATCAGTTTTATCATCATATAGTTGATTTTTTTTACTAGTTTTATCATTGTCTTACAATGGAATCAAATTTATCATTATCATACATTGTCATCAGTTTTATCAGTATCCTACAATGGAATCAATTTTATCAGTTTTATCGTTATTTTACAATGGAATCAGTTTTATCATTATCATACAATGGAATCAGTTTAATTTTACAATGGAATCAGTTTTTATCAGTTTTATCGTTATCATACAATGGAATCAGTTATATCATTTTCAAACATTTGATTTTTTTTTACTTGTTTTATCATTATCATACAGTGGAATCAGTTTTATCAGGTTTATCATCATACAGTTGACTTTTTTCTACTAGTTTTATCATTGTCTTACAATGGAATCAGTTGAATCGTTATTTTACAATGGAATCAAATTTATCACTATCATACATTGTCATCAGTTTTATCAGTATCCTACAATGGAATCAGTTTTGTCAATTTTATCATTATTTTACAATGGAATCAGTTTAATCACTTTTTAAAATTACTATGAGATGACATCACTTTTATCATTATCATACAATGGAATCAGTTTTATCACTTTTATCATTATCATACAATGGAATCAGTTTTATCACTTTTATCATTATTTTACAATGGAATCAGTTTTATCAATTTTTTAAATAAATCTAAGACGAAATCCATTTTATCTTAAAATGGAATTCGTTTTAAAAGTTTTATCATTATCATACAATGGAATTGCTTTTAAAAATAAAATAAAAATAACAAACTAATTTCACTTGTATTGCCAAAAAAATATCATTTATGTTCAATAAATCTAATAAAAAGATACAAAGCCTATTAATGTTGTGTGTTTTGAGGCTTTGTGACCCCATTATGCAGGCTAATGCGTCCATAATTTGCCTGTCAGTGAATGTGAGAGTCATTGAGTCAACTTGTTGTTCCTCTGAGAGTTTCAGCAGTGTGCTATGGAAACATTTTGCACAGCTGCTTCAGATGAGTGCCCATCAGCCTGTGCAAATGATGTCACCTGTGTTTTTACCAGTAACAAATATGTTATTGGAGACTGAAATCGACCTACATGTTTGAGCCTGTAGTACTTTGAAACTAAGAATAACTTGTCTTCATTTTTGTCCTCATTGTTTGTGGACTTCTACCTCGGCTCTCTGTCCATGGTGCGGAAATATGTGCCAAGTAGATAAGATGAAAAGGGCTTTCAGTGCACTTTCTAAGATAGTTAGTTTTTAATAGGTGTTCTTGATGTGATGTCACACCGCCATACCTCGGCTTTTGCCAAAACAACGCCTCTGTCTATGACTGCAGGACTTACAATATTTGAGTTGTTATTCTGGCTCACAGAGATGAGTAACATCTTATTTGTGCGTACAGCCCCGAGGTGTCGGGGTTTACCATTGAAGCACACAGTTTAGTGTCCACCCTCCTCTTGTGCCAGTGTTGAAATTTCACACTCTGCTGCCCATTCTTATCCTTTCAGAATAATGAGCACAGCGGCTCATAGTACTTATCTGTAAGTGACACTTTTATTGGGCGAATTAGTCTCAGATGTTACTATCTTTGGACATGGGAGTGAGACCTCCATGACCCTGCGGAGGAGAAAATCCTCCTCACTTCAGCTGAGCGTTATTAAGACGTCCCCCCCTCCCTACTTTCTGCCTTCTGCTCATCATAGTTTTCCTGATAAATGCAGCTCTGCGGCCTTTAAAAGAAAATTATCTGCAATCTGTCCATTATAAATGAGCCTTCCAGACGTCGTGTTTGTGATCCCTTTTTCACAAAGATGTGTCTTCGCCTTATGCGGCTTTGTTCCAGGACTGAGTGACATCACTTGCTCCCTGCTCCTTGCAAGATCACACCAGCTTTATTCTGATCTTAGACCAAAAGGCGCAGACATTATGGAGGGCGTATAGGAAAGCTTTAATCTGTGTGCTTTTTTCTGCAGGGACACTCACACTCCTTATCCGTGCATAAGATAAAACAAATCTTCTTGCAGAACATCATACAGAGGTTTCGTTGATGTATTGAAGCCTTTCAGGCGTGCAGCAGTGACGGGAAATTGTAGTCAGGAGAAAAGTAGGCATTTGATGACCCCTGCATAATGGTGTAATGCCTGTAATCATGACAGCTGAGGATGGACACGGAGCTAACGGAGCCACCACATCAAAACACACAAACACTGCAGCCTGCTGCGCCATCTCATCTAAGTCAAGGCAGTCGCCAGAAATAGCCCTGATTGGGCCCTGAATAATTCAATGTCATTTTTTCCCTCCTCCAAAAGGACTGTGGGAGCAATTGATGAGAGCGGATGAATATTTAATGGCCCGGAGTCTCTTGGACAAGCTGGGGCCTGGGATGACAAGCTCCGAGAAATCAAACAGAGAAGAGGAGAATGAGAAAAGGAGGTTGCGCAGTGAGGGGTAGCGCAAACACGGAGGGGAGATATGAGTTCAGATGCAGGCAGAAAGCAGTTAGATCTTTGCCATACATCTAAAAGCAGCCAGAGCTGCCACTTTCTTTCAAGCATTTAACTGGCCCTATTGCAGCGCCTACTTAAAAGTTAAACAGAAGTGTTTGCTTGTCCTTGTGAAAAACTTTGATACTTTGCGATACCCTTTTTTTTACCCCTCGGTGTCACATTAATTATTAAGTGATGGACGTTTTAGAAATGCATTAAATGTTTTCCACTTCATGTAAAGTCTTTTTTGGAGGGTTTGAGCCAGCAGGAAAGAAAACAGTTTCTTCAACTTTGCCACCACTTCTGAACATGCGAGGTTAATTTCCCGGGAGATGCAAAACTATATGTTATCAGGAGTTGCAATTTTTCAGTGAAAGAAGATGGAGCATCAGGTCCCAGAGCAATATGACCCCAATTGGTCAGAGTGTGGTGCTATTATTGAGGTCAAATAGGATTTTTTTAAACCATACATTATACTGTAATAGTAGGTCATGTCAGCAGAAAGGTACATGAAACAAACATAGCTGTTTTACTCCTGATCCAAACAAGCTTGTAAGCATGCTGTGGATCTTTTAAAAAATACTCTGGCTTTTTTATTGTTATTTTATGCATTACATTTTCTTAAATTTGCTTTGTGGTTAAATCAGTTCAGTCAGTTTAGTTCGGGGGTCAGCAACCTTTAGAGATGTGCTTGTTTTTCTTGAGAGGCCACTGTGTTTGAATAGTTGTTATTTTATTGTGGAGTTTTGTATTAAATGTTGTGTTTGCTGCATTTTAAATGTGTTGTGATTGGCTGCTACCTCGGCCAGGTCTCTCTTGTTAAAGAAATTTTCAGTCTCAATGGGACTTCCTGGTTAAATAAAGGTTAAACAGATAAATAAAATTGAACCAAAAGAGCCATTTTTGGCCTAGATAATGTTTTAAAGAATCTATCAGGAGCCACAATACATATTTGTGCCTTATGAATGCTCATTTAGACCTATTAGGAATGTTTATAGGCTAATGTAGATTCACTAGACTGTGTTGGCATCACTATAACTGTGGTTTACATCAAAGTAGCTACTCTGCATTGGGCTATTCATGATTTTTTTGGTACTTAAACTTTGCAGCGTTAGTGATAAAAGGAAACGAATGTGTCCACTCACTATGAAATTCTTTATTTTGCCTCTGAGACGGTTCCTTTTTTTGGATTTGGAATCAATAGCTAGCTTCACTAAGGAGACTCAAGATTAGCCATCGCTGTTGGGATTCAGCAGATTTCAGGAAATAGCACCAGGCTGTAGACATACAGTATGACGCAAATAGTTGACGAGATGGTAATTTTTTTTTTTCTTTTATTGAGCATATAGGCCACACTTTTATACAACTGGAAAAAGTAAGAATCACTTTAGGGCTACAACAATTTTCTGTCAAAGCTATAGGGAGCCACTGGAGAAGGGCTTGAGAGCTGCATGTGGATACTGAGCCGCAGGTTGCCTACCCCTAGTTTAATCAGACAAACTGGACTATTAACTGATAAGATGTGGATATCAAATACCTCGTAATCCAGGAATTCAGTCCAAGCTCCAAATTACATGTGAACAGGGGTGCTGTATTGATTATCCAGGGCCCCAGTGAGGTGGAGGTTTGAACAAACCTTGAAAGAAAAGTTTGGTTTTGTTTGCAATTTTTAATTGCAAAGAAATTAGTGCCATAGCTAAATTAAAATTGCTGAAAAAAACTGTTAAGAAACTGAACTTCTATAAGGTTGTACATAAATAAAAATAGAGGCGGCACGCTGAGGCCCCTTCACCCCTTACAAGAGCTGCAAAATGGTTTAGTCCGCCCTTGCACTAGGATTCTTTTATGAGGTATCTAAACACAGATATAGCTGAGTTGGTGACCTCTTGTGATATAATAAATAAATGAATTAATTAATATGTAAATATGGTACATAATAAGCAGGTTAAGACAGTGGTTCCCAATTGGTCCAGTCATTTGGTCCAGATTTCTCCTTAGTCATTAGTTTAAGGTCCACACAGTTCCATATATTCAGCATCATACCTGTGTTTGGCCATATTGTCAAGCTAGTTTGCTGTTTCTTTCAAGTACCTGTCTGTTAGTTACTCACTCTACAGCAGGAAATGGCACTTCAAAATAAAAGCCTTGTGCCAGAAATTCACTGTATTTAAAAGTTAAGTGTATTTCTTACAATTTTTTACATATGCGAGCCACTTGCCGTCCATTCAGGATAGACTCATGACCCATTTTTGGACCCAGACCCACAAGTTGGGAACCACTGGGTTTAGAGGCTATGTCTATCTGGCAACATGCTAACACAGTTTAGGAATGGTTTAGCTGTTCAAATGTTGCTATGGTTGGAGGCAGTCATATTTTTGCATCATGAATCAATCGGCATCATAGCAGCAATTTCACATGTAAGCACAAATCACAGATTTTAATTACTTGTTTTGTTTAAATGTGGTGAAACACTTCATTGGTGACGAGCTAAATAACCAGAGACAGATATATAAAGTTGTTGGCTCAATTATTTGTAAGGAAAAAACAAACAAGCAAAAAAAATCTGAAGGTTGCGCCCCAGTGCATGAAAGCATTTTCACATCAACTCGTATAAAGAAAAAATATTGCTCATGATTTCTGAACAACAGCCTCTGACTCAAGTAGTTGTGTAATTTTGAAACCCTGCCGTGTTATATCCTGAATGCCACAATCAAATCGCTGTACTGTATTGTGCTGTTCCGTCAATCAAAGCATTTTATCAACAATTTCACACTCAAATCTCAAGCTTTGGTTTGTAAATGACTCTTACGTCCAATTTTACATCAGTTGTATCTGTTGGTGTTTTGCACACTCAATAAGATAATTGACTTTGGAATTTTCAATGTTCTTATTAAGGTTTAATGCAAAATCTATCAAAGCAGAGCAGAATGTCAGCGCTCTGAGTGTTTTTTCTTTATTCAGTAGGCATTATACTGCTGAATGGGAGAGTCTGCCTCTGTCGCAGTGTCATTAGATAGATGTCTCCACCATCTGGATGTCACAACCTAATATTATCCAGCTGCAGAGCCTAGAGTGAAATGGAATCATTGGAATTCTTACCTGCTTTGGCCGATTGAATATGCCTCACCTTGTAATCACTTCACATAAAGACGTAGCCACCTGATTTTACACGTCAATGTCAGGTTACAAGTCACAGGTGTTATTAATCAGCTTGTGATCAAAGCTACTTCATGTCTTCTGTCTGTGTCAAGATTAGAGTGGTATAGCTGTTGCATTATGGGAAGTGTTTATAGAGCTTGGAGGAGAGGGACTTGAAGTTGGGTCACTTGTAAACAAACAGCAGTTGTGATTGGTTATATCGAGTGTCATTTACACAGTAAATACACTGTAATGTAACTGTAATATGTATATGTTCGGCCTTTTCAGTTGGGGGCCTGTAGGCCACATCCGGCCCAGAAGCAACCGCTGAGTGTCCTGGTATACATAAATCTGATGCACTGGTACAACAAAATACGTAAACTACATATATCCATCCATCCATTTTCATCGCTTATCCGGGGTCGGGTCGCAGGGGCAGCAGGCCAAGCAAAGCATCTCAGACGTCCCTCTCCCCAGCAACGCTTTCCAGCTCCTCCTTGGGGACCCCAAGGTGTTCCCAGGCCAGATGAGATATGTAATCCCTCCAGCATGTTCTGGGTCTGCCCCGGGGCCTCCTACCAGTGGGATGTGCCTGGAACACCTCCAGTGGGAGGCGCCCAGGAGGCATCCTGATCAGATGCCCCAACCACCTCAACTGACCCCTTTCATTGCGAAGGAGCAGCGGCTCTACTCCGAGCTCCCTCCGGATGTCCGAACTCCTCACCCTATCTCTAAGACTGAGCCCAGACACCCCACGGAGAAAACTCATTTCGGCCGCTTGTATCCGCGATCTCATTCTTTCGGTCACTACCCAGAGCTCGCGGTGAGGGTTGGGACGTAGATGGACCAGTAAATCGAAAGCTTCGCCTTCTGGCTCAGCTCCTTCTTCACCACTGCAGAAGCCGCCCCAAACCGCCAATCCATCTCACACTCCATTCTACCCTCACTCGTGAACAAGACCCCGAGATACTTAAAGTACATATAGTGCCTGGAAATAGCTAATGAATGAGTCATCTTGCTTGCTTCTCATCTGTGTTGAGGTACACATAAGCAGTACCAATCAAGCAGGATGTACAGATTGATATAGTGACTCCGCCAATAATATTTTTCATTTCTTAATATGATCTTTTCCTAAAAGCTTTTCCTTCACCTCAGAGGAAAATGTCATGAGGTGAGGTGTGTGCTTGTGTGTGTGTGGTTGGGAGAGTGTGTAACTAGCCACTGTTATTTGCCACTTATTATAGTTCTCTGGATTGATAGGTCTTTTTTTGTTCTGTGAAAAAAAGGTGATGAATAGTCTGCTGAAAATGTGTTGCCCATCTGCATTTCCTGGTTTTTAATTTCAAGCCCAACTGAATTTGAAATGGAATAGTCCTGTTTAAAAATAACCACACTGTACTTAATCAGATTTGATTAGTTTCTTCTTTCATTTAGGAATTCCATTCAAACGAAAAGCAACTTGAGTCTAAAATAAAACTCAAAAGAGTAAAACTAAAATTCTTGCAAAATGGAAGCTTTAAGGTTCCTGAGGACAAAAATTTTGAAGTGACAAGTTTCTGTATTTACGACTTTACTAATTTTCTCCATGTCTGAGAACCTCGCAAGATCACACAAGAATCAAAAGATTTCGTAGAAGCCCAGTCCTGTCTCGAATACTTCCAGCATTAGAAATCAAGCATCAAGTAGGTATAAAGGCCAAAACACACCAGCAGCAATAGCTGCCCTATTTTCAGCCCCACCGCCACCAGAATTAAATGCATTGTACCCCCACTCGTTCTCTGCTTGTACATACTAGCTCCCGTCGCAGCTCCTCTTCTCTGCTCCTGTGGCAGCTCGACTCCTCTCCAAGCCATCTCTGTTGCTGTTGCTATCGCATGTAAGACAACGATGTGATGATGAGAGATGAGTTCTTGAGGTTGATATATCCCGAGCTATACGACCCACAATTCCGTCACTACAAGACACTAGCCTTCATGTGTAATGAATTATTATGTGGACTACTGCTACGTCTGGACTAGTGGTAGTGGTAGGAATGGTTTGTAGGGCTGTGTTGTGTACACTACAAATGGAATGTGTCTGCAGCTATAGCTCAATGGTATTGCAATTTTCGACGCAATTCTACTCCTGCACGATATACATCACATGGCCCAACCCTATTGTTTTGTATTCTCATGTTCGATTGGAGGAAGGAAACAAAAATGAATTGATAAATTACATGTGATCCAGAGCATTTAACAGTGATTGCTGTGATTGATTGGTGTTCAGTCACAGAGATTCCATGGTTTATGATTTGAGAAACTTAAATTAGTTTCGTTACCTTCCACCCAGACAGAAAAGGCGAGAGGTGAGATTAAATATTCTGTCCTCAGAGTGTTGATATTCATGTATATTCACTGCGGAGAACACTTTTTGAAAATGAACAATCACAGACGGAAAGGTCACCGTTGTGCTGAAGTAGTGCATTATGGGAGTGGAATAATTGCTTTTCTCACATTAGTTCCTATTGTAATGAAATCTTGGCAGTGCCCGACAGTGAATGACAGATTACGCCACGGTTCAATCACACAAGTGTGGGTGCGGGGGTTGCTGGAGGAAGTAGGGTGGGAGTAGGGAGGGGTGGGGGTCAATTGGCTTTTGTTGAAAAGTGTGGCTCTCCCAAGTCTCCGCATAAATCATTTGTATCATTTTCAGTCCTTTTAACTAACGGCGCCACTTTCATCAAGGGTTTGTGTCATTGCACTCTAATTGTTTTGAAGTGAGAGCTATTGTCTGAAGAGAGAGAATGAATAGAGCGTAATGATTTGTAATGTGGCATGTTTAAAGACACGTGGCATGGCTACGGAGCGGTAATTTAGCGCCCTTTTTTCCCCTTCTCTCTGTCTGTCATCCTTCGTCTCTGAATGTGGGTGTATTTGTGTTGTATGCGTGTAAGTGCACGCTCCCGTGCACGCTCATGTGTACTTGCATGAGTGCAGTTAAGCACTATTTCTTGGCGGCGCTCGGATCTTTGAAACCCGACTGTGTTAATCATGGTTTATGTGTGGGAGACATCAAACCTCCCTCTACTTCGCCTGCCTAGCCCGCTGGGTTATACACACACTGAACACACACAAACATACACAAATCTCTCAAGGGCACCTTCACCGTAGCCCCTTCATTTACAAGGCTGACCATGGGTGATCAGTTATCTACCGCGGGTTCTCTCTATTGGAAAGATGAATCAGTGTATTTCACATTTTTACAGGAAGTAGACAACTCCTTGTGCCTGCATGTGACTCCAGCACTATATCCTCTTATTGACTGGCCCCTTGCATATTAAGAACGATATAGCAGAGAGACCCAATACTTTATTTGTGCCCAGAGGCTTTCAGGGCAAGAAATGAACGCTGCCATCTTTATACTTCCTGTCTGGAAGGCTACCCTGCCTGGTGGGTTTTACTTCAAAATAGCTCCACTCTTTTAACCGGCAGGGCAAGAGCTCCGTGCCACCACGCTTCAATCCAGGATAAAATGAGCAGTCAAGTCGAGAGAGGTCTGCCTGTTGGTCTCCAGACAGAATAAAGGAGACAGTGTAGCACAATGAAAAGGTGACTAAGGAGGTGAGATGAATAGGTGATTACTTCTCTTCACCAGTGGCATCCCTGCTGGAATTCATATCATTCCAGTGTGGGTTTCATTTTGGGGAAGTCTCTGGTGTGCTCTTGCTCAAACGGAGGGTGACTTAAATGCTGATGTGGACGTAAAGGTGATGTGACAGGTCTTGTTCAGTGTTGAGAAGTTTTGTTAAAGCTGACATCAACCCTTTATGGTGTGAGGTGGAAGGTGTGTGTGGTGGGGTGTTAAGTGTCCCGACAGGAGGTGTGAAGGTGATGTTGAATCCCTGGTGAATTTTCTGTAAGACTCTTTAACTATAAAGCCAATTACCCAGAACTTTTGGCGTCATGGTTGGATGTTTAATTTGGAGGACTTTTGGGGAATTGTCAAGTTAAAACAGGAAAGGGCATTCCCCAAACTGTTGCCACAAAGTTGGCAGCACACAGTTGGCTAGAATATCATTGTACGCAGCAAAGAAGACCTTCAGTGGTGCTCACAGAAATTTTTCATAGAGGCGGCCAGATGGGACCACCAAAAATCTTGGGGTTGCACACCAAAACTAGAAGCCATAACTGAATTTTAGGAATCCAATAATGCTGTTGAAGTTTAAAGGCTGTGTCAATACAGTTAACATTTTGAGTTCCACAGCAATCCAGTTTAATCAGTTGTGTATCTATACATGTTAGGCAGTCATTGTTCTTCAAATAGACTGGTTGTCCTTTTCCTTAAAAAGACAAATATGGCTCTAATTTGAGGGAGTACATCGATTAAAAGGAACACAACATTTACTGCTAACAAGACCTCAAGTTTAGGGAATACTCATAGGGCACCCATAGAACCCATTTTCCCCTGGGGAACCCCTGTGAAAATCCCAATGCCAGCCTTTCCCTCACCCAAATTAAGGCTAACTTTGGAGCATTATTTAGCCCCCTTTCTGACAAGCTAGCATGCTAGTCTAGGTTTCAAAATGCCACTATTTTTGCACTAGCTTTAAAAGACAGTGATGTCAGCCTTGAGTTATTTTCACCAAGGGGCTGCCATTGAATATCTCACCCCAAAAATGACTCGGGCTGCCCCTGACTAAGACATTTTCCTTGTCAACCAGTAGTCATCATTTAGGGCCATTAGTCGACTAGTTGCCCGCATGTTTACAATATTAATGTAATTATTAAACGATATATTTTGGTGGTTTGAGTTGAAGGTGTGAGAAAGAATAGTCTCAGTAACATTGTTAACACTGTGCTACATTACAGAGAAATACAAACCGTACTAATGAACCTTCATTAATATAGGCCTATATTTTATCTACAAGTGCACGTCACACACTGAGCGAGCCGCCTGTTAATGACGCTGTGGGCTAATGGGCATGTAGCTACTTCCATGTTTCACATGATACGTCATGTCTGTAGTCGACCAATGAAGATGAGTTTACATATCACCTTGGGTTGGTCCTTCACCTTCTCAAAATGATCCCACACTTTGGATTTCCTGCCCCACATGTTATTAACTAGCCTGTGGAATAACCGCAGGTTAGACAGACTGCTGAGCGTGGACACTTCGTGTGTCTGTCCTTTCAATTTTTTTCTGTGACTAAGGGAACAGTTAAATCTTTCAGACCTTTCTGGTCAACTGATGTTTGGTTGACTATTAGGCGGCGGCCCTAAAAGTTACTCACTTCATGCAACCTTGAGTTTTTGAAGACTTTTTTTTTTGTTTGCTTGAGCAAAGTTTAAAGGCACACACTTGCCCAGGTGTGCTTAGTGTGCACTACTCTTCAGCGGAAGTGTTAAAAATAGTACGGTTTTCTGTGAAAATGCATGCATTTGGAAAGTACTGAGCATGGGACTGGATAAGTGAGACTTGAATTATACTGCACGAGCCATGGGAGAGTTTCTAAATGAATGTTTTGTTGTAGTTTTGCTGTTGCTAAATGCGGACCCCATTTACTTCAATGTATCAGAAATTTTCTCTGTTTTTTTTATTTTTCAGTCACTGTGGTGGCATGTGAGAAAAACAATGTTTTCTTGTAGAATTCAAAGTAACACAGGGCGAGTAACTGATGTACAAATCATCATTTTGGGGTCAAGTGCTCCTTTAACTGGAGCCTACTGCTGAGCCCAAGCCATTAAAACAAGTCCCCAGACACAATGTACACAAATATAACAGGGGTTGTCCACATATTTCCAGTACATCGAGTGTACATCGTTTGACCCAAAAAGGGCACTCTAAATAAAGCTGTGCAGAGAACTGCAACTACTGTTCTGATTTTGATGAAACATATTGGAGATGCTCGACCTATGTGGTACATATTGAGTCACGCGTTACGTGCACTTCTTGTAGAGCTTTTGGTTTGTGGAAATGCTCAGGCCTTCATGCACAAACAAGTTTTTCAGCTCCGTTGGCTCCCTGTCTTTGTCACGCTTGCGGGATCTAACAAACATGTTTAGTTGGACTTGTGTAGAGGTGGCCTCATCCATGTGGAACGTCATCCAAGCCCACTTTCTCTGTTTACACAAATCCGACCTTTATGCTAATTACTTTTATGATGATAAAGAGACGAAGATGACGGGAAGGAGAGGGAGAACAGCTCTGCCCACCCCTGCAAACAAACACACACACACACATACACACACAGGCTCACCCTTTCTTTATGCTGATCACAGCTTTCACAATTAGACAAACTGTGATAACGCCGTTTATGCAGCGGGGAGATCCATAGCAATTATGCTTGGAGGGCATTTCTCCTCCGGCGCAGGGTGGCGGGTGTTGCTTCCCCTTCACACAGACGTCTACTGACTATACACAAAAACAAACAAACACACACACGCACGCTGTTTGGAAATTCACAGCTTCTCTTGGGAGGTTTATAGGGCAAGGGTGTGTCCTCGATTCCCTTATGAGAAGAGAAAAATAGAGAGCGAGACAAGGGAATTCATCAAAAAGGGGAGAAAACAGCAAAACAAACTGCACAAACTACTTCTGAAATGTGCACTTTGTTGGCTGTGTGAGCAATATGTGCTTTTAATGTTGAATAAACACTGAGAAATAGCTTTAAATTTTTAATGACAGTTGAGTCAAATTATTTTCCAAATCACAGAATCCTTTAACAAACATCTCGCAGTATTTGTAAGAAAACAAACAGTTTTCGGGGAGATGTGGAAGGGTTACATCATGTCCGTACATACATAAAGTCAATGCTAAAAAATCCATTGCTAGGTATCAAAAGAAACAAAGATATCTCAGGGAAAAATAGCAATGCTGAACATCTGCTGTCAGACTGCTACAGGAGCCAAAGCTTATTTTCCAGTTGTGAGCTATAGGCAAGTGGATTACTGATGAAAGAATGATAGCTGGTGTATTATTTTCTTCAGTTCCCCAGTCTGGGGTACACATTACCTTCTTATTCACACCAGAGCTGCCTCACAATTTGAGGAAAACAAACACTGTGGGTTGTGAAGACAACATCATTTTTATTTTATGACTGTGCCTCGCCAGCTATTCCCTGACTGAGGTAAACTTTCAGCTGCGTGACACTTGGTAAGGTGAAGCGCACTCCTTGCCTCCCCTCCCACATGTACGTATGAGTCAGTATTCTGTGAAAAAAAAATCAATGTTTTATCCAGAAAAGGGCACATTTGTTTCTGGATGTTGTCAGGATGAAGTAGCCGATCGCAGCCTGTCAATAAAAACAGAGATTTTGATTAATAATGTACTTTACAGAAACATAAATAACCCACAGTGTTATCCATCAGGACACTAGTTAGCACTTCCAGTGCTTACGCCCACTAATCCCCCGTCCCGAAGGGCTCCGGTTGATGAAGATCGACGCATCAAATCACCCCCTATCCGTCAACACATACACACACACGCACACACATACCCCTGACTCTCCTCTTCATCCACTGCCTTGGTGCGCAGTCACGCCCGGTGCAGCGTGAGCTTTTGTGTGTGCTGGTGGAAAGAGAAGAAGATAAGATAGACTCTTTTGATCACAGGATGCATTCTGCCTGCTGTTCTCCTCCAACCCCACATCAACAGCTGAGGCAGTTGTTGTCGGAGAGACACAAGATTAGAAGTTTGCATTGAAATAATGTGGTGGAAAGTAGCAGTGTTGCCTTGAGGGTGATGGATGGAAAATGATTTTTTTTTTTGTTTGTTTTTTTCGGCTAGTAAGGGCTTAGTCCCTCTTTTGCTTATCAGGGCTGCACCACTTCATGTACTGGTACCGAACCATCACATATGGTGGTCATGTTCTGTTGGGCACCGCTGCACAAGGAATACATGTTAATTAGACTGAAGCAGGTCATGTGGAGCCAAAGTTTACAGGCATGAGTTCTGCCTTGAAACTTTACCCCGTTAGTTTAACACGACAAGTGGAATGGCATGGAGTCAGTCACGCTATGGCATATAATTCCAGTCAGCTACAGCACCAATGGAGACAGAGTCGTGTATAAGTAGAGAAGGGTGCGTCTAAGGGTATGTGAGCAGATACACATCCAACATGCTAATGCTACTTTGACAGCATCACCCAGATGTGCTGATCACCAGGGTGATAAATGTCAAGGTGCTTTGACTGTTATCAGTGGAACTTATGGTAATACTCATCCTAATGCACACATTTTATTTCCCATTTTTCTATATATTTTGTATTTCCAATGTCATATCATAAGAGATGCTGCTCAGTTTGTAGCCTGTTGTGACGTGTTGCCTTTAGGGAAAGTGCTTGTTCGGTGTTTGTGCAGTGTAATACAAAAGTGTTTGAATTGTTTTTTGCTTTTACAATGAAAATAGTTTACCAAAGTTGCCAGTGGGCAAACCCGTACCTCAGCTCCCAGCAGGAGGATTTAGTCTGTCTTTGACACTTAAACTACTGCCTGTTGAAAATGGGCTAAATGAAAAGAAATGTATCCTTGTGCATTTGGGGTTGTTTTTCCACCGTACCGAACTCACACTGAACTAAGACCTTGTGTGCTGTTACAATCCTTCTGTGCATAGAGTTTGCAACCTTTTTCTGAGCAAAGACACCTAAATTGATACACATTAGGTCACAGACCCCCGTTTGATAAGATTTCGCTTTAGGGACCTCCATCTGAAAAGATTTTAGGTTGTTAGGATGAGAATTCTATAGTGTCAGCTGCGGTTGAGGAGATAACTGTCGGGGAAGTGAAACACATGATCATAACAGTCATTCTTATGTCACTTCTATTGGGAATTAAATGAGTGTTAACTACCGTAAAACTTCAATTAATAGCCCAGGCTATTAATGTGCTTAAATCAGTGGTTTCCACACCAAAGGACACGCCACAATCTCAAGGCACACCTGTATTTATATCTGTGCACAATAGCCTCTACAACGTGTGTTATCCCTTCTATGTTAGCACTCTAAATGTTTCATTGTATTTACTGATGTTGAATAAAAACTGACAACCAACTATTACTCATGAAATACTCATTAACAAAATGATTCAAAAACTTGCACCAATAACACGTCGATTTCACGGGAAATGTGTATGTGGAAGATAATGTGATGTGTCACATGCAAATAATTTCCTTGTGCAAATGGCCATAATAAGTTCCCTGTGAAGTTTGTTTTAATGAATTTAAATTGAGTTTGCTCAACAACCTGGTTTTATACATCTAACGAAGTTTCATAAAAGTGAACTGCTTGGCAACCTGACCAGGCGTCTAATTGAGACGGGTGTATATTTGTCAGAATGTGTAGCTACACCGAGCTAGTAAAAGGGACTGAGTGCTTAATTGGGACGAGGCTTTTATTTGCAGTTTTTGGGTAATATTCATATTTGTGGGAACCCTGTGGAGCTACATTTAGGACGCCTAGGAGACCCCTGGTTGAGAACCATTGCTCAACATTCAGTCAGGTCTTAAAATCCTCCCAAAAGTTTGTACTTTGTCTTATTCATTAATAATCCAGTACCATTTTGTAATTTTCTATGGATACAAGAGGTTACAAACAATGGATTTATTACTATATAAGCTTTCAGATTAGTAATGAGCAATTTGTGTTTTTAGCTGAGTTGTCTGCAGTTAATGCTAAATGTCTATGTTGTTGGTAAATAAGATATATGAAATTATGCTGGAGGATAAACACAAGGCAATTAAATGTTTTTAAAACTAAAAACTTAAAGGTTGTTCTGATTAAGTCTTTATTTCTGCTTAATTAAGCTTATGAAGAACAAGTTAGGAAATTAAATTATGTTGGACAGCAGGAGAGCAAACAACAGAACTTGCATTGCAGCTTTTTGAGTAGGTTTCCTGTAGTGTTTAGTATTTTACGATCTGGTATAGTGTATTACATATCGACCCTAGTGGTACCCAAGGGGTGTTTAATTCGACAGTGGTTACAGTATTTTTACAATAAGTAGATGATGTGAAATTTTGTTGATTAATTGTTGTGTAAAATTGATCGTCCAAGCCCATGTCCACCATGTGCACCTAGCACTTCCTGTTGCGTCTACAATGCTATCATAACCAACAGAAATAAGATACAGATTTAAAAATGTTGGAGTTTTTCCTCAATAACCCCAAGCGTGAGGACATTTTCTCTCTAGTTTGTGTCACTGCCATAACTTTTTCTACATCGTCCTCACTTCTGTGTCCACCATCCGTAATCCACAGCTCAGGATTGTCTCTACATATCTGCTCTATCCTCTCTGCTTTGGCGTTCGGCATCTGCTCGGTCGCCCGTTCTCCGCCGCGTCCCCCTGTAATTCTCGGCCCGGCTGTCTAAGATTGATGCCGAGTGCAGCGCTCCCAGATGTGGCTATCTGAGCCTCTGCAGTTATTTTGTTTGGGAAACTGAGTTAATTAGAGGCAGGAACAGCAGTAGTGTGTGTATGATTGCATGTGTGTTTGTATCAATAGCAGCTCCATCTGTACGCTATCTAATAAATGGTAAGCGTATGAAGGGAGTGTATCTCTGTCTGCGTTTACATCTGCGTCTATTAAAAAAAACACCAGAGATGGACCCTCTATATTTTTGATAAGATCAATAGCGACCTCTTTCATCTCTCCTCACTTATCTGGCCGTGGAAAAAGAACCACACATCTCCCTTTCTCTCTTGTTTTCTCTTTCACTCTCACACTCTCTCTTTCATTGCCGTCCAGCACATTGATGTTACAGATATGAAAACCTATCCAGCAACGATCCGCCTGATCTCCTGGCTGATATATCACAAGCAATGCCTCTCTTGTCTGATTCCAGCAGCAATAAAACGCAATATTCTTTTTAACATGTCCACAGAAACTGCAGTTTTTCCTCCCTTCATATGATATTTGACAGATAAAACCAATCTTTATTCTCATAAAGTGAACACTAAAAAAGAATGAGTCCTTCCCAGCAATGCCTCCTCTCAGCGGCTGCAGAGTACACAGTGCCATCTAATGAGGGTTCTGTATATTTTCTGAAATGAATGTGCCTGACTAACACTTAAATCTCGTGTTGCCCTGCCCAATTTGCTGAAAAAGATGCACCTAACCAACCATTCAATGGACATTACCACCAAACCTGAGAGCTGTGCATGCTTTGAAATCTTTACACCTGCCCGGGCAGTGAGAAACACCATCTGACCGGCAATTTTTAAGAAGTAGGATCAGATAAATGGGATACGTCTAATACCCAGTGTCTTTGTAAGTCCTCTGAGCTGGCCAGGATCTGTTCTCCAGCGCCTGTAGGTGAAAGAACAATACTCAATAGCTTTAACTAATGAAGCATCAATCTCTCCAGAAAACTATGCTCCAGGAAATCCTGTTTTTGCAGGACTGGCTAATTGGGCAGAGACTCGCTGGTCAAAATGCCTTGCAGTGGGTTTGATTCCAGGGGCGGGCAAGAGGCTCCATGACTGAATCCAGATCCTCTTCCCCCTCCTAATCACCAGCTAAAGGAGAGTGGAAATTTGCCCTCTGGCGGGAAATAAGACCAAAGTACCTGCCATGCCTTCGTTAGCTGTCTTTCTTCGCCCGAGCTGATGAAATCGAGGTCTGAATTTACTAATGAGAAATCAATGAGTGCACGGCAAGAACCCCGAGGCTCCCCTGCTCCTGCGGTGTCATTCTTTTATTCCCCGCACACACACACACACACACCCTCTCTGTTCCTGTCTCGCTTACTTTATCCTCCTTTCCCTCTCACTTTTCGCCTTCGCTGCGTGGCGGCTTTTTGACATATTTCTCAGATTTTACTTTATTGCGATAAACATCATATGTCTTCCTTTGAAATAAAGATCAGAGTGGCTTATTTACTTTACTGGCCTATTTTCGCTGCAGAAATCCAGAGCTTTGAGGGAGTGTATGTGTATGTGTGTGTGTGCTGGAAGAGGTGTTTCAGCCATGCGTAAATGCAGCGAGTGTCTGAGCATAGCTGTGATGGTGATCCTGCTATCTGCACCCTGCACTGTATCTGTAAACTAACAGATATGTTTTTTTGGGGGGGAGGGGGGAGAAAATTGCTTTTACCGAAACAAATCACCCGACTGACAGGACGGGAATGTCAAAAGAAAACTCCTTTTGAAATGCTGTTATTTAGCTGAGGAAGAGCATAATGTGTTATGCTCTGTCACAACTTACAGCCAACTTCAAGTTCTGTTTCCTCTTCTGTTATCACAATGTCCAAAAACACTCCAGAAAGAAGTCGTTTGATTGATTTGAGTTGCTCTTTAGCAACAACTGTGGAAAGAAAAAAGAGCAAAATAGCTGCAGGTTGGCTGACAAATTCGAAACAGTATTTACACACTGCATCACCGTCTGTGAGCTCTACCCTTGAGGGATATCAATTATGAATACTATGACACTGACATGATGATCACTCTTCTTCTCTCTCTTCTCTCCTCTAGGTAAGCCATGCATCCCTCTATCACTCCCTCCTGGTTGCAGAAGGGCCCCTGCAATAGTCATGAGTAATGTATGGCTTATTTATCGTGATTCACCCTAATTATGTATGAGCATCATATGGTACATGTGGTTTATGCCATAATTCATAACACACTATGGGTTATTCATTGTGGTGATGATCTCGCACAGTTGATTGGAATGTAAATTTAATCATTATTTGCTGAGTGAGAGATAAAAAAAGGGAAAAAAGACAGTAAGAGGGTGTGATGGTGGCTGATTTGTTGACTGAACGCAGTCCTCTTGCATGCTTAAATACGGTTTATTTGCAGATTTTGGTGCATTGGCATTGTTAATATCTTGCTCTGTAGTTCTTGAAGAGAAGACTTCATTGTTATCTTTACTGTGAGGGCGTTTGGCACATTGTTTGCCTTTTAAGAGATTTCCAAAATCTCCCGAAGTACACCCAAAAAAATAGAAACAAGTACTTGTATTTTACTACAACAGGGGCTAAACCGTTTTCCAGGCCGAGAACCCCTTAGCTGTTGTGGATTGTTGCTATTCAGCAATTTAGTGTTTGATTACATGATTGCACAAAGGTTCATGGGTAAAGGTAGCTTGTCATTTAACGTTGTGTACTTTACATTTGTTTTTGTTATGTTTATCTTTGCTAACAATATGTTTCAGACATATTTTAAATCTTGAAAAAAAAACCCAACTTAAATAAAAAGGTATACACTACGGCCAATTTATTAGGTTCACGTTGACATTGGAGCACAGTGACCTTATTGTCATGTTCAAGAAACCAGTTTGAGATGATTTGAGTTTTGTGACATGGCGCGTTGAAGTATATGAAGATTGGTCACAAAGGTACGGACATGGTCAGCACACCGCCCCCTAAATTTTTCTATATTCCTTGAAATGGACATGTGTCTGAAGTTGGCTGTCCAAGACCATCTACCTGTATATCAGCCACTTAGAGATACACAATGCAGGACTAGTCGGTTACTGTTAGTAAAGACAACATTCAAACTTGGCCCCTCCTCTTGAACTACTTGTACATACACTGCAAGCCGTTGTACTCTTGTAGGAACATGACATTTGTTGTAATGGAAAATCTGAGACTATAGCAACCTAACGAGGCAAGTAACTGAACCTACATATCCTTCATCAACCCTAGGTTGCAACAAGCTTTTCTGCTTGGCGTTCCACCTTGCTATGTTTGCATTTTTCTGCAATATTTAAGCAATTGTTGTGGCTTCCTCTTGGATGTGTGCTACTGCAACCTGGTCGCTACCTTTTTGTAAAGTCTTGACCTCACTTGCATGCTGTTATCGGTTGGTGGCTACAAACCACTGCTGAAAGGTTGCAGCCCAAGAACATCCCAACCACAGCAAAATGAGTATTAAATGAGGAAATACAGGCAGAGTCCATGTGGATAAATACACCGCAGCACACTTAATCCAGGGAGAGATTACTGATGTACGCCCCAATACATTGCTTTTTAGGAAAATCCCTCATACCATACCTTTAAAACTAGCTCTACCTTGAGCAGCTACAAAAGGAAAATGTCGCTTACACATTGATGCATCAGTATTAATAATCTAATTATTCTATTGAATGAGTGCTTTTACTTGTAATGCTGTAAGTATATTTTCTTGATAATACTTCTGTTGTTTGAATTTTTAAATTCTTGCTCTTGTACTTTTAGTTCTGGAATCAAAGCAATCCTTCCACCTCTGGTCTTTCTACTTGATCTTAATTGCAGCACAGTGGAAAAACCAAGCCAAAACATCAGCTGTCAGAGTCGTGACAGATTAGTGACAATCTCGCTAATTGTCCCAAAAGAACTTTTTCGCCTGCCAAACATTCCTCAAACAGCAATCATTACCTCAATGTGCTGATAGCGTGCCAGTCGGAAACATACACTTTACATGACAATTGCAAGCACCTCTCTGTGCGGCGCAGATAAGAGAGAGGAAATGAACTGACCCCCATCCTCCCTGTGTTTCCATCAGCAATTAATGAATACCTGCCAAACATTTGAACCTTGCTGCTGCTTTTCATTTTTTGGGCTAATTACAGAGCAGTTTGACTCGACAGATATTTGCACGTGCACACATAAACTCTCACTCACCCACACAGCCGCTGTGTGGTCGATTTTGAGGTGATTAGCTACGCGGCATTAAGCGGTAGCCTTGGCTGGCCCTCCTGATGTCGCCGTCAAAGTGGGGTCACTGTGGTCCGGGGTACACAGACCGCCATCAATACACTATTAAACCCATTTGCTCCTCTTCGATCTGTTTTCATGTGAGGTTCATTGGACTTGGCCTGTTCTCCATAACAGTAAGATCACACCCACGAGCAAGTCCTGGGTGGCGACAGTCGTTTACATATTTCTTTTGAAAGGTGGATGATCGCTGCACCATTTGTGGAGTTAATGAGGCTCTAAGTTGCTGTCAAAGTCAAATTTTCAGTCTGATTCGTTGCTCTCACACTGAGCTTTTAAATGTCTAAGATCATCAAATGAGAGCTTAAGGAGGGTGAGATTCAGCTGAAGATCTTACTGTATGATTTCCCTCCTCTGTTTTTCATTTACCTGATGTTTATTACTTAGTCTTTAAAATTTCAAGAAGGGAGTTCACACCAGGCCAGGCTAACATGTTTACTTTAAAATATCTGTTAACACCAGCATGCTGTGTAGTTGAAACTGAGAGAATAGCTGAAGAGAATATTTAATTCATACGCTGACTTTACCACGATGCTTTGAAAATCACTGTGTTGCTCTCTGGTATATGGATGTGAAATGCAACAGCCTGGAGTTTGTGGCAGACGAGCATTCCTCACGCTTGAGTGACTTCTTGTGTATTGCCTTCTGTATTGATGTGCGCATTGTGCTTTCTTTTCACCTCTGGGCTGTTAGGGCTCTGTGGAGTGTAGACCCTAACTCCCTAAAAAACACTGCAGACTGCAGAAGGTGTTAAGATTACAACTCTTTATAGCTGTTCTTCTGGTATGACTCTAGGGATTGCAATGGCAGTGTGTTGGTGGGTCGGCTGGTGTGTCCCAACCTGTTCTCACTCTCAAGTCGTCAAATATTGATGCTGTGTCACTTCTTATAGTTACACACAGGGCAGCCTTTAGCACATCTGTTTGACCCACAGCTGAATCATATTGTATTGCCTGATGTGTCTCATAAAGACGCTAAAGGGTGCCTTCATGCCGAGGGCTGACAAAGTGGTGGTAATTCAATTCCTTGGAATGAAAACAGTCTGTCTGTCCACCATTTTGATCTAGACTAAAATATGTCTACAAGTTTGGGTATCCCTTGCCTTTGCATCTAGCACCACCATTTGTGGTTTTGACCTACAAATTTGTTGCCATGTCAAACTACAAACATTCATCATAAATTAACAAGTTTCAACCATAATACATGATTGGTGTCAGGACTGGGTGCAGACTGGTGTATCTTAGTTAGTGCTCTTACTACTGCTAGATGGCATAAAAACTGTCCATGAACAGGTGTAAGTTCGGTAGAATGAAGTATAAGGTCAAGTAAACCCAAAATGTGATGTCCTCATATGAGAACACAGGGTCTCGGGAGGTTAAATGGGCTGTGGAGCATTACTTTGTGTAGGTAAATGTAGGAACTGCCCAAGAAAAGCTTGCTTAAGTCAGAATTTTAACTTGTCCAACAGGGGTGTGACGACGCCTTGATCTGCACTGTTATATCGATTCAGTAATCGACAAGCCAATATTATCAACGCAAAGCTAAAACATCAGGACGTTTCATTATGTTTAAGATATGCCTTTACCTTGAAATTCCCATGGCATGTCTTTGTCTCGATTTCCAATCAAGTCCACCTCCTTTCTGAACACAGAAAGTGCTTGCAGCCTGGTGCCAGGCAGACAATAACAAGCAGCCAAGAAAAAGAAAATGAGAATGTTTACTGATTTCATATTATATCATATCGACTGCATAGACTGCGTAGACTTTGTGATGTCAAATATGGTATTATTGTCTAAAGAACTGATGTGTTGTCCCGAGATCAAACTAAACAAATACTTACACCTGCCTATGTTAGCATGCTAACATGATAAACTAGAAATAGTGTTTAAGCATTGCCACTAAAAGCATGTTAGCATACCAATACTAGCATTTAGCTCAAAGCACCTCTGTGCCTAAGTTCTGCCTCACAGAGCTGCTAGCATGGCTGGAGACACTCTATTTCTGAGGCTAAATGCAGGGCCAATTAATATTTCATGTCATGGGAAGACACTATACCCATTGGCTAATTCCAATAACCTTAATTAGCTCTGACCATCTCTTTCATCCTTTCCAGTTTTCTACCTCAGGTCTCTACCTAAAAACACAAGGGAGTTCTATAGTAGTTGCATTGTTAAATATATAAAATCTGTTTCTCAAATATTTTAAATCAAAAGGGAACAAGACTGTATCTGGCATATAGATGAAAATTTAATGATCCCTTTGGAACTCAAACGCTTATACTATTTTATTTCCAAACTAGAAATGACACACTTGCTGTGTGACAAAGAAACTATCGAAGGTGCAGGGAGTACTTTTTCCATTTGATTTTTTTGGAACTTTTTATCTGTCTTTCTTCTTCTCTCTAGCTGTGGGAGACAGTCAGAAGGCGTTTAGTAATACAGACTGAACCACAAAGGTCATTGGATTTGTTATTTCAAACAAGAAATCTAATAGTAACCCCGTTTTTTAAAATGTGGCCAGAAATATTCCAGACAGCTTTCCTCCAAACTTCAAATCCCAGAGTGAACTTCAATGCTTCACAAACAGTTCAGAGGAGCAGACAGAGGATGCGACTGAGGAGAAAGGATATCAAAAAAGGGCCAAAAGGAGAAAATTGATTTTAAGTCCATCCTTCAGGTGTAGCTCAGGATGGCAAGATTGCATTTTTATACAGTGCTACTGTTGCCAGTGAGGCTGATGATGGACTTGGGTTTGAGAGTAGATCTTTATGCTTTGGTACGAGATGAGGATGTCTTTTGAGGAGCTGTTTTTATGGGACATTGTGCCAAGTCTGTCCGTGAGGTATTTCGATGTCATGTTGTGGAATCAGGATGCTGGAGTCAGTGGTGGACGGCGCAAACCTTAAACTGTTATAGATTGATCTGATTCAATTGATACACCTGTAAAAAAATGAGAGCCATTCACATCTAGAAAGATAACAATAACAATGTAAGCATCCACACTCATGAACTGTGTAAATGTAATGAGCTGGTTTGGCAACCTAGGACAATGGATATTGATGACCTGTTACTGCTGTACATTGTGCAGCGATAATAAGAAAACACTGAGAAAATACTTCCCACTGATTCCGAGGATGAGCCCCACTGCATCCCAGATTTCCCTGCCAGCATCTTTATAAAGACTTTTTCATAAAATCGGTGCATTTTTTGGGCCTCAATCATGAATCTCAATGTCGTCTTCTATGTTGAACATGACGCCCTGTGAATTAGGATAGATTTTGATTTTGATTTGATTCATCAAATCTCTCTAAAAGTGATATTGTTTGCCACTGTTATCATTGTAGTTGTGGTGTGGACACTGCCATCCACTTGAATTATAACACTTGTTATGTATGTATGTAGTGGTCAAACGTGGAATTACAACTTAGCGGTCCATCACGTCATGCCAGGGGGACTTTTTCCCATGGACTTACATTGTGAAAGAGACTTCTGAGTGTCACAGTCTCCACGAAGTGTCTTGTTTCACTGTTGGTATTTGATCCATTCAGTCCAATAACATTTGTCAAGTCTAGAAGTGTCACGTAATAAATTCAGTTTTAATCTTGTTCAACTTAGCTGAACGCTATGCCAGAGGTTAGCCACTCATTCTTGGTCAGTCTCTTGCACTTGCTCTCTGGACCCCAGTATGCTTAAGATCCAGGTAATTTAATACTTCAGAAATATAGGTATTTTTGGCTTCATGCGCCACTGAGTAACTTTCACAGGAATAGACGGAGACCATCTGATGCTACATCCAGTTCTCGTTATACATCCATAATGGAAGGCCCCAAAAAGTCATCAACACATAAATTATATGCAAAGGAATCTGCACTTTTGGTCTTTGCAGGCATTTGATCTGTTGGTTTTTCCATGGCCTTTTGCCACATTTTGTGGGCTTTAAGGAGCTTGGCTGTTTTAGATGGGAAAGGTCTTCACAAGACCTATGGCATGGACTCTGGCATCGTAAGTGAATGACAGCCTCGATTTACTGACTCTTAGCAGAGACGAGCGATATAGCCAAAATTTTCTATGAGGGTTTATGTCGTTTTATGTCACGGTAATGGTAAATGGTGTGTATCACAATACACTGTTCTTTAAATTCAGCTAAGAAATGGTTTTAAGTAGTCATACTGTACTTCAAATCACCCTTCCTCGTGAGGCAGTTTGACTCACGAGATTGTGCGGTCATGCAAGACTCACGAGATCAAGCAAGATTCATCAGATCACACAAGAATTCAGCTCTAGTTTCCTCATAGCCTGCCGCAAATGGCTCCTGTGGTAGAGATAATATTGCCATACTATACTGGTGGACACATTTCTAGTATTGCACGGTATATTCCATCGAATCACCCAACCCTGCATCTCAGTTGATGATGTGACTGGTTTTGTTCTTTTGCTGACAGACACCTGATGTTCCCTTTTCCTGGTGTTCATCCTCTCCTCTCAGTTGTCACATGTGATGTCACATATCACTCCAGTTTTCCTCTCTGAGGGAGTCCTGCCTTTAGAGTGTACCGGCAGATATCCTAAAGTATTAAATGGTTTGTGGTTAGAACCTGAGACTTGAAGACTCATATTCTGACAGCTTGACCACATGAGGGAGTCCCACTTCGGATGGTCCCTGATGAGTTGGCAGTGTCCGCCCTGCTCTTGGCTTGGGATTTTCATCATCCATTCCTTGTAGCAGTTGGCTCTGAGTGCTCTGCAACTCCCTTCTGTACACAGTGGTCTTTATGCTCCCATCAATCTTTATGTGAACACAGGTTTCTTGGAATAGCAGCTTACCGTCCTTTTACTTTTTACTCATGAACTTATTGATGTTATTGATGTTTTTGGACAAAGATATAAATGCTGGAGCAGAATAGTTTTGTCTGTGATAGATATTAGGCAGGGTACAAGTCACTGTGACAGAAATCTACAAGTGAATCTGCTGTAATGATGAAGCACAACTCTGGCAACCTCTCTCTGGTGTTTGCTTTAATTTACATGAATTCCTTAAGAGGCAAAACATAAAAAATAGAAACTCTGTTTGCTTTGGCAAGAGCACATTTGGCAAAAACATCTCAAACTTAACTGTATCAAATGAAGGAATTGCGAGTCAACAGTTTTTTAGCGCAGCTGTTTGCCGATTCTCTTTGAGCCTGGATTGACCCTTCATGAAGTTTCAAAAAACAGAAACATAAGTGGTGTTTTCACAGTACGTTACCCCCTAGCCACCATGTAAAATATAAGAGATGTCCCCCAGGACTCCGCAACTTCAAGCCATGTCTAGAAATCAAACACGTCGAGGAGCGGGCTCACATGCTCTGCCACCCGGCAGTCTCACGAAAATCAAGAGAGGCGGGGTTCAAAGCAGGGGAAATATACTTCGTGTCTTTGCCAGTTTCAGCGTGGTGTACATTAATTCAAAGTCAAAGAGGGGAAGCTGTGGAATTAAAGCGCTGGCCCCCCCAAGGACAATAATGAATTGAGGTGTAGGGAAGGAGACGCAGGAAAGAGAACAAGGGAGTCGGAGTAAAAAGGGGGGAAAAGTAATAGCAAGGTGGAAATCTTTTACTATGCTCATTCTCTCCTAATGTAAGGCTCCCATGGCAGAGAGACAGAGAGGGCATGTGTGGAATGGCTGATGAGCACCCCGCTGCTGTAGCACAGACAGACGATGATTCCTCCATATTGCCCAGAAAGGTTGTAAAAACGTTAGCCATCAGTTTAGCGCTGACGGCGGTGAACTTTTGGCCCTGCCTTGACCAATGGGCTGGAGTGGGCACATACAGAGCCGAGATGGACCCCTTAAATCAACTTTCCAGGGGAAAAAGACATGGAACGATTGTGCCTGTGGCGCTGAGTGTGTAGAGATACTGTTGGATTGGGCTGTGGAGACTGTTGCTGAGATACCACACAAGTATTTCTGTGAATTCTAAAACAAAAATGTATCAGTGGTTTGCTTTCAGTTTTCCAACAATCATTCAGAGGTGTTGTATTTAAATAGGCTACACTTGTCTTTTGGGTGCAGCTTTTCTGATTGAATGTTACCACATCGATGTGTCCTCACTTGACACTGTGACAGCAAGTTTTGTAAACGGAATGACAAAATAGGTTGTCATGACCCTACTGCCGCCTCTATCAACACCGTTTGTCAGTTTTATTTTTACAGGGACAATTCTATAACAAGAACCAAAGCCACATACCACAATATTTAGAACCTCTATAAACAGATATTTGCGTATGAATGCAGAATGTTAAGGAATTTGGAATTGGAGGCACTCTGGTGTCCATTTGTAGTCGTATTTACCAATCACATGCAGGCAAGTCCATGTGGAGTACAAAAGAGGTGGAGGACACTGGTTCAAAATGCAATTTCGGAACCTTAGTTATCATCTAATGGCAATGTAGCTTTAGTTTTATCTGTATTCATTTTTAGAAGTCGATTAATTGAAATTAGGAAACATCCCTGGCACAGAAGAGGAAGTCTTGGTCCATTAATCCGCTGGCTACACCGCAACCCCCAGAACATCGGTTGTTGCCTCGAGAGGCGAAATGTCGCAGACAAATAGCCAACGAGTTCCCAGATTGCAGCATTTATAGCTCAAGCTAGTTTTTGGTGCTCAGCCCTAGATGGAGTGTATTTAAGGGCTTAATATTGTGATATGAGACCAGATATTTTCTTAGATTTTGGATACCATAATATCATAAGTGTTGTCTTTTTCTGGTTTTAAAAGCTGCATCCTAGCTAGCCACTATCGTTAGATGTCGATATTTAGGTTATGACGTAGGGTGACCAAAATTCATGTTAGGACGTAGAAAACTTTGTGTGTTGTTTAGTAACCAAAATATGTATTTCAAACTTCTCGTGCTATTAGGGGTGAGAATCCACTATAGGACCCGTGATACGATATTCCAAGTCGCAGTCCAAAAGCCATTATTTTTAACAATGCTGTATGGACGCAGATATTTGCACATGAAGTAGGTGATAGACTGTGTTCTTGTCTTCACTTTCTCAGAGTTGGTTGGTAGTTTTGTCGAGCTAAGTGTGTCCAGTGTTGGTTGATTTTTTCCGCGGAGCAGGTTTAGCATTAGCTTGGCCATCGGCGGCTAACGCTATCGCTGGATAGTGTCGTGTGAAGTAAGCCTTCATGTTCGTAGTATTCCCAGAGTATTGGTACACTGCTTGCAAATCGCATGTGTCATATTCAAGTACTCCCTCCCTTCCGTGTAAAAAATCCAAATTGATTTAAACGCTGACAGCGTGTTTTTGGTTTCTTTCTCTGGTGCCTACATCTTTGTTTTGATGAACTTCCTGCCTCCTCCTGAGACCTGTCCCGACCTCACCAGGAAAAAAGAAACATCAGCACCATCCAGTGGACTTAAAAAGCAGTTGATTTTATTATTCTAGTACCAAAAGTTGTATTTGCAAATATAAATAACGTATGTAACAAAAGATCGATAACTGATACAATATCGCAACACAAAATATCGCGATACAATGCTGTATCGATTTTTTTCCCCCAACCCTAATGCCAATGTCATCTTGATGTAGAATAACACATTTAATCGTCACGTGTGGAGAACAGAGCCCAACATCTGCAAAATGTCCAAGTATTAACATCAACATAATTTAAAATATCCTCAACCGGAGTGTCATTCCAACCAAAATTTAACATCTCAACAACTCTTCTAGCTGTTCTATTATTTGCCTTTACCTACCCAAATATTTCATGAAAGCACAAATAGGTAACCCTACAGTATCGTCACAATATGGAGATTGAGGTATTTGATTAAAAATATCATGATATTTGATTTTCCTCATATCGCACAGCCCCTATTCAAATAGAGCCGCTGCAGAGGGTACCGGCGAAATGCAAGCCAGCATTCACTGAAACTTTGTTTGACATACTGACAGCCTGTTTGTGCCCTTCAATGATGGATAATTTGTTATGGTGATGACTCACTGTTGTTATATTAGTTCTAAATAGGTTTGTCTTTCAAGAGTCCTTGGAGGCATGCTTTTATGATGTAAGGGATATCGAGGTAAATCTGACTATTCTCACAGCATTTAAAATGTTAAGGTGAAATTTGCATAGCACTCAGAGTGAGATAAAGGCAATGTCTGTCTTGGGGAGGACTTGGTAATGGCTACGTCTCCTCTCCTGTCTCCTCTCCTCCCCGCTTTGACACCGCGTCCCAGCGGAGCTCCACCAGGTCCACTCATAAAAGAACAAGTGTGCCTGTCCATATCTTTGACAGCCACACACGCTGAACAAAGACACACAAACATGCTGCGCACACACTCCAGCACACACTTGTCACAGTAGTCTCACTTGATACAATCCCTTGATACAACCCGCAGATACCCATGAAAAATGTTTTACTCAAGCTCCCTAAAACACACACACACACACACACACACCTGACACACTCCCTTTCAGGAAAACCAAGCATATCATATCAGCACTCTCTGGAGTCTAATCCACTTGAGGATATCTGAATGAAAGTCAGAGAGGGCCCAAAAATAAACTGTCTAATGTGCCAGTAAGCAGTGCCTCTTCATATGTGGGCCTGTGTATCGCTAGTTAAAATGCTTGGCTGTGGACCAACGACGATGAGTGACCGCGGAGTGGCTTTCGGCTGTGTTTGTGCAGTAACTTCGCATCTCCATCCTGGGAGACTGGTAAAGGAGGGGAACCAGGGAAAGGAAGAATCTCTGTCCTATCTCTTTTTTCTCCATCCCTCCTTCCATCTCTCCCTGCGTCTCCACAGGCAAACTGCAGAGTGATGATCTCTCTCTTTTTTCTTTTTTTCTTCCTCCCCTCTCCCTCCCTGTGTCTTAGCGTCCTCCGCTCCCCAACAGCCGAAGCATTCACGCGCCACATAATTGCTCCCTTTCTCTCCCGGCTCCCCCCCTTCCCTTGCAAGGTCACTCCTCTCCCATTGTGTTACCTCCCAAGTCACTCTCAAAAGGCTCATTCAGATCAGTTATGGAGCTTTTGTAAATATTTAGTGCAGGCATTTGCCGCGCACCACATCATTTCCACTTGCTATATAATTCACTGGAGGATTACCATGCGGCTGGATCACGTCCTTGATGCAGAGATGCAGCAGGGCTATGACTGTCCCAATTGTCCTCGGTCATAATAAATACATTGACAGCGTTGCTCTCTTGTGGATAAGAGAATTACATACTTCTGTTCCATTCTTACATGCAACCATATTTATTTAAGCTGGGATTTCAGTATGGATGGAAAAAGGGAACCAAACTATGATTTTTGCAAAGTCACCGTGCTATTTTTGTTTGGAAATGTTTCATCAGCAAAGCAACTAGTGACGCTTTAATCCCTAATTACCATGGATGGATAATTAAAGGGCTGTACTGGGCACATGCATGGGAACTCAAAGCATCAAGGGCCCCCCTTGCCTTCACCTGCAAAATGGCACTGAAGTTGACACATAACATCCAAGGGGAGACTCAAAATGACTGCAGTGGAACTGCAGGGAGAGTCAAAATAACAAAAAAGGGCAAAACAAACCCAAAGAGACACAAAATGACTTCAAAAAGGCACAAAATTAGTACAAAGAAACACAAAGCAACCAAAAAAGATACAAAGTTACTACAAAGACACACAAAATTAGTATAAAGAGCAACACAAGCAACACAAACTGACTCTAAAGAGACACCAAATTACTGAAAAGAGACAGCAAAATGACCAAAAAAAGGTACAAAATTACTTCAAAGGGACACAAAATGACTACAAAGAGGCACAAACGAACTTCAAAGAGACACAAACGACTAAAAAGAGACACAAAATGACCAAAAAAAAAGACAAAATGACTCCAAAGGGACATAAAACGCCCTCAAAAAGAGACAAAGGACTGCAAAGAGATGAAAAACCCACTGTCACGTAATCTGCCATGTTTATCAGTGCATTATTGTACAGTAGAGTGCAGTCTATAAAGCACAGAGCTCCTTTTTTATAATCCCATATTTGCAGTAGCATGAATGCTTATTGATTATTCTTATTTTATGCTTGTTTAGTGTGTCTGTTTAATGCCATTTATTGCCTGACTTATTAGCTGATCTTCAAAAACACGAATAGCCCAAAGCTTTAATAATAAATTGACTGGCGCTATAATTCAGCATTTATTGTCATTTAATGAGTAAAAATGCAGATTTTATTCTATGAATTTTGTCATTTACAATGCAAAAATACCAAACGTGCTGCTTCCAGATTCTCAGAATTGAAAATTTGCACACTGTTTTTTATCAAGGCAAATTAAATATATCTGGGACTTCCGCCACCATTACTTATCATTTAATTAGTCATCAAGTAAAAATGCTTATTGTTTGCTAGTTTCACCTTTTCAAATGAGAGAATTTGCAGCTTTTCTTTCTTTTATATTTTTATAAATTGAATATATTTGGGTTCAGAACTATTGGTCAGACTCAACAAGCAGTGCTATTGGCAGACTTTTTGGTTCCCTATCTTTGCTTGGGCATGGAGAGGGTAAATGTTTCGAGCACACACAGTGTTCCTCAGTTTTACTACGTCATCTACAGGCATGATTAAATAACTGATAAAATGTTCTCTTTAACTTTAATTATAATGTGTTTCCCAAACAGCACAGTTGGAACGTCATTTATTGCAGATTACAAATAGAAAGCATTTTGTCTCACTGTGTGCGTCCACGCGGGTATTTTGATGTGTGAACGTTGCCATTGGCGTGATACAAGTTCACAGAGGCTCGATAAATGGCGTGGCAAACTGTGTCAAGCGGAGCGCTCTCAGCTACTGCACGAGATTGGTTGATAGATAGATTTCACACTCTGGTGAGTCACTCTTCGTGTTGGCTTTACACCAGCTTTGGTGTTTTGTCAGGGAGCATAACAGGTGATTATTCCAGTCGGCTTACACAGGGAGGGGGCGGGAGGTGGTGGTGATGGCAGAGGGTGTAGTGAGAGAAGGGGAGCGAGAAGAAGAAGAGGACGGAGGACCTCAAGATGTGTGTAAAGAGAAGAAGGATAGTGAGGTTTGCTGACTACATACTAAATCTTCTTCTGCTATTGAATGCAATGTAAAATGCATTACATCTTCTTTGCACAATGCTGGATTACCAGCTTGTCCAATTTGGGAAGAGTGAGCAACTGCCCTAGCGCCCTAGACCCTGAGGGGCCCCTAAAGGCTAAGGTTCATTGCATGTCAATTTGTTTTGATTTACTGCAAATTTCCTGGGGAATTGGGACCAATGTGTAGGTCCTGGATTATTAGCATTACAGGGCTGTCTTGTAGAGCAGGGGCTCTCAACCTTTTCTGTGTCAAGGACCCCTAAATTGATACAAATTTGGTCACGAACCCCCATCTGATGAGATTTTGCTTCAGGGACCTCCATCTGAAAATATTTCGCTTCAGGGAAAATTTGGATGTTAGATATGATTAAGACCAGAATTCTGTAGCTGTCACCATAGTTGAGGAGGTGAAACCTTGGATCAGAATAGTCACTCTTATGAGTCTGACTAACATTCTCTCTCCTCTATAATGAATCAAATAGTGAAAAGAAACTGTTCCCCATATTTCTGGAGACCCCTTGAACTCCCTCAAGAACACCCGGACCCCTCGGGAACAACTTGCTGTGGGACTCTATGTCAAAATGTGATTTTAAGGCCAATATTTTCACATTGTGTTGTGCTCAAATGAAGCATTGCCAAACAAAGTTGGGTTTTACTTATTTAAAATAACGGCAATTAAGTATCACTCCAGTAGTGCGGGTTGCATCCTTGGATTTTAGACGTTGTAGGAGAAAACAAAGGCACGTTACTTTCAGTTATTGATAAGAAATGTGCTGTGCAATATATTTTGAGTTTTTTCTGAGTTCGCAAACGCTGCACGAAACTCTCTGTGAGTCTTCTTTTCCTCAGCAGCAGTGTGTGGAGTTTGAGTCGCAGGGTGGATAATTATTCAGTCGATCCGATCAGAGCTGACCAGATCAGATTGACGGACGAGAGGGGCAGGAGGTGTTGCAGAAGCGAGTGAAAACCAACTTGAAGCCAGCGGAATAAACCGTTAGGTTTAGCTTTCAGTGACCCTGGTGTTCTGCTGCTCCATCTGTGCCCGGAGTACCCTCTGTGCTCTAACACTGTGATGCAATACCCAAACAGTACATGTATTCCAACAGCACTCCGGCCGCCACAAATAAATGTATGTTTGGGAAACCCTGGATATTATATTGATATTATTATATTGAGATATGAGACTAGAGATTGTCTTAGATTTTGAATATCTTTATGACTTTTCCTGGCATTTAAGGGGTTCTATGCAAAATTTAGAGCATCTGAACTGTCTGGGCACGGTTGTTACATGAGTCTCTAAAGGAGAGAGTGGATCATAGGGAGTCCCATCAGCTGGTCCAGGAGCTTCTCCTCACGATGGCAGTCTCCAGGCATATTTTAGGACGACTCGGGGGAATTTGGCAACCTGCTGTCTGTTGTTGGGCCGTATCCAGCAACTGCAACCACCAGTTTCTCCTTCATCTACCAACTGTTAACTTGTTGTTGTGACCACCACAGAAGGCCCGCCTCTCAAACATCCGATTGGACAATGGGAAAAAGATAATGAAAAAAGCGTTTTTCCGCTCTGAGTTCAAGTTTTTTCAACTCGAGGAGTTGAGAACAATTACAAAAAGGGGCCTTTAGCTGCTAAAACGCTTTCTGTGTGATCAGTAAGTTATTATATCCACATTACTGATGATTATTTATCAAAAATCTGTGTAAATATTTTGTGAAAGCACCAATTGTCAGCCCTAGAAAATGGTTGCAATATCAATATTGTGGTATATTATACTTAGTCTAGACGATCTATAAAGCAAACAGTTACTCGCAGCCAACTATGAATTATTCATCCAGTCATGGAAATAACTAAATAGATATTTATTACAAAGCACTTTTTCTTACTGCTTATTTTGGCATTTTAGGCTTTACGACCAATGGTGGAGAGCGATAGGCAACATATGATTAGGGAGGGTCTTGACATGGAATAAAGGTCTCTGTTCAGAATAGAACCCATAACAAACCATTAAAGTCACCACCCCAACCTCACTCCCTGTGACGCCTTTGGTCTCCTCACCTTGCCCCTGACCTTTCTAACCTTCCTGCTCAGTCGCCGCTACAGTCCTTCTGCGCCGAGCTCCGGCCTCAAAGCAATTAGCCTGAGAACTGCGACCGGCCCATCCGACCCCACTTGGGCATGACGGATTACTGGGAGGGGAGGGCGAGGCGAGGGTTGAGACGTACGAGCGCTTGGCTTTTTGAGTGACAGGTGACACAGGGTGCAGCGAGACGCGGCGTCTGCGGCGGACTCACCCGTGTCATCGGTCTGTCCTCCCACAGGAAGAGGGCACGTTGGAGGAAGAAGGATGAAACCCCTTTAATTGGCAGATGATATGTGGACAGTCACACACACACACGCACTGTGCTTTTTCACATGATACTAGAAGAAAAGGTTAGCAGTGTAGTATGCACACACACCCAGTGACTGCTTTCACAGGGACACACACACACACACACACACACAGGATGAATGACAGGGTCGGGCAGCTTTGTGCACAGTTGATGTGGGAAAGTTGTTTCTTCCAGCTCAGATCCTCCATATAAGGCTGGGCTAGACTCATGGAGACGAGCTGTTACTCTCTCTCTGCTCCCTCCGGACTCTCTCCTTCCTTCTATCTCTCCCTTCATCTCTCTCTTCAGCAGTGTCTCAGACTTCCTCAAACTCTTATTCACTCAACATACATGGACTTTCTCCCCTCTCTGTCGCCTCCAAACACACCACACCACACCTTTGCAATACACCACATCTGTATGCGCGCGATGAGGTGATTCCATATGCTCGAGTGGTGTTCACATCGATTTCACTCAATGCTTGACTAATGCCAGTGTGCAGAACCAATTGAGTGTGTTAGCTGAAGAGGAGAGAAGCCCAGAGGTAGGATCGAGTGCAGTGCTGCGGAGCTCGCACCTTTATTTCATAGTGATGTCAAATCTGAATAAGCAATAACCGAAATTCAGACTGTATACTAAATACAGCCTTTGTTAATGCCCAGTCACACCGGAAAGCAGCATGAAGAAATGAATTTGCACATTGTTGAAAAAGGTCGTGCAGTGGCTCCCGTTGCTTGCAGTGAGTTTGGTTTGTGGCAAAATGAATGTGAAGAGGAAAGTTCTTTTGGCACTGCTTCTCATTTGGCAGGGCAGGGTTATATAAAAACCACACAACCAACATTTTGGACTCGGGCTCTCTCCATTCCCTCTGAGGTCAAGATGGTTTGAAATTGCTTTGTCCGTCAAAAAAAAGTTTACACAAAAACACCATGGATTTACTTTGCCGCTGCAAGCAAATCCATTGAAATTAGTTTGTTTCTTGTCCAACACCCATGCATCCAGTTTGGAGGAGTCGAACGTCCACACAGAGTAGCACTCTCCAACTAGTGCGCACAAGATATACTAGGTAAATCAATACACAACCATGCACGTTAGAATTTTTTTTTTTCCCAGAAGACAAATATTTAATAAAGTAATGAGCCTGGGCTTAGATTGTCTGCACACGGCTCTTAACATGGACGACTGAGCCGGAAGCTAGCAGCTAACAGTGCTGACAGCATGAACAGTGCTGACAAGAGCAACATTGCCGACAGAGCTAACTGTGTTAAGGTTTTGGGGGACCAGAGGATGAGTGTGAGGCTTTCACAATGACGCCATACTGCCACCACGGGTCGGGACGGCATTGTCAGTGGTGGTGATTACAGATTACCTAACAAGTGGGATACGCACTCAGGTATTTAAGCCTGGGCTGTACTGCCTGCGTAAGAAGTGCATGACCGCTACCTTATTGAACCACATGGGTTTCCACATGTGAGTTGTTCACACAGACAGCGTTGCTACTGCAGTCCACTACTATAATAACTGTATTTCTGTAATTAAAAGCTGATCTCCCACTTGCTTGCATTGTCAACAACACGGTCCTGCAAATATTTCACAATTAAAAGCCTTGTGTTAACAAATAAAGGGACTATGTGACAAATACAGACACTGACTATGTTCATCAAAAGACCATTTCCACCACCTATTTTTGCTGAAATCCATGCGTGTCAAGCTGAAAAATTAGACAAGAATCCTCTTCTCTAAATGCTCTACAGCCGAGCAGCAGCTGAGTTGTGCTGGAGTAGCATTGCTCATGCGAGCAGTGTGGCTGCTCCAACCTTTTAGCATGGGTGCAGGAAAAAAATAGCAAAACAAGAAGTTTCATGAACACACATACACTGCTCATGCGAGCAGTGTGGCACAGACATGCACTAACAGCATGTGCAACTGAATCAGCTACCGCAACAAAAAACAGAGAAGCTCAGATTATAACAAACACAGAGGTAGCGTGATGTCATTCTCTGCTCAGGAGACCGTTATACCACTGTATCTTTACATAGCAAATAGTTGTTTGCTGCTATATTTATGCTCTAAAGGTCACATACAGCTCCTTTAAAGGGGTTCTCTGCATGCAAAATTCAGAGTATATGAGCTTGTAAAATCATCGTTCTCCGCATAAAGGTGGCTGGCGGCTAGCAGCTAATGGTGCTAGCTCCATAAAAAGTGCAAAACAACAGCAACACTGCTGACAGAAATAATGGCGGGGGATCTCGGGGTGGGAGCTCCGCATGTGCAGCTTGATTGGCAACCACAACAAACCACAGAGAAGCTCAAATTACAACACACACACACACAGTTAGTGTGACTTGATGCCATTACTCCACAATATCTTTACATAGGAAATAGTGCTTTTGCATGTAAGCATTTGTACAGATTTAACATGAACTTTAAAATCATGCAAAGGTGCTTAGTTAAGCAACTTGTGCAACTAAATTGGGCAATGAAGTCACCTTAATTCCTGAGGCTGATTAAACAGGTGTTATTTTCACGTAAGGCTTGAAAGACGGTTGGTGGCTTAATGCACATCCCAAATCTCCTCCCAGGAGCTCCACGAACATCCACCTGCAAAGTTAAAGGAAGTCTGCTCACTGCTGTTGGTGCCACTTAGTTGTGTAAGCTGCCTGACAGACTGTGTTAGGCTGAAATGTTCAATTCTGCCCAGTTTATTAAATAAAATTACATTTTGGCAGCAACTGTGCAGTAAACGGACACTCCTACTTACTGCTCTCAATCTATCCCCTTTCCATTTCTACTCTCAGCCTCTTTTCCCCGCGCAGATGGCTGCTGCAGACGGCCGCGTCGGTGTGTGTTTGCGTGTGTGAGCCCCAACACAGATCAACTGTGCCATATTACCCATGTAGTCCGCCTGTATGCATGCACGCATGTGCTGTATACACACACACAAATACTTGCAGACTATACACACAAACACAGAGAGGTGTACACACTTTCAGACACCAGTGGGGAAACCCCTTGTTTATCCGTTTCTTCAGTCTTGTCGGTGTTGTTACGTCCCCGCTCGCATTGTAATTCAGTTTGGCTGCTGCTGTGTCATTCACACATACATGCCTGTGCAGTAACAAACACACTGCAATTGTGTGAAATCAGTTGCAAAGGAAACCCGTGGTGAGAAAACTGACAGCTGGCATAAACTGCAAGTCACTTTAACGACTTATAATAATGACGTAGGGCACTCACAGTGTTAATATGTGTGCGGCTTGTATTTTTATATTGCTTATCGCAATTTTTAACAGGAGAAAAAGTCAGAAAATGTAACGGATGTTTACATTCACATGCAAATTTTAGGCAACAAACAGCTTTCAAAGGGCTGTTAAAAAAAAAGGTTGTGAGTGTTTGAGCTGCGGATGCCTCTGAGTTTGATCCCACTGGCAGTGTTGTCGACTTTCCTCTCTCCTCAGCTGCCGTGCGCACAGCGTCACCTCGGGGGTGCTCTCACAAAGAGAGTGCCTAATGAATGTGGAAAATGAGAATACCAGTTTGATGAACTCTGTTACTCAATTAGTGCAATTAATTTTCCTGTGGCGCCGCTGAGTAAAATGGAGTCACGGATGATTGAGCCACTGTTTCGCTATCTTATTTTATTTTTAGGCAGCTGCCTGCGTGCAGAGCGTATGTGTGTCTGAAATGTGTGAGAGGAGCAGTGAGGGGGAGAGATTTTTAGGGGAGTCTCATTTTGTTTGTGAATGGAAAAAGAAATTGTGTTCTTGCTTGTTCACTGCACAAGACTAGTTTTCGCCTTATCTCTTCTAAGCTAATACTGTTCACGTCTGATTTAGCCTGCATTGAATTACAAATCTGTATGCATCGGAGAGATGGGGAGTCTCTGTAAAAGGTTGATTCACTCTGATATTCTAAAAATGAAGAGATATGAAGGAACAGAATGGAATAAATCTTAGTTAATATTATCCACCGAGAATTTGTCTCAAAGAAGACGAAAATAACAGCGCCTCTAGTGCAGTACGAAGGCTTCGTGGTACGTTGTGTTACAAAGCAGTCCTGGTAACACCCATTAAAATCCGCCAAAGCATTTACTGTCCTATCATATTCATGTGCATAGAAGTACTGGAAACGTAAGTCAGATCAGCGTGTTATCCTTTAGACCAAAAATGCTCAACTAGCTGGGGGCCACTTTTGAATGACACGAGACCAAGGGCCAGCCCACAAACAAACACTATTGATAACTATCAGATATGACAGAAGTATGTGAAATTGACACAAATTTCTAGCAAGGCATTATGTGGTGGCGGGCACGAATTCCGGCAACGTGAAACCTTTTGCTGTGGATGACACACCAATTAAGGATAAAGACCTGGAAAGCCCGTGTATGGCATCAAACAAGCTGGACTTTAGACCAGGAGACCGCTGTTCTTGTCTCGTGTGCAACCAAAAGTCAATGTTGTGATGTGAGTTTACAGACTTTACAATACCACGTAAATTACCTAAAGAAAGTACCTTCGGAAAGTACTTCATGTAGTCTGCTTGAGACCTTATATGGGTCAAACAAACATTGACTTTCAACCAGGAGACCGCTGCACTTGGCTCAAGTGAAACCAAAAGTCAGTGTGGTTACATGACTTTGTAGACTTAACTATACTACGTAAGGTGCTTACGAAAAGTACTTATGTAAAGTACTTTGCTTCAGACCTTATATGGGTCAAACAAACACTGACTTTCAGCCAGTAGACTGCTGCTCTTGCCTTGTGTAACACGAAAAGTCAATGTGGTTACATGACTGTGCAGACTTTACATTACTAAGTAAAGTAACTATGTAAAGTACTTTGCGTAGTTTGCTTGAGAACTTATATGGGTCGAACAAACATGGACCTTTGACAAGGATACCGCTGTTCTTGTCTCATGTGAAACCAAAATCCAGTGTGGTTGTGTGACTTTTTAGACTACATAAAATATGAACCCAGATTACCTAGGTAAAACACCTACATTAAGTACTTGGCGGGTTTACTTTAGACCCTAAATGGGTCAAACAAACTTAGGCTTTTGACTGGTAGACAAGTGTTCTTGTCTCGTGCGCAACAAAGTCAATATGGTAATATAACTTTACAGACTTTCTGTGACTTTGTAAAGTACCTGTGTAAAATGCCTACATACCTCAGACCTTATATGGGTCAATCAAACATTGACTTTTGACCAGGAGACCGCTGTTCTCGTCTTGCGTGAAACCAAAAGTCAAATTAGTTAGTGACTTCATAGACTTCACTGCGTCACTTATTTCAACTGAAACCACAATTGGCTACACCTAACCAAGTGTTTTCCTTTACTTAAACCTACCCAAACTGCAACCATTTCAGAATTTTGTTGTTGCCAGCATGCAATTTGAACACATTTTATGCCCACCACTTCATAATGCCATGATGCATAAGGTCCAATGTGTAGGACTTAGGGCCATCCATCGACATAAATGGCGTGTAATACTTGAAACAAAGTTTTTATTTGATTTTAATCACTTGAAAATAAGAATCATTGTCTTCTGGGTACCTTAGAAGTAGATATTTATATCTATATCACAAGCAGGTCCTCCTTTACTGAGTCCGCACGTTGTTGTACATTAGCCAAAATGGACAAACCAAACTGGCTCTAGACGGGGACATTTTTGCATTTTCACATTGTCTACCATAGTTGTCTTAGACGCAATCTGCAACCTCACTGCTAGATATGACAGTATCCTACACACTGTACCTTTAAGAGTTAAGTTGTGTCCATTTTACATATTTCTGTAAGACTGTGCTGAAATAAATGAGGCAAATCCAAATGTTTTCAAAGGCCTATCTAGGATTTTAAGGACATTTTGGACTTGACCCTCACCTCTGTCTGATCATCCCTACATTTTTTTTTTAAATAAACAAGCTAATTTGGATTTTCACCTTTTTATGTATTCTAGCACCTCAGTATATTTAAAGTACATAAAAATTACCAGTGTGAATCTATTTATTTTCATTGTGAATTAGACAGTGATCACGGGGCCAGCGGACATGCCTATGGCAGGCCACATTTGGCCTGTGGGCCGTAAGTTCAGCGCTATTTCTTCAGACCTTATAATAGAATGATAATGTGTGCAAGTATCTGATTGGTCAGTGCCAGGTATAAATATTCTTTGCACCTTGGAATAGTGACCCAGAGATTTTGCAGCGCTGCTGTTGGTGAAAAAGGTTCCTAAACTACACATCATGCCTGCTAATTTACAGTTAGCTCCTTGTGTTTAACAGCTAGTGTTTGAGGCCAGGTTTCTCAAATCAAACGTAACATCCAAAGCATGGATGTCAATGTCTTTTTACTATCTACAGAAGGCTGGAATCAGTGTTTTGCTGAAACCATTTGGCCAGACCAGCTTCTAGCCGCTCTTCTCAGACCTGTTACCATGCAACCACGTCAAAGTGCCTGGCATAGGAGGGCCAACAGGCGGGCACCCGGCATGCCCGCAGATGGTAGGGCGGTCAGAACAGGCTGCGAGAATGGTACCCCTCGCTGTTCACACACATTCACACACGCACAGAGCTGTCGACTGTTGCTTTGTGTGCTAACAGCCAGGCAGGCTCAACTCCCACTCTGCTCTCCGACAGGCTAATTATTGTGACTCGTGTCGAAGCTGTTGGAAGACATCGTTCTCTGGTCAGTGAGTTGTTCATCAGGTAGATACAACATCGGATGTCAGGATGTCTCAGTGTGTTTTTTTCCTTTCTGGGTGTTCAGAACATCATGGATTCAGAAGTTAATGTATAAATAAATAAAGAAGAAAGCTGAGAAAAATGAACTTTGAACATCTCAGCCAACAAAAATTATGCAATCCCTCTCAGAGCCAGTCAGTTCTGTCACTATGTTTTGATCTGCAACTGGAGCGCCCTCACTTGGTGTTTACTGTTAATTATGAAAATGCTGCTTCATGCATCATTTTGTTAAATTAGGTCTAAGCTCAACCAGTGGCATTTTGGATACAGCATGCAAAAAATGAATCAAGATTCTGTAATTACCCGTGATTCTGCAAAAGCAAATTTAACAACCTTGTTTTAAATTTAATTTATGAGTTTTTTACGGGCAGATCTCCATCCTCTCTCTCGAGGGACGATAACAATCAGCCTGGAAGAGGCTTAAAACAAACAGGGTTTTGAGTGACAGGTGGATGCCTTGCGGCGCCAGCGTGGCCGCGGTTGGCAGGCAGCGGTGACAGTCGTCCTGCTGCCACACAAGCTGCTCCTACTGCTGAAACTACAGGAGAGTCCAGGCTGGTCACTCCTCCCTGTCCCTTATTCTCTCTATCCATCCATCCATTCATCTTTTCATCCATGCTTTTTTTCCTGCTCCTGCTCCCCTGTCTAACTGCCTCTTCCTGACTCTTTTTTCTTTCTTTCACATGGTACCCCACCTTCCTATTTAATCTAATCTCATCTGTTTTCTCTCTTCATCTACAGTCACTCTCTAACTTCCTCTCTGCTTTCATCTGAGGCACCTTTTCTTTTATTTAAAGGCTTAAGGGAGTACCAGGAGATATAAGAAGGCTCTAATTAAATGCACCTGTCTTAGCAGATTTAGTGGCCGGTCACAGCAGCATTTGTGATTTTGCGCTAAATTTAATTATTTGAATGGGATTTCTGCGGCTTTAGGGTTGAGTGCAACTGAATTTTAACTGCTAGCAAACTTTCTTGACTTTGCAAAGGAGTGGCTGTAGTGTTAAGTTCAAAATATGGGAATAAATCAGTTTTTAAAATTCCGTTTTCTAAAGTATTCTCAGGCTGAACAGGGATTTCTAGTGTAAAGGACCTGTGCTAAGGTTTACAGTCAGGATGCAGCATTTTTATGCATTATAAAGTAGCATTAAGCTAGTGTTGGGTAGCCTAGACCTATTTCCACAGTGCTGTGTCAGCACTAGAAAGAAAATGTCTGGAGAGGACACATTAGTCGTGTTTCCATTACCTCTAGAAATGCGCCAAACCTAAATATCGCAATAAAAAACTGGTAATGGAAACACCTATATTTCGAAAATCCTCTCAAATATCACTAAAACAGCGCTCTCATGAGGTGGTTTTTCAGACGTGTCGATATAAAAGTGTATCCCGAAAATGTAATGGAAACACTTTTTTTGTATTTACACGTCACCGGGGTCAACGGACATGACGTAGGGGGTCACGCGACCAGTTCATTTCTGGCTTGTTGGTATTTCTTTAAACCAATCACAATCGTCCTGAGTGGCACTAAGCTCATGATATAGCTACGGCGTTTGCAAACTATTGTTGGAGGGAACTTGTTTTGGTGTAAAATTTGTATGTGGAGAGCTGGCCGCTGTCGTTAAAATGTCTAATTCTCCTCAAAATAAAACGCAAAAAACCCCAAAATTGTAACAGACATATGTCGACCGGCAACTTTTAGCGATTTAAAAAAGACAAAAATAATTAGATAATCAGGCCCTAGAGGTGAAGCATACTATACTTTAGCTCTGGAGGACTGCACTCGCTGCCATTTAAACCATAGATGATTTGCTAGCTGTATGTGACTCTTTAAAATGTCACAGAAGTTTGTGGGAAGCAGATGATCGGTACACTTGTGGAGTCAACTGGGCCTTTTCCACTGTAACTTTCCACGGCGCTGAGTCAAGCCATGCCACGCCGATTTGCATTTCAATTGTCCGTTTAGACATGTCGTGCCATGCTGAACTGCGCCAGAGACTGACCTTCTGTAGGGTAGGTCCAAAAGCTGAGCCACCTGCCCTTAAGGTGACAGCAGCGCTTCCCTGACCTTAAAGAAGCCTGTGTGTTGCAAGACTGTACTCACCTCTGTCTGCAGGAGACCAGAGAGAAGGACATTTTTAAAGTCTCTCAGTACTTTTGCAGGGTCTAACTGCATCTCTGTGGTTTGGAGTTTAGTTTCACTGCTTCATGTTCGTTATCAGCCGTATCAGAAGATTTTCCCTAGTTTCCTTATTTTGCTGCTTCACAATAAAAGCTTTTACATAACAAAATAACAACGGGGGGGTTTTATTGTGAAAAATCAACATTAAGCATGAAAGTCCTGCAAGATGGAGTCTGGGCTTTTCCGAGGTGTGTTCACCCGTCAAGAATTCAGCCACACTAGGCACAGTCGACATTCGCCACCTTTGGTCTGGCAGAGAGACAAAACAACTAGAAGAATTTTAGTCTTGAGGACAAACTGCTCTCAGTGAGCCTCTTCTTTCCTTGTGGGGCACCTCCCATTAAAGAAAAATATCCTTTTTTTCCAGCCTCGCTCATTTTCCTATGGCTTCTATTGATTCTAATATTTTACTCAGTGTTTTCTGTACCTCGATAAACTGTGGACTCCTTAAGAGCCTGCCTTATCTCGTCCTATCCCAAAATCTCACCAACAAGAATAAGAAAATAACGTGAAAATCAAATGAAGAAAAAAATGTGGAGTTTTCCTTTATACTTCCCACATCACGTGAAATGCCTGTGTGTGTGTGTGTGTGTGTGTGTGTGTGTGTGTGTGTGTGTGTGCCGCAGATACCGTTTGTGTCAGATCATTGCAGTTTAACTCATTTACAGTATCTCTCTCGCCATCGCAAATACAATAAAAGTCTAATTATGTTAGAGATCGTTTCTGCCGTGTTGCTATGTTGCCCGCGTTGTTGCCTCCTATTAAATATTTATCCATTGTTGATGCTTTCTGCTCATTAAATCATGTTAAGGGGTGAGCATGTGTGTGTGTGTGTGCATGTATAGTTTTTTTCAGTGTTGATCCCCAGCGTTGAGATTAATGCCGCAGGTGTCTTTTTTTTTTTTTCTCCCTTGCTCCTGCACTGCTCCTTTTGGCAACCCATCCATCCTGTGTGTGTGAGAGTGTGTGAGTATGTGTGTGTGAGTGCTCAAGAGGCCTTCAGGTCATGTACTTTATAGGTCTCGGCTTATCTATGTGATTTACAGTCCGGCACTGTGAGCAAGAGAGTGGCAGACAAGGCACGGCATCGATCGACAGCCACCACATGGGCGAGGAGGTGTGTGTGTGTGTTTGTGTGTGTGTATATATGTGTGTGTGTCAGACAGAATATTGCATTAGGGCAAACTTGGCTTCTGCTGCTCAGACTGTGTCCTAATTGTCAGGGCTGGAAAACAGATGGCAATGAATGCTACGTCTCCTTTTGGTTCCCTGGGTGTCCCTGACACACACACACACGCACACACACACACACACACACAGCGAACTTTCATATTACAATCCTTTCTACTCCCCTCCCCCCACAAGAAATGATTTATGTTATGCAAAGTTATTGCACTGGACCCTTGCTTTTGGATACAGACTGTGGCATTCAGCGCGATGACCTGATTTCACATGTGTGTGTACAAGCATGTGTGTGTGAGAGTGAAGGTCTGTTGAGGGACGTGGCACCCGTGGGTGGTGTTTTAGCTCAGTGTGAGCACCGCATCGCTACACCTCCACATCACTGCAACGCCACGGGGTTGCAGCTTAACGCCCTAACCACTACATACAGTATCTTCCTCACTCTCATACAGTCATGCACACACACACACACACACACACACCTAACACACACACACAGGTTGTGTGGGAACCCTGCAGATCCTATACAGCTATCTTAGTTTGAAGCTGATTTGCTTGTACAGGTCTCTCGTCTGTCCTACACAGGTGAAGGCACCTGATACACACACATACTCACACACAAACACATACATGCACATTGTCGGCAAATATCTTTACATTTCACTCTACACAAGCTTCTTTCTACTAAAATAAAAGCCCAAAACCTCACGTTGTTGGACTTAAAGTAACATTTTTCTCAGCGTATTCAATTAGTTAACCTTCGTCCGTGGTGGTCCTGTGTGTTTTGGTGCCACAGGGGAACTGTACCTTATTTTAATAACCTAAAATGTTCATTAAAATTTTTAGTTGTTAACAGATGGGATGTGTTATACTGGTTGTAATTGCCTCAGAGTTATAGTGCGCTTGTTAGACCCAAATAGCTCAGATGTTAGCAGTTTATGAATCGATGCAAATCACGCAGTCTTACATCACTTTACCAACACACACCCTGCTCAGCCTCTACCACTTCACCTTTAGCCCTCTGCGTTCATGTCAAGTGGTAGGGCGTCCCATTTCTTGGTGGAATAGAGGGACAGGGTGAAGAGTTAGGGCCCTCCAGACGGAGGTATTTCAGGGGCACACCAAAAACCGAGTGCAATAACAATCTGATTATCTTAGTTTAATGTCAGTTTAATGTATAATGGTCCTTTGCTTTATAACAGGGATAACAAAAGAAATTGCTAGTATGCTGATGTCTCTGTTGCACTTGTTGATAAATGAATGAATGAACTTTATTGATAAAGCACCTTTCATGCACAGAATGCAGTATAAGTGCTTTACAATTCAGCAGCAGAGACAAACACCAAAGAAATACAGCGAACCAATTATACAACACTCAAGGAGAAGTGAGAAGAATACATTCATTAATCAATCAATTAAATAATCAAATAATTGAAATATTACATATCAAAAGTATTCAAATAGATAGGTGCTAGTTTTAGGCTACATTAGAAAGATATGTTTTGAGTCGTTTAAAACTGTCCACTGAGCCAGCAAGTCTAATATTTAAAGGCACGGTGTTCCATATTTTTTGGGCGTAGTAGCCAAATGAAGCTTCCCCGAAGGTTTTTGTAGTGACATTAAGAACAGTTAAAAAAGCAGCTGTGGAGGACCTCAGGGTTCGTGTAGGGATGTAATGTTACAGGGAATCTATTATATAGAAGGGCCGATGCCATTAAGAGCCTTAAAAACCAATAGACGGATTTTAGAATCAGTTCTAAAAGATGACTAATTTCGTGACTTGTTTCATCGATTAATGGCGTGAAACCTTACAGCAAATCACAAGCATCCTGACAACAGCAAAACGCAAAGTGTAGCCCACACAAGAGAACTCACTCCTGCAAAAGATGATGAGGTGCATAGGTTTATGTAAACTACAGCATACTGATGATGTTTCAAGGTCTTGAAGGGTTGTCCCATTTCATTGGGGAAGTTTTCAACCACTACCCCTTGTGATCCTGTTCCGAGGGACAAGGTGGCACTTGAAAATGAGGGGTGGGGTAAAAATATGAAATTGGATGGACCTTAGTCCCCTTTAGGTTTTGACTGTCAGTACATCGAACAAGTTTAAAGTTCCTCTCCAGACACATTTTAAAGAATGTAAATATTAGGGCTGCCCTCAAATAGTCAACCAAACGTTAGTAGATTTCATTGATCGCTTAGTCACAGAAAACAAACAAACAAAAAGTGAAACGCTGTTATGAGCTGCATGTTGTCAAAAATAAATCAAAACCTAGACACAGGAAGTGTCCATGTTCAGCACTCAGACAGAAGTCATGCTAATACCTTCGGTTATTCCACAGGCTAGTTAATAACATGTGGGGCAGGAAATCCAAAGTGTGGGATCATTTTGAGAAGGTGAAGGACCAACCCAAGGTGATATGTAAACTCATCTTCATTGGTCGATTACAAACATGACGTATCATGTGAAACATGGAAGTAGCTACATGCCCATTAGCCCACAGCGTCATTAACAGGCGGCTCGCTCAGTGTGTGACGTGCACTTGTAGATAAAATATAGGCCTATATTAATGAAGGTTCATTAGTACGGTTTGTATTTCTCTCTAATGTAGCACAGTGTTAACGTTAATGTTACTGAGACTATTCTTTCTCAGACCCTGAACTCAAAACTCTTACCAACAAGTCAGGTTTTTTTGGCTGGTGTTTAAGTCTGTTCCCCCTTCGATGTGCGTTTCCCATGTTAGTCATCGATTGGCTTTTGTATTCATGACGAACCTACGTTAGCCTGGTGTACAACTGAGAGGAAAAGGAAAGTGCACAAACATCGCCTCCTTTAGTAGAGCAATGTGAAAACACCTCTCTAGTGACAAACTTTGCTCAGGGATACAAGTCAGTACAATCAAGGCTGGATATTTTAGGGCACATAAACGGAAGAAAAACACATTTTTGAGCAGAGCGGGTTTTTAAAATGTGGACACAGGTTAAGTTCACACTCACTTGTAGGCGCTTACAGTTGTTTGTGGGTGCACTCATGTGATCCAACAGTATTTCTGTTTAGCTCAGTTTTGTTCTGTATTGTGTTTACTGAGGCCAAAGTGTCCTATGGGGGTGAAGCATCAACTAAATGAACACACACTGAACTGGAGGTGTAGGTGTTTTGACGTTTTGGGGTGTGTGAGTAAGTGTGTTCGGCTCATGTATGTACAAAAAGGCTTTTTTTAACTGTTTATATAGTGTTTGTAGAAGCTTCTCTGTGTTTTGTGCCGGTCTCATGTGCAATTTCACCTCAGCTCCAACCATGTGTGAGTGTGTTTTTGTTATCTTACCTGTCTCTGTGCATTTGTACTTTTGGTTAGGACTGTGTGTGTGTGTGTATCTTGCATGTGTATGTGTTTTGGCAGCCTACTACTGCCTTTAGTTTCAAAAGTGTTTCATTCAGAGCCAGATGAAATCCCTCCTGCCTCTACGGCAGCGATCAGACGGCGTATCATGCAGTCGTCGCCGCAGGCTAACACACTCACACATACACAGACACAGGTGGATTTTACTCTCGGTTCGTGTGTGTGTGTGTGTGTAGTCAGTAATATGGCTGAGGAGCTCATTACACATCCCCAGTTCCCTTTGCTTTCTAGAGCGTCGTCTTTTCTCCAAGAAAAAACATGTGGGAAGGACAGAAGTACTAAAACGGACAGATAAGGAGACAGAAAAATACACAAGGACTGAGAGGGAATAATGATAACTGATAACTGAAAACAAAATTGAGTCATTAACTGCTTCCATACCAGCGAGGCAAGTAACTGAGCAGATTATTCTTTTCCTAGATAAATAATACCTCATGATTGTGGACCATTCAGAAAATAAAGACATAAATTATAACGTTGTGTCTATCTAGATGCAGGATCTATGCAGAGAAGGTGCTCTGGGTAACTGTTGGCTCGCAGTGAAGCAGATGTTCACACCTTCCAAATCTAAATCTGCAGCCGTGCAATTCAAACAAGCTAATTCTTTCATCCAACTTCCTGTCAGGTGGCTGTTTTCAAAATAGAATCCAGCAGCTGAAATGAACATGTAGACATGATATCCTGAAAAATAAAACAGCTCATAAACACACCTGCTGTGTGCTGAGTACGCTTTGATATGTATGGTGTGTTATGGTAATATAAGTATTCTTATCTGCTCATCCTGTGCTGTAGTTTAACATTAATTGTATCTCATTATCTTATGGAAATGGAAATGTAATATTTATATCCAATTTTGCATGGTAGAATTATAGCTGCTATGGAATAGCATTTGTGCGTTGAAGTCAATGGGATTTTTGAATCATTTTTTTTGGTTAGGTGCTTGAAATAAAGTCGGTGTTTAATACAGACTTTCATGTTTGATTCTACAACATAAAATATGTCAGTGGATACTTGAAGCCATGAATTTTGAGGCTTTTATGTGTCTTGAAAAAGGTGGTAGCTAACAAGTGGCTAACTGAGAGGACAGAGCGTCATCACGTAGACCTTGGCCTTTTAGCCTTGTTGTTGCGGTGACAATGAGGACACACAAACTATAACATGACTATAAAGTATCAAGTAGGTTTGAAACAATTAAAAGTCTTTGTGGGGGACGTTAAAAAGTTGTTTTCAAATGAATCTAGTGCTGGAAAAAGACTTGGGTTTTGGGTTAGATGCCTTAAGTAAGGTGTGTGGTTCACACAAGCTTAAGAGACTTCCACGCTTTTGTTCTACAACATAGAATATGTCAGGTAGGCCCTGTGTTCACCAAAGTGTTCTTCCAAGCTGAAAATGCCAGGTGCTTCTAAGGAAACACAGAGCTGGGAGCACTTTCGAGGCGCAGCATTTTCTCAGTACAGATGCATTTGTTGTGTTTGGTTGCCATGAGATGGAATAGGACATACATGGTCATTATATCACCCAGCCCTAACTCATCCCAGTTCTGATCATATATTAGGGACATTGGGTTTACATAAGCACAAAGAAACCAGGGTATTTATATTCCTGTGTACGTCCCAGTTTCTTTCAGAGAACTCCACCTAGCATATGTAGGTTTCTCATAAATGGAATATGGTGTTTACATGCTCAAAAACATAATGGATCATAATGGGTTATTAATGTACATGTAAAATCATGGGGCCATGGTGTAGTTTATGTATAACCCCAATGTTCGCTTTTTTCTTCTGGCGATTGCATTTGTGCTTCAAAAATCTGACATTGGTGTCCATTTGTGAAGATTATCTTGCTGAACAAAATGTACAAGTATCCAGGGATGGCTGAAGTACCTGAAAGCCACACTTGAGGAAGAAGTACAGATAACTCAGCAGAAAATGACTTTGGTACAAGTTAAAGTCATCTGTTAGAATATTACAAAAGTAAAGTATCTGATATTTTCTGTACTTAAGTATCACAAGCAATTTAATGATATTAAATGTAATTAAGTATTGAAAGTAAAACTAAAAATAAAGGCTGGTAATAAAAAAGCAAGTGGTCAGACTTCTGGAAGTTTTCTCCTTAAGTATGACACTTAAGAGTTAATTTCTCCTTAGCTGAGGGACTTACACAGTTGCACAAAATCCCTTAAAAGGTTTTCTTAGTTAAGGAAAAATGTAAACTTATTTACAGCATTTAAAGAGATTTTACAGCAGTAAAAGTTTCCATGGAGATTGTTTGTTTGCTTGGACTCACGCATGTGACGCCTGTTATCGTCTCACAAATATATACTTCTGGAGGAATACAATCATACTACAAAGTAAATTTGATCCCCAAATACCAGAAAACAGAAAATGATTGTAGAAAGAAATTGCATTGAAAATTATTTTCGTCAAATCTTAAGTGTAAAACCTGGTCGCTCTTCTTGGGGTGTGTTATTTTTCATTTATCTTCATAAACTGCAAAAGTCCCTTAAGTTTTTTTTGCGGGGGGGGGTTCTTTTGTGCAATGGCCCAGGGGTTCCTTAAGTTTAAGACCAAGACAAGGAGAAAACCATACATAATAAAGTCAACATTTTGAGGAAACCTTAAGGAGAAGACTTAAGGGTGTTTTGTGCAACCAATTTATTGAAGGAAACCTCAACTAGGGCTTTAAGGTAAATCTTAACTTAAGGTGTTTTGTGCACCGGCCCCTGAGGATTCGGAAGTTAGTTTCTTCACCACCTTAAAATGGAGCTTGCAGTACACTTGAAGAGAAAAAAACAAGGTATACTCCACATCCTTAAGGACTGAAAGAAAACCTTTGACTATCCAGGGCTGACACACTGCAGTGGTGCAGTCACAGCACAGTTACCTGTCACAAATCTTTATCTCCACGAGTCATTACTCGCCCTCTCTGCTGTGGGACACCATTTTCTGCTTCCATCATGAAGTCAGTCTCATCATCAAGCATGTAGCATCTAATCTGACAACGAGCTCTTTTCTTTGCTCTTGACCTATGATCTAACTTGCAAGATGGTTACCACATAGCAAGAGGCACCCTGTATGGTGTGGAAATTTGGGTGTGAATGTGACATGTAGTGTTAAAGCACTTTGCGTGGTTGGAAGACTAGAAAGGCACTATACAAGTGCAGTCCATTTATGAATCCCTTTGGCTGTTGTTTGTCGAGGGAACCAGGGTGATGCGGTCGGTCTACAAAAGAAAAGTAATCCCTGCTCCACTCTGTTGCCTTTTATTGTTGACTTTTTGTCGTGCATTTGTGTTGTGGAATAAGAACCTGTTGGATTCTCTACAACTCAGCATCTGATTATTTAAAAGGCACATCTGATAGGATTCAAACACAGAATTTATCTGGCGAAGCAGCATGCGATACATGCAGTTCACTCCTCTTCGTCTGTAATGTAATCTGTCAATAAAAAATTGTCAATCCCAGCATCCTGGTGTGTGCTGGAACTTTGATTTCCTCGCGGTTTACCCTGCGCCAGCCGGCACCCAGGAGAGAAGCGCTGCTGTGCACGGGGGTATCTTCCGTTTGTCTTTCTAAAAAGTTTGAAAGAAGTTTGCAACTCCTCTAATCCTGCTGTTACACGTGCTCAGTATGTTGTAAACAATTTTTGCTAAAGAAATCAAAACTTCCTGCAGAGCCGAAGCAGATAATTCGTATTTTTGGAGGAGTATTCCTTTAAATACGTGTGCATGAGGAGCATTGTGAGTATTTGCTGATGTGAATGTGTATAATTACAGTATAATGCTCACGGGCATATGTTTGAGTGTGTGTCGCCGTGAGCGCACGAGGGTTTGACCTTGATGTGCGAGGACCAAAGTGGTAATTTTTTGCTAATTAGTTTGTTTATCATCAGCTTTCAGGACCTTCCCTCTCTCTGTTCCACACACCTACAAACACACACCAGCATGTACATGTGCGCGAGTGGCTCACGAGTAATGGCCAGTGGCAGGTAGAGAGGTGATGGATTGCCTGATTAGTGGTCTGGCAGGGCTCTCCTCACAGATGGGCTGTTAGATGTGGGCATCTGGCCCTGACATGCACGCACACACAGACTCACACTCTCTATAGACAGATATAGGCCTCTCTACCTACACATGTGTACTCTGCAGAGACGCGGATGCTCGAGTAAGAAAAAAAACTTCTCTCCTTCTCTTTCGCCATCTGTCTGTTGTCTCCACTTCCTTTTTCTCTCCATCTCTCTCTTGTCCTCCCTCCGTCCTTCTCTCTTTCTCTGTTTGTGTCCCCGTGCTTTGCTCGTTAGTCAGTGTAATTACCAAGGAAGGGGAACAGATTAGGGCGTTTACACGCCAGGATGTTTACATGCGCGGACACACATGCTGCCCCGTATCACCATGCGAGGGATTAAACATGCACACATACTCGTGCACATAGCTTCACACAATCAGAGGGATAAAAATGCAGCGCTGAATGTGCATACATATCCACGCTTCATCAAACGCATTGTGAAAACAAACATTTACACACAAACACATGGGAAGAACATGCAAATACGACATATGCACACACACACATATAGTCTGCTGAGACAATTATGTAGGAAGGAACCAAAAGGGTGTATGAGAATATGTGTTTGCACAAGGAACACACTCTCACACGTCAGTGTATTATCATCCTGGTACGTTTTGATATATATGGGTTTCTAATTAACCTTTATTTAACCAGCAGAACCTCACTGAGGTGTTTTTAGACAGCAAAAATCTACTCATAACACTAAATATGTCACAAGTTTAGATTTAAAGGAATAGTTTGACAGTTTGGGAGATATGGTTAATTGCTTTCTTGCCAAGAGTTAGATGAGCAAATGAATAGCACATTCATATCTGTCTGTTAAATACGGAGATACAACCAGCAGCTGGTTAGTTCGGCTCAGCATGAAGACCTGATACAGGGGGAATCAGGATTTATTACAGCACAGTCGCCAGAAGTTCCATTTGCACATATCATATGTTTCATATGAGGGCTTCTAAAGTGACATAGTGCATGAGCTGACTGTCATCAGGAGGTGAAGGGAAGGTGAAAGAGAAGGTGGATGTCTGCCAAGGTGCAGACCACTGTTTGAGACCAACAAACAACAGAATTGGTTGTGTTTCTGTGAGTCATTGCTGTGTTTTCTGCGGCTTCTTAGCCACCAAACATGGGTGTTTTTTAGCGACCTGTTGCTATTTTTCAACTGCAAAAGTGCCACAAAAATAATAAGATGCATTCCTGCGAGAATAGCACCATGAAAAGCAGTCATTTTTTAGTGAAATATTGCTACCTTAAGCCAGAATACTGCCACAAAAAGCAGCTGCTCTTTATTGAGAAATTGCTGCATTTCCTGTTGGGATAGTGCCATGAAAAGTAGCTGTTCTCTTCTAGACACCGTGTTATTTTTTTGACGGAATATTGCCAAGAAAAGAGGTTGTTTTTTTCTGAGGCTAGACTGCATTTCCCACCAGCATAATGCCAATAACAGAGGTTGTTTTTTACAGAGATATTGCTGCATTTCCTACTGGGATAGTGGCATGAAAAGTGATTGTTTCTTACCGAGATTGCTGCATTTCCTGCCAGGATAGTGCCACAAAAAGTGGTTGCTCTTTATGGAGGAATTGTTGCGTTTCCTGACAGAATACAGCCATAAAAAGTGGTTGTTTTTTCCCAGACATCACTGCATTTTTGACAGAATACTGCCAAGAAAAGTTGTTTTATCCCAAGACATTGCTGCTTTTCGTGGCAGGATTGTGCCACAAAAAGCGGCAGTTGATTTACAGAGACATCGCTGCATTTCCTGCCAGAAAAGTGCCACAGAAAGCAGTTGCTTTTCACTGAGACATTGCTGTGTTTCCTGTCGGCATAGTGCCAATAAAAGCGGTTGTCTTTTACCGAGACATTGCTGCATTTTCTGCCAGGAGAGTGCCTTGTAAAGCGGTTCATTTTTATTGAGACATTGCTGTGTTGCCTGCTCGGATAATGCCACAAAATGTGGTTGCATTGTTTGAATCGTTGGAATTGGCGATTAGTTTGTGTATTATGGGGACTGGACACCAGACTCCAGGATGTTTAACACCAAAAAAAGGCCAGTATAGAACCATCAGTGAAGTCTGTACTCAGTTGTTACTTTGGTGGTGTGACAAGCGCCATCAAAGTCACTGTCAAAATAATAATACATGCTTGATGAGAGCCAAAATCCAGACAGGACCTGGACGTTTCTCGCCTGAAATAATAAATTGAAGGTCATTTTGAAGTTTAATTGCCCCTGGCTCTTCGCTCTGCTCATGAAGTTACACACCAGACACCTCGCAGATCCTCCCAGCGTGCACGACTCCCTGCACAATCGCCGCTCGGCCGACTCGTAATTTAATTTCATATGTGTTTCTGTGTCAAACCTGCAGGTCGTTGCCCAGTGAACTGAGCTGCTGATGTGACACTATGAGAGCCTCTTTCACCGTGTCTCCCCTATCAGTAAATTTCCCACCAGGGCTCGAGACAGCCAGGCCCCCCTCTGGGGAGGGCTCATCCAATCACACAGGGAGGGTTTTGCAATGCGGATCCAAGCGTTTGATAGGCTCCCCGGCGTCTCTGTCCGGCGTGATGATAATGTCATGTGTCGTATGCTTATTCAGGCTCAAAGTAATATCATTTGTAGCGTTTTCCTCTCTGCCTTCAGCCTTCGCTCCATAAAGCTAATCACAGTGGTTGGCTTTGGATCGGGAAGGGCGAAGAGGGGAGAAAGGGGGGAGGAAGAGGGGAGTAAGCAGGGGCTAATGGCATTTTAAGGGTGGGGAACCACTCACATTACTTATGATAATGAAAAGCTAATGCACACACCTTCAGGCTAAAGGTACATGTGTGTGCATGAGCTTGTTGTATGTTGTTCCAGATAGATAGATAGATAGATAGATGGATAGATAGATGTTGCACAACTTAATGCAGTTAAAGAGACATTGGGAGCCTCTGACTGTGAAATTTTTCCTTCGGGTGATATCATCCAGAGGACACGGAGCCCTCATTGAGTTAATTAAACCTTAGTGAAAAGATGTAAAAGAATAAAAGTCTGAGACTCATCTAGCAACACTGCTGTAAAAATGCAGTTTTCAAGTTATGAAGTTGTTTCATGCACTGAAAGGAGTTTCACAGGAATTCAAATAAAAAACCGTAACAAGATAGACGCCTAATAAACTGAAGAGCCTCTCCAAATCCAAAACGAGGGAGTCATTATACCCAAGGTGAGGACAAAAGCGTCATAAATGAAGGCACTTGACCTTGTGTGTTTTTTAAATCATACTTTTTTGACAGTTGACATTTAAATCTGAGGTGATGTTGCACTTTTTGAAAGCACGATCATTTATTTTCATTTGTAAGACTTGATTTTAGTTTGAGATGAAACTATCCCGCACTGACGACACCAAACAGTTATTGGACATGTAAAGCATATGCAATGACAGGCTTACAAGCTCATAAAAGCTTGTATAATTTTCCTCCTCACATGCACTACCACACACACACACCCTCCCGACACCTCCTTTCTCTCTGCGTACTGACTGGAGCAGACGGGTTTTGTGTAAACAATGCATCGGAAAGTGGGTGAAGTGTCCAGAGAGATGAAGGAGCGCAGTGACTTCTCTTCATCTGCCTGTCAGCGTTCTCCTCAAATAATACATCTGTGTCACACACACACTCTGACTACAATCCTGTTTTGTTGTGGTGCATGTGTGTGTGTTTGTGTGTGTGAGAGAGATGAGGTCTCTGTGGTGCGTTACACAGAGGAAGTACATTTAAGCAATTTTCCACTAGTTTGATATCAGTGGCGTTCGGGTTGAGCGATGTGTCGAAGCCTAAGAACCGACGACTGCGGCTTTGTTTTTGCAGATGAAGTTTCCCCTTACAAAAAGAAGTATACTTAAAGTTAATTTTATTTAGTATTCTCAAGTAACGTACAAGTTTATTTCTTAAGTATACTCAATGTAGTAAGTATACTAATAGCAATGTACTTGTAGTATACTTGTTAGTGTACTGCTTCTATACTTATTGGGATTAATCAGCTTACTTTATGGTTTAGAAAAGTATACTTGTTAGTGTACTTTTTCAGTGTACTTGATGTGTAAGACTAGTAAACTTTGAGTACTACTTTACATCTACTGCAACTACACTGGGAACAATACTAAATAGGTACTGGTTATAGACTTCAAGCCTACTTTTTAGTTTATGAAAGTATACTTTGAAGTGTACAGTACCACAAGTAAGTATATATAGTATATATAGCACTGTTTGCTTACTAGTTCTGTACTTGTAGCTCACTTTTTAGTTTATAAAAGTCACTTTATGAACTAGGTCTTGGGATTATTTGGCCTACTTTATAGTTTATAAAAGTACATTTGTCAGTGTACTTTTCCAGTGTACTTATAAGTAAACTAGAAGTGTAACAGTTGTGAACTTTGAGTACTAGTTAACATATAATATTTAAAAATTGAATATGTACTGCAGCCATACTGGGAACTGTGCTAAATAGGTACTAGTTATACTCTTTAAGCCTACTTTTTAGTTAATGAAAGTATACTTTGAAGTATACCACAAGTAAATTGCAAGTATCCTTGCAAGTTTTATTTGAGTGTAACTTCTTTTTTGTCAGGGTCAGCTGGAAGATGTGTTAATGCTGGAAGTTCTTTATGTTCCAGAAGCTCTTGTAGCTTTTATTAGTCTAATAAACTTCACAAAACGTTAGAAAATGTCAGGATAGGAACAATTCTTATACATATTTTCCTTATTAAACAGAAAAATGCCATCCGATTTGTATTATCAGCCCATTGAGTGGCCATTATTAATGTTTTTTAGCCTAATAGATTTGGGTTAGAAGGGCCCTGCCACACCTACTATTAGACTAAAAGGCTAACTGTTTGACACCTAACAACTAAGTGTTTCCTGGAGGAGGAGCTCAACCCCCTGATTCTAATATGTCCTTGCTTTCGTCATAGTTATTGCTGTTGCAAGACGTTACCACCTTACAATAAATGTAAAAGTCCAGAGACAAAAAAAAACTCACCAAAACTTTCTTGGTAAGTCTTTCCACTGTTCCAACAATTCATTTCTCATTCAGTTTCTGGAGGCAGACCATTAGATTAGCAAAACAAAATGCAAAAATCCCCCCCAAAAGACACTTCCCGCCAGTACTAAGGCCAGTGGCCAATAGCCAATATATTAGTCCAATTGCCTAACCCTAAGTGGCATTAAACATGATCCAGTGTCTTGTGGAACTGTCCAGTACGGCTGTGTAGGAGTGATGATGTAGTCCAAACACAAGGACCGAGGAGGAGACACCATCTCTCTCACACAGATTCTGACACACCTTTAAGTGTGCCTTTTCCAGTGTAAGCACATTCACGTATTATTTTAAGTCTCCGCTGGGTCTCTGGGACATTTAAGATGCAGCCACAAAGCCTGTGCAGTGTGTGTAGTAAAAAGATTGATGCATTATTGATGTCTATAAGCTGATACTCTTAACCAGATGGTTCAGTGTTATGCTCAGTGGCTTCAACTTCAATAAGGAACCAAATGGTTGTTAACAGAGACCTTCTAATTAGGAATTTTCCAATTAAAATAGGGCTGTGTTTTTAGTGTAGCTGCATTTACAATCACATCAGCACACCACTACTCACACAGCGCCACCTACACTTTGTTGTTATGAAATGCAGCAGAATTTCATGCCTTTTATGTTGTTAGTAGTGTGTGTGCTGTGATATAAGATCTGTGTGTGTGTGTGTGTGTAGAGGGGATTATGACATGCTCTGAAGATATACTGTTGCCCTCACTACCACCACCCCCTCAACCCCCTTGTCCTTTCAAGGTCAGGGACAACACCATGAAGAAGGGGAAGGGAAGGGTGGTCTTTACACCCTCTGCAGAACTCACCTACTCCCCCTTGTCCCGATCATTCTCCCTTCCATTTTCTCCTACTTTCCCCCCTCCTTGCTCCCCTCGTCCTCATCATAATCCCCCCCTCTCTGCCCCTCTTTATACTTTCACTTTTCATCTGTCTCTGCACTCGCTGCTCTTCTCATTCCTCTTTCACCGCCGCTCTCCAGCTCTGGCATGAAAACACTCCACCTCTGTTTACTTTAAATGTGCGTGCTCACGACTTGATCCAAGGCCGATCGTTGGGACCCTGAGCACATTGTGCTAAATATGTCGATTGTGCCGGAGCCCAAGGACGAGAGTGAGTGAGCATTTGGCTGCTTACAGTCACAAGGGCCAAGCTGTTTGATAACAGTGTCGCATTATGAAGTAAAAGCTGCTGTGTGCAGAATGACAAAGGTTGTTTTAGTGTGCATTATCAGGACTCAGGTGTCTGATGTGGTGGCATTGAGGTTCAAGGCTGTTGTAGTATTTTTTTCCATATTGTATTTCATGAGCCTTTGTATGAATAGATTTGTTTTTCTGAGTCATAAATGCACAAAAGGAACTTTTGGCTTGCGATGCTGGAATAATAAAAATGCACCTGGTGTATATGCTGTGTGTGTTGAAGGTAATACTACACATACTTACATACTTATAATAGCTCACTAAACACTCCAGTGTGGTGGATGTTATGAAGAGGTTTAACCATTCTTTGGTGTGAGCAGCCTCTGTAAAAGAGAAGATTTCTCTCGGTTAAAGAGATAGTTTCAATCTTTATCGTCTGTGTGTTACATACAGGAGATAACAGTTTGCATGCGTACTGCTGTGGATAGGGACAGCAGCCAGGCCCGCTGTCAGGGGGGTCAGAGGGTACACATGACCCCGCCCAGTGCCAAGAGGAGGCCATGAAAAGGTGAATAACCAGAGTGAAGGTGAGGAGTTAGGCAGATTAATTTCGGGCTCAGTTTTAAAGCTACAGTGAAGACACAGGTATCACATTAAACCAGAAGACCTAGGGCATCCATTGGCACCGACCATGTTATGCTATCTTCTCGGACGCTCCAAAGTTTATTAAATCTGGCAAGGGAAAAAGGAAAATTGCCATTTTTCAAAATACTGTGTTTAAATATTTTTGCTTATCGGGGTCTATAAACAGTCTTAGAATGGCATGAATTGAGTTTGCCTGGAAAACTGAGAGTTTACAGCCATATACTAATCACACTACTTCAGTTCTGCACACAATTTGACCATTTCCCCTTTCAATGGGTGTGGATGAGGGGCCAACTTTTGAAAATGTTGTCCCCCTGCCCATATTTCCTAATGGCTGGCCTGGCAGCAGCAAACCTTGTTTTAGCTTCTCAAAAAAAAAGAATATTTTCACCAGTTTGCAGTCAGTTGTTTCTGACAAGGAACTGAAACAGAAACTCATCGATATTCTCTTCAATGCCAGACTCCATTGACAAAAACATTAATTTTACCTCGCAGAATACCAGAGTTTCTGGTCTACCACTGCCTTGATTGATTTGTTTGCACTGTTATTGTGTGACTTTGGTGTTTTTAAGGGGTTAGCTCAGATTTAACAAAAGTTGCACAATACACAAACTAACAGGTGAAGGCAACGGTAGACGAGCAACTCCTTTGCAGTTTGCTCAAAACTTCCTAATTCGGAGTTTCCATGGTATGTACTGAAAAACTCCCAGGAAGCTGTCATTTCAGTTGTTTTTGAAGGGAAAACATAATGTTCAGGGCAGAACTGACTTTACTTCTCCAGTTGGGCAGTAAAAGGCCTGCATTAGTGAAATAAATGTCCGCCAGTCACGATTACGCATATCCCATTCTGGAAAAGCATTGGTCAAGCAAAGCTGGACTGATCAGAGAAAGAGAAAGTTGGCAGGCGGAGAGGAGAGGATGGCACAACAGAGAGCAGACGGTTGGAAGGTAAAGGCAGGAAAATGAAAGATCCACAGAACAGGTGAGGGGATCTGTGCAGCCATGGATTGATACGTCCACTAATCCCCAACTGTGTTGACAGGTGGGTCCAGTCAACCCTGCATTGCTGGGTTGCCAAGCGAGGCCCTCGGCCACAGTGGACCAGCCATGCCAGGCTTCAGCTGTGGGCATGGGGGCCTGTGAGCCTGCCCGGTGTACCACTTAACAGACAGAGAACAATGTTTACCGGTCAGGGTCCCCGGCGAAATGTTATTGTTTGGATATGACCCATAGGCCTTAAAGGACTTTCAAGATCTGCCAAACAGACGGTAGTAAAAAGGCACTGCACACACATTAACACACACATCACAGCAACTTCAGATTAAACTTGCAGAACTCTCCCAAGTCACTTAAAAACAGGAGATTCACCTGATCTTGGCATCACAAAGGCACAAACATAGAACCAAGAAACTTCATAGTATTTTAATTTATTCAACTAGGATGATAATTAGGTTTCCTGCTAATGAGAGGGAGCTACCACCTGGGTTGGATGCTAGCTTTGCCAGTACTTTGGCACATTTCTTCAGTCAGCTCAAGCCAAATTTAAGGAGTTCTTTTCCAAAATCAGATGTTCATCATTTACATGAAAAAAAAAACAAAAAAACAGATAAGTTTAACAAAACGACTACTGGCATGCAAAGTAGTGAAGTTATGGGACCTTTGCAAAGTTATAGTACACACTGTGTTCATAAACATGTGGACACCCAAACACTACACCCATATAGGCCTGTCACCACAGTTATCTTATCGACTTATGCGATATTTGGACATGACCATGACAATCTTGCTCACCCAACATGATGTCAGAATAAACAGCAGTATTTTTACAATCTTTAGATCTGTAGAAAAACTACGACATTTCAAAGCACATTGGCTGGATTATGAGGGTAACTGCAGTGTTATTGGACCTTCGTTCAGCTTGTCTTTTAAGCCCAGTTCAGACCAAAGATTCTCGATGAGATGCAACCGTTGTAGAACACTGCAGAGGAAAGGTGCTGAGCTCAACTCGAGCCGGCTGATGGCGTCACCTGTTATCTAGTTGTATTGGTATTTTTAGAACATTGCAGTGGTGCAGTGACGCATTGCAAGTAGTCGGACGTCTCAAGTCATCTTGTCGTGAATCTTTGGTCTGAGCTGGGCTTTGGTTGCAATAGGCAACACTTGGTTCTTGGTTTTTGTCTTAAATTGAGTAATTTTCTGCTACTTTTTGAAGGTACTTTAATTTCATTTATATTTTTTTAATATATTCTACTTCCAATGTCTGAATATTCTTAAGATTGGAAAGTCATTGCGCTTTAAAGAGTAGACTTGCATTATTAAGCTGCTAAATTATCATTATATTAATGACATTAGATGATCAAAATGACTTTAATATTGTTTATTGCAATTATTTCTAGCGTCCGACAAAAGTAGTAATCATTACAGTCTTTCATATCCTGCCATAACCAGGCTTTTTGCAAGACTTTGAACCTGGCTGCAGGGATTTGCTCCAAATCAGTCACAAGAAGATTGTTGAGGCCAGTCACTGATTTTGGGGAGATAAGGTTGGGGTTGCAAACGTAATTCCAGAAAACTATTCCCTTATGGACCTGGCTTTGTGCAGGGGAGCGTTCTAAAGGGCCTTCTTTACTCTGTAGCATTGAGATTTCCCTGAACTGGAACTAAGGGACGTAGCCCAGACAATGAAAAAAAGTCACAGTAATGCTGATGTTCCCACGGCCATGACATGTGTTGGATCATACAAACTCTGGATCCTTTCTTCCCAAAATGTACCACCACAGATGAACATGTCCCTCGCTCCACTTGTGTGTTCTTTTGCTGCCGCGGGCTTTGTGCTGTAAGAAACGGACTAGCTGATTGGTCCTCCATTCTTTACAAAGAAAAAAAAAACTGCATCTTTCTGTGGGCTTAAGTGCTCCTCTCAGACAGTGGCTGGGGCCTCTGCAAGTCCCTGAGTATCACGGCCCTGCCTTGATCTTGTTTATTTAGTATTCCACCAGAACCCAGAAATGAAGAGAAGGAACGAGCAAGCAGGGGGAGAAAAAAAGAAGTGGAAGAAGAGGGTGGCTACCTCACCCCCTTTTGCAACCTCCTCACTGTGCTCTTTGACACTCGAAAGAACTTCCACCCTCTGGTAACTTTTCAAAGGCTCCAGTAATGGTCTTTGAAGCAGCCATCAAAAATAAGTGTTTTTTATCTCTTTTTTTTTTTCTCTTTTTGTCAGGCAGAATGCTCTGAGGGGTTGGATGACTTTTTGTCTGTGAGTTGTATGTATGTGAGGAAGAAAGACACAAGGAAACATAAAGAGACTGAGGGGTCTCACAGCCAGAAAGCAAGGAAGTGCCTTTTTTCTTTCCCTTGCACCTCCAGACCTTTTTATCTTACTCTCAACACTTTAGCTCAATCTTTCTATTCCTCTTCGCTTTTTTCTGAGGGGTTTTCAAGACCCACATGAATGCGGAGAGAATGAGAGATTGTATTTTTTTATGTTTTTGTTATGTGATTCGTTGCTTTCTTCTTCCATTGCTCCATATTTTCTAGCTGTCTCCCCAACACATGCTTGATGATCTGAAATCCTGCGATTGAAATACACTTTATAAGCCCTTCTTTGCCTGTAGAATGCAGCTAGAAGGCAGTCACACTGTTTATTGTGTAATTAGCTGCTGCCTAAGCAAATCACACGCTAATTTGAAGCGCCTTTCAATCTGCATCAATCTGCATGTCACTCTGCATGTCCTAAATCTGGTCCTCAATATGTGGCAGGGCTTTTTTTGGGTTAAATTTTCTGGCTTGCAGGGAGTGGAAGCGATGATGGATCTTTTAGAAGGAAAATATCCTCAACATAAAATCCAAAACCAGCCGATGAAGTCCTCAAGAAAGTACGAAACCGTAGCAAACTCCACCAAAGATCTCGTCAAAATCAAATATTCATTGGACAGTTGGCGAAAAAAATGGCTCCTCTTCTCACTGTCTCTCTTTTTCACTCCAAAGGTCATGGAGTAAAAGAGCATGTAACTGTCTCAGATGTGTTTTTTGGTATCGCTTACGGTGCGTCCTCGACTCACCCCGCAGTGTGTGAGTGCACAGCCGGGCCGGATGATGCTTCACTTGGTGGGTGACTTCTAATATAATTGCCTGCGTGTTTGACTGAGTGCTTGAATGTGTGTATTTCTTGGTGTGTGTGTGTGTATGTGTGAAGGTGATTTCTGCTGAATAAAGCACTTTGTTACACCTCTTGAGTGGATATTTCCACCAGTTTTGCTCTTCCACAGTTGTCTTTGTGCTCTTACTCTCAATAAAAGCTATGAAGAAAACAGGTTTTTTTCTCGACTCCATTACATTAGATCTCAAAACTCTGACTCCAGCTGAACAAGAGCTCATGAATATCTGACAGTGTCCTCACCAGAAGATGACAGCTTTGTGTTCAAACACTAAAAACATATGTCAATTTTGTGTTTTAGCCCCAGTTGTGTCTCAGAAGCAAAGGCAGAAGTTAGAGCTCTGCAGAGCCCATCCTGATTGATGTGAATTGGGTCAAAGTGTGCTACCACGCACCGCAGAGACCACATCTCATTTCCCACTGTCAACATTTTCTTTTAGACATGACCACAGTCTTTATTTAATCTAAACCAAGTCATTTTATGACCACTTCACATGTATGATTGAGATCACGGAGTGCGCCAAAACTCTGGCAGAACTGTCAAATTTGTCTGTGATAATGAAATCACTTAAAAAGACGTTTGGTTTAATGAGTTGCAATATGCATATTAACAGGTATTGAAATATTGAGCATTGTGTCAGTTCAGGCTGGACATGGTGTCAAGCTCAGCTCACATCCCAGCTGCTCTTCCTGCCTTAGGTTTTCCATGTAGGCACATGGAAGGGCAGGGAAGTGTGCTCTCTAGGCTTCAAGCTTTCCTTGTTTGCGTGTGGAAGGGCAGAGAGGTGTGTGCTCTCTACTTAAAGGCTTTCTACATAGGCGCGTGGTGGGGCAGAAAGGTGTGCTCTCTCTACCTTAGGCTTTCCAAATAGACGTGTGGAAGGGCAGAGAGGTCTGCTCTTTCCACATAAGCGCATTGAAGAGGCTTTCTGCATAGGCAAGGCAGAGCGGCCAGAGAGCAGAGCTTTATTGCCAAATATGATACTGCAAATGGAAAGTTTGCTATGACCAAAGTGGTCCTGACTGAAATAATTTTGTTCTGCCAATAGGGGCATTTGATCAGAAAATGGAATTATGTGTCACTAGAAGGGATTGGTAGTTTAGATTGTTGAAAATGTCAACTAGGTTTGGCTATATTTGAAGAAAATTGTCAGAAAATATCTATTCCTGTGAAGCTTTTACCTGGACTACATTGCTACTTGTAGCTACATGCTAACATTAGAGAAACCAGTCATTTTGATTGCAGATGTTTTTAATTTCTCCCCAATTTAGAAAGTTCGGTTGTATATTCTTGCTATAGGTTCAATGTTTTCCTTTGTGGCCTGCTGGAACATGTCAGGTTGTAAAGTTTTCTTTTGTTTAAAAGCTCTTATTGGGGATTTCTATCATTTGAAAATGCTGCTATTCTCTTTTACATTCATTCCTCAGCTGCAATGACGGTGCAGAGATACTGAAATGTCGACCAATCAGAACAGACTTGCCTTTTTCGGGAGGGGGCTTAAAGGGACAGGCGCTAAAATGGAGCATGTCGGAAAGAGGGTGAATACAGTTGTTACAGCACAGACAGTCTGAGGAAATAAAGTGCTTTTTGAACAATAAAGCATGTAAACATGTTCCAGTAGAAACCCAAAATATAAGTGTGAACCTGAAAATGAGCATCCACTTTAATGAAAATGCGTTACTATTATTATTAATTAACCTAAATGTTTTAAGGCACATATTCCTTTTATATCAATGATTCTGAATGACAAACACAGCCTGTAGCTGATAATTTTTTTGCAGGACTGTTGTATTAGACTGAAATAGTTTAAGGTAGGTGTACCTAATAAACTGGCAACAATATGTCTATGACTTCGTAGTAAGTAATAAATAATATGCAGCAATTTTTGAAAACTTTTTTTTATTTTCTATGTTCCATTTAAGAATTCTTAGGAGAAGATTTGGTGAATTATCAATGTAATTGGCTGACCTTATATAAGAGTATCTGTATCTTATGATTGTACAATTTCACTTCTTTTAATAACTTGCAGCTCTGCACCACTGCTTTGTTTAATCACCTTTTCAACAATAACTGTTATTATCAGAGGGGATGTTTTCCCCAGCAGAGAGTAATAGCCCATAGCTGCCCATTACTGCTATTTTTACTATTTTTTATCATTGTTTTTTTAAACCAGGGAATGTGGTGCTTTGTAGTTCCCCCGATGCATTCACGGTGATTTATATCATGGATGGAGGGATGATGAGAAAGTAGATCTCCACACATGTTCGGCTCCATCTACCGCTGCCCTCGCAGCCTCCGTACCTGTGCCCCCCCTTCCCCCAAGATACCCAGGGAAGAGGCGGAAACAAGCGTAGGAGATGGTACATATTTCTCTTTTGAACTTCACAGGCGTGAGGTGCTTTCGAAACGCTCCCAGGTGCAGATTTTTCTTAGATGTGAGGAGGAAGGGCAAGGGAGTTCAGAGAGAGAGGGACAGGAGAAGGAGTGAAGGAGGGAGAGGAAGAGATAGAGAAGCGCAGGAAAAAAAGTGCTGGCGAAAGAGAAAGAAAGAGAGGGCGAGTGCTGGAGAGAGAGCACAACAGAAAGAGTGGGAATGGATTTGTGTATCCCGCTGGGGGTGAAACGGTAAGCCACTTTCTATGTTTTGGAGGAAGTGGATTGATTTCCCCTTCTGTGACCTCTGTCTCACTCGCTGCTGTTACCAAGTGTGATACAAAAGTCTTTTAACTGGAGGTGGAAATACACCGGCTGCTGCATTTGGAAACAGCAGAATCTGAACCGAGTCCAAATGTTCTCAGGCATCGTGCAGAACAGAGTCAGAGAGGTAGGCCTACAGGTTTAGCCTTTATGGGAGAGCCAGCTTTTTATTACATGCCTGCTGAGCCCGATCCCAAAACAAACAGGAAGTTTTGGGAAAAATCAAGTCAGAAAACAAACTGTTAGGAAGCTGTGTACCTTCTGTTCAGTGCATATCTGGTGTGAAACCAAACCAAAACCACACACAAAGGCAAAGGAAAAATGACCTAGTATTCGTTTTTTGTGTGTTCTTGAAGAAGTTAAAGTGAAAGCCATTTCTATTTAAGTAAAATTTAGAAGTTGTTTTTTTTTTTTTTTTTTTTAAGGAAGTGTAATTCATTCAATTGAGAAAAAAACATCTGCTGTGTTTTTCTGAATTAACAAGATATTACCTCACAATTCTGAGGAAAATTTTCATGGTAAAAAATATTTGCCCTGTTTTTCTGAAATAGTGAGATTATTATTGCAGAATTATGTCAACATTATCACGGAAAATGAAAATCTGCTCTTGTTTTTTCTGAATTAAGTAAGTAAACTGGAAAAAATAATGGGTAATCTTTTTTTCTCTAATAAATTCATACAGATATAATAGCTCATTACAGAGCAGAAATTAAACTCAAACTGTGCCCAGAGCAGCCTCATTACGAATAAACAATTTAGGTGAAAATTCATACAGAACAAAAACAAACTTACTTAAGTCGAACTTCCATATTTAGGGTCTAAATTTATGACTAAATAGGGTTGAGTCATCTGCTAAAATGTGAATAGTTTACAAAAGTATCATAGCCAAATCACATTTTGGCAAAGTATGTATTCCCCCCATAGAGAGGTGAAGTCCTTCCCCTTCCAGTTTCCCCCATTTAATCTTATTTCAGAAAAAAAAGTACAGTATGAACAGTGCCATGAATTACACACATGATGTCTGTCAATTTAGAACATAATTGTAAAAGTCAAGAAAGTTACAGTTTGTCTAAGTTTGTCATGACAGTAGATGGTTTTGTGTGAAACAAGCAGCAACCTCTGGAGCTGAAAAATGAAGCTAATACAAAAGTGCCAAAAACTGCAGTTCCTCTAATGGCCACTTGAGGCTGGCTCTAGAGGCCAGTCAATCCTCATAGACCCCCATGTTAAAATGGACAATTTTACAGCAGAAATAAACGTGTTTACACCCTGGTACAAAAAACTATTTTGGTCACATAGCTAATTCCAACATTTGTGACCACTGTATGGGGGTGGATTTTTATGTAACTCACCCATTTACATTGTGCTTAGGCTTAAAGATATGCACATTTAAACATGGGGCCACTGATAGGCTGTGTGCAAGGCGGCTACAGTCTAGGAGTCAGATCCACTCCGTGTTCCTCCACAGCTCCACTCAAATATGGTCTTTCTGCCTCCAAAAAAACAAGATGGCAACAGCCAAAATGCCAAACTCAAGACTTCAAAATGATGCGGTTGAAAAGTAATGGGAAACTTCACAGCAGCTACATCCATTGTTTTATACAGTTTATGTTGAAACCTCTCAGTGAGTTACATCTCTCATCACACGCAATATACGTCACCTAAACCTGCAAGATAGCTAGATATCTTAGCTATGTTCCATGCACAAATGCAGTGTTAACTTAGCTAATATGTTTATTGAACACCTTCTCACTCCAACCTCGTCACATGTTGATGCTTGGTCATGGATTTGTCATGTAGAAATATGATGTGCAAGGTACCCTGGGTGTGTTGGTTGTTGGTGTTCTGGAATACCATGTCAAGTTCTGCCCGTTACATGCATTGTCAGTTTTCAAAATACACTTCCTTTTTCACAGGAAATGTACCATTGGCGTACAGTCTCTTTCAAAACAAATACACTATGCCGGTATAATGCTGCAAATTGAAGTTTTTTTTTTTGTTTTTTTTTCTCTTCAATGCACAAGCAAAAACAAAAGCATGTGGTTGAGTTTACAAAAAAGAACAGGGTTTGGCTTTACAATCATATGGGAAGTGAACACCGGCCTCCCGGATGAAAGCTGGTGGTTGTTGGACCCTTCCACCACTTCTTCTGCCCACCCTATCTGACTGCCTTAACTTTGGTTATTGTCCTGCAGCTTTCTTCCTGACATGGCGCCATTAAACAATAGTGCGTAATTCATGGCACGGTTCAAATGGGATCAAAAAATTACTTGTCTCTACCCACTGAACACTGACAGACTTTTACAGAAATAAGGTTCCGTAGTGGTCCACCAAAAAAGAGAGAAAGGACTTTGCCTCTCTATGAAGTATGAGAGGACACAAACCAAACGTGTGTGCACATTTTGCCTGGATCACCATAACAACACACAAGAAGTCCTTACAACCAGGGGTCATAGTTGGTTTCATTAATTTTGAAAGTTGAGGCAGGTTCATTATATCGTGAGTCTAATCCACGCCCACTGTTTTTCATGTGTGTCCAGTTTTCAGCTAAATCTACTTGATTTCCTGGATTTTTTTCAGGCAAATCTGCAGCAGTGATGCTGTTGATGTGTCAAGAAAATGAAGCTGAATGTTCTTAAAGGCTAAAATACAAAAATGTAACAAAGATTAACCCACTAATCTGAGTTTTCTTTGACTCCACTCGCTGAAATCCTGCACATTCTCAAGCCTCCTTCAACAGGTCATGTCCGCACGTCGGATCAGTGAAACATAAAATTAAAAAGACTCTTAGCCTTTTGACATCTCCTCACAGGGCTTCAAAAGTTAATCTGTCCTCTGTTGAATTCAAATTAACTTGACCTTCCCCTTTACAGCCTGTGTGTTCCACTGAACCCTTTAAATGGCACAGGACAGACCGAGCGCTGTTTGCCTAAATGATACAAGGCGAGCCCCCCGAGGCTCGGATGCAAACACAAATTACCTTCTAAGAAAGACGTGGGAAGGGGCTGGAGGGCGTCACAGGTGAAGGTCGAAGCAGCTATAGGCCACAGAGCAGCCCCCACCATCCTTACAATGAAAAGAAAAAAAGCTGTGAGTGAGCTGGCTCGGTATAAATCTCCAAGCTGTAAAACTGGTTCTGTCTACACTGCCCACCCTCATAAATTGGCATCTCCCTGCCACCCCCGTCCCACCACTGGCTTCACACATGCTTTATGACAAGAAGATCAGACCACTAAATGAACGGAGGCGAGGGGATCGTAAATCGTCCAGGTGTAGACGGAGAGTCAGTGAGGGAGGTTGTTTCAGTTGACTCGACCAAAGGCGAAAAGTGAAGTTTGGCCCTCGGGATGAAAAGACACAAAAGTCAGAGTTGAGAAGAGAGAACTTTTTGTTTTTATATGTCCCCTGGATGATATGCAGCCTAGTCACCAGCATTGTACACTGCTGCAAACCTCAGATACATTTCATTTGTACGTTTGATATGTATCATATCAACATGACTAAAGTGCCATTGTAGGGGAGGGTGGTGGGTGTGACTTCTCCGCGAGATGCCTGCCAGTGCGGAGCAGTGTTTGAGACCAACAAATGGCAAAACCAGCTGTTTTTTTAAGTGAATCATTGCTGCATTTCCAGCAGGGATGGTGTGATGAAAACATGGGTGTTTTGACCTGTAGCTGTGCCTCCTGCCAGGACAGTGGCATGAAAGCAGTTGTTTTTTACTAAGACGTAAATGCATTTCCAGCCATGATAGTGCCACAAAAAGCAGTTGTTTATTACTGAGATGTAGGTGCATTTCCAGAGAGGATAGTGTCACGAAAAGCAGTAGTTTCTTTGTGAGATATTGCTGTGTTTCCAGCAAGGATAGTGCCATGAACAAGGGTTGTTTTTATCCAAGACATAACTGTAATTCCAGCAGGGATAGTGTCATCAAAAGCAACTGTTTATAACTTAGATATTGCTGCATTTCCTGCCATGATAGTGCCACAAAAAGCAGTTGTTTCCTACTGAGACATAGCTGTGTTTCCAGCAGGGATAGCGCCATGAACAAGGGTTGTTTTTATCCAAGACATCACTGTGTTTCCAGTGGGGATAGTGCCATGAAAAGCAACTGTTTTTAACTTAGATGTTGCTGTATTTCCTGACATGATAGTGCCACAAAAAGCAGTTGTTTCCTACTGAGACATAGCTGTGTTTCCAGCAGGGATAGTGCCATGAACAAGGGTTGTTTTTATCCAAGACATCACTGTGTTTTCAGCGATGATAGTGCCATGAAAAGCAACTGTTTATAACTTAGATGTTGCTGTATTTCCTGCCATGATAGTGCCACAAAAAGCAGTAGTTTCCTACTGAGACATTGCTGTGTTTCCATTGCATGCTAGAAACTTAATACACCTCATGAGATTCCTGTAGTGTAGATAAATTTGCCTTTCAACCACCATTTTGTGTTGTAATAAAGACAAATTGATTTCCTCAAAAGTCCTTTCTTTTAAGATGTGTGTCTCTGCCATATGTTATGAGAAGACACGTATGTTGACATAGACGTATTTGCTAATTATACATTAATGTAGTTAAGTAATGGTGTCATTAGCATAAATGGTTGTTGGTAATTCTCTTTGTGTGTGCCTGTGGCTAATGGTGAAATACAGATGTGCTCAGATTTCATTTCAGCATCATTTCAATCAGGGCTTTGTAATTGAAAACATATTGGAAACATATCAATGGCTGTAATTTTCAGATTACAGGAAGATGTAATGAAAGACGCCTTCAAAACAAGGTAGTGTTGCAATAGATGGCTGGCATGCAAATCAAATGCCACTATTATGAGATAAACTTTAATTTAATTCAGCTCCCGCAGGAATCAGTGCTTCATGCTATTGATTTATGTCACCATCTGTATTCTAGTGTTGTTTACACAGATCAATAAGGCTCAGATTCTCATACATGTGTTAAGTGACACATCTACTGTAGGACTGTTTTCTGTGTGGGATTTTTAGTGATTTAGGGCTTGGAGTCGGGCCTTTTCTGAGATGCAAGAGCAGTTTCACTTCTTTGTTTTGGAACGCACACATGCTGCGCTCCTTTGTGTGCAGAGGAGGGGATTAATTTACCTACAGCGGGCAATTGTGCTCACGCAAACTGTTTGGAAAAGCCATTTTTCATTCTTTATGGGGCCATTTCATCAGAATCCCTGTTTGAAAATAGACAAACTCTCACATTAATTTTAGAATTATGACACTGTGGCGTGCAAAAAAAGCTGTTCTTTTCAGCTCTCTAGCCTTGTGTTCAGGGTCAGCTTTGCAGCCACGGAGGCAGTTTTGAGGGCAGTTTCTGTTCACGCTGTCGAGATGGAAGAGCAGTTACGGCAACACATCTCATGGACCATGTCAGGGTTTCCAGTAGCCTTTAAAATCCTTGAAAAAGTTTCTTGGTAAATGATTGAATGGCATTGGAAAAACTTTGGATAAAAAAAAAAAATACACTTCCTTTTTTCTTGTTCTTTTTTTCCCCAGACAGCACAAGTAAGTGCAGAGTATATGTCCAAGCTGATGAACTCGGACATGATCCCTCACTGGCCTCCCACCCACAAGCATTATCTGTTCTGGCAAGCTATGAAGGCACCACCATGCACTGGCAGTTTGTGATGTTTGACCACAGATCAAAGATTTGCAAAAAGACAAAGTCCTTTTAGAATGTTGCAGGAAAATTTTGCAGGAGTGTGAACTGGCCTGTTAAGCCAGTGACAGCATTTGAATTTTGCATTTGTATCAGATATTAGTGCCGCCTCTGTTGAAGTTAATGAGGTCAGACCTGCCCCATATGTCATATATCATGATAAATTGGACCAAACAGGCTTTAGTTTAGTTATATCCAGCTGATGGACAGAGCCATGACCTGTTTGGAGACCAATAGCAAGAAAACAAAAGGTAAAATGAAACAGATATGATAGGTAATAGTGGGACTTGCCATGCCTGCCTTAGTAACTTCAAGAAAAGCGGCACCACAGTCGGGCACAGTCTATACGTGATCTCAAAAACTTTGACACCACAAGTGACTAATCTGAGACAACTATGATTTGTACCCATGTTCACTGTACACTCTGACTTATTAATCTCACTGTTAAGAAGCAGAAAAATAACTTCATTAAAACCCGAATTCTCTCTAAATATTTACAAAGACAGTCCGGATTTCATTTGAGTCCTGCAGGGATCAACAAATGGGGTCGGGTGGCCGGTGGCTGCTTGCTCTGCTGCCATTCAGCAGCTAACTGCTAACAGCCACCACTGTCACCAACAAACTCCACTATCCACAGTCAGATACACACAGCTGATTATTTACTGCTGAATTACAGCTCACAACTTGCAATTGTAAGCATTGTTGGCTTTCAATGTCAGATAGTCGACCACAGACATTTTCGTCATGCCTCGTCTTGTTAAAACAAAAGAAATGTACATTTTGCCTAAGTTTTGATGATCAAGATGTTTATTTAGCTCGTCATGGTCTCGTTTTTGTCATGGAAAAAGGTCATAAACGAAATTAACAGTGTTTGGACCCATTTAAAATGTTTATGTTCTCAAAATTGAATCTGTTTATATCCGGCTACAGCAGCAGCCTGAAAAGCCAAAAGTTTCAGAACAGCAGACCAGCGCTTTGCAAGAAGTTGCAAGTTTCTACTCGCCCCATCATGAATCTTTGGTTATGAACTGGACCTTAGAGGTCAATGAAAGTTCCTTAGTATTGACTGGCTACACTGCTCAAGACAAAGCTGTTATGTAACAGCTACACAGATTCCAGAGGAATTAAATGTAGAAATGTCATTAAGCTAAATAAACCTCAGTTCTTTTTATGTTTCTTAGAGCGACAACCTTCCTTTGCTAGTTTATTCTGAACCCTTACATTCTGATCTGATTAGTATCACTGGACATTTTTAGAATTGTTGTGCTGGTTTACAAAAATATGTTGCTTTTCTTCTCAATGTGCAAATATTAATACCAGGAAAACATCCTTTTGCTTTTGTGAGAGGAGCACCAAGGACTTCAAGCTACTTGTGTGTATTCACACCTGCTCAGATACACATGGTTTTTATGTGTGTGTGTGTGTGTGTGTGTGTGTGTGTGTGTGTGTGTGTGTGTGTGTGTGTGTGTGTATGCGTATACTGACTGGATCAGTTGATCCTTGTGCTTAATGAATGGAACGGCCTGGGATTTGCTGCCCTGTGGTGTGCACACAGGGGACTGAGGCGGCTACAATACACACAATTATAGTCTGCTTGGTAAAACACACACAAACACCCGGACACCAGTTATCTGTATGCACAATCCTGTCTTTTATCTCCCACATTTTCTCCTGGATGCCTCATTCTCTCTTTTTTGCAGCACACTCAGTCCTCACCTCATATATCCATCCGTCCATTAAATGTATTATTTGTGAGCCCTTCTCCTTCTTCCCAGCTCACTGCTCTCTTCCTTTTACTGTATTTCACTCTGCAATACATACTGAAAAAAACATATTATCTGCACTCAGATATGTGTGAGTGTTTCCCCTGGTGAATGTGTGTGTGTGGTAGCAGAGAGGTTTCCACACGTCTCCTGGGTTCTGTTAATTAAAACATCTCCCGTCTTAATTTCCCTCATATTAACATCACACACAAGCGCCTCAGACTCGTCTAACTTGGGTACAACTGCTGTAGTTTGACACAGTTTGCGTGTGTTGTTGCCTGTGCGCCTCTGTGCTTTGTGCACGCTTGTGTAATCTGTAAGACCAGCTCTCCCACAAAGAGATTTCATGATTACAGGAAGTAACCCAGATACTTGAAGATGCATGAATAAAAATGGCCTGAATATCAGCCAGCCCCGTTTGACATTCCTCCGATCAAATCTCCAACAGCTGACATTTTCTTGAACTTTTCACTCCCTGATTCGTATATTTCACAATGCCTTGATGTGCGCCTGATGAGGTGCGAGCCGCGCCTTTGGAAAGTCGTCTGAAGATTTCCGATGTTGACGTGCATGTGTTGCCTCTCAATAGCAAACCCCATTAAAAGGTGGCTGTTTTGAGTGCGAGGGCCTTCATTAGCCGCGAGTGCGGGCGCGTGGATGTAGCCGTGTCATTAGCACCATGTTCTCCCTCGTCCATCAGCGCTCCTTTATGGCACATTTCACTCCCAACTAGGTCATTCAGGTTTGCTTGGCAGATGGAATAGCCTGAGCGGCGTGGAGACATAAAGCGGGCAGGCGCGTAATGATGCGCACACATGGGCCTTTGTACACAGTCACATAATCATACTTGCATCGTCTAGTCCTTAAAAAGGGACACATGCGTGCTACTCCTCATTCATTCTTTAACAAAATGTCTCTGTTGGTGCCACTGTCAAACTCAGACAGGAAGGAAAGGGAGCTACACATGGACACACTATTATTCTTTCCCTCCTCTCCCTCCATCCACTCTGCTGTCAAACTCCCTTTTTCCGTACACAGGCTGCGAAACACAAACACACACCCGTTGAGACGGGCGTTCTCCCGGGGCGGAGCAGAGTAATCATGCCGCAGCACCTCTGGCAAGGCTAATTAAACCAGCACATCTGTGCCTTATCCTGCATCTGGAGCAGGTGGTGGCGTCGCCTGCAGAATCCCCCCCCTCCCCTCTTGCTCTCGTTACCGCACTGCTAAACAATAACGACTGCAAGGGCGTGCACATACCTCCCTTTCTGTCTTTTATCTTTTTCTTTCAGTCATCAGTGGAAGCTGATGGCACATTTAGCTTTGGCAGCCATGCCTGCAAGGGCGAAGGGTGGCCTAAGCTCCCCTGTGCACATCTATGTTTTCAAGCCAAAAGAATATGTTAACTAATTTAACTCACCAGAGAATTAATTATCTCCCCTTGCTTAGTCTATACAGTTATAAAATTCTATACTTGATCAACTGCTTTGACTGTCTGTGCCCGAGACAGAGTTTTGAAAGCTGCGGCTGCTCTCTCTTCCTTCCATTCTTGCCTCCTACCTTTCCTGGCTTGCCTCTGCTGAATTCTGACACAAAAGTGAACCTCTCAGACTGAAATCTCTTTAAAGACAGATTCAAAGTCTCAATCGGGCCGGTGGGGATAGGTGAAGGTTTATCCGAGTGAAATCAAGTCAGACAGTGAGACGGGGTGGTAGGAACTGACAGTGCTGAGTGTTGAATCAAAGCCAGCAGGAACAGCAGGACTCTTCAATTACACCGTTCCCCTGGGCAAACACACAAAAGAGACTTTAGTGTCTATATTTGCATGCCCTCATAATTATTGTTGTGGAAATAAATCTAAACAAAACTTTATTTAAACCAATTAGGTCATTTACAGTACTGTCTTACAAATAAAAGTTCTTACTGGAACCATAAATGTTTCTCTGGACTGTCCCCATTGGAGAAAACTTTATTTGTTAGAACCTTTTATGAAGGGCCTACCTGGGACCCTTTCAGAAGGTTCTAACCAGAATCAGCATAAAGGGTTATACCCACCCCGAGGGTGCTACCGAGCTTGCTTTTCTGTTCCAGTTGTTTCATCTGGAACCTACCCGAGGGGTTCTACCAAAAAACCTGAAATAATTCAAGGTTTTTATCTGGAACCCTGTCAGGGGAGGTTTCTAGAATCCTGAAAGGTGGATCCACCAAAAGCCTTTTAATATTCTAAGGGTTTCACCTAGAACTCTGTCAAGGGGGTCTTCCGAAAACCCTTTAATATTCTGGGGTTTCATTTAATATCATGTCAGAGGGTTCTACCAAAAACCCTTTAAACCCTATAAAGAATTTTTTGGCCATACATCCCTTTGCTCCTCTATAGCTTTAGTTTGACAGGGTCGCCTTGTGCCGAGCCACATCTAGCAGCGAAGGGCTTCATGAGGTTCCAAAAGGGCCGAGGCTGATGTGGTCTTTTGCAACCCACAACACTCATGGCTCACAATCACCTTTTAAGTGTGTGGAGATTTCATGAAATCACTACTGCTGCAGTCTTTACTATTTCAGTTGTGCAGTCGAGCTGGGAACCGAAACTCTGTTCCAAAATAAAACCATATACAAAATACTAAGCACTGGGATCCTGTAATAAAAGGTTCTAAAAAGAAATTCGGCAGGCTATGGATTATTGTATGGCATGAAATGTTGGTATCAACTATTACAGAACACAAGTAAAATGATTTCATGAAGGGGATTGCAGATACCTCTAGATTTTAAGATGTTATTTAAAACATGGGTAAATGTAAATATTTAAGGGTGAGAATCTTTTAACACCTATGTTTTCAACAGTCCTTGGAGAACTCTTTCTTCCAAAAAGGCTTCAGGAACCCTTAATCTTAGAAAGAACCATTTCTTCAGAAAAGGGGTTTTCAAAAGCAAATGGTTCACGGTAGAGCCGTAGCCCTTAAGGATATGCGCCTTTGGAACCCTGAGTGTAAAGTCAGTTAAACTTCCTATAATCCTCACTTTTAATATTCATCGGTACTCTGAATTTACACTGTCTGTGATTCCTCTCCGTGCTCTGCATCGCACTTTATTATCTCCTTTCTTGACTAAATCGTTGTGGGATTTTCTATTCAAATTACTTCCTATTTGGGTAATTCTTGGTGACCCTCCAGCCTTCACAGCCTGTCCCTCGAGGCCCCGATGACATGCCCGTAACAAGGAGCTTATTGCAGCGTTATTGCCCAAGCATCTAGAAGGTTCCAGGGGCCTGAGGGCGTGTGTGATGGAGCTGACAGGTCCTGGGGACTCGACTGTCACTGTCACGGAGCCAGCGGGTCGTCTCGATGCAGTTGTCAAAAGCCAGGCAAGGAAACACAGCCAGCGCAAACATCCGGGACATCCATTAATAGATGCATATCGTTCATGCTTGTGCATATGCAAACACACGGCGTGCATGGGGGCATGGTGGCGTGCAGTACATGCACATGCAAAATGAAAACATAATGTTATTCTTACCACGGTGTGACAGGACACACACACATAGAACACACACACACACAACCTGGTGAGTCCTTCGGGAGCCCCTGACAGCTCTGCCCTGAGCTTCCAATCCGTCTCAGGGAGCTCCAAACACCCAGTGCAATTACTCTTTCTTGCTGACTGCACCTGCACAACATAATTGAGAAGGCTACTGGGGCTTTGTCACTTAAGGTAAAGATGTAAAAGAAAAAAATGTGCCCTGGCTAAGCTGCAGAACTGCAGCACGGGGCTATTGCACCTCAAACAGCGTGTGTGTCTGGGCTCAAATGTCCATCTGTGCTTGTTTGTGTGTGAGTGAGTGAGGATTCCCGTGTATGTTTACTGAAGGACACAGTGTTGGACCAGTGGAGCAAAGTGAATCCGGATCCTACACAATAACTTTTACATTGAATATTCTGTGACAAATTTGCAAGATTTGAACTCTGCAGACAATTCTGTTGAGATGGAGCATTGGCCAGACTGAGAATATCAAATATTCATGCGTTGTCCGTGGTTTGAGTTAGGCAGTAATGGTTTGAGAGCAAGTTTTAATGATCTGAGATTTAATTAAGCACCAGTGGTGCGACTAGGGCTGACTTCCTGAGACCAGGGGATCCGCAGCATCCCCCAGTCTTACTTTAATGAAACCAGCAGCAGGTCATTGTCTGTAATGAGGAAATTGACTGGGTTCTCATTATATGTCTTTTATCTCATTCTATATATCGCACGAGGAAGTTCTAACTAAATGAAAGCAGCCAAAAAAACGTCTTTATGTTAAAACGGACCAAAATTGACTTTTTAAACAGTTGCAGGTCAGAAGTGTTTAACTCCTCTCGCTGACGTCACTCTCCCTGATGAATGGTCTGGAAACAAATTGCCAGTGTTGCCATTTAACTTGTCTGGCAAGCAATTATAAAGCTGGAGCTTTGAAAGGAAGTTGACTTGTGGAAATGGCAGATCTCTGTGACAGCGTTTTCAGTCATCTGGCAACCAGTGCAGTTCTCTTAGATTCCAGCTACCTCGATCGGGAGCCAAATCTCTCAGTCCCAGTTTCACATGAGGGAGACAAAGAGAAATGGGTGGGCAAAGGATGATTGCCTGTGTTATGTTTGTAGCTAGAGATTATTCCAAATTAAAAGTGAAGAGAGCAATTTTAAAATGTTGTTTGTTCAAAAAGAAAAGCCAAGATGCTGCAAAGAGATTGATAAGTGTCCTATGTTGATATGGTAAATGTGAAGCCAGAGCCAACATGAAGCTAATTTAGCTTAGCATAAAGACAAGGGACAACAGCTAGTGGTGTAAACTACTAGTTCCATCAAGATAAGATATTATATAGATTGTTTTGAGAACAGTATGATATTTGCCGATATCAGAAAGTGTGCCACAATACCCTTTTGACTCAACCAAATTCAAGGGCCTGTGATTGATATGAAGCAATATCATACATCCATTTAACACCATTGTTACAAGGAAGCCGCCACAACTTACTTTTTGCATTTAGCCATTAAAGAAACATCAGCATATAAACCATTTAAGTGTAGTGAAGTTTACTTTAAATTGACTCGCATTACACACATAAAATGTGACTTAACACGGACATTTAACAAAAGTATAAAATTCAGTACTAAAAACACTTGTTATTCGCTAGTTACTATTGCATAGCTTAAGTACTTTTATGTCCTCCTGAGGTCTGAACTTTTGTTTGGTGGTTTTTTAATTTCTCCTAGCTATTTGGGATCACTAGGATCTGATAAGTGTAAAAAACTAAACATTGTCAACAATAATAAAATCCTGATGTTCTTTCACGAACTGATGATAAAGTCCCAGTGTCTTCAAACAAGCACTTCCTAATTAAGTGTCTTAGCTTGTTACTGTTGCTAAAATAGGTCAAATTTGTTGCCATATGAAACTACAAACATTAATAATCATAAATAAGTTTCAACCATAAATTGTGATCAGGTTTTGGACCTTGTTCACTTTAGTGGCGAGATCGGCTGCAGAATGACTTGGCAGATATGGCTGCCATCTTGTTTTTACATGGATTAGTGTGTTATGCTCTTACTGCCACTAGATGACACAAAAAAGTGTCCACAACCAAGGACAACAGGTCTAAGTTAAGCAGAATGGAATAGAAGGTGCAGCAAACCTAAAATGTGATGTCCTCATATGAGGATGCAGGGTCTCAGGAGGATATGCGAACTGGAGTACATATCTTCATACAATGGTTTGTATTAGGGCTGCAACGATTAGTCGACTAATCGATGACTAATCGACTATTAAAATAATCGGTGACTATTTTAATAGTCGACTAATCGGTTTGAGTCATTTTTTATAGAGAAAGTACTATAAAAGTATCCCAAAATACTCTTATTGCAACTTCTTACGTTCAAATATTGGCAGCTTTACACACTCTCCCATGACAGTGAACTAAAACCCTTTGGTGTGAGTATGAAACAAGACATTAGGTGACATAATTTTGGGGTTTGGTGGAGACAGACCGACATTTGTCACCATTTTAACACATTTTTCAATAAAATTAGTCGACTAATCGAAGAAATAATCAACAGATTAGTCAACAATGAAAATAATCTTTAGTTGCAGCCCTAGTTTGTATGGTATCTTAGGAAAATCCATATACAGCGGTTCGAAAAATATCGAAGGAATTAGCGCCCAATGAATGGCGTTGTCATGTTATGTACTCAAGGTAAAGTAATGTAGGTTTGGTTTAGACAAGTAAAGCTACGTAAGTTCTGTTCCAGAAATTAAATATGGTGATGACGTACCTTATAATAACTCAGTTTACTTGGTTTCACACAGGACATGAACACCAGTCTTCTGTGGCAAAGTCCTATGTTTGTTTGACCATCCACCACCTTAACCTTCCTCCTCAAGCAGCATTTTGCTGTAAATACTACTTCCTAATTTTTTTCTTACATGATCGCAGCCTTTCCAAGTACATGGGCTTTTTCATAGGAAAACCTATGAACAGTGCATGAGACCAGCCTGACTGGATACACAACAGTGATGCTTTGAATTTCAGCTTGATCCATCAGCTCTCAGTCACTCCTCTTCTGTCCTTCTCTGAACCCGAGCTAGAGTTTCATGGATTTACACACACCTTACTGCATACCTAAAAGTTAAATAGAACTATTTATGAGCCAAAACGTGATCTGTCATTATTTAATATTGCCTACTTTTACAACTTTCGCAAATGAGTTTTCCTCTTTTGCTGCTCTTTCCCCCTCCATCCTTCTTTCTATACCACATCCTTCCATCTCGAACTCCCTTTCTCTTCTCACTCATCCTCTTCCTCCTCCCTCCAGCCCACCTGTGAAAATATCTAACTTTCATCCCCCCTCGCTTATGTATTCCCCCTGAAGGCAGACTAAGCTCTTTCCCTATCTCCTCCCGCTCTCTCTTAGCCCTCTCTCATTCCCCCGTCTCTCTTATTCTCTCTATCACTTGTGTGCTAACTTGCACAGGAAAAGACACACCCGCCGAGACACACACTCCCCTGTCATTTGTCAACACTGTCAGCTTGGATGGAAAGAAACTTCCCTACTTACCTACCTGCCGCCCACTCTCGCTTCTTTATGTCAAATCCCACCACACCGGAGTAGGCAGCGCCTCAGCCCTCAGTATCACCTCCGATATCAAGAGGAGCAGCCAGACTCACTGAGTCACACGGTGATGGAAACCTGGCACAACATGGTGGAAAAATGTGAACCATAGCAGGAAACCTTCCTTAAATTTAGATCCAAATCACCATAGCAGATTCCAAATGGTAAAACTGGACTAATTAAACAGAAGCGTACAAAAAAGTGTTTAAGAATTATACTTTGAAGACTTAAAAAAATCAGACTTTGAAGGCTCCAGATCGCTGCAGCTTATTTCTGGCATGCTGTCATACAAGAATACAAACTAATCCTTGAAAAGTCAACTCAAGCGCAGCACATTGTGATTTGTTTGCATCTCCAAGCTTTTGTTTGATCTGACGACAGATTTCGTTTTTCCTGGTCCGGTTCCAATTACTACACGAGTTAGGACTTCTTTGGCACATAAAAGGACGACGAGACACTGTGGCATGTGAGGAATACTCACTGAGAAGTGAGTAACATCAATCAATCGTGGAATTAATTTGGAGACTCAAGCGGAGAGTTATAGCATATTTGAGTTCCATTAAAGAGCCCGAGGTTCCTTTTGAGTTCACAACCTCTCAGTTCTGCTAATTCAAACATTGTGAGACATCCTTAAGGAAAGTCTTTGTGTCTCTCTTTGATTCATAGTCAGAGAAATGTAAAATTGATTTATATTTTGTTGCTGCGAGCGAGTTCTTCGTCTCATCCGAGACCAAACTTTAAGTGCTTGCAGTCATACAAGTTCAGTGGCCTTTTGTGAGAAATTACATGAATTCCCTCTGACAAGGACAATAAATGTGTGTCTCGTAGTATTTAGAAAAACACACACTGACTGAAATTGGTTGTTTATTTTAGAACAAATATTAAAGCTCGAACCACTTCCCGACTCTGAAGCCACACTTCATTTAACAGCCTATAAGAAGTAAAATAGTGATGACTTTAGTTAAATTATTTCTTCAACATAGCATAACCGCTACTCATCACCCAGCGATGTTTCCTTTTCACACTGATTGCTTTAACACTGTCACTCGCCTAAAGAAAGGTTGCGGTTCATTTCTTAACTTTGCCACTGAAGCGTCGGAAGCAATTAAGCCGCGGCGTTTGAGGTGCTGCTTTCAAGTTGGATGAGAGGGAGGGAGAGAGGGAGGGAATAAGGGGCATTTCACCTATTCTTACACTGACAAATGCACTTACTCGGCTCATTTCCTCTAATTTTTTACTGCTGCTTTAGAACAATTTTAAGGAATTTTGGATTTACACAAGTATGTCCATTTTATGCTGCTTTTACTCCGCTACATTTCAGATGTAAATGTATTTTTTATGTGACTACATTTACTTGTCTGATGCAGTTCATGATTATCAACAAAATGTTCTTTAAACTCTTAAGATATCTTTAGGGGATTTTTGGCTTTATTTTGATAGGACAGATATAGTGTGAAAGTGGGAAAGAAATGGGATGCAGCAAAGGGCCGTGGCAAAGACACGGCCTTTGTACATGGGGCGCCAGCTCCACCAGGTGAGCTAGTGGGTGCCTCAGTGGGCTTATTTCCTATAATCTGTTACTGCTGCTTTAGTACAATTTTGAGGAACTTTGGATTTACACAAGTATGCTAATTTTATGCTGCTTTTATTCCACTACATTTCAGAAGGCAATGTACTTTTCATCTACTTTAAACTCTTAAAATGGCACTAAAATATACTGGAATTAATTTCCCTCACATTATTGCTTCACAGATAGAACACTTTTTTTCGTCGATGTCTTTTTTTATGAGAGAACAATTGGCTTTTCAGCTGTTTAAAATGGCGTCATATCTTTTGATATGAAATATCCCAATACTTGATAAAGATCTTTTGCATTTTTTGAGGTAGGTGCGTACGCAGTCTCCTTGGATACCGCTGGACACGCATCTCATTCTCATTCCAAGGGGGTGAAATAACAATGCTTTGTTATACACTGCGGTATGTGATACTGACGTCAAAGGCAGCTTTTGGTGTCTTTATGAGCAGTGTTGGGCAGGAACGCCTTACAGTAATATTATTTTTTCTAGTAACGAGTAGTGTAACTAATTACTAATTAAATTTCAGCAATATTACAGACAGCTTACCTTAGCAGCTGGAAGCTGGAAGTTGTTTTATTGTAACATGTATGTAGTTTTGTCCCATTGCCCTTTGTGTCACTATGAGATGCCAAGGGGTGTGACACAGTTTCCATATTTGACGACCTTTGAATGTGAACAGATTGGGACAGGATATTTACTAAACCTTAGTCTGAAGATTTCCTAATGTTAACCACATGTTTCAGCTGTGCTGGATGTAGATATGCTAAAGAGTGCCCTTTGCGTCACTATGAGATGCAGAGGGGTGTGACACAGTTTCCATTTTTGACGACCTTTGAATGAAAACAGATTGGCACAGGATATTTACCAAACCTTAGTGTGACTATTCCCAATGTTAACCACATGTTTCAGCTGTGCTGGATGTAGATATGCTAAAGACTGCCCTTTGCGTCATTATGAGGTGACCAAGGGGTGCGACACAGCCTCCATATTTGATGGCCTGGGAATAAGAATGGCTTGGGACAGGATTATTCCAATAATGGAATTCACACAATTAATTTATTGAGTGTTTGTGTTGCAATCCAAGATAAAATCTTGTATCGTCCTGTCCCTTTTCAGTTTGCTTGCTGCTTGGGGAGTCTCTTTCAAAAGATGGGTCAGACAGGACCGAGGTAAACCCAACATGTGCTTGGTTTCCTTTGATCTTGTACAAGTCAGATAGTCCAATGATATGCCTTTGTCTCTGAGTGAGCTCCAGTGAGGTGGACAGGGAGGGTTGGGGATGGTGGAATTATTCACAAGCTCCCGAATTCTGAATTCATAACTACCCCAATGAGCAATAACCATCCCTCAGTTAGCACGGAGCGCAATAACCCATTTAATTTCATAATTATCGATTGCTTGTGATTGCCACACTGAAAGGTCAAGACAAGTTGTTTTTTTTGCTCAGTTGGTGAATGTAAAAGCAGGGTGAATTGAAAGAAGAGGCAGCAAGGGAAAGACTGACTCACACAGACACAGACTCTCCCGCTGAGCGTCTGACAACTGGCTGGCTGATTGGTGATGGAGACACACACATGCACACACACACACACACACACACACAGTTTTTACATGAGGACGCTGTGGAGTATACACATGTACCAAACACACAAGCAAACCACACACACTTTTCCTCAGAACTAGAAAACAGTTTCTTACTTGTATTTTGCAAGGGTGTACAAAAACACCCACAACACACTCACACACCCACCCACAACCACGAGCACACATCTCAGCAGCAAAACTCCACACTATCATGCACAAATAATACACATAAACACTTCAAAAGATACCCAGCCAGATACACACATATAAAAACACACACAGAGAGCGTTTCTTTTTCGTGCCTGTACATGATCATTGTATTATGTGTTGCAGCGGCTCTATTTTCATCTCAATGTCAGTGACTGCTCCCTCACAGCTCACTGGCCTTTGCATGTCTTTTGTTTTTGCTCTTTTTCTCCTCAAGTCTTGCTGTCCATGTGTCTTCTTTCTACTGTCTGCGGATGGAGAATGGAAGCCTCTACTCTCATTTTAAATGGCTTTAAAAAAGATAGTGAGGGATGACGTTGTCTTCTTTTGCCCCTCTGACTGCTGTCCTGTAAAGTGACTCATGAGTACCAAAATAATTATTACAGCCCAGTCGCGAGGAGAAGATATTGGCATTGCATGTTTCTGCAACCTACAACTATGTTACAGTTGCTTATTTTTTTAAAGATTAAATTAACATTTCTAAAGTGACATAGTAAAAATGCTGATTTTGTCATCGGGAGGTTGAGGAGATGGTGGAAGGCATGACAACTAGGCGAGATGCATGTCAAGCTGCTGACCACTACAGATCACTGCAATAAAATCTGTTGCTATTTAGCACGTCAGCATTGTGTTTCCGGTGGCTTTTTAGTCACTTAATTTGGGTGTTTTTAGCAACATGTTACTGTTTTTCCAGCTGGGATAGAGCCACGAAAAGCATTTGTTATTTATAGAGACACTGATGCATTTCCAGCCTGGAAAGTGCTATGAAAACCAGTTATTTTTTAGCAAGTCATCACCATGTTTCTGGCAGTATTTAAGCCAACAAACATGGTCTTTTTTGAGCAGCCTGTCACTTTTTTGACCAGATGTAATGCTGAATTTCCTGCCGGGATGGTGTTTAAAATGCAGTTGTTTCTCACCTAGACGTCACTGCATTTCATGCTGGGATAGTGCCATGAAGACCAGTTGTTTTTGTAGCAAGTTATTGCTGTTTTTCCTGCGGCATTTTAGCCAATAAACGGGGGTCTTTTTTTGCAACCTGTCTGTTTTTTCACCTGGAATAGTACCATGAAAAATGTTTTTTTTTTTCCCAAAGCATTGCTGCATTTCTTGCTGTGATAGTGCCACAAAAAGTTGGTTATGTTGTACGAAAATATTGCTGCATTTCTAGCCAGGATAGTGCCACAAAAACCATATGTTTTCCGGCTTGTAAGCCAACAAATGGGATGTCTTAGTGACCTGCCACAGTTTTATTTCAACTGGAGATAGTGCCGCTAAAAGCTGTTGTCCTTTAACAAGGCGTTTCTGTGTTTCTAGCCAGTGTAGAGCCGAGAAAACCAGTTGTATTTTAGCAAGTCATCACCATGTTTCCGGCAGCATTTCAGCCATCAAACATAGGTGTTTTTTAGCAACCTGTCGCTGTTTTTTATCGCCACGTATAATGCCGAATTTCTTGCTGGAGTAGTGTCATCAAATACGGTTGTTGTTTTTTACCACTAAACATGGGTGTTTTAGCAACCTGCTGTTGTTTTTCCACAAGTAGTGCCACTAGAAGTGGTTGTTATTTACCTAAACATTGCTGTATTTCCTGCAGGGATAGTGCCACGAAAACCAGTTGTTTTTTAGCAAGTCATAGCTATCCATTTCTCCATGGAAGCGCAGGGGTCAGAATCTTCTTTCTCTCGTATGCCCAGTATACGCACATTGTTGCACCGGCTTCTACACTCCAGGTCATCCACTCTGAAAGCAAGATGTTTGGCCTTTTTTCCTGTCTTTTAATAACGCCTTGCAGTGTGTTGATGTCATCTTTAGCAGTGGATATGCATTGTCCAGCCTCAGCGATACGTTTGTTGCAGTATTTATTGTCAAGTTAAACATTACTGATAATATACTGTCCATTTCAGTATGAAAGTCTTGTTGAAGAATTGTAAGGCCTTCATAATGGATGGAATTTTCCATGCTCTTTGCGTCGTCAGTGTTACCTGTTGTCTGTTGTAAAACCTCCTTCAGTTGTCGTTTTTTCATCTGTTACCTTTCTTCGGCATATTCACTTATAGCACGTCAATGCACACCATCCATAGCACTTTTTATGCATAATGGGATTGCTTAAGTAGTAATAATTTTAGATTTAGCAACAGACCAGGGGTAACCATGATTATTCAGCCATAACCTGAAGTCCTAGCAAGTTATTGCTGTGTTTCCTTCAGAATTTCAGCCAACAAAAGGGGGTGTTTTTTAGCAACCTGTCAGTGCATTTTTACCTGAGATAGTGCCATGAAAAGTGGTTGCTATTCTACGAAGACACTGACAGCTTATCTAGCTGTGCTTAACAAGGCATTGCTGTGTTTCTAGCTGCCCCTAAACCAGGCATTTTGAGCCCAAACGTGATCCTTTTCTGACCATAACCAAATGGATTTCTGCCAAAACCCAACCACACATTAACCTGTTCGAACTCCGAATTGTTGAAAGGTAAAGTTGCAATGTATCTGGTACATGATAATGTCCACATTTAACATATCTGGGGTTGCTGAACATAAAATTCCACCTTTTCTTTCCTGGCAGCTGGTTTGCAGTAATATAAATGACACAAATTAGGATCCTTAACATACATTATTGTTAGAGGAAAGGTAAAATACCTCCATAAAAGAAGACCCACGTGGAAAAACAGAGGCAGCAGCAGAGCCTGTTTAAATAAATCCAAAACAAACCAACAGTGATGTGTAAAACCAAAAAGGAAATTACACACGCATAATAACACACTGTAAAAATGAATACAAATTACCCCATTCTCTGTCCTCACCCTCAATCAGTCCCTCCCATCCCTCCTCACCCTGTCATACCCACAATTCCTGACTCATCAGACACTATTGTCATGCACCCACCATCGGCAGCACGCAGGGCTAAATTATTGGCCCCTTTTTAATAAGGCTATGGATTGTTTGAAGAATGGCACCGGCACCGCTGTTGATTATATTGAAAGCCTGTTGTTTTATATCCTGCGAATGTCAGATTTCTGCTATTTACATCCCTCAACTCCTGCACGCCGGCGAATGGTTATTGATTTTGCCAAAGATGAATGGGAGTGGCCGTGTGGAATTAAAAACAAAAAGACAAAAAGGGGTGAGAGAAGGTTGAAGGTGGGAGTGGGGGAGAAATTGAGGATCGTTTTGGAGTGAGGACAGGAGTTAAAGGACAAAAGAAGAAGATCAGGGATGTAAAGTATCACCAAACCAACATTTTATCTGGGTACTCTGTCTTAAAATTCATACTTCAGCGAGAAAAAATCATCAAGCAACAGTGATCACTGAGATCACACTTGACTTGGATGGGTTTAATAGCAATTTACGCACAAGGCCTTTAGTGGCTCGGTTGGGCGTCCATCTTGGGCGGCTCTGTAAACAAAATAGTTCCATATTTCGCTCTTGGCACTGCTTTTTCAAGCAGTTTTTCGATGGACTGGGACTCAGTTCAAGATGTGGCGGGCTGTTTGATGCTGCTGCCATGTTTTCGGCCCGATTGTCTCCATTGAATTCTTGCGCCTACGGCTACAATCCGTGGTCAAGAGCCAGACTGCAGCTCTGTCTGTTCCAAGCCTTCATCTTATTCTTTTAAAGCAAAAAATGCACCCCGCCCCCCTCTATACACTCTGGTACACATCAACAATCTGTGATGTTCAAAGCATCTCAGGAGTTATTTTTCAATGAAGTGATGTGATGAACCAACTGTTATGTCTACTTCTTCTGTGAGTTTTGTCTTTAGGCTCTAGTTTCCCTGTGTTTCCCAGAATATCTTCAAAAAACAGCCCAGTCATCAGAATACAAATGTTGGCGTTGTACGTTCTTGCAAATCACAGATATGTTACTTTGTATTTTCATGTTCATGACATAGTTCACATTACATGTGTATGAGTTACTTATCATGAAGAGGAGGGGATGATGGATGATGTTACACCTAGACGAGATGGCTGCCAGGTGACAGACAGAGACCAACAAAGCTGGTGTTTTAAATGTGAGCTTGGGACATGTCCAGCTGTGTTTTCAGTGACAAAACAGAGTTAAGGACTCATCCCCTGGTGTCTGGAGCAACAAAAGCAGGTGTTTTTTAATGGCAAATAAGGACATGTCCAACTGTGTTCATAACAATAAATGTGGGTGTTTTTTTATGACAGCTCGGGACATGTCCAGCTGTGTTTGTAGCCACCAAAAAAGGTTTTTTTAAAGGACAGCTTGGAAAATTTACAGCCATGTTTGTAGCATCAAAAGCGGGTGTTGATGGGACACTTTGAACCATGGTTGTATTGACAAAAGCAGGTGTCTTTAACAGCAGCTTAGGACGTCCAACTGTGTTTGTAACATCAAAAGCAGGTGTTTTAGATAACAGCTAAGGATATATCATGCTGTGTTTGTGGCCATAAAAGCATGTGTTGTTTTAACAATAGATTGGGAAACATCCAACAGTGTTTGTAGCAAGGAAAGCATATGTATTTTACAACAGCTCAGGACATGTCAAACCAGCACTGTAGCAACAAAAACAGGTGGTTTTCATCAACAGCCCCAGAACCGCTCAGCTGTATTTGTTGCAACAAAAGTCTGTATTTTTTAACAACAGCTCAGGACATAACCTGCTGTACTTGCGGCGACAAAAGCAGGTGTTTTTTTTTATGACAGATTGGGACATGTCCACTGGTGTTTGTAGCGACAAAAGCAGGTGTTTTTTAACAACGGATCAGGACATGTCCAACCAGTGCTGTAGCAATAAAAGCAAGTGTTCTTTAACGACAACTAGGGACATGTCCAGCTATGTTTGTAGTGACAAAAGCAGGTATTTTAAATGACAACTCAGGACATGTCCAGCTGTGTTTGTAGCAACAAAAGTAGGTATTTTTTTAACACAGCTTGGGGCACTTCCGGCCGTGTCTGTAGCAACAAAAGTGGATGTTTTCTTGAGACGCTCAAACATGTTTGTAGCGACAAAAGCAGGTGTTTTAAACGACAGCTAGGGACATGTCCAGCTGTGTTTGTAGTGATAAGAAGGAGTGTTGTTTTCGTGAGAGTTCAGGATATGTCCAGTGGTGTTTGTATCAACAAAAGCAGGTGTTTTTTTAATGACAGAACAGGATATTTCCAGCCGTGTTTGTAGCAACAAAAGTAGGTGCTTTAAACGACAGCTCAGGATATGTTCAACCGCGTTTGTGGTGATAGAAGCGGGTGTTTTTTAATTTCAGTTTAGTACATGTCCAGTAATATTTGTAGCAACAACAATTTGAGACATTTCCTAGCGTGTTTGTAGCAATAAAAGCATCTGAAGTGTACAGACATAAACATGATTTGCAGTGCCAACATTTATTTTGGCAAACGGATTGCAAAGAAACTCCAGAGTCCTTTTCCTTTTTCCAAGCATAACATGTCATGTGGCTTCATGGCAAGTATACTGAGGTCATGAACTGAGTAAAGACACATTTAGAAATTGTGTGAGATTGAAAGTCTGTTCTTGACCTTGAAATCAGCAGTTGGCATAACAAGCTTACCACAAGGTCCATTAGTGGCTGTTTCAGTCGTATCACACAGTCTCACTAAGCAGATTAAATTTGCCAAGGTGTCGTGGAAATTTTTGTGAGCATCAAATAAATTTGAATCTCTGATTATTTTGTGGTAGACTTCTTTCTGTATTACTGCTGCTCCATGTGAAAACAAACTTTGGTTTAAAAACCTTTGAATATAAGTGATAACAAAGCCTGAATTTAAGTATTAATCAAACATTAATGTAGCAGCACTGAGAACATACCAGCATGAGCTGATTTGCTTGAGTATGTCCCCTCTGGCTCTGGGAATTAATAACTGGGATGTTGCACTATTTTCTGACTAATTGTTAGCTTACATCCTTTGAATGTGACACAAAATTAAACAATTGTAATAACTTATTAATGTCATTTACTTAGCAAAAATGCCAGACATCAGATTGTTCCTGCTACTTCAATATGAGATTATGCTGCTTCTCTTTGTCTTATATTATTGTAAATTAATTTTTCTCGGGTAATCCACTGCTGGTCAAACAAATCAAGCAATTTCAAGATGATACATTAGGCTCACAGAAGTCATGATTGTCATATCCTGGCTTAAGACACAAAGACAAAAAGTTGAAGTGACATGCAAACTGGACCAGGTGATCCAGATTTGAGTGTAAAAAAATGAAGGATAGAGGACGAGAAGAGTAGCAGGAAGAGAAGAGGAGAGACTTTTAATGACGACAGACGAGGACTGAGTCAGGAGAACAGGCGACGTCAAGAAATTGATAGGAGAGTGGAGCTGGGAAAAATGGGGGGAAAAAAAACGGGAAGGAGAGTGGAAGTGGAGGAGCGTAAAAAAAGATGACAGGAGTGGAATGAGGTGGTGGGGAGACGGAGGGAGGGAGGCCGGAGCACAGATAGATGAATGACATTTTGGATTCTCTCAGCAATAAAGCGTCTCCCTAGACACAGGCTGTCTGGGTTTAGATAGAGGCCGTCACACTGAAGGGCTCATTTGCCTTTCAGTTGCTCATTACATCCAACCCAAACTTATTTCCTCCTCTGGGAGGCCACTTCCCCTCGGTGCTCTGACTGTTAGTGTGTGTGTGTGTTTACATGTGCAGCCGTGCATGTGTGCAGGATGTTTTTGCATCTGTGGTGTGTGTGTTTTGGGGCAAAATGACACTGAGGACAGTATCTGTGGTGTAATGTGTGTGTGTGGGTGTGAGTGCTGTTTCATTATCTCTCTGGCATGTTGTGTTTGCGACACACTACTTCATTTTGTATACAATTTTAAAGCAACTGCTGTGTTTGGAATAACTCAAGTTAGGGAATCTTGCACATACACCATTATATGATTGATAAAAGGAGAGTGAAGCTAAACACACTTGAACAAAGCACACACACACGCACTCACTGCACTCATCTTTACACCAAAGGCGTATCCTTTCCTAGTTCCGATATGGAAACACACAGGCCTCACGGCATAAATGTTCTCGAACCTTCCTTCATAATGATTTCTCCCATATGGTTCCTACTAATATTCTGCTTGGAGCCAACTCACTGGAGCTGACACACACTCACACACACACATGATCACAGGCAGCCCTTCTGTGCTACATTAACTACAAACCTCATTTCCCCACAAAGAGAAGCCACCGGCTGAAAATTGGCTAGGACGAGTCATTAAACCTGTGTCTGACACACGCACACACACACGCACACGCGCGCACACACACATCTGTTATACAAATGACCCCCCCACCCACCTGTGTCAGTGTAGCAGGTGATATCCCAGCGCCCGCTGAGAAATGATTGCCCTTTTGATGGAGGAGGGCCAGTATTCATCTGTGTGTGTGTTGTACAAATGTGTATTTGTGGGTCTTGACACTCATGCCTTTAAGTGCATTTCCTGATGTGTGAGTGTGTGTTGTGGACGTACGTGGAATGATAATTGATGGGGACTGCAAGGGTAGAGGATTAAGATACATGGGAATGCCCCGTGGGAGAGAGAGAGGAGAAAAAGAGATGGAAAAGGGAAAAAATATGGTGTGGATGGAGGAGGAATGAAGAGGTCAACAGAGGGAGAGGTGGAAAATAACAAGTATAGATGCAGACAGGAAGAGCAAAAGGTGAAGGAAAGAAGAGATACAGAAGAAGCTGCAAAAATCAGAGAAGGATGAAGAGGAAGGGGAGGTGGCAAGAGGAGCTACAGGGGGGCAGTTGGTGAGCATGAAGGGGAAGAGACCCTGCTGAGATTTGATTGATGGCTCTGGACACCCGCTGGCCTCGGATCAGCCACCGAGAGCTGTCGGGGACAATTTGAAGTTATACTCGCAGGGGAGTGAGGACGCCCTAATAAGCAAAAACCAAATTCAACCCAATCACCAGAAAAATGTTGCCATTGTACATTTCTGCAAACCACAGATATGTTACATTTGTACTTTATGTAGCGGATACATTGAAAGTTTATGCTTCTAACAAGACCGTGATTAATTTGTGGTTTTGAAACATCATGTTTGACTTAAAATATCTTTGTTTGTAGCACAAAATCTGCTGTAAAAGCAGCAACGGGTCGCTCAAAACATCCCATTAGGCAGCACAAAACCTGCTGGAAAAGACGTGATGGGTCACTAAAAAAACATTAACATTTAAAGGCACAAAAGTTGCTGGAAAAGGGGTGAAGGGCCTCTGTAAAATAACCCATATGGCGGCACAAAACCGCTAGAAAAGCAGTGATGGGTCATTAAAAGACATCCACATTCAGAGGCACAAAAAAGCTGTTTGAAAAGTGCTATAGGGATACTAAAAAACATCCCATACTGTGGCATGAAATCCACTGGATAACTGGAATAGGTTGCTAAAAACATCTACAACTGACCTCACAAAAGCTGCTAGAAAAGCAGTGATGGGTCACTAAAAACATCCATGTTCAGAGGCACAAAAGCCAATAGAAAAACAGTGATAAGGTGCTAAAACAACATCCCATATGGTGGCATAAAAGCCACTAGTAAAACAGCGACGGAACACTAAAGAACATCCACATTCAGCAGCACAAAAGCTGCTAGAAAAGTGGTGATGGGTCACTAAATAACATTCATGTTCAGTGGCACAAAAGCCACCAGCAAAGCAGCAAAAAAACATGCTAAAAAACCACATATGAGGGCACAAAAGCTACTGGAAAAGCACTGACAAAATGCTAAAAAACAGCTATTAGACAAGTGGTGACAGGTTGCCAAAAAACATCCACATTCAACCTCACAAAAACTGCTAGAAAAGTGGTGAAAAACAAACATCCAGGTTCAACGGCACAAGGTGCTAAAAAAACATCTAATATGGTGACATGAAAGCCACTACATAAGGGGTGACAGATCACCATAAAAAACATTCAAATTTGGCAGCATTAAAGTTGCTAGAAAAGCAGTGATGGGTAACCAAAAAACATCCATGTGCAGAGGCACAAAAGCTGCTGGAAAAGCAGCAATGGGGCACTAAAAAACATCCCACACTGTGACATAAAAGCCCCTAGAAAAGTAGTGACAGGCCACTAAAAAACATTTACATTCGGCAGCACATAAGTAACTAGAAAAGCAGCAACGAGTTAATAAAAACACCTGACACTGTAGCACAAAAGCCACTAGAAAAGCAGGGACAGGTCCACATTTGGTGACATAACAGCCACAAGAAAAGAGGTGACAGGTTGCTGAAAAACATCCTAATTCAGCAGCACAAAAGCCACTAGAAAAGCAGAGACGAGTCACCGAAAAACATCCATGTTTGTCTGCACAAAATCCATTGGAAATACAGCCACTGGTTGGTAAGAAATGACTGATATTTTTGCTCTTGAACAGTGGTCTGCAGCTCGGCAGCTGTCTCACTTTGGTGTCGTACCATCCAGCCTAGCCTCTACCTGCTAATAACAAAGTCAGCCCATCTACCAGTTACTTTAAAAATGTTGATATGAAATGTATAAAATGTGGTTTGCAGAAATGTACTGTGCCAACATTTCTTACCAACCTTTCATTGTTTTCGGTTAGTGTCTAAATGTCTCTAACAATTTTAAGTCAGCATAATCCAACATAATAAGAAAAGCTGCACTCATTTGTTCATCTTAAACTGTTCCACACAGGAATGAGTAGCATCGAGAAATTTGTGGGCATTTCTTTCCCTGTGTTTTGGCTTCCAGTCTGTTTGCCCTGCGCTACGATTGGTGGAACAGGGTGGACCACAAGTGAGTCATAAAGAGGCAGCAGACAGACTTTGTGTTTGCTAATTGAATAAGCTCCTTTCAAAGACCCGTCTTTTTTGAGGGATGTATTCTCTTCTCGGCCTTCACTACCAGACAAAAAAAAAAAAAAAACAGGCCATGGCATTTGAAGTACCAAACAGCCACAAACCCCCCCGGGGTGCTTAGTTTAACTCATTACTAATGCAAGTGAAGAAAAGTAAAAGTTTGCCTGGATTACCATAGCGTCTCATCAGGCAGCACCTTTGGAGATAAGGCTGTGGAGAGGAGGGCTGATTAGGAATAGATTAACCTAGTTCCTCAAAGAGTCGCAGGTACCTCAGCTTCTTCCCAATTTGCAAAAATTTAACAAAGTTAAAACAACTGCACTGTGTCTATACTTTTTTTAGATTTACTTTGTAATCATTCTGTCACATCAGTGTGTTATCTGCTGGTGTACAGTAGTTTGTGCTTGTACGGTTGTGAATCAGACATGTTAACTGAAGTGAGCTAAATTCCTAAAATCTGATTGGAATTGTTTCACTTCAGCACATTAAAAGCTTACAAGGGGTCACAGTGACCCTTTATATGTGTGCGTAGAATTCTACATATACCACCAGTGGAATCAAATGAACTAAAAGCGCAGAAATATCATAAATTTGAGATTCATTATTAACCGTCTGTAAAAGTATAACCGTTCTATTAACCAAGGGCAACCTGCTAGCCTTTAAAAAAGTCAGTTTAATTTGTACTATCAGTCATTTTGTGAGAGTAGGTGATTTTTTTCTCTCTTATTTTTAGTGGTCGGATCTCATTTTGGGATGAAACGTAATTTCATATACAGTAAGCTCATGTTAGAGATGAGCCTATAAGCTCCGTGGCTGCCTCGTCAGCCCCACCTTAGGGACTATGTGTGACTTCTGAGCAGCAGAGAGGACGATGATGGTGATGGTGGTAGTAGTGATGAGCGGGATGAGGGCTGGCAGGCCCAGTAATAACCGTCAGCCACTGATGTGGTCCAGGCTCCCCGGCCGTTTGAAGCCAGGCGTGTGGGAGTGTGTCAGCCGAGGTGCAGGATGTGTGTGCGTGTGAGTGGTTAGTGATGAAGGGATGGATAGTGGTTTCTCTTGGATGGAATTGCAGCTCAGAGTGGAGGAGTTTTCAGCCAAAATCTGTGACTTAGAAAGATTCTGTGTGTTTGTGTGTGTTTCATACCGGCCTTACACTTAACGAGTTTTCAAGCGATTTCATTGCAGACAGATTTTCAGGAGTTTTTCCAGTGCTCCCATTGTCTCGATCTTTTGGTGTAAGGTGGTCATAAAACTCAGTTTGAGCTGTTTTAAGTCAGTCTTTTTCTTGTCTTGACATTCCGATAAAGTCAAACATGTTTGATATTATTGTACGTTTTTAGTCTCTACTCATGCAAATAGTGAAACTAAATTACGTAGGCTCGTTTGAGAGGAACTGTGCCTTGCCTGGAAAGTGGACGAGATCAGGCGGCTACAGCAGAAGCAAGTTTCAAAAGCCGCGGGGAAGTCAAACAGTCTCTGATGTTTAATACTTGATGAATGTATTTAGTTTCTCTGACTACTGAACTTCACATTAGTAACACAACATGTATTGTATTAACAGACAAATTAAGCCAAAATCTCTCCAATTCAACACAAATGAAAAGGTGATCTAAAACGTCATATTGCTGCGTCAACATCTAAATCAATCAGCTATTAGATCTAGTCAGAACTAGGCATTTCCCATCATGCCTTGGGTCTCCCAGTTGGTGGAGAGCGATTGCCGCCCCAATCTCACAAGATTATTGCAGTCCACTTTTGCATGAGGTCAGGGCAAGTCATGATGAAGTCAGACGCAAATGCAACCGGCATGCATTGTGCGGCGATCGCCGATGATCGAATCTCGAACGAACCTACTGTCAACAACCAATAGCAGTGCTTATTCTAGCACCAAACAGGGTAGACATTAAATATGAAGGGGACTCCAGGGAAGCGTAAGAACACGAGCAAGTCTTGTTTCTCTTCTATGTACGCAAATACAGTTTATCTGTATGGATTCTAATGATGCCGAATTGACAAGAATACTGTCGACATAAATTGCATTTTATCTTGTGTTTCTAGAGTTACGTGTTTTTTGGACACATACTGAAATGTTAAAATGTCATATTTCTTAAAGGGAGTTTGGCGTAATAATTTCGGGAATATTGTTAAATCTTTTCATCTTATAGTGTGTTGAAGGCATTACACGTGTCGTTGTCTTTGGCATACAATGTTCTGCTAAGTGTTTTGAATTGATTTGAATCAGTCGTTTGCAGTTTTCACCAATTTCTACCTTTTTTTTTAAAGAATCAGAAGCTTTAAACTTATTTTTCATCCTTGCTTTTATGTCCCTAGAAGTTTCTCACATGAAAACGTTGCTTACACCAGTTAAAGTAGTCCCTCTTGTGATTTTTTTGAATAATTAATTAAAGTGCACTGTGGAGTTTTTCTTGTAAACAAACAAAAGTTATGTCCTTGAGGTCTAACCAACAACTTTAATGCATTCCCCTCCTCATGAAACATTTACTGAATCCTTATAAATTCCAAATTGAAAAAAAAAAAAAATAAGCGTTTTAAATTAAACTTCACTTTACTAGCGATTAGTCTAATCAATAATTGTGAACAATGATGATGATGAAATGATAGCAAAGGTGACTGAGAGAGCTCACATTTTCATCTTCAGGACTGAACTTTAGAAAAGAAATGTCCTCATGCTCTCAAAATGCAGGAGTTGTTTGTCTACCTTGGGAGAAGTTGTTTGTATTAAACTTTATTGATCAGCCTGTCGTGAAGCAGGAGGAATAAAGCTGAATAAATTCCTCAAAATTGAGCTTCAAATGCGTAAAGGATCGTGCTGTTATGTGTGTCCTTGCCCTGCTCTCAGAATTTATGCTGTGTGTGACCTCTGATTTGAACCAAACAGTGGAGCTCTGTGCCTTTACTTTAGCACTTTAAACCCCCACAAAAATTCACAAGGTGCATAATATTCCTCCACTCACAAAACCTGCATCACTTCCTGCGATCTCATTCTTGCTGAAACACCATCACATACACTGTTAACAAACATCCTTGTTAATCCACAGTGAGGTTTAGCAGATAATACATCAGTGCAGACTCTGCAGTTTCTCTTTGCTTCTCTTTTCTTCTCAGGAAATAACACTCAGAAGTGTTTGTGCTACCCAGGTTGAGCTGCGTCTGTATGTTTGCCCCTTGTGCTGCTTAAACGTATAGCTCCATACTATAACATCATACACACCATTCATCAGGTGGACACTTGATATACTTTTCTTGCAATCTTGCCTCACAATGTGACTGTAGCTAACTGAGCTAAAGGCAGATAAGACAGTGTGCGTTAGCAAACAGCCTCTGTAATGTTTCCATACACCACTATCCAGTGAATAGAGCCGTGACCTTGCGGCACAACTTTGAACCTGCTCTGTTATACTCGTGTTGTGTTCGTGTCGTTTTGCTGATCCCTGCAGTAACCATGCCACCCACTCAGTCAGCCATTATGGCTCAAAACCCACAGGTTACAGCTTTTTCTGCTGTTTGAATGTATGTACTCTTTGCTCCTATTTCTAGGAGCTTATGGTCTATTTTCTAACAGAAATGAAAGTCGAGACTTTTGAAACAGATTTGGAGGTTATTAAAATCTTGTATCAGGTATCAGGTGTCACACTGACTATGTTTACATGCACTCTAAAATTCTACTGTTATTCTGAATATGACATAAAGGGTCATGTAAAAAGCATAGACTGTTTCGATATTCCAAATTAGGGCTTCTTCCAAATGAAACATTTACAGATGATGACATCTAGGATATGCTGGTATTATTTGTGTTTTAGGAGCATTCCTTTGACATATATAGCGTTTTAAACAAGCTAACCTGCCAGAAGTTTGCGAAAATGCCCAAAAGATAAGGCCACATTTCTGTTTTGAAGAAGAAACACACTTACTTTTAAACATCATCAAAGACTTGGATATTGAAAGTTTTCAGATCGATGCAAATATCCTATACTGACACTATAAATACTGACACTGCCTTATATGCAGTGCCCTCCATACTGTTGGCAAAGGGTGCCGTCATCCATAGGGGGCGCTACAAAGGGGGGACAAAAAAAATCTAAATGTTTACCTTTTACTGTTTTTTACTAATACTATTACTACCCTTATTTTGAAATATGATATAAGGCCACAGCAAAATAACTACACAACAAAGCCTACTAAATAATATAGAGGCCTGTTTTTCTGGGTTCCTGCCACCCTGTGGCCCCTTCCACAGTTTGAACCCCTGAAACATGCTGTATCGTCAAAATGACTAAAGCTCTCTGGTGCCCACTCAACTACCACAACTACTGAGAGGAGTGGATGTGCAGAGAAAGACCATGAAATCAGCAGAAGGAGCGCTAGTTAAGTTAGCAGTTAGCTGTTAGCTGTTAGCAACTAGTTATCATTACCTTAAGCTCACAGAGCTTGCATTGATTTAAACTGTGATGCATTCAAGCTCTGTTCAGTAAAAATGATTATTGGGCAAAGGTGAATTCTAAAATTCTCATGATGCATTCAATGTAATCTCGTAAAATGTAGCTTTTGGTGGAAAACTTGCCGGTGCACCAGGGGGAGGCTCGCACAGGGCACCAAAATCACTAGGGCTGCCACTGCGTAACTGTTACAGTAAGAATTATGTAATGAAAGTTTACATTTCTCATCATGAAAGAAGAAAATGTTATTATATTTGTTTACCTAATTGTACCAAAAATGTACCAAACCATGACCCCAAATCCAAGGTGCACACTGAACTATGAATTTTGTGGACCATCATGCATCTAGTCTACTTTTTTTCTGATTTCCCTATATAGTAGTTTTTATTGGTTGTGGCGGGGTCCGCCATTCCTGCACCAGATTGAAACAGCCTACCTAGTCACGAGGGATTCACAGGAAACTGATGCATGTATGTGTTATGTGTTACGGCTAATGCAAATGGAAAAAACGGGTCAAAAGTTTATAGCAGACAAGACAAGGCAGGAGAAGAGGCCTGATGGTAAAATGAGACAGTTTGAGTCTGTCTGCAACAGCAGGACAGAAACATGATAAGAGAGCAGACGCAGAGAGAATAAAAGCCCGAGAAGAGGCAGCAATGTGAAGGAGGAGAGATGAAGTGAGAAATGAGAACAAGCACAGCTCAATATGTCAGCGAGAATAAGCGAGGAGGTAACTGTCTGCCTTCGTCTCTCACTTCATGGATGGATCAGAAATGGGCTCTGCAGCCAAAACCGGCGCCGCGCACATGCCCACACGCTCGCACGTCTCCCCTGCTCGTACCTGTCCCGCGTTCACCGCCGTGGCTTTCTAAAAACGCAAGGATGCTCCGTCATTGTTACCAAACTGTGTTCCAGGGAGAATGGTGTGAGACAGGATTAAGTTGTAATTCAATTTAGGGAGATTAAATTCAGTTTCAGCTTGAAAAGCGACTTGAAGGGATACGCCAGCAGCAAAACTGGGTTATGCAGCTAAGGAGTTTTTTTTCATTATTATTCAATGCATATGTACACACACACACACACAAGCTTCATGGAGCTAGCACACACTCACACTCGAGCACAGAATGTATTTACACACAAATGCACACAGACAAAGACATAAAATGCACACACTCCATCTGTATTTGAAGTGGACCGAGACCAAAGAGGGAAGAAAAATCATCACGGCCTGTAAAAGCTGCCGACTCAAGTCTTTCCTTATTGCTCATTATCTATTAGTTATAAAGACATGGGTGTCATCAAAGTGAATGAGGAAACTGACCCTCTAGTGAAGCACTGAGGCATCGGAGTCTGGAAGCTGGACTGCTGAGGGCATGAAAATCCCCAAGAAGTGTTCTACGCAGTAATATTGCCAAAAGCTCACTTGTTCTTTTCTTCCTATTGTTCTCTTTTTCTCTGTTGGCTGCTCTCTCCTGGTCTTCCCTCTGTTGCATTCATCTGCTCTGCAACTCGTCTTCCTCAGTCTGTCTTTGTCATTCTTGCTGCTTTTCTGATGAGTTCATAAGTCAAATTTTAAAACCGTTCTCAGCAGAGAAACGACAGCACCGGTCGAGACTTGGTGACTTTCAGCTGTGACTCGTGATAGTCTAAAATCAAAATCGATGCAGCAGAATTACACATATTGTCTTTTTTATTGCACGCATTCCTCTTCCTTGTCAAAATCTGACGCCCACATTACCCACAATGCATGTCTATGCCAGCCATTCACTTGGAGATTCAGGTGTGTCGTGCTTGTAACATCATGAGCGTTTAGCTTCAAGCTGCTAGCCTCAAGCAGAGATGAGGAGCGTGCCACAGAGGTCTAATAAGCTCACTTCTGTCTAACTCACCCCCTGACAGTGACTGACCTGATACAAGAGTCTTTTTTATTTAACCAGTGTGCACATCATGCTGCTGTACAAATTGAGTAAGAAGCTTTTTTTTTTATGCAGATTAAAGTTTTTCATCAAGGAGAATTTTGACAGAATACATTTTGTGTAAGCTGTGACACTTGACAAGATGGCCTGATATATAAAACCTTTAAGGAGCTCATATAACTGTTGACTTTGAGGTGTCCTTCTATATGATTTAATGGCCACCTGCAAGCCAATCAAAATGGTTCCCAGGAAAGTAAAAAGTTTCAAAATAAAACCGCCCTTTTGATTTTGATATGAATTCCCAGCCAGCATTTGTATGTGGGGCCCATGTGGGATTGTCCATGGGTTCCATATCGGCCCCATGCCAGTTGCCCACATCAATGGCTTTACCCAAGTGGGCCCCACATGGCTATGCTAGGGCTACCTGGGTACCAAGTGGATATGGGCCCAATATATCTTGGGTAAATCTACACAGATATGGCCAATATGGAACCCATGGACAATCCCAAAGGGGACCCATTATTGCAACCCATCTACCTCCCACATGCTGGCTGGGAATGGTTAAGTTTAGGAAATGAAAGCCACTTAGAGAGAGGATCGGAGAGGCAAAACTGTCATGGTTCTACAGAAATCAAGGTTGGCATTTAGTAAAAGGAAGGGTTTGAACCCAAGGCGAGAGTTAGCGATGAAGGTCAAGAACCAGTTCCGAATTGTCCGATCCATCACTATCGGTTCCTTTTTTCAATGCTGGCATGCTTCTCTGACAGTTGCATAGTTGCAAACAATGTCAAACAAAGGAAGAGTCATGGCAGACAGGAAAAAAAGGTCCAAAGTGTGGCTTTATTTCAAGAAAAAGTATGATAGTAATGCTGCTTGTCAAACTATAAAACTGTCAAACTATACTTACATTTTGTTTAGTCACAAAAAGTCTTCACATGGGATTTATATGTTGATATCTGCAGGGACAGATAAGTAGACACTATTCATCAACTTATATCACATGAATATGACAGCAGCGAGAGTTGACCGTTTCCATGGCAATGAGTAAAACGATTTTGAGGGCTGTCTATCAGCTGCTGGCAGTCTCTGCCCTCGCAGACTTTACGTGATTGATGACAGTAAACATGTCACACTACATACAGTTGAAGTCAGAGGGTGGACATTTAGATTCAGCCTTTTGTAAAAGAACAGTAGCATCCAGTGTTGCCAACCTCGTGTACTTATTTGCATATCAGTGACATCACCGTGCATTAATGAAAGAGTTAGACTTTGCAACATTAGATTGAGTACAAATGTTCTCCGCCAAATGATTGAATGACATGAGAGCTATGGCACTTATACTGTACCGCACCATCTTCTTGCACTTCCAAGCTTCAACGTAACCATAAAAACTCACTATAGCAGAGCTCCCATGGCGAGCAGCGTCTCTTCTTCTCCGACCTGCGCCACACCTACTGCACACAGAGCCAAGTCAAATGCATGGGAATTAATGACTTTATATTTACTTTTTTTACCCGAATAGTCTGACTAAGTTTGACTAAATTTGTCTCTGGTCAATTTTTAGAACAACCCATTCCTACTCAGAAGTCGTCGAGATCCGGCTCTTGGTTGCTGTCCTGCTCTAAACTTGTGCCTCATCAGGCACTGACAAAAAAAGCCATCCTTTAACGTCGGCATGATGCGCCTCCGGTTGCGGTTTTAGTTCAACGGCACTCTGCATTGTAAGGGGGAAACGTGGCGAGACAAGGACAAAAGTGAAGGTGGTGGAAGGGTCAAACAAACATTGACTTTAACCCGGGAGAGCGATGTTCTTGTCCTGTAAGATTCTAAAGCCGAACCCTGTTCTTTTTTCGTCAGGGTGTTAGAGGAAACACAAAATGTCAATTTGCGGTGTTGTACCAACATAGTGCTTTTATTTTGAAACAGACCTTCTGTAAACGTTAAATTTCTTGTAAAAACGAAGTATATTTTGAGCTTGAGACGGCATCCGAGAACGTCAACAACGAACGCACCCAGTACCTTTCACGTCGTATCTGGACATGAGAAGTCCATGACCAAATGTTGATATTTGATGAGGTCGGAGTGAGAATGTGTTGTTAGAAATGAAGTTGCTATGACGGTGTAGAAAGGAAGTTGCCAAGTTAGCGCCACGTGTGCAGGCTTAGCTTTTTTTCCAGTTCTCCTTGTATCCATTTCATCCATCAGACTGTTGCTATACTGTGTTTTAGACTCAAAGTTAATACAACGGTTGATGCTGAAGTCCTGTGTCGGCCTTGAAAGAATAAAACAGGATCTATAATAGCATTGTTATCAACAAAAACGTACCCATTACTAGCCGTAGCGAGATGACAGTCATTATTCTGTTGTAATGCCCTTTAATGTCTATAATAGGTTTTACTCCTTTGTAGTCTATCCGTGTTTATTATTATATCATGAGCAAGCTGCCTCACCTGTCTTTATCTCTGCCTACTGTCCTGATTGGCAGATATCTGCTCCTCCTCTGTACACACACACACACAGGCTCAGACAGGCACACATAAGCGCTGTCAAGTGGACATGGCCCTGTGTCACCCGGTGCATTAACGGGGAAAAAGGCAACGGCTCAATACTTACGTCGTCCACCGCTGAGCCTGAGAGAGAGCAAAGAATGGAGGGAGGGCTGAGACAGAGAAATAGATGGCTAAGGGCAGAGAAAAAGAAATTAGGAGAAGAGAGGGAGAGAAAGAGGTAGAGCAGATGGATCTAGACACTTTCAAAATGAGCCCAGAGAAAAGAGCATTTACAGTAGAGCGTGTCGATATGAATGCTAATGCTCCTGGACGTCATTCCCACTCTCGCAAATACGAGACTGTGTCTCTCTTTCTATCTCTGTCTCTCCCTCCCTCTTTCTCTTTCAATTCTATTTTCCTTGCCTTGCTTTACCTTGCTTACTCACCCTGAATGAGTGCCATTTCTCTCTTTGTCTGTGTGTGTGTGTGTGTGTGTGTGTGTGTGTGTGTGTGTGTGTGTGTGTGTGTGTGTGTGTGCTGCCGGCTGATATTGGCTTTTCAGAGTTGTTTTCCCCTCACTTTTCACCTCTCCCCTCTGATCTTTTATCACCGCACACGGACGTAAACACACGCACACACCTGAGAGGAGGTTTCAATAACAGATTATTACAGACGCCCACTAACCTTTCATCTCCACACACGCTAAAAGATCCGCCACGCACACACAAACTAGTTCATCGATCTGAACAATTTCAGATCCTCGCAGACTTCCTTTGAGTTTGTAGCCGCTCTTAAATCATTTCATCTAATAACTCATCTGTGTGTGGTCAGCAAATCTCATTTATCACCATAGCTCGGGTCCCCTTACTGCCATTCTGTCCCACAGAGCCTGTACCCGCAGCAATATGGAGGATCACAGAGGAGAGGAAGTGCGCTCATCTTTGCAGAGCCAACGATCCATAAAGCAATATGGGAGTTTATGAGCTCTCAATGTTGTTCAATATAGGAGCAAGTTCAACTATGCAATAGTCCATTGGTTTTTTTCCTCATTCTTTGTGAAATTCTTTTACTTGGATGTAGAGAATTTGACTTTTGGCTTATTAAAAACGTACAGCAGATGTATTTAAAGGAGCACTTAGGGAGGTTTAGTGGTGTCTAGCAGCGTGGATCGCAGATGTCAACCAGCGAAACTTCTTCTGATCTGAAGGTTTTTACCAGGAGCTGAATTATCCACAGAGGATTCCTTCTCTTCAAACAAACACAGCAGATGTTAAACTGGTAGAAACACTGAATAAAACAGTTTAAAGTTTCACATCAGTGTTTCTTTGCAGCTGTTTGGCACATCACAGACAGGCCGGTCGCCCAGCATCTGCTATGTGTGCTCACCTTATTCTAGATCTAGATGTTCAGGAGGTTTTAACCGGGAGCCAAATTCGCAAATCAGCAGAGGTCTCTTATTCTCCAAATCAAACTGTTATTTAAAGTGGTAAAAAAAAATATGGAATAAAGCCCTTTTATGTGACAAATCAGTGTAATTTCTGACACTGTTTGGCATGTCGGACACACGCTATTAGCCTGGCACCTGCTAGTCTGTGCTCACCATTTTTCTCTGGTCATTGATCCAGACGCTCAGACAGAGCCAAAAGAGGCCACAGAGGTCTTCTTCTCCAAAACAAATAGACCAGATGATTAAAACTGGTTAAAAAAAAATCTGTTTTTTTGTAATGCTGCTGTCACAGAGGGGCTTCTAACTACAGTGGGCGATGTGAAAGTGTGAGTGGCCCTATCTAGAGCCACTGTTTTGTCTGTCCTTTCTGGGCTACCGTAGAAACATGACGGTGCAACATGACTATCTTCATGAAAGAGGCCCTGCTCCCTATGTAGATTTAAACAGCTCATTCTAAGGTAATGAAAACACAGCTATTCTTATTTTCGGGTGATTATACACTAAAGAGAACATACTTATGATATTATTTTATTTAATTTTTGCCATCATGACTTATGTTGGTAGAAATTTGTATTTATAGCTACGTTGTCATTATAAAAAATAGGAACTGTTGTGTTTTTGTGACCCTAGAATTAACAGAATCTACATAGGGAGCGGGTCCCTGTCTACAGAGTCCGCCATGCTGTTATGAAGTAGGTCAGACTGGACAAACCAAACACCTGCTCTAAATGGGGCCATTTACCTTTTTTGAATTTTTGCAGTTTTTGCGTTTTTGTGTAGGCCACCGTAGTTCTTCTAAACACTTGACACCCTGGAGAAGTTTCGGCACTGTATCCTCACCTCTAGATCCCACTAAATCCTACACTCTTGACCTTTAGATCATTAAAATAGTTTGTGTTTCTTTTTCCATTGACTGATTATTACAGATTTAATTTATTCCAAGTAAGAAAAACAATACTTTTCAGTACAATACAGAGCTGGGAAGCAGATTAATCTGCAGGCTTGTGCAGCCAGACTGGCCTCGGTTGTATATGTGGCGTGTTTCAGATAGTGACTCACATTTTGCGCCGCCTTTCGCACTTTAAGCAAAATATGTGATATCATTTTTGATAAGCAGAAACCTATCTTCCTAAAGAGGAGCACCGTTGAGGCAACCAGGATGACACATTCAGAGACATATTCGGCATATTTGGAGAATGCTGGGAACTCCCTGAGAAGAACTGCCCACTTGGGAGCTTTCTCGAGAACTCCATACCTTCAGTGACATTTTTTCTGTTTGATGTATTGTAAGCCAGCCAGCAGTTGTTATAGAAACATCTCTTTAGCTCCGACAGGTTAGTAATTCCATTGTCGCATATGTGCTCAGGAAAACCTGGACGTCAGTACTCTCCCAGCACAAGAGGAACCATGACTCAGCCAGCATTTGTATGTGGGGCCCATGTGGGAAGTAGATGGGTTGAAAAATGGGCCCCATGTGGGATTGTCAATGGGTTCCATATCGGCCCCATGCCCCACATCAATGGCTTTACCCAAGTGGGTCCCACATGGTATTGCTAGGGCTACCTGGGTACCAAGTGGATATGGGCCAAAATATCTTGGGTAAATCCACACATGCGGGCAAACGGCATGGGGCCGATATGGAACCCATGGACAATCCCAAATGGGGCCCATTTTTGCAACCTATGTACTTCCCACATGGGACCCACATACAAATGCTGGCTGGGTGATGGTACTGACTGCACCATAGGAGCTAAAAAAGTCCCTCAAAATAGTGTTCTAAGAACTATGATCATTTCTAGCTCTTGTGATGTGGACACAACAAAAAGAAGGGCTCTCAGAACTAAGTTTTTGGAATGATGAAAAAGTTCCTCTGGTCCGAAAATGCCCATTGATGCTACACCATGAGCTCATCTCTCTGTCCGTTGCTCAGTGCACATCACATGTTTTGTGACTGTGATTAGCTGTAAGTCTATCTCATTGTGCCCAGAGGCATTTTTGCCCACTAGTCATTGATAACACTCCTTTAGAAATCGAGAAGATTTTTCCAGATGAACTTGCATTTGTGATTTTGGTCTGGCAATGTCAGGCTCATGCAACAGTAAAGAATGGAGGAAAAACATATAGTAACTAAAATAAGGAACAAATAATAACACTTAAAAACTGTTTCAGTTCTTAAAATGCTCCAGACTGTATGTCTCAAAAACATTTATTGTGAAGAAGCTGCACAGACTGCGCACAGACAATTACATGAGCTGTGAGAGTGGAGTAGTTTGAGACTGGAAAGAAATACAGAACTGCTGAAGGATAATAATGAAAATACCGGTGGAGTCGCCCATGAGTTTTTCACAAGGACCAAAACACTTTCAGATAAAGTACAGAATGAAGCGATGTAAACACTTCAGCAGTAAAGAAAACCTAGTTCAAAATGAACTAAAGTTGTACACCGAGGCATTCAGTGTTGCCGTTGCATTTCTAGACAGTTATTACTGGCAGAACAACGAGAGGTAACTCTAGTGGAAAATGCAATTATAGGTCAATTTAAGTGTTTTAACAAATGACTAATAATGTGTTTTTATTTAAAGAACAGTGACACGTCCAGTCAGACTACATGTCTTACAGGGTATAACGTTCCCCCTGCTACCCTTGAAAGACCAAACCAGTCGATGCTGGCGAAAAATGAAATCCAGATTTAAAAGTTAGACCCATTCAAAGTTGAACCGCCGACAAACTTTAATGAGCAGCTTAATTACATTGAGCCAAACTCCATTCCGGTGCCTACCGCACACAAACCTCCAGTCGTGCCCGTGGTAACGTAGCGATGGCGCCAGCTGAACGCAGCAGATGGTAGCAGGACTGAGGCTGGGGAGGCTGATGGACTGACTGACTGGTGGAAAGGCTGGCAGGGATGAAAAGAGCGCTTCATGGATGGAAATCGGAGGAACTAATTACAGTGGTAGCTGCTGCATTAGTCGATAGCCATGCATTTATCATTAGGGCTGTGGATAAACACAATCGCTTAGACGATTCATATGTTTTAATGCGGGCTGAAGAGCAGATCAAACGTTTCCTTGTACCATCTTTGTCCTTTTTGGCATTACAGTTCATCTGTTTATGTATTTCTCAAGCATATAATGACAAACTTTTAAAGGGTAACTATGCTATTTTTCAACCTGGACCCTATTTTCCATTGTTTTTGTTTCTGAATGACTAATCGAGACAACACATTTTGAAACTGGTCCAATGTTGAGAGAGAGCGCTGCAGCCGGCAGCAGCAAAAAAGGCTGCACTGTAACCATATGGGGCATTTGTGCACCATCAATTTATGCCTTCTTAAAGTGTTTGTTTTTGCCACTGAAAGCCTCGGATTGTTTTTCCAAAGCCCAGTTTAGACCAATGATCCACAAGAAGATGAAACGTGCAGAGAAAAGTGAACCGGCCGTCTGAGCTCGACTCTGGTTGGCTGATGGCGTCACCTGCAACTCAGCTGGTCGAATCGCCGGTGGCTGGTTCGTCACCTGTTTCAGCAGTCAGTCGGCTTGTTGTGAAGTCCGCTAGTCATGCGGGAATGACCGCAGATTCGCTTGCTGAGGCAGGTGCTCCGACCCTGCCGAGGCCTCTGTTTCCATCCCACAGTGTGCCAGTGTTGGACTGTGTCGGACAGTGTCACTGCTGCTTGCTGTATGTGCTGGCTCTATATTTGCTTAAATTACTCTTTTTTTGAATGTAGTTTGGTGGGTTTGGCAATAGTGATTTCAGGGCAGTTTCTAGATGGATAAAAGGGATCTTACTCTTTAACAAGAGGGTCTATCTCTGTAGGAATCCTTTCCATAATGTTGTCAGACACTGAGAGTATCCTTTAACTTAATTAATTTAACCCATATTTAACCAGGTAAGTCCAGTTGAGATGAATGATTTCTTTTACAAGGGAGACCTGGCCAAGACAGCAGCATACCAGAAAGTTACAGCCAAACAACAACACAATAAAAAGCATAAAAGATATACAGTAACATACAGAAGCACAATGACAATAACCAGCAGATTAATTCATCCCTGTACTTATGAAAGCTTTAAAATCAGGCAGAGAGACCAGTTCACGTAGTTTCAACTCTTTTTAGGGATGGTATTATTATTATAAAAAATTCTTAATCCACTCACATTTTTCAGTGACACATAACAGCAACTTTCTGGCTTCACTCCTGCTTCGCAAAGCCATGTAGAGCAGCATTAGCAAGTTGTATAATTTTTTGGATCCTCCAATTGCTGCATTGATGAGTGAAACTGTGTAAACATGTGCTGTAGCTGTCAGTGGCATTAGTGTGGATTGGTAAAAGCATGTTTGCCAGAGGGTGCTGGAAGTGATCAAAGATCTGGGAGACAGGTGTGTGTTTCCGCGTTTGCGTGGTTGTTGTTGTTGTGTGTGTTGGCGAAACTCTACTCCTCTCTAATTACCTGGCCTTCCCAAACACCAATAGAGCTGTTTCTCCTCACTCTAATATCTTCAAAGTCTTGTAATCTCGTCAGCCGAGTAAAGTCTCCAAGTGAAACCCTCTGTAAAGGTCAACCAATGTAATTTGAATATCTTTGATTAAACGGTGTGCCGGTGCCAGACCCAGACTGTAGGTCACTGCCTCAGAGAAATGATATCCACCCTTCTCACCCCACTTGTCCCTCCCCAAGTCTCAACTCTCGCAGCTCCCTCATTGTCAAGGGTCACGTCTGCACTCTTTCTCGCAATTTACATAATCTCCCGACCCATTCTTTCTCTACCACTTTTCCCTCTGTCCTCCAATCCTTCCCTTTCTTTCCTTCTCCTCCTCTGTTTGTATCTCGCAGTCACACAATGTATAGTTTTAATCCTGAAATCCCCTATCCTGAATGTCTCTTTTCTGCCCTCCTCCTCTCAGTCTCCATTCATTATCTCTCTGATTCTAACACTGTTCAGAGACTGTGCTACACAGCAGCCACTGAACCATGCGCCTACAGTCTGGTGTTTTAGTTTAAACCTCAGTAAGTGCAGTCAAAGAAGCAGAGTTTCCCTGGCAAAATAGCCCCAGGGAAAATAGATGTGTCTTACATCAATTCTACCAGTGAAAAATAGTGTAATTTAACTTATTTAGGTTAGCTGGTTGGCTGACCTTTAAGTATTAAGCAGCCACAGTGTGGTAGCTTACTGTATGTGATCAAGTTAGCTGGCCTGATGGCATTTTAAGATAATCATGGTCAGTTCATTATACTTTGTATTCAAGGCGCCTTCCTGGAATTATAATTACATATTCTGAAAATCTGTTCTTTGGCTCTGCCCATTGAGGTTGAACTCTTTTTCAAAGACAGTTCATCCCAGAATCAAAAATACATGTTTCTCCTCTTACCTGTAGCGCTATTGATCAGTTAAACACATATCTTCATATGAATGTGGATGAAAACGTACAACAGCTAACACAGACATAAGCTAGGTTTCCATCCAAATGTCTCGAAATTTTTGAGCGAATTTAGTGAAAATGCGCAAAAAGAAAATGCGACTTTAGGCCCGTTTCCATTTGTTATTATTTTGCGATTATTGAGAGGAGAGTGCGCCATGAGATGACGTCATCAGAGAGCGTCTCTCTGCCACAAAACACACACTCGGCTGACAGTCAACAACTGATCATGGACAGATTCCTGATCGACCTGTCGGCGTTTGGAAGAACTCTGGTCAAACATATCTTACTCTATCGTCCGCCGCCATTTTTTTTGTGACCACAACGTATACGTGTGACGTGGTATCCGGTCCAGTCATCGTTTATCTGCAAAACCTGTTTCCATAGCAAAAAGTTGTACTTTCCTTTTATCGATACGCAGACAACTCCACCCCCTCCAAACATAAAAACTTTTTTGCTAATTTTCGGCCTTTTTTCGAATTTCTAGCGTTTCCATTAATGTTTATTTTCGCTATTTTTGAAAATTGGAATAAGAATAGGTGGATGGAAACCCTATTATAGCCAATAGGTTCTGACATTGCACTTTGGCCCCACACGGACTGTTTACCTACCATTTAAACAACAGAAACTTTGCTTGTCCCCTAACCCTTGGTTTCTGCACACTTATGCACATATCTGTTTACAGAGATTACCTACATGGAGCTGCTCACAACAAGGTGTGTGGATTACTTTGAGTAACCAGGTCATGATTTCTGGAGAGAGACATTGCTGTTTTTCAAATGTTCAAAAGTATTCTTTAGTGCTTTGATCACCACAAGCCGAGTGCCATCTAGTTCCATTATATTTGAGAGAGGGCAGACATTTTTACAGCCTATATCACCAACACATGGCACCTGATTTTGGGGTGAACTGTCCCTTTAATTTGCTTACTCGTTCTAGACGACAAATTGCTCTTAAGTGACAATATTTTTCTGTCTGCAGTTTGTCCCGGCACAGAGAACAAGCTGAGCACCCTGTCTGACCTGGACCAGCAGTACCGCACCCTTAAGAAGCTCTACGAGAACTGTGAAGTGGTCATGGGTAATCTGGAGATCACCAGCATCGATCGAAACCGCAACCTCTCCTTCCTCAAGGTACGAACACTGAACCAGCAGGCGCTCACAGTATCAGTCTGTATCTCTGTGTGCAGACAGAGAGACAAAAGCTGCCTGTTTAACACTGTGGAGACAAAGAGTGTGGCTCAGGACCATGGACAGAGACAGAGTGAAAAACTAAGGCTGAGTGTTGTAGTGGGAAACAGGGCTGGGATGTTTTAGCACCATGGACAGAGACACACACAGATAAATAGGACATTTCAGCCTCTCATTACAGTTACACAGAAACAGGTATGGAAAGTATCAGAACTAAGCTTAGAGACAGGAAAGTTTCAGCTGAAGTTGCTGGCTTTGCACATTTTTCTATCTCTGAACCCCCTGCTGTTTCTTCCACTAGACAGTGACTAGCATGCTAAGTTGGAAGACATAAAGTGTAAATAAGACAGTTGCTTTTCTCTTAATCTGTTGCCAATGTCTCTTTAAGCTCAGCCAAGCACATCATGAAGTTATCTCTGTTTTGAAAACACGGAGATGAAATTGACGGAGATCTCCAGTCTCACTAATACAGCAGATAAGTGGATTTGAATTTAAAGACAGTATATTGCTTCCTGTTGTAGAGGTTTTTTCCCCAACAGAGAGTGGGATGTGGCTAACACTTGGACGTCAAGGTCAACATGATTAGCATGGATAGGGATAGCGGCCACTTTGAAATAAGTTAGGAGTTGGAGGACTCTAACTACCTCTGCATGAAACCGTTAGCTTATTTAACTTACAGTTAATATGGGCGACTAGTTTGTTTGCTAGTTACTATAATGCCAACAACAAGTTAATAAAATGTCTTAATTTTAAGTGAATGTTTTCTGTTAATTTATAATTATCTTTGATAACAAAATTAGCCATACTGTTTATCAGGCACTTCTTCTTTGAGGTCTTGATCACCCTGTCAGCATTTGTTTTTCCAGTCGCTTAGTAACCTTATCCTATACATAGCATACTGTAGATGTTAACCTACCCACATTACACAAATTTTGTGAAGACGTAAAAGTTTCATAGCTATGTTCTGGCCCCAAAACCTGAAAAAGCAATCTCACACAATCCCAAAATACAAGCTCACTGTCTTGTTTTGCCTATGAATCCACCAACTCTACACCATACGTGTACTACAAGCAGTGTTGTAGTCAAGACCACTTGAATCAAGACCAAGTCATGACTAAAACCAGAGTATAGCAAGACAGAGACATGACCAAGACTTTGAAGGGGTGAGACCAAGACCATGACCAGACAACCCTTAGTATAAAATGTGGAACAAGCAGGAACTTCTTCTTCCTCATTTAGCTCTTGTATTGTTTTATATACGTGTGTAGATGTGTAAGTTCACCACTAGAAAAGGTATTACAGAGGTGAAGCTTATGTATTGGAATTTTCTTTTTACGTTCTATGTGCTAACAAATACAAACAAACACAAAGGAGATGAAATCAATGGAACCATCTTCAGTCAATACTCCTTTTTTGCACAGTAGGCAACTTGGTGATATGCCCTCAGTCCTGAGTCCTCTTCATCTGACACCAAGACAAGACTGAGTGAAAATGCAGTCGAGTCCGAGACAAGACTGAAACCTATAAAAAAGTCATCTTGACACCAAGACATCATTACATACAGTGTCATGGATATGTTTGCTAAGTTATTAAACTCTCAAATGTTGGATTAGTCCTTTAAGAGACAATAGTCGGCCATTTTTTCCATTTGCATTCAAGCCAGCTGATGCTGCTGGATCTCTTATCTGTAGCCAGCGATGAGTTCAGCATCTTATTCAGAGAGCTCATGGATATTGATTGAAGGCCCTTTGCCAGCACAGTACAACACCATACAGTACAATGGGACTAATGATAAGAGGTACACCTAGGAATTACTGTGGGAGAAATGTCTGAGAGACACTGCAGGCAAATGAGCAGCACTCTGAATGTAAAGTGCCATCTCCATTCCTCCTGAACACAGAGCTCTCTCGGGTCTGTGGCTGCTCTCTGAGTGTGTGTCTCCAGGTTTGTGTGTGTGTGTGTGTGTCGGTCATCACCGGGACAGTGCTTTAAAATTCACTTGCGCTATGGCGTGGTGTGCATTTACTGTACGTGCCACCAGGCGCCAGCCCTCCCCCTTGCTGTTTAATGAAGTGAGGTGTAGTCTAATTACTGGGCCAGCGCTATCAAATGAATACCATAAACAGTCCCATTAGGCCTAGCATCATTAGGGAAACAATTAGGCATCTGGGGGATTGTTAAGTGGATGTGAGTGGGGTGGAAGAGGGTGAGCGGGTGAGGGAGGTGGGGGTCAGGATTTGGGAAGTTATGTGGTTGCCATGGAAACTCTGTAGCAGTCACGCTATTGGTTGCGAGAAATCAGAGACCCCACCCTTATTGTGAAGCTGGAAGTGCAACACTGTGAGGATGTGGTGTGTTTCACTTTCTCAGACAGTCCCTTTAGCTTTGCTTTATTTTAAAACTTAATTCATATCAGAGCAACTTACATCCCCACTGACTTTCATATGTTTTCATTTAACCCTTACCTAAACCCACAGGGCCCACCAGGGGCCCTTGGGACCCCTGTCAGCCAACTCAGATTGCCTTATAATACATTTTACGCTTGGGACCCTTTCAAATGCATCTTAAGCCTGGGTCCCCTAGCGGCTCATGGGGCCCCGAGTTACTATATTATGTGTGTCATAACAACACTCTGGGTACCTACTGAGAGTATGGATCTGGGGGCCTCTAGGGGCCCCTGTGGCTCCTCATGTTCCCTCAGCATCCCTGGTAGATATTTCAGGTTGCTGTGAAATGCATCTTGGATTTGGGGTCCCTAGGGGTCCCTGTGGCCCTAACTTAGATAATTAAGGGTCTCATTGTGACACTCTGGGTGCCTACTGACAGTTTGTATCTAGAGGTCTCTAGGGGCCCCTGCTGCTCACTGTGTTCTCTTGGCACCCCTGGCAGATATTTCAGATTGTCATGAAATGCATCTCAAGTTTGGCGCCACTAGAGGCCATTTTTGGGGGCCCATCTGGGGCAATTGGGACCCTTTGAGAATGCATCTTAAGCATGGGTCCCCTAGCAGCTCATGGGGCCCTAGGTTACTATATTAAGGGTCTAATAGTGACACTCTGGGTGCCTATCGAGAGAATAGATCTGGGGGCCTTTAGAAGCCCCTGCAGCACACGATGTTCCCTTAGCACCCTTTGTACATTTTTCAGATTGCTGTGAAATGCTTCTCAAATTTGGGGTCCCTAGAGTGCCATTGTCGGGGGCCCACCTGGGGTTACTGGGACTCCTTGAAATGCATCTTAAACCTGGGGCTTCTAGGGATCCCTGGGGCCCCAAGTTAGTACATTAAGGGTCTCATAGTGACACTCTGGGTTCCTACTGACAGAATGGATCTGGGGGCTTCTAGGGGCCCCTGTGGCTCACCGTGTTCCTTTGGCAACCCTGGTAGATAATTCAGATTGCTGTGAAATGCACCTTAAATTCAGGGCCCACCTAGGGCAATTGGGACCCCTCAAAATGCATCTTAAACCTAGGGCTTCTAGACACCTTCTAGGCAAGTTAGTTTCATAAGGTTCTCATAGTGACGGTCTGGGTGCCTAATGAGAGTAAGGATCTAAGGTGCTCCAGGGGCCCCCGCAGCTCGCCCTGTTGCCTTTGCACCCCGGTAGATATTTTAGATTGCTGTGAAATGCATCTCACATTTTGGGCTCCAAGGGGGGGCATTTCTGGGGGCCCACTTGAGGTGTTTAAAACCCCTTACAACCCATCTTAAGCCTGGATCTGGGGGACTCTAGGGGCCCCTGCAGCTCACCATGTTCCCTTGGCTCCCCTGGTAGATATTTCAGATTGCAGTGAAATGCATCTTAAATTTGGGGCTTCTAGGGCCCTATGGGGCCCCAGGTAAATATATTAAGGGTCTTATAGTGGCGCTCTGGGTGCCTACTGAGAGTATGGATCCATTGGTCTGGTCTAGCGCCTCCATATGGCCAAAAACAGCCATAGCAGTCTAATTAGCAGTTTGGGCCTGGATGCTGGGTTGTACAGATTTCCTGAGATGTTGGACGCGTTGATGTCAGCCACCCCAAAAGTGTTGTTGGGTTTCACAGACGTATAAGTGTGACAAAAGACCCAACTTCTCCCTCTGAACCCGTTACCGGTTATTTTGACGATTGTATTATCTGCAGCTGAACACGGCAAACAGTGGGTCATGTAAAGTTCAGTGTTAGCATGCACACATATCAACCACACCACGTACACTCATACATTCTGAGCTGCAGGCTGGCTGAGAATGACCAAGGTGATGTGATGCACTTGGACTTTCCATACATAAACAGCAGCCTGCGAGGTGAGGACATATGGACGAGTAGATGGACAGCGTTTAGATTGAGGGAAGGATAGAGAAAGAGAAAGAGGAGGGGGTGAGAGAAGAGCTAGAGGGCTGTCGCTTTTATGGCAGGCAAAAACAGCTGCTGTGCCAAAATTACAATGTTTAGCTACCGTGCCGCAGGGCTGTGTGTTTGTGTCTGCATATATTTGTGTGCATAAGGAGCGAGTAGGGGAAGGGCGCGATACAGGGCAGAGGGAGGGGGGTGAGGGGGGTGAGGGCAGGGACAGACGGAAGGATCTGGTGATTTTTGCCTGGTGAGATGCTGACAGTTAGATGGATGAGACGGCTCAGCGGCCTCCTCAGGTCCAGCTTTCTTCCAGACCACATCTGTCTGATTTACCCTTCAGTAGACCCAGCGTGAACACACGAGGAACATCAGAAATATGATGATGTTAGTTTTACAGCTCGGTCTGTATCAGATCTGAGTCAATGCATGTTCTCTTTTAAATCTTAACATTTGTTTTACTCATATAGGTGGAGCTTACTCCATCAGGTCACTTAAGCCAAAGAGCATTCTTAAAATACAGTGTGTCTAAGACTGCAGTATTTGTGTCTGACCTCAGCTGACCTGTATTGACTTCAACCTACATCTCTGTGTGACAGCAGGTGTCTAATGCTGTTTGTCCCCAGTTTTCCTTTCACATATTTAGAATGACTTATGACTGAGACCAGCACAGTGTGGCTTTTTATGCCTTTACTCTTGTTTAATGCCAAATATATTGAACGACCACACATAAAGAGGTCAGAGGTCACGAAGGACTTCTCATCAATCTCAGTCTCATCAAGAGAATGGAAAGAATCGAACCCAAGATTTAGTTTTAACACTGTAAGGGGCTGCTATGGAAGAGTATTGGTGCCAAAACAGTAACTAAATAATAAATAAATAAAACTGCATTACGAAAATAAAGTTAATGTTTCGGTATTGGTGACAGGCAAAACGTTTTTCTTTCTGTTTGCATTTTAAGAGTTAAGTTGAAATATAGAAAATAAACTTGACATTTCATTTTCATGATTAAAATCAACTGTACATTAAATGATTAAAAAATGAAATTGAATCTATTCAGGAGATACCAGGCAAATTTGGAATAGCTGCCTAATGGACCAGGGGAGTTTAATTTATTCTCAACATGTTGACGTTATTCTTGAAGTGTAGTTCAACTTTATTTTTAATATTTTGTAGTTCTAGAGGAGGGTCGATTTAATTCTGGACATTTGGACTTTATTTTCAAATTGAAAAAAAAAAAAAGAATTAGTTTAATTTAATGTTATTTTTAAATTTTATGCTTGGCACAAATACTTAAAGATAAACGTAAATTCTGGACATTTCATTTTTACTCTCAAATGGCAAAAAAAATAAAAATAAATAATAATAATAATCCCACCTTTTTTCAATTTATTTATTTAATTTAATTTATTTTTTTAATACCTGGCACTAATATTGAACTGTATTCTGGACATTTTGACTTTATTCTTGAATAGCAAAAAAAAGAAAAGTCGTCTTCAGCTTATTTATTTATTTATTTATTTAATGCTTGGCACTCATGCTAATGGGTCAGCTTTATTCCAGACATTTAAATTTTACTCTTGAATTGCAAAAATAAAATAAAAAACAAAACAAAACACAAACATTTTTCCCCTGCTGAATAATTTTTTATTATGCCCGCTACTACTACTTGAAGGTTGAATTAATTCTGGACATTTGGACTTTATTTTTGAATTGCAAAAAAAGAAAACTCTTCTGTTTTATTGTGGACATTTCAACTTTATTCTCAATATCTGGACTTTATTCTTTTAAACAAAATTACAAATAAAATCTTCCTCCTCACATATTCCCCTTATGCGTGGCCCTGATGGTTTTCCGTAGGGCTCCTCAGAAGTACTTTTGCTTGAGAGATGATATGTTTTGTGAACACAGGCACAGGTGTCTGAAGGGCATCACCGTGCGGTGCTGCCTCCTGGCATACCCCCTCCGTCTAGTTTGCTGGCCGGCTCCCCTGGCCACTGTCTGTCTGTCACTCAGAATGACCCATTTTCCCAGAAGTGAAGCGAGGAGCCGCGCCAAGTGGCCTGCAGTGGCCCACAACCAGCTAATGATGTCACCTAGGCTGAAGGACTCTTCATTAAAGCCGGATCAATCTGGCGGCTAGCGCTGCAAAACACAGGGCGCCGTGCCAGGGCTGCAGCTGAGAGCGTAGGGACGGGGAATGTCCGTCCATAAAGAGAGGAAGCGACGTACAGAGACGTGTGTGTGTCACCGTGTGTTTTTAAAGTCTCAAACTTCTCCCCAGAGGAATTCATCACAAGTTTGGGGTACAAACCCACACGCTCGTACACTCACACACACACACACACAAGCTTCAGCAATAAAGAGAGATGAATGACACGGTCACTGAGGTGTATACTCTATGTCGACATGCAGACAGAGACACTCTTTACAGAGCTTATCTCTGGCAAACACCAGCCGAGAGAGACGGAGAGAAAAGAGAGATACAGCCTTTTTAACAAGCACTCATTTCCAACCCTTTAAAAAAAAAGAGGGGTAACGTGGCTCCGCAAGTTCAGTTCGGCACAGCCAGGCAACAGAGGAGAGAAGAAAATAAAAAGAGATGAGAGAGGAGAGAAAAGAGACTCCTCACACCAAAGGCTTCCCATTTTCCTTGGGCTGTATTTCAGCTGCAAATGAAAGCGCTCAGTGATTCTGCAGCTCAGCTATTCTCAAAGCGTACATCCTCAGAAATCTATTGTGGAGGCACGCGTTTTCTGCTCCGCTGCCTCATATGCTTAGCAAGCTACCAGTGTGTGTGTTTGTGTGCTGTGTGCATATACTTGTAGCATGCTGTGTAGTTGTTACATTAGCAGAGGTGTTGAGTCGAAATGAGGTTGCAGAATACACTTACAGAGGGTAATGGTTGCTTATCTCAGAGTGTTCATATATTATGACAAACTTTTATCTTTGGTGTTTTGCGTCATGACTTCGTCAGCTACAGCTTACAGGTTTTTTTTTCTTCTTCTTCTTTTATGTCCTTGCTCTAACCTGCTGAGATCAGTGTGCTAGTCAGAGATTACTGCTTCCCTGTGTGTCATTATTCAGCGCTCATCTGATCGCTCTTCTCTCTGTCTGAGAGTGTGACTCCATGCTATTAATTTACTGTGAGGCAGTAATTCAGACTCCACTCTATCACACTTCTTTTGCCGTGTCTGTCCTTCAGCGGTGTTTGCCATTAACCCACCATTCATAAACTATATGGCCCCGTACTTTTGTGGAAAGAAATGGTTTTTCAAGTTCAGTGTGAAAGAACTTGACCAGCCAACACTGAGCCCTGATGGGATGATTTGGACCAGCATTGATGTTGGACCTCACTAGGTTTGTGTATTGGTACGGAGCCCTTACGGTGTGGGGATGCATGCAAAAAGAACAGTATGTGGATTGATGCAAGTAATGTGGAACCAAAGTTCACAAGCTTAAGCTCCACCTGGAAACTTGGTGGTTGAGAATGACTGAGCTAAGATCCTGTGGGACTTCCAGATCCAGATTGGCAAACTGTTGATGGCTAACCAACTGGACATTGTGTTGATGGGCAATCAACAGAAGAAGGCAGTGGTAGATAGATGAAGCAATCCTGAGCGACAGCAGCATCAGAAGGAGGGATCAAGAGAAGCTTGAAAATTAAGGGCTGAAAGAGGAGCTAGAAAAGATGTGGGGAGTAAAGCCAACAGTGGTGCCAGTGGTAATCGGAGCACTTGTGTCGCTCCAGCAGATTCCAGGTACAACATCTGAGGTCTCTTTCCAGAAGATTGCGGTCCTAGGAACAGCTAAGATACTCCGCAGACCCTTTAACTCCCAGGCCTCTGGTCGAGATCCCAAGCTTGAGGAGGACATACCACCACCCTCCATTTGTCTTTGTTTTGCCTTTATTTTATAGTGATAGTGGAGAGGGACAGGAAATCTGGAGTAAGAGAATAGGGAAATGATATGCAGCAAATGGTCAGCTGGGATATGATCCAGGGGCTCGCTGCTCAGGGTATTTCTACCAATATGGTGTATGCCTTAACCACTATTAGGTCAATGCCATGTGCAGAAACATTTAGCCACATACCATTGGTAGTATTTAGCGTAACAGGCTGATTGCTGTGTGAGTCAGTCATGCTATGGCAAGCTCTAATGAAACGCTGGAGCTAGAAGACCTGTCAGGGGGTTCCCACTCAGCTACAAAAGCAATAAAGAGAGAGTTGTGTATAGGACGAGGAGAGTTCTAACGCACATCCAATGGCATCACCCTGGACGCCTTGTCATTGTTTCAACAGCCCATAATTTGGGAGCCTCAGTGGTCACAAAAATGTCCCTTTGTCCCACAAGCCATTCATTCGACAGCTCTTTATCCCACAAACAAAATGCCATCGCTCTGAAGGGACATTTCTCAGAAAATTCATGACACTCTCTCAAGCAGAAGCACACAGCTAATTAGTATGCAGAATGATGTCATGAGACCTAATCTGAACCAGTCTCACCCCTCATACCTGAATCTAACCGACCCAACGAACAAAGGCAATGACAGCTAGCCACCAGAGGGAGAATAGGGCAGGTCATGCCTTTACCATAGGCAGAAGGTCCAACGACAACGAGTCACGGCCCTTTGGAACAATGTGCATTTGGTTTTAGGATAACCGGCTGTCTTGATTATTGGGGTGCCAGAACAATGGGCGCTTGCCTCACCCAGATGTGCTGATTATCAGGATGATACATATCTGTTTGCTCTGAATTTTTAAGCATTGCCAAGGTGGAACTAATTGAAGCACTCCTCCTAATGCACAAGTTTTATTTTTTATAAATCTATGTATTGTGATATTTTTAATTTCATAACATAGAGATGCTTTAAGTTTTACTGTGACTGCTGGGTTTAGGACTCAAAAGCAGGGTTATAATGGCCTTTAATGCACTGCTCTGATAACTGCAGAATGAGCAGACAGGTGAAACAACTGGGAGAGTCAGTATGTTGGTTCAGAGCCCTTAGAGAAACAGATTCAGTCCAGGGCTCTTGGTGGGACTCGCCAATATTAAAAGCAGGTGAGTAGCCAGTGCCCGCCGGACACACAATGGTACTGTAAGGAAGCAGGCAGAGGGGAACGTTAGTTGAGCAGAGAATCTGAAACCAGAAGAGCTCACAAGGGAAGCCAACACACCTCTGTGGAGCTGGCTGTAGGTTGTGTCAACGATGAGTGGATTCAGTGGCGAACATAAAGGCAGAATGTGCAGCCATCTGCAGTATGGGAAGCACAGGCAGTATAGAAGGTGAACTCATAATGGAGAGCTGGGTGATGGTCTCTCCACACAGCGTGAACACAAACCAGGAACACGAAAGCAAAACTCTTGTTCTGGGACATAAGGCTCAGTGGTTTACCAGGGAGCAGACGAAGCAGGAGAGTCAGAGACAGGCGAAGTCGGCAACAAGGAAGGATAAACGCTGAAAAGTCTTGTGTGGGAACGGCGAAGAACAATCTGGCAAGGAACGTCTGTGAAGCTGGAGTCTTTATAGTGGCAGGGAGCAGCATTAGTTTGATGAGTTGGGTGTGGTGGACCAGCAGGAGCGGGAAATGTGTGGACGGGTGACAAGCTGGCAGGTAGGTGTGATGAAGAGGCGGGGTGAGTGGGAAACTACTGAGAGAGCTGAGAAGACGTTATGTGTGGCAGGTCAGAAGTGCACACTGTGACATTTAAAGCCTGTTGTGACCTGTTGCCTCTAGAGAAAGTGTTTAACCAGTGTTCATACAGTGCAATACATCAGAGTTTGAAATGTTCCTTGTTATAATGAAAAGAGAAGTTGCTAGTGGACAAAATATTACAGTACCTTAGTCCCTCACAAAGGGATTTGGGCTGTCTTTGACACTTGCACTACTACTTCTACTAATATCTGTCTAAAATAAATGAAAAGAAGCATATCCTTATGCATTTGGGGTGTTTTCTCCACTGTGCCAAACTCGCACCAAACTGACTTTTGTGGACCGTAACAGCCCAGTGTCCATATGCCTTCCCCTCGTGACAGCCTAAATCCACCTGTGTTGTCAGGCTCTGTGCTGCAGGACTGTTTGAGACTGAGCTCCTCACATTGAGAGATGTTATTTACATGGAGGCAGAGAGAGACAAAGAGGACAGGGCCAGCGAGGAGGTCAAGTGCTCCTCTCCCTTCCACTCTCCGTCCCTGCTCTCTATAAATGTTTCACACCATTGTGCTCCACACGGCACAATGGCTGTCACAGGGCCTCTTCACAAAATAATGACACCATGATCCCAAGCGATGGTTGGAGAGGGGCGTGCTAGCCGGCCGAATCATACAGTTTCATTAGCCTCTGAACCAGCTGAGGAGCTCATAAAAGGTTGGGACTGTCGCCTGGAACGGGAGGCTGTTAGCGCCTCGCGGGCGCCCGGCAGCGTCTGCATAATTACAGCTCTTAACGCTGGGAAAATTAGCACCCTGCTCGCTCCTGCCAGATCACAGTGGCACCACCCTGATGTATCTTATATCCTGTTAATTGTGGGGTAATGGAGGCATCCAAGTCCAAGAAAATATAACATTTGTGTGATTTTTTTGCTCTCTTAGCAGAGTGTTTTCTGCAGTTGAGTAATTTGTCAGCCAGAAGGGAAGAGGGGAAACTCATACTTGAAAACGTGTTTTATTAGATACGGCTAAAAACAGAAATAATAGGGAAAAAACTATTAATGGAGGAGAGGAGACTTGTTGTTTCCCTTGTGTCAGGGATTTGTAGAAATAGAGAAACAAAGGGAAAATATTCGACACTATTTTTTACAGACGGATTTGTTGGAAACGTGACATTATCTCATCCTGTTGGCTTTCATGAAAACAGAGCTCTAACAGACAAAATGAAAATAGCTGCTGGCATCATGTATGGTAGCCTCAGCCACCAGTGTGTGAACGTGTGTGTGAAGGGGTGAATAAGACATGTAGTGTAAAAAGGAAGACAACAGAAGTGTCCATATAAGATTTAAGGTTTATGTTGCTTTTATCACATGTATTTGTGTGGCAAATTTTAAAGACATATATATAATCTGGATATTTTCGCAACAAACTTAAAAAAATCTTTTTGCTAAAAATGCCATTTTACCAAAAACCCTGACACAGGGATTTTGCCATTCCTGCAGTGTGTGTTGGGGCGTGTGTGTGTGTCCATCCTTTTCCCTGAAGCCACACAGAGGGACAAATACAACCAAGAACTTGATGCCTGACAGATGAATATACACTGATCTGTCATTTCCCCCTGTTCTGTCATTTAGATCGTCTATCAGACTGGTCCACTGTGTACTGTGACATATAAACATAAGCTAGCATTAGCATACAAGCTGTAGCAGCAAAGAGGCTTAGACTGAATGAAGTTATGATTTCTGCTCATTTGCTGCTGCTGCTGCAAGTAAAGTTGCTATGGTTAGGTTTAGGAATGGAAACGTGGTGATAATGTCCCTTAAAATGACTAAGTTTCAGGGTTCAGAACTCGGGTCTCCTGGAGGAAAGGCTTCCCAGATATGGTTATACTAGCTCATGATTACATTTGCTACGTGCAAATTTGGGTGCATTACTATTCTTAGTAACGCAAACAAGCAGTGCATGATAACAAATGAAAGTAAGGAATAGGCATACTTCATATATTTTAATAAACCATGCATGCATTAGAGCAGCAAAGTGAGTTGACAATTGATTAGTCAATAGACAGAAAAAATAATCACCAACTATTTTGATAATTGAAAAATGGCAAAAAATGCTGTTTTCTAGCCTCTCAGATAGACACAATTTTCTGCTTCTCTTTGTTTTATATCACAGTACACTGAATACGTTTTGGATTTGGACTGACAAAACAAGACACTCAAAGACAGCACCTTTGACTTTGAGAAACTGGGCTGTACCCAACTCAGAATTTTGGCTGTCTAACACAAATATTCTACTATAAGTTCTTTTTTTTCTTGATTGAGAATTTGAACAGGGTTATGCGGGACATTCAGGGTAGTACAGCGTAGATGACCTGACGTGACTTTAACCAGATGACCTGACATGACTCTAACCAAATTTAGTTATGTGAGGAGAAGCAATTGTTCCCAGAACTGATTATCCGAATGACAGAAAACAGCAGCTTAAGTGATGGGAAGTACCTACAGTACCTACAATGCTTGTTAACGAGCCTCTCTTATTTCAAGTCAAGTTTATGCTACTACATTAGCAGCAACATTTGCATAATATATCAAACAACCCAAGCCAGCCCTCCAGGCTAATGTGTGTTAGCTATGCTAACAATGGATCAGACATGTGCAACGGCATTTTTTGCTGAGAGACTGTATTGTTTTAATGTGCTGTGAGCTGTAAATTCACCACTTCTAAGCAGAGGGTAGAAGATAACGTTATCTCTGAGCCTGACCAGCAAAGCCTCTCGACATTGGGGCAGCTGCCTCTGCCTCACTCAGGCTTACTGTGGGTCTGGGTTTGCAGCTACCTGTACTGCAAAGGGGCATGAAAGCCAGCAGCGCTCCACTCATTCTGCAACTAAATCTGGGAACCAGAGTATCCTCAGAGGCACACTGCACACTGACTGACAAGAAAAACCTAACAAACTCAACTGCTAGATTCAAAGGATCTCGGTCAACTAAAGGGTCTCCGACTGATGATTCGAATTTTTGACTTTCAGAGGGCAGATCTACTTTTTTGATATATTTTATAAACCAAGCGATCAGTGATTGATCTTTGAAACAATAAGCAGATTAATCAACATTGAAAATGTAAGTTGAAGCTTGTATGTTGTTGACAACTTTTCCACAATCTGTCCTGTTGGACCTGACTCCCATGGGAGTTGCAGCCCCGCAGTTTGGACATTGGGGTGTCTTCTGCCCCCGGGGGGGATTGGTAGGTGGTACGTCTGAGACACTGCTCCTGCTCATTACTGAGCTCCTGGTTGTCTAGCCTGCAGCACTGGAGAGCTGTTGTCTTAATGCAGAGTGAGGTGCAGAGGGGCCAGAGTAACAGAATAAATGCACACACACACACATATTCTCATCATGGAGACACATGCATATCCACAGAAACACACACTTTAAAGATGCATGCTCACAACCGCCATCTTCAGCATCCTATTGTCCTCCTCACCTATTCATGTCTGCAGGAGTGCATGTGTGTGTGTGTGGTCCGCTGCATGCCTGCTTTTTTTGTCGGCCTGATCAAAGCAGACACGGTGCAGAGCAGAGGTCTCAGAGGTGAAATTAAAGTCTTGCTGCTTCCACAGTGCGGAGGGGGAAAGTGATTACCGTTAAATTAAAAGGTATGACCATAAAAGCGCGCCACGACGGAACCCTCGCAATTCATCAAAATGATCCCACGGCGCGTCTTTTGCTTATCAAATTGTAAAATATTGTCCATGACACCGGCGTAACAGGGGCGTAATTAATGCACTAAATCAATTCCGAATCACTCTGCGCAGAGTGGCCCTGCTGGGATGCCGTCATTATCACAAATTATGGTGGCAGATGCATGGGGCCGTGAGGAACGGATAAAGCTCTAGCGGTGTCTTCCACTCCTCTACAACCAATCCAGTTAATTTCCCACTCTCTCTGACTCACTGAGTGTAAAACTGTTTGGCATTTCTCTCCACTCACACCTGTGCTATCTTATTACCAGGTGCAAATAGTTTTATAAGTGAGCACTGTTTTAAAACTTCCCGAAATTACCCCTTGGCTGGGGCTGATGTGTTGGTTTTAATGACAACATGCATGTCTTCATCTTCAAAGAGGTTAAGTCGAAGAGATGAATGTATTTATAGTCTGATTTTCTCCCTTTTATATCTGAGGATGATGAATAGTGAGAGACTCAGCACACAATTCCCATTGAAATACAACAGTTTTATTGCTTTGAAGAGGTTATTTACTCCCACACAACTGAAAGCCTTCCCTCATTCAGTGCTGTTAGAGTGCAGTTGTGGAAGTTCACATCTCAGCATAAACCAGATCTCTGCAAGATTTGTTTGTGATTTTTGAACAAGATAAGGAAGTGTTTGTTGCTTCCCCCCTGAAAACTATCTTGTTATATCCTCATGAAACCCTGTGTCCTTGGATGAGGTCATCACATTCTGGGTTTGTTGCACCTTATATTTCATTCATGGACACTTTTTTGTGCCAAACAAGATGGCGGCCATCTCTGCCAAGTCAGTGTGCAGCAGATCCTGACACAAAATTGGACAAGGTTCAAACCTGATCACATTTTGTGACTAAAACGCGTTTATTTATGATTAAATGTTTGTAGTTTGATATGACAACAAATTTGACCACTTGTAGCAACAGGAACAAGCTTATATTAGCGTCTTGTTTGAGAATGTTGCAACCAATTAGGGACTACAAACTGTGCCGACAGACAAAAAGGACGTTCCTAGCTTGAAGTACGGATCAAGGGGAATTCGTGCAGAGTTTCTAAATAAACAAATCACAAGATTTTCAGACTTGTTGCATTATTTGTAATTTAGTTTTTCACAACAATGTTCAGGTAAACGGTTTTATACTTTATTATGCACTTGTGACTATAAGATAAACCCATCGTCCCCATACGAGGACTACAAACTACTTCCTGTTCAAAGACAATATTTAGCTTGAAGAAATTAGGAAACTTAAGCTGAGGTCTCAGGAGGATATAGCTTTGAGAAATATTAAGGGACTGTTTGATATTTATGAGGGGGAATGGGGTGGTGCAAAACGGGGAAGGTAATTTTTGTAGCACTTGGGGGGGGACTTATGTTTTTTTTTTGGCTCAGGGGAGGGACATACAACTTTAAATGGTTGTATACTATATTCAAAACCCCAAAAAACACCGGCGTGTTTTTTTTTTTTCCTTAAATTTGCCTAAATCACACCATTTATCAGAGCTAAAAATGCAACAACAGAAATTACTTTCCCCCAATCACTTGGGGAGACTTAAGAAATAGTATTTTAAGATTCAGAGAAGTTAAAGATGATAAACAACAAATAAAAAACAACAAGTCAAACCTAGCCACTAGGGGTGGGCGATATGGTATGATTATATCACAATGTTTCAAGGACGATATGACAAATTAGTTTGAAAAATAAATAAATCAATTATTAATTTAAGGAAAACAGAATTGCGACAAAAATGTGATATCGTTTAACAGTTAAACTAAACAAAAATTCTCACAAAAAGAGTCTGAGAAATCTAAGGTTACTCATAAAACATTTAGCCCAGGCCTAGCGACACCACAGTTTATTCCACATGACTGAAGCTGCTCCTCTTTTTGGAATGTGGTGGCAAAAAGGCCAAGAAATACTTGACCCTTAAGGTCAAGTTAGAAACAAGTTAGCTAGAGTTAGAAGTTTGCTAAAATTCAGCAGCTCTGAATGGTGTCAGTCTTAGAGCAGAGTTGACCTGGCAAACATTGTGATGGGGAAACATTGTGATGGGGAAAAAGATGTCATTGGCAGAACAAAGTGTGGTAGAACACCAAGTATTAAGATGAAGATAAGTGCGAGTTCTGGACTTCCGTGGAGTCAGCTAACTTTGCTTTCAGCCATGCCTGTTGTTGCCATGGGTAACACAATGACAGTAGTCAATATGTCAACAAGATGATACTGGCATACCCCTACTAGCCACCTTCCTCCTCTGACAAGTAAAGATCAGTCCCTTATCATGTCACTCCTATTTTCTGGTTGAAATATCTCGCCAGAATTCCAGCAAATTTCACCTGTCAGAAGTTTATTATTTTCCTGTATTTTCATCTGTCTTTCTCTGGACAAATATTTCATCTGAAAGTGACATCAAATCTTGGTAATAAACCTTGTGGTGAAAGGGTTTTGTCAGCTGCAGTTTCTAAGGCACTGGATGAATTTTCAATCTCAGTTTTTAAGCCAAAGCATTGAAGAAGTTCTTAAAGTGCTCAGAAAAAAGATAGAAGATAGTGTGTATGATCAGAAGCAACAAAAGTGCGACTAATGGACCTGGCATTGAGATTGTTTTGTCAACTTTGACTCCAGTTTCAGTGTTTGCTTTGAGTCTGTAGCATGGCTTTAGTGCATTACTTTTCCTTCATTATTGTAATGGCCACAACTTTGGGTATATTTGTGTGGCCAGCAGGAGTGCAACCTGTGTCCTATAAATTCAAGTGTCAAGATGAAACCCAAACATCCTTATTCTCCCTCTGGCACCACCTGGAAAGTTGGGAAACACACACACTAACAACAGACTTCTGCAGAGAAGAGTGAAGCCAGGCCAAGAAATAACCTCTCACTGCAAAACACAAAAAACTTTTTTCCTGGCGCCAGTCTTGTCTCCCACAACTTCCTATGAATTTTCTGAAATCTTCAGATCTCGGCTGCTAACATATGAATAGTTACATTATTAGACAGACTGATATCCAATGCCTTTTTGAAGGCAGCATCATAGCTGCAGGATATATTGTGTATGCATATTGCATCAAATCATTTCCTAAAGATTTCGTGACTCGCAACGAATTATACCAGTTTTGCTATTGCATATTCCACACAGTGCACCCAACAAAAGTTGGCTCTCCTCAAGTCTGTAGAGTTCCAGTGTTTGTTTAAGTGCCGTGTTTGCATATGAAGTCCAAGTTGCACATAATGTGCATGCAAAACATCCTGCATGTGTGATAGTCTCACAGTGACTCACATTTTTATGCTAGGCTGTCTTTTGAGTACAATTTAAATGTACTATATATTAGTATTTGCATTAAATGCGTAATCTACTTTATGACATCACAGAGGGAAGTATTACTTTTGTTTACTCCACTACTTTTATCTGACAGCTCTTGCTACTTGTGACTTCACGTATGACCACCTCAACTGCTATAGTTATTAAGCTTATTTTTGTGATTTTTGTGTGTCTCATTATATACATTTTGCATCTCTTTGTAGTTATTTTGTGTGTCTTTGTACTTGTTTTGTGTTTCTTTCATGTCATTTTGTCTCTCTGTAGTCATATTGTGCTCTTTATACTCATTTTATGTCTCTTTATAGTCATTTTGCATCTCCTTTTTAATTATTTTGTGTCTCTTTGTTGTCTCTTTGTAGTAACTATGTGTTTCTTTCAAGTTATTTTGTCTGTGTGTTGTCATTTTGTGTCTCTGCATACTCATTTTGTGTCTCCTTTTGGTCATTTTGCATCTCTTTGTAATTATTTGTTTTCTCTTTGTAGTAATTTTGTATCTCTTTTTAAATATTTTGTGTCTCTTTGTAGTTGTTTGTGTCTCTTTGTTTTGAATTTATATCTGTAGTTATTTTGTATGCCGTATTAGTCATTGCGCATCTTCATTATTTATTTTGTCTCTTTGTAGTCATTTTACATCTCATTGTAGTCATTTTCCATCTGTTTGTCTCGTTATTTTGTGTCTAGTTGTAGTGATTTTTCAACTCTTCATAGTTATTATGTCTTTCTTTCAAGTTATTTTGTCTCTTTGTAGTCATATTGTGCCCTTTATACTTATTTTATGTCTTTTTGTAGCCATTTTGCGTCTCTTTTTTATCATTTTGTGTCTCTTTGTTGTCATTGTATGTCTGTTTGTAGTTACTATGTGTTTCTTTTGAGTTATTTTGTCTCTTTATTTTCATTTTGTGTCTCCTTGTAGTCATTTGGCATCTCTTTGTAGTTTTTTTTGTAATTTCGCATCTCTTTTTAAATATTTTCTGTCTCTTTGTAGTCATTATGTGTCAATTTGTAGTTATTTGTGTCTATTTGTTTTAATTTTGTGTCTCTGTAGTTATTTTGTATGTCTTATTAGTCATTGTGCATCTCTTTGTGTTATTTATTTTGTGTCTTTGTAGTCATTTTACATTTCTTTGTAGTTATAATGTCTCTTTACAGTCATTTTACATCTCTTTTTAGTTATTTTCCATCTGTTTGTCTCGTAGTCATTTTGTGTCTAGCAGTGATTTTTCATCTCTTCATAGTTATGTGTTTCTTTCAAGTTATTTTGTCTCTTTGAATTCATAATGTTCTCTTTATACTTATTTTATGTCTCTTTGTAGCCATTTTGCATCTCCTTTTTTAAAGTTATTTTGTCTTTTGTTGTCATTTTGTGTCTCTTCACACTCTTTTTCTGTCTCATTGTAGTCATTTGGCATCTCTTTGTAGTTTTTTTTTTTCTCTTTGTAGTAATTTTGCATCTATTATTAATATTAATATTTTGTGTCTCTTTGTGGTCATTTACATCTATTTGTTTTAATTTTATGTCTCTGTAGTTATTTTGTATGTCTTATTAGTCATTGTGCATGTCTTTGTGTTATTTATTTTGTCTGTTTATGGTCATTTTACATCTCTTTGTAGTTATAATGTCCCTTTGTGGTAACACTGAACCTCTTATTAGTCATTATTTTGTGTGTTGGTTGTCATTTTGTGTCTCTTTGTAAATATTTCACCTCTTTGTAATTATTTTTTGTGTTTTTGTAGTTATTTTGACTATCTCTGTGTTTGCTTTGCGTTCCTTTGTAGTCGTTTTCTTTCTCTTTGTGGTGGTGAGTCTCACTGTGTCTCTTCACATCTGTTTTGTATCACTTAATAGTTGTTTGTGTCTCTTTGTGGTCCTTTTAAGTCTCTTCCTGGTTAGAATGTGTCTCTTTGAGGGACATTTTTGCAGACCTCTTAAACTTTGGGCCACTTTAGGCCTTCTCAGTAATCCATCCATTATCACATATCATAATATGACAAACTGAATCCAACATGTTGTGAAGTGAGTGATTCTAACATCATACTCATGGACAAACACTGCTGACTGGCCTACAGCAGACACTGATGAATTGTGCAATACTCCTTGCTCTAAATGTCACCCCTAAATGGCGTTAGCATAAGTGTTCATCAAGTGTGAGTTATGTGTGCTGTTTGGTGGCATTTTTCAGAAGTGGAACACATTTGCCTTCACACCAGGTGGCTCTTGAACATGCTCTTAAGTGCTAGAAACGAACCCAGCGTGTCATCAGTGGTGTTCTACCTTAATACCAGTCTGCTATTGTTGTCCTCTTGGCTCCATTTTCCCTTCGTATTGTGCTTGGTGTTTTGGTGTAGCTGCTGGGATTACAAGTTTCTCTAAGTGAAATCTCAAGAGACACTTGCAGGGGGCGTGCCACCGGTCCTGCCATTTAGGGCACCCAGCCTCCCCTTGTTGGCCCCCCTCTCAGATATTAAAAATGCATCTCAGTGGCGGATTAATTTATGGGTGTGTGTAAATTGTTTCTCCCAGTGCCTTTTTAATATCTGCCTCTCGCAGCTGGCTTTGGGAGAATGCAGCTCCTGCTACGCTGAGTGGAAGGAACAGATTGCGTTCCTCAGTGACATTTACACTGTGTATGTGTGAGTGTGAGCATGTGTCTGCGTGTCTGTATGTGTTCGATATGTACTGTATGCATTATGCCGCTCATGATGTCTTTGTGAGCCTGTCTCCGTCTTTCAGCTTGTGTTAGCACGGAGTATTGACCGATGTGGTTTTCTCAGAGCCAATTCCGATACTAATTATAAGTTATCACGGAGAGTGATGGCTGATATTTGGATTCAAAGTTACAACCTCGGTTTCAAAATTTATAATGATACAAACTTTGTTTAGATGCAGTTAAGCATATAATTAATTAAATTCTGCAGATGAGAACTTCTCAGCATTATCTTTAAAACATTTTCTGGAAAAATAAAACAGCACCATTGCTCTTCTTTGCGTGCACTGCAGCCTGCTTTCCCTGGTGTCAGTCTGCGTAATACTCCCATAGGCCTGCTGCACTTTAGACCTTTTCGCTAGAGTGGGAGATGGAGAGAAGTTTTGACATGACTCATGATACAAAAACACTTTTTGATCATGATCATGAAGCCCAGTGTTGCTGTACAATTTTCTGGTTTGTCAGTTAAGTGCACAAACTACATTTCAGATTGCATTGAGTGACGGCTGACTCATATAAACTGCCTAACGCGGGTTGAATATGTTTTGGCACATCTGGTGTATAAAATGTCTGAATCCTCACTGCACTGCGCTTTTATAAACTGTGATAATCTGGTCATGGGCTGTGCTCAGAATCGCATACTAACATACTGCCTACTCAGAATGTATGTACTGCATACTGCGTACTCAATAAATAGTTAAGTATGCCACCAGCAGCCTGTTAGCACTGCAGTATACGCACATATAACATGACTGACGACCTGTCTGACCCAGCCAACGGCACTTGAATCTCCAAAAACATTGCAGCAAACTTCCAAACAAGCATTTCAATCAGATGGGATACATGAATGGAGTAAAGATAATATTTAATACATAACATGAGTGTACAGAAGATTTAAAAGAAGTCTTTGGCACTAGGACACCAGAGGGAGATTTGTGATTGAGGGACATCTGAGCAACAGCAAGATAAATCCCCCATGGAGTTGAGACACTAGTGGTGGTGGTGGCTGATGACTCTGAGGCTGGAGGAAGATGAGGCAGGTGAGGCTGATGAATCCGTAAAGACTAGGTGGTGATGGGGAGTTGGAGGGCGCACATGGTGAAGCAGCAAGAAAGAACTACAGCAGAGAGAGAACCATATTTAAAATGAGGAGCCTTAAGATGATAGGCTGACGGAGAAGGTGCGTCACTGTGCTACTGGTTGATTGCTGAAAGTGGCTGATGACTCAACTGACAGACCCAGACAATGACACCTAGGCAAGGTGAGAAAGAAACTTACAATCTGAGCATAAAAAGCATCGTCCTCCAGACTGAACTTTTGCTAAAGCTTCATTATTTGTCTTAACTTACTACATTTTAGGAATCTAAATCAAAATTATCTTTTGAAATAAACATTAAAACCTAATGAAGTGACATTTTTACTACTTTTAGCTTGGCTAAAATTATTGAGTTGCACATATTTGTGGTTTGACGAGATGCAGTGCATTGTGGGGCACCTGAGTATGTGCAGTAAGCTCATGTCCCATACTTAAAAATTCTTGTGAATGTAATCGGACTATGCTAACGTTATGTTTAGATTTACTTTATTTATATGTTACAATACAGGCACAAGTTATTTACGGCAAGCATTGCGCCGTAAAGCAATTTAGTACCCATGACAAAAGGAGATTGTGGACAACGTTGTGCGTAAAAGACGACATAAAGTTTCTGCTGCTTTGGATAGTAATACGTTTTTGACCGTGTTATGCAGTGTTGAAACATAGTAATGGGAAACCAGGAGAATATATAGAAATAGGACATTGAGTAGTGAGTAGTGGACAGTTAGAGATGTAATTTTTGGAGGTCTTGGCCTGCCATTTTGTTTCTTTTTTTGTACTCTAAGTAAACCTCATTCAGCTTTTTCGCTGCCTCATGTGAGTACTGTGGATTTTCACTAAAGGAACATGAGTCAAAACCAAGACACCTCACTGTATAAGTGGCCTAGGACCTTTGGTGTGTTGAAAGGGCCACTATACCATGGATCCCATCTCTTGACACCCAGACACTGTCTCACTCCCTTTCTTTCCTCTCCCTTCTTTCCTAGTAATACAACTGAAGTTGGACAATTGGGATGTGTATTACAAGTGCAAAACACTGCTCTACTCCCTCACAGAAGCAGCTCGAGTCTGAGTTCGTCTTTGCTGTCTGTGGCACAGCAGCCTTCAGTGTTGATAGGCGATTACTCATGACATGAAACCAATCAGGCAGTGCTGTGGGCGGGATATTGAGCCAGGCTACAGAGTGGTGACTAAAGACAGAGACAGGTGACGGCATCAGAGCCAGGTAGTGAGCCAGGTAGTAACTGGTCAAACCCTAGTTTGGGGTGATTAGGTGAGTCTTACAAGGACTCATAAAAAGAGAGGACACAGAAGGTGATATAGATGTTTGAAAATGCAACTTTTATTTCAATGATTACTGTAGTAAATATCCAAAAATTGATGTTTGAGGGTGGTCCCATTTATCTGCAGCTCTTTGGTGTTGGGTAATGGGTCCACTGGTTTGAGCCACACAGACATATCTCAACAACTGTCAAATGTACTGCATGATCCCCAGATGATGAATACTGATGATGTTGGTGTCCCCATGATTTTTCATCTCCATGTAAGCATTGTGAGGATATTAGCAAAATAATGTTAGCATTTAGCTGAAAGCCCCCCCATGCCTAAGCACAGCCTCGCAGTGCTTTCAGCATGGCTGTAGACTCTTGGTCTTGTTATTCTTTATTCCTGAGAAATGCTGCCTGATTGGAGCTTACAGCCTAATTATGTCAGCTCAGCAAAACAATGTCACGGTTTAGGAGACAAGACAAAAGGAGCAAATATCTGTCTGCTAAAAATCACTGCAGGCAACCGCACACATCCTCCCAGAGCCACCGCCACCATCCACAGCTGTGTTTCTTCTCTTCCATGTCCTTAAATGACTGTAATTCCATTAGAGCTACTGTCACCCCCGTGCTATTTATTATTACCTAGTGTATTGTGCGTATTCTTGAAATATGTATGCAGATAGCAGACATCATCTCCCATACTCTTCAACTCACGCCTCAGGAGTTGGTTACATACTGGCAGAAAACTTATTCCATGCATTTCCATCCTGCTCAGTAATCTGCTCTGCTGCCGGATGTTCGCCGATGGCTCGAGCCTACTTTGTACCACAGTTTGAAAAGCATCGCTCTTTGTTTCAGGAAGAATCTCATTGCGAAGCTGAAAAACAAAATGTACAGATAATATTACAGTTCAGTGCAGTTGGCAGGGCGGGTTGTGCTCTCTATAGGAGCTCCTGATCCAGCTGGGACTGCAAGCAAAACTCCTGGAGCTGAACGGAACAGAAAACTGCAGACATATATATCACTCAGATCTTAAAAGAGTTATTTAAATAGGAGCCTAGAAAAATAGGATTTCACAGGTATTGTTTAATGAGGGATAGGGGAGAAGGAGTTGCTGAGGTAAGTTAGGGCAGGAAGCAGAGATGAAGGAGCAGATCACTGACTCGACTGCCTTGTTTATTGCAAACTTGTCACGTCAGCTAACTAAAGCAATGCTTTATATGTGAGGTACATTTGCTACATATTTTTGTCAAGGTCTTCCGTTCTTTGAACTAAGCATCTATGCCGATGAGACAGTATTTTTCATGCTAATTTGTTCCTGTATCACCCAGAGTGTTTCTGACACTTAAACAAGAGTCTTTCCCTTTTTATGCCTTCAGTCTGTGTGGTTCAAAATCAACAGCTAACTTATTTTGGGATGTCATTTTAGGCGTTTGTGCAGCAAATTAGAGGTAGAAGAGAAGAGACTTACGAAATGTCCAAACAGAAACTTTGATTTTGTATGTTGTATCAGCTTCAATAGAGGTCAATAGCACACAGAGTGAATGTGGTGTACCTGAACATCTTCTGACAGGTGTCCAAACGCACATCCATGTGGGAAATCCTATATCAGAATGAATGGAGCTATTAAAGGAAAAATGCCTCAGGCCACCATTGTGATGAGCTTTACCACCCTGCAGAGAACGGAAATTATTTCTGGCAACTGCTGATTGGCTAAGATACCATCCTATATGCACATGCTGGGAAGCTAAAACCATCTTAAAGGGACAGTTCACCCCAAAATCAACTATAGCAGCCATGAAGATGTCTGCCTTATCTCAAATATAATAGAGTTAGATGGCATTCGACCTGTGCTGCTCAACAGCAATGTCTCTTTCCAGAAATTCCGCTTGATCAAGATAATCCACAGACGTTGTTGTGAGCATTTTAATGTGGGAACTATTTTCTTTCTACTGAACTACACCCAGTTTGCACCGGATGTTAATATGACATCAGAAAGACTTTGAACCCTTACGCTGGACAGACAGTACATTTTGCTTGGAATGAAAATCAGGTTGACACATTTATTTTAAATATCTAATGAGGTTAGACGTTCATGTTGTGTGGACGTTGCTGTTATGACATTCGACGATGTTGGGTTTTGTTCTACATACCTCATGAGTAAATGTTATTCAATGTCAAGATGATTTTGGCATGAGACATTGGATTTTGATTACTTAACATGATTTGAAAACAACAAAATATCAGCGTCATCTGTTGCTAGCAATAGACATTAATAGGGTTTCCATCCACCTGTTCTTATTCGAATTTTCAAAAATAGCGAAAATAAACATTAATGGAAACGCTAGAAATTTGAAAAAAGGCTGAAAATTCGCAAAAAAGTTTTTACGCTTGGAGGGGGTGGATTTGTCTGCGTATCGATAAAAGGAAAGTACAACTTTTTGCTATGGAAACAGGTTTTGCGGATAAACGATGACTGGACCGGATACCACGTCACACGTATACGTTGGTGGTACGCGGTGGTCCCCTTCCAGCTATTTCCGACAGTACTCTTCACATTAAAATTCTTCCTTGTCGTCTCTTCTTCAGGATGGCTCGGTACGCGGTGAATGCTGACAAAATGGTGACCAGAGTTCTTCCAAACGCCGACAGGTCGATCAGGAATCTGTCCTTGATCAGTTGTTGACTGTCAGCCGAGTGTGTTGTTTGTTTTGTGGCAGAGAGACACTCTCTGATGACGTCATCTCATGGCGCACTCTCCTCTCAATAATCGCAAAATAATAACAAATGGAAATGGGCATAAAGTCGCATTTTCTTTTTGTGCATTTTCACTAAATTCGCTCAAAAATTTCGAGACATTTGGACGGAAACCTGAGTATTGTCTCGTCATTGAATTTTGGTGACCCAAGGTCACAACATAAATTCAACCAAATACTTATGTCTAGCAATGTTGGTGGCCAGCTGAGCACCTGCTGCGCAGAAGGAAGTATGCATCTATTTCTAGCTCACCTAGGACCACTAAACTCGCTTGTATTACAGCACAGCAGAGGAGGACACCATTAATGTTAATCTTGGTAGAAAGAAAATAGTTCCTACATGAAACTGCTCGCAACAAGGTTTGTGGATTACCTTGAGAAACAGGGTCATGATTTCTGGACAAAGATATCGCCATTGAGTTTTTGTGATATTTTTTTTAGTACTTTGACCTCCACGAGCTGAGTTCCATCAATTTCCAATCTCCAACACTTAGCACCCCACACCAAAACAATCTAGACTGATATACAGCACTACAAGATAAGAGGGTAAATGTGTATTTTTGATTTGGCGGTGAACTGTTCCTTTCAGACATGTCACATGGGGTTTTAGGCCTAAACCTTTCTACCTGCCGTATATTTTGATGTATCAAATAGAGCAATCTTGTGTTTTAACTGGCATTTGCCATGTGTGCTTTTTCAGATTTCATTATATCGTCAAATTGATTTATATTGCCAACCCACCCACTCTAAAAACACACAAATGTCGACGCGTGCATGCATGAATGCACCTGTATCAGGCGAACATCCACCAACAGACATAGGGGTGCGTACACACTCACACACAGATACACACACACACACACTACACACGCCTCATGCTGCCACAAGTCAGGACATCCATCTCCGATTAGGGCAATTTGATTCCAGAGTAATGAAGTAGTTTAGCGCTGAAACGTGGTTTGCTTCATAACTGCTGATGATCCCACTGCCATCATTTTCTACTGAGGTAAAATGGCTGAAAAATACCCTCCCTCACCGATACACACACATACATATACGCCCACACTTTATAAAGAGACAAGACAGATCAAATCTGACGTGGTTGTAATCAGTCCGCCAGCTGCCTGCTTACCTGGCCTGAATATATTTGTAGTTTTTTACAGTGTGGTGCATTTGAGAAAGTAGTAGTTTAAGTAGTACTCATAAGCTTTGTGAGAGACTAGATGTGTACGTGGAGGAATGTAATGGTTAGTTTGAAAGTATGACTGTGCATGTATGAGGGTGTAGTAGCATTTTGTGAGACACAGTATGATTTATGTCCTCGATGACCTCTTATAACACAATCATTACCTCTAACTTCTGTTTTCCATTTACAACCTTCCACGCTGGGGATTCATGTGTTTTCGTCTTCTTCCCCATTGCCATAAATTGATTACCCAAGCAAAGTCTTGCATTGTCTTCCAATGGCTGCATCCTACCTCTGCGCCGGGCCCAATCATCAATCACTTGGAAGGGCCGTTAAGCACCTCTTCTTCCCCAGAGGAGTGAACTGACACTGGGCCTCGGAGGCCACTCAGCTCCCCCTTCTCTCACCGCTCCCTGGAGTCATCGGACCCCCATGCATCAGATTGGCCCCTCCCCTCAGGGCTCCTGCCAGCTCTCAAAATCTCTGTCCTAAGCTGGGATGACCATGAATAATGAGGGACTTAAATATGAGATACAGGAGCTAGGTGCTATAGGAGATAACATGCTTCTCACTTTTTTTTTTCCATAGCTACTGTCAAGCGAGCAGAAGCCAGCCTGTGGCTGACGTGCACTGGCTTTGTCACATAACTGCATTATGTAGGGTCCCCAAAGGCTACAGCATAATGCGATACGCCATGCGACTGTTGCTGGGTTGCTACAACAGCTTCGCCTCATGAGTTATGTATCAGTGTTTTCACTGCGGCTCAAGGATCAGATACTGTACCGCACCGTCACACTTTGAGTTTTGCCTGCTAATGTGCAGCAAACTTTCCCCTTTGGTAATTTTAATTTGGGAGTCAGGGTCTTTACTGTAAATGTGTCTTGACAACACAGACGCCTCACGGACGCCGCTCATGAAACAGGCTTATATGAGATTGTCGGGCTGTCTGAGACAATAAATATCAGCGCCGAAAGCCAGTAGCACAGCTGCTGCTGGAGGCACACCCCTGGACGGCCACACACACACACACACACACCAGTGCCACTGTGTCATCCCAAAGTCATTGTCAACACTAGCTGGCAGTATTGAAACTGAAACATCAGTGTGGGACTCTGGAAACTTGCCTTTCAGTGCGGGAAGCGGCAACTTGAGTAATTGGGTTCCAACATGGAAAAAGAGTGTATTACACATGTTCTTTCATAGACTTAATTGCATATGTATGTGCATGTATAAATCAATATTTTTAAATTAAGTGTGAAACTTTAATTTAGAAGGTTAATTTCCCACATCTTGTACCAGTTATCAAATGTGGCCTTCTCTTCTTGCTCACTATGTGATATACTCCAGTGCATAAAGAAATATGGACAAATAAGTCTAGAGGGAAAGAAAAGAAAAGAAACTAACAAACAAAAACATGTCACAAATATGTCCTCATACATCACTCTACAGGGTCACATAATCACAGAGCAGATTCATGACTATGTAGCCTTATCTTCCATTTTGATGAGTCCATAACCGGACCCAAGGAGATACTCCTTTCTCCCGATCACCATTTATTCTACTGAGCATTAACCCATTCTTTCAACTCCTGGGCCTTTGTTATCCTCCAGTGTCTCAGAATAACTTGACAGACAGTTATTAGACCCACAATAATAACAGAAAACGCACGCTTGGATATGTTTGGTATTTGCAACTGATCCCCCAGTAAACACAACCTTGGATTTAAAGGGTTTTCTGAACCAAACCAACAACTTAAATCCACTCTAATCCAGAGTGGTCTGACCGAACTACAGTCTCATATACAGTGCAGGAAAGTTCCTTTTTCAGCTTTTACTTTTTCCAGCAGCTATTGTTTTTTATCCTCCTGAGACTTGAACTTTTTTTGGTATACATTTGAAATTTCTCCCAGCTATTTGGGATTAACAGGACCGGATAAGTATCAAAAAGTAAACGTTGTCAACAATAATAAAGTCCCAATATCCTCAAATGAGACAACAGTTAAGTCCCAATGTCTTAAAACGATACTATAATAAAGTCCCTATGTCCTCACACAAGTACTTCCTAATTAAGAGTGTCTTAGCTTGTTACTGTTGCTAAAATTGGTCAAATTTGTTGCCATATCAAACTACAATAATTCATAAATAAACAAGTTTCAACCATAAAATGTGATCAGGTTTTGGACCTTGTCCACTTTAGTGTCAGGATCGACTGCAGACTGACTTTGCAGAGATGGCTGCCATCTTGTTTTTACATGGATTAGTGTATTGTGCTCTTACTACCACTAGATGGCACAAAAAAGTGTCCACGAACGAGGACAACAGGTCTAAGTTAAGTAAAGTATAAAGTCAAAATGTGATGTTCTCATATGAGGACACAGGGTCTCAGGAGGTAACTTTATTCTGTAGTGTCGTAACGGTGCATGAGACTATCTCAATTTCAATTTTCAATTTCAATTTAATAAGCTTTATTGGCATGATTGTAGATTAACAATATTGCCAAAGCCATTACAAATTCACAAATAATGCACAATAGTAAACGTAACTATGGAAAGAAGAGTCACAGTTTGATGCAGTGGAGACATATATTGTTGGATGCTGAAGGAGATTGAGGACATGAAGTTGCAGAGGGCCATGTTTACTTTCTCAGGGATTTGGCCAACAAGGGGCTTTAACTCTGTCAGCTTGGACACATACACCAGTATAGGTCAGTTATTTTAAGTGTTATCATATAAATATTTTGAGACTGAAATGTAGATAGTTGTTGACCAGATTGTGAAAATTTTGAGAGAGAGCAGTGATTATGATAATTAAACATTCCCCGTATAAATGACCTCTTGTGATGAGTTATTAGCGACCCCCTAACGGTGCTCTGGCAACCACCCGAAGCACCCTAAACACTTAAAAGGCAGCATATTGGCTCACTGTGGTTAAAGCAGACTCGAGTGCTTGTGCTGGTCATTTTTTGTCCTACCATTTTTTTTTTCAAATCATCTGTTCTTGTGTAACATGAGACCTAGTGTTGCATACTGTCCTGCACACAGTGGCAGCAAGGCCAAGTATTCGTGGCTGTGCCTGCCTTAGTTTATCTAAGCTTATCTGCCTTATCTATGCAGTATGAAACTACTTTTTTTCTGTGTTTTTATTGGCTTTAATTGCCGGGTCTGAGTGTTTCAGAGAGGAAGATACCTCCGCTGATATTTAAGCACTCGATAAAAACGTTCTTAACAATGAACACTGAAGAAATTCTTACTGGGAGCTGGCACTTGGCATATGGTGGGATTTCCTGCAGTTCTCACCACTAGATGCAAATAAATTCAACACACTGCTCCTTTAAGAGAATTATAAATACTTGAAGATGAGTGAGCTCTAGAGTTATGTGAAAAAATGATAAAAAATCAGCATTGATTAACCTCCTTCTGATTCAAAATTAACCGAGATAAGGCTTCTTGGTGTTTGATCACAATTGCTGTATAACTTGATTCAGGACACTGAGAGCCTGCTCTGAAAGCTCATCCAACTAAAGTCTTTTGATTGAGCTGAGCAAGAAATTAACTTTCCTTTTTCCCTAATGTGCCGGTGGAGAAGCTAAAAGCCTTAAAGGGAGTGGATTTCAAACCGCTCTGCGCCAGCGACATGAAAAGTGGTGTGTGGGTTCAAAACACTCGCTCGTCCGCATTTGATGTGCTTTCCATTTGATGTGAGCAAAAAGCCCCACCCTCCCCCACCTGCACACTTTTCACCCTGTTGATTCATCTCACAGGAGTACCTCAGGGTACTATCAACAAACTTGAGATGTTTCTAACACAAAAAAAAATACCTGGACTGAATGACTCAGTCATTTTCACGGTGACATTTCATGCAGCTGGATTTTCATTTATTTCAAAGTCAATGGCCCTCCTCTCAAAGGCCTTGATTTTTTTTAAACAGGATTTCTCAAAATCTTGAATGTCACACCCGAGTGCTCTCAGCATACTTAGCAGCCAAACAGTCGCACGAGGTGAAGGAGTGCATACTTCTCTTACAGAGCTCATTGAAGCGAATTGGTAAACAGGTCCCTGCCCGCCCATTGACTTTGCTGCCGTGTGGAGGAGTCAGATTGCGCCGGCGCTCCAGTCAGATCAAACCGTTGAGAGTCGGCGGTGTTGCCGCTGACATGCGCCGCTGCACTCTCCTTGACTCACTGGCAGAGTGCTCTATATGTATGGAAATGAGCCATAATCACCATAATATGTGTCCCATCTCTTGTATTTTATAATGGTGTCATTATACTTTTTTCCCTGCGTGATGCCTTTTTGCCCCGTCCTCCTCTCCTTTTCCACTTTGCCTTACCGTCCCCTCTCTCCCGTCTTCCCCTCCCCAACCCTTCCTCCTTCTCTCCCGCCTTCACCGAATCCTTCCTCCTCCTATCGCTCCTTCTCATGCCATCTACCTCATTTACACTCTCACTCATCCAGATGACAGGAACAGGTGCACTATTAATTATGCTTTGAAATATATCTCCTCTGTGCTCCACTTCCTTTCCCCTTATCATTGCGCGCTTCCAGCAAATGCTCCACCAAACTGCACCCCCGAACTCTAAACTCTTCTCCCAATCTTTTGCTTTCTATACCTCCTTCCACCCAATATTTTTACTCCTGCTGTCTAATATTTGCGTCCTACTATTTTTAGCCCTGCTATGTTGAGATTACAACTTAATTGTGTCATTATCTTGAGATATCAAACCGTTTTCATGCGATCGTGCCCTAACTATCTCATTATCTCAACACAGCAACTTCCCAGTTTGTAGTGCTTATGTTTGCTATCCCGAGATAACAATTGAATTACATCGTTATCTCAAGGTATCAAACGTTGTTTTCTCATGAGCACAACTTAAATATCTCATTATTTTGAGATAACAAAGCCCTGTTTTTTTTTTTTTTTTTCCTTTTCCTTTTCGGGAGATCCAGCCGCTTCACCCCACTGATGTTGTTTAAGAGTCTATCCAAATCGGCTTAGCCTGATGAAAGCGACACTGTCAGAGGGAGAGACCAGAGTAGATTAAATTTTTAGAAAAATAAATAAGAGAGAATTAACTCCATGGTGGAAATAAGCCCACTTGGATAGAGGTCTCAGTAGCATAATGTTGGATCACAGCAAAGTACAAATCCCAACTTAACGAGTTATTTAGGTTATGATGGTGAAATGTACAGACGGATGACAAATTAAATCAATGTAAGGGTTTTAGCCTCATAGATCCTCCAATCCAATATGCATTTGTTTCCACTTATCTCTGGGTTTTCCCTTTAGTTTTTCGCCTGTCTGTATCTTCACAGCTCAAGAATAATGGATGTAAAAAGAAAATAGGTCAAAAGACATTTATTCAAGTACTGTACTTCACCACTCAAATAATCCTTTGTATATCAATTACTCAATCTGTGTTATGTTTAACTGATTTTGAAAACTTTGTTTTTCGTGCATGCCTACATGGTGAACGAAGAATCCAAAAACGCAGAAAATTCTTGATGAACTGAAGTCATAGGGCTCTATGTTTAACGACAGCAAAACTACATCAAAATATCAATTTACAAACTCTCACACAACTTGTGCGGTTTAATCCAAGTCTCATTTATCAAGTTGTATACCCAGTACTTTCCAGCAGACAGCCCTTTGCAATAGGGAGCTGAACTGAAAGTAAATGTTTCTATGCTGTCTTCAGAGCCAGACTCCATGGACAAAATTGTAATTTTACCTCACTGAACATAGGAGCTGCTGATCTACCGCTGCCTCAGTTTGTTAGTTTTCTTTGGATTTTTGTGTGACTGTGATAAATCCAAACTAACCCTTTGAAACACCACGTCACACAATAATAAAAACTTACTTACTGAACGAGGCAGTGGTAGACCATGTTCAGTGAGGTAAAATTACTGTTTTTGTCAATGGAGTCTGGCTTTGAAGAGAGCATACGTAACTTTCACTTTTTCAGGTTTTCAAGTTTCAAGTTTATAGACAGATGTTTTGATAGATTTTTGCTTTCTCTGTTTTTGGATTCTCCGTTCATCAGACAGACATGCAAGACAACCAAAGTATTGTTCATAAAGTCGACATAACATGAGGTGAATAATTGATATACAAATGGTCATTTAGAAAGTGAAGTATTCCTTTAGCTCCCTTTTATATGCACTTATACTTTATTTGAGTATTTTTATTTTTATACTGCTTTATACTTCCGCGTCACTACGTTTTAGACAGGAATATTGACCTTTTCACTCAGCTGCATTTAATTGGCAGCTGTCAAGTACATAATATAAGACACATTTATAAAATACCGTGCACTGTCAAATATTAAATCAGTGGTTCCCAGCTTTTTTGGCTTGAAACATGTTATTTCGGATATCTGTAAGAGATTTCACCTGTAAACTTATCAGAAAGTTTTATTTAAATAACTGGTCAAGGCCAAAAAATGAAGAACGAGCCAATATTTCACAAAGAGAGCAAAGATTAACTCCAAAGTCTAAAAAATGAATAAATATTTGTGTAGCAGAGGTTAGATGTTCCTCTCTCCAGTCTCATTTATCACCATCATCATTAATAATAACAAGTGCAGGAGCATCAGTCAGCAGCAATGCTCGGACCATTACGATTTACAACTTAGTACATTAAAAATATCTCAGAAATCATGTGGCTCTCGTCATCACGCAGGGCTTAAACTCTCAACCTCAGTCACCAAGGAGGAGTCATCATGTTGCTGAGCTTCCCACCAAGTGAAAAGCAATAGATCAGCTTCACACTGTAACTTTAGCAAAAAAAAGGCAGATTTAACCTGGTGTTAAAAAAATAAGTTATCAAGGAAGAATATTAAGAATATGTGTTCTTCGTCTAGACCAGGGGTAGGCAACCTGCGGCCCCGGAGCTGCATGCGGCTCTCCAGCGGCTCCCTGTGGCTTTGACAAAGACCATATGGAAATGAATAACATCAGAACATTATTACAGGCCTAAAGTGATAACTGTATTATACAACTGCAAAAACATGTAGCTTATGCCTCGAATTAAAGACGTTTTAACATTTCATCAACAAAAATGTGCGTCATACGTCTACAACCTGGTGCCTTTTTGTCAAAATTTTGCTGAACTTCAGTAGTGGTGGCTCCCTAGCATGACTCACAATAGATTCCAAATCCAAAAAAGGATATGTCTTGGATTAAAAACAGATGAATTGGCTTTCACCATCAATTCCGCAAAGTTGAAATACTAAATAATAATTAACAGCCCACTGCAGAGTAGCCAGCTCATAGTAAATCATAATAATGAATGTTCATTTGGACCTCTTCGTAATGTTGACAGGCTAATTTAGACTCAATAGGCTGTTAACTTTATTCAAATATGTTTTGCGGCTCCAGACAGATTTGTTTTCTCTTTTTTTGGCCAATAATGGCTCTTTTGCTGGTAAAGGTTGTCAACCTCTGATGTAGACAGCATAGACACGTCTGTATATTTTTTACAAAGACTGGTTGCTCCATTAGGTGACAAACTGATGTTTACAGCCTATTTCCATTGACTTGGATAGCTTGCATGAGGATAGGATTCAAAATACTGTCAAAAACCCAGTTTAACCCTAACCCTAACACCTAACCCACACTACTTCTGCCATCACATGAAATTTTGTCATTTTTTCAACACATTCTCACTCCAACTTCGACACTTTGACCGATATCAACATTTGGTCATGGACCTTTCATGTCTAGATACGACGTGAAAGTTACCCTGGGTGCATTGGTTGTTGACGATCTGGGACGCCATGTCAATTTCTGCCTGTTACATGCATTATCTGTTTTCACAGGTTGTTCACAGTTTACAGACATTAAAGGACGGCTTCTTTCGTCAGTGTCTGATGCTGCAAGTCACTGCCCAACCACCGTATTTTGACGACTTGAGACCGGGTTGTTTTTTCATGAACATTTTCAATTTATTTGGCAAGAACCTACAATAGCTGTTTATACTACTACTATATTATGTTGATGCTCTGCCGTATCAATTTTTGTCAATCATTTAAAAATTTGGATTGTTTGTTTGTGGAGGACAGTCGGAGGATGCAGTGTAGCATACTGTGTCAACTGAGCAAAAAATATGTGATATTTTATAGTTTTTGAGAAAAAAAAAAACGAGTGATGGACTTCAGAATTTATGCAGCTCCTCCAAAAATTTCTGGTCATTGAGTCTACACTTAGGTGAAAGTTGCATATTCGCAGAACGTATGACCGATTAAATCTGAATTTTCAAAGTTTTAAACTTTAGAAGGTTGATATAGCACCATCATCCCACCATCTGCACTTGTAGCTCACAATGCTAGTTAAATAATTATTTTAAGGATATTTTTTGGGGTGTTGGGGATATTTTTGCCTTTATTATATAGCAACTGGTGGGTCGCAGTCCAAAAGTGGGTCCATGGTTGACTCTAAATGGACCACAAGTGACTCGCAAATGTGTAAAGTTTGTAAAAAACACGCTTTATTTTTCAGTACAGTGAATTTCCCGCACAGAGCTTTTATTTTGAAGTGCTGTTTCTTGCTGTAGAGTGAGTGAATAAAGGACAGCTACATGACAGAGACGGCAAACTAGCTCAACGACATGGCCAAACTCATGTATGAAGCTGAACGTATTAAACTGTGGGACCTTCAGCTAATGACTAAGGAGAAATCTGGACCCTGTGGCTGGACCATTTGGGAACCACTGCTATAGAAGATAGTTGGACAAACACAAAATGGGTGAGAAATAGGAAAGGAGAAAGATAATATTTGCAAATACAAGAGCAACCGGCCCCTAAGGATTCCTCCCCACCTATTAGTGGCATAAAAGGTGACTAATTCAGCTCAGTAATACATGTAATATCTGTATCCAGTCTGCAGCGATGATGTTTTTAATTCAAACCTCTTTTAATTCTTCCCTTTAAATTCTCTAATGCAGCGTTTTTCCTCTAAATCTGGGATATAGCCCAAAGGCCGTTCCTGGGAAACTGGAGAAATTTGTATGCAAATCTATCGGCTGTGTTGGCAAGGTTTCCTGAATATCTGCAAAGTAAGTTAAATGAAAAAATGATAGTAGACATACAGGCTATTAGCCTAAAAACACCATCCAGTTTGGTAAATTAGCTTACGTAAGTGTCTGTTAAGGCATATTTGAGTTGTAATAGGAGGCTCCTAAATGCTGGTGAGCCACAAGTCACTTTTTTTAATCTTTAATCCGGCTGCACTTCTAATGCTGCTTCTGTTTTTAGCAACTGTTGCTGAATGATGACACCAAACAGTCGACCGTTCGCGATTCATTACCTGATTAAACTGTTTACTTTGCAAGACAGCTCTTTGTTCATTTCATACTGGCTCCGATACAATTATCCCTCCTTCCAAATACTCCACACTGCGAGACACTGCAAACATTTCGACATATCTGGAGGGGTTACAGGTGCCTGAGTGCAGCAACTCATATCAGGCAGTTACTGTTTCCAAGACAGCACAGCCGCCTTCTATCATGATTATGTTGTGTGGGGTAGATAAAGCACTTTTGGCTCCCCTGCCTTGGCCTCAATGCAATGTTTCCCAGAGATGCAAAGAGCAATTTACCAACATGTGAAATTCACATTTCGCCCAGAGGTAGAGCGAAGGAAGAGAGGAAACAAGCCTGCCGGGACCGCATCGGATTCTGTTTGACTGAGCACTCACACGCTAGGCCACTAATTGCCTCCGATTGATGGAGAAAAGCGCTAGAGGAAACGTTAAACTTGCAATGCATCATGGGAAGTTGACCTATGTCGATTAAGTCTTGTCTGTGCCTCCTGGCAGTGTTTTTTCTTTCCCGCGTAGGTGGAGGTTATCAGAATATCTGAGGCTTGTGTTGAGATTGTGTAAATGTGAGTGAGTGAATTTCTGCACAAACCCTTTGTGGCTCTCACAACAGAAAAACACACTCAGATCCATCAGAGTCAAGCAGGAATCAAAAGATTCTAAAATAATGACCTGGACTTGTGCCAGACTGTGTAAAGATTTTTTTTTCTTTCTTTTAGAGCCACTTTTTCAGCTCTAATGTCACAAGCTAAGGGTCATTTTAGAGGAGGATGAAGGGAATGAGATGTGTGTGTGCGAGCAATCGAGGGTTCGTGCACCTTGTTGCTACAAATTAGCCCTCCCACTCACCTTGTTAAGTGTGTATTTTTTGAGAAAATACAAGGGAAAAGAGAACACTGTCCGCCTTGTTAAGTCTGAGCACATCACCCACGAGGCAGCGGTGGGCAGCTTCTGCGAGTAGCATCCTTCAGCTTGTGTGTTTGTGATTCTGAAACTGAGCGCGGTTGATGCGGCAGGAGGGGAAATGCAGGTGCTTGTGTTTACTTCCCTCCGGACCTCCCTCCTCCTTGTCTCCCTGCTTCCTCCCTCCTCCAGCACAGAGGAATGCAGATAAATATTGATCTAGAAAGCTTACGGAAAAAAACAATTTCTGGTAACGGGAGGAAATTAAATAGTGTCAAAGCGGAAAAAAATTACTGAGAAAGGGCAGAGTAATCCTTTAATTTAATTAGGTAAATTACAACAAAAAAATCCTTTCTAAGTCTGTTTTTTTTTTCTTTCTTCTGCCTGCACTCTCCCTCTTTGCTCTCCCTCGCTCCCGCTGGAAGGCTTTCCTGCGGTTGCTAAGCAACAGGGAAACAGTTTTTCTTTGGTTTTGCCAGCGGGTCCCGGAGGCTGGCAGGGAGAAGGGGGCACAGTGGAAGCACTGTGGAGTCTGCCAGCAGCCGAGTGCATGCCTACAGCTGGGTCGGGTGGCGGAGCAGCCTCCCCCGTCCCCAGTCACAGCGCCCCTGGCTGGCACCTGGGGGTTATGGCGGCGGTGTTAGTGATAGCGAGGCGAGCTCACGAGGCACCCTGGCCCCCGAGCAGTAAACACGAGGTTACGGCGGGGTCAAAGTGACGAAACGGCACAACTCCCAACCACGAGGGCTGCGTCAACAAGGCCCCTGGAGAATAAAGCTTGTTCTGTGCACTTTGTTGTCAGAGTCACAAGTTGCATCCAGTTGCATGGAGTTGCATAAAGTTGCACAACTTGCAAACTCTCTAACAAACATTAAAAAAAAAAAAACATTATATTTGACAGAAAATGATTTCACTAAGGGGTTTTTGACAGGCAGTGGAGTACCTCACAATAGAAATCCTTTTTGCAATAAGTATGCTAATCAAAGCCTCTGCTGAAATGGATTCCACTGCTCTTTTATTATGTTGTTCTTTCACTCTTCAGGTGATTGACACATTGTAATCTTGCTAATAAGCACCTCCACTGTCTGTTTCCTTCCTATTGTGTTAGTGTTACAATAAGCCAACTTGGCAGGTGCGCGTGTTTGCCGAGCGCTCAATATAGAAGCGAATCTCCGTTACCTGCTATTATCCTGAAATGCAGGCACTCCACATGCTGTGTCCTAACTGTCAGTCTCCACTAGCGTCCCCCAGGGGTCAGCAGCCAATCAAACCTCGCATTACTCATCCCCACCTTCCCTTCTAACCAATCATCTTGCCTGTCTCTGGTCATTAGGATGTCTCTGGAGCTGTCGTTGCTCCAGAACCCTTTCGCTTGTTGCTGGACATAATATGTGCTTAAATTAGAGGTTATAATTTAATAGCTTGATGAGAAGAGCCGGCTCTATTGTGGGAAGCCAGTGAGGGATCATATGTTTGTTGCAGCACTAGTGACCCCCACAGGTTGGTCTTGGCACTTCTACAGCAGAAGCTTTTGGGGTGATTTTATGAATCTCTGCATGTTTTCACACCCTTCATGTGATGCCTCTGGCCTCCATGTGACAGCAAGCGGCTGTTGACACTGCATCCACCACCAAAACTTGAAGAAAAAGAGAAAACGATTCCCAAAAGAGAAAGAAAAAGCCACAGGGAAAACAAAATCTGTGTCTGCTAACTGCTGCAAACGAAGCCTCCGTTGTACAAGCCAATGCTGAACCATGTAAGCAGATCTGTTTCCCCTTCTTTTTTCCTCTCTCCCCCCACTTTTAAATGTAGAGTTCTAATTAGGCTTGTCAGTGGTGGTCGGTAAAATGTGTTAGTGTGGCATTTAACAGCTGTTGTATGTGTGTTCCTGAGTTTTCTGTGTGTGTATAAGTAAGCTCCGGCTGCTGTTTGAGTGACTCAGATGAATATTGCATGGCCACAGAGATGGAGACGGAGTTGTAGCAACAAGGGAATAAGTAGTGTTTTAGAAGAAACACACATACTATACATGCTCATACACACATCACTTGCAGTGGTGCTGTATGTGAAGATCTTGCTACTGAATTGATTGATAGGGCTGTCAGCTTAAAGGAGTTCTTTCTCAGCTTTCTTCTAGCGTTGCAAGAATATACGGATACACTTGAGTATCGCAGAATTATGTTTTGTTTTACTGTATTGAATTCTCAAAAACACTGCTGTGGATTTTAACTAATAGATTTTATTAATAGTGTGTTTAGTAGTTGTGTTTTGTTGAAGTCCCCGACCACCAGATAGCAGTGTTGTAATCTATTATCAGCCATTTGACTGTTCCACTCCAACATATTGCTAGTAGGGTCAACAGTTATGCATGTTGGCCTATATTTTGCTACCCTTACGTTAACTGCACAGCGCACCACCCAGGTCTGGTGAGATTTAGCTAGCGACTCTGCTTGTTCTGTAATTATGGTCAGTCTTGCCGTACTGACCCAACAGTGCTGCTGTGCAAACATGTTGGCCAACCTTCCGATCTCCAAAGAGGTTGCCCTGAGGAGTAAGTGGCTCGATTAGCACTGTTAGCACTGTTAACCATGTTATCACTGTTATGTTGCGCTCACATGGAACTCATGAGCTTGCATTTGTGTTCAAGGTCGTGAATACCACAACAAGACTCTTCTTGTAAACACAACGCCATTTAAACTCAGCATTATCTCTGTTAGCACCGATATCAGTTACCAATGCTAGGGCTACCAGGGGGAAGACTGGAGGGTAGCCACCGTGTGTCTGCAGCAACACTATCCCGCCACTGTACCAAGCGGTAATCGCGGAATGAGCAGCACTATAAGTTAGCTCTCACCTGATCGGGGTGGTGCACGGTGCAGAGGAGCCAGTGGAGACCAGAGGGTGGGTAGTAGGCACTATGTTTTGCATGTTAACATGGTTAGCTGGCAGTCTGTCAGTAAAGCCAACAGAAGATGAAATACTGGATACTTTGAAATATGGTGCTAAAGCTCGCTAAGTCATTGGAGTACTGGACTTAAAGGCCTTGTGTATTTCACGTAATTTGCATTTTTCTTTAAAATGAAAACTTTACCAGGTTGTTAATGGTTAATGGGTTTCTAGCAATCAAAAGCAAACTAAATAAAACATCCCTAATTGCTAGCATAAACTTAAAGACGACAGGCCTATGAAGAGGGGGACGTCCTTAAGAGCATACTGCTAGCTTTTATAGTTTTTCTAAAGTTAGACTTTAAAAAATTGCAAAATTTCGCCTTGCTTAAAGTATCACAAAATATCAGATTACATTAAATTGTAAACATAGATTGTAAAAATAAAGGACGTAGCTAATATGATGTCACCCCTTGATTTATGAAATTCAGTTGTGTAGTCTCGAGTTCAGCATTTTGGCCGTCGTCATCTTGGTTTTTAAGAGCCAGCGATGACCATGTTTGGGCAAGAGGTTGGAGCTGTGGAGGAGCGAGGGGTGGATCAGACTGAGAAGCCAAGAATATTATCTGGAGACGGCCTGTCACTCAAAGAGGCCTACCTTTTATTTTGTGTAACTTTAAGCCTTAACAAAATGCCAAAAGATTAGGTATGTAAAAAGTCTGCCTCAAGTGGTCCTTTGACGAACTGCATTTTTAGACGTTCCCTTTGGCTTCATTTTCCAGCTGCAGAGGTTGCCGCTTGATCATGAGATCTGTACCCTGAAACGTTTAGCCTCATCCTTGCCAATACACAGCCCTAGTATAATCTGTTGATGTGATACCAGTGCTGTGTATCATTGACCTTTAATTCTTAAGATTCTTCTAAAGATCTTTAGCAATGACCCTAAAGATGAGGACAAACGCTATTCTGGAGATTTCCAATAAAAATATAGAAGAATTCAAAGTACTTGCCTTGGCCCCATCCTTCAGCCTGACTTTACTGTTGAATTAATTTGCCTCATCAAGAGCATAACACAGAGGTAATCAGCCTGTTTTTTAGTGACTTTTGAGAAGGTCAATTGATGCATGATGAGGCAGATAGTTGAGGTCTGCCATGTTCTTCAGCAGGGCACTCGGCACACTGGAGCTCTCTATTTCCGCATATTATGTGTGTCTGAGTCAGGCACTCAGCCAAGGCCTATCAGCTTGAACCAACGCCAAGTTCTTTTTTCCTCTTTTAGTTTTAGGTCTCTGAGGAATCCAATCACACCTGATTGAGAGTTTCCATATGATGCCATAGCATACACGCTATAAAATCACGGTTACAAATATGCTTGAATTTGATTTGAAAATATTGTTCTTTTAAAGGTATGATTGGCTCTATAAATGTCATATTTGCTGGTATCATGGCCTCTCAAGCCTTTTAAGAAAAAGCTGAGACTGTAATCAGAGGAGAAGTGTAATCAGTCTGTAATTGAGCTGACATTTTAATCACTTTGGACTGTATGACCAAATCTTTCATTAGCTTGACATTTCAAAATGCAAATAACATGCTCTGTGCACAGAAAATGAGAGGAATGTATTACCGCCTTAAAGGAGTACCTCACCCCCCCACCAAATGACCATTTGGAAATCAGCTACTCCCTCATGTTATGTTGAATTTGTGAAGAAAATTATGCTTTTTCCAAAAGTTTTCTGAAGAAATTCAACAGAACATAGTGACTGATCGACAAATGGTCATTTTGGGGTTTATGTATTCCTTTAAAGAGTTCTATGAGGCAGGCATGGCTATAAAAGGCAAATTTGGATTAAAAATTTAGAATTGGAGGTGGTGTTATAATGTACTTACTTGGGTTCATCCGCAACAACTCTTTCCAGTTGATCACAGAGTTTTCTCAACTCGTCACTAGACAAGACCATCCATATTGGACAATTCTGCAAAACTGGGATTTCGCTCTGTTTGTTTAGATTTGCACTTAGCAACCACAGTTTAGTGGTTAAAGTTAGGAAAGGATTGTGGATATAGCAAATAAATTCTGGTTAGGGTAAGGTAACTAACACAATTGCTTAAGTTGCAGAAAAAAACAGTGGTCACGGTCAATAAAAAGGCAGAGGTGATTGCAACATAAAGATTACTTTATTTTCTACACTGACATGTTGCCAATATTGACATTATGCTTGGGATACTCTACTCTACTTCTCTTATCTAAACATCACTGTTTGACAATCTTGTTGTGTTGGAAGTAGGGTTTATGACTGAGAATGTTTTCGACTGCTTGTGCATGTTGGTCTATAGGATAATATTGCTTCTTCCAGTTTTCCAGTAGTTCTAGCACTATGCTGTAGCACATGAAGAAGAGAGCTAATAAGGTATAAATGCTACTCTGGTTGGCTCGCCTTAGTTGCTCTGCACTGCGCACCACCCATGTTCAGGTTGGAACTTGATGGCGACGCCACTCATTCGGCGATGACAGCTGGTAAGACCGTCCTGACCCATGGTGCCAGGAAGGCACAGCTGATGATGAGTACATGATCATGCTACACCATTAGGTTGGCTGTGTCTGAATATGTTTGTTGACCAAGTCTATCGCCAGTGATCAGCACCTTGTGATTATTCTTGGTGTGCATTACTTTTATATTTTAAGTATTGCTAGCAGTGTCAGCATGGCTCATGGTGCCAACATGCGTTAGTTTACAATGCCAAAGGAGTGTTGTGGCTCAAATTACAGTGCTTACTCACCGGGGCTACGTGGGTGAGACCGGAGACCATGTTTCTGCAGCAACCAGTGGTGCAGTGGAGGGTACAGTGTATGCAGGTAAATGGGGTATATGGGGTATACACACCTTGTTTTACGGCTGTTCCAAATGGCTATTGGAATATATAGGGGAGTATACTAGTACTCTAGTATCTTAGTTTGAATACCGCTGCATCACAGGCAACAATGTCAGCCCACCACCATCTGTCAAGAGGTCATTGCCAACATTAACTGCCAAATAAATGGTGCCGCTAGCTAGCTCCCACTCGATACAGGTGGTGCACAGTGCAGAGCAGCCAAGGCTAGCTAACAGTGGAGATTTGAGATTTGCCTCAAGCTGAAGCTCATTAAGGCAACGGAGCGCTGGATTACAGGGAAGGTGCAGGGAAAGCCCGTGTTGTATCTTAACGTCATTTTGCGTTTCTGAAACAGTATTTGGTCAATGGGTGTCAGGCTTTTGAAACCAAAATTAACCCACACTGCCATTCCTAGTTGGGAGAAAATTTGTCTGGCCTTCCTTTTTAGAACTGAATCTGAGCCTCACACTGCATATTAATATACTCACGTTCTTTTATTTCCTCCATGCAGTCGATCAGAGAAGTGACTGGCTACGTGTTGGTGGCTCTCAACCAGTTCGACCAACTTCCGCTGGAGAACCTTCGGATCATCCGAGGCACCAAACTGTACGAGGGTCGCTACTCTCTGGCAATCTTCCTCAACTACAGGCGGGACGGGTACTACGGCCTGAGGCAGCTGGGCCTGCGGAACCTCACAGGTCAGAGAGATTGCATGAGTGCTGGCATTTTTAATGACATGCTGCATAATCAGTGTGACAGTGTAAAGCTTGCACTTTTGTCCCTTTCACTGCCTCTTAGCAGGTAAATTAAGCAAATAAATCAGAATGAAAGACTTTTTGATGCATCAGAACTCCCTTAATAGATGATTTATAGCATCTTTCGGTGTATTAGGAATCCATTTGCAGCACCCCTGCAAAGTACATTGCTATTTCCTGCACAAAAAATGCTTGTGTTTGACTTGTTTTTACACCCACATATACAGCTTTAATAGGGCCTTTTTAATTAAGTCGCAAAATTGGAACTCAACTTTTGAAGCAACGTATCTGCTACCCCAGCAAATTAATCTTCTGTGTTGCTATATAGAGGGATCAAATGTCTGTGAAAAGTCCTGTTTTCCCATTAATTACATTTTTGTTTACACACTGAAAAGGAGGCTTCGTTCACGGAGTAAGTTTTTGGAAGTGGCTGAGTTATGTTTTATGTAACAGCTGCTCTTTTTGTGTTATTGTTGTCATGTGAGAGGGCATAAGCTAAAGTGGATTACATTTGTAAAGGGTAGCTTTTGTCTGCGTTAACGCTATCTTGGTGTCAGACCTTTGGGTCATGACCTCAGCATCAGTTAATCTTTGCCATTTTGGCATTACCCAGTGGTGAGGTGACCTTCCAACTTGAGTCAGGATAACAGCAGCAAACACTGTCCTCTGTTACAGGCTTGAAAATCATCTTTTAAAGTACCTGCTTCACTGCCTTCCTGCTGAATCATACCTCCTCTCACTGCTACCTCCAAACAGCCAATTTCCTCATTAGCTGTATAAATCATACATGTAATTCTCACAGATTGAGCCGCTAAAAGGTTCGCTTTTTCAGGAGTCAGGTGTTGCCTTTTTGTCCCCGTCTTGGCGGCGGCATTACCATCGCTTCGGGAGAGAAACACAAGCCGTCGTAGGAGAAGCTCTGGCTGAGGGACAACTGTCACATGCAATCTGAGGAGAAGCAGTGAGGCTGAGTCGGGGTCATTCTTTTTTTCTTTTACAGCATTTTCTTGCTCTATTTGAAGCCGTACTGTCTGGAGTGACAGGGAAGACGGTAAACAGAGAGAAGCTGTGTATGGATGGAGGTCAGGAAAGTGTTCCAAGAAAAGATGGCGGTATGAGATGGTGTCAGCACTTGAAGGGATGTGCTGAATGTTTCAACATTGCTGAGAGAACAAAAGTATTGCAGGAAAAGAAAGTATGTCGTCTCAATCTTCTTGTCATATCTCTCCACTCTGGAACCTTACCATATCGGACATGTTTGTTAACTACTTGTAGACAAGACCAAGAAGGACAGAGTGGGACGCCTTTTCGAGTCTCCGCATGGCGTTTTCTTCTGTCATCTTGTTGGATCTTTGAGGAAATTTGCTGGATTTATTTATGGCAGGAAAAACTGGAAAAAGAGCGCCGTTCTTCCAGCACAAATGGAGCTAAATCTCTTCGAGCATCTTACAATGGCCAATGGAAAAATCATGTCCAACACGTACAGTATGTCCTCTAAAGTACAGCCAAAGAACAAATGCGCGATAAGCTGCCAGTCCTCCTGACAATTTGTTCATACCGTGGTGTCAGAAGTAATTTGTTAGCCTACGATTATCTAAAAATGTAAAACAAACTACATGTAGCCCCTTTATGATTAGTTCTGATTTTTCTAGCAGCGTGCCAGAGCATGAGACGAGGAAAGGGTAACAAACTGGGCTCAGGTCCACCGTGGACTGACCACGTGGTACGTGCCCTAAACTGCCAAGCCACCAGGACGCCTCTGCTGTATCCCCCCTTTGTTGTATTTTGCCCGAGGCTTCTTCTCTGGCATCGATCTGCCCGCTTTACACTGCTCTCCTGTGGGCATTGCAATTTATCCTACATCCATCCTGCGTTCCTCCTGCAGGCGATTCTGTCTCAAATGTTTCACAGAGGAACCAAATTAATTTTAGTGTAAAACAGAAGTCATGTGTCTCGCAGTCCTTGACCACCCTTTGTAACTTTTTAGGGACTAAAATCGAGCGTGATAAAATCTCAGGCGTCCACACACTGAGTTTAAACCGTCAGTGTTTTTGAGAAAGTTGGACAGCAGAGATTCATCCTGGGCTCTTTCGCCATTGACTTTGGCATAGTGTTTTTGTGATTGATGGTGGGGGATCAAACTGTGATCCATATTAAAGCACATGACAGATTTAGTGTAATAAGCAGCGTTTTATGGAGTCTGAACACGGTGATAAAGGACTCCTGAGAGTTTTAAGGGCATGCTGACACCCTAAGCTGGTAAAGCAGGAGGGCGCCTTCCATTCTGACCATCCTTACAGAGAAAGAGAGGCCTAAGTGGACCTTTATCCCTGTCTGACTTATGATAGATGCCTCATGGTGTTCTTTTCTGTTTTTCTTTTTTCCCCTCCACCATAGATGTCTCATGACTTTCTCTGTCATCCCTCAAACTGCACTAATGAATGTTTCATTTTTTCTGCAAACCAAAGACTGATAGTAGAGTACAAATAACTAGGACTGAAAGGATCATAAACAAAGTATGTGCAGGCCCTTTTTGACTTGGTTGTGTCTTGTTTTAGTTTTTCTCTCATTTATTTCATGAGAAACAGCTTTCTTCTAGGGTGAAAATGATGCATGATCAGTGTCGTTTGTGAGCTCCCAGCAACGAGGCAATGATGCAGTTAGTGGACAAATGTTTCTGTACTCTTTTCTGCATTAGATATTGAATCACCAAGCAGCCAACATTCAGTTATGTTTGTGAAAAGATGGCGATGTTTTTATTCCTAAGCGCCAGGGACAGCCTTCGCCGGAGGCACTATGTTTTCGGGTTGTCCCATCTCATGTGGTATCTCAATATTGCTTCGAGGGAATTTCCTCAAATTAAGCACAAATGTCCGCTTGGACTCAATGACAAACTGATCAGATGTAGCAATCAAATGTCAAAAGTCAAGGTCACTGTGGCCTTGCATCCCTCTCATTCTCATGAATACAATATTGCAAGGCCACTCGAGGGAATCTCTTCAAATGTCTACTTAGACTCAACAATAAACTGAAAAGCTGATTATTATCTGGTGATCAAATGTTATAGATAAGGGTCACTGTTGCCTTGCATCATTCTCATTCTTGTGAATGCGACTTCTCAGGTAAGCCTTGAGGGAATCTCTTCATATTTGGCAAAAAGTTCATCTTGAATCAATCATAAACTGGTTAGATGTGGTGATCAGAGGTCAAAGGTCATGGTCACTGTGGCCTTTTGTACTTTTCATTGTCGTGAATGTGATATCTCAAGTATACCTTGGGGGAATCTCCTCAAATTTGGTACGAACATCCACTTGGACTCAAGGATAAACTGATAAGATCTGGTGATCAAAGGTCAAAGTCACTCTGGCCTTGCATCCTTCTCATTCTTGTGGATGTGATATCTTAGGTATGCCTCCAGGGAATCTCTTCATATTTGGCACAAACGTCCAGTTGGACCCAGGGGTAAACTGATTTGATTTTGGTGGTTTGAACCTCAAGTTTACCTCATTCTTGTGAATGCAATATCTTAGGTACGCTTTAACAGAACTTTGTTACATCTGGCACAAATGCCACTTGGACTCAAAGATGAAACTGATTACATTTTGTGGTCAAAGGTCAAGGTCACTGTGACCACCAAAAAAAATTGGCCATAACTTGAGAATTCATATGTGACTTATGACAAAATTTTACACAAATGATGAAGTGATGGCAGTTTGCATCAAATGGTCGAAGGTTAACTTTGATATGACATCATAATGTTCTGCACAAACATTTTTCCTGGCATTATTTAACGCCATCACTCAGGAGTAGAGGGGGAGACATTTGGACAGATACTGAATTGGTGACACTAATCTTAGGTGTCCACCTTGAAAATGTGTTAATTGTACAGATCTTATGTGCCTCTGAGTAGAAGATCTATGTGAAGAATCCATGTCGTTTGCATTAACATCCATATTTGAAGTATTGTCTACTGTCATATGAGTCATATTGATGGATAAAGATGTAGCTGCAACTTGGCTGGCTACAGAGGCATATAACTATGAGGCAGTAATTCTAGTCATCCTTAGATAAAGAAAAACCAACTGGCTGAAGTCCAGCCAGCATTCAGTAAATTTTGTGAAGAGATCCGGATGTTTTTCTTTATGTAACTGGAAAGGCACAGTGGAGAATATAAGTGAGGTATCTTCAAAATATCCTTTCTGGGTGCAGAAAGGTAGTCCTTGCATTATTTATGTCCACAATGCATAATCTACATCCACATCTCAGAATTTGTTATTTTCCTGAAACTTTTGCAGACTGTGTTGATCCTCAGAGGTTGAATTTACCTCTGCGTCTCTGCTGCGGCTCTCCACCGGCCCCCCTGTCTGTCTGTCTGTCTGGCCACACATCTCATGTTTCGGCACATCCTCAGGACAGGCCTTCGCCCATATCATCTGATCCCAGTGCACCCCGACGCTGCAATTAAGCCAAATCCAACCATGCATATGGATCAGTGCTGTTCCTCCCGATTCCCTCCACTCCCCTGCCTGGTCGTGAATTCTCTCTTTTAAATAAGCTCAAAATTAGCCCGGCAGATTATTCTCCCTGCCCGACAATGATAAGGAAGCGACCGTGCACATTTGCTTAGATTCATTGTGTGATGAAAAGTACTTATTTGTAATTAATTTTGCAGCCTACCACCATATCTGGAGGGGATGTACGTGCCCGAGTGAGAACATATTCAGCATTCCTCGCTGCACACAATACATTAAACAACAGCTTCACTGCTGCTTTATCCCTCAGTGGATTCACCACACAGTGGGAGTTCACAGAAAGCATGGAATTCAATTTGGCTTGGGAGTCAGTATGCATACAGCTGTGCAGGCTGGTATAGTAGCAGGGATATATAGTAATATGTGTTAAAGAAACTCCCCTGATATCGACTTGTTCGGCCTCGCCCCCTATGAAGCACCTGCAGCTTCTTGTACACCTTAATAACCTATACACAACACATGAACTGTGTGAATACATATAGCATGGCTCGCTACACACTGCAGTGCTAATTACCCCATACTGTGCAGCAGTGGTGATAATATCCACCATAAGACTCTCAGAGCTGATGAGGTGCATGTATGAAATGGTTTTCCCTTCTTTCTTTGCTTAACTTTTGCTTTGTTTGTGAGCTTTTTTTTTGTTAATTTTTTTCCTACCCTGTGAAATTGCCCATTTGGACAAGGGCCAAATGGCTCAGTGTGCCCCAAAGAGAGCTCTGACTCCAACTTCCCATCTGGCAGCAATGCCCCCCCACGCTCGTGTGCAGAAAGCAAAGCACCAGCTCTGCCATCCCCCTTTTTTTCCCTCTATAACCTCTCTGCCTCTCTCACCTGTTTTGCTTTCCTTAATGCTCACTGGGACTGTAGCGACACTGCCGCGGTTTCACAACCTGGCAGCGACCCAAACATCCCCTAATTTAAAGCTAATAATTTACCGCTGCTGTCTCGCTAATTGCAGCATTTTCTGTGAGTATTTTGAATGCATTTAGGCCAAATTACCAACAGCAGTTGCTGCTGAGATGAATTGATTAATAGACTTCATTATAATTAACCCCATGCGCATCTTCATTTTAGAGCATGACTATTGATTTAGCGGCTCACAAGCATTCTGAGCAGCTTCTCATTTTCACAGACACTGTGCTCAGCTAAATCAGCAAAACAAATGGAGATTTTTCTTCGCGTTTAAGGAGATTTGCAAAGCAATGATGGGGGGGAATCAAAAGAGCCGTGGTGTCAAGGCATATAGGTATTTAGATAGACAATCCAATACGGTTTTATTTAGCTGCACCAATTGTCTCGAGTAAATTTTATGGGAATCAGAAATGTGAAAAAAAGTTTGATGTTTCTCAGCTACTTTTTTTCTAAAGTGTTAGTTTCAGAAGTGTCATAAAGGCTCTATTTGATCTGTACAGTAAATCCCCTCAGTGGAGAGTATAAAGATCCAGCACATCAAAGATATTATACCCTCTGCTTATTTGAAAAAAAGGGCACACACCTAAAAGGAGAATCCTACAGCACTGCAGCTCACATGAAGACAGCTGACTGATGTTGCCTTTTTATGCATCCATGCTCGCCTCCATTTTCAACTTTTTTCCACCTCACATTCAACTCAAATCGGCACTTAAGAGGGATCTGGCCATATTTATATATATTTCACTGACAGGGTTTGAGAAAAAACTCCCTGTACAAAAGATACGGAGGGAATAAGGAACCATGATAATTGTGTGTGGAATTTGTATGGAAAAAACCCCTCCTTCCAAAGCCTCTTTATTTAACATAAAGCTTGTGGTGTGATCTCCAAAAAGTGGTGTAATTACAGAAAGATCAAATAGAGCCAAAGCGGCTAATGCTAATACCCACTCTTGCTCCGGACTGTTATGAGGAAGAGGGAGAGTAGAGGGATGGGGCCCATTAATAATGAATTCAGTGTCATCATTAAGGCGCCAAATGATTAAAACATATCTCCCAGCTTCAAACGCTGCTTTTCTACCCCAGAAAATGCTGCAGTCGTGGATGTGCGGAGCGAGCGAGCCCTTCAGTCTGCTTGTGAAATAAAGTTTTGCTTTTTTTCTTTCATCTTTACCCCCCTTTTTTTGGCGGTGGTGGTGGGGTGGGGTGGGGGGGAGTAGTTGAAACACCAAAGCACCAGCATCCACTTCTGAAAACAAAAAAACACTAGTGTTATGTAATGTAATGCAACCCATAGATCTCCACAGACATTTCTTAGATATGAACTTTGATGCTAAGCCAGGTTGGAAATCATCTTTGTTGCACATTTCACAGTACTCCCAGTTGTGTGCCCAGCCAACAGAACCACAATAACCTGCCGCCTGTTGTTGCTCTTCAGAAGAAAAGACAAGATAACACAGCGAGACACGTCTCGTTAAAAAAAGGTGACATTCATTGACATGCAGACACACGATGGGATGCCGTGTCTGACTCCGTGGTTTATTTTCTCATCTCTTTATTTCCAATTTCCAATTTTTTTCACACTCTTGCACCCAGAAGTCATTGTAATGCCGTGCCCGTGCTCAGTTACATCAGTGTTGTGCTGTCAGCACTGTGCTGCCGTCGGTGGTTTTTGTTTAAATCGTTTGACGAGAAGACCCGGGGGGCTTTGGGTTTGTCTCCATTAGTGGCTGTGGCATGTCTGGAAGGAGGGCAAAATGATCTCTAATGGAATGGTAATAGTCCCCCAGGGCAGTGTGTCTCTGCCCTGTGCACCGTGCTTTGATGCTAGGGTTCACTTGCACTAGCCGACACAAGCTGACCCTGGTTAACTGAGCTACCTACACACCTGACAGAACCCGCAGTGCACAATAATGGCCCTGACTCCATAATACTGTGTAACATTGCAAATGAAAAACCTCCTCCTGACCGTCCTCTCTTGTCCAACTTCCCAATTCTGTGTTAAATGTCCCATAATGTCTTTAGGGAGTTATCATGGGGTAGCTGGGAAGCAGAGGGTGACATGGGAGTGGATTTTCAGTCCAGTTTCATCCTACTCCCACAAAACAGCTCCTGTGCCAGCCCAGTCTCATGACCTGCCTTGTCCTAGTTGTGGAAGTGTGACACCAGTCTCATCCTGTTCCTGTGTTGTGATTTTAATCAATAAAAAATAGTGTATATTCATATTAGACCTGCATATTGATATATGAAATCTAAACAAATTTAATTAACTCTAAACCACAATGCTCAAATAACTCCGAACAAAACAGCTGAAACAGCTTCACTGTACATATTTGTTATGTTGTGTTTTTATGCCTCTGTGCCAGCAATAGTCATAGCTGGAGGCATATGTTTTCAGGTTGTCCTTTTGTCTGTACATACATATGAACATCCCATCCCATGAATCAAGGACAACTTGAGAAAACGTCTTAAAATTTGGCACAAACATCCCCTTGGACTCAACGATGAATTGATTAGATTTTGGTGGTGATAAGTCAAAGGTCAAGTTCAGTGTGACCCTGCTATCTCACACATACCTCGCAGTAATTTCTTCAAATTTGGCACAAACATCCCCTTGGACTCAATGATGAACTGATTAGATTTTGGTGGTCATCGGTCAAAGATCAAGTTCAGTGTGACCCCGCTATTTCACGAATACCCTGAAGTAATTTCTTCAAATTTGGTAGGAACGTTAACTTAGACTCAACAATGAACTTGGTTGTCAAAGGTCAAGGTCACTGTGACCTTGCATCCAAGTCATTCTCGTGAACAGATATCTCAAGAAAACCTTACGTGGAAACCTACTTCGTAGTAAACCTTTACATTTACTAGGAAGTTTACCAGCAATGTCACCAACTTAAGTTGATTTGCCGAGATAAGCTCAGTAAGGTGACACAAAGTGAGTCGTCACTCCCAGCGAGCGTACACCAAACTCAAAAGCAGAGATTGGAGAGTTGAGAGTGCAGGATAGGAAGTGGAACAGTACACTGAGACAGTCTCCCTGGGATATCTCAAAGCCTATGATTTCATCATAACATGCTCCATACAAAATCCTATAAGGTTTACGACTAAGGGCCAGGAGGTCAGGATATGGAAAAGTTCTTCTAGCTAACTTCAGGATAAGGAGCCTCAGCCCCAGATGGCATTAAGTGGCCAAATGAAGCATTTAACTGCAGTGTTTACTGCTCAAATAGTTGGTAAATAAATTCATGAATATAAATTTTTGAATCATGAAAGTACAAAAGTGAAACAAAAGCAATAATGCCAAAAAGTTAAAGTCACGAAAAACATATAAAGTATAGGCAGCAACTGACTGAATGTAATAATTTCACTGTGAAAAGCTGACATTGTCTGTTTCAGAAACAACAATAAGCCTCCTGCCTAATCCACCCCAAACTCCCCAATTCTGTTTAGAGTGAAAGTGGTGGGTGGTAAAGCTGAATGAGTCAGCATATCCACTTAACAGTCCTTGGAAATCCCACCTAATCAAACCAAATAGCCGTGACTTCATCAAACTTGCTCATTAGAGCTGAATTCATTTTTCGGGAATATTACTTGTGACTGGAGTCTAGTGTTCCCATTTTTTAAAGGTTCTGCACCACAAGCTTTAAGCACCTTTTTTGGTGTTAAAGACAGGAAAAACTCAACTTGGGTAATTGAGGACAAAACCCAACCAGGCTGTGATGTAGAGGTGGGACCCAATGTGGATACTGGAATACATTGTATTTCTACCTATCAACCATTAATTGATATTTTAATTAAAACATGCTGGCACTCTAAACAGGTTCCCCTGCCAATATGACTCACCAGAGTTTAAGTGATGACTCTTCATGGGGACACTTATCATTCAAATGAGAGCAAAGTGAAAAGAAGCTAACTAACTCCTAGTAAAGAAGAAACTCACCGTCAAGTGTGACAGCATGAGTAGGTATAGTTGTAGCTACAGCTGCTTGTGGGATCCTCCCACCAGCTACAAGACTCCCCAAAAATACCTGGAAGTGGAAGCCTTGAAGAAAGTTACAAGTTAACGTTTAGCATTTTCGACGTGTTCGGTCAAAAGAGAGGCGGTTAGGGTAAGGCTAAGGGTCACATATCATTACCCGAAAGGTGAATCAAATCTTCATATGTAAGACTTTTAAAATAGATTACTGCTATGTTTCGCTTCATATTTATTCACTATGTCACACGGTTCAAATAACTCTCCTGTTGGGGGACTCGTCTTGTAGTAGGGGTGGGCCTTGGTTTCATCAAATCAGACAAGTAATGTCATCTTTAAAATCAAAACACTGGGCCTACTTTGGCTTTTACAAGACAGATTGGACGAACAAAATTGCTAAAACCTATGCAATAGCCACCTAATGTGTCATTATCCTGAACTCGTCATGGTGAAAACAACTCAGGCTACTTCAACTGTAAGTCTACCTATGATAAATATACATTACTATTAGATAATGTTTTAAACAGTCAAATATCTCCATTTATTATGCGTAATTTCTCCAATACTACACGTAAACAAACCCAACCAGCGTATCTCAAAATGGAGGCAAGCTCCTGGCCTTTCCATTGACACCTCACTTGAGCCAATAGGAGCTTCCAATGTTGTTGCTATTGCCTTGATAGCCAACCAGGGCCTGAGCTGACGGAACGTACGTCACTAAGGTTTCCTGTAGTTTCAAGATAGTTAAAGCACCAGCAATAGGCCAAAGCTCCACAGCAGATTTGAACTCCTTCCAGTCACCACAGATGGTTATAAATGTACAGACATGATAAACAAATGGCTCCTATGTTGTGTTTAAGGAAAAATAACAGTCTTTCTTTTCTGTTTTATATATGGTAGGCTCCTAGATAGACATTTCTGTCTGTGCTGATTTCTTTTTCTCTCATATTCTCACATTTAGTACATTGTTAAACCCTCTTTTTTCAAGATTCGCCGTGATAAAACCTTTGAAAAATATGTCTGTAATATTATTGTCTACTTTCAATTTGAACTACGTGAGGCTTCATGATATGGTCCCATTGTGTTTTCCAGTTAATACCTCCAAGTTGTAGTCATCTTACACGTCATCTTCGTCTTATATAACTCAATGACATAAGCACTTAGAGTGATTCGGATTGTTGGGGAAAAACTTAAGATGCCTTTCAGGTGAGACCTTGCACATACACATACTAAAAATGGAACAAGAACAGCTTGAAATTTACTTGGGTATGCCTTTGATAGGCATTTTAGGGGAATTTTAGGAGAATTTTAAAAGCCCTTAGAAAGGTTTTTGGCTTAAACTGTGCAGTTTGCACATTGTTTCATGTCATTTGTCAAATTCGGATAATGACATCAAGATGTATTATAGATGATTGTGTTGCCATTAATCAGCTATCGCAGAATCACTGTATCGTGACACCATCGTTCTTATGGGCAACGGATCCTATCATGACATACTCTGTGATTCCCACTCCGACTCTGATGAGTGACAGGACATCCCTGGACATCAATTTCCTCTTGATTGAAGTTTCTTGACAGATTGGGAGAATTGGATGACCACAGGAGGTTCTGAAACCTCCCTTAAAACCAATTTTAAAACTCCCAAACTGCACTGTCATCAAGCTAAAAACAAGGCTGTTTTTGGTTGACATTCTGATGATGGGAGGTTTTCCTTTGATAGTAATTACATTCAAAGCGCCTGCTTGTTTGTCTCGCCACGAGGCACATGCTACCCTCCTGACATTGCAACATATTTGTATGCTTTGGGCTCTCTGGAGAAATGAATTGCGTACGCTTTGTGTGTGTGCAATTTTTGTCTGCATTCTCTCCCAGGCGTCTGGAAGCTGCTTGACTTTGGCGAGTTTTAATGACATTTTTTGGGGTCCATTATTTTTTTTAAGTGCCCTGCCCCAGTCTAAGCCCCTCTTGAGATCTGTTGCGTAACTTCCACTCCAAACTGCAAATCCATTAGAGTGTCGAGCACAGCCAATCATTAGCACTGATTCACATGTCTGTCCACTGCAGCCGTAGAGGAAGTCAGAGGCTGAGGTAGAGTTGAGAAAAGGGAGGAGTGGAGCTGGACTAGCTCACAAAACCTCACACTAAATATACTGTAGAAGCAGATGGAGGCAATTTACTGGTCATAGTTGATTTGCTGGTGTGTGTGTGCGTGTGTCCGTGTCGGTGTGTCCCAAATTACCCAAGTGGAGGGATGAGTGCTGCAGCTCTGTGCCAGAAAATGACAAATTGCCCATTTAGCCCATTGTAGGTGTCAATTTTAATGTAGAGGGTTAGCGCTGTTTCCGACACTTCTTAAGCATTTTGCTCCATGAAAATATGTAATGAGTCCGATTTGCATTACAAAATGCGTGTCAGACGAGCAGTGTTTGTGTGTGTATATGCGTTTGCACTGCAGGTGTTCATGCACACACGCATTAACGCTCTAGAGCAACCTGTTTTCTTCTGGTTCCTGACTCAAGAGTGGACATTTAATAATAGCCCACAATTCAAGTTATGTGCTCTGCTCCTCAGCAGTTTTACTGTCTTGATGGCTCCCCTATGATCCATTCATAGTGCCCTCTAAATTTTAGTTCGATGTTCTTAGCTTGGGCAATTGTACCAAAACACTATTTCCAGCACAATAACAGAGCAGACTGTCAGAGTAACTCCACTGTAAAACAACCTATCACTGCCGTTGTAGAAAAACAACATGGGACAGCAATTCTGGAGTTGTTTGTACTTTGAGACTGTACCTGGCAATTTATTTGATGAGTGAGTTGCTTGACCTGTGGGTCACTGAGACCTATTAAAAGCTCGGTCTGAAACTTCAAAAATACATGACTGGTGAAAGTACTTTTTTGCAGATTTGAGGCTTTTTGGAGGTTAAAGGAAATACCTCACCCCCCAAATGATCATTTATACATCAATTACTCACACTGTGTTGAATTCATGCAGGAAGCATTGTTTTTCTTGCACCCCTCTAGTGAAAGACTCCAAAGGCAGAACATTTTTGGTGAATTTAAATCAGAGACGTCCAAACTATATCAAAACATCCATTTACAAACTCTCACACAACTCGTGCAGTAAAATCAAAGTGCCATTAACCAGGCGTATGCTCAGTACTTCACAAGCAAACAACCCTTTCCTTTTTGCCTGCGCTAAACAACCCTGTTGAGGAATAAATTGCGGCTGTCAGACACCAACAAACAAAGCCGTCCTTGCACGTTGGCATGATACACGGCTGGTTGCCATTATGGTTAAACGTGGCAGGACGAGAAGGAAAGGTAAGGCGGCGAAAGTCTGACAAGGGTGGACAGAAGGGGTAGTGGATGGGTCCAACAAACACCAACTTTCACTGGGGAGAGTGGTGTTCTTGTCCCATAAGATTGTAAAGCCAAACCCTGTTCTTTTTTTCCGAAACCCAACCACATATTTTTGTTGCCTAAACCCAATCATGTGCCTTAGGAAAACAATGTCATTCGCATGATAGCACTGACGTAGTGGGTTTATTTTGAAGGACACCGTATGTAAACGTTAAATTTCCTGTGAAAACTGTAGTGTATTTTGAAAGAAGACATACAGACCTTGACACGACATCCCAGAACGTCAACGACTGACTCACCCAGGGTACCTTGCAAGTCGTACCTGGACATGAAAAGTCCAGGACCACACGTCGATATGTGACGAGGTCGGAGTGAGAATGTGTTGCACTAAACACAGAAGCTGCTGGGGCCTAAACTATGAAACGGGATTTGGAGTTAGCAAAGTAGCTTCAGGGTTAACTCTGGGTTTTCAGTGCTACAAAGCTGGTTCTCTTTTTCAAAAAGTACTCACGGACAAAAGTCCAGAGTGACAGGTGAAAAAGATCCAGGGCTCTGTTTCCACTGGTTTTAAAACAGACCCTCTGACAAATGGAGAGATCGTTTACACACTAATCAAATGATTTCAGCAGAATTTTAACTAAGTTTATTTTAGTCCACGGTGATAGCTGACAGTGTTGCTAATTTTACACTCTGATTCCATCACTGCAGCTCACAATACCATGAGACACCTGTGTGAGGAGAGCTAGAAAAAAGATTATATTTTACTCGAAAAATAATCAACACACTGTTAATTGGCTCCTGTTATTATAAATGCAACATTTCAGTCAGACAGACCTCGTCAGTTGTTAACTACTTTTCCACCCTTCACTTCAGTAGCAGAAATAGAAAAGTGTTTTATGTGTGCTCTGTGCAATTCTCTGTACTGTACTGTAGCAAGTATGTCACTATTCCTATCCTTATTCATATTGTAAGAAGCTACAAATTATATCCAGCCAAAAAATAAGCTGAAATCAGAACAGAAGTACAGACAGTTGTTGCATAGCGATGATACACCATCACATCTAGCTGCATTGGTGTAAAGCGGCAGGTTATTAGAACACTGCAGAGCAGCTCATTGCAAGTAGCTGCCTGTTTTGTCTCGTCACGAATCATTGGCCTGAAGTTGGCTTAAACTAACAGAGGAGGCATGTGACAGAAAAACAAAGTTTATAAATTATAAATTCAGCTTAACACAGGGTGAGTAATTGACATACGAATTATCATTCGAGGGGTGAGGTATTCCTTTAATTGGCTGATTTTCAAATCTACCCATATTTGAAACTAAACATAAACAGAAATTTAAGTGCTTGTAAACCAAATTCGAATGTTACTTCTTAACAAACTGATAACAGATTCTCCCCTAATCCCCCCACCAACACACATCAGTGCTGATTGTCGATGACCACTGCCGTTCGTTACCGCCATTAGTATTCAGCGGCGCTCTCGTCTCTTTGGCTGGCTCTTTTGTTTGCCTGCGCTGATTGGAGGGCCTCTGGTTAATTTAGATGCAGGGAAGCGGTGACAGAAGAGGGCTTATTAGGGCTGTGAGCCCATCCCGCCTTAAGTGCAGAGTCTCCAGTTCCATTTTCATTTGCCTCCATTATTGAATTTGCTGGCTTCTCATTCGCCCTGATTGCATTTTGTGTCACCTCTAAGGAAAAAAAAAAATCGGCCTCCCCCAGAGGTACTGTGACACTCAGATGGCAGACTTACATTATGATAGTAAAGTACGAGAGCTGCAAACTTTTTATAAACATTTTTTTTTATTATTTTGAAAGATTATTTTTTATTAGAACCAAACGTCTTTGAAAGTTTACCTAATTATGATTGCTGACACACCTGTGGGTGTATTTTGGTTAGAGAGGTGGAAAAAAAAGAGAGGGAGTGTTTATGTCTGTGTGTGTTTATAAGACCGAGAGGGAGCGTGACAGACGGGTGGAGCAAGAGTGGGTGGAGGGAAAGAAGAAGAGTGATGGCAGGGATTCATTTAGCATCCATTGAAGCTTTAGAAGTAAAAAAAAAAAAATGTCATCTCCGCCTCCACCTTTTAGTTGCCTCCTTCAGCACCTACACAGCTTCCATAATCTCCTAACGTGAAGCATTTTTCATAAGGATTCATCGCAAAACAATATCATTCGAGACTGCGAAATTTAATCAGGGGCTTTAAAACACAATTATGGTTATCGGGGAGGACACGGCGGCAGCGCTCCTGATCGTAGGAGAGGAGGTGGGAGGGAAGGGGGGGTTGGAGGAGCAGCGGGGAAGATGGAGGGGACCTCCCCCGCACTGTCTGCGCCCTAGCGCTCCTTTCCCATTTGTCACCGAGCACAATATCTCTTTGGCTGGCAGAGCTAATAATGGAGAAGTGGGGAAACGGGACTCTGGAGACCCACCTCCGCTTTGCCGTGAAGATCAGATAAGTTCTCCTCAAGTCAGAGGCCCCGAGCCACTGTGGATTTGCTTGTAAGGATTGTATCATTTATAAAACACAGCGCACCCATTTGACAGCTTTTTAGGTGTGTGAATAATGCAGCTCTTTATAAAATGTGCAACTGCAGGAGCAGGATGTTTCCCCCCTCACGCCACGCTACCCACTTTGCACTCTGAAAAGTTCATTTCATTTTGGTCACTCGTAGCACCAAACCCCTTTTGCTGATGCTCTGCTTTTTTTCTCCCCGTGCCTCGAGGCAAACTAGTCGCCGTTTTCTGTCTCTATTATCTTGGCGATCTGCAGCCATTTATCTACCAGCGGCTTGTTTGCAGTCTGGAGACTTAACAGTTATTCATGGGATTTGAGAAGTCGTTTTCACTTAAGCAGCTACTTTCTCAACAAGCCTCTGTTTTTTGCTTTTTTTTTTCCTCTTTAGAGTAAACATGCTTGAAGGCACTGTACAGTGGAGTGCTTCACAATTACACACAGGGGGTTTCCTAAGGGACCGATTGCTTGTTTTCCAGTCAAGTCATGTGTTTACCTCAAATCGCTGAGTTTCTTAGTCTCACTGTAAATTGGCAGAGGAGAGAAATCCACAACTTTATTTTAATTACTGGTTTGATTTTGATGAGCACGACACACTCGGACCCTGACGCACCCGTGGCACGCACACAAGCTTCCTCTCCTTATTCAAAATTCCCAGAAATTGCACTTGTATGCATGTGTCTTGTTTTTCAGGGCATGTCTTTGTTCTCTTTCTGCTGCTCATTCAAGACAGTACATTGTGGGCATTCCAGCCATGAGATGAAAGAGACTTTTACACGAGTATGGGGAACTGAATGCTTTATTGTTCCCCCGGTTCGACTGATCCCATTGCAGCGTTCTTTCGTTGCCTCGTGAAGTTCAAAGTGCTATGTGAAAACCTCGAGATGGATGCTGGTAGGCTCAGAGCAAGGCAGCTTCTGTCGACGGACTCTTATTTTTTGAACCTTTTCTGCTCATGTCCACCATTTTTTTTCATGCTCACTCCGCTTCCAAGAAGGGTAATTTCTATAGATGGTTATCCTAAACACATTATTATCTGGGGGAAATGGAAAATGTTGCTCAGGACAGCAAAAAGAACTTGAACACAATCTCTCTCTAACTTTCCTTCATTGGCTCTCATGCGAGCCATTATTTTCCACAGTCGCAGATTTGTTGCAGTTGTGTAATGTTCATCGGTGTTCCCTGAAGAGGTTGCACTCTAAGAAAATGAAGGCAATTTGTTTCATTCCCCAGTTCGGCACCTTCTGTCATGCCAGCTGTCTGCGCTGTGTCACAGGCTACGCAGAGCACCGGGAAGTGATGCATGTAAATGACTGCAAAGAGCTTACACACATCCCCGTAAATTCTCAAATAAAAGCTCTTCAAATAATGCCTGTGGCCTGCTGGGTCCCCAATAAAGGCGGCGTTAAAAAACAAACATTTGTGGGGGGTGAAATGACTTGGCTGGTATGGTTAATTCAATTTAATCTACAATTCCACAGCATTAATCCCTTCAGTGCAGCACCATAGTCGTGCCATACTTTCCTGTTTAACAAAGAAACTGTTTCTACTCATTGATTTATCAGATTTGGTGAAATAATTTGTGTCACTATTGGTTCTGAATCTCAACACTAACTGCAGATGTTTCACAGTAAAAGCCTCAAAAAGCTGAGAAGCGTTACTGGCTGCTAGATTATTCAAATACTTTGAGTATAAAAGCATGTGACCAGCATACAAAGAAGTTCTACCCTGGGGCTAATTACAGGAATGCCTATACATACAGAGTCCAGAGATTGCTGTGTGTAGAATCTCTTTTATGTATTTGCATTACCTATCAGGACTCCACCACCTCAACTCGCTCGGGAAAATATGTTAAACTCTAACCTCCCCCCCTCAAAAAGGGTTAATATCATTCTTACATGGGAGCCTCCTAAGCTTAGAAAATCATTCAACCCAGAAAATCACATCACATTGGGAGAAGATATTGAGCTAACAGATGACTATTGAGCAAGAGCATTAAAACGGGTCATCTCCTCCTCATCATGTGCTAGCTGAGATTTATCCAGGCTTTGATCCCCAGTGTGACTGTTGCTGCTATGTATAGAATTATTGCTCTTTGGTTTTCAGCACTCAGGTGTCTCAGGGGTCCCCACTGAACCATGTCCTCAAAGTACCAAATAATTTGTTCTTATCCTTTTATAATAAACAAAGCAACATCAATGCATTCACAACTCGCTTGGCTCACCCAAGGGTTCCTTCTCACCTCTTCCTAACACACAGCAAGCAAGCGAACTGTAGCAAACTGAGCGCTAATAAGTGTCCAGGTGTACTACAAGCCACAACAACAATCAGGGAGCCTATTGAGCTTTGCAGGTTGGAGGTGCGCAAAACTTCACTAATATATGGCAAAGGCTTGCAGTTGTTCAAACAAGCAACACCTTGCTTAGCCTAGCGGTTCTGAACTGGTGGGTCCCAGTCCAAAATGGGTTGCGGCTCCATTCTGAATGGACCTCAAGTGACTCACAAATGTGTCAAGTTCCTAAAAAACACACTTTATTTTAAAGTACAGTCAATTTCTGGCATAGTGGTTTTATTTTGAAGTGCTGTTTTCTGCTGTAGAGTAAGTGACTAACAGACAGCTACTTACAGAGACAACAAACTAGCTCGATGACATGGCCAAACACAGGTATGATGGTGAATATATTAAACTGTGTGGACCCTGAACTTCGGAGAAATCTTGACTCCGTGGCTGGACCAGTTGGGAACCACTGGCTTAGCCTGTTGCTATGACATCACCATTGGTAAAAACTGAAACAATCCGATGTTTACTTGTTGGCATTGCACCTAGTTAGGAAGAAGTGTGAGCCTGGAAATGTCCCTCATCAGCATCAAATTCTTGGTTGTTAATGCTCCGGCAAAAACACCAGCCACCTTAAGCATAGAAACGTGTGGCACTTTGCAACGGAAAAACAGCAAGCAAAAAGCTTCATTCTCATTTAAAACAATTCCAAAAAGCCGCCTCTAGCTACTAACATGCCCTGTGTGATCAGGGTCTAACACCAGCAGAAACAATCTAATTGCTTTGAATACATGTTAAGTATCCTGATTTTATCAATACAGGTAGACTTAGAGAAAGTGTTGACTCTGTGGTAAGAACACCAATAGCAAATGAAAACGGCAGCAGATCAGGAAACAGTAAGGCGTGTCACTAAAATAAGGTCATATACTTCAGTTATCAGAAATAAAGAACTGTCTCTAATACAATGTCACAAATAAAGCTAAATCTCTCTGCAGTTGGTGTGCATAAAAGCCACTATTTGAGAATCAATGGCATATACAGTGTGTGTGTGTATGTGTAAAGAAGAGCATGACCTTTTTAATGACATCCCATTAATGGCACCACATGGACTCCTCTAGTATTTGTGTAAAGAAGTTGCATCTGACTTTATTTTGGGGAAACAGTGGTAAAAAAAAAAATGCCAAAAAAGTGCTTCCGTTGGGGCTCTCTGCATTTCGCTCCCAAGCACTGAGTGATTAATTGGCATTTAGGAGGTAAAGCCTCGGCTTAACTCTCCAGCTCTGCCTACAAATGCGCGGCTTTGTCGACCTGAGCTCCAAGATGCTTTTTTGCTGTCGGACAGGAGGTGTTTATCATAGGGATTTCGTACGTCTGTGTGCAGCACTTCACATGTTCACCTAAGAATTTTTCGATGACTAAATGTGCAATTTGTTTGCTGTCTTTTTTTGCATCTAGGGGCTTTCCTGTGCTTGTATGTGTGTGTTTTGTAAGCGTGTGTGTGTGGCTCCGGAAAAAAGAAGGCACCCGACTGTGGAGAGAAAGAGTGATCATCTCGATTCCTCTGTTCCCCGTGCTCAGCAAGTCGGCCCATCACCGGAGTGAGAAAGTATATTTCGCGCAGGGGATGGTGATTGGTGGGTCTGAGGGGTGGAGGACGAGAAGGATGGAGAGATGATCCTAATAAAAAAGAGCAGAGTGGATGGCCCCAACGCACTCTGCTTGAGTTGTGTGATACGTGACACACCCGCCCCCAAGACGAGACAATAACGGCAAACGCATGGACTCATCAGTTGAGGACGGATCACTATTACGGCCTTATTCATCAGCATAATTAGGGAGAGAAAGAGATGTGGGACAAGTGGCTAGCAGCACTGATGAAAGCTCATCAGCAGGCTCCCTATAGAGCTATGGCCACTGATTGGTGCTGGGGCCATCATTGCCTAGAAACTACTTCAAACTAGGGGCTCTTCGCTCTGCTGAACGACACTAAAATGAACTTAATTGGCTTGCAAAGGCAACTTGGCACAGGGATCATTTTTACTTCCTTAACAATCTGTGCACTGATTGGCCTGTTCTCTATTTAGAGTGTATGTGATGCACAATACAAATAAATATTCCCAAGAAATCCCATACCACATTGCCTCTCCAAATTTTTGCTCTTACACCGGGCTTTTAAAAAGCCATTCTGCCAAAATCGTTGGCTTTTATTTCTTTTTATAGCTCTGCATGTTCATTGAAGGGTCACGGGAGTATTGTCAGGGCACTCTGACTCTCTCCTCTATTCGCTCTTTGGTGCTTCTTTTGTCAGTGATCTAGAAGAAAGCTTTCATTTGCCCTACTGTTTGTTCTATGGATGAAAGACCACAATGTGAAATATAATGTAATGTGGGTGTGAAAGGTTACTTCCTGACACTGGTCCCTAACATGATCATGTTCCCTCAAGTGTAAAGTCATTAATTTTATACCAGTATTTTGCCCTTTAATTAGTTAATTTATCAACTTTAATGACAGCATACATGCTTGTTATTTAAAATATTTGTGCTCCACAAAGTTCTAATCGAAAAACCATCAGTTACTGGGCACAGATAAACATTTATTGAACAATAACAAGGGTACAAGTTTGCAATCAAACAGTTCTGATGTACTGTTAAATAGTCTTTGTTTTATTTGTGCTCTGTTTGACCTTGGTTGGAAGCTAAACCAAGTTTTTTAGCTTGGGACCCATTAAAACATAGCAGTAGGCGTTTTCAGACCAAACTGTTCTGGGAACTCCCTGAGAAGCATTGCCCACCGGGAAGCTCCCCGGAGAACGACTTACCTTGAAGGGCTTTTTGTTATGTGCCAGGAAGGATAGAGTACTAGAGGCATTATGTTTTTGAGTTGTCCGTCCATTTGTCCCATTCTTCTGAATGGCAGTGGCTCAGAGGTAGAGCGGGTCATCCACTTTGTATGGTAGCCTCGGCCACCAGTGTGTGTATGTGTGTGTAAATGGGTGAATGTGACGTTATGTAAAAGCGCTTTGAGTGGTCGAACGAAAGGGTTTAAACAAGTGCAGTCCATTGACCATATCTCAAGAACATCTTGAGGGAATTTTCTCAAGTTTGGCACAAACGTCCACTTTGACTCAAAGAAGAAATTAGATTTTGGTGATTAAAGGTCATACATCCATGTAACTCATGTCCGTCCTATTCTCATGAATGTGATATCTCAGGAACGTCTTTAGGGAGTCTGCTCAAATTTTGGCACAAATGTCCACTTGGACTCGAGGATGAACTGATCAGACTGTGGTGATTAAAGGTCAAAGGTTACTGTAACTCATGCCCATCCTATCCTCATACCATGATATATTTTAGGAATGCCTTGAGGGAACCTCCTCAAATTTGTCACGAAAGTCCACCTGGGCTTAAAGATGAAACTGATTAGATTTTGGTGGTCAAAGGTCAAGGTCACTCTGACCTCACAAAACACATTTTTTGGCCTTAACTCAACAATTCCGGCACTAATTGTGATTTTAAAATCACACACAAATGTCCAATAGAATAAAATGATGAAGTGATGACATTTTATACTCTAAAGGTCAAGGTCACTGTGACAGCATAATGTTTCCCAGCCATGGTCCTACCTCAGGAACATAAAGAGACACATTGGTAAGATACTAGACTGATGAAACTAATCTTAAAACTGTGCTGATTGTATTGTGCTGCCTGATTGAAAACGTGTGTGAAGCATCAACATTTTAGAGTTTGTAGCTTCTTTGCAGCAACATCCATATTTAAAGCATGGCAACATATGAGTCTGGACAGACATGACTGGAAACTGAAACTTGACTTGCTGGCTAAGGTCCCATCCACACAAAGTCGAAACAGCATCTTTTTGAAGCAGGGTTCCAGAGTGCACAAATCCGAAGATGCCGCCTTTGCGTGTATTGTGTGTACAACCAGTGCACGCAGGCAATGATGTCATAGCCCAACCTCTCTAACCTCTGACTTAACCCCGGCAGGAGGCCGTCCCATCGCATCAACAACAACAATGGCGGATTACAGACTTGTGTTCCTGCTACAGAACTTGCTGAGCCTATTTGGGCTTCTATAGCAAAATCTTCTCCTCCTCCTTCACTACAACGAGCAGCAGACAGCAATACACAACTATTTACGCTACATGCTCTTAGATGTGCATGCTCCGCGTCTTCTCTGGTTCAGAGCTGTATGCTCCGGTTTTTAGTGGTGCGCCATCTCCTGGCTGACATATATACTGCAGCCTTTTTATGCAGTTTCAGGGCTTGAACCGGCTTCATTTTGACGCCTGCATTCTTGAAGTCGGCGCCATGTTTACAGAACACTATCACAATGTGATCATTTTATTTGGCGGTTTCAAAAAGACAAGTCATCGTGTGGATATAGCCTAAGGCACACAGTTTCTGTTTGCATTTCCACCTCCAATAGGACTGCTGAAGTGATGTCAGCGGGCATAGGAGATTCCTATAGTTCACAAGTCAAAATACTCAGTAAAGCGTAGACTTCGCTGTGGGTCCATTTGTCCGTGTGTTCACTTGCCACTGAGTCTTTTTCAAAGAGGACATTTTGACTTGTCACAGTAGGAAAAGCACAGGTGTAAATTTTGAAATTAACGGTGGATGAATTCCATTTAACTCCTTTGATTACAGGGTCCTGGTTTTTTGCATGCTGGCTCAGTGTAACTCTCCATGGAGCACTTAAAACGAACAGAGCTATTGTTAGTGCCATTAGTAACACCTGTGCTTTCCCTTAATATGACAAGTCAGAATGTCTGCTGTGGGAAAGGCTCATTGCTGGTGCTGCACTGGCTTGTGTGTTCAGCCAATCAGTGTACACCTGTGTCACTCAAAGTTCCCTTTGTGCTGGGAGAGTAAATGCAGGTGGAGGTCCTTGCATTGATTGGCCACCATCAAGTAGGAGATGGAAGGGGGGAATAGTTATGCTGTGTAGTGCGTAGAGCGTGATTTGCCCATGTGTTTGTATCTTTGGATGTTAGCAGTCATGCTATGTAAACTCTTGTTTACAACCCTTTGTGTCATGTCTATCTTAAGTATTGTGTAGTCTTTGTATGCTTTCCAGTCTTTAACTCACCCCTTGTCTCACTTAAGCAAATGGTACGTTCCAGTTTAGATGAGGCTGGAAAGGCTAAAATACAATTTACTTTGTGTCACTGGGAGCAGACGAGAGCTTGCTGTGAGTATTTGGATTTCATTTGTTAATTTCAAATTTGTGTGAAGTTATTTACATTGAATATGCCAGCTACATATGATTTTGAGCAACAAACGCCTGTCTTTTGGCAGGAAGCAGCTTTTTTGCGTAGTTCAAAATACCCTCTTTTAGTTCCATAGTGCCTTTATATGGGGTGTTTGAGCAAGTCGGAGTTGTGGCATTGATAGGACTGGGTGACGTGAAGGAAAGACATTAAATAAAGTCATTCATTCATTCGTCCATTTGTTCAGTTTTATATGATAAACGTCTTCCCATCATCCTCTCCTCTAGTGATCACCTCACATCCCGCTGCACAGTTCCACATCAAATCTAATCTTTGATTCAACATGACACTTCAACTTTCGCTTGGTGAGATTTTTTTATCTCAGTCACAGCGAGACACTTTGTGTCACAGCCAAGAGAGATGTAGCATACCGCTCCACCAGAAACAGTCTTGAACCAATCATGACCTGAGCATATGGCGGCCGAGCCCCCAGCAGCCACATACACGCATTAAACACCATCGCCAGGAACTATGTCACCCATCAAAGCTCCCAACAGAACTTGCTATCAAAAGAGAGGATGTGGGCTTTCTTTTGTGTGATATCAGTCCATTTTAAAGGCTGCAAAGTTCATTAAAACATGTTTTCCATCTGTACAGCAGGAATTTGAAAGAAGCTACGAGGAACTATGCACTGTGATAAGATCAGTGGGAACAAAATGGGTTTGCTCTTCTTCGGCTCTTCTTTTTGGTCAGCAGGGATTTAATTAACAAGAAAAACTGCCACCTCAAAGCTCCTTATGGCGATGTAGACGTACTTAAAGCACGCACATCATCTTTGGCATGATAAGGCCTGAAATCTGCCTCATGTGCCATCAACTAAAAACCTCTCAGAAGCACAAATAAAGCAGATTCTTATGTTAGTGCAGAAGTTACACACAAGTGCGACCTATATGAAGTGTTTAATCTGCTGCCATCTTGAGTAGAGCGGGAGCTTGAGTAATGTTGTAAGATGGGTGTATTATTAGAATTGGTTGCAGTGCCACCACTCAGCCTTGCTTCCAAATCTGTCCATGATCAGTTGTTGACTGTCAGCCGAGTGTGTTGTTGGTTTTGTGGCAGAGAGACGCTCTCTGATGACGTCATCTCATGGCGCACTCTCCTCTCAATAATCGCAGAATAATAACAAATGGAAACGGGCATAAAGTCGCATTTTCTTTTTGCGCATTTTCACTAAATTCGCTCAAAAATTTCGAGACATTCGGATGGAAACCTGACTATTGTAACTGAGGCGTTTGGACACCTAAAGCTATAAACATGGTCAATTATTATTCTTTGTATTATATATATATTTAGACCATGAGGGTATAAACTTTGTAAAACCTGTCAAAGCTCAGAAAAGACTTCTTTTTTTTGTTCTTCTTTTAATCATTATATAAACTGGGTTCCATAATATGACACTGTAGGTGTCTTTTCATACTCCTGTAACAGTTTTCTTCAGGGTATTTTAATTTCATAAGTGATTTACCTTACACATGATCAGCTTGCTTGTTCATATAGCCCAGCTGGGCCAAAGCCATGATGGGAATACTGCTACTGTGCATATTCAGTGGGCCGCATAACCTTGTAGGTAATCCAAAAGCTAGTATGCGACAAGCAAGCATTTATCATTGGACTTAATTGGCACCATTTATGAGTCCAGTGTCCAGTTTAAATAATACATTCATGCGTGTAAGTCACATTCCATGTGCGTCATGACCTTGGATAGTATAAATAATGGATGTAGCTACTGTGATGTCACCCACTGGTTTGACTGCTGTTTTGAAGCCAGCGGCATAGTGGTGCTGTGGTTAGCATTGTCGCCTGGCAACAAGAGGGTTCCAGTACAAGTCAGCGTGGGGTTTCTCCAGGTACTCGGGCTTCCTGCCACAGTCCTAAGACATTCAGATAGGTTGATTGGCCGTGGGCTGTCTCTGTGTGTCAGTCCTGGTGACTCTTGCCCAATGTCAGCTAGGACCGTGACCCCTAACAGGATAAGCAGTTATAATTATGCGTCACTTAAAGCTTTAATAAAATGTAAGTAGGTGAGTTATATAAAAATTCACGCCCTGTGCAGTCATAAAGGAAAAATTAGCTACAGAGACCAAAACTGTTTTTTTGTACCAGTCCGTAAGCATGTTTATTTCTGCTGGGAAGATGGGCATTTTAACATGGAGGTCTGTGGGGATTTTCTGGCTTCTGGAGACAGCCTCAAGTGGACATTCAGAGAACTGCAGCTGTTGGCACCCCCATATTGGCTTAGGTTTTTACCCCAGAGGTTGCCTCTTGGTCATGACTTAGGGTTAGGGTCTGTTCCCATTGCACATTGTCACATTTTGTTTTAGTCTACAACTATTTTCAGTCTCTTTTTTTCTCCAAAAGTCAGGCATTTCCACTCAAGGTTGTTTTTTTTATGTGCAAACTGAAAATGCATTTGAAAACAAGCAAAAAAAAGCACATAACTAGTAAGAGAACAAGCCATGTTAGATTTCACTGTACTTTTGGAGTAATATTCTAAAACATGAATTAATCTTGTCAACCTAAAACTTGATAGTCTTGTTTTTATTTTTAAGTCATGGATAAGATTTATTGAATTCCACACTCTTTCCCCGCCTTCAAATGGTGTTGTGTTTACCATGTTCACTAGAAAAGTCCATATCCCTCCATATTCCGTTACCCTAGCAGCAGTGCTCTCAAGACTACGACTTTGCGAGACTTTAGTTTCGACCAATAATAAGTAACAAATACAGTGAATACACCACCTCCTGTTAAGCAAAGAAAGGTGATTAGTAGCCTTGTTTTTAGAGCTGCATCTCAAAAAGCTTCCATGACCAAATCATTAGCACATAACCTCTGGATTATAGAGAGATTTGGGAATTATTACTTTAAATGTTTTTTAAATTGTAATTAATTGAGTTAGCCTTAGCAGTAACCTCTTCTCTTCCTCTCTCTCCTCCCCCGCTGCTCTCTCTCTGTGCCTCACCCCTCCGCCTCCTCCCCCTTCGCTCTGATGCAGGACAATAGCTTTTATGACTACCTCGTAACTCACAGTAGCATGGGGGGCGAGGGGACCGGGCGGAGGGGTGGGATGTAGTGGCGGATGGGTCGGCTGTAGATCTCCCGACCTGATGGAAAGATCGAAGCGTGGAGGTGGGGGTGCTAGAGAGGAGCAGGAAGGAGGGGTGGGTGGCGGTGCAGGACTGTCGCACGTTAATGAATGACCACCCTGATGCGGGCTTGTCATCCCAGTGGAAGAGTTAGTGCCCCTGCCTGGATGGACAGCAGAGGTGGCAATTTGTCTCTAAGCGAGCAGACGGGATCTGGACACAAGCACTTAAAAGAGCATTTGGGACAGTGGTGGGTGGGTTGAACAGAGAGACGGCTCCCCATAAAGAAGCAGAATGGATTTTATCTGTCATACCTTCAAATGTAGAAATGATCGCTTCAAAAAAGTTCTGAATAATGTTGGCTGTTGTATTTTATAATTTCTTAAAGTTGCTTCTTCTAGAAAGCAAATGCCTTACGATACAATTTTTCTTTGATTCATGACTATGAACTATGATTATTTGGTCATATCTCTAAGCCATGTCCAGTCAACACATTCTCCCTTTGACCTCGTCATATATCCACATTTGATTGTGGACTTTCCATGTCCAAATATGATGTACAGGGTACCCTGTGTGTATTGGTTGTTAATGTTCTGGGATGCAGTGTCAACTTCTGCCTGTTAGGTGCATTGTCCCTTTTTAAAATACACTTCCATTTTCACAGGAAACGTACAGTTTTCATACAGTCGCATTCAGAGTTTTGCAAACAAACAGGGTTTGGCTTTACAATCCTACAAGAAGCAAACACCAGCCTGGGTGAAAGTCAGCAGTTGTTGGTCCCATCCCCCACCATGACTTTGGAGTAAGACCGAAGTCATGGTGGGGGATGACAATTCATTTGTGAAGTTCTGATGTATGATTCTACCACAATATCAAAGCTAAACTGCCAGTAATTTTATCTGCTGATTGAAAAATCCATCTTCAAGCATATAATGCATCTATATAAAGCCATGAAGAGCCTCCAACCTATTTATGCGGATCTTTCGATAACCATGGTAACATGTAGACTATGCATGTCAGCGTTGGGGTTTTTTCCTGATTAAAAAGCTGCTAAAACTGCCTTGCTTGTATCCAACTCTGTGTACTTTGTAAGTTCATTAAGTCTATTAAAAATGTGTGACAGTGATCCCACAGTAATAAGTCCTGAATCATGAGGGTGTAAGACGCCTCCTTTTTGTCCTGACACGACCTGTTAGTCATTATTCATAACATGCGATTGATTTGCAGTCTAATAATAGCCTACTAATATTGCCTACAGTCAGTTATTTCTCCACCAAGGAACGTAAATATACACATCAGAAGCACCAAAGAGCTGCAGAAACTTCTGTCTCTCTCTGGAGTTTGATTTCCCCTCATGGGCCCCTGATGATGCAGGATGACAAATTCCAAAACTGTCCAGTCAAGATGGTATCTGTCAGTCTGTCACTTCATGTCTTCCCCCTCTTTGTTTGCTTGTAAAAAGTCAGTGTGAACAGGAACCGGACCAGAACTGAAGTTCAATGATGTAAACCTTTTTTTTCCTGGTCCAGACCTTATTAACCACACTACAGGTGTGAAGACACACTGCGTTCTTTGCTCGTCTTTGACTTCAGTTTTAATAGGCTATTACCTGTAATGTGCAACCAATCAGATAGTGCTGTGGGTGAGTGAGGCCGCAGAGTTACAATGACAGACAGAGCCAGGTGGCTGCACCACAGCCAAAGTAGTGCATTTTTAATTAGTCTGTCTTATTGGTAATTGAATTTTAAATAGTAAAAAGAAAAAACATCTATATGTGGCTGTCAAAGTCGATATTGTGGCCAGCTGCCACAAATAAATCAATGTATGGGAAAACACTAGTAGGCAATTTAGAAGGGATGGACCTGGTTTGTTTTATTGACTAACCGCCACTGGCGGCCTGTTAAAGCTAGGTCTGAGCAACTTCATATTGCCCATCCAAACATAACATCAAAGGTTAAAACTGTTGTCAATATGGACATGCAAGACATCATTAGCTTAGGAAGAATCCTCACAATTCCATCCTTAGGTTGAATTTATGGAAACCATGAGCACCAAAGCATAATTTGTTCAGATTTACCGGCATGGTAAATAATAGAGACGAAGAAAAAGTGCTCACTTTGTACTTTTGAAGCGTTCGTAAAGTTCTGTGTTCCTTCCGTCATTATTTCTATCCATTTAGTCCATAAGGGTCCACCAAACTAAAGACTAAAATAGTTTTACATCTTTAAAAAATCCAAGTTGGAAAAGTCCATAACGTGTTCGTCAACCTGACCGCAGTTCCTCCATCGTATTTTCTCAGCTTCCTGCAACGTGTTGTTAGGTACATTTGATTTGCTGCTTAGGAAATAAAAGTGTCCCACAGCTTTTTGGTGTATTTTCACTCTGGGACAGCCTCTAAATTACAGCTTGTGCTTCCACTCTAGAAGGCCAGTGGACTCTGTTGTGTATCTTTGCGGCCATTGTACCGCAAACTTCTAAGGCTTTTTCTCAAAATCATGGCTCAGTGACAGTCATTATGTAATGTGATGTATTTTGGTTGCTATATGGAGTAAACAAACAAAGCTGATATCATTAGAGAGCAAAGACTCTCCTCTTTTTAACAGTGTCTGGGTCCAGACAAGGATGGAATAGATTGCGGGTCAACATGGGCTGCGCATTTTGGTCATTTTGCTAACAAGAGGAGTGGTGACCCCTCCATCCCCTTTCACATGGCCTACTAGGAATACTGAGCTAGTGGGGCATTCCTCCAGTCAGGTGTAGTAAGAGTTAACAGCAGAGCATGTTGAGAAGACGCCCAAACAAATGCCTGGTCTGAACCTCGGCCAGACTACAGTGGATGAAATCAAAATTGCTGGCTTTGTGAGACTGTGTAAACCTTTAGGTCTTGACCCCTTGTGTGGATCTTGTGAGAGGTGAAGTGGCACTTTATAGTGGCGAGGGCAACAGCAAAACCCTGTATTGAGTCAAGGTGACTCTGGATTATAATGTAATGGTGGATTAAAAGAAATTCACAGATGGACAGGTGACGTCTTCAGTATATACTGTCAGAAATCTGTAGAATCTGTGTGTGTAATGCTTATATCGGTAGTATTTTTACATCTTTATGACATCAAAGCATGCTGACAGTGCGGTCCACATTATTTGACTAAAGCACGGCCTGTCTCTTTTTTCACCCGCCATCCATGAATGTAAAACACCCCCTGATAAATCGTCCATTGTGACGGGAACATGATTACATGAAGCCGCGGCTGTAGGCCATTCAGCGGGCAGACGGAGCGCCATGTCACCTCTAAGAGGGCTTTGAATAAATGTCCCCGTCTCTACCAAGGCCCACTTCCTTAATCAGGGTGTCGGATGGTAATGATTAGCTTCCTGCGTGTGCTTCTCAGCTGCTGGATCGTCCGCATAACTCATACGCTGTTAATAATCTGCCGGGGGAGATAATACCCTTCTTTACCTTCAGCTAATCCAGCTCTGATCTGAACCACATTGTTACTCTTTTTTTATATTAAATTTCATTTATTATGACAAGTACTTTCATGGAATCTACTTCATATTCAAGGAGAAGAGGATGCAAGGTGATTGCATCTAAATCCCCCAACTAGGTTAAATAATAGTCAGCTGGTGTCCCGGAGAGAAGAGGCACCGAAGGGGACTGTTGTTTCCCTTCTGCCATGGGTCATAGCTTAGGAGGGGGGGATTACTGCAGCATCATTTCATTCTGTGTCCATATCCAAAACCTGGATTAGTAACACGGAGAAGGATTAGAATTTATTATCATATTCCATGCTCAGGCATCTGTTAAGGGCACTGGTCCTTGAAAAGAAACATATTTTGCTATTAGGCAAATGCTGGATGAGGAGTCAGCCTTTGTCTTCGCTGTGTCGGCTCTCACTTTGATAGAGGGATGTAGAGCAGGTCAAGAATGGTGGGATCCCTTATTTTCTCTGAGTCAGTGTGATGATTGGGCCTGTTGTGAGCCAAGAGAGAGTCGTTGAAGATAATAGAAAACGATAAAAAAAATTGAAAATGTTCCAAAATATTTTCACTCTGCAACTAGAAATCAATGAGATGCCAAATGTAAATACTTCTCTGTGCTCTCCACCTATAGCATGATTCCCTCTGAGAGAAGCACTACGCCAGTCTTCATTTACAAAACGCTCATTTCTAGAACAGTATCCTACAATGAGGATTCAAGGAAAGCTACGTATCTGCTCCAGTTTACTATTTCAGTTTTAATTAACACAACAAGTATCTGGTGTCTTCCTGTGACATTCAAACTCATTAGCTCTATCTAACTCTCAAGCTAAATGAAATTATTTAATACGTAATACATAATTAGGAATTTATACCAGCGTAGAGTTCTTTTCAAAGTGGTTTTGTTTACATGGTAAAATCCACTTATTTATTTTTCTTCATGAAGCATCATTGTCTTTGGACATGGCATTGAATTACCGTGTGCATCTGTCAATAGCATTTATCTTCATGCTCAGATGCACTTCAGGGAACACCTTATGCAGCAGGGTACTTTGAGACAAAGGAACGATGGGAGTTAACCTTGAAGTATTGATTTTCTGCCATCGTGTACATGTGCTATATATCCATGGCTATCTGCTCATTTCTCTCTTTCTTTGTCTTTTTTTCTTCTTCCCTGTGCAGAGATACTGAATGGGGGTGTTTATGTTGACCAGAACAAGTTCCTGTGCCATGCGGATACCATCCATTGGCGAGACATTATCAAGAACCCCCAGGCTGAGCTGCTGGTTGTACCATCCAACAACAGCAACCTTGGATGTGAGTACTGCATGTGGGTGAGAACCACTGCAACCAGTAACTCTGGAGAAAAATCAGCTGACGTCATTAGAAAGACGGTTTCTTTTGGTTGGAATTAAAATTGACATGTTGACAATATTGTAAATGTTTATTGGCATTAGAATTTCACATCATGATGTTTTGTTCTTTATACCTTTTTACCTTTTTACTAAATGTCGTTATTCTACATCAAGATGACATTGGAAGATATTGGATTTTGATTTTAACAACACAACTTAAAACCAACAAAATATCAGTGTCATCTGTCGTCAATCTTCTTTGTCATTGGCATCAAATGTTGTCCTGATATAAAATTTTAATCATAATCTAAATTAACATGATATCAACAATGGCATTGGTGGTCAGCTGGGATTCAGCTTGTTCTCACAAGGTGCTTGAAGTGCTTGATTTTTTTTCCCCTTGTATTAAAGTGCTTTAAAAAGCAGGGTTGAGCCAAGTACTTGGATTAAAAAAGTGTCTAGTACAGATTATGTACTTTTAGTACAAGTTAAACCAAAAAATCCTCGTTTGGGTAGCTGTGTTCAATTTCTTAGACTTGTAGTTATCTTGCCTGAGATTGCTCTGTTGATATCTTTCTAATAAATAATAAATATAGCAAGTTTTGATCAAGCCATATGAATTTCAGACTTAAAAGAACACAACTTCTGGTTAGGTCCCACCCTTTTCTGGTTTAAGCCCCTCCCACTGCCTGTTTAAACCTCTGCCTTTCCGAGTACAAATACGGATACAGATAATTTAGCTGACTACAGATACAGATACAGATACAGACACAGACACAGATACAGAAACAGACACAGATACAGATAATTTAGTTGACTATTCAGAGACAGATATAGGTACAGACACAGATACAGATACAGTAACAGATGTAGATACAGATAATTTAGCTGACTGTACAGATACAGAGCTTTTATTTAGACCAAAGTTGTGATCACCAAGTCATTATAATTTAATGTATCTTAATTACAAAGCATTTAGCTTTTTTAATTTTTTTTTTTTTATTTGGATGTCACCATCTCATGCCACTCGGATTGCAGCCACAGTGCGCTCTCCCTGCCCTTTTTTTCTCACCTGGGTGATGCCCTGCCTAACATTTTTATATATTTTAACTTCCCTCCACTTTTTAACCCCCTGCAAAACCAGTTGACAAGGTTTGTTGGCATGGCTAACTTAACATGACTTATATGACCATAATGAGTCAGCTGTTCAGCGTGATTTGGTTTCCTCTCTCTTCAGTGGTGTGCTGAACTAATGGCTCTGCCAAAAACTCAAAGGAAATCTTAAGTTCCAGCTGGCATTGTTTCCTTGCGCTACTTTCGCATGGTTCTGTAATGTTTTGTCAGGAATTTTGAGGACAGTTATGCCTTATAAGAATGTGATGTCATTGCTGAATATTGTTACGGCTAAACAGAGTGATAAGTAACCCTTCACTGAAAATAGAGACATTGATGACATAATTAATCTACGTTAAATAAAAATTTATATTGGAAATTGAATTACTTGCTTTTAGTGAGGTCCTTGAAAATGAAAAGTCCTTAAATTTCATTTTGTAATGTCTGTATGAACCCTGTTTATTATTCGCCTTTACCTACATCCACATTAATAACGATTATCCATCAAATACATCAGTACATTATCTATATTGAGGTACTCAAAAAAATATTTGACTTTGTCCATATTGCCCAGGCTTATTCTGAAGGCAAACCACATGCTAACATGCTATAGAACTATACACACACACACACACACACACACATGCTCCCCCCACCAGCTGCAGTCATGCCCTATCCCTTTTTATTCATTCCGTTTGCCTGGCGGTCATTTGGAAGCAAAATCACATAGTGTTAGATCAACGTGTGAACCTTTCCATTGTAGTGGTATAGTAGCGACTCTGCAGCGAGGCCCATGGAGCTGCTGTCTGCTGTGCTCTTTTTAAATCTCAGTGAATCTGACAGCTGGTTTGAAGCTGCCCACTTCCCCTGGTGCCCCTCCCGCTTCGTGGTCCCCGCAGTCCCTCATCTCCCCCTGCTTTGGACATAACAGGCGTCGCTGTCCGGCGGATATTCTGTGTCAGAAGAACTGGCTGTTAAAGACAGACTCTCTCAAACTTTTCTGCGCATTCATGGACGAGCCCTCTTGCTCATTTGAAGGGGAAGACATAGAAGTTTATTCTTGCCCTATGTATCAAAACATGTCAGGGTGAATGATAGGGACAGCTGAGGCGCCAAATAGCGAGCGAAGACAATGGGGGAAATGCTGAGAGTTTCTTTGATGAGAAGGCACAATGACCTTTCTTTGCTTAGAGACTGAGCAGAACAGAACTTGCACTGGAGACATCAGCGGGGAGTTAGACATCGTGCAAAGCTGGTTACTTTAAATTAAAGGTTTGAGAAGACACTTTTAAGTACAATATGTGTAAAACATTGGTATTTTGTTGATTAGATGGCACTGACGGAGGAGGAGGAGGATGGAAAGCAGCAAAGAACAGAGGAGGTGGGCCAAAAAAATGACAAGAGAGCGAGTGGGAGTTGAGGTTGCCAAATTGGGGCCCTTTGCCAAGTCGTAGTTAGTATTTAACATTAACAACCCCACGGTGGGAGTGGTTGAAGGGGCCGGGTGACAATCTGCTGTACTATTCCACGTACTCTGTAATTAACCCGTAGTCAATTAAGTCTTGATGATGGGCCACTGGCAGATGAAGGCTGTTAGTGCTCTGTCAGGTCCCACTTTGCCTGTGCCAGCGCCTGATGGAAGGGAGTAGAAGCCTGTCGTTCATGCTCGTGTTTTCTACAGGCCACAAGTCGCCACAATGGCTCTAGGTCTATTGTCGGGTGAGCGTAGGAGATTTCGACAGATCTGTCAGTAGTAGGGGGGAGTTCTAAGGGTGTGCGTGACTGGACGATTAGGCGCTTGGTGGGTGAGGGGGCTGTGACTCGATGTGTGTTTGTGTCAAAACTACATCTTAAGTTTGCTGAGGAGTTGTCTGATGTGTGTGCGACTTACAACAGACTCAAGAGCAGTTCACCGGGGACACAGCTTTTGTCCCCAATTCAGAAAAAGCTGATATTTGGGTTGCCGTTAAATTAGGGTTAGGGTTGGGTAGGTAGTGGTTAGGGTTCGGGGTTCGGGGTTAGGGCTAGGGTTAGTCTCCAGGAAATGCATTGTAGTCTTTTGATTTCCCCCAAAGTAAGTAAAGCAAATGTAACTAAGTAAACATGTACATGTGTGTTGTACAGGCAGACGATGTCATCGCTCATGTAACGGACGCTGCTGGGGTAATCAGGAAGACCAGTGTCAAACCCGTGAGTATGCACACACACCTACAATTAAGCTGGAGAGCCATTAGCCTGCTAACTAAGGTGAGGCTAACAGGGCTGACTTAAATGAAAAGTTCAACATTTTGCTTTTTAACCTGATTCCAGCTCTGCACAGAAACACACAGTCATGAGGCTGATATCAATCTTCATACTTTCAGAAAAAATATGTTAATTAAAAGCTGTAGAGGTGTTTTCAATGTACAAGAGAGGCAGTGACATTCACCATGACGTGCTGGAAAATGATGATGAGATGATGAGACAATTCTCTCTTTGTTTCAGGATACCTAGATTTGTGACCGGTATGACTATTCATGCAGTTGTCACACCTTAACATTTTCATGTACATGATCCCACTGGAAACATTTCCAAAAGGAGGGATTTTGGGCCCTCTAAGACCAAACGGCCTCGAGTTGAGAGTGCTTGTTATCCTTCTCAGAGGCGGCAGTAGCTCAGTCCATTGGGACTTGGCTTGGAAACGGGAGGGTCGTAAGCTCAAGTCCCTGTGCGGACCAAGCATGGAGTGTAGACTGGTAGCTGCGGAAGTGTCAGTTCGCCTCCTAGGCACTGCTGAGGTGCCCTTGAGCAAGGCAACAGACCCCCAACTGCTTGGGGCACCTGTCTAAGGCAGCCCCCTCACTCTGACATCCCTCCATGTAATGTATATATACGTCCTGTTTGGGCCTGTGTGAATAAAAAAATTAAATTTCCCTTCAGGGATGAATGAGGTCTATCTTCTATCTTCTTCTTCTTGATTTCTCCTTGTGTGAAGGAGCTATGTAACATCAGATTTTAAATTCTGTTGCAGAGGATGCCAAAAATGTAAAATATTGAAATTTGAATGGCAGTGTCGTCTACCATTACTGTTGCTGGTATTCTCCGTCTACAGTCCTGCTTTCATCCTCTAAAATGAGATCTGGTTTGCCATCTACTGTCTGCTTGATTCCATGTGAACACAGCAGAAGGCATGAAGGGATTTTTTTTTTTTTTTTTTTCAGAAAAAAACTTCTAAATATGTCATTTTGATGAACGGAGATGAATTTTTAGAGGTTCCTCCATGCCAGTAGAAGTACTTTAACTTTGTACTTTGGAGTAAAGATTATTGTTTTCCCCCTGCATTTGATCTTTATGCCTAAGCAAGGCCAACTGCACCCCAACTTAAGCTCTGCATTTGAACACACAAACACAAGGCTAGTATCTATGTTTTCTGTCCCCTTTAGAAAAAAAGGGAATACGTGAATTCCATTACCGCTATTTGAAGTCTAGGCTAATGAGAACCTTTTAGGGTGCTTTCACACCTGCCCTGTTTGGTTTGGTTCAATCAAACTCAAGTTCATTTGCCCCCTAAGTGCGGTTCGTTTGGGCAGGTGTGGACACAGCGATCACACTCAGGTGCACACCAAAACAACCTGGACCGAGACCTTCTTGAAGAGGTGGTCTCGGTCCAGTTACAAACGAACTCTGGTGGGGTTCGTTTGTGGTGAGAACGTGTTCCAACCTCGATCTGAACCAACTGCAGTCACATGACACATTGTTTGGGTTAAACATGAGCATGTTACAGTCCTGGAGGATTATTAATGTGCGCCTCCTCCTGTACTGCCTTAATATGCACATTCAGCACATCCAATGCATCAAAACATTGTTTTCTAGTTGGAGCCGTGCCTCGTTTTCAAACTGTATGCTTTGACTCAGATGAACAATGACAGCAATATAGTCCACGATGAGCAGCGCTAAAATCAACCTGCGCAGTTGTCCCTCCATTGTGACATTAGAAAGTGTCGCATTTATCTTGCAAGTGTACTCTTCTTCAACGTTTGCTTTACTTCCTGGATTTTTCTGCATGGAAATTCTGACCAATCAAGAGCAGCTTTCTCACACAAGGCATTTGATCTGGTCCGCTTGTAAATGCTGCCGTGAGAACACGAACCAACTCTAGGCAATTATACAACTCTGTAACAAAATTAGTCCCTGATTCAGACCAAAGCAAGACAACCCTAGGTTTGTAAGCAGCCTTAGTTTAAGGCATAGTGACCCACTGTATTTACTGAATGGTGGGAGGAAATTGAGAATATTTCAAATAATCTATAATCTGCTATAATCTGTTTTGGCACAGATGTAATATTTCCAGGCTGTGTGAGTTGGATACACACCTGTTTTTTAGCTTTTCCATCTTACTGTTTTGAGCTTAGAGACTGAAATCACGCTCAAGTTGAAGAAATTAAATCACAAATATGGAAAGGAAATGAATTTTCTTCAGTGTTACAGTATTTATGTAGCTTTAATAAGAGGAGGTTTCAATGAAAATCATATCAAAAGCAGGAAAGGAATGGAAAAACAAGAATAAGACAAAAAAGGAAGAGAAATCTTTATAAGTGCAGTTCTGCCATTCTTCTCATGTCGTCAAAACCCAGAGAGGGGCTGGCCTGTTTTTCACAGACTAACACAGACTAATAGACTACAGCGCCTTATTGTTTTTTCACTACTGCATCATTATGTTCCCAACACAGCAGAGAGTGAGCACAGCAGTTTTTAATGCCTCCGCTTCAAGCTCCTGCTGACTCGCTGGCTGCTAGATCTCCTACTGTACCAATAACGTGTGGGAGGCTCTTCTTTAGCACGAGTATTGGAGCGACTTTGATGCAATAGGTACGAGCCGCATCCAAGTATTTGTACCGCACTAATAACACAGACTAATACAGATTCCGTCGAAGTAGTTTTGCAGTAAAAATGCAGGAGGAGGAGTTAGTATTTCCCTGGTTACCACGAGAGTTGGCATAGCAACAAATAAAGCCAGGCTTTCTGGGAATTATCAGCACAGTTGGAAGGTGTCTTTGGCCAATCGGTCCGCTTGGCAGGAAACACCCATTGTATAAACACAGATATGGTGAATCAGTGAGGTCTGTGAACTTTTTTTTTCAAACTTTATTTATCCAGGGGAAACCAACTGAGCTCCCTCCAGCATCGTCCCACTTCAGATGCGTACCTGGGAGCTGCCAAGCACAGTTTTCAGCTGCTGGGCTGAAGCTGGAGCCGGTTGGAGGATAAGAGGCTCGTTCAAGGGCACCTCCAGAGCAGCTGTTGAGAGCGGCGACAGCGCTCCGTGTTTTTAAAGTCCGTCTGGGCGTCCAAGCTGGTGACCTCGTGGTCGCAAACCCACTCGTCTGACCTTTAGGTTGCTGCAGCCCCTCATTTGTTTCTGCCTGAACTCCACATCAGACGATGTTTGTGTGCAGCTATAACGTGAGAGGAAGGTTGAGGGTGGTGGTATTGTCTCTTTTTATGAGTGTGAATGTGTGTGTCAGACCTTTAAAAATTCTGTCTTCTCACTTTCTTGGCAGTGACAAAGACAGTGTGTGCAGAGCAGTGTGACGGTCGATGCTTCGGGCCTTACGTCAGCGACTGCTGCCATCGCGAGTGTGCCGGCGGCTGCTCGGGCCCCAAGGACACGGACTGTTTCGTACGTCACAAACACACATACACATACACACACCTCTTTATCACTCCTTCCTGTTCCTTAACTTTCTTTTATCTTCCACTTTTTCTCACTTACACACAAAAATTACATCTTTAACCTCGTCTTCATCACCATCCATTCTGCGGGTCCGTGTCTTTTGTGCAACATCTGTTTGTCATCCTCACCCGCCCGAAAATGATCCACTTTGTTTACCGGTTGATAAATTGTTTGTCATTTTACAGGGGGCTGTAAAAGTCTTCCGCAGCGGCGCTCCTCAAAGAACAAATTGGTGATTCAGTGTTCCAATTAGTATCCCTTTTATCACCTCAACCTCTTCCTATTTCGCAAACTCGCGCACGCCGCACCGGCGCACGCTGACAGAGACGATATTGTAGTTGTAATTCACAGAAAGGCTCATCCAATTCAATTACCGCCGTTTCAGCCTGTGGCCACAGACGACAAAAACACTTAAGAGGTTTATGGGAAAACATTTCACCATTTACATCATGGCCGTGGATCAATGGCTCCAATTTTTCTCCCATTTGGCGTTCGAAGAGACAACGGGCGGCTGCCTGGTCGGCGTGTCGCGATTCGACGTAAAAATGAAATGCTGCTGTAATACTCTTTCACTCACTGTGACTTGTGTGAGAAAATCACAACCCTTCCCCCCCCATGGGAATTCTGGTTGACATCCTCTGCCTGTCCGCTGACTGTGGTTATGATCCTCTGCAGGCTTGCACCAATTTCAACGACAGCGGAGCATGTGTGACCCAGTGCCCTCAGCCGTTTGTCTACAACCCCACGTCTTTTCAGCTGGAGCACAACCCCAGAGCCAAGTACACCTATGGAGCCTTCTGTGTCAAGAAGTGCCCACGTGAGTCTGCTTCAAGTTATGACGCACATCCAAGCTGCCGCAAGTAGATATAGTTACTGTAACATTACACTGCAAGAACACAGATGCTCATAATGATGCTCATAATTAAGTTTTATAGGCTGTGAGCTGGTGTCCATTGAAGAAGCATTTATCCTCCATCCATCCTGAAATAAGACTCCAGACAATTATTCCAAGTCAAGATAAATTACTCAAACATAAATAAATTGCGCATCTCAATCAACTAGTTGCCACGCCATCTGTTTCGGCTTCTGGCAGCTGAAAAGAAAAGCGAATCGTATTTCTTTTCTTTCGCAGATATGGAGTCAGAGAGCAGCAGTAATTTAGCGGGCGTACATTAAAAGTCAAGCTACATCAACAGATTGCATATTCAAGTCCCACTGATCATCAAATGAGCATACACCAGTCGCACTTTTCCACCGTCGCTCCCAAGTACTAATTTGATTCATGACTTTTCCTGAGCAATATAGCCTTAGACCATTAGTTTTGATCATTTTACAAACGTGATTAAAATACAATCAATTTCTCGCCATCAGAGGGGTCCTTCCTTCCAGGAAATTGTTCTTTGAGTAAATGCAACACTGTGATTTTTATAATTCTGCATTGTAAAGTCGTAAAAAAAATGGCATTTTTAACACAGCAGCTCTACTGTGAAACACCTGAAGTCAGCAAACACTAACGTTCTCTCTGTGTCACTGTCAGATAATTTCGTGGTTGACCACAGCTCCTGCGTCCGAGCGTGTCCCAGCAACAAGATGGAAGTGGAGGAGAACCGCATCAAAATGTGCATCCCCTGTACTGACATCTGTCCTAAAGGTAAACTGCAGGATGACATCACTCCTTAACTTCCCCGATACAGGGTAACAAAACAGGCCGTACGTTAGGTTCGAGCTGTGTTCATCATGCTGGTGTCGTATTTCAGCAAAAGACATTTCTTCTCACGGATTTAATGTTACACTATTTGTACAATGTTCTCAACAGTTTACAGTTACTCTGGCGGGTCAGATCTTAGAGATCATAGAGGGGAACCCTAATGGGTTACTTGATATTAAGGATGTCAGTTTTGGTTAATTTTGCTTTCAATGACATGACATACAAGACGCCTTTCAATTTAGTGCGGCACTCCGTCGACTCAATGAGCTTCAGCGCCAGCATTTCAAACCACTATCCATTTAGAGGTGGTGATATTTCAATTTAATTCAATTTCATTTATAAAGCCCAATATCACAAATTACAATCAGCCTCAGAGGGCTTTACAGCATACAACATCCCTTTGTCCTTGGACCCTTACAGTGGATAAGGGGAAACTCTTTAATGGGGAAAAATGTTCATGTTTTGTGATGTAAATGTCTTCTAATTGGAAGCAAAGTGCCCACTGCCCAACCTTTGGTCTCCACTGATTAACTAGCTTTGGCCACTTTGCACTGCACACCACCAGGGTGAGGTGCGAGTTAGCTAGCAACGCCGCACAGTTGCAATACCGATAGCAACGCCATCCCCAGTGTTGGGACAAAACAATGATAAAGGGCAAAACTGAGCAGCTTACTCATCAGGGCAACCTGGGGGGAGACTGAAGGGTGGGAACAATGTTTTCACAGCAGTGCTGTTGGGTCAGGATGACGTTACAAGCAGTAATCGCTGAGTGAGCGGTGCTGCTCAACACATCCGGGTGGTACCGAGTGAAGGTTAAATGATTAATGGTCAGCCGTTGACATCCCGACTTGATATCCTGCTCAACATTAGGGAACAAAAACAATGCAAATTCAATAGTTATTTCTCAATTGACTTCCAACAACATTTGCAGTTTCATCAACCTCATCAAATGTCACCATTTTGTTCCTGGCCATTTTTCTGTTCTGTTTTTCATGAATGTAGCTGGGTAGCAAAAGTTGGGCTGATGTAGAAATTTTCAAATCACTTTGGAGTGGTATACCAAATTTTACCACTGGGTTTCACTGTTGACTTTCAAGAAGTAGAATGACACTAATCTCAATAACGAGAGTGTAGCAACTCCCATGACTTTTTCCTGCAGTGTTTACATGTTGCCTCATCAAAGTTTTCGGCTTATCTCTTTGGTCTTTAAATCCAAAATGCTGCCATATTGTTGCAGTTTTACTTTTCTTTGAGACTTTAAATAGACTTGAAGCACAAAAAAACACTTCAGGTTGTAGTTATACCCTTGAAATGGAGCTTTGACGTATGCTTGCACGCATGAAGCTGATGCAGACAGCTGTTTAGACACACCTGTAACTTAAGCATGTCTTGTATCGTCACCCCAAAAAACACGAGATTTCTAGTAAACAAACACGACATGTGCTGTGCACATCTTCCTCCTTCCTCCTTCCTCCCATCTGTACTGATATCTGACATTCATTCTGGCCTTGGCTTAGCAGGTAATTGCGTCTGGCCTGTCAAACACTCATGGCTCCGTTAGTCCGTTCATGTCATGTTGCTTATTTATAATGCAGTATAAGTTTAGCACTGTCGAGCCGTTGCCACAGGTCACAAAACAGGGCATTAACCTGAACTTTTATAGCGAGCTAAGTAGGACTTCTATATTCATAATCACACCTACAAAACTCTAATTGTCTGACTATTTCTCCAACCAGGGGAAACTGGCAATGGTCACAATAAACTAGGATTAGAGCTCAAAGTTTTAACTTAGATGTATTAAACATCACTGGTGTGGTTTTGTTAAAATTTGGGTGTGTGAGTCAGTGTTTTATGTCCATATATCATATTGTTTGGTCTGATGGTTGCACTATATGTACATGTCAAAGTTTGACACTTTGAGCGACTCTTAACTGCCATTATTGGTCCAATTTTGATGAAACTAGGAATGATGATGTATTTCCTTTCCCATTGGAACCAGCGAGTGCCTCCATCACTCATAACTGGTGACTGTTGCCTTGTGAGATTGTCAAATTTGTCTCAGTGCAGAGACACACTGACAACAGACAGATATGTGGCCATGTTTAAGTGTATGATGTGGAAGTTGTACTCAATGGGATGGAAATTAGGTTTTATATAGATATGTATTCCTCCTGCCTCCCCCACTTCCTGGCCGACGGCACTGCATTTACTGTATGTACAAGAGCTTATGCAGTTAAACCATTTTAATCTAATAGCTTTGTGCTAACAGTGATGATACTGGATCAACAGTAGCCCACAAGAATTACTTAAAAAGCTTTAGAGAATGTGATTTATTTTTAGAGGAGCCAGCTTAGCTTTTTTTATATTACACCAAATATACTTACAGTTGATTTATTTTTTCTAATATACCCTCGAAAATATCAACATCTTGTGTAATGTTAGGGTAAGTAGTCCCCTGCCTATAGCGTCCACCTTAAGAAACATACAGTCAGCTTCATGCCTGATTTTACTGGATAAAAGTTTAAATTCTGTATTTTTCAAGCTGGACCCTGTTTTCTAATGTTTTGTATCTAAGTGACTTAAAGGAACAACAATTTTTGAAATGAGTCCAGTATTGAGTGAGTGGGCTGCAGCTGGCACACAACACAGGCTGCAGTGTAAACAGGCATGTAAGCACTGTCAGTTTACATCCAATAAAAGTGCATGTTTTTGCCCCTAACAGGCTCATATTATCATTAGAAATGTCAGGCATATTATAACATTGACACATTAGGATTCCTACAGAGATAGACCCCTTTGTTAAAGAGTAAGGTCCTTCTGGTTTAATTGGAAACAGCCTTGAAATCCCCAAAGCCACCAGACTCCATTTAAATTCTCAGAAATGCAATCATCATAAAACATACTTTATTTGCAGCTGACAGAAACAAAAAGGTCTATCCCTGTAGGGACCCTTTCCATAATGTTGTCGTAGGGCTGCCCCTGACTAAGAATTTTCGTAGTTGACCAAGAGTCTTCATTAAGGGCCATTAGTGGACTAGATGCCGCATGTTTACAATATTAGTTTACTTATTAAATTATATATTTTGGTGGTTTGAGTTGAAGGTGTGAGAAAGAATAGTCTCAGTAACATTGTTAACACTGTGCTACATTACAGAGAAATACAAAACCGTACTAATGAACCTTCATTAATATAGGCCTATATTTTATCTCCAAGTGCACGTCACACACTGAGCGAGCCGCCTGTTAATGACGCTGTGGGCTAATGGGCATGTAGCTACTTCCATGTTTCACATGATACGTCATGTTTGTAGTGGACCAATGAAGATGAGTTTACATATCACCTTGGGTTGGTCCTTCACCTTCTCAAAATGATCCCACACTTTGGATTTCCTGCCCCACATGTTATTAACTAGCCTGTGGAATAACCGCAGGTACCAGGCCTGGAAATTAGGTGCCGTACACATGCCGCGTACTTTTGTGCCTATCAAATATTTGCAGAAGAAGTGAAAGATATCTGTTAAATGTGATTGGTTTGTAACGTGTTTTTGTCTGACCTGCTAAGCGTGGCCTCTTCCTTTGTCTATCCTCTCAAATTAAGTTCCCATATCATCCGGTCAAACAGGTTTTGATTTATTTTGACAAGGCACAACTCCTAACAGAGTTTCACATGAAATCTTACCAAATAATGACCTCTCTGGTTGACTAGCATATGGTCAACCTTAAGGGGGTAGCCCTAGTTGACACGTAACGTAATGAAGTTTGTTTTCACTCAAATAAAATTCCTGTTCATTTAAATGGAGCATGGTGGCTTTGGCAAAGCAATTCTGGGGCGGTTTGTGGCGAAACAAAATGTCTATCTCTGCAGGGATTCTTTGATAATGTTCCCAGAAACTTATTAAAACAATCTAAGCTTGTCAGTGGCAGAAACAAGCACTTGAAATGAACGTAAATTGACAGTATGCATGTCCCCCTCGTGGTTATATAGTAGCGTGTATTGTGGCTGCCAGCTGCAGCTCTCTTGCTCAACACTGGACCAGCTGCAAAAAATTAGCTCCCATTAGTAACTTGGATGGAGAAACATGTGAAAAGGGGTCCGTGTTTGGGTCCAGATTTCAAGGATATGCAGTTTTGACTGAATATAAATTATTCTTAATGCATGTTATGTTTGTTTTTATGCATTATTTAAAAGGAGGAACTGTAGTTACCACTACTTATTTTGCCCCCTTCTCATATCACTGCTATGAATATCCTCTGCACTACTTAATACGTGTTGGAGGCTGTGACAAATATGGCATCAGTGAAGGGTCACGTTTGATCCCCACAACACTCGACATGATAATTAACATGAAATGGTCCCATAACGAGAAACTGCTGTTACCTGCTCAGTAATTACAACTCATTTTGTGCGAGTGTCAACTAACCGCCTAAAACGTCTAATGTGAAATTAAACAGCATTACTTCAGTTCAGTACGGAGGATTAGCCCCTTCGTCATATTGTTCCCACAAAGGTAACCGATCTGCCCTTTCTCTTCAGAGGGAAGACACTGGTGTTTTCCTACGGGCTCCATGTATAGGCTGCAGCATCCATTGATTGGCTAATCTCTTGATTACATCGTCACGCAGCGGGGAGGGGTTAATGAGGGATAGCCCAAGGAACTGGGGGAAATGATAACAAATTAACATTTCAGATATGGAATTGGCTGGTATAAATCACTATCAAAAACTGGTTACACCACTTAATGCAAGCCTTATTCATCATCCCCTCCGCCTGTGTCAGAAATACTTGGCTCACACCAGACTGCAAGTGTAATTAATGCAGATGTAATGAATTCATTATAGGGAGGAATTGGCTGTGGATTGGCCCATGCTTTCATCAAAAGAATTCCAATGCATGGAGAGGGGCCGTGGCCTTGCCTGTGCACCAAAGCAGGGCTATATTTTCATAAAAGAGTGTGAAGAATTAACGTGACAAATAGCTAATAGTAGCTTCACAAGATGAGGTCCCGGCCGTGCAAGGGCACTTTGGATATACACTACAGTATGTAATTCATACCAAGAGCAACTTAATTACTTTGAATAATGAATGATTGTGTGTTTGCATTTGTTTCATCAGTGTGCGATGGCATAGGGACGGGCAGCCTGCAGACAGCTCAAACAGTGGATGCTAGCAATATTGATAAATTTGTCAACTGCACCAAAATCAACGGCAACCTCATCTTCCTCATCACAGGGATTAAAGGGTAAGTGACAGCTTGAAACCTCATACACACTACTTTCAGATATTTGTTTCTTGCACTTAAAGGAGACTCATCGCTTTTTATTATTTTCTGTTATATATAAAATGATACAATGTTGGATGCTTATATTCAAAGTGGCCCAAGTTTCAAATAATGAGGTAAACATATGTGAAAGTAATCTCTGTGAGCAAAACCATCAAGCTTCAGACTGATCTGAAGTTTTATTCTTGAGACAAGCTGACATATGAGTCGTGGCTCCTGAAGGATTTCTTTCCATGGTCTTCTGTTCTAGGCACGGTGCCGCAAAGTGTTTACAAACACTGCTACATGTAGCTACATGCTAACCTCAGGGAAACCTGTAAACTTGTTCGCTGATCATATTCCTGCTGGAACATGTCAGATTGTGAAGATTTAGATTTAGAAGCTTTTATTGATGATTTTTTTTTTGTGGTTAAAAGTGCGACATTACACCGTAATTCCCTGGCTACAAATACACTGCTACATGTAGCTACATGCTAAGGTCAGGGAAACATGAAATCTCGGTTGCGAGTGTTGTTAATTTCTCCTTGATTTTGGATCATATTCTAGCTGCAGCATTTCTAGTTATGAGTGTTTTGGTTTAGAAGCTCTTATATGTGATTTTTTTTATTGTAAGAAGTGTAACTTTACACAGTCATTCACCAGCTTCAAGAACACTGCTACATGTAGCTACATGTAGCTACATGCAAACATCAGTGAAACATGTAATCTTGGTTGATGATGTTGTTCATTTCTCTCCAAATTTATATCATATCCAGAACCTGCTGTAACATGTCCTGTTGTGTTTAGAAGGTTTTATCGGTGACTTTCCACAGTGGAAATTCCAGCTATGTACAGTCATTCCCAGGCTGCAAGTACACTGCTACATGTAGCTACATGCTAAGGCCAGTATTGTTAATTTCTCCTGGATTTTAGTTCATATTCTTGCTGCAACATTTCTAGTTGTGAATGTTTTGGTTTAGAGTCATTTATTGGTGATTGCTGTACTCCATAACAGTCATTTCCAGGCTGCAAGTAAACTGCTACACGTAGCTACATGCTAATGTCAGGAAAACCTGTACTCTTGGTTGCTGATTTTGTTCGTTGATTGATGGAATTACTGCTAACTGAGCCAAAATCGGGGAGAAATGAACAACAGCAACCAAGATTACATATTTCTCTGACGTTAGCTTGTAGCTTTATGTAGCAGTGTGTGCAGTAACCTCCTCATTAATGCTTATTAATTGGAGGTAAGGAAGTTGGTGTACATGAATTACGATCTTAATATGCTTTGCTCTGTATGGGCCTTGTAAAGAATGGTTTCAGAGATGACATAAAATGAAATAAAATGTATTTAATCCCACACCACAGAGTTACAGCATCTAAAGAATCAGGAGCAAACAAACAAACAAAGTGTTCCTTGAACATTAACATATGTAAATATGTTCAAGTAAAATCCCCAAATACACATTTGAACCTGAAAATGAACATAATATGTCAAACTACTTTATTTATTATCCCTGCATACATCTGATACTAACTGCATGAAACAGAGCAGCATGAAACTAAGAGAGGTAGGCGTGTAAAATAAAAATGTTCTCCATTCATATCCCACTGTGTCAGTGAAATTTTGGCTCAGGAGGGTCAATAAGCAATGTTCTCCATTTGTTCAAAAACCACTGTCAAAGTGCCCTGAAGCTGTGAGGATAGAATCATGTGTTACTATGAACGTCACACCGCACATTACAGGGAAAGAGTGTTCTGACTTTGATATGAAGAACATGGTTTTCTCACTGCTGCCTCCAGGTTCACAGTGTTTTTACCCTAAAAACGGTTTTATAAATAAGGACATGCTGTAGCAATAGATGAAAAACATTTTTTATAAAGATAGTATTCACTTTTCTGTTTGCTTTCTTCAGGGACATGTATCATGGTATTGGACCTTTGGACCCTGATCGTCTCAACGTGTTCCGGACTGTGAAAGAGATCACAGGTGAGACGGCCTCACTGGGGTCACCTTGGAAAAGTTGACTGAGCACAACAATATTTTGATGTGCGTGTATGTGTGTGTGTGTCTGTGTGTGTGAATTATGTTGCCTCTGAGGCAGTAAAGGAAAGCTTTGAGAGGAAAGTGGAAAACTGATTTTTGTCAGTGAACTCTAAAAGGTGCTCTGGTGGATATTACGTTATTGAGTGTGTGTGTATGTGTGTGTGTACGTCTGATAGTTATACATGCTTACTGTAATGCGCCACTGTGTGTGTGTGCATGCTTGAGTGTGTATTTATTCATTAACTATTAGAGGCCTTAAGGGATGAGCAATACCTCGTATACAAACCCTTTTGTCATATTAAACTGCGACTTGCAGTTGAGCCAAACAGCTAATGGAGTGAAACTGCATTTTCATAATGAAAAACCCAAGCAATAAGAAAGAGCAATGGCCATTCTATCCCAGCCATTTCCTGCTCTATCCCTTTAATGTCATTTCCACAGATCCTGATTTGATGTAATCTGTCATTAAAGGCAAGTGCAACCAGGGCCGATTGTGCAGAATATTAAATCCATTCTTTTAATTAGCGTATATTGTCTTCTCCGAGCACATTTTTTACACAGAATGGATTCTTGCTTGAACTTCACAGAGGCGGTGCAACTCCATGACCAATGAACGAAGCCAACAAAGGGATTTTTTTCTGTGTATCCAGGCTCATGAATCACATGTTCCTTCATCAAATACGCTCTACACTCCTTTTCCCTTCTCTTTCAACCCCTTTTCATTATTGTACTGAAAGAAAAATGACATCAAGAAATAAGTTTACTCATTAGCACATGCTGTTCTCTTTAGGTTACCTCAACATCCAGTCTTGGCCTGAGAACATGACAGATCTGAGTGTGTTTTCCAGTCTAGCAACCATTGGAGGTCGATCTCTTTACAGGTATGTCTTTACGTTACCCTTGGTCTAATGTTCTTGGTTAAAGGTGGAGTCCTTGATTCTGATCTGTGTACTTTTTTTCTCCTCATGGTCTGTTCTTTATTTGCGCTGAAAAGAAATCAGGTGTTCAATACACACAGGTGTAGATTTTGGGGGCACGTAGGGGACATGTCCCCCTCAATGTTTAGAACCTGTGTGTTTGTCCCCCCCAATGACTGTTTCCAGGGCTATGTTTCGAAATCTATACTGCCATGAGTACACTTACACACAGTACACTGTCCGCACTTACAGAGTGCACATATTTCAGCGAGTAAGTGCTGTTCCGATTCATTACTCTATGGCGCACTTACCGGATGTTACGATCACGACTACGGCTGTGACTCGTCAGTGACGTCACCCGCCAACAAACTGGAACAGACGGCAGGTCGGTGGTTCCTCCCACTGACCTGCAAGTGGTCCCGCCTCTTCCGCTACGTAGCTAAGATGGCGGCCGTTGAGTGCGAAAAGTGTGCAATGTTCCACACTCTCAATTTTGGCTGTTATGAGTACACATCCGGGTCTTTTAGGTACACTTCTTTTTCGCCGCAAATGTAATGTGAACGCCGTCTGTACCCAAAGTAGGTACGGTAAGTATAGAAAGTATGGGTATTGGAACAGACGGCTGGTTTGTTTTGTAGATTCTCTCCACATGTGCTATGTCTGGTTTTACTTCCTGTGTTTGTGTGTTTCCCCACCTGTTTTCTGTCACACCTGTCTCGTTAGTCCCTCCCTGTTCCAAGAGTCTTCTCTTCACACCTGTTCTGTATTAGTCTTGTTTGCTTTGCCTGGTTTCCCCATCGCACCCTTGTTGTCAGCCAGTCCCCATGTCCCTCCTTTTGCCCGTGTCCTCCTACTCCAGCTGTGTCTCGTTGTTGTGACTAGTTTTCTGTGTATATATATACCTGTGTGTTTCCTTTTGTTCCTTGCCAGTTCGTCCTGCATTCATTCCTGTGCTCATCCCCATGTTCTTGGTGTCATTCCCTGCTCCTTTTCCTGCCTGGTGTTCTGTTTGGATTCTTTACCTCACCTTTTACCTTTTCCTGGTTGGTTTTCAGTTTAGTTTTTGATCTGCTTTCCTTTAGGACTATCACTTAACTTGCTTTATCTGGATGTTGATTATCAGCTGAATTAAAGCTCCCTTTTTGTTAAACTTCAACCTGCCTTTACTCTGCATTTGGGTCCTCCCTGAACTGATTTAAGACAAAAAATATCATGAATACGGCAGCTGCAATCATACCCTGGTGATATCATTTGTAGCCGGTAGCAATCCCGCCATCCGACCAAGCGCGAGCAGCATCCTTGATCACAAGCACTTCAAGCACTTACAACTCTTGTAGTTTGGCCAATGTCCTATCTGCTAACATTTTCGCCATAAATTGGTGCATAATAAAAATCTACCAGGACGTTAAAATAAAGTGTTTGACACTCCAAATTTTCTGGTGGAGGACCCCCAAACCCCCCGCTACATTTGTGTCCCTCCTGACGTTAAAACAAAACTTACACCGTTGCTTTGTAAACGGTAAACAAACAAAGGTTGAGCCACACAACACTATGCTGGCTCTTTTATATCCTTGCCCACAAGGAACGGAGCTACACTATGACAGTAATGAATGACATCGGAGATATTACCAGAGCTTCTGAGGGAGCACTGTTGGGAGGAATGTATTCCTTTGGGTGTTGAGTTAAAATATCAGCAATCTTTCTCCAGATTTGCAAACTGGAAACTACTAAAATCCTAAGAAAAAAAAACACGATTAGGACTCAAGATTAAATTGTCAGTTGACAGCCTGGGCCTTCTTGTATAGTATACATGTATGCATAATTAACATCTTCAGTTTTAAAGTTCAGCATCAGCTTTACATCTTTGAATCAGATTACACATGCATCATTACTTCTATGCAGATGACATGCTCATATTATCGGTTGAGCTTTCTCTGAAAGATCCTTATGTTTCTGTCTTTTTCTTGCTGTTTTGCTATATTTGGATGGCCACTGTCGGGGCTAATGAGCCTCCGGCCCGTGTCGTTCTGCACAGAGGCCCTTTGAAGAGCTGCTGTCAAGCAGCTTTGATTAGCCCTGTTTTGATAACGGCTTCTGTGTGCGCTTACAAGTGATGGATCCCAGGGCTAGTGCTGGCAGAGTCCAAGGAGATACCGCCTTGTAAACACCAGTGATGAGCCTGTAGCTCAGCAATGATTCATTCAGAGCCGGAGCAACCTCCTTCTGCATCTTCCTCCTCTCTCTCTCTAAGCTATGTTCCTTTCTTTCTCCTCAGTTTTAACCATTTTTTTTACTTTGTTGTTTCTGTCATGCTCTCCTCTTGATCTCCTTTTGTCTGGCTGTTAGCTCTTTCCTTCCTCACATTCCTTTGGCACTCTTTCTTGTCTTTGTTTCTCACTACCTTTCTTCTTCTGACCTCATTCTCTAAAATCCACTGTTCATTTTTGATATTCTCTTCTTCCTTTATTTCTCTTACTCTATGTTATGTATCTTCAAATCTACTTCCTTCTGATTTCTCACGATCTCTTTCATCTTCCTCTCTCTTCTTCTGCAGTGGAAGTGGTATTTCTCTGTTGATCTTGAAGCAGCGTTGGATCTCCTCCCTTCAGTTCCAGTCACTGGACGAGATCAGCGCTGGAAACGTTTACATCTTCAACAACAGCCGCCTGTGCTTCTACAACACTGTCAACTGGACGTCGCTCTTCCGGACACCTAGCCAGAAAGTCCTCATCCGCAACAACCGGGATCCAAAGGAATGCAGTGAGTAGTCTGTCTTCAACACTCTGCACACTCTGAGCAATATTGCAACATCTTTAGTCAGTTGCACATTGTTTCATTACACTTTCATTCAGGATGTTAACAGCCACTAAGCAGAAGTTATACTAACAATTGAGCAGGGCTCAGTTGGCTCTTTGGCATCCACTTGGACTCGTTAAGTTAAATTCTATTGGTGCAAAGTTCCCTTGTTAGTTGAAAAAGCCTATTTGGATTCTGTGCTACCACTCACATTAAAAGAAATTGTCATTGTTCTCAATTTGTGAAACTCTTACACGTGCTGATACACACTGTCATTCAGTGCACACGTTTTATCTTAATTCACATCCGGTGGTAACCAAACACCTATTAAGTTCCCCTGTTCTCTTGTTTTCTTTCATATTAGCCGTCTAATTAATTCCAAACTCCCCACATATCTCTGCAAAACTCCCCCCTGGTCTTACACACTGACATGCCGGTTTCCAAGGCGACCGTGTCACCAGCGTCTCTTGCTCCTTGGCCATGAAAGCCCTTATTCAGCTCCCTGTGAGGAAAGTGCTTAATGCGTCATGCACAGAGGTGGATTAAGCTCACTGCTAGCCACGGGGAAGCGGACACCTGATGGAATGACGAATAGTCTACATGTGGCTTCAGCTGCAGATGGTGAATAAATGACTTCACAGTGTTGTTCAAGGAGAGTGTGGAAATGTCTGACAGATAACACTGGGAGGAAATATCACTCCAGTTTTGTAATTAATTGCAAATTATGTTTTTTTATGTCTGAGTAACCAGACAGAGATAACTAGAAAACAAAAGGTGTGAACCACTGTAGTTTTTCTCAGCCCTGCTAAGCTGCGGTTGATATCATTAGCCAGTTAATGAGTGTGGTGTATGTGTGTGTTAGAGATCGATCGATGGGGCCTTACACGGGCCTCTTCATTAGGCTCAACCCCCTGTCTGCCATTGACTGCTCGGCTGTTGACAAAGGGTTCGGCCCCCACCGGGCAACACACCCGGGGATGTGGGTGTCAGTCACCGGATGGAGGACATGCCGAGTCCGATGAACAGCATTGATTGTTGTGGTTTCGACTGAAAAAAAAGGCCAAGGGTTTTAGTTGGGGGCAGTCTTTAATGATGGAGGTGTGGGGAATACCAAGTTTACTCACACAGCTGGGCAGCCCCTTGGCTAGAGAACACATACACACAAATTTCAGGAAACACTCAGAGGCAACACCAAGATATGAATACAGATAGACACACACACTAGGGCTGCAACTAACAATTATTTTCATTGTTGATTCATGTTTTCTTATTTCATCAATTAGTTCAGGTCTATAAAATCTCAGAAAATGGTATAAAGTGACGATCAGTATTTCCCAAAGCCCAAGATGACGTCCTTAAATGTCCTTTCCTGCCCATTACCCAAAGATATTCAGTTCACTTTCATAAAGGAGTAAAGCAACCAGAAAATATTCACATTAAAAGGTGGAATCAGATTTTTTTTTCCTAGAAAAAGTTCTGAAACCAATGTGTCACCTTTAAATTTGATTAATTAATTAATTAATTAATTAATTTAAAGGTGCAGTGTGTAAGATTGAAGGGGATTTGGTGGCATTCAGCGATGACAATTGCAGATTGTAACCACGTGAAACTTCTCATGGTTAGATTGCCTTCAGAATTCATTGTTCAGGAGGTTTTTACAGGGAGACGAATTATCCGCAGATGTCTCCTCCTCTCTTAAACAAACAGATCAGGTGATTAAAACCGGTAAATATACTGAATAAAGCAGTTTCTGATGCTGTTTGGCTCATCGCAGACAGGCCGCTCGCCGAGCACCGGCTAAGGTTTTTACCAGAGCCATATTATTTACAGAGGTCTCTTTCTCTTCAAAACAGACCAGGGGTCTCATTTATGAACACTACATATGAAAAAAACGAGGCCTGAAAGAGTCCCCATGCAAAATCAGTGATGTATAAAAACAGGCTTGATGGGAGAAACTTTGACCCATGCTTCCGGACATTTTGGACATGAGAAATTGGCGACACAGATGGTGAGGTGGAAGCCTGAAGAAACTGTCGAATATTTATTGGCGCACGCCATTTATTGACTTTTGTTCGTGTGTACATTTTTAGTGTAGATCCTACGCATTGTTTTATTAATGAGACTCGCAGTGATTTAAACATGTAAAAACACTCTCACGAAAAAGTGCTAACTACAGTGGCTGACACAAAACCATGAATTGCCCTATCTAGAGCCAGTTTTTGTTTTTTCTGTTCTTGGCTACTGTAGAAACATTGCAGACAAGGACCTGCTTCCTGTGTAGATATAAACGGCTAATTCTAAGATAATAAATAAAATAAAAACACAATGATTCTTATTTTAGGTGATTATACACTAAAAAAAAACATACTTTTATAATATATTCCATTATATGCAAATATGTTCTTCTAAATCCTACACGTTGGACTTTTACTAGTTGAGAACTAATGGATTAATTGTTGCAGCTCTAACACACACACACACACATATTGCACCAAATGAGCTCAAACACACACTTCTAATCTCTAGATTAAATTGTTCATAATTAACCATCATTAGATACATTTCACTTTATGCCTGTATATTGTCAGTACGTCGTGAGAAATTCATATACTGTATCATTTTTCCAGTATGCTTGAACTGTATTACAGTACGTGTGTGGGTGTGTTTCTGAAGGCAGCAGTAGCGCGCGTGTGTGTGTGTGCATGTACAGTATGTCTGCATATATTTTGTAGATTTATTTATTCATGTCTTTCCCTCCACAGCTCAGCAGCGAATGGTGTGTGATCGGATGTGTTCAGACGACGGGTGCTGGGGCCCGGGGCCCGACCAGTGTCTTTCCTGCCGATATTTCAGACGAGGCCGCACCTGCGTGGAGTCCTGCAACCTCTTTGACGGGTGAGTGGTCCAATCGCAAACCCTGTTTTATAAGTCCACAAAATGGCAGATTGCTGTTGGTTGTGAACCTATTAAAATCAAAGTAAAATAAAAAACCGTAATACCTAGAGCATTTATTCATTTTGCAGCAGGAAGCTAAGGCTTCTATCTTCCGTGTCATCATGTTGTGTGCTTGTGATGTCATCATTGAGTTGCATTACATGCAATGCAAATCAGTGCAAAAATGCACAGTCGTGCCAGAGGAATGATTGAAGAAACTATCAAAATGCCTTGCACTCTGCTCATAAATATGAGCATATCTCAAAAACTAAATCATGTACTTAGTTTAAATAACTCATGGATTGTTAGGAAGGCTTTTCTTAATGTTTCTACATTGAAAAATCATTTGGAAGTATCTATTTTATGTGCTCATTTTGTCAAATTTGGTGAGAAAACTTGTCCGATTTTTATATTTTTTTGTATTTATGACACAACTTTAATACTTTATCAATTATTATGGTTTATTGACACTTAAAAGTCAGCTTAGTCAGTACAGACTTTAAGGATATGAAGCATTTGAAGATACGCCAAGAAATGATGTCACAATAAGAAAAAATACCAATATAAGCGCTGCCAAGCCATTTTCATGTCAGAGATGTCCAGTAGTATGTTTGAGCTGATCTGACACAAATCTTTAACCGTGACCCAAAAAGGCGCATTTCCCTGAATGTCAGATCACTATGCTATTCAGGAGAGTGCATTAATTCCCCTGCAAACAGCCATACATGACAAGCAGAGGAAATAAAATCAATTTAAACAGCTTTGATGCATGAGAATGAAGTCAAAGCATTCTCAAGGGCTCTGGAGGAGGAGAGTCTAATTGCAGATTGGCATGAATGTAATGAGATGAACCAATAAGGAATTTCACTCTGCGAACAGTTAACGTGAACAGTTAAAGGAACATTTGGCTGCGCGTTACATTCAGAGTCTAAAATCAATTTGAATATATTGTTAAAGGGTTATATTTTATTGCAAATTGCCCATTTGGGCTGACAGACAAGAGTGTTTACTGCTCTGAGCTGTGAAATGACTGACATTTGCGACAAAGGCCCTTAGAGTGTCCTCACAATTCACTGATGTTCTGTTTTCAGCGTGCATAATTGCATTCAGGTCATTGCTTTATGCCGCCAAGAGGCACATCAAAAAGATCACTGCCAACTCACCTGGGGAGAAACACTTCTTTGTAGATGTAGTTTCCAGTCTTTTGTGCTTCTCTTGAATGAACGTGGAGATGTTGTGAATCACAACACTTGAAAGCATCCATCTAAAATAAGACCGTACTGGCAGCGTCTGCCACAAGATAAATATGACTTTCTTGCAAGCAGTGATGTCAAGCCTGTGTTCTCCCCGGGGGAAGAGGAGAGAGTGCACGTATGTGTGCAAGAGAGGGTGTGTGAGAGCGAGCAACCCTCGGTCATGTTGACTTGTTGCCGGTCCTTTTTCCCGGCACCGTTAGTGGGAGGGAGGCTTTGAAGTTGCCGGGAAAAACAGCTCACAGCGAAGGCTTTGAAGAAGACTGGTGAGGATGAGGCGCGTGGCAGGGAGCTGCTGAAGCACACTTGTTTCCTATACTGTAAATACAGTCAGTCACTGTGATGCATAGTAAGAAACATTCGACAGACCCACTTCTTGCTTTGTGTCGCCGGCCTGAGTTGTGGAACTGAAACGTCCATAACCTGAAGGTGTGCCTGAGTGTAAAGAAGTCACCAGCTGCCCAGCACCATGTGTCTTTGGCAGATAAAGGGAAGCTTTCTTGAGATGGAAACCTTGGATAACTTGTATTTTTCCCCCTGGTGACTACTACTTTATGCTCTCTGCCTCACTCAAGCCAATACAAAACTTGACTTTTACTGCAAATATGCCCGGTAGCATTGACTATCTAAAAGAAGTGGACCTATCCAATGTGACGTCACCCAGTGGATTGTAGAATCTCATTTGAAGCCTCAAGTTTGGTATGTTGGCCGTTTCCATCTTGGTCTTTTACAGCCACAGGTGACCATATTTGGACAAGAGGATAGAGCTGTGGAGGAGTGATTCAAATCAGACATAAGGTCATTTTCGCATAGATTTCCATACAATTGGACTTCTTTTTGCAACCAGTGGAGAGAAAAAAAAGATGTCACAGAGCCTTTCCTGTAGGTTCGGGCAACACTAAACTCCTGAGCTTGACTGAGAAGAACTAAATGCACAAACCCGCTATTTTAGAATATCCCATCAAGAGAAACTGTCCCTGCAGCCTGTTTTATTTGGTTCTGAGGTGTCCATGCAGCCTCGTTCTGTGGATGATAAAAGAGATGCAGACTAATAATGAGGAAGTACAGTGAGTGCTGGAAGGAGCAGTGAGTGACAGCTATCCTACCTACATGAAAGAGTACTGTTTGCGGTGAAAACGCTAAGTGGATCAAGGGTCTGGGTACCATGTCTGAAGGGTTACTTTTGGTTCCGAAGGTACAATACCAAAAGTGTTTGGTGGAAACGGGGCTTAACAGATTCCATTCGGACAACCAGAGTCCAGACTCTCATAATCTGAAATCTCGTGACTTCAGAGAAAACAAAATGGCTGACGATGGACAGAAAGAACCAGCTCTTTTTGCACTACTTTTGAATCATAAATACTCAATATACCCTCAAACAGTTTTTTCGTCTGTTATCTAATGAACTAGCACCTGAAGACTGACATTAGGTACTTAACATGATGTTATGTAGGTTATGTTTAGGCAAGAAAAGTTAGTTAGGTTAGGTTTAGGAAAAGAAACATGGTGACTACGTACCTTACGATAACTCAACATGGTTCCAAACCCTGGTCTTATGCTGGCTTTCGGTATTCATACTTCTTCCTTCTTTGCTTCTGTCAGCGCATTGGTCACATGATTGTAGCCTTCCTGTTTACACGAGTTATACTCAGATTACTGGCTCATGATTACATGGGTTATATATGAATTGCAAGATTGAAGATTGAAGAAAAAATTGAAGATTAATATCTGGAATATGCTGTGAGGATCCAAAGGACAGAGGGATGTCATATGCTGTAAAGCCCTCTGAGGCAAATTGTGATTTGTGATATTGGGCTTTATAAATTGAATTGAATTGAATTGAATTGAACTGAACTGAACTGAACTGAACTGAGTACGGCCAGGCTGGACTTCCGAGCTGATTGAGGGATGTTAAAAACACTCAACATATCTTAACCACAGGGAAATCTGGCAAATTATCTTCATAACCATTGAAAAATCTGGGCTTTGCTGAGGATTATTCGGTAAGAGGAATCGGCCCCAAAATCATCTTGTTTCTCCTTTAGTGTGTATCAGCATAACTAAACCCTCTTGATTAGATCTCAGAGAATATATTAAGAAAATAGACCCTATTTACAATGTGAATGAGTCTACAACAGGACATAAAAAGAAGAAAGAAAGTGAGTCAGAAGAGGCTTTAAATTCAATCCTTAAAATGTCTCTGGAGAGCAAAGTTTCAGCCTTAGTAGAGTATTAAATTAATTCTAAGAATAAGCACGAAATCTGCTGGTGTTTTGTCCAATTTGGGTTTAACTAGCCTCTTTACCATAGAACAGAACTGATATCTTACCACTTTCTCCTTTTATCATTGACATAAAGGAACAAACAAGGATCACTGAAGGACTTGAGCACAGCGGAAAGAATACATTTAAATAAAGTTAGTGGCATCATAAGTTCTCGACTCACACTGGCGCAATATAGAATGGTAATTTTTTAATAAGAGCTTAGTTGTGAATGAAATATACAGTACCAGTGCTCATTACATTTCTCAGAAGGAGAGGATGAGCCCGCTCTGTTTCACAGGATACAATGTTTGGTGCAATAACTGTCTCCAGTGATAAAATAGTAAACTTTATCTCAGGATTTATGAGTGGTGGCTGCTGCATGTCTTAATATAACATCACCCTAATCTAGTACAGACAGAGAGAGACTGTTTCAGCCATTTCTTATTTTACAAGACAGTAAAAAGGAAAAAAGAGACCATGCTTCAACACAGACAGCCTGGTATGAACTTTAAAGGTAACCGTCCCCAATTCTGATGCCATGATATTTTTAGTTTGGAACTGATTGACTCACTCTGCAACTTAAAGTGTTGAAATCTAGTCTGGTCAATTTCAATGGAAGATTATTAGGGCCAGGAATAAAGGGAAAAATCAGAAGAGGAAGCACATTTTACATTTAAAAAATAAAGTTGAAAATGTCAAGAATAAAGTCAAAATGTTGAAATGTCAAGATTAAAGTTGAAATGTTGAAAATACAGTCAAACATTGACAAGAATATTTTATATTTATATTTATTTCTATCTTAGAAATAGGGCAAAATGTCAAGAATAAAGTTGAAATGTCGAAAATGAAGCCAACTTCTTTGGTCCATCTAACTGTGCCTTGTGCTACAACATATCCTCTCTGCATAGCACACACACGTAACCATCAATATCCCTGCATCCGTACGTTACCAGCTATATCAGTTTGAACAAATGCAGCCACCTCTTCCAAGTTTGCAGTTTCCTCTGCTGAATGGTCGCAATTTTTGGCACAGTCTCTTCAAAGTCCCAATACTTATTATCACACTGTTTGTGTGCTAAAAGAGAAATAATTTCCTTGTTAATAAAACTGATTCTGAAGCACAATGTCACCTTTTCATCCACACAAGGTATTTTGTAGAGGCAAATATGATGAAAAATACCAGTGCTCAGACATTAGGCCAAGTAGGCCACTGCTAGCACTCCTCTCCTATCCTCCAGTCCTATCCTTTGCTCTCCTCTTCTCAATTTGTTGTTCTCCTCTCCTCATTCTCTTCTACTCCTTTCTTTTTACAATAGTCACACACTCATTCTTATAATTACCTTATAAAGAAGCTTTAAATTTTGTTTAAGAATCCCAGAGAACAGATGCAAGCAGCCCTGCACTCCTCCTCTGCACCCTTTACCCATTGCAACCCATTGTTTAAGTTAATTACAAGAGACGCAACATAAAAGACAAACTATTTTTCAAATTGAGTTTTTGTTTAAAAAGACACGTGTAGGTGGGAAAGCAATTCACATCTGTCTCTGCTTGCACTGGGCAGTTGGTGAACCCGAATTTGGCTGAGAGTTGGAGGGAGACTGTGTGGGTTTTATGCCAGACTAGCTTACTTGTTGTTAATGGTATGTTATTACCTAAATTAGACTGGCTGCATTGAGATGTTTTAACAGTGGTTTAATTTCAAAATAGTGACAAACAATGCCGAGGCTAAGGGCAAACACTATCATTACCTGGCTGTCCATGATGACAGATGAGGAAGAGTGATGCAGGGCGCTTTGTGTGCAGCTGCCAAGAGGGAAGCTGAAGAGAGACAACACACTTTTACTTAGGAATCGATGCCATAGGCCAAATTGAAAAACTAAACTACAAATTTATTCTTTTTTTTTTAATTGGAAAAAAACACATGTGCAAAATGGGCACTTATCTAAACAGAGGGCAAAAGGTGCCCCACCTGGGGTCTATCTGTGCACGTGCCCAGATGTGCACAACTCCAAAAATCTTATACAATATATAGACGTGCATAGTTGTGGAAAGTACTCAAAAAAAATATATAAAAACAGGTGAGGTTCAAACAACAATCAGGACGAGAACTGTTTCTGATCGTTTTGCCCACATTAAATAAGTAAATTTCTCTGAGTGCCGGTGTTCTGTTTTATTTTGTAGTGGCAAGCATACGTGTTAACGCTAGTAGTTTGATTTCTTCTTACAAGTTCAACTTTAATCTTGAAATGTTCAGTTTATATTAGACATTTGGACTTATTTTCAAAGTTTCACCTTTATACTTAACATTTCAACGTCATTCTCAAAACACAAAAAAATCTCCCTTTATGGATTTATTTTTTCTTATGCCTGACACTAATACTGAAATTTTGACTACATTGTTGACATTTTGACTTTATTCTTGTAATGCAAGATTAAAATCTTCCATTTCCATTAGCTTTGAGTGTGATAAAAATGTGTTCTATCTAGGGCTGCCCCCTTATAGTCAACCAACCATTATTCGACCAGAAAGGTCAAGATTTCATTGGTTGCTTCATCACAGAGAGGAAAAAAAAACAAAAATGTGAAACTCTGTAAGCAGCTGCGCCTAATCAAAATGAATCAAAATCTGTATGACTGGACCATGTGGGAATTTCATTTGAAAGGACAGACACAGGAAGTGGCCACACTCAGGAGTAAGACAGGAGTCAGGTTAATCTCCAGGGCTGGTACCTGCGGTTATTCCACAGGCTAGTTAATAACACGTCAGGCAGGAAATCCAAAGTGTGGGATCATTTTGAGAAGGTGAAGGACCAACCCAAGGTGATATGTAAGTCATGTAAATGATGACTATTGGTCGACTTGGAAAATTCTTAGTTGGGGGCAGCCCTCGTTTTATCAGCATTTGTTAAGTTTTCAAATAACTGAATGTGGTACATCGTAAGAAGAGTATATCATTTTTATTTTCTGTTGGACATTAATGAATTAGCTCTGACAAATACTGGGAAGTTTTGTTGTAAACAGGTATTGAAAAATGTCTGTAGAGAATATGATAATGTGATCCCAAGATTATTCTCTGAATACAAACAAAACTGTATTTGAAATTGTTGCAAAAAAAAGCTACTTATTTTCACGCTCCTAACAAGCAAGCTGCTTGCTATGCTTGTCAGTGGTGACTGTAGTGTTTTATGACAATATGGTATCATCTGCATAGAGTGTAATCCTTTATACAGGTACCTCCCTCAGTGGTATCTCACACTTTAAGGAATGTTTGGGTTTAGTTACTGTAAATGTGGTTCAACTCTGTGTAGCTTAGATTGACTTAATATCTGCCTTTGTTCCAAATCTTTTGTATTGGACTGTGTATCTCTCCATAATTTAGTGTTAGCTCATTAAATATGTTTCCAGGTTGGTGATTTTAGACCTTAAGATTCCTCAGCTCAACCCTCGTTATATGTCTCCATTCTTAATGAGGAAAGGCGCTAATTCCCTTTAGTTTATACTTCTGTTGAATAAAACAAAGGAGGAGCAAAGGAGTGCGAGAGGGGAAAAGAAAACGTCTGAGATGGTGTCCACTGGGGTTGGAGGAGGAGGAAGGAAGCGGATTAGGAAGGCGTTGAAAGTGTTTAATTAAAAAAGTTGCTCTGGTGGGTTGGCCATGCTTTGGTTTGCTAGAGGTTTGGAGGTCTGAATAGTAGCCACAGTCCTGCTTAAATTCCTGCTAAAACAGGGCTAATCCCCCATCAGGCCATCCCCCGATGGGGCCTTGGTGCACACTTCCAGCCGTGAAGGGGGCCAATCAGGAGGAACGGCTTTGACGGAATGGAAATGACCCTGGAGAGCACCGCTGCAGAGGTCTTTGTCTCTCACCAATTCTCCTCCATGTATTTTTTTTTCTCTTCGACCAACAAAAGAGATATCTCTCCACTGCCTGGGCCCTTTTCTAAAGGATTCCCCTGGACAGAGCTTCCAGGAGAGAAATCTAATTTATTTTGGAACAAGGGAAAGAAAGACGAGGGAGAAATGTAAAGAGAGCAAAGGGAGTTTCCTTTGAATCCAACGAAAACATCATTAATAAAGGGACACTCTGTGATACTGTATGTTTAGATGTTTGAGACGAACTGCTGCGAACACAACAACCACTAGGACCATTAAAAAACGTGCTGACATTAAGGCTCAGCAAAAGAGAAATGTAGTATTTTATCTTTACTGTTATAGCCCCGTAATGTGATCTGCTGGAACTCAGGAGTGTCGAAATGTCTCTTTTCTGTTTGTAGCTTTTAGATCCACCAAGTCCAAAAAGGTTTTCATCTAATATTCACCACATGAAAATGCATAAAACACACACAACCGCAGGAGATCCGAATTCTTCAATGCAAGATCACAAAAAACAGCTCACAAGGAGGATTCTGTTGAATCTTTATTCCACTCTGGTAACATCCCATGCAAATACAAACAAAACGCGCACAGAGAGTCCCTCTCATTATCTCGCCACTGTGAGAAAGGGGGCTTGTTTGTAACTGGGTGAATCCTCCTCCTCTGAGGACGTCTGTCCTCTGCATCGGCTCATCGATCCCTCTGATGTGAAAAGTGTTTTTGATCGGCAGCGGTTGTTATTGACAGCAGCCATCCTCTGCTCGCTAGAGACAGCCCACTTCAAAAAACGGGAGATAATGCGCTGATTCCAACACAAACAAAGAGAGAAATTTATAGATCGGGTGCACGCACACAAACACACATATACACATTTTAGGATTCAGCAGTATGGCCCAAGGCACTGTGCAGCTCCTGTCGGTGTAATTGCGGTGTATAAACCCAATATTGAGCTCTATTGTTTGCCTCTATTCCTTCAGAAGTCTAAGTGGAAAAACAAAACCATCATGAACTACATGCATTGCTCTAACTGGCGATATAAAGAGTCTGGTGGAGCTCCTGCTACCTGCACAAACTGCAATGATTCTTGGATTTGATTAGAGAATGAACATTTCTCTTAGCTTTTTTGTTGTTCTCTGCCTGCCTGCCTGCCTGCCTTAATCTTTTTTCCCCTCCCTCCCTCTGCACCTCCCCCTTCCACCTATCCAAAGCCAACTTCTGTCCATGCCCTCTCCCTGGCCTCTCCTGCCATCTTTTCCTTTTCTCATTCCCTCCCACCAGCTTTCCTCTCACTTCCTTCTCCCTCCACGCATCCCCTCGTGTTTGCCCATGATTTAAAAAGCTGTTCATTATTCATGGCCCTTCTCTGTTAGCATATTGACCATGCTAAGCCTTTAACTTGATCAAATAGTCTTAGGCAGCGAGCTGCCCTGTGCGCCCCTCTACCAGAGGGCACTCCAGCAGTCAGTACAAGTAGGAATCGAGGGGATGGGCACGAGTAAATGAAGCTTTAACCTTGCTTTCTTGATGCCGTATCACATGTTGGTTTAAAATCAAAAGGCTTCTATGTTCAGCTAGCGCTCATACACACACAGCATACTTCAAAATCCCCCCTCAGCAGGCTCTTAATCAATATTTCAATGTGGGTACGCTCTCAAATCTATAATACATGCACCTCTATCTCCTTTTCACTATCTCTATCAGGGAAATGCGTGAATTTGCCAATGGATCTGTGTGCCTGGAGTGTGATAGCCAGTGTGAGAAGATGGATGGGAACACCGTGACATGTCTTGGCCAGGTAAGAATCCACTTCAGACACCCTCAAACTCAACTTCTTTTTCCCCTCAATGATACTTTCTAGAGGTAGACTTTTCACTTTTAGATTAAAACCACTCCTCTCATTTTTCTGTTCAAGATAGCCTCATATCTTGTGTCGTGCTAAAGTGGATTTCCAACTTATTTTGTGGGAGTCCATCTGTTTTGCGCACAGGATTTCAGAAGATATAAGTGCTGTGTTTGCAAAGGTGAATGGTAGGTTAATGGGAGGAATGATAAACTACCGTGGCTACTTTAGGAGGCATGCTTTTGGCAAGCACACATACACACTCTCAAAACAGTGAAATGAGATTAGTTTCTGACCTTCCCGTAAAGTCACTTTTAGAGTCTGGGATGTGATCACACCATGGCTCTCCAAAATGTTAGAATTTCCCTTTAAAATCTCAGTAGAGATGCACATGTATGCACACAAAAAAATAAATGCATTAGCCATATAGTTGCACTGCTTGCCATGTTCTTATATCAGCATAAACTAATAGTCTATCATTTTAAGTTAAAGGACCAGTGTGTAGGATTTAGTGGCACTCTCTAGAGTCTGTATTTGATTTGTCCACTTGGGGCTACTGTAGAAATACGGCAGTGGAACATGGTGGGCTCCATGGAAGAGGACCCGTTCCCTATGTAGATCAAGGAAAATATTAAAGACGGAAAGGTCATGACAATAGGGACAGCATTTGAGGAGCCAGATGTCAGTGTCAATGTTATTGGAGTCTGTTGGGCAGACATTGCAAATCACGCTTTAACCCATTGTATCTTTGTCGTTTCAACTTTGACTGAAAAATCTTTCCATCAGATTAACAAACACACGTTACCTGATGTTGACTAACTTTTTGTTATCTGTTACTGGCAGCTTCTCTGTCTTTGTTGTGACGGTAGCTTAGCTAAAGGAGGCCTTGTCCATCACCAGCACCTCTTCTGAAAAGTTCAGATTTCCAACTTGTAGCGCTGAGAGCGGCTGCTCAAAAAAGTCAGAGTGCTGGGCATGGCACTTTTTTTCTTGGCGCCCTCATGTAGCTGCATACATTCTCTTCACATTGGGAACAATTGAAAAAAGATGCCAGTACTGAGACACAAACACAATGTGGTAACAGGCACTTAGTCAGCCATAGACTTTTAATTAGTAATGCACCAAATCTAGCTGCCTGGCATCATTTGAATCTCAGATGAACATGTTACCAACAAGATTACGGGTAATATCATTACATTTGCAACATTTCGTCAACCTAACCCTAACCCTAACACTCTGTGATTCTGAGGTCCACTACTGATGACGTGTCCTACATTTTGCTACTTTGCTATTATTTGCTATTCACAGGACTTGCCTTGATTTGGTCTTATAAAATCTAGACGTTTATCCCAGTGTCTGGAATTTATGTGCACTAATCCTACTTTATGAAGCACATAGTTGTCTCTATCAACTTATTTGCATACCACTTCTTTGCATTTCAACTACTGGTCGTGGGACAAATTTTGGATGGGGGGTCACGAAGGGCAAGCGTCGGCCAGTGCACTTCCTTTGACTCTCTATACCAAACTGGGCCAAGCCGACGGGCTAGCTTAAGGGGGAGAGTCACCGAGACAGATTTTACTTCACCTAACCCTTACCACCTGAAATAAACTTTATTGTTCTCATTTTTCATTTATCAACAATGATCCACTCCACAAAAATTGCTTCTATACACAGAGAGTTTTATTGTAACATTACTTATTACTTCAAAATGAAGGTAGCAAGTAATCTGTAATACATTTTGAGAATGACTTGCCCAACACAGGAGAGCACAGATATTGCCCCCTTAATGTGAAAACACCTCTCTGGTGACAAACTCTGCTCAGACACAGTAAAGTCAAGGTCAGACACTAACAAAAAAACAACACACTTTTGAGTGGAGGGAGACTTAAAGAAAAAGCAATGGTAAAAACACATCAAAACAAACTTGTCAAAAGTACTTCAATTTCTGTTCTTGCACCAAATATATACAGTCAAGCACTTTCAACAACCTGTTTTTTATTTTTATTTTCTATTTCTGAAAACTTTTAAGACCTTGATTTTTTCTTTCTCAAATTCACAAAGTTTCAAGGATTTCCATTCCATCTCCGCCAATATATCCCCCTAAATCCTACACACTGAACCTTTAAGTGTCCTGACACCATCCAAATAGCAATGAGTGCCCTAAAAGTATATTGAACCGCAGCTGAAAATAGTCCCTAACAAATATGTATTCGCTCCAGTTTGAGTAACATTTGCTAAAATTAAGAAACAGTCTTTTTTAAAATGTTAAATATTGATAAGGGAAGTGATTTCAGAAAGCACCGAGAGGCAGACTAGCACATCTGACCTCCATCCTTAAGGAGTTGTCAGCCGTCTGCTATACCACCCCACATAATTTTACATTTGTAGTATACATTACAGAAAGTTGTATCGCCGCATGACTTATTTTGTGGAATTTAGTAGTTGTGTGAGTAACCTTTTATGACTGTCCCTGGAGAGAGAGACAGAGAGAGAGGGCGAAAGAATAAGAGATGAAGAGAAAGAGAGACTCCTCAAGGATGCACAGAGGCAGCTGACTTTGAGATGCTGGTCACAGTTGAGTAGTAAATAACACCGGAGTCAATCATCCACAGGCGCTCTCGCACACAAATACACATGCATACGGCACACACGGACATACTCGAATGCATTCCGACATCTGTATGCATCGGCACTGGCGCGCGCACACACATGCATACACACAGACATGCAAAGTGAGAATAATGTTTATTGATGGCATGTGTCTCCATGTGTCAAACTGTGAGAAGCTGTCCGTCAGGTCACTGTGGTCGTCATTAGCAACAGAGCACGGCGCCAAACCTCCCAGCGCCCGGAATACGACAGCGCCTCTTAACAACAACTCTTGCATACACACAAACACACCATTTGTTGTAAGTTCACACACTTCTAGCGCACTTGAATCAACACCGTCATCACCTCAAACACATAAACACACACCAAACACAGTCTATAACTAGTTTTGTACACACACACACACACACACATTGCTGTCCATGTCTTATTCATGATGTGGCTGCAGCTGAGGTCGTGCTCACTTACCACTTGTCATCTCCTCCATCACATTCGATGCGCCACACTCTGACATGACCTGATTCCTTATGCATTTTGCCAATTTAAACAAGGGTGCAGTCGAATACACTCTTGGCAATTTTGCTCAGCACATTATAAATCAATGAATGGGATTCATGTGGGCCGTGCCAGCTACATTAGCCGTGGTAGGAAGTGAGCAAATTGACATGATTCGCCAGGTTTGAATTTGATTCTGTTCAATTCTATTCTCTCCTCTCATACATTTTTCCGTCTCCATTCTTTCTTCCTGATTTATCCCGTTCCATTTCCCCTAACTTTATTTCCGTCTGCTGGTTTCTTTCACCTCTCTGCCCACTTTTTTTCCTACATTTGTTTCTGTCTTTTGATTCCCCCTCTTTCCATCTTGCTAATCCCTTCCCTGCACCCTCTTTTTCTTTATTCATCCCTTGTCCACCACCTCCCTCCTCCTCACCCGTCCTCTCATCTCCCCGTCTCCTTGTTCTGCTCTGCTCTCAGGGCCCAGACCAGTGTGTGAAATGCCTCCACTTCAAAGATGGGCCCAACTGTGTGGAGAAGTGCCCCGACGGGCTGCAGGGGGCCAACAGTTTCATCTTTAAGTACGCCAAGGCCAACAACGAGTGTCATCCCTGCCATGCCAACTGCACCCAGGGGTAAGAGAGGGATCATACATAAAGATGTGTGTCTGTGTATACAAATTATCCTCTCAAGTGTTTGCTCGCCTTCGTGCTTCCTTGAGCGCCGTCTGGCTTAGGTGCTTTTATGCTGTTAAAAGCATTGCAGAGACTGCTTCGGACATTGGGCGCCTCCCTCCCAAGGAGAGAGAGAAAGGAGGAGGGAGAGAGAAGATGACTTAATCTTGCGACCGCAACATTCCCCGACCTGTAGCTGGCTCCTGGTGGCTCTGCGGTCAGGGGCAGAATGCATTGACCCTTTAGGCCATGTGGGGTACAGTGCAGATGAACTACGAATGAAGGGATGGGTGCGGAGAGACACTAGCTAGAGGCGAGATATGAAGCCACAGGGAGAAGGGGGGTGTGCTGCGTGAAAATGTAAGATAAGGAAGACAAAAAAGGAGGTTGCAAGTGAAGGAGTGGGTGGAAGAGGTGCCAGAGTTTCTATAGAGAAGTACATGTTATTGGCTGGAAGAAAGAGCAAGTCAAAACATCTGCTGGAGCAAAAGTTCACCCTAATAGCTCCTAATGGGCTTTACATTTATAGAAAAGAGTTCTCAGATCCGCAGCATCATATTGAATATGGACTGGAGATCCAAAAGGTCCAGATTTACGTAGTTACCTACACTCGTCAAGGGCTTTTTTCTTGTTTGCACTGACAACAGAAAAGCTGAATTGACTGAAGCTTTCAGGCGCTCGGTCTAGCAACGTCATGCTTTCAAAGATTCTTTTGCTTGCTTTGATAAGTCAAAATCGCATTCTATTTCCTGAGGCTATGCACAACATATCAGTATATTTTCAAGCAAGATATAGATTTGGACAATCCCATTTATATCCATATGGCTTCTAGCTGTGTTACATAACGCATACCAGTGTTCATCAGTGAAATTACTGCATTAGCACACGTACAATACTGTGGGTCTTTTCCTCTGTCTCTTTTGGCCGTGCAGAGTCAAGCCATGCTGCGTCCATTTGTGTTTCTATTATCAGTTTAGATGCGTTGAGCTGCGCCAGAGATGGACCTTCTCGGGAGTAGGTCCAAAAGCCAGCATGCCCGCCCTCAAGCTAGTAGCAGTGACATCTTGTGTACCGCAGGCAACCCTAGACGACCTTGTTTCTCCCCCTCAAACAAGCCGTTGTGAGACTGTGCTCACCTCTGTCTGCAGGAGACCAGAGAGAAAAGTGTTTTTATAAGTCTCTGTGTGTTCGGCTCTCAGTACTTTTGTAAATTCTGACTGAATCTCTGTGGTTTGGAGTTGAATTTCTCTCCTGCGTCCTGTTTTTACTTTTGACATCTACTTTACTTTATCGTTTCATGTTCCCTATCCACCGTGTTAGAAGTTGCGTGAAGTTGCTGCTTGAAAACTCAACATTTCCTTATTTTGCTGCTTCATAATAAAAGCTTTCACATAACGAAATAACAGGGGACTTTTATTGTGAAGAATCCATAGGAAATTAAATGTGTGCGGAACTTTGATGGCGGCTTTTCTTCAATAAAGGCAAATCTAATAATACGGCAGGGAGAAGGAGTAAAAGCAGAAGCAGCCTCAGTTAGATGTCGATGAAGAGCTGCAGACAAAAGGCTCTTACTGCACCTCTGCAAACAGCTCACCTCCAACAGGTAAACTTATTTTATCTGTCCTGCTGTGGAAAAACACATGCAGCAAAAATAACATTGAACTTAAGCCTTGGATCAGCTTGCAACTGAAGATGTTGCCCATTTCATAGAAAATACGGAGATATATATGTTTCGCCATTCAGCCTGAAAATACCAAGATATGAATTTTCTCCATATTGCCTAGTCTGGACTTAATTGTCGATCCATTTGTCCACATTTTTTTCCTTTTTTTTCTTTTCACTACAAGCTGTTGTTTGTGTAAGTTTGGGCAATTTTTTTGAAATAGCAGTTGCTGTTGCTGCTCATATATTCAACCAGTCTGCGTACACTTATGTCACTCATGGTTCCTCTTGTGCTGGGAGAGCACCTATTCTGAGACAGGAGCTAAAAGACGTTAAAAGAATGATAGTGGGGAGACAATAAAAAAGGAGGTTCTTAGGACTATGAAAAAGTTGATGTGTGTTCCTAAGGGCTATATCGTAGGAACCTGGACTTGCTTGAGTTGCTTGAAGACATTTCGTCTCTCATCTAAGAGGCTTCTTCAGTTCTAATTGACTAGTGTGGCAGTGGCAAGCTTTAAACTCTGTGGGGGTGTGAACCCTTACAGAGTCGTTAAGGTCACATGTGAGTCGCTGACCCACCTGGCCATTATGTGTGTCATTAGGGTTAGATTGCTCCAGGTGTGGATGGGTGTTAAGTCGTCTGGGGAATGATCCCAAGACTGCATTGTAGGTGAGCGATAAGTGGTGTGGTAGTCCACCTCCACTGTTTGACGATGGTCGTTCCAGTTTGACGTAGATGGCTTCCTTTATGCCTCTTTCAAACCATCTTTCTTCTCTGGCCAAGATGTGAACATTGCTGAATGTCTCTTCTCCTTTACATGTAAATAGCCGGCTGAGTCTTGACCTGAAGAGCTGGCTCTCTACGTGTGGAGTGGTTGTTTTGTTTCAACAATGTACAAATCTGTGCATTCCTGGCTGCATTGATTGCATACCTGAAAAAGCCTCTTGGATGAGTGAAACATCTTCAAGAAACTAAAGCAAGTCCATTTGCCCACAGTAAAGCACTGAAGATTGAACTGGATGACTGAGAATCTTCACCAACACTTCTCTCTGTGTGAAATGGCAAACAAACGCAGGTGTAGCTGCTACTAGTTTAAGTACCGCAGCGCACCCATAATGTGCATGCTGTGGCTCATGTCGAAAGTTATGTAACTGCTGTTTCTACTGTGGTAAGTTGACATGTGTGACTCAGCTAAGTGTGTTTTACTCCTAGCAGCTAAGGACTGAGAAAAATAGTTTAATTCACTGTGCCTCTCAAGGTACTGCAATTTGTTGGGCAAAACATTTTCTTGCATGTTACTCATTTCATGAATTGATGTGGTGACTCAGTCAGCAAACTTTAAATGTCACTATCATAACTTTGACCATTCCACTTGTTTTTATCGTCTCTCTTGAATGACAGATGCTTTTGTCGTGATTCAGAAACAATACTGTGGCGTAAGATAATAGGTTTGTCATTTGACCTGTGATAATGTCACAAGGCGGGCTCAGTTTCGTTCTGGGTTACAAGCTGGGGAGTTAGCAGGGAGATGATTGAGAGTCATGTATGTGTATTACCTGCTCGTGGCTCAAGTAAATGTCCTAAACAATAAACCCAAGGTAGTCATTACTGACTGAGAAAGAACTCAACATATCAATTACATCCCGGCAAACATACCTGAAAAGAAATGGACGTATTGTGCTTATACCAGAACAGGAAAAAGAAAGCATCACACCAACAATAATAATTGTTAGGAGCGCCCGGGTCTCACTCCAAAGTCATTGAAATCTGATGCTTGGTGAGTGACTTCCGGCGTCAGACACCAACAAAAAAGATGTCCCTTCACATCGGCATGATACGCGGCCAGTCGCAGTCCATGGGAGAACGCAGTGGGACAACAGCGAAAATTCGGGCTGCATAAGTATATAGATATTGCACAGTGTTACAATACTGATGGTGCGCTCCAGTTGTACTGGGAAGTCGGGATTTCCGAGCTCCGAGTGGGAAATTTCAACTGGAACGCCCCCTGAAGTCGGAATTCCGAGTCGGAAAGTCGGAGAATCCTCACCACCCCCGAGTTGACAATCGAAGATGGCTGCCCCGGGTGTAAACAGTTAAGTAGAAGCTCCTCTAATATTCAGTTTATTAGCACTTCTGACTAGTGTTTGTCGCACGAATATTTGGACAAAGCAAGCGCGAGAATAGCTTTTGTAGACGTTGCCATCTTGTTTTCCGACTTCTTCTACCCGTTTGGCAACTTTTTTCCAACTTTGTAACTGGAACGCTGATAACTCGGCGACATGACGTCATTCCCAACTCTGACTTCCAACTTCCAAGGTAAATGGAACGCAGCATGATATTGCACCTGAGTGTCGTAAGCACTAAAAACTAGATGTAACAGGCTGAACTTGACACGGCGTCCCAGAACATCAACAACCAACGCACCCAGGGTACCTCGCATGTTGTACCTGGACATGGAAAGTCCATGACTAAACGTCAATATGTGACGAGGTCTAAGTAAGATAGGAGAGGGGTAAGGTCATGGAGTCTAGTGCTGAAACAATTAAATAAATCAACAGAAAATAAACAAATTTGAAATAAAAAAAAAAAAACAAATGAAAAGGCCAACATGTCTGTATGCTAAATGAAGCTATTAGCTTAGCTTAGCATAACAACAGGAAAGTTAGCTAGCTCAATCTTAAGGTACAAAAAATCCATCCACTAGCACCTCTAAAGCTCAGATGGATTTTATTTTATAATTATTTTACCATCTGACAGAGCCAGGCTAGTTGTTTTCCACTGTTTCTAGTTTATATACTAAGCTAAGCTAACTGGCTCCTGGCTCTTAGCTTTATATTTAACGGACAGACATGAAAGTGTGAGCAACCTTCTGATGGGGACAAAGCAAATATTGCATTTCTCAAACTATCAAACAGTGTACAAAGTTGCCTGATATGACCTGTAGTTTTCTAACTGCTAAAGTGCAGAACACAGGGCTTCAGAGACTGCAAAACAAACTTGTAAATAAACCCACAGCTTAGCCACTAATAACGCTGCCTTTCCTGCCTCTCCATAAACAAACACGCTTTAATGCAGAGGCCAAAGCCCGACTGGTCTTCAAAAGCTCGGAGGCTGTGGACACAAAGAAAATGTTGCTTCTTTACGTACCAACGTGCTGGGTTTAGGTCTTTATCCTCTCAAGCCTGTCTTTTGAAGTCGGCGTGGCTCTGACTTTGAGCCTTGGCCTTTTACTTTTTCACTAAACCTGGGAGTGTACCACGAAGGAAGCAGTGGGGGGATAGCAGAGGAGGTGGTGGGCGAGGTGCTGAGGTGGAGCTTGTCGGTGGTCTCGGCAAACAAAGTTAGAGCGCTGAAACCTAGCAACAGGGCTGGAGATATGGTCTGAGGCAGAAAGGGACTTATTGTACTGCCTCTCACATAGCAGGAGGTCATTTTATTTTACTGCAGCTAGGCTGTAAGTGTTGATAATATCAGCGCAGCTTTAAAGGGGCAGAGTAAAGAGCTCTTAGGTGGGGTAAAGACGACAAAGAGGAAGCAGGTGAGAATAGGTATAAAGCGGAGGAGAGGATAGATGTGACGTTATAATTCTTCCCATGACAGCTTTCACTCACACAGACACACACAGACACTGTGAACACTAATCTGTCGTTGGCATGACAACACCTCCATCATGCTTTGTCATTTTATCCTGCCCTCAAGTCACAGGGTGCTCTGGATTAACATCAAGACAGGAGCTGAGTCTGGGTATTTGAGGCCACGAGCCAAAGTGAGACATTACAGAGGTCAGAGGTCAGTGTCAGGAACAGTGCAGCACCCTTACAGCTTGTAAAGACTTAGCATCTTGCTAAAAGACGCTTAAACCTGAAGCCTAATTATGTTGCCTCAAAGGTTTTCAAACCTCAGAGGGGTTCGGGGGGGATTGAGGGGGATGTTGAAAGGGCCAGGTGTGTGCTGATGTTCTAAAAGCAAAAGGAAGTAAGGGATTGTAGTTTGGCCGCTGATTTGGCTTGATCATCAACACGGTCAGCGGTGGGAGCTGCAGCAGTGGCTGTCACACACAGCAGCTCAGGAAGGCAATTAAGGGACTCGATTGCTGGACTGTGATTTTTTTTAGAGTCACAAATTCATACACACACAGACATGATACAAATATCTTCAGATTCAGTGTGACGTAATCGAGTGATTCTTCATTGTCCTTTTCCAAGGAAATCACAGTCTATAGAGTCATCTTCACATTTACACGTTTTTTTTTAACCCTTTCCGTTCTGAAAAATTCTCTCCACATGACCTTTGTTTTACAAAATACCTCCGTTCACACTAGAACACAAAAATGACTCCAAACACTCATTGTGTTATTTTTTCAGAACACCTACTGGTGATCTCATCCTTATCGATTCCCCTCTGATATAAGAAGAAAGGAGCTTACTCAAAGATACCATTGATGCTCTGGACATGTGAAAGTTGTCCTCCTACTGCTTATCGACAGCAATCCCACTCTCAAAATTGTCCCATCATCTGCTGGTTCACCCAGATCTGATCAAATGCTGTAATTTCTGGCAGACTTTAAACCACAGTAGCTGAGAGGGACCAGTCAACACAGGGCACAGCAGGCACCTCTGTTAGTCCAACACATTCTCACTCAGACCTTGTCACATATTGATGTTTGGTCATGGACTTTATACGTCCAGATACGACATGCGAGGCATCCTGGGTGCATTGGTTGTTGATGTTCTGGGGTACCATATCAAGTTCAACCTGTTACATGCATTGTCTTACAGTTTACCTACAGTCTCTTTCAAAATAAACGCACTATGTCGGTACAACACTACAAATTGATGATTTTCTTTTCCTTCAAGAACTAATGCACATGGTCGGGATTAGGCAACAAAAACACATGGTTGTGTTTCAGAAAAAATGACAGGATTTGGCTTTACAATCTTATAGGATTCGAACACCGCTCTCCTGGGTGAAAGTCCATAGTTGTTGGACCCATCCACCACCGTTCCCACCCACCCTACTCCGACCTCGGCTGCCTTAACTTTCGTTCTTATCCGGCTGCATTTTTCCCTGACACTGCCAGCCACCGTGAAACTATAACAGCAACTGGTCACGCATCGTGTTGACATTAAAGGACAGCTTTTATCGTCAGTGTCTGACACCGGAAGTTGCTCCCCAAGCACTGGATTTTGACGACTTCTCAATGAGATTGGTTGGTAAAGTCGTCATTAGACCAAGCGTTGCTAACAAAACCTAAACAAACTGGTAGTTCCCTGTTTTTTTACCGTTTCTGTCACATCCAAAAAGCAATAATGGGCATGCCCAGACATCATCTCCCAAGTGCTCCGTTTCACACGTCCAAACAGATACAAAATAACCAGAGTATTGAAAAATGTGCATCTTAGAATGTTTGTTTTTTGACAAAATAACTCCATTTACATGTGGACAGGAGGCCAAAACATAGAGGAAAATATCCATTTTCAAAAATGTGGACAGGGCCATTCATCCACAGGTACAGAAATACATTTACACACTACAACATAACTACGTAAAAGACATCAGATACACCCACATTTGCACACACATACATTTGCCTGTAGCACCTCTACATGCTTTACACTTCATCTCTGAGGTCCATCACAAACAGACGTCTGTATATCTGCCTAAAAAGTCATAGAGAAAAGATACTACCTCAGAACTTGGCTTGGATTTAAGTTTTCTTCAGCATTTAAGTAACCCAGTGATAGGTGTCGGTTCATGCATGGGTAAACTGTAAAGTGGAACTGCTAATGGCTAATTCGGCACCTTTAATGGTGTAAGTTTGCCAAAATGTAAATAAATGTAGGTTTAAAATAACTGAGCTCAAACTGTAGCCCAAGGCATGCATTGCAATACCTGTTTACATCCCTCAGAGCATTACGAGATCTGTAGTTACAAGGCTCTGCCCACATTTCACACTCTGAGAAACCCTGTTCTACCTCACTGACACAAAGGTAACATTCATAGAAATATGCAACTTTTGTTTAGCAGTAACACTGTTGACATTAGAGAAGAATATGCACTGTAATTTCTCATGATGTTTATTGTCAGACTAGTCCTTTGTTCTTTGGCTCTTGCACACACACACACACTCAAATATGCACCCTCACACACACAACATTGGCTACAGACGCTGATTGCTCGCTAATTAGCTATTTGGTGCACCATTTAATTGACAACGAAGTGACTTTGGAGGAGCCACAGTTGTCACCGATTTAATTCCAAAGTTAGCCTGCTCTCCTAATTTGCTATGTAATTTGTTGTGTCTTGTGTGCTCGTGCAGCTCACACGCACACGCACACACATACCAATACACACACACACTCACACACACACGGAGAAGCATTCAAAAACCATTCTCCTGTGTCTATCCTGCTGTTCAAAGTCCTCCTCTCAAGGAGATGGAATTAATGAGCAGCCAACAGTCTGCTCTAATCATGTCCTGCTTACCTAATGCTAAAAACTCCACTTGTCACTGATCAGCGTGTTATCAGCCCCGCATTCCAGCCTTTGATTGTTGAGTTAGTAAGGAACGAAAAAGATTTGTTGTATTTCTTGTTTTTGGAAAGAAGGTAGAGATGCTAAATCAGAGGGGGAAATCAAGAAATCAGAGTCAAATTGAAATTTAACTTCTTTTTCAAAATTGGAACAAAAAACAAAGAGTCTACAAGCAGAGCCAGCAGGATTTGTATGTTGTGAGTCCATCACTAGAGCGACACTTTCACAAACAAGTAGTCGTATGATCCATTCTTCATATTGAAACATTGATTAGAGCAGATTTAAAATTTAATGAAAATTAACAATCTTGCCCATGCATTTGACATCACAAGGACAGAAGGAGGAAAACAAGGTCATAGTTTAAAATTAAAAAGCTATGATTTGTAGAATCTTATTATTTCTCCCACAGTTGTATTTATGGAAAGCCTGTGTTAAAACCTGGGTTAAATGTTGAGTGAAGCAGCTGTGATGGGGATGTATTTGTGGAAGCAAATAAGATAAATAAGTCATTTAATTTTAGACTGAATACTAAATATTGTATTTTAAATACTATTGAATTTGTAGCATTTAAATATTTTACTTTAAAAGCTATGTATCTAAAGTTGTTTATTCTGAATTTTCTTCTGTGGAATTAAAATTTTGTGGAATTTCTGGATTTGCAATTTCAAAAGCTGAATCACAAATTCAGACCCAAAAGTTCAAATTTCAGTATTAAAACAACAACAACACAAAAAAAGATATATAAATAAATGCAATAGATTGAGTTTCCCCAAATGTGTTTGGTCAAATTCAGATCCAATTTTCATTTTTTATTTTTTCATTTTTCATTTGTTTATTTTTTATTTTATTTTAAAATTTTAATTTTTTTCTACTTTTATTTATTTATTATTAAAGCTGCTTGTCTGAAATTAAAATATGTAAACAGTAGTTTGCAATTTCAAAAGCTGTATGACAAATTTAGATACAAAGGTTCAAGTTTAAAAAAAAATAGAAAATAGATTGAAGTTTGCAAAGTCTGTTTGGTTAAATTCAGATCCAAATTTTTTTTTTTTTTTTTACATATTATTATTATTATTTTTTATTTTTATTTTTTTTTAATATAATTTTTTACATTAATTTATTTTTGGGGGGGGAGGGGTTGAAACGACAGTGCAGAATGCATAAATTCAGATGCACAGTTTTCAGAGTAATACATTTAAATGCATAACTGAATAATTTAATTTGAGTTATTATGAATATTAAGTATTCAGTGGTTTTAAAAATTGAAACACCAACAACAGTCTCTTATTTGCTCCCATATGTATAAGGCTGATAACGCCCCTAGAGGGCTGCCATCCCAGAATATAATCATCCACAAGCAGCCTCCTCTAACCTGACATGGCCTCGACAGTCCTCAACATTGAGCTCAATATTTCTCAACCTTATTTCTGTGTTTCAGCTTTGAGGTAAGTGAAACAGGTGATATTATACTCAGAGGAGAAACAAATAGCCTTATTTTACCTCTCCTTGATATTCTCACCACTTCTATAGAGGATGTTTATTTTAAACAGACAGTGAAAAGGAAATTTGACTGCTTTCCGTTAATTTCCCTAAAGGTTTAACAGTAATTTGTTTAGAAAAATACTCCCAGACGACGCAGAGATGTTTTCTCAGTCCGAAACAAATCCATTTAAATATCACATGAAACAAACAAGAACAGTGCTTCCCCACCCAAATGCTTCTCCCTGTCATATTGACGAGTGGTCAGCCGTGCTTGTGGATTCAATTTTCCACAGGTCCCTGCCCAGTGACAGCTGATTGACGTGGAAGAAAGACAACACGAGGCTCAACTCATAACCTGTCCCTGATTTAATGGATGATCTCTCTTGGTTTGTCTGCCCTGCAGGTGCGTCGGACCAAGACTCCAAGATTGTGTTGGGATGATGGACAGGTAAGGGATCTCAGGATACATTTGTAATGTGGGATCTAGGAGACCACCATCAGATCCTGCCACTACTCATTAAACTTTCTCATGGCAGTCATTAACAAGAGAGCAGTCAGTGTTGTATTTTATAATTGATGGATGGCTTAGGAATGTTTTGTTGTCGTCTGAATCTCGAGGGCTAATTTGTGCCGCTGTTAGCATTTAATATGTGTCAGCAGAGTGTCATTTTAATTATGAATGAGAGTAAAAATGGTCAGTTTTCATTTGATTTCAATGTTCAGCATTTAGAGGCCTAAAAGAGTTGCAACTGTCTTCAGATCTTAAAGGGTAACTTTGTTGTTTTTCAGCCTGGACCCTATTTTCCAATATTTTAGTAACTGATTGGAGCAACCATTTTTGAAACTGGTCCAGTATTGAGCAACAAGCCTGCAGCCGGCAGCCACAAACAGGCTGCAATGTAACCATGTGGGGCATTTGTGCACCGTCAATTCGCATCCATTAAAAGTGCTTCTTTTTTGTCACTGACAGGTTCAGATTGTTATTCTAAGTGTCCTACAACATTATTGAAAGCGTCCCTACAGAGATAGACCTTTTTGTTTAACCAGAAACAGCCCCTAAATTGCTATCGCCAAACCCACCAGACTCCATTTAAATAAACAGTAATTTTAGCGTGTATAGAACTAGTATATTTTCACATCAAACTGGGTGAATTATGGGTTTATTTTAACTAAACCAGAGGTTGTCTCTGTTGTAACTGTGGAAATTCAAATCAAGACAGCATTTGTGAGTTTCATTTTGCTTCTGTCAACTTCAAGTGAAGTGCGTTTTATAATGCTAAAATTACCGTTTATTTAAATGGAGTCTGGTGGAGTTGGCAAAAGCGATTTAGGGCTGTTTTTTGTTTAAAAATAAATGAAATTACTCTTTTGCAAAGTGGTCAACCTCTGTAGGGATCTTTTCTATAATGTTGTCAGACATCTAAAATAACAATCTGAGCCTGTCAGTGGCAAAAACAAACACTTTTAGTGGACGTAAATTGAAGGTGCACAAATGCATATTTTCACATCTAGCTGCGTGCTTTAGAGTTTATTTTAACCAACTAGAGTTGGTGATGTTTGGAAAAGTGGAAGATGATTTTTGTTTTTATTTTGTTGATGTAAAAATTACGTTTTTTTTAAATGGAGTCTGGTGGGTTTTACGATGGCGTTTTCAGGGTTGTTTCTGGTTAAACAAAAAGGTCTATCTCCATAGGATCATTTCCATAATGTTGTTGGACACTTAGAATAACAATTTGAGCCTGTCAGTGGCAAAAAGAAGCACTTTTATTGGACGTAAATTGGCGGTGCACAATTGCCCTTTCTCGTTACATTGCAGCCTGTTTCATTGCTTGTAGCTGCAGCACTCTTACTCAATATTGGACCTTTTTTTTTTTTTTTTTAAATGTTGTCTCCTTTAGACATTTAGACACTTAAACACGGGAAAATAGAGTCCAGGTTGAAAAATATGGAAGTTCCCCTTTAAGTCTTGTGATGTCACTTGGACTTTCTCCAAAAAAAAAGCAGCTCAGATTCATATATTACTGTTATACCACTACTACTACTTGCTGACACTACTATTATCATATATAAACAAGCAGAAAACTACCAGTAAGGTATTACGAAAAAAGTATTTTAAACAGTTGCACAACCTAAACAACCTGAAGAAACTACAATAGCTCTATAAAAAAAATACATGTGCTCTTTACAGTAAGAGCAAAGTCAAAGTAGTGACAAACTCATTAGAATATAACCAAACCAGCCAACCCATAAAAAGGGGGTCTTGGGCTCCTTTTAAGGAGCGGAATCAGAAACAAGACCTTTTTATTTTCCTCTGGCAGGCCTCTGCTGAGTCTCTATTCCCAGAGTTGTTCCTCTGCTCTTACAGTGGCATTATTCCCCCGTCTCATCTGGTGACCCCATGTCACTTGCTCTGCTGTAAACCCTTTCCTCCTAATTGGAGAAGTCCTTTCCCTTGTCTCTCACCTCGTCCTGTCTCACTCTGTCTGTTATTTGGCCTCCTTCTCTTCCCCTTTCTTTCCCTCTGTGTCTTTTAATCCCCTCTCTATATGGTTCTTTCCACTTGTTTTTTTTCTCCTTGTCTCTCCTCCCCCTCTCTATTTAATCCATTCCAAACTGCTGCATTACTATTCACCACATGGCTGTATATCTCATTATGTCGAGACCCACAGCCTCTTTGTAAATTTCAAGCTCCCCCTTCTTTGGGTTTGTCACAATCGATATGGCAAAAGCTGCGGCACCTTGCTCCACCGTAGCTCCATGGTACATGAGTCTTCCATTAGCTGCTAATGGCCTTTACAACTAATAGAGTTTTGGACTTCAAGTGTCAAGTGGGAGCGGGTGTTATTTTATGCTATGTGGTTGTGTTTTCGAAAAAAAAAAAGAAAGAAAAAGAAACAGAGGGCAGTGAAGATTTTGACGAGAAGGTGACAATGGAATACAGATGGGAAGGATAAAGAGAAAGAGAGTAGCAGAAGGACAGGACTGAGTGGTGGCATAACAGTACACATAAGTGCAAAGAGGTATGTAAATGGCAAAAGCATTAGTGGCATCATCAGTGAAGAGAGAGAGCTTTTAACTTCCAACCTTTAGGCTTGACTTAAGCAGGTTTCCCTCCAGAAGATTCAGAGGCAATTTGTGAAGGATTGGCACTTTTAATTTTTCATTTATGTGGAGTGATAGTCGGTGATGAATTATGCTGGGAAGCACATGTAAATTACATCAAAGCGGAAAATTCCAAAGTCAAATGCAATGCAGTGTAAAACCAAGGATTTTCTAATTTTAGTTCAATATGTGCCTTTTACTGCTCCCCTTTAGTATCAAATATAACTTAAAGGGACAGTTCACCCCCAAAATCAAAAATATATATTTTTCTTCTTACCTGTAGTGCTGTTTATCAGTCTAGATTGTTTTGGTGTGAGTTGCAGAGTGTTGGAGATATCAGCTGTAGAGATGTCCGCCTTCTCTTGAATATAATGGAACTAGATGGCACTCAGCTTGTGGTGCTCAAAGCGCCAAAAAATACATTTGAAAAACTCAGCAGCAATGTCTCTTTCCAGAAATCATGACCTGGTTACTCGAGATAATCCACAGACCTTGTTGTGAGCAGTTTCATGTAGGAACTATTTTCTCTTTAGCAAACTACACCCACCAACAGTATCTCTGCACAGCAGGAAGAGTGCATCTACTCATGGATAAGAGGCTGAGCTGTAACGTTAGCTAGCTCAGCGATGCTAAGTGAGCTAGCAGTAGATGAACGCTTCTTTCTGCACGGTGAAACAGTTGATGGATGTAGTTGTAGATGGCAGATGGCGGACAGAAGACTTCTGGATAGCATGGGTAAAACAGACGGATGGAATGGGACGGTAAACTGAAACATGCTTGACGATATTTACTATCTATCTATCTATCTATCTATCTGTATGTGTATATATATATATATATATATATATACACACACACACACACACACACACACACACATATATATTACCAATTATCTTTGCCTTACAAAATATAAATATTAATATTGTTACATATATATATCCGTATCAAGTTGACATGCTATGTCATTATATTTGAATGAACATATGAATTTAACAGTGTATGAATATAAATAATTTGTGTGTACTCCCACATACTCATAAATGAGTCAATACTTATTTACATAATAATACACTGTTATTTACAGAAAAATAGAAAGTATATATGTATAAGTAGAGAGAGTGAACAGTAATCCCTGTGAACAACTGCTGAATTTTGCTTAGAATGAAAATCAGGTTGACACATTCATTTTAAATTTCTCATGAGGTTAGATGTTCACGTTGTGTGGATGTTAACATTATGACGTTTTGAAGATTTTGGATTTTGTTCTATACACCTCATAAATTAATGATATTCTATGTCAAGATGATGTTGTCAGTAGACATTGGATTTTGGTTCTCACCACAATTTAATATCAACGTCATATGTTGCTAGTTTTCTACATCAAATTAGTAATAATAGGAATATTGATTGAGTGAAAAAAAATTATAAATATTACTAAAACAATAGGACATAGAAATAACTGGATGAGGACTACAGGTGTAATTCAACTGTCAGAAATATGATATGTTAGAATCTACAATTGGAGCAGTTATAGCTTTGAAGTTAAACTACATATATTGCAAAGTAACAACAGCAGAGCTCTCTTGGTTGATCTCGGACCTTTCAATCAGAAGAGAATCATTTTTGATAGTGAAAAGAATATTAACATGTGCAGATAAGACTGAAAAAAACCCATCAAGATGGTATATTTTTAAGGAGGGTGATGAATCCACAGCCAAATAGGGAACCTCCCCAGGGTCTAGACGCTGATGGTGATAGAGGTGGTGAAGATGAGATAGGAAGATGAGTAGAGGAATGAGCCTTAGTTGAGCTTGTCCTGGATGCTCAATACGATGGCTGGAGGTGATCAGGGTGGAGGAAGGTGCAAAGATTCTGCCTACAATGACAGCTGAGAGCAGCAGAAGAGAGAGCAGATTTAAAATCTTGCAGTGGCATCCTGATTGGCTGATAGAGATTGTGCGGATGTTTGATTGGATAACTAGACGAGTGAATGCCCATAGTCAGCTGATTAGAGAGTGGATGGATGGATTAGTGGATGAGCACAAAGAAAGTCTTCCTGATTGAACTTACGCTGAGCTTCACTGTATTTTGGTCACTTGAGGTGACAACATAAATTCAACCAAATATTAACATCTAATATTGATGGCCAATTGGATACCCGCCAACCGTATCAGTGCGCCGAAGGAAGTATGCATCTAAACTTCTAGCTCACCTAGCACCACTAAGCTAGCTAATGTTAGCTAACGTCAGCTGAGGAGGACGCCATTAATGTTAGCGCCGTGGATAAGCCTCTCGTCCATGAGTAGATGCACTCTTCCTGCTGTGCGGTGATACAGTTGGTGGCTGTAGTTTGGTATAAGAAAATAGTTCCTACATGAAACTGCTCACAACAAGGTCTGTGGATTATCTCGAGTAACCAGGTCATGATTTCTGGAAAGGGACATTGCTGTGGAGTTTTTCAAATGTACTTTTTTGGCATCTCGGGCACCACAAGCTGAGTGCCATCTAGTTCCATTATATTGGAGAGATGGCAGACATCTCTACAGCCGATATCTCAAACACTCTGCAACTCACACCAAAACAATTTAGACTGATAAGCAGGACTACAGGTAAGAGGAAAGATATGTGTTTTTGATTTTGGAGTGAACTGTCCCTTTAAGGTGTGGAAGCAACCTTCTTGCCTTATTGTCTCTGTTATAAATGACAGAGTAAAAAAAAAAAAGTTTTAAACTCAAGTAAAGTTAAATTGCATGATTTGTTAGTGTTACATCCGAGTTTGAGACGACTGTCTGAAATATGAGGGAATCCAGTCCAGTGTAGCACAAGCTGTAGCTTCTCTACCAACCCAAGTAATAAGAGCACATACCCTCACAGGCTTTTTCTTCTGACCTGTGAAAATGGAAGCATCTCACCTGGAAATAGCTGTGTGCTCTTGTACAAAATGAGAGAGGAATGATAGGGAGGGGTGCAAAATGACGAGGGCAGAAAGGAGTTGAGGGGGGGTAGAATTTGTGGAAAGTTGTTTAAACTCTCCCAACAGTCATGTTCAGGCTTCTTGGATGGTTTGTTGGTGGGAAACTTGATTAGAGTTTGGGTCATTTTGAGCAGCAGCATATTTCTTAGCTGCAGCCAATCAAAGAGGAAATTCTAAAGGTAGAGGGTTGAATCTGAAGTAGTAGGATTTCTTTTTTTTTTTCTGTATAACAGCAGGTTGGAGAATTCATCAGCATTGGCTGAATTCGCACTTTCTTTCAAAGTGCCTTTTAGTTTCTTAATGTTTCAGCAATGTTAATGTTGCTTCCCTTCCTCCATCTCAACAGGACACCGCTAATAGCAGCTGGCATTATCGGCGGCCTATTTATCATCGTCATACTGGCGCTCAGCGTGGCCGTTTCTGTCCGGCGCAAAAGCATAAAGAAGAAGAGGGCCTTGCGGCGCTTCTTGGAGACAGAGGTGAGAGGGGGGGAAGGCATAACGACGCCATGAGTGATTTTTTTTTTCCTTTTTTAAAGCAGCTGAAAATTGTCTTCTTTCTTTTGAGTTCATTTTTGTCAGAGGATACAGAATTGAAGATTGGAGAATTAATTATTGCATTTGCAACTACAAAATAAATTAGTCATAGCTTTGGGGTTGGTAATTGCTTTAGACAAATTACTGCGGTATAATGAATTTTATTGATCCCAGAGAGGAAATTGGGAAAAAGCTTCCTCAAAGATGCCAACCTTATTATTAATGCGACAGAAAATGAACAAGGCAAAGGTTTTGTTTTAGAATTTGCTTAATTAAACGAAACAAACAAGCTCAATTTGACACTTAGCTGGGACGTTTGTGGTTTCCTTCTTTTAAAGTACTTTAAAGGAATACTTTACCCCACAACTGGATATTTTTAGTTCAGTTACACAGCCCATGTTAAGTTAAATTCTTAAAGGAAACTTTGTTTTTTCTCGCATGTCTCTACAGTGAAGGAAGAATCTAAAAACAGAGAAAATTCTTGATGAATGGAAGTCATTGGGGTCCACGTTTAACAACAGCAAAACTATATCAAAACACCCATTGGCAAACTCTTACACAACTCATGCAGTATAATCCAAGTCTCATTTATCCAGCTCAGTACTTCCCAAACAGACAGCCCTTTCCGATGGGTAACTGGGCTGAAAGTAAAACTTATCTATGCTCTCTTCAAAGAAAAAACTCCACTGAAAAAATAGTAATTTAACACTGTGGAGCACAGGAGCTGCATGTGAATTCACACTTCACAATAACACCCTAATTATAGCCCGACGCAGCATCGCACGGTGTTGGCCTGGATCGTGAGCAACAATGTGTCATAGTAGAGGACAACTGACGCCACGTTTGGGACCCCTCACAACTTCCTGACAGAAAGTCGAGCATGTTTGATTAGCTTTTTGTCATTAACGCCTGCTCCCGTCACAGCCATCACTTGACCAATAGAGACACAGAGTGATCTTCTGCCGTGGACAACTGTATGTCAATAACACTCCAGTCGTTTTAATATTTCCTCTAGGGACGTTACCACAGAGTAAAAAAGGAAAAACGAGTGCGTGAGACGGCAGAGGCACTTTAGCAACCTGCAGAGTACCACCATTAGCATCAGGCTAGCACAGAATGTTATTTCTTCATAATGGATCATATAAAGGAATACAATTAAGAAACCATGGCGGGGCTTTTACTCCTGTTTGTCCTGATAAAGTTAATGCATCACTCCGTCATTTCAAACTCAATACTTCCTGTATCCGTTTAAAATTAAAAGCCTCTTTCAATTTCGGTTGCGAGAATCCTTTCATTTTCTAAACAGGCTTTTATTGTGAAATATTTGAAGGAACTTGTGGAGGGTTCAGTGACTTGCATAGTTTGCATACGGTACTTAAACTGTAGCTCCTGCCATCTGATGGTGCTTTTTACGTCACTACAATAACATTTCGGCTCACACATGAACAGCCACAATGACTAAAGTAATAGTAATAGGACAAGAATAATCAGAAGACATCATGCACTTTGTGAAAGATGACTAGCAATGATTGGTTGGGGACCAACGTGTAGTCTGTCATGTCTTGCAGCCAAGTCACGGCACAATTTTATGACTCCACAATCGCCTAATCTGACATAGTGACTGTCAGAAGGGTCAAAAATGTTGTGTAGTTTGAACCCAGCATTGTTGTGTGACTTTGGTGTTTTGAAAGGTTAGTTCGGATTCACCAAAGTCACAGAGTAGCACACGTAGCTTCCCACTTTCTTTGAGTTTGTCATCCTTTACCTCAAAGTTGCAGTGTACTTTTCCACATGGATGCCAACCAAACTCATAAGCAAACCTTGAAACATTAAACCTTGGCTATGGTGCTTAGCCAAACCACGCATTGCGCAGAGGGTTTTAAAATTATGCACGGCCGCCATCGCCCATCGATCTGGCCTTGAAGTGGGCTCATTTCTTGGAGGCATTAGACAGCGGACCAGACTTTATATATTCAAAAGAGAAAGTCAAAGATGGAGGTGTAGGTGAGTGCAGGGTTTATGTGTGCGTTCATGCTCTGGTTGATCACCTTTGCGCTGCTACGACACACTCTTCCGTCTCTGTTTCAAGTGTGTGGCCGCAGTTATGTCATCACTGCAGGTCCGCTGAGTGGCCTTGCCTATAGGAGTGGGGCAGGCTGCTTGTCAGTCTGCATTAGTATAATTTACAGGTAGAGGCAGCAGTGTTATAGACAGCTGTCAGGCCCGAGACGGGAATTGGAGGAGGGCGGCCATGGGCAGTTTCTGCCTCATCCCGGCCACACACATCCATCTTAATCAGGCGGGCCCTGTTCCGACAGCCTCTTGACTGGAAGGGAAGTCTTCAGTCCAAGCAGATTCGCTAATGTACTGTCACAGAGAAGCAGAGGCAGGGGAGGGTCAGGCTGGAGGGGGATCTTCTTGACCCCTTTTGCATCTCCCCGTATAAAGTTGTCCTGTGACTGATTTTTTTGCTCCTTCAATACTCCGCCAGGAAAACGTGAAATATAGCCGGCCGAGTCTATTTCCTCATCCTCAGAGGAGACCTAATAGGGTGTAAAAGTAATTAGACACAATAAAATCTTTAACGCCTGTGACAGGTTGGCCTACAGGTTACAGATGGACCACTCATTAAGGGTAGGTCATGGGTTCAGTCCCCTCGACACGCACATTAACAGCCATGTTTAAGTGTCCTGAGCATGACACTGAGCCTGCCCGGTCTTTGTAGGTCATGCTGTGTGAGAGCATAAGCTGAACAGGGAGGAACAAAGCTGTGGATCCAAGTGTCATTACCTGACAGCCGTGATTTGTGCCAGCAGGGATGTGAATGTGTAATCTGTGGCCAGCATTTGAGCTGGCAATCTAAATGCCACTGTATGAGTCCATTGCGAAAACCCTGCAATATAAAAACAACATCATCTTGTAAGTAGGGCTTGGCAATATGGAGTAAATGAAATATGAGGATATTTTTGACCAAGTAACTCAATGCAAAATTGTGATGGTATTGTAAGGTTTACTATCGTGCTTTTACACAATATTTACCGACGCAATTACCAGAAAAAATGTTCGTATTGTAGAATTTTGCAAACCACAGATATGTTACATTTGTACATTATTTTATAGATATGTTCAAACTTTACAATTCTCAACAATGCTGTGGTTAATGTATGGTTAGGTGTGGCCACAAAAATCACTTGTGTGTCGTTAGTATGGAAATAATTATGTTTTGTCTTAAAACAGCCATGTGACAAAAGCCGCTGGAAAAGCAGGGACGGTTCGGTGGAAAACCCCAGGTTCGTTGACCCAAATGCCACTAGGAAACGCATAATGTGCTGCTAAATACACCCAGGTTTAGTATAAAACGCAACTGGGAACTGCCGCTATGTGCCGCTAGAAACACGCAGGTTTGGTAAAAAACACACCCAGGTACGATGCCAGAAATGCCTCTGCAAAATGCTACTATATGCTGCTAAAAACACTGAGATTCTGTAAAAAAAAAAAAACACTCAGGTTTGATGCCACAAATGCCTCTGGGAAATGCCACTAAGAACACCGAGGTTTGAAAAAACAGCTGGTTTCAATGCCACAAACGCTGCTAGGAAATGTCATGATGTCCTGCTAAAAACCCCAGGTTTGGTGGCTCAAATGCCACTGGGAAATGCACAATGTGCCTCTAAATAAATCCACATTCAGTGTAAAACACTTAGGTTTGGTGCCACAAGTGCTGCTTGGAAATGCCGCTTTGTGCAGCAAGATGTGCCACTAAAAACACTCTGGTGTGGAAAATAACACCCAAGTTTAATGCCACAAACGTTGCCAGGAACTGCCGCTTTGTGCTGCTAAAAATTTTCAGATTTGGTAAAAACACACTTCTATGCCACAAATACCGCTTGGCAACGCCAAGATGTGTTGCTGAAAATACTCAGGTTTGGTAAAAAAAAAAAAAACACCCACCTTTGGTGCCACAAACACCACTTAGAAATGCCAAACCCAATTTGATGCCTCAAATGTCGCTGGGAAATGCCAAGATGTGCCACTAAAAACACTCAGGTTTGGGAAATAACACCCAGGTTTGATGCCACAAACTTTGCCGAGAATTTGCCGCTATGTGCTGCAAAAAAGCCTCACAAATGCAGCTAGGAAACGCCAAGATGTGCCACTGAAAACACTCAAATTTGGTCAAAAAAACACTCTTGTTTGGTGCCACAAACGCCACTTAGAAATGCCACAATGTGTTTTTAAAAACACAGGTTTGGAAAAAAGCACCAGGGTTCAGTGCCACAAATGCTGTTGTGAAATGCCAAGAAGTGCTGCTGTAAAACACCCAGATTTGGTAAAAAAAACACTCTTGTTTGGTGCCACAAACGTCACATTGTGTTGCGGAAAAACACCCAGGTTTGGGGAAGAAAGACCACTTAGTTTTATGCCACAAACGCCACCAGAAAATGCTAAGATGTGCCACTAAACCCACTCAGGTTTTGTAAAAAAACACCCAGGATTTGTGCCACAAAAGTCGCTGAAAAACGCCAAGATGTGCTTCTAAAAACACTCAAATTTGGTAAACACACACTCAGGTTTGATGCCACAAACGTCGCCGAGAAACGCCAAGATGTGCCACAAAAACACTTCCTTGTTTGGTGCCACAAATGCCACCAGGAAATGCCACAGTGTGTTGGTAAGAACACTCAGGTTTGGGAAAAAGCACCAAGGTTCAATGCCACAAACGCCGCTGGAAAATGCCAAAACGTGCAGCTAAAAACACTCAATTTTGGAAGAAAACATCCAAGTTGAATGCCACAAACAGTGCTGGAAGACACCACAATGTGCTGCGAAATCAAGTGGTTTGCAGCTTGGTAGGTGTCTCACGTAGGTGTCATGCCATCCACCATCCTCTCCACATCTTTATCTATTATGTAACTTATTACCAAATGAGATTTTTGATAAATAATCATCAGTAATGTGAATATAATGACTGAGTGAGTAAAGACAAAGAAAAGAAGATTACATGATTATACTTTAATGCAGCCTTTAAAACCAGGAAAACACTTACACTACAATATCCAAGACCTGAGACGATATCCATACGCAGCGATATCTGTCCGCAGTGGTCACGTCCCTCACGTCAGCATAAAGTGCGTGATTTTGGTGCCAGCGCTGGCTTTATAAGGTTTTCCTCAGATCTCTCTGGAATTTAAATTCTTCCCTTTCATATACGACTACGTGCCTTCACACTGCGTGCATACTTTGTGCATACACACAGATACTCCTTTTCCCCTGTTTACTTTCCATCTGAATGCTGCTCTCCGCTCTCACCTACCCAGCATACTAAAAAACCTGCGCTCCTCTCACCCTCTATCACACTTTCCACAGGCTCTTTCTGGCTGATGAAACCGCGCGATAGGCTTTGGACTGGCTGGCGAATGTGGATTCTCTATTCAAACGAATAATAGAGCTGAGTCTGTGAATGGAGATCAAGCTTGTCTGGGTGAGGGATTTGGGGACAGCGAAGGCTCAGGGACTCCCCCCTCTCTCTTTCTCACTCCCTATCTGCCACAGCTTTTTTAAACAGAGAGCTCACCTCTTGTGTCAGACAGGAAAAAGATGCCTCCAGTACGCGCTGTCAAGACGCGATCTGAGCACTCAGCCGACATTTCCATATCAAGGACACGTGTGAAGGCTGTTGCTCGGTGTTGACTCGCAAAACACACAGCTATTTCATTTCTTTATTGTTGTCTTTGTTTTAATATTCTCTGTCTCTGTCTTTTCTCGCATCCTCACCTTCTAGTTTTCTTTTTTGTTCCTCATTTTGATCTCTGTATCTCCATTTATCTGTCTGTCTCCCCTGTGAACAAACACTTTATTCTTCTATCTTTTTAGCTCTGTTTTTGTTTTCCCTTCTCCCTCTCTCTCTCACCTTGAAAGAAAGCCAGTCTCACACTGCGGCGCCTCTTAAGGAAGCCCCTGAAAACAAATTGCTTTGCTCGCAGGGAGAGACAGCACAAACAGCAAAGTCCCCTCACTGTTGCGGCGCGACCCCGGGCCTTGAACTCTGACCCCGGTCCAATGAAGCAAGACTAATGCACTTGGAATCGCCCTCCCTTTCCCTCCAAGGTCCTCCTCCAGCTGCTTTGTACAGCCATGGGCCATGTGAGTGTTTCAGCACCACAGGCTACGGACAGCTCTCACGCTGCTTACACGCTCTCCTCTGCTCTCTTACAAGAAGGATTTGAGCGTTCGGGGGAGTTGGACAGCTCCCGTCGTTCACTCCGGGGCAGGCTGGCTGAACGGAGGCACGGGATGTCATTACAAATGCATGTAGTGCAGCCAAGCATTGTTCACATATACTGAGCCTCATGTAAAATTTAAGTCCAGATCCCAGTGATTCAGAAGACGCCAAATGCGTCATGTTGAATATCATAGAGGTGTGAAGAGAGAGGCTTTTCTGTTTGGTACACAGGCTTAGCCATAAAAAAAACTACAGCAGATACAAACATGGGCTGTGTTTATGGAACTTAGAGGCATCTCTTATTTTTAAACACATCAGGATATCTAATCCTGCAGGAACATTATGGATATATATTTTATTAAAACAACTCGGATGTTATTTCAGCAGGTTTTGGTGTTGTTTCTGTTGTTTATGCTCAGCAACATCTGAAAAAGAAGTCAGATGATGCAAGAAACAGCAGGAGTCAGAAAATCAGACTTATCCGAAGGTGTTTGGTAGAAAAACTGAGAAATTATTTCTCTTAAAAATCCATTCCAGTTTACAACTTCTGGGTTCAGCTTTGACCTGCTTTTCCACGCACACAGTTTGACTGTTATTACAAGCTTGTTTACAGCCTGTCTGATTGTCTAAAGCAGTGATGCTCCAGCACCGCTTTACCTGATTAGCTGGATCGGCGTGTTCAGCCTATCAGGAGCTAATCAAGTGTGCAGACAGTACAGGGCGTGCTGTTGCACTGGGGCACATATGGTGTGGGGGGGCCCATAGGTAGAGCAGGCTCCCTCCAACAACGTGTTTGGGTTGAGAAGGGTTAGGGTTTGGTTTTGTCGGGTCAAATAAGGACTTAGGTAGCACTGGCGTGTATCACTCCAACTGTTATGGGAATACAAGAGTGGAGAAGTTGGATCTATACTTACAGAAGGTATGGCCCTGGGCACCCGACTGCAGTCTGGGGGACCTGGGTCCGATATCCACCAGGGACATCTGCCTTTAGTGCACCGGGACTGGGTACAGTAGGATCATAAGCAGGTTAGTGATATGTAAAGCAGAAGAGAAAATATGATGGGGATAAGTTAGACAAGGAGCAGGTAAACAGCAGATCCCTCCAACAACGTGTTTGGGCGGAGAAGGGTTAGGGGTAGGTGTTAGGGTTAGGGTTTGGCGAGTGATGTAGACTGCAACCTCAGAAATAGTAATGGGCGATAAAGAACAAACGTAGTGTACAGTATGTACCAGACCAGTCTGTCAAACATCTGAGTGCTCATGAAGCCTCAACTTTTCCCACTCGCCGACTCGCTATTATCTGAAGGTACTACTGAATTTCATTCCTTTTCCTGCTGCTTGTTTTGTTGTTATGCAGTAATTTAGTGCGGCAATGGCGCTGAATGAACAAGTGAGAACCAACTAAATCAGACTTGAGTCGTGACGTCTACCAGCCAAGGCCGATGGTGCATTTATGTGCTCCACTGGTGATCGCTCTTCCAATGTTGGTGTGTTCATGAGTTTTTAGTTGTAATGTGGAAATAACATGGATGCCACATGTTGTATTTAATCGCTTAGAGTGTTTAAACAACATATTTATGACAAATAGCATAGAGCCATGACATTTGACCAGGAACTCATTTTACGGATTCTTCTGACACCATATGAATGCAGCACAAGGCTGCACAGGTACTTAAGACCTCTGCTTCTTGCCCCTCAAATAACAAAACCTGTTCAGGGACGTTCCTGTAACATCATATTGACCTTACACAGTGCACCAATATACAAGTGGGTTGCTTGTATTAATATTTTATCTTTATCAATGTAAACTGACACATGGTGACTGGTAATGCATTGAGAAGAAGTTTTCTGGGGCAGGCAGCACTAGCTGTTGGACGTGCCTGTACTATAATGGAGTATCACTGAGAGAGTGGCACCAGATTTTACAAAAAGTGTCAAAACTCAAAAGGTTTGACACTTTTTCATGAATCAAATTTAAAGGAACCAATACTGTGAAAAATATCAGTCTGTCATTACTACTCAGAAAGATGCCAGTGTTAGAAGAAGAGCTCATGTTACCAATTATAAATGGTGCCATTCGCTTTAAAGTTCCTCAAAAAGGCAAACTCATCTCCATTTTTTTTTTTTTCGGTAAAAGTGTGTTTATTTTACATTAACTATTAAATCCATAAATAATCACCATATGTGATCAGTCATATGTCAACACATTCTCACACCAAACAGGACTCTCTAGGTTCCCCTCCAGCATCAGTTTTGGATGCTCAGGGACAGCCTGTCAATTCATTATCACTACATGTTTTGTTCATTCATTCATTTCACATAACTGCTTATCCTGTCAGGGGTTGAAGAGGGAGCCTATCCCAGCCGACACTTGGTGAGAGGCGGGGTACACCCTGGACAGGTCGCCATACTATCGACACATAGAGACAGACAACCATTCATGCTCACATTTTCACCTACGGCCAATTTAGAGTCACTTGACATACATGTCTTTGGCTTGTGGGAGGAAGTCGGAGGAAACCCACGCTGACACGAGGAGAACATACAAGCTCCACACGGAGGGGCTCCCCCACCCCAAGTTAGAACCCCCCAACCTGGGTTTGAGCCAGTGACCCTCTTGCTGTGAGGCGACAATGCTAATCTCTTTTCAAAATAAACTTAGAACATAGGTAAATAACTTCATTTTTAGGCTTACTTCCTTAGATTTAAGCAACGCAAATGGTCAGGTTTAGAGGAAAACATTATGGTTTGTTTTAAAGTAAGTATGTTTGAACATATGTCACATGACATATGTCACTAGCGTAGTACGCTACACATACTACTCTAGTGACGTTTACTACATACAGACTACGTTAGTATTAAAATAACTCTATTGTCTTTTGGTTTCACACAGGACATGAACCAAGGTGAAAGTCCTAAGTTTGTTTGACTCATCCACCTCCCTTGCCCTATGCAGACTTTCTTGCTCTTTATACTACAGCAGTTAATTGCAATGTCGAAAAATACCACCATCCATAGTGTCTTGTACTACACCTTAAGGTTGATATCTGAGCGCTAAGTTTTGTGGAGTTAGGAATGAGACTGAGTTGGATGAGACGAGACGAGACGAGACTGTTTATAGAGACGAGGCGATAAACAGTAGCTATTTTAGGTGTGTGTGCTTCATTTGGCCCCTGTTGTAACTACCTTATGCCACTAGCAAGGGCTCTCCTGGGCCATTGATCTAAACACTTGTCTTTCTTTTTAGTCATGAGCCCCACGGCTATACTTCACAATAAAACAGCTTTAGCAAGAAGAAAACATCTACAAGTTAACAGGCATGTTTGTTACTGCCATTTCCCAACACATAAACTCCTAAATTCCAGGACTTACAGTGGGAGCACTCCACAGAAATCCATGTTCAGTAACTACAGTAAAAGACTGCTCTTTAAATGCAGACAGTGGAGGATGAGTGAGTTCATTGCTGCTGGGATGGGCTCGCTAATACCAAGAATGAATGCCCTTGCATACTGATAAGCACGCTCTCCTGCTATCATGCGCAAATGGTCTTAATGAGCTCACTCGGTGTCATTGTGGTTTCGTAAGTATAGCACAAGAATATTTTACTAGGCCATCTAGATACCCCAAATTCATGATGAAAATAATGTTGTATCAAACAGTGTTTTTTTGACCTTACATGCCTCCAGCCAGTTGGTTCAGCCTAATTACCACTCAAACCACTCTCATGTATTTATCCCACATCTGTCCTTTTGTTACTTAAACCAAATCTCAGGAGCCTGTTTACCCACTATTAGGCCATTGTGACTACAGAGAGCAAAACTTTTATTATTATAGCCACTATTATTTCCCTGAACGATTCCTTTTTGGTACTTTCCTGAGTTCTGTATTTGTCGAATAAACAGGAACAGTAGTTAATTGAAAAATGAACAGATACCAGCAGTGGTTCCGCACAATGTGATTGCTTTAGGCAAAAGTTTGTGGCATGGCAATCTTGTTTCACCTGATTTGATTACACAACACAACAAATGTCGCATTTTATGTGGGTAATGTTAACATTAAAGCCGATACCCGAGGGATCGCAGTGCAACTTTATGTTTGAGGACATTGTTTACTTACTCACTACAGAATAATTCTGGGAATGTATTCCTGCTCGAGGCTTGAACATACTGCTTATTTGTCCAATGAAGCCTCCGAATCCTCTGCGCCGAGCCACCGGCGAGGCTCATTTGGCAAAGGCAAGGTGCATTATTAGCTGGTAAATAAAGTGGCGTGGTGAGTGTGTGCGAGTGAGAACGAGCTCAAGAGAGTTTTTCAGGCCATGGGTGTGCATCTTATTTAATAGACCTCTCCTCTCTGCTCCTCATCAGTCCAGTCCGGCTCTGTCCTAATGAAACAATAACAGCTACAGCCTGTCACCATCTGCTCATACCACTGCTCTGTCACCTCCTCCCTGCGTCTCCTCTCCTCTCTCTCTTTCCGAATCTCTTCATCTCTCTCCACCTACAGTGTCACTTGTTTTCTTGTTATTCATGCACCAACAAACTGATGCAAATAATGCTCTTTGGCCAAATACCAGGCTGATATGATGGATGTGACCAAAACTTGACCCTCTTGTTGTTGTAAATAGAGTCTGCAGTCGGTGCTGCAATGTAATTTAATACTTTATGTAACAGATTCTATGGAATAGCTTCATTTGAAGGCCTAACACAACACATCTATCACTTAATAGGTCACTGTGGTCACCTTGGCTCACCTTGCCTCAAAGCTGGGGTAGACACTTTATAAATACAGCCTTCCTCCTGCATCTCCAACTCTGTCCTAACCCCCTCTCACCACACGAGCACGAGCATAAGCACGCGCTTCATACAGTAACCTGTGCAAGTACTAAGACAACATAAGAGGGGCTTTATTGTCTTCCATCTATATACAGTGCGGTACAGTACACAGAGGAGGGAAACTGTTTCCCTGGTCCCGCTGCAAAACAAAAGGAAGAACATAAGGTGCAAACAACAAGAGACAAAAACAGGTACAGAACAAGATACAAGACAAAGTACAAACACATAGTGCAATAACTAACATGCTGCGCAATAATAGGAAGGTATAAATACAAGTAGAGTTTGAGGTAAAGGGAGCAGACATTTTCTGTGGAACAGGAAGTAGAGCTGGTCTGCTGGGGTCAGCCTTTGACCTCGCATGAATACCTATTCGTTTACCACGTTGACGTTTCCTACAGCAGAAGACACTGCTGCAGCTTGGGGCTCTGGTCCTTCGTAGCAGGCTAAAGCAACTTGCCTTCAAGATTGTGTGGAAGTCAGTTACTAGAATGCAGAAATGTCTGATGGTTGTAGACTTAGTAGTAGTCGTTTATTTCAGTCATCCAGATGGTGATTGTGATCCTGATGCCGTTATATGGCAGTAGTTCTATGAAAATAATCATCCTGTTGTCTTTACAAAAACAACAGGATGGACAACAGCTTCTAAAGCTTGAGATGACATACTGTGATGAAGGCTCTCGCTAGCATTAGCTACATAAAAATGAACTTGAGATAGCTGCAGACATGAGTCTTTGGCCCAGGTTAGCAGAAGGCTAAACTTAGCAATTTTTCCCTTCATCTCTAAAACTCTTCACTGGGTCTTATTTCTCTTTCAGACTCAAATTTTTGATCAGTCTGTCTATCCTTTTTGGATTGCTTTGCAATGGGCATAGCAACTTCCTCTACAGGATTTTTCCACCACTGAGCCAGGCTTTTACCATCTGTAGGATGTGCATTTGTAGAACAGCCAATAGGAATGCCCTCTCTCTGAAATGACCTGTCAATGGCCAAAATCTCTTGACCCAAGCCTGAAAATAAAGCCAAGATGAGGTGCAAAAGTTTTGTTTTCTCTCAGACCACTTGAATTACAATATGTTGAAAGTTTTTTGTCCAATGATGCCCCCCCAAAAACCTGCCTACCCTAGCTTTAAGAACTGTGACGAAATGCAGCACCCAAATTCACAACCTGGCAACCTAGAAGTTGTTCTTTGGATTTAGCCGTTAATTTGTAGGGTACAGTGCAGCTGTATCATTGTAAATGTGTTGGGGTTAGCTCAGCAGCTAAATGGCTAGCTTTTAACTCATATATAAAGCATTCATACAGTGCTAATTGATCATTATTTGTGCTGGTAGTTACACATAAAGGCCATAAATACCTATTTTCAATGCAGGGACTGTTTTGCTTGATTCACTTGAGAGATTTGTTTATTTGACTTTAGCATTTTTTCCGTTGGTGTGAAGTAGGTGGTGCTCAGCTGGAAAAGGTAGTCTCATGCAGTGTACACCAATCAGAATAGCTTCTGTGCTTATGATGTCATACATTGACACACTGTCCAGATGGAGCGCAGGCAGGTGTACAGAACGACTCCCAGCACTGCACTAATGGCTTTGACTTGCACTGTTTAAGTCTGTTCCAGCTGATCAACTTAGGAGTAATAACACTTGAACACAGCAGTTTGTAAAGGGGAGACATTAAAACAACAAACTCAGAGAGAAATGGCAGCAGGGAAACGTTAAAATGTCGCAGTAAACATGTGGCATTGTCATGCAGTTACAATGTGCTGTGACAACTTCTTCTGGTTTTTTAGTCATGACCCAGGTTTTTAACATTTTACGAAACCTCTGGAAACGTACTGACCTATTACAGAGGCAATAGTAGCTAAAGTTAGCTAGGTTAAGCCAATAGTGCATCAATGTACAGAGTTCAAACATAAAAGACAGCCATTCTCAAACACATTTACTCACCAAAAACAAGATGGCAGTCGTTCAACAATGCTTTGTGTCTGAGGTTGTGGACCCAAATAACATGAAACAGTTGTAGTCCATAAGACCTTTGTACGCATTCATGTGGAGGAGTTAATCTGTAATGACGATTGCATTCAAATTAGCCAGTTTGGTCAAGCTGTAGAATGTATCCAACATGGGTCTACATTTTCTAACGATACCTTGTTATGCAGTCATTTTCCTCTACATCCAATTTATGAAATATATGGATTTATCACTTCCTGCCCTTGATCTGAATTTCATGCGTCATAATAGTCACAAGTTTGCAAACAAGCTATGTCGTACCATTTAAAGGGAAGGAGTCATAATGAAGCAGATCAGCTTCTTGAATGCTGCTTATTTAGTTTTAAATATTGAATTTACTTAACGTTTGAGGATACGTTTCCGGAAATTTTAAGTATGCTTTTTTTTAAGTAAGTACCAAGACAGAACCTTTCCTATGTAAGGCTCAATTATTTATCTGTTCAATATGCTGAGTATTGGCAAAAATATTCGTCATGGTCAGTGCTTTTTTTCCTTTTAGTTCCCCATGCTTCAAGAATTTTCTTAAATTTAGTGTCAGTATCTTTCATTTAAATGCATAAGTCAGACTGTAGTAAGTTCTTAAAACTGGTGCCAGAGGTTTCTTGAAACAAGTTCACTGGTTGAGATAAGGTTGATTCTTGACCAAGGAAATAGTCATTTAGTAGCTGCTCTGGAGCTTTTGGACATAATACATGGTCTTCAGTAGCAAATAGAGTTTGCCCAATTGTCATTTTTTCAGTTTTACTGCTACTGCCTATCTTAGAATTGTTTCAAGATAAACTAGGTTTTTAGGACACAGTGGACTAAATGACCGGCTAGAATGGAGCTTTTCACTATCACATGGCCACTGAGTCATGCTCTCACTGCGTCCTCCTGTCATCTCATTCACTTCCTCTCAGCATTTATCGCTCATCCTCCTTCCACTGCCCCGTCTGCTAACTCAACTTCCTGCAGTGACATCTCAGCAGGCTTACGCTGTGGCGCCTTCAGGCCTGGCCATAACAACAGCCATTAAACGACGTGTCATTGCCGAGCTGCTGGCAATGTCAGCCACTCTGCTGACCGGCCCGGCGGTGCGATCGCCGGTCCTATTGTGCTGATGGTTTTATTTCACATTAAGTAAGCACTTGTATGGCTGACCGACTGATATATGGTCTCATTATATTGTTTGATGGCCGTGGTTGAGCTGGGTGATTATGCCGCTGATAAACCGCAGCGAACGAGGGACCCAATAGGCTGATAGGCTCATTAAGACACGTATTGATCAGAGGCATTGACTTGTTGTGTGTGTGGATGTGTATGTGTTTGGATGTGTGCTTTGTGTGAGTGTGTGTTTGATGCTGATATGAATTTGCATGTGTTGTCAATATTTGCGAATCTGTGTACTGTACATGCATGTATCTGCATGTGTTCTGAGCCACATTTGTGTGTGTACATGTGTGTGTCTGTGTGTGTGTGTGTGGCCTCTCCTTCCCTCTGGCTCAGATCTTTTCACTGCTCAGTTACAGGTGCCAGCTCCGGCTCTTTTATATTTAGTAGCCGAGGCTTTGTCGAGCGGCTAGTGGTGAGGCGGGTGGCCGGCCAGCTGCTGGGATGCTGTTCAGTGTCAGCTGTTACTGGCAGCCAGGCGGCGCGGAGGAGGCTTGTCATAACCTTGAATTGGAATTGTTTTGTATGTGCACAGCTGGTGAGCTGCTACTCTTTGTCGGCTGTGATAGCAGCTGACACCAGACTGTGATTTGTTTAGCGGCGGGCACGCTGCGGTCCACACTGGTAACTGCCAGTTCTGACAGAACTTCACGTTCACACCCCTGAATTATTTGTGTTTCATAAATGAGTGTGTGTGTTCCAAAATCATGACTATCAGGACGGGGCAGTCACCGTTATTTGGCTGCTTACTTATTTGCTACAAATAAACCTTGATGTTCACCTTGCACTTCTCTCTCTCGCTTTTTACTTATTATTTTAAAAGGAGTGGCCTCACCCTGCTGCACACTCTTAAGAAATGTTTTATCATTCACAGTGCCAAGGGGAAGAGGTAGGGATGTCACTTTTGATTAATTTTGCTTTCTCCTTCGTCTTTACTTTTTCTGGCAGACCACAAACCAACATTAAAAGTGCATGGCACCACCTATAGTACCAGAGCGTGTAACGTCATGCTTTCAAAAGCTCAACACTCATTAACCAGTAACTAACCCTGGCTTTATTTTCAGGAGAGAAAAAAAAGCAGATTGACGAAAATACCATGGCTGAACTGTTTGTCTGGTTTTCCATGGACTCAGTGAGCGCTAGCGCCTTATTTTGAAGCGCTATCCATTTAGAGGAGGTGAAATTTAAATGTTTTGCCATATAAATGTCTTATTTTTTGTTGGCTTTTCTGACAGTCGGCTATCTGTGTTGATGTGTGAAAATAGAGTGCTCACTGTCCTCCAGTCTCAAATGGTTAACCAACATTTGCCTTGGCAGCTCCGCACTGCACACCACTCGCATCAGGAGGGAGTCTGCTAGCACCACCGCTCTTTGGGGCCACTCTCTAGTCTCCCCTTATTATCCCCAGTGACAAATTTGTCTCCAAGTGGCTAAGACTCATTGATTTTGGTGGTAGGATTAGTTAGGTTCAGGCAAGTGGTTGGTCAACATTAGGGTAAAAATATCAGGGTAAGCCTTTGCTATCCTAGGAAATGCTCATTTGTGCACTGGTGAGGAAGCAGGTTCCAGAAAATCCCTTTATGCTGAGCACATACTACACGATATCAGCCTGATTATAGCCCTATGTAGCCTGATCGTGAACGCGATAATCTATCATTTTATCTCGTGTAGTGTGTCATAGTAGATGACAAATGACGCCACATCTGAGACGCCTTACGACGTCCTGACAGATAGTCTAGCATGTTTGATTTTTTGTCCTTCACAACTTGTCCATCACAGCTGTCACTTTGACCAATAGAAGCACAGAGCAATTTGCTGCTGTGGACACCTGTATGTCGACAAACCCCAGATTTTTTTAATATTTCCTCTAGGGACATTGCCACACAGAGGATGCTGGCGTGAAACAGCAGAAGCACTTTAGCAACCTCGTGAGTAGTGCCAATAGCATCAGGCTAGCAGACAAGGTTATATAAAGTCATGCAAGATGACCAGGGATGATTGGTGCGGAATGTCGTGTAGCCTGTCATGTCTGTTGTCCAAGTCACAGCACAATTTTATGACTCTACAATCGCCTTATCTGACATAGCGACCGAAGTGTGAACCCGGCATTAGCATTGTTAATTATGTTGACACCACTAGCTAGTTGACATTTCTTACGGTGCTAACAAAGCTGATTGACAATGCAAACAATGTTGAACAGCTTACTCACTGGGGTGATCTTAGGGGAAACCAGAGGGTGGGTACTATGTTTCCACAGCAATTGCTCACCAGCTCCCACCAGTCCCAGGTGCAAATTTACATTTCCTAGGATAGCAAAGGAATGACTCGCCTTACTCTGCCTCTAATTGGCTTACCCTGACATTCTTATCCTACCCTGACTAATCCTATTCCTCTTGCTTAGACCTAAACAATCAAACCAACAGAGGCAATGAGTACTAACCAATCAGAGGGAAAGTAGGACAGGTAATGCCTCGCTACTCCTGGAAATGCAAATTTGCAACCCAGGTGGTGCACAGTACAGTAAACTAAAGAGTATCAAAATGACTTATAGACTGACAAGCTTCACAGGTAATATTCTTGATGGTTACCCAATGAACGGTCAACTGTTGACATCCCGTGGAGGAGGTTACAAATATTTCCACTTGAAGCAAAAGAAAGGCATACTTCAAGTTTTACAACAAAGCAGCATCTAAGAGGAATGTTTTTTTATGACTTTTGGCTCTAAAACAGGTGGCATAAATAGTGTAAATGTGTGTTTTGTCAGTTGGTGGAGCCCCTGACCCCCAGCGGAACAGCCCCCAACCAGGCTCAGCTGCGGATCCTTAAAGAGACGGAGCTGAAGAGGGTCAAGATACTGGGTTCTGGCGCCTTCGGTACAGTCTACAAGGTCAGTGTGTGTGTGTGTGTGTATCTGCGCATAATCCACACACTCCTCATTCAAATGTGGAGCCTCCGCATTATAAATCAAACATCAGTGAGTCAGCTAGATGGCAAAGAAGACACACTGAAGCACAAAGTTTCTTTCAATGCCCTCTCACAAGTGGAACCACCACGCTTGACAACTTAAACAATAAGCATAAACATTTCCCTTTGTAGCAGTGTTTCCTGACAGACACGAGCCTAGGGCGGCTCAAGGACCTGGAACGGAAACTGCTGTTTGCTTGCCAACTTCACTGCCCTTGGCAAAAATTATTCATACCACCCCGAAACTCGGCAAACTCATTGAATAAATACAGCGTTTTACTACCACCAGCTTTAAATTCCTTGCAATTACAGTATTGATGAGCCTGTTTGATTTTATACCCGTACTTTACTACACTTAATCTGCATTCATAGAGTAAGATCAATTCATAGCTCTGTTTATTGCCAGGTGGGTCTATTAAGGCAACATACAGTGAGTAGAAAGGTTATATTTTTTTAATTTTAAGCCGTTAAACACAGGAAGTAGCCATCAAAATCATCAGGGCCTTTTCTGTGGGTGTTTATTGAGACTGCATTTACGGTGATTACTTGTATCTTTCAGGGCATCTGGGTCCCAGAAGGTGAGACAGTGAAGATCCCTGTTGCTATTAAAATCCTCAACGAGACCACCGGTCCCAAAGCCAACGTGGAGTTCATGGACGTGAGTATTTATACCGCAACAATTTGTGTCCACTCTCTGGTTTGTGTGCCCGAGCAGTAAAGCCTCAGCCTTGTCACAGAGATGGCCGAGCCTGTCACTTTGTGGGACTGTGCATTCGGCGGTAAATTCTTATGAGAGCAGCATCTCAGTCAGAGCCGGTAATAAAGTGAACTCCACTGTGCTGTACAGCCAGGCATGTATTGAACGAGGCTCTATTAAAAAACAGCTCTTGTTTATGAGATACGGCTTTATTGGAATCCAGGAGTGATAGAGGAGGAGAAGAAAAGGAGGAAGGGAATAAGCTGGGGGGTTTCCAATTCTTCCCACCTTATCTTTGTCACCTCCTTTCTTCCCCTCTTCCTCTCTCTTTCAGCCATCCTTCTTTTCACACCCTTATGCCGGCCTTACACCAAATGACTTTTCAAGTGGTTTCAATTTTGTGGGTGAATTTCCAATGTCAGAATAAATCGTGGGAGTTTTGCTAGAGTTGTGGCGTGCTCCCATGGTCTTGATCATTTGGTTTAAGGTGGTCATAAAAACTAAGTCGGAGCTGTCTTTAGTCAGTCTGTCTTGTTTGATGTTTAGATGACTTTAAACATGTTTAAATTGTCGTAAGTTTTTAGTTCAGTTAGGAACACTGTAGTTAAATGAACCTTATTTCCATTTGCAGTCTTATATTGGCGGTATGGCTCTGCTTGGAGAGCACACCTCTCTGCCCTTCCATGTGCTTACATGGAAAGAAAACAGAGCAGAGCAGCATCAATGAAAAACAGATTGATTGATAAGTCAGACACAGCATCAAAAGGAGGAGCTGGTGTGGAGGCGCGTTGCAAAGCAGCTCGCAGAGGAAGCAGCAATAGTAGGCAGGTCAGGGCAGTTAAATAGGGCATCTTGAGCAAGATTCTCCAATTGGTTGCATTGAAAGAAATCATGTGATCTATCAGATGACTCCCTTTAATCAATCACCTGCTTTATCAGTTGACTGGGCTGTTTGACATCAGCTGATGTAGCTGGGATGTGAGCTAAGCTTGACATTGCATCCTGCCTGAACTAACGCTATGCTCAATTTTGTACACATTTTGCATTATATTGAAGCCAACTGGACAAGAATAGCGTCAACATATAAAGCCTTTTATCTTCTGGTTTTGCAGACACAGGAATTGTCATATTTCTTAAAGGCAGTGAGGTGTAATATTTTCTGCCAAGAGCAGGATAGGAAATAATCTCAAAAGGAATCTAGTTGTAGTCTTGTAAGTAGTGACCCTGCAAGATCCCTACTTTTGCAAAATCTCATGGTGTGAGACTAAAAACTCACGTTGTCTTTAAATGTGAGAGGGTGTCAGACTTTAGTCTTTTCAAAGTCTTTTCAAAGACTTCTAGTGTATGGTAGGCATTAGACGGCATTGCAAAAGGATAGTAGTTCATCTTTAATATCTTTTTGGATGTTTGCCCTACATGTTTAAGTCTTCTGCACCTCATTATCTAACTAACCATTTCTTCCAACTCCATCTTTTCTCCTTTTTGCACACACACCCAAAAGTCTCTGCAGAATATATATTTTTAATTCTTCTAAAAACTTCATTGATGTTCTTAAAGGATAGTTCAGATTCTTTAAAGTGGGGTTGTGTGAGGTACTTATATTGAGCATGGAGTTAGCTCAGGCAGGACACGATGTCAAGCTAAGTTCACATCCCAGATGATCTCAAGCAGCCCACTCAACTGATGGAAGGGAGTCAGCTACTGTTGCTGCTTCCTCTGCAAGCCGCTTTGCAACCCACCTCCACCCCAGCTCCTCCTGTTAATGTTGTTTCTGACTTGTCAATGTCATTTCTGTTTGTCACTGATGCTGCTCTGTTCTGGTCCCAGGGGTCTTTGCTGCAGCTCTCCCTGCTTGAGGCTTTCTATGTAGAGGCAAGGGGGGGCAGGGAGGTTTGCTCTCTCTGCCTTAGGCTTTCCTCATTTGCACAAGGAAGGGCAGAGAGGTGTGCTCTCTCTGTCTTAAGGCTTTCCACGTATGCGCACGGAAGGGCAGAGAGGTGTACTTTCTCCACCTTAGGCTTTCTTTGTAGGCCAAGGAAAGGCAGAGAGGCCCCAGAACAGAGCCATTCCGCCAAACATAATACTGCAAATGGAAATAAAGTTTTCTTTGACTAAAGTGGTCCTGACTGAACTATAGTCAGTGTATTACCTACAGTAGATTGCAGTCACCACATCCCCAGTTTGGAGAGGCAGGCAGCAACACCACACAATCTAAATAATGTCCTGCTCTTCACGGAGGCAGCAAAAAATTTGAACCCTTCGGTAAAGTCGGTAAAGCTAAATGAATTGATTCACTGATTGATTAAAAATGTATCAACTATTCTGTGAGCTGACTGATCATTTAGGATGTTTTTCTGGCAAAACTGAGCCAGTGTTCTTTTGCTGTATCAGAAACATATATCTTTTGATTTTAGAACGTCACTTTGGGCTTTAGGAATTCATGATTGGTGTGTTTTAGTATTTTCTGGCATTTATAGATGATAAATCGACTGAAAAAATAATTGTCGGATTACTGATGCATCATGGCTGTGCTTCCACCCTATTTCCCTTTCTGGCCAATTTTTTTTTCTCCTCTCTTATTTCTATCCCTGCATCTTCCTTCCACCTCTCATCTCTCCTCTCCTCCTCTCTTTCCTTCCCCTCTCTTCCTCTTCCCCTGTTTCTCCCAGCGGGGGTCTCTGTCCATCCAGAGCCAATATGCTCTGTCTGCCGGCTTGTTAAACAGCAATCTAAAGGCAGGCTCACGCCTCGCCACTGGGAAACTAGCCACTGGAGTGCCAGCTCCAAACACACTCCCAAAATCCACACATACAAACACACATAACCAAACAGGGCACACTTTACAACAAAAGCCCCCCCACGTGGTGCCGGCGTTGCAGGACGATACGCTTGTGTTGGCAAAATATGTGAATTTGAATTTCATATGTGAAATGCTAAGGCCTAATGGCGCACTAATTTAATGTGCTTCCATGCATGCACACACTTTCTCACACACACACTGGAGTATGCACCAGTTTTGCAGAGCTCTGCCAGTATATCACCCAGTGTGTGTGTGTGTGTGTGTGTGTGTGTGTGTGTGTGTGAGAGGGGGAAAGTGAGCAAGTGAGCTAGATGGGAAAGGAGGGTCAGCCGGCAGTAATGGAGGTCAGCGCTCAGGGAGATGAGAGAGAAACCAAAACACACACACACTTGCGCGCACACACACATAACGTTTGCACCGGGAGTGGAAAGCAGAAGGAAGAGTTTAGCCGGACATAGTTTACGAGTCGTGGGTCTTTTGGGATCACAGAGTGAGAATAAAAGCGCTCTCGTTCTTTCTGTTACACACACACAGATGTCGTCCTTTGCTTTTCCCCTTCCTCCCTCCCTTTTTCCTCCTCTCTTGATCCCGAGGTGTGAGGTACGCCTGGCATAGAGGTGGCAGGAGTTGTATAATGTCGAGCAGTTGGGTAGGGGTGGGGGTAGGGGAGCAGGTGGTTTTATGAAGTGGAGATGTAGTGGCACTACCTTGGGCCGGGAGGCTCTGTTTAAATCAGGGCACTGATGGTGCCAAAAGCCTCTCTATGGCCTATTGCCCCCTTCCTGTTTAGAATTAATCTACTCACACCCACACCGCCACCACTCTCCCTCTAAGCTCATTCTTTAGCACCTAAATTTAAAAAGGCACCTCATCTATCTATCAGCTGCCCTGGGGGCCAAGCCTGGATATACACCTCCTCGACCATTCGCTGTACTCCGAGACAGCAAGAGAGAGTGCAAGTGTGTCCTTGAGCATGTGAGCGTGGAGTGTTTTAGAGGGCCGCCAAGAGAGTGTGTCCGCGTGTGAGAGAATGAGAGAGCGCGAGAGAGGCAATAGGAGACGAGGAGAGCGACTGAAGTGAGTGTTTTTAAGCGATGACTCCGAGTGCAGCTTCTGCTCAGCTGTAATGCATATCCACGCCGGCCACGAGTATCAGCCCTCGCCATCATAACACTTCATCACCACCACACATCCTTCTGCTTGCAGCACCGCAATAACAATTACCCAACGTTGAGTCCCAACTGTTCAAACCTCTACGTCCATCTGCTGCGGAGAGAGATGAGAGAGATGAGACAGAAAATGCATTTACACGCCGAATCAAACCGGAGAGAAGCTCATGAAATCAAACACATTGTGACTCTGTATTAGACAACACCAGTCATTACTGAATACACGCCTCTCACGTTTGCTGTGTTTTACATGTGTGGGTGCAACATTTAAGAACCTTGGTGTTTTATACATGTTAAAATATAGATGAAAAAAGGCTGCGTTTGTGCAGCTTTGAAGAGGATTTCTGCAGGATTTTCTTGCACAGTGGGGATACTCTGTGGACAGATGCTGTGCATGCAGATATAGTCTTCATCCCACAAGTCTTAATTTATGCCTCTAACCCCACCTACAGTTGGAAGTCTTCGGAATACAGTGCAGTATTATCCAGGGGTAATAGATGCATGGACAGACAAGAATTAAACTTTTAAAAGAAAACTTGAAACTACTTGATAATTAGAATATGTACACCAGCAGTTCGTAACCTTGTATTTGGGACTAGAGGTCTTCACGGATTTACCTGGACCCTAGAGCCGACCCAGGACCTGTATGGGTTTGGGTCCAGGTTCTAGTATGGTCTCGGTCCCTCGCCATTACCCCAGATCCTAGGTCTGTTCATCATTATGTGAAATACCAGAGTAGATCCAAGAAGACGGAATGCTCCTTGGGTAACTTGCATAATTATCAGGCTGATTTAGGACCCATTTAAAAGAGCAAAATTAAGGTGATAAAAAAGTTGGGCAGCAGCGGCAGCAAGTTGGAGGCGGCCCAGAGGAAACATGGATTCAGCAGCTCACATCAAAACAACAACAACAAAATAAGTGATGGAATAAAATAGACATCTGAAATGTTATTACACATAATGTACAGTACAACATCATAAACTTTTTTAGCAGTTGAACAGCATTTCTGGCAGCAACTTTAATCACTGGGGTAGTCGGATCCATAAAATAGAACCGAGACCCAAGTCTTCCTCTCAAATATGCATCGGTTGCGTTTGTAATATCTTGGCAAAAACAGACTGGATGAATATCTTCCTAATAATTATCTGGTCCAATCAGACAGACATCAGATTGAAACAAATCTCCCAGGTCCATTAAAGCCCAGACACACCAAACCAACATCAAAAACATGTGGCAATGAAGACAGACAACTGCATTGTCTTCTGTCGCTTGTGTTTCGGCCAAAAAGCTGCACTTGAACGCACCGCAGATCATACAGCATGTACATTCTGCACTTATGTAAGAGGAAATAACTCTCCATAGCAGTAGGTGGCAGTAGTCTGTATTTGTCATTATAAAAAGACCGTCAGGACAAAGTCAAGACACTAGTTAACCAGTTAGCACATTAACAACACATCCTAATGGTGAAAGAATAAATGAAATTTACCATGTGCTAGGTAGCAATAGCACAAACAATTACGAACCGTTTCTACTCAAGAGCTCAATGACTAAAAAGTAGTCTCACCATATAACAAGGTTTTCCGATCTTGCACCCTCTTGGCTTTAGTCATTTGTTTACTTTCCTCACTTTTGTCTCTCTTCTCATACACTGAGCGTAACTGCCAATTGGAGTGATTTCACTTATCCATGATCTCTGCCGGCTCCAACACTGATTTTACATGCTGAATCAACTGAAACACATCTGATAAGGGCCGACTAGGCCCAACAATGCGGGACAAACCGCAAAACTCAAGGAGACATATATTGACTAACGGCAAATTGTCTGTTGGGTGTGTCAGGGCCCGAAAGGTTTGGGTTCCTTTATTTTGGATCCATGAAGGCTTCTAGTTAGGATCCTTAAGGCCCACCCCCAAAGATTTGTTTGAAAGGGCACGAAATCTTGACAATTAAATGTTCAATGCAAAAGTTTAACAGCTGCAAAACTATGGTAGAGCATGTGCTATATATACCAAAGGCTGACTCCTTTGCAGCGGCCCAGGTTCCATTCCAACCTGGGGCCCTTCGCACATGTCGTCCCCATTCTTTCTCTATCCTTTCTAATCTATTTTCCCCTCCACTATCTGATGAAGGCAAGAAAGCCACCCAAAAAATCTGTAAACAAAACATTTCGGCAAGACCCTGCTTTCACCAAGCTTATAAAGTTCAGTTACAGAGTATGTTTGGAGGAAACAGAGAGGGAATGTCTGTCTTCACAGCCATGAAATGCAACAGTCTTCTTAGTCCATCTTTGTCGCTCTCCCCCCCTCTCACCCAGGAGGCCCTGATCATGGCCAGCATGGAACACCCCCACCTGGTGCGTCTGCTGGGCGTCTGTCTGAGCCCCACCATCCAGCTGGTCACCCAGCTCATGCCCCACGGCTGCCTCCTCGACTACGTGCACGAGCACAAGGACAACATCGGATCGCAGCTGCTGCTCAACTGGTGTGTCCAAATCGCCAAGGTAAGAGACTACAATCAGGTCGGAAGAGTGTGGCATCTGGTGCTGCTGCAACAGTGTGTGTGTGTGCACTGTATGTGTTGGCAGGTGTGAGCGCTGTAATCGATTTTATGGGTTTGTGTTAATGTGGCACGGGTCTCTGCCTTTATTCTCTCGCCAGCATGTGACGGATCTTGACATGTGGAGGCTCGCCAAGTTCAGCGTCAGACCAAACAAGCTTATTTTAACAGCATTTACAATGTTTTTTATTTGTATGACCTTTTAGTTACTAACTCAGGTTTTTTAGGGCCATGCAGAATGTTTGTTGTAAATTCAGAGCAGTCATAAAGAATCAGAAAACATCAGTAGCATGTTTGAATGTGTCATTCTACAAACAAATACACAGCTTTCAGAGCTATTGTTGTTGACTTTTTAGTATAAATCTCTCCCCGTTCGCCCCTGTTGATCCTAATTATCCTCACTGCTTGACACACTGATCATTTCCACAACCCTTCACAATGATACGATAGGCCACTGATGTTGTTAAGCAGCAGACAGGCCTAGTTTGCCTTGAACTCTGTCTTAGCGGCACATCAACACGCATTACTCTTCCAGGGAATGAGTGACGGCGCAAGAAATTAACGAATTAAACACCCTATCTCCGCTACACAAACAAAATCTGCACTGAGAATCGTCGAAACAGCAGTAAGGCTTGAAATATTGTGTGTACTTTTGCTTACCCAAAGAACATTTGTGTTTTGTTTGCAAATTAAGTCGATGCAGCCAGACTGCTTGATAGTGTAACTGCTGGATGAGATTTAACTTCTCTGAGTTATAACTCCTGGGATGGCAGTAGGGTGCTCGGCTGCTATTACATGCTGTGCAGGCAGACATCTGCTCTGATACAGAGGCAACCCCCCCCATCAGCTCTGGAAGCAGTAGCTGACACCAGGCTGATATACTGCTGGCACTGATCAGCCTGATAGGGTTTTATACAACAACTGTTAATATTCTAAAGAGTTGATTTGGTGCAATCCAAGTTTGCTAATGTGTATTCTAAAGATGTGTGCCTCTACCCATTGAGGCTTTCTGCTTCCAGTACAGCTATGCCCCCAAGATGTGTTTGTGTAATTAGAATTGCAGTCAGTTATTTGAGTGGTCAAGCCAAATATTCCATGTATGTGAACAGAGCGTCTGTGTTGCTGTACTGCAGGCCAAAATTCAAGACAAGCTGAACAACAGTAGCTCAGTTAAACATTATTGTTTATGCTGTTATATTAACCAGTCATGGCCACCGCCACTGTTGCAGTGACATGAGGCTGCTTTGCATATGCCACTTTACTATCACAGGGCTGACACATAGAGACAGACAACCATTCATGCTTACATTCTCACGTACGATCAATTTTGAGTCACCAATTAACCTGCATGTCTTTGGTCTGTGGGACAGTGTATTTTTCATTGTGTATAGCACTCTATATTTTATGGTATAAAGAAGTGGGCAGGATATGGCAACTACCCTTTAGCCAGTCAGGGTTGGTGTGGCTTGGTTGATGTTATGTTGCAACAGGGCGTTCTTTCAATCCAGCTTCACCCACCGTACCCCCAGAGTCCAGTAGAGGATGTAGCCGGCATAAGATAGAACAACGGTTACGGTCTAGGGTTACTGTACTGTAACTTTCATTCTGTCCCCTGTGATCATGGCAGCTGAAGTGGCACTGAAATAACATGAAAATGATCCCTGTTTCTGCATGTCACTTGTAACATGACTGGGAGGGAGCAGCTCCAGAGGATTTTACAACATGCGGTCATTTATCTTTAACGTTCATTTGATCCCTGATCAAATAAACCACAAATTGGTTTGATCTGGGTGAGGGAGCAGCAGATTTATATGTGGCCTGGGAAAACCAAGACAGATGGGATCAGCTTAGATAAGATGTATATAAAGGGCCAATTAAAAGAAAAGTAAAAGAAAGTGTAGTGCATTGCATCTGGATTTTATCGTGGACACTTATAACGAAAATTTAGCTTTTTTTTTTTCATTACAGCAAATATGTTTTTAAACATTTTTAATTGGAGGGAAACATGATAATAGTCAATGCTTTTTTGATGCACATATCTTCAGGGATTCCCTTATTAATTTATTTGGGTGGTTCGCAAGGATATCAGCATTTGCCAGCTTGTCTCAGTGTTCTATTTTTGGAGCTGGAACATTCATTTAGACTGCTGTTTGGTTATTCAGAGCACCACACTGTCATACTCTGGGCACAGAAGGAGCAGCAGAACGCCAGGCGCAGTGAAAGTGAAACTTAAATGTTCATTTATTTAAATAGAAATAGAATAGAATTTCTTATAACAACAGCTGTCTCATTTAAGTGTTGTCAGTTGTTTTTTCCCTGCACCACAAGGTCCAGCGCTTGGTCTAAAAGTTTGCTTACACTCACCTCTGCAGCAGCTGCTCCTCTAATCCATTGATCTGATCATTGACTGATCGATTCTCCACCCCACAACTCAAACTTGGCAACCTGCTGCTGAAGAGTTCTCCAGCGCTGCAATCACAGAGACACAAAATGATCACACGCAACCCCCCATCCCAACGCTACTTCTGTGGAAACACTCTGACCACTCAATAGAACGAGACAACCAAGATAGTTGGTCTAAATGGAGTCATCATCTATTCACAGAGCTCTCATTGGGCCCAAAAAATCAGGCACGACCCAACATAAACCCACATAGTTTCTGTTCAAGTTGACAGAAGTCCAATAATAGCACAGTTTTTTGCCCAAGTCCAATTAAAAATGAAAATTTCCACTGTAAAAATAAATACATAATCATATTAAATCATTTATTACAAACTAAAGTCAACTGAAGTCTTTTCAGTGCGGTAACAGACATTTGTTTAATGATCTCCGACATGCGCCTTCTCCTATCAAATGTTCAGCACAACCCAAAAACTGTCATATGCCACATATATTAAACAGAGATTGTATAACATTTCCTCATTAATGAGAAATGGGAATAGGGGTGGATTGATGGAAGTGCACGCCTATGCATTATTCATGACATTACACGGAGTATAAGGTCTGCAATAATAAAAAAAAAAAAAAAGAAAGACAAACGCTAAGAAATTCAAGCAAATCTGACGCGATTCAAGCCCAGGGAGAAATTACAGCCCAGCCCAGACGAACACGGCGGTATGAGTCAGGCCCAGTCGGGTCCATGCAGACGATCAAACCCTAGCTTTTCATAAGCTGGTCTTTCTTTTTTGTCTCTACACTGGTTTGATACATGGGGCTACTTTCATCTGTCTCTCATACCAATCATCGATGTGTTGTCATGTAATGTTGCTGCAATGAAGAAACAGTAAACCCATAAACTGCATGTTCATGACCCTCTGTGCTTCAGGACTCTTCCACAGGCCATTCTCTGTCTTTCTAAAGGAGACTATTGGAATTGATTCATATTGGTCATTGTTAAAAGCTCTTTTGTTTTATCTGTCTGAGTCAGGGATGAGAGCTTTGGTGTCATGGGTTGGGAGGTTAGTGTAGGAGGTCTTAACCCTTTATTCCTCCATGATGGATGGTTCCCAAGGGCTTGAGGAGCAGGTTACTTAAGCAGGTACTTATTGCTGTAATTGGATTCGATTTCACCTGTGGCAGCAGGAGGGGAAGTGTCAGTTTCACAGTGATTCTGTAAGTGAGGAAGAGCAGGAGAGAGAATTCACTTCTGTCCTCGACCCAAACGGCACCATGACATTCAACTGATAGTGTGATTGTGATTGGCAATACCTGCAGTACCTTCTGATGTAGAGTATGGATGAAGGTGCTTGACTGATTGGAAATCATAGACTGATAATTTGTTTTTATTGAGTGAATCAGTGAATCAATTCGGTGGAATCAATAAGGCTTCTTGTGTTACTGTAGCCTCTGAATGACCTGTCCTTTCCATTATTGCTTCCATTTCTGTCGACAGTAAGTAGAAGCTGTCTGAGTGCTAGTTAGACTCTCACCACCTGGGGCTCAGTGACAGCTCATGGTTCGTAAATCGAGACACATCACTTGGAATTACAGAACATGTGTAATGTAATTGAGTTTCATTTGTTTCTGGAAAGGGTATGCAGTATCTGTCTAGTATCAAGGTTTGTTTTTGAGGGAAATATTTGACTATTAAACTGCTAAATGATCCACTGTGTTCACCAGGTAGTCGCTAACTGTGTCTGCCTCACATTTAGTGCTGGACAGGTAGCATACAGTGGGAATTTAGAGCATCTTCACTCTAAACAGCTGCCTGCTGGGGACAAAAGGGACTCCCTAGAACCTTGGTATTTCACCTGGGTGGGCATGGTTTTGCAGGTCATAGTTGCGCATGCTTCAGTGAGCTTTGTGATATTCTTAGCCTGTGACTGCATGTTTACAGGCTACGTTGAATGTATTCCATGGAACAGTTTCTATGATATCCTGCAAATTTGCAACCCATGAATGACAATACTTCCTTCACGTACAGTTACATAATTATTATAAAGTTACGGAGGTTAGGTTTTGGCAATAAAAGTAGCTGTGGTTGAGTTTAGGGGAAAAAAACAGTGAGGACATTCCCTTAAATGACTCAAAGTTCACACAGATCCGAACGTGTGACTCCAGGGAAAAGTCCCAGGGGAAAGTTTTTCGTGACCCATCTACTACCCCAATGTGCTCGGGACTGCTTCCTTGTTTACTGCCACCAGCGCATTGGTCATGTGATTGCAGCCTTTCAAAATACGTGGGATATGTATGAATTTGGGTGTATTGCTTTTCATGGGAAAATATACAAACATGGTTGAGAACAGCCTGCTAGTTTATATGCTAACCAGGGTGCACCTTTGTAGGAATGCAGACAATAACCTGGCGTTATTTTGGTTCAGACAGAGTGGCAAAGTATCGGCAGTTTCATCTCTTAAACTTTGGAAAACTAGGCAAACTAGACTGGATAATACACAAGTAAGAAGGCATGCAGAATATACTATTAATGTTTTACTATAATATGTGTATTTATTTTCACACCCATGTACACGGACATTGATAGTCTGGCTTGTAAGCCTGTTTGGACTGTCCATCTGTTGATGCCAGACTCTGCAGTACTATCAGTATACAGACCTGCCATCTGAGTAGATTTGTGTGTTGGACATAATTTAGTCCATCTAAATGTCAATATATTATAGCACTATTTAGTTGTGCATATTTTTTCAGTACAGCATTATGATGGTCAATTTGAGAATATATCAGCAGTCAGGTAAAGTCATTTGTAAATCTTAAGGGAAATTTAACATTAGTCAGGGCTGCAGCTGCTCTAGCAGGATAAGGAGCAAAAAATCTAAGTGTGTATTTGGAAATCAGTGATCACAAATAAATCATCTCGGTATAAAGACACACATAGATTTTGGTACAGCAGCAACTGCGACTAGACTTCCCTACTTCTGGGTGAAAAAACAGTTTTTAGGGACAAAAACTATTGATTAAACTTTGCAGAAAAAAAGTTTGGTTTGTTATTATCAGTTGTCCTCTTTGACTTAAAGACCTAAGATGTGCTACCTTTTCAATTTTTAGTATAAGCTCACTGGATTTTGAGTTTAGCACTCCATCAAGAATCCCATTGTTGAGGCACAATCTCTTTTTTCTAAATTCTGTGATTACCAATTGTTTTTGTGTCCAAGTATGAAACCAAACCTTTTGAAACTTATAGCAAGGGTAAATATCAGTTCATGATACCTATAATGGCTGGTCTCTTTTCATTCTGTGCTATTTCTTTGCTCTTTCAAAGGAAAATATATTACTAGGAAGATCTGTCAGTCACAGTTGTGTTGGGATTGAATTTAAGGGCTGAAATTGGCAAACAGCTATTCCAACTACTTTGAGTCAGGAGCTCACCAAGGTCAGTATGCCTCATATTTTGTGGACATTGAATGTCTGTATGAATTTTCATGGCAATCCATCCAATACTTGCTGAGATATGTCAGTCTAAACTGGCCGTCCCCAGAGTTGTATTGCTAGCATGGCTAAAACTAAGCTAAACTACACCAAACTGCTTATGAATCAGTTTGATTAAATTTGATTCCACGCCTTCCTGACACAGGTGTGTGTTCCCAGTTACAGCAGGGAGTCCATTTAACAGCACGTGTTTCCAATACCACGCAACCCAAGCTCATGGAGTTGAGCTCACAGCATTAAAGCCAGATAAGCTTGTTTCTTCTCTGTTATTAGCCTCTTGGATCTTCCTCACAGGTCCTCCACCACATAGCCCCGAGATATTTTTAAAGCCAGGAAAAGACAGACATTCTCTGCGGTGTGTCCATGAGCATTAATGTGTCTTCCCATTCCTGTGTGCGTCGTTGTGTCTCGGTGTGTATCTGAGCACATGCCCGTGTGTGTTTGGGCATGTGAGCCGAATAAATAACTCGGAGCCCTCTTCTCTGAGTGATCTTTGCACTCTCAAGGTAATGATGGGGAACCTGTCCTCCAGGAGAAACAGCATCCTTCGGAAGACACACAATTTTCTGGCAAAGGGGAGAATAATTTTCCCTTGGTCTTCAGTTAGCTTTGAGAAGGGTGTTGTTAAGATAGAGGACAGAGGAGAGGAAGGGAGGGGGAGACGGCATTAAATAACAAAGAGAAAGAGAGACGGGAAAAAAAATCTTTACAGCATACTGAGGGCATTGTGATGTAGTGGATAAATTCATCATAAGGACCTTTTAGTATTATGAGCACCAGCAGTAACTATTGAGGTTTCTCACTTAAAGGGGAGCTAGTATGCTCATTTTCAGGTTCATACTTGTTACAGCAGGAATATGATCAGAAACCGGTGAGAAATTCACAACATCGGCAATCAAGATTACATGTTTCCTTGACCGCAGCATGTCGCTACATGTAGCAGTGTACTTGCATCCAGTAAATGAATGCAACAGAGTATAGCTACACTTTCTACTGTGAAAAATCACCAAGAAAAGCTTCTAATTATAACCAGACATGTTCCAAAAAGAATAGGATCCGAAACCAGTGAGAAATGAACAACATCTGCAACCAAGATTACATGTTTCCCTCTCGTTAGCGTGTAGCTACATGTAGCAGTGTACTTGCAGGCAGGCAATGATGTAATAGTCTCACATTTTCCCGTTAAAAATCACCAGTAAAATCTTCGTAACACAATGGGACCAACCCAGGCTCACTCTGAAGTCGTCAAAATCCAGAGCTTGGGCAGTGACTTACGGCGTCAGACACTGATGAAAAAAGCCATCCTTCAACGTCAGCATGATACGTGGTCAATCGCCATTATAGTTTAACAGCGCTTAGCAGTATCGGGGGGAAATGTGGCATGAAGAACGAAAGTTAAGGCGGCAAAAGTCAGAGTAGGGCGGGCATAAGTGGTGGTTGATGGATGGTCCTGCAAACACCAACTTTCACCTGGCATAGCAGTGTTTGTGTCTCATAAGATTTTAAAGCAAAACCCTGTTCTTTTTTCTTAAAACCCCACCACGTGCTTTTGTTGCCTAAACCTAACCACATGTTTTTGTTGCCTTAACCCAACCACGTGCGTTAGCTGTTGAGGAAAAACAGGTCAATTCACATTTTTGAACTGACATAATGGGTTTATTTCGAAAGAGACATTATGTAAATGGTGCATTTCCTGTGAAAACAGGCAGAACTTGACACAACATCCAAGAACGTCAACAACCAATGCCCCCAGGGTACCTTTCACGTCATATCTGGACGTGGAAAGTCCATGACCAAATGCTAAAGTGTGAGGAGGTCAGAGTGAGAATGTGTTGACCGGACATGTTCCAGCAGGAAGGTGATCTGAAACCAGGGAGAAATTAACATCTGCAACCAAGACACATGTTACATGTTTCCCTGATGTTAGCATGTAGCCACATGTAGCAGCGTACTTACAGGAAGGGCATGATAATAAACTTAAATAATAAACATTATTTATACACACCTTTCAAAACACAGTTATATAAAATGTCATCTAGTAAAAGACCCAACCGGACATGTTTTAGCAGGCATATGATCTGGAACCAGGGAAAAATTAACTATGTTGGCAACCAAGATTACATGTTTTCCTGTCATTAGCATGTAGCTGCATCTACATGTACCAGTGTAGGCTACGTAATGTAAAAACTTGCAGTAGCGAGGCCCAAGCAGATGACCATATAAAGAAAATGTCAAGATTTAGTGTCAGCCTGTTTTAGAAGTAGAAAAAACCTTGGAAACAGAGTATTCAGAATGTTCAAAAGCCCGATGTTTTTGCTAACAGGGATTATTTTTACATTAATCTTTGGCACATGTTGATAAAATTGGATTCATAAATATGACAGAAAATAGGCAAGGAAACACATAATAGTACCCTTGAAAGAAATGGTTAAGAATTTGTCATCTTACTCCCAACAAGAGAATGAATAGGTAAAAACAGCAATGCCACAATTACATTTACAAAAGGTCAGTGACATTCATAATTATCAAGAGATGAAGTGTTCATTACGCTGAGTAACTCAAGGGCAGCTTGTGTTTCCTCCTACATGTTTCCACTACCAGTGGATGTTTTTGATAGCGAGGGAGGCATCAAGCATGTCGAAAAATGGCTTAGCAATTTTAGCACTTTCAGTAACACTCTCCTTCGCATCATCATTGTAAACATCATGATGTGAATCAAAGCATGTAAACATCATTACTTTGCTGTAATATTTACCTGTGGAATTTAGCGCAGGAGAACTTTGAAGCAGCATAAAATAGAAACACAAAAGTACAAGCACCGTAAAGCGGGAGGGATGATGCTTGAAGTCTGTGCATGTTACTGTCGCTGCCAGATCATGTGAACCAGGCAGAGAGTAACGCTCCGTTTCCTATTTCGCCATAGTGTCGTGGCAGCGTGCCAATCCCCCCCACCATCGCCACAACAACAGCACAAACACCGGCCGTATGTGGGCTCTGACCCGGGCAGGTGACCGCTGCGCCGCAAATTGATTGGCCGAGGCCTGTCGCCAGGCAGTGACTCTTCATCACTGAGTGTTTTGGGCATTGAGATAATGGCCCCCATTAATCTGCAGCCACACTCAGGGCTGCCCAGCTCCCTCTGCCACACACACAATGACTGACGCTCGCATTACGCCACACACATGCGCCCACACACATTGTACAGGACACACACAGAGGTCTCTTTAGATCTGTGTGAATGGCCTCTAATTTATTAGTCCTGATCGTTTCCTTCCTTTTTCTGCCCTCCTTTCCTTTCTTATCCCTTCCTTTCTTGTTGTTGTCCTTTTCTTTTCTTTCCTCCTTTTTGCTCTTCTTTCCTTTCCTTTGTGTCTTCACCTTTGTTTTCCTTTTCTTTCTTTTTCTTTCCTTTATTTTGTTTCCTGTCCTTTTCCTCAGTTCTTTCCTCTCTTTTCATATCCTTTCCTTTGTTTAGTTTTCTTTCCTCATCTTTCTTGTGTGTTGTGTCATGTCCTTTTCTTTATTTTCCTCTCTTTTACTGTTTTTTCCTTTTTCTACAATTTACCTTTCTTTTCCGATTCTTTCTTTTCCCATACTTTTCCCTTATGTCCTTTCCTCTCCTTTCCTTTATTTAGTTCTCAGTCCCCATATTTCATGTCCTTTCCTTTTCTCTTCTCATTCCTCTTTTTCTCTCCTCTTCCTTTATTTTGTTTTCTCTCCTCATCTAATACGTCTTTTTCGTTCTTCTCTTCCCCTCCTTTCCTGCGTTATCCTTCCCTTTCCTTTCCTCCATCCAGCAGCTGTGTTTCCCTGGCTGGTGTGTTGTGTCCTTTCCTTTATTTTCCTTTCCTCTTTTTTCACTTCTTTCCATTCATTTCCATTGTATTCCTTCCTTTTCCTGTTCTTTCTCTTCCTCCCTTTTTTTCTTTTCCTGTCGCTTTCCTCATTTCTTTTCCTCTCTTTTCATGTAATTTTGCAAGTTTCATTCTCTTTTCTCAACCTTCATGTCAAGTCATTTCCTTTTCTACCCTGTCTTCTTGTTTACTGTTCCCTTCTTTACTTTCCTTTTCCTATTCTTTCCCTCCTCTCCTTTATTTCTTTTTTTGTCATTTTCCTCATTTCCCTTCTTCTTTCTTCATGACCTTTCCTTTTCATTTTCTTTTCTTATCTTTCATGTCCTTTTTCCTTCTTATCATCTTCCTCTCCTCTCTTCCTATGCTGCCTTATTCTATCTTTCCTTTCCTCCATCTGCTATGTCTTCTTTCCCTTTACAAACCCTCCCATTCCTCTGTTTCTTTGGTGGCCATGTTCTTGGGTTAATGGAGGTCAAAGTTTGCCCTATATCTCCTTTGCCATAACCCACTCCAGGCCACATATCCTCAAGTGACCTTGTGTGTGTGTGTGTGTGTGTGTGTGTGTGTGTGTGTGTGTGTGTGTGTGTGTTTGTGTGTGTATGTTTGTGTGTGTGAAGAAAACCAGAAATGGATTCTCGCATTTGTCTCTTTCTGCATCCCCCTCTTGTCTCCGTCTTCTCTTTATTACCCGCTAACTGATTCTCTCTTTCTCTGGCTGGCCCTCTCACACACACATATACAGAGTATTTTTTTTTTCATTAGGTTTTGGATTATTAATGGAATAATTAGGTTTGGGATGTATTTTAATGAACAAATCAATCACTGAATTAAATATGGGATCGGAACTGAGTGTACGCGGGGCTACGGGAGTCTTTTAATTTGGCTCCCCTCTCCTCTCCTCTCCTCTCCTCTCTCCCTCTGTCTTCCTTTCACAGCCTCTCTCCTCAGGCTCAGCATAATGAAAGTAGAATAGATTCGGCAAGTCGCTGTCCTGCCGGTGAAATGATTGGCTTTGGCAGCGAAGCCCGGGCTGGACGAGGGCCTTGATTGGTTTTTGGGGGGATGGAGGTGGGATGGCGGTTTGACAGGGGCTCGTATTTAGGCCACATTCAGGCAATTGGTCGGTGAGCGGTGATGGAGTAGAGCGCTCCGTATAAACATACCCACCGGCGAACTCGTGGACTGACATCAGCACAACATGCCCTGCAGGGAAAGCCTCCAGTTAGAGTAGTGCTCGGCTGTCATGGCGGCCCTGGATGGCGTTTTACAGATTCACTCTGCTAATGATGGCGCTGAACATTGACCTCAAATAATTTCTCCAAGGTGAGCTTAATACTGCACGATGGTAAAATATGCTATAAAGCATGTGTGCGCAAGGAAGGGCATGCAAATTTACTGTACATGCTTTCAGCTATGTGCATGGAAAACTAAGCACATGGAGTCAAGAAAGAGACTCCCATAAACACACTTCTTTTTCTGGCTAAATCAGCACACATCTCCCCGCAATGCTTAGTCAGGGAAAGCAAAAGTAAAATCCGAGGACTTTTAAACTTGGCTCTCAATCTTTGGCCCCATATGTGTGCATTCATGTGTTGATATCCCCGTGTGGACGCACAGATGTGTACGCTTCCACATCAGACTGTGTGTGTGAGTGTGTGTTTGGATTTGCATCCTGCGGTGGCTCCCCAGAGATGCCACCTGATGGCAGGAGATCCAATCTGGTCAAGCTTAGTGTGGAGCCCTCTGTGTCATTCACTTCCCTGCAAACGCAGCTCCGTGCTGAGCAAACACATCTCGCCTGGACTCATTAGCCAAGCCTTAACACTCTCTTTCCCTCCCTCACCGCTGCACACATCCTTCATCTTTCCCCTCCCTCACCGCTGAAAAAAGAAGATGGATTCCAGTCTTTGCTTTGAATCCCTCCCCTGTGCTGCTGCGTCTATCATGTCATTGCATCTAAATGAGACAAACGTCTCAATGGACTTCCAGGCCTGGACACATGTATAAGACACTGACACTGCTGCTTAACTTGCTTCTGATTTGCTGTTTTTCCTCCTGTGACCCACACCGAATATTTGCTATCAAAAAGCTTCATGGATTTTCATTCTGTTTCAATCAGGGTGTCAACCAGGTCTAGTATATGGGCTTGTGTTCCTGAAACATGGCAGCATGGCATCAGATCAGTGGGCTTTTCTGTGTGAACATCACTTTGGCTGCTCCTTGTGGCGCCCCAAGGACTTATTTTTTTCTCCACCACATTGTTCCCAGCTTAGATTGCCCTCATACATCTTGAGAGCCTCTCTTTATCCCTCGTCGAAAACACGAGCCAACTGCCTGGCAGGGCCGCCTAAAAACACACCATGGGCACACTCAGAAAATCCCCAAGAGATGCTCATCAAGCTTCTCAGTGGCAGGCTTACGTGCCTGTGAGAAAATATTTAAGAGACGTTGTGATTGTGTATATTTACATAAGATATTACAGAGAAACGCAGCGTATTTTTACTTCAAAACAACATACCATAGTTCGGATATGACTGCTTGTTACCATCCTGCAGATGTGAATAACAAATGCCACAGCAGGAGCAATTAACTATAGAGCGATGTAAACATTCTGCTCGCAGTGAGAGGCAATTACGATTACGAACTGAGGAGTAACATGACTCCTGTCAACAACGTCCACTTAGATTCATGTTAGCAGTTGATGAGCAAACATGATGCAGCCGGAGGTGGTACATGTTTTTCACCTAAGCGTATTTATCGTTGATGGGTCCAGCATGTTAGGTCTCACGTGTGTCCGAGAATGCCTTAACCATACTGTCAATGCATCAATGCATGGATGGATAAAAGCAGATGGAGCCTGATCAGACTGCAATTTGGGGGGCTAATTTCTAAGTTTGATCAACTCAAATGAAACTCCTCAGATGAAACTGTTGGCATAGGTTCCTGCAAACCATGGATATGCTATGTTCTTACATTTTGTACCTATCATGTCAACATTTCTGAAGTTACGTAGCATGTGAGCAGATCTCATTGGGCAGTGGAGGGGATGGTGGATGATATCTAGGCCATATTTCCAGCAGCTTTTTGGCGCCAAACATTGGTGTTTTGTAGCAACTTGTTGCTAGAGAAAGGGTATTCTTTTTACCATGACACTGGTGCTTTTCCAGCTTGGATTGTGCCCCAAAGCTTTGTATTTTAAGCCGAAACATGATCTTTTCCTTACCGTAACCAAATGGGTTTTATGCTTAAACCTAACTACATCAATTAAAGTGTTTTTGAAATGTAAAGTTTCAACGTATCCGCTACACGAAAATCTGCAAAAGCAATGTATTTGTGGTTTGTAGAAATGTCCAATTCCAACATTTTTTTCTCAGTATCTGGCAACTGGGTTGAGTTTGGTCCCATTTTGTGACTGTAATAATCAAGCTTTAGGTCTAATTTATCAAATTTAACTTTTTGCAACTTAAAATGGATGAAACTTACTTGTTGCAGGGATAACAACGATGCCATAGCATCAAAGTAGAGTTCTCAATATCAGCTAGAGCCAGACATGTCCCAAAAAGCCCAGTGGATCAGATTGAGTTCAGGCTCAATGTATGCTGATCGGCCGGGATTCTTTTAAACTTTTTAAAATATAAATCCAAAATATAGCTATTATACAGTATATTGATTAATTCTTTTCTGTACTCTGGTAGCTCCGTAACGGCTTCATCCGTTTAAGTACCAGACAGCAGCCAGGCTTCATGGCCGGCTCTCTGTCTTTTCTCCCGTGAAGAGTGTGAAGTCTCTGTGATCCTCTGAGCCGCTCCATTTTCCGCTGGAGACGCGTGTGGCTTGTGCTGCCACACAGCCGATGTGTCACAGGTGTTAGAAACCTGCCAGTGCTTTTGGGGGGGAGGGCTCAGGCTCAGTGTCTTATGTGATTTATTCAGACAGACCAGGTTTGGGCTTCAACTCACATGGGTCAGTTCAGTTTGGGTTTCGGTTGAGAACTCTACATTAAAATAATTCTTGATCTTGGAAGTAGTAGCATGACGGAACAATCCGAACTCAAGGTCTGCTTACTTGTTGTTTCTTGTAACCGTCCTTGTAACCGGATCTGCTGGCATTAAATAGTCTTGTCCATGTTGGCTTAGAATTTAACAATCAAATTTCATTCTTGACCTTCGGAAACAGTACTTTCTTAAAACGATCCCAACTAAACTGCTACACTTTCATTGCTATGCTGGTGTTCTGACAGCTCTCAATTGCAAAGCCCCAGTTGTCTACAAAATATTCCACCTGACTGAAAGACCCAAAAACGAAAACAAACTGCTCCATTGTGCCATTTTGCTGAAAGTACGCTACACACTCTCCCAAGCAGAAGCCATGGCTAATAATTACGCAGCATGACATCATGACCGGCCCTACTCTGCCTCTCATTCTTACCTTAACCCTAACCTGTCTCACTCCTCACACCTAAATCTAACCAACTCAACCAATGAAGGCAACAAATACTGGACAATCAGAGGTAGAGTAGGGCGGGTCATGATGGTGTCATTCTGAATAATAATTGGCCATGTGCTTCTGTTTAGAAGACTGAAGTGGCCCTTCAGAGTCTGACACTGTTATCCGAATGGGCCTTTGGAATTATGTGCCCTCGTGCCAGTGGGCAGTCCCCACACCTTCAAGCCAACATGAACAAGAACACTTGAAAGTGCTGCGGATGAAATCAAAATAAAGAGAGACCAAGATCCATTTCCATGACAACTGAGTAAATTCCATCCTCAGATAAGGACCATATCATCTGGTGGAAGTATTATTGGATATTACACATGCTTCTCTTAAACACTGCCTGAGAAAGCTTTGAAACAGCAAGCAGCGATGACATACAGTGAATGATTGAGGTGTTCAATGCCAACCTATCCATTCAGTTTCTTTTGTTCTAGTCTATATTTTCTACTAAAACACATTACACTAAGTTATAGTGGATTTAATACTGTCAGCAGGCTATATGGTGGTGATCCACGTTCAGCACCTCATTTCCCAGGGGCTTCATTAATAATGCAGTCCCACAATTCTTTGCATATCTGAGCTTGTCGGGAAGCACATCACGCCGTGATTACCAAACAGCGCAACCCATAATACTATCCTACATTAAAAAAAACTACAAAAAAAACAACTAATGTGCACCCTGAGCAGTTTTTCTTTCCGTAAACACATTCACAAATTCTTCCACACTCTCACACACACACATCAGTCCCCAGGAGTACGTACATGTCCCTGCTGATGCAACAAAACGGGGAAACAGGGCGGAGGGAGACTGAGGAGGACGAGGTGATGAGGAGGGCGGGCGGTGGAGGGATAAGCCCCCCGGGTCTTTCTAATTATCTGTAAGGATCAGCAGTGCTCAAGGATGCATAAGGGGAGGGATTTGACTGCCAGATCCACTGGGTAGGAAGGCCTGATTGGATCGGTCACCTCTCTACATACACACCCGTTGCACATGACGCCTGGAGCCGAGGCTCATTAGACACAGGCATATGCACGCGTGCAGATGAGCGGCGGCGGAAATTTGGATCTTCCTGCAACTGATGTCCCTTTTTTCTATTATCAAGTCCGAAAAATGTCATTTCAGTAAAACAAGTAACAAGTGACTCCGCCAGGTGCCAGTACCAATCAATTTGCTGTGATCAAGTTTGCATTTCTTCATAATAGCAGCTGTATTATAAACAAACAACATGCAGTAAGGGAGGAAAATAATTTTGTGCGCCCACGCATATGCAGCCATGAATGCATATGACTTTTATTAGCACTCATGTACATGCAGGAACACGTATTTACACATGTTCATGTCAACAGACGAATTTATCCCTTTCCATATCAGCCAGTGGGCAGGTTGAATCAAGTCCGACGGCTTCTCACCGTGATAATTATCCGCCGCGATTAAAAAACTTCTCAGTGTCACAGCAAGTCTCGGACAAATTATAGGCATCAGTGTGAAGGTTGAGCGTGTAGCCCGGTGCTCAGTTGATTGAAAAAAGGATAAGATGTCCTCTTTTCTTCTTCTCCCTCCCTCTTGATTCCTCCTCTCTGTTCGGTTCACCTGTCGAACTCAGAGGCTGCTGAGCTGTCGATGTAACCCATCATTACCGTCCTCGCCGTTGCCCATAGGCCCTCTCAATCTTCACAGGATCTCACTGCGGTGCTGTTAATTGATGCTTGGATAGCGTCGTCACCCGGCAAGGACATTTAGCCGCGTCGCTGCAAATGTCATCTTTTGTTGCAGCTAATTGATAGCAAGAAGCGCTTTGTTTAAATCTGACATAACTTTATATCAGCATCATTTTTTTAGAAGTGAGAAAATGAATCTCGCTGATCAAAAAGTTGCTGTTTCCCTCTCCCTAATTCCACTGCAGCAGCCAAAAAAAAATTATTGACATTTGCTCATGTAAATTTGCCAGCAGCGGTCTTTTATTGCCTGCACAGTGACATTTTGGAAGGATCTTTCCATCCCACAGGGGAGTTGAGATCATGGCGACAGAGCTTAAATAATTTTACATTTGGTTCCCTCTTGAGGTGGAGGTAATTAAGAACGGAAACGCGACGAAGACATGAAAAGCCGAGAAGTTACTGCATTGTTCGACTTAACTCCTACTGAGGGAATTCCACCCTCTTTTGCATCATCTCACCTTGTGTACAGCCCTCACACTCACAGGTGCACACACACACGCTCACAAACACACACTCAGCTCAGGTTGATGGATAGGTGCGTTTTTTTTCCTGCACTGTGGCTCCACAACGGCTGGATGAGGAGTAAATGGGCCTGCACCCCGACTGTTGCGCCACAGCTGAGCTGTCGTTATATATGTCACATTATGTCACAGTCACCTGGATCGTTCATTAACCATCCAAACCATCCGCTGACAGGGTTTGGAGCTGAGTGGTTTCTGTGGAGATAATACAACACAGTACACTACCTTACAGGACTCCTACACCGAATTAGATTTTAGTAGTTTCCAGGTAAGGATAAGTTTGTAAACAAGTATGGAAGAATCTCTGTTTCCAGGCTGTTGCCCCAACTCTGTTTTCTAAAATATAAGATTTAGAGTTTCTGAAATCAAATTGATCGTGTCGAGTGTTTTTCACAGCATTCAGAGCAGCTACCACAGCCAAAATGTTTACCACTGTTTTGGAAAGTACATGCCAGAGCGAGCTTGATGTCATCCAAAGCTGGGTATTGCTCGGCTGCTCAGAGCCACTCCACTCAACTCAGATTCCACTCAAATTGCTCTCCGTTTACTCAGTTTCCTTTTAAAAGAGCTTCGTAAACTCCATCATCAAGCGTGCAGCTCCCAATTTTTTACCTCGTAAGGAAACCAAAGATTTATAGCTATATTCATTGTCATTTCTATGGACGCAGTGAATAAACAAGGCTGCACAGATGCCTTGAAAATTAAAATACTTAACTTTTTTCAACTCAGTTTCAATTCATATTTATAGGAGTCTAAAAATGACATTTGACAATGACACATTTTATTTTTTTAATCTTTTTTTCTCTGGGTACTCCAGCTTCCTCCCACAGTCCAAAGACATGCAGGTTAACTGGTGACTCTAAATTGTCCGTGGGTATGAATGTGAGTGCGAATGGTTGTCTGTCTCTATGTGTCAGCCCTGTGATAGTCTGGCAACAGCAGCTCCCCGCGACCCTTAACTCTCAATTGCAATAAAGGACGGATATTAGCTATAGACCCAAAGCTGTTTTTTATACCAGGCTGTAAACATGTTTATTTCTGCTGTAAAATTGGGCATTTTAACACTGGAGTCAATGGGGATTGACTGGCTTTCGCAGCCAGCCTCAAGTGGCCATTAGAGGAACTGCAGCTTTTGAGTGTTGGCTTCATTTTGCAGGTTGTTTGGTGAGCAACCGTACGTTGTCTGAACTTTTTCCTCTCGTTGTCTTTACTAATTGCTCCATGCTGAACTTAGATGTCAAAGAAATAAATTTATGACAGTGCTTCAGAATAAAATTAGCATTTGTTATGTGAGTATAAACATGATTAAAGAGAGGAGCATCGAGACACTGACTGGCTCATTCTCACTCTTTCTATTTTTCTCTTCCTCACACACAGAGGTTTTTCACACACATGCTTTGGAGACTGCCAGCTCAGTGGGAAAGCCTTCCATTCTATCTCCCATGCAGCACACAGCGCATGACAGACGACCACCTGCACCACCTGAGCAGACCCATTGTGCGCGCTGCTTATCGCACTGGTCCCAGTTCTCGGCGTGCGGACAGTCCCATATTGCTCACATTGTTGCTGCCTCAGCCCAGTCGGCGGGGCGGTGGGGTTTTGGGTGGGGGATTGAGGGGAGGTGGGTGCACCACATGCGGCGCTCTTATCGCTCCCTCTGGAAACAGGCACCTCACCTTCTGCTTCCTGTAAGAAACTCAGCACGCTGCCTTTTTTTTCTTTCTTGATATAAATTCACAAATAAACCGCAGCTCATGGAGTCAGTGCGAGCTTTTTCACCCAAGAGTTATATCATTAAAACAATTTAACCGCTGATGGTTCCCACTGCTTCCTCAAAAAGCATGTTGCTTGGCAACAAATACAGAAAAGTCATACTAGATAACTATTTCACGTTAGTGTATAGCTCATGTTGGTAATATCTCAGACAAATACCGGATCTGCTGAAGACCTGAGTCGAATTTATTACCTGCTGTACTCCATCATGTCTTTTCTCCTCCTCCTCCACTTACCTTCCAACTGCTCTCCTTTATACCCAGCATCTTTTATTCCACAGCATCTTTGTCTCCCGCTGAGGTGTACTGCTCCCTGCAGTTCCACACTACTCCACTCTGTTTTCATGCCTGCTTTCATCCCCTTGTTTTCCTCCATTACTGAAGACTCAGATCCTTAGTCCTCTTTTTTTTCCCTGCTAGAGAGAAAGGGCTAATGGGTCGCAGACCAGCCGTGACCCGGTCTGTTGCGTGCTTTAGAAAACTTTTACCCTCTGTAAACAATTCAGGACTCTGCAGAGATGAAAAAGGACCTTCAGTGTTGTTTAAAAATGAGATTTTATCCCGCCTGGTAGCCGGTGTCGGGTCAGACGAGGATAAACTATAAAGAAGTATTCAGAACAAACAGCATCCTCTCACAAGTCATTTGACTGAACTCTTAACTGGAGGAAACAAACAATTCAAATTTCTACAGCTGTAAGGAAGAGTTGGAAGCTTCATGCCAGGGTGTCTACAGGTTCTTAGAGTTATTAAATTGTCTTAAATTCAAATTTGCAAGGTCTGAACTGCATGCAGACATTTTTATTTTGATTTATTTAACCATCTTTTTAATTCTTTTTGTCAAATGAGTCAAGCTCTCTCTGCATGGAAGTCCACAATTCTGTTGTTACAAATCTTTAAACCCACCACAGAACCTAATACTGTCTTTTTACTTTATACTTGCACTTACCTGTTGACGCCATAGATATACAACGACCAGCCAAAACATTAAAACCACTAACAGTTGAAGTGAATACCATTGATTATTTGTTACAGTGCAATGTTCTTCTGATGCATTCATGCACCACCCACTCAAACACCATTATAGACCAAGTTCCCCATTGGCAGCGGCACTCCCTGATGGCAGTGCGCCCCCCCAGGCAGGACAATGCACCGTGCCAAACCACAAAAAGTGCTTAGGAATGGCTCGGCAGACGTGGCTAAGCTCAAGGCGTCAACCTGGCCTCCAAATTCCCCAGAAATCAATCCGATCAAACATCCATTGGGTATGCTTGTACCTTCCCTCGCAACCCACTGTACTCAAAGGATCCGTCAACAACGCCTTGGTGCCAGACAACACAGGACACCCCCAGAGGTCCTGTGTCCATTCTTCGACAGGTCAAGATCAGACTTGGCTCTGACCTGTCGAGGCATGGACACAGGACCTTTGGGGTACCAGTTTGTCCCACAGATGCTTGATCAGATTGGGATCTGGGGAATTTGAAAGCTAGGTCCATGCCTTGAGCTCTTTGTCACGTTCCTTGAGCCATTCCTGAGCAGTTTCTGCAGTGTGGCATGGTGCACTGCCTTGCTGGGGGGCTACTGCCGTCAGGGGTACTGCTGCAATGAGTAGGGGTACTTCGTCATTGATGATGTTTATGTGGGTGGAGTGCATAAAAGAGCATCCACGTGAATACGACTTTGTCTTGGTGTTTCTATGTGTTATGTGTTCTATGTGTTGGGGCGCGAGCTGCCGAATTGAATTGCCCTTCAAGGGATAAATAAAGTTGTCTTGAATCTTGAATCTTGAATGCCAGGACCAGAGGTGTCCCTGCAGAACATTGTATTGTAATGAAACCACCAATGTTACTCACTTCACCTGTCAGTGGTTTTAATGTTTTGACTGATCGGTGTAATATCTATCTTCAGACTTACTTGTTGTACTTGAATTAGAAAAAAGTTATTTGTCCAAAGAAAAGTCTTAAGTTTGGTTAAAAAAATATCCTGAAAAGGTCTTAAAAAGCATTAAATTTAAGTGGCTGGTACCTCTACACACTCTGATATTCATAACATTGGGCTCAAATTGCAAAACAGCATGCAAGTAATCTTTATTTCTAAAACAGACAAGACAACGACTTACCGATAAAAATATATATTACTCTGAGTTCAGTGTTATAGTGTACTGTTTATCTTGGTAGCACAAAACAGCAGAGCAGGGAGGTGCAAAATATGAGACAACTAAACATATGAGTTGGATGTAAAGATGGCTATCTCATGAAAATATTGTGGTGGGGAAATATCCGACAGCACAAACAGTTTGGTTAATGTCTGACAGTGCTGCCGACTTGTCCTAAAGCGCACTCTGACTCTTGCAGAGGTCTTATCTAAACAGCTGTTGAAAAGTTCCCTAAAGTACAATGTTTTTCAAAAAGAAGTTTCAAGCTGCCATTGTAGCACTTCATGCTCTGAGGGCTTAAAACATACCCCAGTGTCATTTGGGATGTGCAACAGTGCTGCTGGGTCCTTAACCTTAATGCTGCAGTGTAGCATGTGGCTCACACAGCTCTCTGTGTGCTGTGAGGGCTCTCAGGAGACCTTCCATACAAGGTTCAAGTATGTGTTTTCTGAAAATGGAGGCCTTCCCTGAACTGGACGGATGTATTAAAAGCTCCTGCTTTTGTTCATCTGCGTCTGACCTAATGTCAACATTAACATTGAAATTTTGCTCCACAATGGGACTGCTAATCTAGCATCCAAATTAAATGACACGTGTGATGGAGAGTGTGACCAAATTTAAGCTTAAGAGATCCTAGCATGTCTCTTTTTCCAAAGTGGATTTGTGCCATTTTGGAGCTTCAATATATGATTTAATTTGGGCAGTAAATGGAACCATAGCACGCTTTTTTTCCCCTTTCCCATGACTCAAAGAGTTTTGCTTCAATAACTTGAAAAATTGGGACTTCTATAGGTACAAGTTCTGAGCGAATGTAACCAGATGCCCTTGAAATCTTTGCATGCTCACTGCCACCTTGTTTTCCATTTCCAAGTTACCTTCTGTAAGGTGGCGTGTTGCAATTTCATCGCTTGGTCTCACAGTGTCACAGACTTTAAGATGCACTCCTGTTAAGTCCGCGAGAGCTTAGGCCTGTCTCGCTGCAAATTCAGCAAGTGCTTAAGGGCTCTGATGTGAACTTTAGGCGCCTTAGTGCGGATTGTTAGTGTCTGCAAACCAGCTACAGACTTTCTACAAGAAATTGAACATAAGTCATAGCTTTGGTTTTGTCAATAAATGATATTACCCATACAGGTATACATTTCAGATGAATGTGTTGAATTATAAATTGTCAGCACAGGCGTAGATTTCAGGGGGCTGAGGGGACACGCCCCCCACAATGTTTCCATGTAGAACATGTATGGAAACAAATTAGAGACAGAGGTATTGTAATTTTAACAACCACTGAATACTTAAACCAGATCACATGAATTAGGCATTCCAATGATATTTCCATGGCCAAAGGAGAGTTCAATTAAATTTTTTGAGTTACTCTTGAGCTACTCTCTCTTAAAGCCAGAAACCAGAGGGGTAGGCCTCAAATTTGTGATGTCATAGGGTATAAAGTCTGGAGTTGCTCCATAGACCATGTATAGGAGCCTAATTTTGTGGACCCACAGAGTGTTTGTCTTGTTTTTTACACCCAAATGAGCAGTATTCTGTTGTAGTGTTCTCAGTTCTGAAACAGAAAATGTGCCCATATACTCAGAACATTCTCCTGGGTGCTCAAAGTGTCATCTAGAACAGTGGTTCCCAACTAGTCCAGCCGCGGGGTCCGGATTTCTCCTAAGTCAACAGTTCAAGGTCCACACAATTGAATATATTCAGCATCACACTTGCATTTGGCCATGTCGTCGAGACAGTTTGCCATTTCTGTTAAGTGGCTTTCCATTCGTTACACACTCTAAAGCATTTCAAAGTAAAAACTCTGTGCCAGAAATTTACTGTACTTAAATTAAGGTGTGTTTTTTACAAACTTGACACTGTTTCAGGTCACTTGCGGTCCATTTAGAATGGACCCACGACACACTGTTGGGCCACGACCAACCAGTTGGGAACCACTGGCTTAGACCATAGAAATAACATGTAGGAATTTTGAAAATTAGCATAGTTCCCTTTTCATATAGAAATTTAAATACGGCTAATTCATAGCATTGAAATATTTTACTTTGAAAACCTTGTGTCTGAATTTATTTGTCCCGCATTTGCGTCTTCGAAATGAATATATGATTTTCTTTTTTTCTGATTTGCCATTTCAAAAGCAGAATTTATCAAAAAAAATTCAAGTTTCAGAATAAAAAAAAAACAAAAAACTTTTTTTTTGGTGAAATTTTTAGATCTGTATTTGAGTGACTTGAATTTGAAGTGGGATTTTTTTGTTTGTTCCTTTTGTTTTGCTTTTTTAGTTCTGAAACTTTGAATTTTTGGATCTAACTTTGTGACCATTGAAATAAATGTCACAAAGGGCATGAAAAAAAAGCCCCCTTTTTTCATGTGCTACCCTCGCCCTTGGTTTTCAGTGTTGTATTGTACTTGTTAGGATTGTTAGGAAGCTAAAAGAGACTCAGACAAGATGTATTTTCCCCCCATTTTTTTATATACATTAACTCGTACATCATCTTCCCTTTAAAGGTCAGCCGTAAACATATACTTTGAACTTTGAGTGCAGCAGCACGGCGGAAAGTTTGGAGTGCTGCACGGCTCCAAATGTAGCTCTCCCTGCGAGGCTTTGCTTTCTCCACGGAAAAATAATGGCTGAGAGAGAGCACAAAGTGATTTTGCCTTTCAGGCAGGCAGGCAGGTACCTTACTCATTCACTATTCATTGAAGCTGTTCTTGCAACTTGCAGTGAGCAACTTAATTCTGTTTGGTTTTTGCGCAATTTCCTCAAACAAAGATTACTCCATCTATAATTCATTAGGTGACCAACAGGCATTAGTTTCAGTAATAAACAACTAATCAGGGAGGCTCTAGACAAGATGACAGAGGCCATCTCAGCCTGTCAGTCATACACAGGTAATATTGTGTAAGGCTCAGGAGAATTAAAAGGAAATTTTGAACTGAACTGTGATGTTATTTCTCAAACATGGCAGCTTTAATTACCTCCTCTGCAAGTCCCTGTATGATCGACAATATACAAGTTATGTAATCACAAATTATCCAATTCTGCTTCCATTTTTAAGGACCTCAGGACTCCGGGGATTGTGAAACTTAAGCAGTGTTAAAGCGGCACAATCAGCTCGCCCTGAAACTGACGCTGCCCCCACATCCTCCACTGGGACGCTGGTGTTTACCGCCCGGAGTGGCTGAAAATTAATTGGCTCCTTGAGCTGCTGTACATTCCCCCTGTCAGTGCGATGGCTTCCCCTCATTGCCCTGTCACTTTAAGTCGAAGTGTATTAATGGACTGTGTGGGCCATTGATTCCTAATTCCTCTCGACGTTGACATCGGGGATAAATATTGCGTGGCGCGGTCGTCTTCGGGCTTATTGTAATCAGCATTGTTATTGATCGTCTGCCCCGAACCCCCCAGAAGTAATCTATTTTAAATACACTTTCAGTAAAGAGGACGTTGTTTGGGCCTGGTCCCAGCACAGGCATCATGTTGGTGAGGAAAGAGGCACAGGGGCTACTTTAGCAAAATGACACAGGATAAGGAAGTAGGAAGTGTCCTGGAGTGGTAGATACAAGAGAGTGAGAGACATGAAATTGGACTGACAGATAGAAATATTGCAAGAGTCACCGAGTATGCTCGGTGAAATATGTCTTGCTTTTGCGTATAGGTGGTCTCCGGGTGGTCTCTGTCAGCGCGTGTGTGTCTACGCGTCTGTCTCCGTGAGGCCGGCGGATGATGGATGAGGGCTCAGCGAGCGGCGAGCCAGACGTCGGCGCTATCGATTTATCCTCACATTTGTCTGGGAGGAGGCGGTGCGGGGCAGCTCGCCCTGCGCCGAGCATTTCAACACAATGTGCCTCGATGTGTGCCCACACGTACACATATATACAGTGTTCTCGCCATATTTAAAATGAACAATGATCCTCTCGCGCCAGCGGAGGCGTGGGCCTTGGTTGAAATTTTTCATTGTCTGCTGAGTACAATAGCTGCCTCCCTCCTCATCAAGGTGTTTTTATTGATCCACCTGCAAAGTGGCATCCACTTGTTTAACATCCAGTCTAATACACTTCAATTGGCCCAGCCTTGCCTGCCTGCCTGCTCGTCTGGCTGTTTTGTTCGGCTGAGCACAGGAGGAGTGTGTATGTGTGTCACTGGAGTGTGTTTGTGCCCACGAGGGCATGATGAAACCTGTGCGTTCATGAAGAAGAGGTGGCATGTGTGTCTTCGAATGAGGTAAATCTTGTGTGTGAGCGCGCTCGCACGGCTGCAAATAGGTTTTTGTGCGACTGTCAAGAGTCCTTGCTCCATCCAGCCCATTGAGCAACAAATTAAGGCTGCAAAGCAAAGTTGTCATTCTCTCCGCTCAAGGCTTTGTTGTTTTTCCCGTTACTTGCTTTGCTCATTGGGTGTTCATAATCAACGTTAACAAATTGGAAGGACATCCATTGTTCTCCCTGCCTAGCCGTCTCGAAAATGGCCCCAATTACCGAGGACACGGAGGCGACATGTCAGAGACACAATCTCAGTTATGACTGAACAAGATTACACTAGAGTTGGACACGTTACAAGAAGAAGATATTGATGTTACACACTTTAAGACACTGCCGTTTTGTCTTCTTGTTGTACCAGCTGCTTGATCCAGTAACAGAGGAGAGATATACACTCCTGCAAGATGTCCTTTCTCCTGCATGAATATTTAACATCTACTGATAGCAAACACTTCAAATATATGTTTCAGGAATCAAGGGACACCGAAAGGCCACGCTTTGCAAAAAAGTGAGGATATCTAATAAGGAATTGTCTGTTCACACTAGATTCTCTCAACGCTGACGTGATGTCAGATAACTGCAATGTTCAGCACTCAGAGTTGTGATTGGAGAGGCTGCTCTGCGGCATTTTTCACTTGTCAAAAGTTTGAATCTCTGACTTTCTGACATCTCGGGATTGCTATAAAAGCTGCCCAAGATTCTCTGTCTCCTAGAGTCGTATACATGAGGTATGATAACGATGAAAGATTGAATCTAAATGTCTGCGTGGGTGTGCGGTTAATGACGATGACAGTTATGACAATAATTTTATGTTAGGGCTGACATTTACCGCATCGACGATCTCAGACTGCTCCGATCATGGAATATAAAATGATAAACGGCTTCACAGTCGTCTCACTTCTTTCTCTCTCCTTCTCTCTCTCAGGGGATGATGTACCTGGAGGAGAGGAGGCTGGTCCACAGGGACCTGGCGGCCCGGAACGTGCTGGTGAAGTCGCCCAATCACATCAAGATCACCGACTTCGGCTTGGCACGGCTGCTGGACGCCGACGAAAAGGAGTACAACGCAGACGGGGGCAAGGTTGGTGTAAGTGGAGGATGTTTTCGTGTGCGTGCAGTACTTACCTGACAACGATTCAACACACAGGACAGGATACATAAAAACAGTTGACATGAGTTGTAAATACTGCAACCAGAAAGTAATAAAACAAAAGGTCAGTGCTGGTGCCCAGAGAAGGTTGTTACTGTAGGCTACAGGGCCAAGTGTATTTGTGTATTTGTGTGTCTCTATAAATGCGTGTGTGCATCTGAGAAGTGGGTGTATTGTTCAGTCTGAGGTCTCCAATAGTAAATAAGTAAATGATGATGACCTCTGTATATCCCTAGCCTTGTCCTGCATATTTGCATATATGTGTTCAAGCATGTATACAGAATTTTATGGCATAGTTTGCCCTACAGTTGTACGCATTTTACATTTTGACTCACTAAAAAAATTACACAGCCCACCTACACGCCTCTGCCAACATACATTTGCATGGTAATGCCTATCTGAATACTTCCGTGACATACATTTGGAATCTTTTATCTTATGTTTACTCTTTTTAAACGTTTGTTCTTCATTGCACACAGCCTCAAAAGGTTCTCTCTGCATTTCAGTGCACACGTTGAACAAGCATGTGACAAATAAACCCTTTGAATTCTGAAATCTTGAATTGAAAATTAAGTTATTTTTGACTTTTGGAATATGACCACACTAAGCCAGCTGAATTTGAGAGAGGGGTTTTTTTCAGTCAACTGAAAACATAGCAAACTCTGAAAATGGAGATTTTAAAGTGTAACTTTTTCAACCTGGAGCCTACACTCACAGGCCACTTTATTAGGTACACCTGTTCAACTGCTGATTAACGCAAGTAGTTAATCAGCCGATCACGTGGCAGCAATGCATTTAGGCATGTACACGTGGTCAAGACGACCTGGTGAAGTTCAAACCGAGCTTCAGAATGGAAAAGAGTATTTTCTGAGTATTTATCTACTGGGATTTTCTCACACAACCATCTCTAGGGTTTACAGAGGATGGTCCGAAAAAGAGAAAATATCCAGTGAGCCAAATTGTCTTGTTGATGCCAGAGGTCAGAGGAGAATGGCCAGACTGGTTCAAGATGATAGAAAGGCAACAGTAACACAGGTAACCAACCAAGGTCTGCAGAAGATCTCTGAAGCAACAACACGTCCAACCTTGAAGCAGATGGGCTACAGCAACACACCAGGTGCCACTCCTGTCAGCTAACAACAGGAAACTGAGGCTACAGTTCACACGGGCTCACCAAAACCGGACAATAGAAGATTGGAAAAACCTTGCCTGGTCTGATGAGTCTGGATTTCTGCTGCCACATTCAGATGGTAGGGTCAGAATTTGGTGTAAACAACATGAAAGCATGGATCCATCCTGCCTTGTATCAACAGTTTGGGGTGGTGAGTTCACTGTACTCCAGTGGCCCCCACAGTAGAGCACCTTTGGGATGTGGTGGAAAGGGAGATTCGCATCATGGATGTCTGGCAAATCTGCAGCACCTGCATAACGCTATCATGTCAACATGGACCAAAATCTCTGAGGAATGTTTCCAGCACCTTGTTGAATCTATGCCATCAGGAATTAAGGCAGTTCTGAAGGAGTCCAACCTGGTACTAGCAAGGTTTATTTGTTTATGTGTTTGTTTATTTAAAAGGATCCCCATTAGCTGACGCCAAGACGACAGCTAGTCTTCCTGGGTGTACCTAAAAAGTGGCCAGTGAGTGTATTTATTTTTGAAACTGGTCCAGAATTGCAGCAACAGCACTGCAGCTGGCAGCAGTGAAACTGGATGCAATGTAAACACTTGGGGCAATTATGCAACATGACTTTACCTCCACTAAAATTTCTTGTTTTTGCTACTGACAGGCTCAGGATAATCATTCTTAATGTCTGACAACATCATAGAAAGGATCCTATGGAGACAAATCTTTTGTTAAAGAGTAAGATCCTCTTTGGTTAATCAGAAACAACCCCAATAATGGTTTCCCCAAACTCACCAGACTACGTTTACATAATCAGTAATTTTATCATTGTAAAACACACTTCATTCATGATCAACAGAAACTAAAACTTACGAAAGCAGCCTTGGTTTATCTTTCCACTGTTTCAACTATCACCAGCTCTGGTTTGTTTGAAAAAAATCCTTAATTCACCCAGTCAGATGTAAAAATATGCTGGATCTATACAGGCTAAAATTACTGATTATTTAAATGGAGTTTGGTGTTAGCGATTTCAGGGCTGTTTCTGATTCTACAAAAAGGTCTATCTTAGAAGGGATCCTTTCCATAAGTCCTCAGACACTTAGAATAACAGTCTGAGCAAAAACAAGCACTTTTATTAAATGCAAATTGACGGTGCACAATTGCCCCCAGTGGTTACATTGCAGCCTGTTTGGCAGCTGCCGGCTACAGCCCTCTTATTTAATACCAGACCAATTTCAAAATCTGCTGTCTCCATCAGTCACTTAGACACAAAAACATGAGAAAATAGTCCAAGTTGAAAACTCCACAGTTACCCTTTAAGCCTGCTCAGAAACTGCCCCAGCCAACATTTGTATGTGGGGTCCATGTGGGTAGTAAATGAGCCGACAAATGGGCCCTATATGGGATTGTCATAAGGTTCCACACTGGCCCTATGTAAGTTGCTCACATGGGAGGTTTTACCCAAGTAGGCACAAGATAAGGTGCCCATTTTAGCCATAGCATAACCAGTGCAGGGCCTACTAGGGTAAACCCACATGTAGGCCTGGGGCCTTTGTGGAACTAATGGACAATCCCATATAGGGCCCATTTTTTAGCTCATTTGCTAATGATATGGGGCCCACATACAAATTCTGACTGGGTGTGTAGCAGTAGCAATATAGTCAAGACTGACAATCACTTCTTTGTTGTCAATACAGCCACAGGCATTAAGTTGAAAAGATATCTGTTTCCACTTCAAAGAAAAATAAAATGTATTTTATGTGTAATGCTTGTGTAAAGCTTTGAAACTCTTAAGGTCAGTCTTGTGAACTTAGTTTTGATAATATACAATTTAGAAACACTTCATCCAAACAAATAATGCAGCCACAGTTCCAATCAGTTTGTTTTGTTTGGGGACCCAGACTACATTAATCAGAGGCCTCTTCTCTTTTCCTCGCCTGAGACTTACTATGCAAATTGTCCTGATCAGCTCCCTTTATTAAATTGGCTTGTTCATCGCTGCATCTATTCAGCTGGAGGTCTGAAGGTAGCCACCTCATCTTAAGTTTGAGCTGTGGGCAAATAAAAAAAAAGTATTTTCATAAATCAGACCAGGTGAGTTTGATGCAACCATCTGAGTGATTGACTCCATGTGGGTATTCACTGAAGCCTCAATAAATGAGAGCCGTTGTCAGCAGATATACATGTGTGCCATAAAAATAGATGCGCCATGAGAGATAAATCAACAGAGATGAAAGTGGAGGCGGCGCACCGCATTTCCAACCTGAAGCGTTTCATTTCCCCCCTCTTCCTGTTCATTTCCCTGAAGAGCAAGTGTGTGTGTGTCAGGCAGGGGTTGTATTTCAAATGACCGGTGCTTGTACATGTGTGTGCATATGTGCGTTCACATGCAAAAGACCAGATAATTGCCTTGTTCAGTGGGCTCTACAGCTGAAAATTTCCCCCCCTACAGTCAATATGGAAATCATACTGCAGTTAGGATATGGCAATGTGTGCCATTGTCCTTGTCAGGAATGTCAGAGGGCCCCGTTTTTATTACTACTTCACGCTGTCAACCTACAGGCCACTGAGATAATGTGAGACAACTGGCCAATACAATCTCATTTAGTATCTTAAAAAGCACGCTCACTATTGATGATGCCTCAGTAGGACTGAAGCTAATCAATCACAGTACTTGAGTAATATTGAGCAAAGCAAAATATGGTTGAAAGCGCTGTCGATTTCCCGATATCTCACAAACGCTAGATTAAAAGATGGGGCAGCTGTTGAGCAAAATAGCAAAATGGAAAATTGTCTACAATTCAGGTGTAAATAGATATGATGGATGTGATGCTTGTAATTCATATTTTCTGTGTTTTGTTGCTTGTTTCGTCATAAAATCCTCGTCTTTATGTATCTCCTCAGATGCCCATTAAATGGATGGCTCTTGAATGCATCCACTACAGGAAGTTCACCCATCAGAGTGACGTATGGAGTTACGGTGGGTTTTAATTGCTCATCTGTATAGACGTAACTGTTTGTTGAGCTCATACCTGTGAGAGAAGGAGAAGTCGCTGACCTGAAATCCTGTTTCCTTTATTTGCATTTTCGCCCCCTTATCTGTCTGCTCATCTTGTTCTCTGTTGTTCTCCGGCTCTTTGTCTCACCGCCCCGTCTCTCTCCCTGTCTGTCTTGTTCACTCTTTTTCCTTTCATGCCCTGCTCTCCCTTTGCGCCTTGTTCTCCAGGAGTGACCATCTGGGAGCTGATGACATTCGGAGGCAAGCCGTACGACGGCATCCCCACGCGAGAAATCCCAGATATTCTGGAGAAAGGGGAGCGTCTGCCCCAGCCGCCCATTTGTACCATAGATGTCTACATGGTCATGGTGAAATGTGAGGAAACGCACACATACATTCACATGCACTCACAAACAAGACATGCATGCAAATTGAGATGGCAGACATGGGAGTGTTATCGATCTTTTCATCTGACTCTCAGCTTCAAAGCAATGTATTTCTCAAAATGCTGAACTACTCCTTTAACTGAGAAAGGACTTAAAGACAAACTCTGTGAATATTCAATTTCGGTTTATCCAGGTGAATGAAATACCTGGAAATTCGAAATATTTTTAATCACATAGATACAAAAATCCTCTTAATGTCCTCCTCATTGATTTAAATCAGGGGTATTCAATTAAAATTCTAAGTCCAGTTATTACATTTTCCTCCCAACATAGGTCCGAACCTCCTGATGTCTAAATTGCGTCCTATAGCCTACCCCTACGTCTATCAAATAAAATCTACAATGCACATTTCTATATCATTTTAACAATAGTTAGTAGCAATCTTGAACATAGGATATTTTGAAAACTGTCAGTCCCATCAATTTGTGCAATAAGAATGTTAGATTAGGCAGTCTTAGCCAGGTTCTACATTTGGTATCTTTGTGGCCTGAGGGTAGAAGCTCTTCCTGAGCCTCTCAGTCCTGGCCTGGTGTATCCAGGTTCCTTCTTTTTAACCTTAACAGGGAGAGAAGGTTGTGATCCAGGTGGTTGGAATCTTTCATGATTTTCCTGGCCTTATTCTTGCAGTGCTCGGTGTAAACATCCTTTAGGCAGAGTAAAGCATAGACTGTAAAATAATGGACGTAGCTCACCCAATGGTTGACTCCCGTTTTGAAGCTTCGAGTTTGGCAATACAGCCATCACCGTTTTGGTGTTTTAGAGCCAGAAGTGACTATATTTGGTTGAGAGGTTAGAGCTGTGGAGAAGTGAGGGGTGTAGCCAACTATCCAACTTAGAAGCCGAGGACACTGTTGGCAGAAGGCCTGTCATTTAAAGCAGCCTGCCCTTAATTACGCATAACTTTAAGCCTTAATAAAATATAAACAGGTGAGTTATATAAAAATTCAGCCCCGTACAGTTGTCATGAAGGAGGAAATTAGCTATAAAGACCAAACTGTTTTTTGTACCAGGCTGTAAACATGCTTATGTCTGCTTATAGTTGGCCATTTTTAATGTGGGAGTCTTTGGGGATTCACTGACCTCAAGTGGCCATTAGAGGAACTGCAGTTTTATGCACTTCGATGTTGGCTTCATATTTTAGTCCCGTAGGCTTCCGCTTGGCTTAGACCAACACCTTTAGTATGTTCAACCAAACCAGGGGAAGGCAACCCTCAGTTCAGGAGCCACATGCAGCTCTTTAGCCCTTCTCCAGTGGCTCCCTGTGGCTTTGACAAGAATTATATGGAAATGAATAACAGTTATTTTTTACCATTTCAATTTTCATTTCTATTTGTCATAGCACTAGAGTGATTCTTACATTTTCCAGTTGTATAAATTTGTAGCCTACACACTGGATAAACAAAATGTTTTAACATCTTGTCAGCTACGTGCCTCATGCGTCTACGACCTGGCGCCTTCTCCTGAACCGAATCTAGATAGCGATGGCTAAGCTCGAGTCTCCTTAGTGAGGCTATTGAGTCTAAATCCAAAAAAGAAAATGTCTCTGTTTATGTAACAATAATAAATAGCTCACTGCAGAGTAGCTACTTTGTTGGAAAACATATTAATGGATACTTATTTAGACCTGTTCGAAATGTTTATAGGCTAATGTAGATTAAATAGGCTGTGTTGGCATCATTATAAGGCGCAAATATGTACTAGACTAGACTAGACTAATATGTCAAGACAGATTTTTTTTTTAATTATTCAGGCAAAAATGGCTCTTTTATCAGAATCAGACATACTTCATTGATGCCAAAGGGGAAATTATGATTTGTTACAGTTGTTTCGATGTAAAGAATAGAGAATTAAAAGAAGTAAGAATAAGAGTATAAAATAAAAGTGTGAAAATAGAAAGCAATAAAACAAAATATAAATGAAAATGTGCATTAGAATAACAATAAAATGTGCATTATGCTGCTGTATATATCGCCACAGTGCTGAAAATGTAAGTGGAAAAATTTAAGTACAATATTCTCATTAGCAGAATAAAACACCAACAAAATTAGAGTAAATATAACAAATATACAGTTATGTGCTTTGTATGTCACATTAATATATACATTCAAGAGGTGAGAAATATTGCACTGTTGATAATTGCACGGAATATTGCAGCAGTTGAACTACTGCACCCAGTAGACAATTATGAATTATAAATGCAGGAGGTTAAAAAGTCAAAATGCCAGTCTATTGACTCAGAGCAGCCGACACTCTGACGGAGGAGTTGTACAGGTTTACAGGTGGGTTTCAGATGGGTTTAAACACCTGAACGGCACTCTGTCAGAAGACTCCACTCGCAAATATCCGCATGGGACTGAGCTCGAAATGCGACGATGCCGGTGTGTATTTCAAAAGTCAATCACAGAGTGGTTCAGCCTTTTAGACAATTCCTCCAATCATCATGCAGACACCGAGCGTCCTCTCCCGCCTACCACTCCATCAGGTCCCACGGAAGCTGAGCCTCCCTGGAAGTGACCATTTTGTCGCATTTATCCAATGACGGGAAAACAACCTGCTCAGTGCTGTCTCATAGGAATGCTTGGAGGCTCCGCGTCCACCATGCTGACACGAGAATGTACGACAGGGAGGTCGCGTTTGAAAACTGGTGCTAAACAGCTGATGTTTGAACATCATAGTCATGATGTTAAACACATCCTAGCGCACGTTTAATGCAATGTAAATTCTTATTTTAATGTAAATTCAATAGTGCATATTTGACCATTTCTTCTATGGAATTTTAGGGGAAGTTCAGCCTCCCTTGTTGTCTCAGAGCAATCGCCCCTGCTTCACGTGGACACTAAGGGACTTCAGGCTGTCCATCCACTTCACCAAGGATCTTTCCACTTGTACAAATAGCTGACTTAACCATGAATAAAATTAGTCCTGGCACAATGAGCTTCAAGTATGTGACAGAAACTTATGAATAAAGTAAATACAAAGTGCCTCTTTCAGAAGCCACTCTTTATCTATTTTATTTTATTACTCAGCTTCTTTTCCTAGATAGAGAAAAGGACCTGCTACTAGCTTGAATCTAGTGCCATTTTCATGAGTGTGTGTCGGTGCTCATTGGTGAGCCTGGATCAGTGCTTGGTTTTAATGATATTCATAGTGTAGAAAGCTGACTCACAGCTGTAATGCAATCCAAACATGGTTCAGGCCTCAGACTCAGTCCAAAGCCTGAAGGTAGCAGATCGGCTGCCTCATGCTCCGTGCTGTCATCTCTCACATTGTTGTGCTCTCTCACGATCTGTCAACAATTTACTTAATTGGCTCAATTGAGTGGCGCGATTGCCGTGTTAACTAGATTAGCTGTGCTTGCCGTCTATAGCTGCATCAGAATGCTTCATGATTATTATTTATTCTCATTAATTTCTCAGAAAGCGTTCACGGGTCCTGATGAAAACGTCACTTAGTGGTAGTAAAGCCTGACTTAAAGCATTGCTACAATAGCCTGATACCTCCAGAGATATTAAACGGAGATATTGCCTCACTACAAATAGAAAACACTTAAATCATTTCAGCATACTTATGGCCAAATTATACATCCATAGAATGCACCATCAAATGATTTGTACATAAAATTTAATCGTCAGTGAAATAGAAAAAGCTCGTCTCTTGCTACATATCACAGATTTGTAGACTTAATTGTCTCGGCTACAGGTGGCGGCATTAAAGACAATGTCACAGAGCAGCACTCCAACTCAGTGAGTGTCGTGGAGCACATAATCTTATTTTGTAATCATGTTTATACACCGCTCCAACTCAGCTTGAGGTGTCACAGATGAGTTGTAGTTTAATAAAAGGGTTCATACTTTTAATATTCATCTGGTAAGGTGTTATCTGAGCTCAGGGGCTTCGACTCAAGGCTGGCAGAGAAGTTGATATGTAAAGAGGAGAGATGAGAAAACAATCCAGAGGAAGAGATGTTGTCGGGAAACTGATGAGATGCTGCTTTATGGTCTGCAACATGCATCCTCACCGGGGACTCTGCCCACATCCTTGTTCGTGTCATCCTCCATCTGGACTACCACACCTCCCTCCCAGCCGACGGACGCCCAGCTCTCCCTCCAGCTCGCACAGCTCATCCAAAAACCCCGCCTTCCCTTCATCCTCCCCAAATTCGCCCATCTTGCGCTCGTTCCCATGGCTGGATTCAGAACGCTCGTTCTGGTGTACATGGCTGCAGAGGGATCCACCCTCCCATATTTCCAGGAAGCAGTCCAGACATACATGCCAATCCATGCTATGAGATCTGCCAGCTATCGACTGCTTGGCTTTACTTTTCCTCACACCAGTCTGGTCACCGCTCCACCCTGCCTCAACCAAACTATGGTGGAGTGACTTTCCTGTCACTGCCTGTCTTCTGGTAGGGGCTGAAAATCTCATAAAAATTACCTCACATCAACTTCTCCCCACTGACTTCCTGTCCCCTGTCATTGCAGCTCTTAGCTCATTTTTAATTATCTTTTTGTGGCACAAATATTATATCCACACTATGAATTTACTTCTTAATACTGGCTTCTTGTAGCTGTATGAATTTAAACTTACTCCACTGGTGTGCTTCTGATTCGCTCTGGACGAGGACAACAGCAGCAAGTGCTCAAAATGCCAAATGTGTTGAAAGAGAATGATGTGATCCAGCTTGGAGCTTGATATCAAAACATATTCCCCTGACAAAAAATGTTAATCTGACCGAAATGTCATAATATCTAATTGTTCTTTTTCCAAATGAAAAACTACTGCCAATGGCTTTTGACAGCACAGACGCAACCGTGAAAGCCCCGCAGCCATTTAGCCTAATAACAATGCCAGCTGATTTCTGTCTTTCCCCCCCGGAGGAGGAGAATGAATTTTATGTGCTGTGTAAAATGTCTGGACAATAATGTTCTAAATGCTGAGGTCAAAGGGAATCCCTTAACTTTACAAGCAGCAAAACTGCTCAGGGGCTCCCACATAGTCCTGATTCAGTCGTCATCTTGAGGGCAAATATGTTCCATATTACGATAGCTGTCACTCAGAGCAGCATATCCTCTCTACAGGTGTAAAATCTTTTTTAAAGAGACAGTTCACACCCTAATTAAGAATGCATATTTTTCCTCTTACCTGTAGTGCTGTTTCTCAATCGAGGTAGTTTTGGTGTAAGTTGCAGAGTGTTGGAGATATCAGCTGTAGAGACGTCTGTCTTCTCTCTTATATAATGGAACTAGATGGCACTCAGCTTGTGGTGCTTAAAGCGCTAAACTAATACATTTGAAAAACTCAACGTCAATGTCTCTTTCTAGAAATCACAAGTCGTGTACACAATATGCTTAGCATTCAAGTTGTGAGAAGACCACTGCAAGGCAACAGCAACACGGATGCTACTGTCTGCATCTAGAAGCCACCATGGCTTACAATATTAGCAAGCAACCATAGTGCAGGAAATGCAAAGGTATAATGACAGAGAAAAACGATGAGGCTAGGGATGCACTGATTTATTAGCCGTACATTGGTATTGGCCAGGATTTGCCTTACAGATTGCCATCGGCCTATCGGCAAGTAAGTAGCAGTCACTTGAGGCACTGGCTGAGCGCTTTGAGCACCACAAGCCGAGTGCCATCTAGTTCCATTATATTAGAGAGAAGGCAGACATCTCTATGGCCAATATCTCCAGCACTCAGCAACTGATACCAAAACAATATGGACTGATGGACAGCACTCCAGGTAAGAGGAAAAATATGTATTTTTGATTTGAGGGTGAACTTTTCCCTTTAATTTCTATTTTTTACTCACTACGTGATGTTATAGCAGCATAAAAAAAGGACCCACAAACACCACAAGCACACAGAAGTTGAATGACGTCAGGTGAGCATCGCAGCGGTGATCAGAAATAGCCAAACCAGGTCAAGCACTGAGTCAAACCAGCGGGAGGGTCACGCCGCCCCCATCAAGAGCCAGAAGGAAGCCCAGCAATTGGCCGCATTAATTCTAATTACATGTTGACTGAGAGCCGTTGTTTGTGATTTGGTGTGCTGTCACACTGCGTGCCCCGCCGCCTCAGCACCACCCCAATAAAGATGAAATAGTGTTTGATTGCTGGAGTAATTGCACCTCATTTAGGTAATGTGCCTGCGTGGGGCGCTAGAAGCGGAAATTAGATGAACTGAGCGAAGAGTGGCAGGCGAAATGACAACAGAGAAGGTCGAGGTTTATTTAAGGAGAGCTAGAGTCAGATCGTCCCGAGCTTCTATGGAGGGACAACATACATTATAGCACATATTCTAGTTTGGAAACAGCAGCATAAATGTAGTGAGGAGTATTTTTGTCACCTGGTAACCACTAAATTTGAACTAAAGTGAAATGAAGCAATTACATGCTGCTGCTGATCCGTGGAACCTCCCTCTAGGATTGCTAGAGGCGCCCAGACCCCACTTTAGCCATTGCTGTTGTAGAATATGTAATGCAGACACTGAAATCAGCAACTGTGTTTGCTTTACAGTCTAATCTGAGCTGAGACTCCACCTGGCCTTTCACTCCACCTGCAGGGGTTTGCTCTGTTTACTGCAGCCTCAGGGAGGGAGAAGTAGGCTGGAGAGCAAAATGAAAAACACTTTCCTCTGCCTTAATAACTACCTCTGATTTGCCCTTGAGCAAGGCACTTAGAGTTGAAAATGTGTGAAACTTTGTTAAAGTGAGCACTATGCTTGTTTATTCAGCGCTTTTTGTATTGTCTAGAGAACTTTTATAGGCATTTACCCTAATAAAAAAACATTCAATCTGCAGTACCTCTAGTTTAAACCTCAAGGATGTCCACTTTATTCTCTCTGACAGCATCTTTGGTGATAAACAATAATTGCAGGTATGTTTTTGGACCTCATTTCCCAGTAATCTAGACAGTGTCCCCTGTTTGACATCAGTCAGTTGGCTCCTGTTTTTGAAGTGTCATCCTCTATAATCTTTTCATTCGTTTCTGTGATTGTTCGGCCGTAGCATCTGTTTAGTAGCAACCCTCGCAGAGACCGAAAAATAAAAGGCACACCTGATTACACACGAGTGAGTTGAACAGCAGGTCTGTTGTGTTAGCTCCGCCCACCCCTTCAAGGGTTCTCATGGTAATGGAAATGGAAATTAAATAAATCTAATCTAAATCTTCCATGGATAGTCTGATGTAATTTAACACAACTGCCATTTTTTTTAACTGTTAATGTGACGTACCTTAGCTCCTACATGTGTTGATGTGTGACGTTTCCATTCCTATGCCCTGTCACAACTTTTAAATTGTAATGCATTTTTTAGGTGAAGCAATTGACATGGGCAGCCTCAGACATTCAGTTGTCACTCAAAGCACAATTGCACACTCTGGGTTCCTGTTAGCTGCTCTGAAAGAAGAGCATGGTAGTTTAAAAGTATGGAGGATTCTTTATTTTAAACAACAGACCTGTCGGTAAAAGTAAAGTGTACTGTTTAGGTCTGCTCATGTTTATAAGTTATGAATAGTCATGGAAATTGTATAATGGGTTCTTGAAAAGTCATGGAAAAGTTTTGAATTTTGTTCATGAATATGTGTGAGGAACCCCGCCTTTTTGGCGGAACAGCCATTGCTGGGGGATTGAAAGTGCATCACTAACTGCGTGCCACTTTTAGTTGTCCACTGAATTTCACCACAGATACCCAGTTCGTAATATTACAGTCATATTGCAATTATACAACTATTACCAACAAATATATATATATATATATATATATATATATAATCAAAATGTATTGATGTTGAGGGGTAATTAGCTCTCAATATAAAAAGTTTTTGCAACTGTTATCTGCGAATCCATGGGTCCTAGGGTGTGACTAATAACTGGAAAGGAATCAGTCACGTCAGTCGACTCCTATATGTAATGAAACCTAGTTTACTACTCCAGCAAGTAGGTCAAACCATAAATGGACCCATTTCCTAGTCCCTGTTGAGTCCACCAGCCAACATGAGCTTGATACTTTGCGGAGATCGTCGGGTTTCCCAAACTATATAAATACCCCACATATAAACACATAACTGCTTTGCAAGCTCAGTTTTGTTATGACTAAGATATCTGCCAAAAAAAAGCAAAGCAGTTTTTCCATGTTCAGATCTAGCTCCGAAATCCACAAACTTCACATGTATTTTTAATCTACGAGTGCTGTGTCACCGGCACAGCTGACGGAGGACGCCCAAGGACGCCAGACGTTTCCAATCACTCAAGAGCATTTTCAAGTCCAAAAGTCAAAATTAATAGATGTAAAAAAAAAAAAAAATAGATGTAATCATTTCCAAAATCCACAACATGTTTTCATCTAATGAAAATTTCTACTTCAATCCATATTTTATGGCATTCAGCCTCTCAAAAACAACTTTTTTACTGAGGTGACTTTTTGTTTATCAGCTTTATCAGCTTTACAGGTCATCTGGTTCAAATGTTAACTTCCAGTGTGTTTATATTTAGGCTGAAAATTAGGCTATATAATATTTTCAGGATTGTGAAGAGTTTTTCGACAGATTTTAGTCCATATACATGAACACATATAGAGCATGTGTGTGTCCAGTATGTACCAAAGCAACAGCAGCAGCAGCCTCATCTTCTTCCAACCATTCATCAAACTAAGTTTGCCGTATTGATCAAAATTAACAACAAAACGATCCATTTCATAGCAGTTTTGTAGCCTTTTGGTTTTGCTTGGTTTGCTTGGTTTTGAGCCAGGTGTGCTGTTATGCTGATTTGAGCACATCCTAAATGTCTTGTTGACCAATCAGATTGCTTGGTCGGAACTATTTACTCACTGGGTCATAAGCTCAGTCACCATTGTGTTACCTTATTTAGCAATAGATAGTAACTTAATAGAGATTTCAATCAGGAGACACTTGTTCTGAGAGAAAATAAGACCCCATTGTGATGTCATACATTCCAGGAGGGTGTTAAAGACGTAATAGATTAAGGAGCCCCACTATGGAGTCTAGATGCTGTTGGTGGTAGTGGTGGTGATGAGATGAAGAGGGAGCTGAGGGTCTGGATGAGAGGAGGAGTGGGCTTTTGATGAGCTTGTACTTGGCTCTGGATAAGGTGACTGGAGGTGAATGAGGTGGAGGAGGGTGAAGGAGATGGGGGCAAAGTTTGATTGGCTAACCAGAGAGGAAACGTCCATAACCAGCTGATTGGTGGATGCACAGGAAGTAGGCTAGAGATAGAACTGTGAATGGATATAGCATTAAGAAAGTCTTATGCTGAGCTTCATTTATTTAAATGAACATCTCGGATATTATTACTTTAATTATCCTGATTGTAAACTATACTTTATGAGTAATTTGTGTAATATTCATTTATTTTGTTTCCCTCTTCCTCAGGCTGGATGATTGACGCAGACAGCAGGCCGAAGTTCAAGGAGCTGGCTGCTGAGTTCTGCAGAATGGCCCGGGACCCCCAGCGATACCTGGTCATCCAGGTGTGTTTGCCTCAACAGGCTGTCTGTCAGAGCACTCGATAATGAGGCTTATAAATAAAACTTCTAGCAATAATTGCACCCATTACATGAAATTAATTCCATTTTCATGATGTCACCTGTTCAGGGAGACGACCGCATGAAGCTCCCCAGCCCCAATGACAGCAAGTTCTTCCAGAGCCTTCTGGACGAGGAGGATCTGGACGACTTGATGGATGCCGACGAGTATCTGGTGCCTCGAGGTTTCAACATGGCTCCTCCGTCATACACAACCAGGCCTCGTGTTGACTCCAACAGAGTAAGGACACAGCTTCAGCATGCAGAAAACTGCTCTATTTAAACATTTTTTAATCACTAATTCTGCTGCAGTCTTGATGTGGCTCATAAACTCGCTTTTAAAATGACATTTTAAGGTACTGAAGCATAAACCTTCAGCTATAATTAAATATTTTACATAATAACACATCATATCTCATTATAAAACCATTTCAAGTCTTCTGTTTAACCTCAAAAACGTAATATTTCTCTCTGGTCAAAAACTGCCCGGCTCACTGTCCTCCATAAGTGCTCAAGGTGGTTAAGAACTTCCAATACACTGATGATTTTCCTCTGCTAATGGCTCACCTCCATCATTTCCATCCCAGCGTGTGTGGCTTAAACCTGGGCTCTTTATGCGCCGGCTCCCCAGGCCCCAGGTTTCATTACTCAGAGCTCCATAAGCAAATAACAGACGCTCTCTTAAAATGCCGGAGCCGTTCACTAATAGACAATGAGCGGCTGTTTGCTCTGCAGCATGCACCACGTGCCTCTGGCCCACGGCTCTGCATTTTATGCACCTCTACCCCCGTGACCTACCCATTTTACAGCGGCTTTTTGCTCCCTTAACAATACACACGTACCTCAAAAAGAAAATACACACGCTAATCCGTCCAGGGTCCTGCGTGTTCAAGGTCAGCACCCCTATCATGACTTGAAACTCCTTTGATTATGCAGTCAAAAGCCCCAACATGCCCACACAGGGAAAGCAAGTCATTTTTAAAATCCATCAGCTGCCTGACTTTGCCACAGGAAGTTAGTTATTCAGGTTGCGCCGCCGCAGACGCAGACCGATACAGACAGTTATCTAATCTGGGCTGATTTGCTCTCACACTCACACTTGAAAAGAGGAGCGGATAATGACTGGCTTTGAAGAAGGGATGAACAGAGAAGTTTGGAGGAGGGGGATGTTGATTGCGATGGAGGGAAGACAGTGGGAGTAGGTGGACGGCTATAACCTCAGGACGTTTCTTTTTTTTTTTTTTATTTCTCTCTCTGTTGTGTTTTGTAGCTCTGCCTCCTGTAATTGCTGCTGTAGCGCTAGCAGTTGGCAAGAGTGCCGAGGAGGAGGCCTGGGTTAAATAGCCCACGGCAAGCCAACACAGCACCACGAGAAGCCCTTTGCTTCACATGTCATGTTTTGTTTTTTCTTGTGGGGTTTTTTGTTCTTTTTTTGAGGTTCAGGTGTTTGTATCGTAGCTCTGCCTGACTGCCCTGCACAGTCCCTTAAGGCTGATGACTACACCGTCAGAACTTTGTTGAAGAATTTTACCCTCAACAGGCAGCTGCACGGGTTAAAAGTCCCACTTCCTTTGCCGCAGGTGACATACAGCCGGCTTAAACTGACTCAAACTTCATGATTTTTGGCTTTTACGCCATTTGTTTGGAGTGGTACAATTGAACTGAAGACATCTTAAGTTGAGTTTGTTAAACAATGTTATTCCACCAAATAGCTGCACTGTGTCAAAAACCTGCAAAACAGAGTCAAACATACAAAGCATGCATCAAAGTTTCCCAGGGAAGAACAAAGAAAGTCAAACTACAGTGTGCTGAAATGGATGGATCAGAACAGCCCAGGTGCCCAAAGTGTCAGGGGGCCTCCCCTGACCTTCACTGGCAAAATGTCACTCAAGTTAACACTTAGCGACGAGGGAGAGACTCAAAATGACCACAAAGAGACACAAAAGGACTGAAAATAAGCCCCATTTCCACCAAACACTTTTGGTATGGTACCTTTGGAACCAAAAGTAACCCTTCAGACATGGTACCTAGACCCTAACATTTCCTATGCAACCAGTACTCTTTCATGAAGGAGGGGTTGTTTTCACTCACTGCTCCCTCCAGCACTCCTTTATAACATTTTCAGTACAAAATAGAACAGACTGCAGTGAGAGTCTCTCTCCATGGGATATTTAAAAACAGAGTGTGCATTTAGTCCTTCTCAGGCAAGCTCAGGGGTTTAGAGTTAGCGGAGCCCACAGGAACAACACTCCACTACGGTTTTTTTTCCTCCAAGTGAGGATTGGGTTGTATGGCGTTTACATAATCCTGTTGAAAATAATATACTGAAAACAATTTGCATTGGCTGGGTAACTTAAATCCCACTCACTGGCTTCACTTACACACAAACACAGGCAGAGTCAGTGGCGTAGCATAGTTGCACTGGGCCCTAGTGCAAGTATTTTCCTTGCCCCGGTGCCCTGCACTGGAAGCACCGCTGATAGCTCCGCCCATGGGCAGAGTCCTTATTTGCAGTTCAGAATTGTACTGAAAAGAGGCAAAACCACCACAAAGTTTGTGTGTCCTGCTCTTATGTAGGAGAGGTGGTGGGGCCTTTTTCATATCTGCACCCAGGGCCCCCACTTCCTGTTTGCTCAGTAACATTAAAAGCATTGTTCTTGTCTCTTTGCCTTAGAACCAGTTTGGCTATCGAGATGGTGGTCCAAACCCTGCAGAGGCCTCTGCGGCAAGTGCCCAGGCCAGTGTGAATCCGGAAGCCACAGGTGGACCAGTTCCAGCCCTGGAGGACCAGCGCTGTAACGGCAGCCTGCATAAGAAGAGCCTGAGCCAGGCTGGAGTAGAGGACAGCGGGGGCCAGAGGTACAGCGCTGACCCCACCATCTTCCTCGGGGAGAGGGCGCCCAGAGGGGACACTGATGAGGACGGATACATGACACCCATGAAGGACAAGAGCTCCTCAGGTACTCTCATGCATACCATACACTAGAAGACTTTGAAATACTTTTAACCCTCAGGTGGTATTGGGGTCACCCGTGACCCCAAAGCACTTTCGCTTAGATAAAAAATCTGGTTGTCTTTTAAATAATTGCATGAAAATTGGCATGGCAGTTCCTGGCCACACTCTTTACAAAGACAAGTTCTGATCACTTACTTGCATTGCATTATGGGTACAACTACAAGTCTGTGAACTAAATTTCAAAACAAGTTTTGTCTCCATGATAAACAAACCTTCCTTACAACACACACACACACACACACTCAAACTTTGACATATTCCAGCCTGTAATAATTATAATTCATCAACTTATTTGCCTCTGATCTTTACTATATTTGAAATTATTCTGAATTTCTGGGTTTTTTCTACTCAAAAATGAGGTATAATTTCATATAAATGAGATAAATGTGACCAGTGACACAGTGAGTGTTATAATTTGCTGCTATTTTTTAAAAATGAAAGGGTTAAAAACTATTTCTTGATGAAAGTTTTACAAACAACTTATTTGCCTTTGATTTTTATTGTAGTTGAAATAATTCAGAATTTCTGTTTTTTTTTTATTCAAAAAATAGGTAGAATTTCATATAAATGAGAAGAATGTGACAATAAAATTACAAAAAAAAAGTTAAACTGGTATTAATGAGTTGATCTAAAGCTGAACTAAACACCAACTCTTGTTCACTCCACAATACAACTTCTCACTCTAACCTTGTCACATATTGATGTTTGGTCATGGACTTTCCACATCCAGATACGCACATCCGTGGAGTCCCCTCCATGTTTACTGTCTACCCAGCTACTTCCTGTTTGGTGCTGAAGAGAGAGCTGCTATTAGTTGCTGACAATGAAGTCACTGAACTTTAGTATGAGTCAAAACTAAGAACTTACTAAAAGAGTTGAGTTTTACGACCACCTTACACCAAATAATCGAGGTCACCAACTAAGGTAAAACTCTCATGATTTTATTCCGACACTGGAAATATGTCTGCAACAGTGAAGTTGCTTGAAAAACTGTTTGGTGTAAGACTGGCATGAACAAAATACAAAACAAAGTGAAGTCAGGTTCACTTCCCAGAGCACTTGTTGTGTTTCGAAGACGCTAAAAATAAATCCAGGTTGAGATTCTGCACTCCTGCAGGGCAATTTGTTGTCATGATGCATACCTGCACTTTAGGAGCTGTATTTAGTCCACAGCATGGTGGAGATAATACAAATAAATATAATACACATACCTCATTATATTAATTTCAAAGAACACAATTCCATTGAAATCAAAGTCTGCCACAGTCTTCTGTGCTGCTCCACAAAGACAGAAACACAATTTAAATGTAAAACAAGTGCATTCTGTATGTACTACAAATTCCAGCCTAGTGCACCTTCTCCCCGCTCTGTCATCTCGCTGCTCATTCACAGAATAAATACGATCTTTTGTAGTATATTCTGCCTGTCATTTTGCCTGTTCATTTCATTTCACTCCATTGATTAAAATTCCTAGCCATTTTCCGTCAACGGTGTATGTCAGCTACTACAGAGTCATGTTATGCCTTTGATCATAATTCAGTCCATCAGCCCTGCTCTCGCACTGCCGTCTTTGATTTCTGAGCAGCTCAAAATATAACAAAGCCTGCAGCAAAATGCATCTGATGCAATGTCAAGGAGCGGAAGAGTGGGCAAAATCAATAGGTTTCGCACCCCACTATTATAGCGTTTGGAAGCAGTGAAGAGGGGTCATTTGCTGGCATTTTCACCCCCGGCAGATGGAGTTTCCAGTGCCAAAGAACTGCTGGCATGTTGCCCGTCTGGTCCTGAGTGGCTGCCATTATCGCCATTATCATCACCATCTTCTCCCCTCATTAGCGAGTGATCTCTTTCTCTTACTCTTTCAATTTTCATTTCTTTTGTTTTCCATTCTCTTGATTTGATTTCTGTGGATCTTTTGTCTTATTCTCTCCTAAACCTCTTTTCTCTTGTTCTCCTCCTTCCTACCCTCCCTCTCTTTTCTGATCTTTGCTACAGAATATCTGAACCCCATTGAGGAAAACCCGTTTGTCTCTCGACGTAAGAACGGTGAGATCCACGCCTTGGATAACCCTGGCTACCACAGCACACCCAACAGCCAGCCCAAAGGAGAGGACGAGTACATCAACGAGCCCCTATACCTCAACACCTTCCACAGCCCCGCTGAGCTGGGCCTGGAGGCGCTGAGGAGAAACGGTCTTCCCCTCCCTACCCAGCCTCCGTCTTCTATCGCTTCTTCAGGCTCCCACCTCCCACTTACCATCCAGACCAGCCTGCCCCATTACCCCCTCCCCACGGCCCAGCCCTCTCCATCTGGCATGCCTTGCCACCACGGCCCACCGACCCACATCCTCCACGCCCATCACACCATCAAACCCACAGGACAGCCTGGCAATCCAGGTGGCATCTCCGCCAGCCAGAGCCAAACAGGAACTACTGCCCAAGCCCAGGTGTGCCAATCAGGTGCCCTATCCACTTCGGCCACCATTGGGCACGGCAGCCTGCCAGCCTACCAGATCCATGCTACCACGCACCCCGCCAGCATGCTGAAGCACGGACAGACGTCAGGTAAAGTCAGCGGGAAAAAGCTGAAGGTGACCTTTGACAATCCAGAGTACTGGCAACACAGCTTGCCCCCCAAATCATCTAACCAGGCGGTCCCTGATGGCGCCCAGGGCGGTTCCACCAATGCCAAGCTCTTCTATAAGCAGAACGGACACATACGGCCGGTGGTAGCTGAAAACCCCGAATACATGTCTGAGTTTTCCCTGAAATCTGGCACCGTCTTGCCCCCTCCACCCTACCGGCAGCGGAACACTGTGGTCTAAACCGTTCCAAACCTTCCTCAATCTGACTCTAGCCTCCAGCAACCCTGACATCCTCTCCGGTTCCACTGTTCCACGCAGAGGGGAGCGGCCTCAACCAGAGCCCCCCGATTCTTTCCAAATACCGTGCCATCTGCTGTAGACCGTAGCGACATCAGAAGGAGGTGGACCGAACCGAGTCAAGCAGACCCAACTCACCTTCATCCAATCCAGTCCATTTCTGTCCTGTAGATAGAGAATGCGCTCCACGTCGCTGAGAACGTGAAGGTTACGGTAATAATTAAGGGACACATGACTGTCACACAGCAGCGGACAAACAGCACCGTGTTGTCCCAGCGAGGCAGACCACAACTAGATGGATTTGGCATAGGGGACCTGAACTCACTGCCAGCCATTGCGGTGTCAGATTCATGAGAGGAACAAGACGTTTTCTTATTTTTCCAGTATAAAGGTCTGAGGATGAACTTCTAAGGGTTTCTGAAATAAGCAAACAGACGGAACAAATAGAGTCTGTAAGATGTCAAGATGTCTTGTTTTGTGAATGACCTTGTAGAGTGAGGCGAAACAGCAAAATATGGAGGAATAAAAGGCTGAAAAGGGGTATAGTCAGGACATCCAGTAACATGAGGACGGAGCACTGAAAGCAGATCAATCATAATCACTCTTTTTGCCTATAGGATTATACCGTACATTCTCCAATTTTCCGTCAAACATGTGAAACTCATCTCATCTTTCTTACTGTAACTGTGATACTGTGATGGCCAAAACTACAGTGATCCCTCCACACATTTGTAGTTCGACCATTGACTTTTTAACCTGCCTGAAAAACACACAGGGCACCTGCTGTTTTTGTTGTTTTTGGTTGACTGCTGTCTGCTTGGAAAGGCTGATCAGAAACAGCCTCTTCCAAGCCAAAGGGAATAAGGGAAAAAATACACTGTAAACATTTTTATAAACACTGGTTGCAGTGTTGAGAAGATTGATTTTTATACACTGGTTTTCCCATTTAGAACAGGAGGCTAACTTGATGAGTGTCTTGCCATAAGCGTGGGAGGATAGTTAGGGAAATTCCTGTTTCTGCTGAATAGTGTGATATCTGTAAAGCAGCTGAACTCAAAATGGTGATTATAGAGACAGAGAGAGTGAGAGAAAAAAGAGAAAACATCTACAGAGAGGGGAGAAAAAGTTCATACAAGCCGCCTAATGAAGACCTCAAGGAATGAACAAGACAGCACCAGCAGAGCACAGTAAAACTACTTTTTGTGTGTGTGTGTTTATGTCAGTGTGAATGGAACAAGTGTGTGTGCGTGTGTGTGTGTGTGTGTATGTTCACATATTAGCGAGCCAGTTTGGCCCCGCGGGGATATCTGCGGGGAAAGAGATGCGGTCGAAGTCGGTGATGATATGGTCGACAGCCTCAGAACCGCTGTTAACCAACAGTAAGCTCAACACTGGTCCGACCTCAAAGGCTTCCACTATACGACTGCTGTCAATTGAAAACATTTCTGCTGTCTCATTGAGTGGCATTAAATGGCACCAAATCTCTGGGAGGTTTTCATCATTTTAGGTGTTGGATGATTAAAGTCAGGAATCCGAGGCTTTGTGAAGGAGCCATTGATACACACAGTGATGGTTTTGTGCCAAAATTAACAAGTGTCTCTATCACAGTGTTCATTTATAAGGAACATGACTGTAGCTTGGACCTAGTTCTTATAAAATTATAAATACTAACCACTTTTTCTCTGGACCCACTTGTCTCTATGGCAGCAGATTTCAACTTGATACCAGTGAAGATGGAAAATGGAGGCAGTCTGTCGTCTCTGCCATAGTTTGTCCTTAATCCATCAGTGGCACCTTGTAAATCTAGAGTCTGGTTTGGTCTACCGTGGCGAAGCGACCTGCACAACTTTTTAAACCATTGTGCTTTTTAATTTAGTCAGATAATCAACAACAAAGATCAGGACTGCATCCATGTTCTCATTAGGCTGACTTTTAACCTAAAGTTTGTATTAAAAATGCTGTCAGTTGCACTTTGGCTGCTCCAGTTGGCAGTGTTGACAACCAAATTGTTTGGTATTTTTGAAGGACCTTATCGCCCAGAAGTCAGAGCTCGATATGCTTCTAGCCTTGTCCCCTAGAAATGATGTTTATACAGTAATCCATATAGCAATCCAGCTATCACGTACCTGGGAAATCAAATAAAGCGCTGTGTAAACCCAATCTCTAGGAGACAAGGGTTGAACCTACTTCTAAATGTCAACTTCTTGGTTGCTTTTCAAGGTTGCTAGAATTTTCTTTCAGCTAATTACTGTACTAATATTGGTAAATATGCCAAAAGTACGACTTATAGGAGACTGTAATGTCTTTATAGTTGTTATTTTTTGTCCAAGTGCAGCTGTATATTGTTACTTTGTACTTTTCCCAACACTGAATTCGTAGTCTGGCCACTGTTTGACAATGCCTTTGATTCGTTAACGCTAAAGGCCTTTGCACACCAAGTCCAGATTCAAGTCCAATTTCTTTTTCTAGTCATTGCAAACATTTGCAAAACAAAACAAAATGTAGTTGTCAAGCATTATGGATGATTTTGTCATAGATAGGAGACAGATATTGGGTCCATCCAATGCTAAGAAGGCCTCGAGAGCAAGGAGAATTTTACCTGGAGATAAAGCCTGAAGTATCCCAGTGGTTTCAAAGTTTGTTCCAAGTAGTGCTAACAATACTAGAATCACGCACTAGGCACACCAACCCACATGCCAGAATAAATGTTGGCCATTTTACGTTTCTGCAAACCATGGATACATTTCATTTACATATTATGTAGCCGCTAGGTTGAAACTTTATATTTCAATATCGCTGTGATCAGCATGTGGTTAGATTTAGGCACAAAAAACACTTGATTATGTTTAGGAAAAGGTGATGTTTTGGCTTAAAATACCTGGTTTTGGTGGCACAATCCGGGCTAGAAACGCAGCAATGTCTTGGCTTTTCATGCCACCATCCTCGCTAAAAAGAAAAAAAGCTTATGGTCATGACATGGCTAAAAACCCACTGGAAACACAGCAATGACTCGCTAAAACACAAGCAGTTTTGTTGTTTGTTAATCTCGGACAGTGGTCCGACAGGAATCATGCTGTCCACCAACCTCTTTGATGAAACTTTGATGACGGTGTTGGTGTGTAAAAGGTGATTTGATTGAATTCAAGTACATTTATATAGGCCAATTTCGCAAATCACAAGTAGCTTCAGAGGGCTTTACAACATACAACACCCTCTGTCCTTGGACCCTCATAGCAGATAGGGAAAAGCTCCCACAAAAAAAACACCTTTAACCGGGAATAAAATGAAAGAAACCTGTGATTGACACAATGTGAGGTGGCATTTATTTTAAATGTGTGACAGTTTTATGGGGAGGAATATGGACTTGTTGTGCAAAAGCCCAGAGTGACATTATCAAAAGCATCCCAACTGAGTTTTACTCTTGAGATCCCCACCACTCTCAAGAGAATTGTTGTAACCCTCACTACTGACGCCTCTGCAGGCAAACTGCCAGTCAATGCTGCTAAAAGCGCTGGTGTTACAGCCATTATCTCTTCCACCAAGCCATACAGGAGACCTGTGGGTGGGCAAACACCACAAAGCTTGCCAACCTTCAAAGAGCAAGAGGAAAATTTTGTAATGATGGTTTGCCTCTTGCGAGAATCACATCTTAGTTCAATCAGTATGAACAAAATCGTGTCGTTCCTGAACCTTTACTAAGTTTTTCCAGCCATTATCCATGGAATACTAACATTGATGTAATTGTTATTTGTCATTCTGCCGTGGCAGATCCCTGCCTATGCTGTTTTCTTGTGTAGGATATTTATTTAGCGCAATTTAATGCCTCTGTATGTGAACGTGTTCGTCTGAGTAAGCTGTATATGTTTGTCCTCCCCTCGGAGCACTTTGATCAAACTCGCGGGTAGAAAGAAAAGATTTCCACCCTTCGTTACTGAAATATTCAACTTGTTTATCCGGCCGTTTACCACTTCAGAAAGCAAAAAGCTTCAGCAAAAGTCAGAGGAAGGTGCTGCGGCCGGGAGTTCACTAAGAAAACACATTTGAGGTGGTACTGACCAGCCTCAATAATGTCCTTGTTTCCAAGTTGTTGTTTTTTTGTTTGCTTCAAACAGTATTTATAACGCTGCTTTGATGATATCATGATTATTTGATGAAGGAGTATTTTGTAGTCCCTTTTGGAGCTCTAATTCAATGAAATAGAGACAGCATTTAATATCAATGTGAAATATTTATAGCGAGTTTCAGCTTGTTTATACTGAGCGATGGAAGCGTCTGCCAAATCTGGGTTTCAAGAAGGAGAAAAAAAAAAAGAAAAGCACGATGGTGGTATGAAGAAAAACACACGCCTTGGTCTCTCTCTTGTTTGGCCTAAATTATACTGCAGACCAAGGCAAAACGCGTGTTTGAATCAAGATTAGATTAAAACACTGATGAGACGACTGAGCCTCACATGTTCTCGAGAGCACTTAAGAGTAACCAAGACACTTTGCAACCCTCTGCTTCTAATTGGATCTACTCAAAAGTTCATTGCCAGAAAAGAAAGAAAAACACACCTGAAGTTGTCAAGTCTTGTTTTTGTCATCGAAAAGCCTTGGTTTTTATTTCAAGTACCGCAAATACTTTTCCCTCTCTGTCGACTAATATCTCATTTCTTGTTTCAAACATGTTTCGCCTTGGCGTCGGACTGTGTTACCTGCTGCTATTTGTCTCAGCCCTAAACACTCTTGTGGCTCATGGCAGTTCAAGAACACACCATGGCAACTGGTGTTTAAGACTGATCACTTTTTTTATTTCCACTTTTTACCGTTTCCTCTGAGCCAAGGTGCAGAGGCATGTAGCCAGAAGTGAATCCTTCGATATTTCATCCTGAGCAGTTACCTACCATATAGGCTGCGTTAGAGTCTAATGTATAGTACAATATCACCTTGCATGGTACCCAAAGTGAGTGTTTTACTGCCCTCCACCTTTGTATCTCTTCACTGATGACAGTATTATATTCGAATTTCAGAGTGGGAGAAAATAACCTGATTTTTTACTGAATTCAGTAGCACAAACTGGGAATTTTGTTTTGTGTATAGTACCCTTTTAATGTTGAGTTGTTTTCCATATTATCAAGTTTTTCTTCGAGAAAAAAAGACTTGAATTGTTGTTGTTTTTTCACTGTTGTGTTGTTTACCACACATTATTTAACACGTTTGTCATCCTCGCTGCCGTTTTTAGTTGTCCACATCTTAATTGCACAAATCATCGCTTTCATTTCCTGTGTTTAAATTATCAGATAAAATGTACAGAATCTTTGGGGTTTCCTCCAAAACTTATCTAACACACTTCAGCAACAAATGTGAATAGTATTTTTATAAAGCACTGAAATGGCCGACGTGGTGAATTTGTAAATAAGGAGGCGATGCTTTGAATTTATATGGTCTTCTCTCCTACTGCTGTTTTCTCCTGCTTATAACAACTTGTACAAAAAGAGCCGTACATATTTGCTTTATGTAAGTGTACCTTTTGGACTAATGGGGATTTGATTTTAAAAAGTGCTTGTTGACCCTTTTCTCATGTGGAACTCTTGTGAAGCCCTTTTTCTCCAGAGCTCTGTGGCTGTCCTCATGTAATGTTTCAGTTTAGGTGAACACTGTAAAAGTGGTGGTGGTGGTGGTGGTGGTGGGCGGAGGGGGGTGTTGAATCCACCTGGTATCTCTGTTCCGCTTCCCCTATGCCTGCCACATTTCATTTGTCCCTCAGTAATGAGAACACCCCAGAACAAGCGAACTTCTCCTCTTTATCTTTCTAATACTCATAAAACTGAAACCAGTGCTGCCAACCAACCCAGATAAACTGTGTTACCTTCTCTGCTTACTTTCTACTGGAAATATTACTGAGCCAAGTCTGACCTCCTCCTCCTCCTCTTCCCCGAAAGGCAGAGCACAGCCTTCACAGTACATCTTGTTTTCAGTTCATTTTCTGATTTGTTTTTGCATGCTTTTAGAGGAGACATAGTAGAGAGAAGGCATTCTTTCCATACTTCCCCATGTCCCTTTATCCAAGACGGTCACTGCTGACCGTCTCTCCGAGTTATTTGAAACCATACCCAAAGCTTTATATCATAGAAATACCGTTCCTCATGTTTGTTACATGAATCTGTCAAAAGTATATTTTTAATTTAATATAAATAAAGATTGATTCAGTATATGTTGTTGTGGTTTGGTCGTGATTTTGTTGTTCACTTTGCACAGTTACTGACTAGGTGGAGCCACCTGAAAATCTTGGGTTGGCACGCAAAAACCAAAAGCCATAACTGATTTTCAGCAATTTGGTTATGCAGCTGAAGTATATATGTTAGTTGAAAACTATGCCAATGCCCTCCGGAGACCCAGCGTCCTCATATGAGGACGTCATATTTTGGGTTTACTTGACCTTATACTTCATTCTGTTTAACTTAGACCTGTTGTCCTCGTTCGTGGACACTGGTTTGTCCCATCTAGATGATAAAACTTGACTATCTAGAGGAAGTAAAAGTCGTCACAAGGTTTCCATCCGTGAACATGTAGAAGAACAAGATGGCGGCCATCTCTGCCAAGTCAGTCTGCAGCCGATCCTGACACAAAAGTGGACAAGGTCCAAATCCTGATCACATTTTATGGTTAAGACTTGTTTATTTGGGGTTAATAATGTTTGTTGTTTGATATGGGAGGATTGAAGACTCGTTTGAGGACATTGGGACTTATTGTCGTCTCATTTGAGGATATTGGGACTTAATTATTGTTGACGATGTTTAGTTTTTCATACTAATCAGGTCCTACTGATCCCCAATAACTGGGAGAAATAATAAATGCATAGATTACAAAAATTTGGCTCTCAGGGTGATATAGAGAGTCAAGGAATTGCACACTGATATACTTTGGTTTCATATTTTCAGGCTGTTCTCATGCACTCCTTGTACGTTTTCCTACAAAAAGTAATGCACCGAAATTCATAAATATCCTGCTTAATCATGAGCCAGTAATTCATGTATATACCAAGCATTTGGGAAAGCTGCAATCACGTGACCAGTGGACTGACGGGAGGAAAGAGGAAAGTGGTCCTGTAAGGAGGCAGGTTGGGGTGATGGAAGGGTCACAAAACATAGGACTTTCCCCAAGGAGACGGTGCGAACCTCAAGTGAACTTTGAGTCACTTTTAGGGTACATCTTCACCATGTTTCTTTTCCTTACACCTAACCTGCCTTACTTTACATTAAAGGACGAGTGCGGTTATTTTTTAACCATAGCCGTGTTGTTCAAGGTCACTGCATGCTGTCTGTAGGAAAAAGAATGATAATGATGATCTATGCCCCATTTGGTTGGCTTCAGTTGCCAGTCCATAAAATTTTATCATTCTTTTTCCTATGTACAGTCCACAGAGCCCTCGTACAATAGGGCTATGGGTCAAATAACACCGAAATCATCCTTTAAGTGTGTAACTTTTCATTAACCTCCTGAGACCCAAACTTTTCTGTTGCTATTCGTCCAGTAGGACCCCAAATATAAAAAGACAGACATTTTCAATGACAACAAAGTCCCAATGTCTTCAAATGAGTACTTGCTAATTGACCATGTCTCAGCTTGTTACTGTTGCTAAAATTGGTCAAATTTGTTGCCATATCAAACTATAAACACTATTACTCAGAAATAAACAAGTTTTAATCATTAAATGTGATCAGGTATTGGACGATGTCCACTTTTGTGTCAGTATTGACTGCAGACTGACTTGGCAGAGATGGCTGCCATCTTGTTTTTACATAAATTAGTGCACTGTTCAAATTATCCTTCCGCATGTTCACAGACGGAAACTATGCTACTACTTTTACTTCCTCTACATAGTCAAGTTTGATCATCTTCTTGGCGCTCTTCCAGGGCCACTACATGGGACAACAAGTGTCCACAAATGGGGACAACAGGCCTAAGTTCAGTAGAATGAAGTATAAAGTCAAGTAAACCCAAAATGTGATGCCCTCGTATGAGGACACAGGGTCTCAGGGGGTTAAGTTAGGGCTGCAGGAAAATGATCAAAATCACTATTATATTGATCAGCAATGAGAGCACCATTATTTTTCACGATTATTGATTGGCTTTAGGGACAAAATATTTTTATTGCACTTTCCCATTTCATTAACAAAACATTGCTTTCACTGCCATAGTGTGCTACATTCCTGTGAATGTACCAATCAAAATAAAACTGGTCCTTATTCACAGTGCATCTCCAGATGCACTGCATAATATGAATAAAATTGCACCAAAAATTTGTATCCAAAATTATTATTATTCTCCTGAATTCAGTAGGTCTCCCAGAATCAAAATATAAATAAACTAGTACCAAAATATAGCCTTACAAAAAAGAAATATGCCATTACAGAATGCAACCAACATTGTTGTTTGGAAAAATGACAGTAATTATTTGACATATATCTTTAGCCAGTTGGAACACGTTGCATTCATTATTTCAGTCTGAGTTGGATGAATACCTTTCCACAGCTTTTTTTAAAATTTATTTATTTTAAAGCAGTCATGGTGAAGTGATGCACCGCACAGCGATGCTCCTATGGATGTCTGAGTTGATGCTGGACAAGGACGTGGTGACATTAGCAACACTATTCTTCCTGGCATTCATACATTCATTGTTCTGCAGATTGTGATGTCCTGTTCAGGTAGTTTAACAAGTTAGTTGTATTTCTTGAAGCACAGACTTGACTTGTTCTCTCCTGAACCTGAAATACTTCCAAATAACTAATGATGACAATTTATGAACAGATGATTTTTATTTTGCCTGTCGGCGGTCGCAACATTCAGGAACATTCTTTAGTAGGCTGCCACTGTAGAGTGTGCGTACAGTAGCGTGATATCTCTTCAAAAGTGGAGGTTGACTCTTAGTTTAGGGAGCACTTAATTTGATATGCAGCAAAGTTTTCTGTGAGCGGAGCATGCATTTGAAGCATCAATATCACAGTCAATCATGTAATTGCGGGAAGCCAAAATCATGATCATGATGAATATTTGATCAATTGTGCAGCCTTATATTAAGTTTTCTTGAATCTGAGGGATGCATATACACTGTTGTTTGAGGATATTTTACAGTTGATATTAACAAATATCTGATGTCTGTAGACTAATACTAGTACAGGTAACATTTTGAGTTCCACAAAAATCCTGTTTTAATGTATTATGTATCTTTACCTGTGTAAAGCAATTTATTGCTAAGTGCTATATCGTAGGCAACTGGACTTGCTTCTCAGTTCATGAACTGAAGAAGCTTCTTGGATGAGAGGCGAAACGTCTTCAAGTCCAGTTGCCTACGATATTGCACCTAGCATTACCATGACCTGGATGACTGAGAACCTTCACCAACAAGGCAATTTATTGAAATAGGCTGGTTGTTTTTTTGTACAGCTTTAATTTGAAGAAGAACATTGATCATAAGGAACCACCCATTGAGGACCCATTGAACCCATTTTCATTCAGATTTCTTGAGGTGAGAGTTCAAGAGACACCTTTGGTGCCATTTTTTCCCTTTAACCCCAAATTGAGCCCAAATTTGGAGCGTTTTTTAGCCCCTTTCCCAACAGGCTATGCTGACATGGATGCTACCAGTGGATGCCTTAGGTTGCCTAGTTTCGCGAGATAGCACTACCTTTGTTCTAGCTTAAAAAGGTGTGTGCCACAGCCTTTTAAAGACACTTTAATCGGCCTTGAATCACATTTTGTTTCCAGGCTTTTGGTATATTAACCTTAGAACTGGTATGTAACCTATATGGAAAGGTACCTAGACCCTAGCGTTTCCACTGTAGACAATAATCTTAAACATACAGTAGGCAGAGTTGTCGTTACTCACTGCGTCATCCAGCTCTCTCTGTATTTCCTCTTACGGGTGATGCAAAGAAATGTCTGCCCCTTGTTTAGCGTCCACACACTTTAAGAAATTAGTCATGGGATCAGTGGATAAAACTTGAAAAAAGCATAAAAAACTGTTTGTTTCATTAATGTGTTTTAATTGGTTGCCAACTTATTCTAAGAAGCTGGTCAAAATCCAAAACATTTCAATATTTTTGAGTAGGATGGAATCAAAATAAAAGTTAGAAGATCTTAAAAAAAACAGTCTGATTGCTAAATATAAACAAAACTTTTGAATAAATATTAAGTTGGTCCAACTTAATAAAGTTTTTTGAGGTCAAAGCAAATCATGTTGGTTGTACAAAATTAATTGAGTTTGTCAGATTATAAAAGACAGTAACGCCAAGTAAGAACTACTAAAAAAAAATGCATGCAAACTGTTACCTTTTTTTTTTTTAACTGAACCAGTGGGTTGCAGCATGCCAACATTTACAGAAAAATAAAAAAGAAACAGGCTGGAGTTTAAACAGTCTCTGTCGCAATCGACAGGATATTTGAAAATAGCAGGTTTGTGCATTGAGTCCTTGTAGAGCAAGAGTGATGATTCTCTCTTGACCAGTCAATGGACTGCAGTGTTTCTAGCTTCACCTTTCAGTATCTGATCGGTGTGTGAGGTACCTAAACTGAGGGGTGACAGAATGGTTCCACTGGTACCATTGGCTTTTGACAATGAAGATGTAAAAATAATGTGTAACAAACTGACCGGAATGCTTGGTGGAAACAAGGCTTTATTTTTCGCCAGGGAGGGCCAGTGTTAGTGCCAGCAATTGTATCAGGGGGGCCACGGCACCTCCCTGGCCTTGCAGCTGAAAAACAACATCTAACACTCGAGTTAGAGAGGATGTAAACACGTCTGCAAGAGGAAAAGTTCTGGATGTTTTTTACCACAAGAGTAAACAAAAATTATTCTCAAAGTAAAGCTGTTTTTGAGAAGAATTGCACCTGATGTTTAAAAAAAAAAAAAAAAGGCCTTGGAAATTCTTCCTGTAGTTTATCTAGAAAATGAGCTCCTTCAGGAGCTGTAACCCTGGTAGGGATGCTGTGTCTTGCTCAAAGACACCTCAGCAGGGAAGCTCTGGAGCCCTAAACCCAGGTTCCCCTGCTTGCCACGCCACCCCTCTGCCCGCAAATAGAGCAGAAAATGAAAGCCCCATTCGGCTGCTCTAATCCTCACTCTAACGGCTTTAATAATAAAATTTAACAGATGGTGTCTTTAATTAAGGCGAGGAAGCTCTCAAGTTCCAGCGTGCTTATTTTGACCCGACTTCTTAAGATCAACATTACAGAAGTTGCACTGGAGGCGAGATTTCTGCACCGCACCACACTTTCATGCTCAAAAGGACTTGCAGATGAAGACCAGCCGCATCAAACGCTCCGCAGCGTTCTCCTAGCCTCCTCCAAAAGTTCGCCTCAAATAGGCTAATGTGTGGATATAACATTTTGCTCTCGTTTTTCCTCTCGCCCCGTGCTGCGCTTAATCCGCTGTTTACCCAAGTGTCGGTTATGTAAACTGGCATGGGCAACATCGTTTGCTATGCAGCGCTCCTCCATTGCTGCTGCATTCCCAGGCTTTCATTTCAATCATAAATAATACAAAACTGTCCAATGGCAGAATATGAGCTTTCTGAAGTCACTGCTATTAATACTAATAAGGCGATGGGGGTGCTTTAAGTAAACACTGTTTATGAACAGAAATCCCTCTCCTTTCTTTTCCTCCTTTTTCCCCCTCTCTCCTCTGTCTATTAGTTTCCTCGGAGCACTGAGACTCAATTAGTAAGCACATCGAGTTCCACCATAGTAATTTAGTGGGGGCTTCTGCTGCAGAGTAACACTATTTGAACTATTTCCAGTTATATTCACATATAGCTACTTATTCAAAATCTATATTAGGTCTGCCTGCTTGAATCGCTGTCAGAAAAATTATGCTTCCCATTTTCTATGTAAAGGAAAATTTAATTGATACTCACTCACTCCCTTCCTAATGTTGAACTCGCATAATAGACAGATTATCTTGAACATTAAGCACACTTCCCGACAGGACTTTTGCACATTATCACCCACACCAGACAGCAAAGGGGGGAGGTCACTGTTAATTTGGCAACCGCTGTATAACCATTTGTCATTGTGTTACAAGTCTCCTTTATAGCCGATCTTCCAGTGAAGCCTGCTGTCGCCGCCAGGAGATGGGCTTCAGCTCCATCCCGGAGGCCTGTAGCAATTATACTTACAGCTGCCCCGTACACCTGTGACATAGCTCGCTGATGACAGCTCATCGCCGACACACCGCTGCTGTTTAATTGCGGCGTGTCACCTTGACGGCTTTTACCCACACATCCTCGCACCGGAGAAACAAGGCGAGTGTTTGAAATGGCTCCACAAGCTTGATGATTCTTTTATATTATGGCCTAAGGTTTGACCGCTGTGTTTGGAGCTGCAGTTATTTTTTATTTTTTCCAAGTATTCTCCTCAGGACTCAGAAACCCTGGAAATAGAATTTAGGCCACAAGACCAAACTATAATTCTCCATATAAAGTGACATTTTATGTCTTCAAGGGTGTACTTATTTCATGACCGGGAAACTACCTTCAAATGACGAATTACGCTACTTAAATTGTTATTGGACATAAAAAATACAGCATCATATCAGAGAGCTGCCTGAGCCTGCTCTGATTGCAAAATATACGTCATCACACAAGAATACAAACATGTTTCAAACTCTATAATGCATTCAAACTCTTTATTTAAAGGGTTTTAAGGCTCATTTATTCTCCATTGACATAAAGAAAAGTATGTCTGTTTCAATCGTTGTAAATGTCTCTGCTCTCATACTACCATGCGTCCTTAATTACATTATAGATACAGTCAATAGATGGTGGTCAGAAGTTTCATGTCATGACCTGTCAAGCCACCTAAATTTATGTTTATTCGTCATCCTTGTATTTCCTGATTTATCTCGGTAACCATTGTCTCGTCTCATGTCAGATTCCACGTCCTGTCCCTATCTTCCTCTTGTTCGTCGCCTGATCGTCTTCACCTTTGAGTAAGATTATCGCCGATTCCCTCATGTTCTTTGTGAGTATGTTTTGGGCCATTTTTGCCTTTCATATCTTTGCCTGTGTGACGGACTACCCGTGTACCGACCCAAGCCTGGTTGACGACCCTGAACTTCTGAGTCTTTGAGTCTGCTTTGTGAGTCCTTCACCAGTTTGTGCTTGACCACAAAGGTCGCAATAATGTGCCTTTGAATGGAGGCAGCATTGTAGACGGCGGTGGTCTGTGTGCCATTGTGTACATCCCAACAAGTGGATGGAGAATTCTTTTCACTGTGTTACCACTTGGTTCCATTACGCCATTATATAAATGTCTCCGCCGTCTCCTCCAGTCATAGCTCACTTGAGCTACACAACATTGCCCTCACAGTCTCCTGTGGTACTGCTCTGTTTTGTTCGTGTCTGAAAGCTTTGAGAAAATGTGCACAAATACGGACAAAAGGGTGGCACGTGGCGCAGTGGTTAGCATTGTTGCCTACAGACACCTTGTTACGATTTTTATTCCTCTAGATAGTCAAGTCTGAATGTCTTCTTGGCGTGCCATTGTCATCTTAGTTTGCATGTTCTCCCCGTGTCAGCGTGGGTTTTCTCTGGGTACTCCAGCTTCCTCCCACAGTGCAAAGACATGCAGGTTAATTGGTGACTCTAAATTGCCCGTAGGTGTGAATGTGAGTGTGAATGGTTGTCTGTCTCTATGTGTCAGCCCTGTGATAGTCTGGTGACCTGTCCAGGGTGTACCCTGCCTCTCGCCCAATGTCAGCCGGGATAGGCTCCAGTCCCCCCACGACCCCCAACAGGATAAGCGGTTATGGAAAATGAATGGATGAATGAATGACCAGACAGAAGGCTCCTACCACTGAGCATAAACGAGTCCTTACTCTTTCTACAGCTGCATGTACAGTGCTTAAACACTCAAAACCTGCCATGCCTAGTAGCAGTTGCTATCATTAGACAGTTGCTAGTCAGGGAGCGTTTTTTTCCTACAATGGCGAAGGCGTGATCCAACCTATACCTCTGATTGGCTTTGGCATGATGCTACCTGATGATGACCTGTCCACAAAGCCCTTCTTGTTCTGCTATCATTAGCTTAAAAAATCATAAAACCATATCAGTTTGACATGTTTTATAATGTTTATTTCAACTGCAGAACATAGGCGCCTACAGGTGGATGCTGGGGTGGAGGTGGGGAGAGTGACGCATGACGCGTGTGTGTGTATGAATCAGCGCAGCTCAAGTTGACTGCCTAAACTAGCTCGCAGGCGTCACTCCGTAATCATTTTCTCTAGATCCAGTCCATTTATTCGTAGCATAGGTAGCAATAGGTAGCTTAATGATTTCAGGGATTGTTCCTGGCACTGTATGGCAATGTTCTCGTGCCTGGTTGTTGTGAAAACAACATTAACTGCTAAATAATTGCAGTTGATATGTCAGGTGGAGACTGCTGAGAGTCAGTTTGTTTTTTTCTTTAGTATAATATTATCCATCAGTTGCATGATATTCATCTTTCTAAGCACTGCACACAGCAAGTCTGCGTGTTCTGAATCATTTATTAATCTACTGCTTTATTGTACTCCTCATCATGTCACTGCTAATTTGACATCATTACGCTAACGTATTATATCGCTCTTTTTAACTTCAGATGGTATATTTACATTCTAATAACACGAGGAAATGCCCCTAGTGTCGCGTAATGTGCAATTAAGTCCCGAATGTGTCCATTATGTCTCTTCCATAATGTGGTTAAAGATATGAAGCATAAATCACACTTATCTCCCACCATGAGGCTTTATCTGCCCGATAACACGCAATTATGTGAGTTGTGTTTACTGAGCTCCACAGTTGAGGCAGGAAGCAGGTTTTCCATCTGAAATCAGAAGCAAAGAAAACAGATGCGATTAAGCCGTGATGACTAATTTCCAATAAAATATTGACAGCTCATGGTGGTTTGGGATTTTAATCTCCTCCTCCTCCATTTAAGTCCAGACTGGTCAGAGCCATGATCACTATATCAAATAGAATCTCTATGACTGAAGTCGAGATAAATCTGAATGTTGTGCAGTAGTTTGAGCTGGTTATTAATAGAAATGTGTACACAGTGTGTCATTTCACAGTTGATAAATATTTCAAATGACTTTTTATGGCTTTAGATAAGATGCCTTGTAAATCACTGAGACATTAGTATTCATCAACAATCCATTCAAAGCCATGCAGACACACTGCATGGTCACTCTTTGCTATCAGTCAGAGGAAAATTCATACTGAACCACTGCAAATGCTCACTGTGTGCAGCCTGTTATCAGTGGAATATATGTACACATATATTGAATTTCGATTTATGAAATATTCTGTATGTATATAGGAATTAAAAACAAATATATATATAAACTAGAAACCTATTAAAAATTGTAACAATTTCATACATTATGTCTATCCCATACAAATATGTACTTTTATGGATGTATAATGCATTTACTGCCATATATGTCTCATATATCAATATTTTAACATTTTATATGTTTATATGTATGTATATGTGTGTATGTAAATATGTTAATATAAATTTTTGTACATATGTTGTTTTCATAACCTTGTAAATTTAAAATATATCATTAATATACATGGTTGGTTAAATGATATAATTATATAAAAAAAGCATAATATAATTTTTAATATAAGTTAATATATAATTAATGCTTTTATCATGAACATATTTTGTACATCCCAAAGCCCATCAATATTTGTACATATAAAAGATAGACATCTAGGTAAAAAAATCATGAAAGGCCTTTTCTTTATATGGAGTCATAAACTTACTATGTATAAATTAAATATATAGTATTATATGTAGTCATTTATGTTATATATACATAAATGGTCGCAATGTATGATACAATATTAAAAATTATCATATTTTAAAAATACGTGCAAGTACATAATATATATATATATGTGTGTGTGTGTGTGTGTGTGTGTGTGTGTGTGTGTGTGTACAAATATATGATATATGCTTACATTGTAGATCTGTGTTTTGTACATATATCCAAAAACCCATTAATTTATGTTGATATTAAATATGTAAATGAAAATATGACAAATAGACATGTATGTCAAAAATTTACAAGGAAAACATATAAACATACAGAGTTTCATATGTATGTTGTTTTCATAAACTTGTAAAGTAAAGATAGATACAATAAACATAAATGGTTGCATTATATAATAACATAAATTCTTATTATCTGCCTATATTTATCTTTATTTAATATGTTTATATTAATGATATATGCTTATATTGAAGACATATGTTTTGTACATATATCTTTAAACTCATCAATATATGTTGATATTCTATGTGTAAATAGAAAAGATACACGTATGTCAGAAATGTTTGGATATATGTTGTCTTTATAAACGTCTATGTAGAAAGTCCGTGTGTGTGTGTGTGTGTGTGTGTGTGTGTGTGTGTGTGTGTGTGTGTGTGTGTGTGTGTGTGTGTGTGTGTGTGTGTGTGTGTGTGTGTGTGTATATATATATTCACATTCCATAGCTCATCTATGTATGTTTTTATTATATCCGAAATATAAAAGAGAGACATATATGTCAAAAATGAATGAGAAAAGAACATATAGGCACTCAGATGTTTTTTATACACATTGTTTTTTAATCACTTGTATATACTTGTAGATTAATTAAATCTATACCATGTACATAAACAGTAGCAACTCATAATACTGTATAAAAAATAACATGTAGATATCTTTAATACTGTATATGTACATACATATATAATATAAGCTTATATTATAGACATATATGTTATGTACATGTGTATCCATTCTAAAGCTCATCAGTATAGGATGATGTTATAAATTTAAATATAAAAGATAGACATGTTTGTCAAAAAATAATCAGAAAAAAAACATTTATAAGCGCATACGTTTTTTGTATAAATATGTGCCTATATGCATATATAAATATATATCAAGAACATATATGGAATAAACGCATAATACTGTATGAAAATTAAATTGATATTATTATATATGTACATATACAAATATTACTATAGGTGTTTTATATATGATAGAAATATAGACATTAACATGTCCAGACATGTGTGTATTTAATAATGTATGGCCTTATGGGTAACATACATTACCCTTGATACAAGGGCATATATTACATTTCTGTCATATGAAACTTCTTTCATTAACTTAATTGCAATCTAAGAATATAAATATTAAAACCATAGTTTTCTAAACCTTTTAAATGTGAATGGAAGATGCCCATTTGTAATTAGAGGGCACATTTCCTGAACATTGCTGCAGATGTTGGATCAGCGTTTTTCCACTCGGTTGAGTCAAATCTTGCGGGATACACTATCTCCATGCCTGAGGCTCATACAAAAGTCTGGGGGAAAAGACAGACCCAAAGAGACCTATCTGCAGCCAGCCAGTGAAGACACTCAGTCCAGTCTGTAGCTGAGGATTACCATGGAGAAGAGGAGGAGGTGGAGGAGGAGGAGGAGGAGGAAAATGAGACGAGAAGACAACTTCCCGTGAGGCAACTTTTCCACACAGCATAGTAATCAGGGCAGAGAAGGCGGCTGAGGAGGCAGTAGAGTAAGGAGAAGAGAGAGAATAGGCCGAATGGAGGTAAAGGTTGGGCACAACAGCCCGAGGCCGCCTGTCGAGGGCAGAGAGATGCACAAAATCATCTGAGAGGGAGACACGAGGAGCAGGAGAGACAGAGCGTGGTTGGCAGCCGAAGCTATCGACTAAATAACTCGTAACAGTCCTGCTGGATGCTCGAGTTTATAAAATGGTTTTAAAAAATTTGCAGAACATATAAATGTGCTTCATTGTAAAACAAAATATGTGTCTACACTTCTGTGAAAGATTACATAAGCAGGCGTTTGGCAGTCGTCTTATGCTGAGTCACGCCACAAGCTGTTTACTCAGAAGATCCATGAGGCTAACATGACATGAATGCACAAATATGTACTCTGGTCTTGTTACTGCGCGCCTTATGGTTGGAATACAGTCTGCAAACTACTGCTCAGCGACAGTAGTCAGAGACATGTATATGCATATACATTTTATAAAACATTTTCAAACTAATATGTTACTGGGCAACTGAGGCAGCCACACTGTTGGTTGAATTTGAGGTGGCAACTGTTTACAAAAATGCCAAAGGAATCTTTATTAGGGAGCTTTGCTACTTTTTCCTCCTGTTTGTTTCTGTCTTGTCCTTTCTTACTGCCACTTTAATGTTTAAGAAGCATTACTCAATGGACTTTGGACTGATTTTGCACCTGAATTAGCGACCGTAATCAAACGATTAAATAAAGACTTGACATTAGGCAACTTCATCATACATATTACCGAACAAATTCACTGCTACATGTAGCTACATGCTAACATCAGTGAAACATCAAGGTTATTGATGTTGTTAGTTTCTACCCAATTTAAGATCATATTTCTGCTGAAACATAGTCTTCAGTTGGGAAGACTTTGGTTTAGAAACTTTTATTGCTGACTTCTAGCGTTAGACAATGACAAAAAAAGCCATCCTTTCACGTCTGCATGATACGCGGCCAACTTACCCAGCAGCTGATTAGTGTGTATTAGAAACATGTCCAATTACTGTTTAGTAAAGACAGTGTGACCAGACTTGGACGCAGCAATCTTGCATTTCTTGTAACACATTACTGCAAGCTTAACATTTGGCATGACGTGTAGTTTGCCAGAGTGTCAATTCCTGATATAGAAACATTTGTTTTGCAGTTGTTGTTGTTTCTAATACAAGGGTGACAGCATTATTGTTATTTAATTATTTGCTTTTTAAAGCACAGTATAGAAGTTCACAGCAAAAATAAAATCACTGTCTAAAATTTTGCATCTGAATTTTAGAAGCACGAGGAAATAATGCGCAATTACTGCCAAAATAGAAATGTAGATGTCAAGAAATAATTTGGTGTGTAGTTAGAAGCAAAGCACTGCCATGATAGTGTTAAAATTGGACATTAAATTGATGTTGCGTGTATAAAATTGGTAAATCCCGTTTAACCTAAGCTTGAAAATGAAATGTCTTGGATAGTTATATAAATCTGAATTTTAATTATGTTCTGTTATAAGCTCATTTCTAATGAGAATGACATTGGAATGGTCTTATTCGTGGTCATTTCCCAAAGCTAATTTGTGCTCGTGTTTTTCTAGAGATGTATTTTTTAATTAAATTAAATTAAATTTTTAAATTTTATTTGAGAATTTCATTTTAACGTTGGCAGCCCTAGACCTCCATATGTCTCATTTACTTTTCCTGATTCCAACTCTTACACACACTGCAGACACTTATATGCATCTCTCTACCTACCTACACACACACACACACACACACACCTACACAAACACACACATACCCACAGTTAAGCCGCTACAACTGTTCTTTTTTGTAGCTCAGTGAGGATTTTCAGCGAAAGGTATCTGACTTTTCTCTCTTTATTCCGGCAGTGACCCCTAGCAACACATACGCACACATAAACACACGCACACACCTACACACACGCAACTACACACATACACAAACACACAGACCAGCCTGAGGACAGAGATGGAGAGCTCTAATTTCCACAGGGCCCCGCAAAGTCTTTCCATCCCTCTAAACTCAATCTCCTCTCCTTCGCTCTCACACAGCTACACACACTTGCAGAATTATCACATATACAGTACACACACACACACATGCACACACAAATATGCAAACGTGCACTTAAGACAGCATAAAATACAAGAAATCTTTTTACTTTTCTTGATTTTAAATGTTATTATCCTTTAAGGTAATGCACAAATCTGTATTTTACATCTCTCTTTACTCGCAACATTTAATCGCAGCACCACACAGAAGTCATCGAATCACACTGACACCTTGTGACTCTGTCATACGTGCACAGTCGATTACGTTTCAAAGCTCCCAGACAGGGCGGAGAGCGGCGAGATTTATGCCGGGTAAATCACATAATACTCTTTTCTCATGCTCTACTGGGCTCTGGTGGAGGCTCGAACAAGGGCCTGCAGGTTTCTAAGGAGCTCCATCTATTTGTGCATCCATTTGTGCAGGTCTCAACAGTGAAGGACTGACGTAGCAATAGATGGAGCAAATGATATTTTCGACGTGTAAGTGCACAGATTCATGACCAGGCAAAAGCTGCTCTGTAACCAGATAGTCCCAGGTTTGATTCTCGCAGACGCACATCCATCAGCCGCTTCCCGTCCTGCTGTTTTTTTAGTGAAGGCACCGAACCCCTACCTGCTCACTCCATCATACGTCGCTGTGGATAATAGCATCAGCTAAATCCCTATCATGTAAAGAGGCCTGGAGACGTCCAGATGGTCCGTGGCAGCTCTATAATTTGTCAAAGAAAATGATGCTGAACAGTGAAAGAAATTAAGCAAATACAGGCAGAAAGCATTTCTTCTCTTTACTTCATGAAATGCTGTTAAAGATGAAGCTGGTAATGGACTTATTTTATACACAAGTCATTTTTACATTTTGCTTCTCGTACAAATTAAACAAACAAGATCTAATATACTAATTTTAGAGGTGCTAGTATGCAGCTTCTTTTTAGCTTTGAATGAGGCGAGGCTAGCTGTTCCCATCACCTCGGACAATAGGGGCGCTGCCATATCCAAAAATGTATTTACTTGAAAATAAATAAATCAGATTAATTGAAAAGTCTAATGAATGCAACAATAACCATCAATGACATCAGAGTACTATTTTTGGAATATCTCCAGAACACTATGGTCCAGAAACTTACTTTAAAAGGCCTCCACTTCGTCACTGTAACAGCTCTCCGATGAGTGCTTTGGTGCGATCGTATCCCTTTCAGAAGCTTTTCAATCCACCATGAAATAGTGGTGGGGTTTTCTGAGACTTTATGAATCTGATAAATCCAACAACAAATGTCTTCTGTGAAGTTTTATCCATTTATCTGTGATGAAAGGAGTTGTTGTTGTCGTTAGCCGTTAGCTGAAGCCTAGTGAGGGCAAGAATCCATTCCATGATGTATTCGGTTAGGTTTGTCGATGAAACAGAGAAAGACCGGTGATGGGTATGCATATTTTAAAGGCTTTACAGGGAGGGGCCCAAAAGATTAAACATACGACTTCCTGTTCATACAAAAACTATAACCAAATTTAGGCCTGGATTTATTTGCTCTTTGCGAATGCTAAGGGTGGTGTCATCCATAGGGGAATGATGATGTATCGTATGGTAAAGAAGGCTTTTGCTTATTTTCTTAAAGATGTTTTTCATGTGAAAGAAGTTTCTGTTAAGTGTTTTTTCCTAAATGTGTATTATTGATTCATTCATTCAATCGTTTTCCATAACCGCTTATCCTGTCAGGGGTCGCGGGGGGGCTGGAGCCTATCCCAGCTGACACTGGGTGAGAGGCAGGGTACACCCTGGACAGGTCACCAGACTATCACAGGGCTGACACATAGAAACAGACAACCATTCACACTCACATTCACACCTACGGACAATTTAGAGTCACCAATTAACCTGCATGTCTTTGGACTGTGGGATCACACATCTGTACCTTAAAGTCTGCATCAGCATGGACAGGCGCAGAGCACCTCCTCTGGCTGTGATTGAGTGCGAGAGACTGCTCCTAAATAGTGCATTTAACACAGGGAAACAGAGATCTGTGTGGGTACATGAGAAATCACAGGCAGTAACATTATCGCATGTCCAGGAGCTTCGCCTGGATGATGGTCGGTTCAAGGCTTATTTTAGGATGAGTCTGAGACAGTTTGACAATCTGCTGTCAATCATTGCGCCTAATTACGGTTGGAAGATGTTAGAAAGTAGTCAAGCGCGACAATTTGCTCAGACATGTCTTGCATCTTGCCTAGGGCGACATTAAAAGTTAGCAAACCTCAGCTTCACATACACCATACGCCACTGCTTGTCATTGCCACCACATAAGGCCGGCCTCCTGATTCATCTGGTAGGCAATTGGAGGAAAAAAAGGTTGTTCAGTGATGTCTGCCGAAGAGAGATTGATAATTATTGCATCATCAGAACAGCATTTTGCATTACGAGAGTTTCTGTGTTTAGTTTCCTTACTTCTGAAACAGAACCCATGCCAGACAGTGATCCATTTCTCTCGATCAGGTCAAGTTTTCTGAAGTGGACTTTATCTCTATTTGGCTGAGGCCTCTAAGTGAATTTTACACAACATTAAACAAGCAGCGAATCCCTTTAAAGAAGTGCAAGAAACACCTCAGATGTTCCTGACACAGAAACACAAAGAAAAAGCCCTCTCTGCCGTCTCGCCCCTTGACTCCGAACACTTTGATGCGGCCGAACGGAGCAGAGGGGGCATCTATCCGCCGCCTACCTGCATCCGCTTTCATCCAGGAGTGATGTTCGCCTGCGGAGGGAGTCCTGCCAGTGTGAGGAAAGGCACTGTAAGCAAAAGTTACTTTCAAGTCCTGAAAAGCTATGTTTTAATTAATGTAACCACTGAGGGCAACGTCGGGGCTCCCACTGTGATGAATCAAGATGAGTGCGTGTGTGTTTTTTTTTCTGTATGTGGATATAGTCTTAGAGCATAAAAGCGGCCTGTTCTCCCACATGTATGTGTGTGTGCACGTTTGAGGCTTTGTAAACGTGTCAGTGTGTTTGTCCTACCAGCTCCTGCAGTGACTGAGTGTCTCTAATTGAGTGTGCTGCTCACTCAGACAGGAGGTCTCAGACAGTGTTGACATTCAGGCAGTGGAAGGCCACCATTGGGGATGACAGCTGATCATTCTTCCAGCCAGCACCCTAATTACGCAGAGATGGAAAGAGCGAAGGAGAGAGGCATAAACAGCGACAGAGAGACGGAGAGAGAGAGGCTTTTTAAACAACAAACAGGTTCCGGTTGCTTCCAATCAAGCCTCCCGTCCTGCTGTTCGTCCATTCATAATGCGCGGCACCCCCCCGGTGGGTAGAAAAGCAGCCAGCACCCCACTGCCTTCCTGCTCTCTGACTGAGCTCCTGTGACCACACCGCCTCCCCCAACTCTCCAACATCTTTCACAGCACTTTCCCAATTATACCAAAGTCGTGAGCTCCTGTGTGTGTGATTTCATTGTCGCCCGAAAGCACAGAGAAACGTCAGGCTCTCTCCGTCTTCCTCCCTCTCTGGGACACACGGAGACGCGCAGACGTGCGCACACACCCTTTGATGTATGGAGTCAATCAGACTTCATTGGACAGTGTTGTGATAGCCTCAGGATATTAGCAAGCTTGCTCTCTGCTCACCCAGATGATAAACTCCTTTATGTGTCCACAGGCTTTTGTGGAGCAATAACAGCATCTCTGGCCTTTCTCACCCTCCGCCATCCATTTCAGTATACCTCAAAATGTGAGTGGTGTAGCAGCTCAGAGCGGCGTCGAAGACTTCCCAGGAATGGTGATGAACAAGCTGCAGAGGATCAGGTGAGCAACCACGTTTTGAAGCATAACTAACCCGACCACACCTTATCCTAACCCCGTCAAACCTCCATATTCCTTCAGGAGGGACTGAATCCAAGCTCCAGGTGCTCTCAGGGGGAAGAAATGCTGCACCACAGCAACTAATGACGAGTAACCTCCTGCAGTATGGCGCATCAGTCCTTTCTCTTACTGTTATCACACTGATGTTTAAGTCATTACGCGTAAATGCGGAAAAAAAATCAATAGCTGGGCCACATTTCTGCTTTCATGGTGTATAAAAATGATGACATTTTCCCTGCTGTCAAAGGCGATGAGTATTTCCAAGACGTCCTGGTTTCTAAAGCGCACTGACAAACAAGGCAAAACCTATAACCAAGACCTTACAAGTTCTTACAAGACCTGGTTATAGGAGGCTTCAGGTTATGGGTCGATTCGTCAATGTAGTAGGTCTAGATCAGGGATACTCAACTTGCTTTGCCAGAGGCCACTTTCGCAAAACGACAGGAGGCCAGGGGTCAGCTAGTAAACAAACATTAATAATTAATATATAAATAATTTGCCCAGACCTCTTTTGGAGGTGTAGGGGATCTTGCCCTGGCACTTTTTTGACTAACAAGCCGCTTCTTAATGCTCCCTGGCACCTTATTTACATTTAAGTACACAAAGAAATTCCCAGAGTGAATCAATTTATTTTCATTGTGAATTAGAAAATCATCAGCAAGCTACTCGGCACCTTATCCCAAATCAGTGATGCCGATTTGAGCTGTATACTTATACGAACTCTGGACAGTAAACGCAGAATCTGGTGCTGACATTGTCCTGAGTTTCTCTTTCACACAAGCAGCACATACCTGGGGACTGTCCGCATTATGTTCTAACCTACTGGACATACTCTGTGTAGTTGAGGCAAGAGGTGGTGCCTGGGTAGAGCGTGCAGGCAGGCAGGACATGACGTGGATTACACCACATTCACATAGGCGGTTCATGATTTGGTCTTAAACAGCCAAGTCTATTGCCGTTCCTTGAATCGTTTGATCATTTCAGCTTTGGCTGTTAGCGACACAAGTTCCTGAATCTCGTCTTCTCTCCAGTTAGAGACTTTTGTTGCCATCTTTGTGTAACTGACCCTTCCTCTTCACACTTGGGTGTTTGTTTTCTTCCAGTTTCGGGAACTCTTTGATAGAAATGTCATGAACACGCCCACTCGTGTACTGTGAATTCTCTAGATAATAACCTGCTGTATTCACACATGGGCTCAATCAGACATTACACAGACTTTGTACTTAGGAGGTGGCACGGTAACGTCCGACTGATTTGGGCATTTGTGTTCTCACATACAGCAATAGAAAATTTCAAGTTTGCACTGCATGTATGAAAAGGACTTCAGATAAGTTTTTATTGCAAACATGGCTAAAAAAAGAATAATAAAGAATTTATAAGTAAGAAAACAAAACAAGAATACCCTCCAAACAACATAATTATGAATACTTATCAAGTCCTACCCATAGACTGTATTTAAAGATGGTAGACAAGTCTCCACTGTCGCCCACTGTTCAAAGATGAAGCCATTTCCTGGATACAGGAGCTGCCATCTTGTGCTGCTAACATCATTTGAGCCAAAGTCCTCACAGTAGCATTCAGGAAGTGGAAGTGTCCCATGCGCTAACATAGGGGTGGGGGACTGTGATCTGTATTGTACGTCAAACAAAAATGAAATATTCAAAACAAAACAAGAACAAATCACTCAGAACAGACAAAATGACACAAATCAAAAATAACCCCTCTGTGATCATCCATCTCAACATACTCGTCATCCATCTGAAGACAAACACCACCACCTGTTCCAACAGGTTCCAATTAAAAGATAAAATTCAATCCAGTATAAAGGCTCATTAGATGCCCGACGCTACACAGCATTTTTTTATTTTATTTTAAAGAAGACTTTATAATTGGGTAGTGATGTCACTGCATCATTATTTTCCTCTTCTGTCTTGACTTGTGCACAGAAACAGTAAAATCTTAGAATCAGCATCATGCTGCCAGGTGTTCACCTGTAATCTGGACTTACATGTGTTGTTTTTGGCTGCTGGAACTTGCAGCATGAAGTTGCTCAACAATCTGGCAAAAATAAGGCCAGGATCAATGGTGTATTTAGTCAAGTGCTGTTCTTAAGTGCACATTTTAGGTACTTGAACATTATTTTCAATATGCGGAGTGGTCAGGATGATTGGCTGGAGATTTTAGAGCCCTACCCGTTCTACAGGTGACTGACATTTTTTTGTGTGGAGCGTGGAAGACTCCATGGGGTTACAGTCTTTAGCTGCTGCCTACTTGGTTAGTCTTTCTGTTGTTTGGTGAAGTCGTTCAATACACCATTGATTTGGACTTTTGTTTTGTAAAGACCTGTTTGCTTGGGTATATGACAGTCAAGACAATCAGTTCATAGCTTCACCTTGCAACTCTCCAAACACTCTGCAAAGTCAGGCAACTTTTAAACCAACTGTGGCACCTGGATCATCAAACGGTGAGTAAAACTAAACCTAAAACAGTGAGTACATGATATCTTCCGTTATGGCGTCTTTGGGCGGCCCTTTTTGACCTCATTTGGAAGCCGCAATATCATGTATAGTTACTAGTTCTGGTTAGGGGGCTGCAGTAGCTCAGTCCACAGGTCCTTGGCTTGGGAACTGGAGGGTTGCCAGTTGAAGTCACTGTACAGTCCAAGTATGGAGCATGGAATGGCAGCTGGAGAGGTGCCAGTTCACCTCCTGGGCACTGCCGAGGCGCCCCTGAGCAAGGAACTGAACTCCCAACTGCTTGGGGTGCCTGCAAGTTCTTTTACTTTCAACTCTTTATGAACATATTGTTTTACTTGAATAAGCAATTTAATACAGAAATACTTGTAACAGATTTTTTACAGTGTGGTTGTGCTACTTTTATTCAAGTTAAGAATCTGAATATTAATAAAAATTGGGATTACACGGACCCCTGGAGATGCTGTTTAAAAAGCTTTTGGTCCAACATTGTTAGTATTTTGTCTAAAAAGTAGGACAGACCAACAAAAACTTTGTTCAATTACTCATCAAATCAAAAGTTTCCTTTACTTGATCTTTTCTAGTTCGCACATCTGTTGCACATGCGAGCGTGCTCAAATACACTGACACACGAACGCCAAAGATGAACAGCACAAACACACACACACGTTTTGCACGTCTGCAGGACTCCACTTGAGATTCATAAGCATTTAATGAGAGTCCCGTGGGTGGTAGCATGTCTGACCTTGCTCACACCCCTCTCATATTGTCATACACCACACAGGAAGCTGCTGACTGTAGCATGACAAGGAGGTGACAACTCTATTTAGTGTGTGTGTGCCAAATCGCACGTCTCTATTTAAGAAATTTCAACATGTGAGCACAATAAACACACAAACATTTTGGGTACGTGCACATATGTCCGTGATGGAGTGGGTATTTGAAATGTCAGTGGAAGTGTATGCGCGTGGCTCCGTGTGTGTCTATATGTGTGTTTATCTGTGCATGTGTGAGCATGTGGGTGTTCAGCATGGTTGTCAAGTGCTTGAGCGGGCCAATCTCTCATCTGCCATCCGCTCAGATCAACTGACATGCAGCCAAACCAAACAGACATAAAGACAGAGCGGAAGGCATCACTATGCAGCTCAGCAGTGCAGTTTGTCCTGACCCTGTCTGGGGCCCTCTCCTCTCCGCTGATTCTAATGAGCTCCCCGGGGATTAGACTTTAGGCGGCCAGCGTCCCAATGAGGCGGGGGGGTGTTCAGTACGGGGAGGTATTTTGTGGGGGGGGTGGCGACATCAATACACCCACACAAACATTGCACTCACCTCAGCATGTAGACACAAACTTGTTTGAACAGGGAGGGTGGTGGAAAATACTGTATCCACTACCTACTGTAAAGTAGGCCGAGAAAAAATGGATTTTTCGGCACATCCACACAGAAACATGTGTAGTGTTTCTAAGCAAACATACCGGCACATGAATCAGAGCTCTCTTTGGATTTAAAACATGAATCTTAAGGCTGGATGACGTGGAGAAAATCACATCATGATTATTTATGAAATACCTCAAAATCGATATTGTGATGATTGTAGGGTTGACTACTGATGATGTCACACAATATTTATTCAATACGATTTTTGATAAATGATCATTAGTAATGTGGATATTATGAATAACTTGGTAAAAGCAAATAACAGAACAGCTGTTCAGAACATTACATTACTTTACTGTAATGCAGCCTTACATATTCTCACTCCGGCCGTCGTCACATATCGACGTTTGGTCATGGCCTTTCCATCTAGGTACAATGTGCAAGGTACCCTGGGAGCATCGGTTGTTGATGTTCTGGGACGCCAGTGTCAAGTTCTGCCTGTTACATGCATTTTCTTCTTTCAAAATACACTTTCATTTTCACAGGAAATTTACCGTTTACATACAGTCTCTTTCAAAATAAATGCACTACATCAGTACAACACTGCAAATGGACGTTGTTTTTCCTTCAACAACACGCACACGTGGTTGGATTTAGGCAACAAAAGCAAATGTTTGGATTTAGGAAAAAGAACATAATCCTACAGGAGGTAAACACAGGCCTCCAGAGCGAAAGTTGGTCATTGTTGGAACCATCCACCACCCCTTTCACCTGCCCTGCTCAGACGTCCGCCACCTTAACTTTAGTTCTTGTCCCGCTGCGTTTCGCCCTGGTGCCACTGGGCATTATTAAACTATACGGTGACCGGCCACATATCCCAGCATGAACAGATGGCTTTTTTGCATCTGTCTGACGCCAGAAGTCACAAACCAAGTGCCGAATTTGACGACTTTGGAGTGAGACCTGGTTGCAGTATTCGCCGTTCACAGTTGTGCTAACTGGGGAAGGCAGGTAATGCTAGCGTCATTGCTAATCTAGTTTTTAGTGACATATCTGTGTAAACTATTTTGATGTAGAACACATAGGCTCCGTGTTGTGAACCAGCGTGACCCAAGACGGTGACACTCTTTGTCACATCGTCCACGTCACTGCTTTTGTTTCTTACCTGTCATAATAAAAGCCCATCTTATATTACTCAAAGCACTCTACCTCGAGGTAACTCAACAAAATAGCTTACAACAGAGGACACAGAGGTAACAGCACCTGTTATCTCCTTCCAGTCCTTCAATTCACCTGTCCCTGTCACACCACCACTAACAGAAGAAAATAAAATATTTTTTCTTAACTTCACCAAAAATAATGTCAGTCTCAGAGTAGTAATAGTTTTTTCTTTCTCTCCTTCTTCCTTTGCTTTATGTTCGCAGTCAACAGGATGCACCCATGCATAGCAACCATCACTTCGTTATACGGTGGTCACTGGCTATTCATGGGAGGGTGGGTATGCTGATTGCTGACTAGCGGGATTGGCATTCATGGACATACACGCTTGTCCGCAATCAAATCCAAGTTTTTAGTACCAGGGTTTATTATGTGTAAATCTACTCACGTATTAACATTTCATGAATGAGAACGCGTGCGTTTAAATTTGTCCTTTATTCCTGTATCTTGGTGACATCAGGGAAATCTCAACCAGATGTCAGTGCCGATAGGCTGTCACAGCGTCACCCAAATTTTTGCTCAAGTTAAAACATTTCAACTCGCATGTATTTGCATCTACTTGCGTCTTTGCGTTGACTTTTTGTGTGATTGCACTTTAGTGTGAGGACATCTTTAGATTTCTCCAACAGAAAACATAGTGTCCTTGCACCCCTCAAATATGTCTGATAAATGATGTAAAATAATCAACTTTTAATAGCTGCTAATTGTAGGTTTGCATCTTTCATAACCAACAGCTGAGGACTAACAGACAGCTGTGACCCTGTGTGGTTTCAATATTTTACCATTTTTTGTATTTGAATTCTTGGAGGGTAAAAATTGAATGGTGGACACCACTGGTCACTTTTCCAAGCTTGTTAGATAAATGGGAGGAGACACATAACAGTTCTCAGTATCTCTGACTCGCCCTCTAACCACCTTTATCGTCTTTTTTTCTATATTTGTAAAACATTAGGTAACAATATCCAAAGAGGACACAAAATATTCTTTTTTTTTTGACAGGCTCAGCGTGGAATTGAACATAAATTATTCTCCTGTCTCTCTCCTAGCTGAATACTATTGTAAACCACTCATATATCATGTCCTTTTTCTCTCAAGGGAATAGCTGTGCTGTAATTGAGGCATTCGTTGCTGCTTTTGAAGGATAAACTAATTAAGTCACCTTAGTTGTATACAACGTGTAAACATATCCTTCAGCTAGAGCTGAACCGAGGTGAAACAGGTGCTGGAGTAGAAATTTTGACATTTATTTAAAATTGCTGTGGATATTTGTGCTTAATTAGAACCAAAAAGAGAAGAAATGTTGTCTTCGTCCCTTCAAAAAGACAAAATAAGAAAAAGTTTTATATTTTCTGCTCCAGAAGTGCAACTCTCTGGAGTTTAACTGCCATCAAATTAGTTTCCCCTGAACTTCCAGCCATATCAGCTACACACAACTGTCTAGTGCACTGTTTTTAAAGTCATGTTCTGTCTTTGCAAGTGACACAAAACCCTTATTTGCTTGCAATTTCCCTCATTGGTATCAAAGGTTAAATGGTAAGAGGGCTGATCAGGTATTGTCTGTGCTAGACAAGCTCATTAATGTGTCACAATTCATTATCAGAGCCTTGTCCTCACCTTGTCAGGTGGCTAATGGGAATATCAATCATAGGCTTCCCCATCACGACCCTTCTCACATCTTTGCTGCGCATCTTGCCTCTGTTGACTTCTCATCCCGAAATACCACCAGGCCCAAACAGATCTGTCTGGAACAAATGTCAAACACAATTCGGCTCAGGAGTAAACACCCACAAACATGGCTGCCATACAGAGTGCGATTCTTCTTTCTGGGTAGCCGAGGTGCCGGTGCTGCTGTTTTACAGATGTTTCCAGCTGCTGTACTCAGACACGGTGCGTTTACTGTGACAAGGTGGACAAAAGAATATGATGAGCTGTTATTGTTGCCTGTAGGGAAGACTAGGTGCTTGCAGCAACAAAGGTGATAGGAATTCTTAAGTAGGAAACATGATATAAATATGCAGATACAATATAAACTCAGTAGTGGAAATATAACAGATATGATTAGACAAGATAACACAAGTTAAAGGAGCTGTATGTGACATTCAGAGCATTAATATAGCTATGTAAAGATGTAGTGGTGTAATGGCGTCCTGAGCAGAGAACGACGTCATGCTCTCTCTGTGTGTGCGTCCCACTGACAAGCTCCTCACCGCTGCTCTGCACCGCACTCATACAGTAGGTTACTGCTGATATGAGGACAGTGGTGGCGTTGTGGAAGTGTAGCACTCATCCTCCAGTTTCCCCCAAGGTAAAAATAATAGCTCTGTCAGCACTGTTGCTGTTGTTAGCACTGTATATTGAGTTAGCACCATTAGCTTCTTGCCACCAGCTTAGCCTCCTCTATGTTGACAGCCAAGGCATTACTATATGCAACCTGCATATTTTTAAGATTCAATAGATTCAATAGTATTTAATTAGTATCTGTATTGTAGTTTAAATAGAATAGGAAATGCATCTACTTTAGTTTTGATTTAATTAGATTTTTTTATTGAATTGGCAATGAATTTAAATTTGATTTAAATTAAAAATAATTTTATTTATAACTTTATATTTTTCAGTAAAATGTTATTGAGTTAGATTTTCATTTTAGTAGTAGTATAAATATATATATTCTATGTATTTTCTTTTGTTGAATATTTTTCCTGTAATTTGTTTTATTTAAATTTTTAATTAAAATCTTTTTATTTAATTTCACTTTTAATTTGAATTTGAGTCTCTTAACTTTCAACACCAGAATCACTACATGTATTTAATAATTTTCTTAATCAAAAAAATGTTAAATTTTTTTCCTGACGGCCCTGAATATTAACACAGGTGTCGATAAGGGGCGTCGTGATGGGTCCAGACAGGTGCAAAAAGAGTGAATCAACCACCATTTTACATGCCCAAGCCAGTGGCACTCCCAGAATTTTTTTTTTTTTAGGGGTAGCCACGTGGGGCCTCTGAAAATCTTGGGGTGGCACACCAAAACCAGAAGCCATAACTGAATTTCAAATATTCAGTTATGCTGTTAAGCTTGTTTAAAACATTACCAATATGAGAGTTAAGGAATGGAAGGAAGTTACTAATTTTCCGATGTATATAGACCAATACCTTTCCACAACAAGCCTGTTTTATGTGTTATATATCTGTATATACATGTGTTACGTTATTAATTATTCTTCAAGTAGGCTGTTGCATAAAAAGACAAATATACAGCTTTTTTTAGGGGATACTCGTGGGTACCCATAGAACCCATTTTCATTCAGATATGTTGATGTAAAAGCTCAAGGGACCCCTTTGAAAAGGACCATGCCTCACCAAAATTCACCCTAACCTTGGAGCATTATTTAGCACCCTTTCGTACAACATATGCCAACATGGTTGGTACCAGTGGATGACTTGTCCTGTTTAGATTCAAAAGAAACCCTTACCTAAGACTATCTTAAAAAATGAGTATGCCACAGCCGGTTAAAGACAATAATGTCACCCTCCAATTATTTCACCAGTGAGTAGACCAGCAATTGTATCAGGGTGGTTTTTAGGCAGCCCTGAGAACAGTCTAATCAGTGAACTTAAGTGAAAACACTTGTGTAGATGGGTGTATCAGGACTTTTAGCTAATATGGTCAAGCACATGGTGGTTGAATTACATCAGAAAGTGTTTTGAAGCAGGGCGCCCTATGGTTGTATTTCTTTTAGAACAACTTACAGAAAAACAGAACTGGTAAGACATTTCTCTCTGCCGCTTTTCTTTCATGTGTTTTCGTGATGTTGTTTGATGCTGTAGCAGGAATCTGACTGCAGGTTAAACAAGTGTTTTGCAAGGGAGATTCAGCCCCCAAACACTTCAACACCTGCAGACTGATTGAATAAACACGTTGATGCAGAAATTAAAAGTGTCAAAGTTCTTGTATAATTAGTTTAATTTGCTTCTGAATCTATTAAAGAATCATAATAAAGAAATTGACAGTGAAAGTTAAAGGGCATCAATGTGAAAATGCTTTCTTTTAAAGATTTTATCCTCTGGTTTTTAGTATTTACAATAAATGCTCCAGAGGTGGCTACTTTATAATTAGGTAAAGTAGGTAATTATAAGAGAAAATCATACAGTCGTGATGTTTTGATTTCATTTCACATCAATGAAGTCACTTAAAGTGTGTCATTAAAGCACCTTAACAAGTGGAGCCTTACTCTTTCAGCCCTGCTGGATAATTGTAACATGCTGAATATCTTGACTTCCATCATGTAGTGACTTGAAGATAGAAGAAAGGAGGTCATTGTGAGAGGAGCAGTGCTAGACTGAGTACAGAGCGGAGAGATTGACATTAAAGAGCCAGAATTCCCACAGCGTTTCTTCTGTTTTTTCTCTTCTATCTCTGTTTTCTTCTCCATCTCCACCTTTTTGTTTCAAGTTGATATAGAGCCAAGGGTGAGAGGAGTTCATCGACTTGGACAGCTCGATAGCAGGCGTTGCCTCCAAAGCTCCTTGCTCTCAAATTGCCTGTAATTTCATTTTTGTGTGTAAATATGTGTTTCTTGTCAGGTGCGTGGCGGGCGAGAAGAAAAACAGGCACGCAGACAGCTCTGACAAGCAATTACACCGCAGCTTGTTTGGGAGGCAGGTTGGGATGAGCTCTGGTCGGCTGGCAGGGCAGAAGATTGAATACTCCAGAGACGGAGGGGAAAATGGCCAGAGGGAGAACACTGGTGAGACAACCACAGGCACAACACTGTTTTTTTTCTTGTTTGATTTTTTAAATTCATGTACTTGTGTTGTTGATTGAGCGCGTCAAGAGTGATGGACGGAATTGATTTGCTGCAAATCAGACAAATCAACCCACAACACAACATGTCGTTTGTTTTTTAGACTTTGTGTTTAGACAGCACGTCATAACATAAGAGGTCTAAGGTTTGAGTACTGCTGCAATCATCTTGTTTAGTCTTGGCAGTGGTTTCTTTTTGTGGTTAGAATTGGCATTTCTTATTGCAACTTTAATCCTGGAAACAAGCTTTAGATCTGGGGTGAAAATCACCTGGGGAAATTTAGAGAGTTTCAGCACACTCACCAAAACAACCATCACCTCCTGCATTGATAACATAGTCCTTGTTGGGGGTGCATCAGGACACGTTAAGCAGGCTTTATACTTGTGTGTCAGCTCTACGCCGTAGCCCTCACACATGGTCAAAGCCGTTGGTGGTGTGTCTGTGTTACACCTCCAAAACACTAGTCGACAGCTAGGTGCTGTAAAGTAAAGTTGATTCAGAACACGCCTAAAACACACATTAAACATGGCTTTATAGCAACAGTTAAAAACACAAAGTACACTTGTCTTTATCTAGACACATTTTCCCCACAAATACAACATGCTAATGTTTTTAGCACAAGCCTATGGCATTTTACATTGTATAAATTAGCCGAGCGGCTAGTGGACTTTTCCTCTGCCCATATGAAGCCAGGGACAACAGCAACATTTAACAAAGGTAATGTTACAAAATTTGGCTCCATTACAGCTCACAAGGTTCACAGACAAAACAACTGTCTTATACTAAACACGTTTTGCAGACAAATATAACATGCTAACATTATTAGCACAAGCCTATGGCATTTTACATTGTATAAATTAGCCTAACGATGAGCGGAGATCTCCTCTGCTCATATGAAGCCAGGATAGATCAGACACAAGGATTAAAATGCTATTGTTGTGGAGGCTTTATTGTCTTCACAATTTATTGTTTCTCATCTGTGAAATGTAAGTAAATAAAAGCTTTGTTTCCACTGAGGGAAATGGTTTCAGCTTATAAAAACAGGAGGAGGAGGTTAGATTACATAACAGTCTGCTGTGTCCTGATGCCTTCAGACTTTTGAAAAAGACTGTCTGTCAACTTATTTAAGTTGCCTGTATTAGTGTCTTTGTTTCCACTCAGGTGGTTTATTATTTAGAGGATTGCGTATTTGTTTCTTTTGGTGGACTGGTCCAAAAATAACAGGACACTCGAAACAGGTGACTTGTGCAGCTGTAAAGGTGCCTGCTTACTTTACCTGCTTTGCCTTCTTGTATAATGTTCCAGACCTCTTGACTGTGGCCTAACTGAAGGAGACCCTTTGTAGCATAAAATAGAGCTTTAAATTTCATAATTTAAGGGACTGATTTTATTTGCCTGCAATGCATGTGGTCATGGTGCAGTCCCTGTTTATTTGCCCCAAACCAATGTGCCAACTGAACAGACGTTAGCTGTAAGCTAGCTACATTTCACCTTGCTTTCTGTCTGAACACACAGTAGCTTTTTCAGTGCTGATACAGCGTCTGCTTCACACAGCCTGAAAAAGTGCAGAGTATGTTTAATTTGGACACAACAGCGGCGCTCAATAAAAGAAATCCTCCATCCATCCATTTTCTCAACCATAAAAAAACGATCTGACAGCAGTTTTTCCCCAGGTCTGCTATATGGCATGGCGTTACGCCAAGGCCACAACCTTCACAGCCATCCTGCCATCAAAGCTGATATCCCTGCAGCAGTCTACAGCCGTGCAGCAGAGCACGCTGACAGTGGTTACATGTGATACATAACCTCCCCATGGTGCACACATATGTGGATGTCAGAGTGGCTTTGACAGATGGGCGGGCAAGCCGAGCTCTTCCCCGGCCGTGAACCAGGAAGTCTCGCCCTCAGGGGGAGTCCCTGGGGCGAAGTGAGACAGCTCCATGGGAGCGAGTACAGTTAGTCCATTCAGGGATGTTCCATTAACTTGATTAATGGCTTAATTACTTCCAGTAAACACTCCTAGGAGATAAGAGGCAGGAAGGAGGAGGAAGGTTGGAGCAGTAGAACCAGGAGAACTCATGGTCAGTCAATTACAGCTGTTCTCTTGTTCCTGAAGAACACAAACCGGACTTAGACCACTTTTTTATCACTGTTAACCTGGAAGTTGCTGGAAACTGTCCAGTAAAACCACAGATGGCAGTTAACTGCCTTGCTCAAGGGCATCTTAGTGGCAATGATGAAGGAAGGGCAAATACTTTTAATGTCCCCACCCAGATTTATACTCCCAACATCCGGTGGTAACTTTTTGGCCGCAAGACCACAGAGCCTTTTTATGCTAGGATCAACTGAAATGATCGTCAACTAGGGATGTGACAGTACATGACAAAACAAAAAAAAAACCGCAAAAGATCCTAATTAAGCATGGATGGAACGTCTGCACCTCGTTTGCTGCCTGCAGAAGGAGTTTGCACGCCAGCATTTTCAGAACAAAATAAAACAGGCTGCAGTTAAAGTGTCTCTTGGTAGGATACTTAAAAATAGCGGGTTTGTGCATATGGTCCTTCTCAGGCAAGCACAGCCAGCCGGAGCCCACAGGAACAAAGTTCTACCATGCTTTTTTTTCTCCAAGTGGGGATTAGAATATTTGCCGTTCACATAAGCTAGTCAAAATTGATGCATAGATTTTTAAACATTTGAAGATTCACTGTTAGTAAAAGTCTGTGTCATCCAAAAGAGACAATAAAACCTGATGGAATGGTCAAAGGTGTGCTGATGGGTGGATGAGTAACATCACAAGTCAACAATCCACCTTAAAAATTGCCAGCAGTCAGCCGAGTGAATTGAGTTCTTTTTTTCAGACAACTGCTGCTGTGAGAGGCAGGAAAACATCATCTATTTTTATAGTTACAGTTTACTAATGTAAAACTCTATACGGTGTGAACAGTGGTTACAAAACTAGCCTCAACTCAGCCCTGAGCAGAGTGACCGTCCTCTACTGACCAATCAACAGACTGCAGTGTTCACAGCTCCACCTTTTAATGCCAGATCTGTGTGCTAGGTACCCCAACAGAGGGGGGACCAAAAATGGGGACGGCACGGAACAGTTCCATTGATACCATCCACAACCTTTTACAGCGGGAACGGAAAAAATGCGTACCGAACTTAATTAAACCATACCATACTGCTCGGTGGAAGCAAGGTTATAGAGTTCCCAAATAAAGGATGATATTAGCTTTATCAAATTTTGTATAACCTTGATGAATTACAGGTAATTTAAGTATCAAAATCGATGGACCAGAAACAGAAACGTTTTTTTGTCAAGAAAGAAAGAAAGAAGCAGGGTCCACCGGGCAGGCTAGCTACCTTGTGTTTATATAATCACACTTATGATACTTAGTTTAGTCTAAAAGCCTCTCTTTCATCAGAAGAAAATTATTTTGTGAGCCAATGATTAAATTGGATTTTTGAGACCAGTCTCCAGCTTTGAAAGAACAAAAGAACTCTTGATGTATAAAAAGGTATAATGCTGAATGCATTGTAGGTATAGTTGTCATTGGAGACAAACAAACAAAAAGATAACAGATGTAAACTCTGCATATCGTGTGTTTTCCATCTCCCTGAAAGTAGCATCTGATTGTGAAACAAATAGCCCCCACAAACGCTTTGGAGTAGCGTGTCTGGTGCCCCCCTTCTGCCATCTCCAATCGCCGCGTGGGCGGCTTGCTTCGGCCTCGCTTCCCTCTCCCCTCGTCTCCCTCTACAGATGTGGGTTGAGAGTGTTGCGGGGCCTTTGCTCTCTCGCTGAGAGAGGCAAGGAAGCGAGCCTTCATCCTCCTCCACACTAGTCTGAAATGCAGCCAAGTTCGGCGAGGCTGCCGCGACCCACCCTGTGCAACACTTACAAGTAGTTCAAAGGCTGCTTCCTGCTCCCTGACACGGAACAGAAATGTGGATTTCTCTGGTAATTAGCAAAATAACGTGGTGGAATGAGTGGAATTGATTATGCGATTTATGCAAGGACAATTTGCATCATGATCAATGTGTGGGCATTAAAACTGAAGAGTTAATCGACTTTGTTGTAGTAACCTCCAATTACTGGGTTGTATATCTTGTGTTGCCAAATTCCTGCAGGATGTCTCATTTAGTTATGACATGAGTGATAGTAAAGACTGTAAAACGTATGCTTGGCTGCTTATTTCTCTATAACAGAGCCAACTGCTAAATTAAGACAAAATCTTGCAAAGGCATATCTTGCAGTAGCTGGAGACCTTTTCTGCCGTATGAACTCTTTCTTGCAACTACTTTCCTAAGTTCTTGCTTCTTTAACTCTGCAGATCATTCAGCTGTTGACTTCATTTTGAATCTCTCGCTCAGCATTGTTGTTGACTTGCTCTGAAATGCTGACATTTTCCTTTAAAGGAAGGTCTTTGGCCCTTTCCCAGGAACACGTGTATAAAATGGGGCTCTCCTATATTGTTTTCATTGATTCTGTCATGGCAACCTTGTAACAGAGCCCTGCTTCATAATTGGATTGCTACATTGGACACAATAAGCTTCAATTCGCCCGCAGAAGCCAGAGAGAGACGTAGGAAGGCGGAAATGCTTGTCTTCTTTTGTGCGATGCAAAGCTGCGGAGAAATGAGTAACAAAGATCAGATTTCACACAAAGAGCTGTATGAAAGGCACGGACATAAAGATGAAAAGAAGCGTTTCAGTAAAGAGAAAGCTCCTCATTTCATGAGGGCTTCTACCTTGTGTGCACACATTAATTTAAACCCAGGGAGTGGAAGTTAATAATCATATGATTAGAGTTTAATGATGAAGGATAAGACCTATTTCCTTGTATGTGTCTTCAGGCAGGAAGGAATGCTAAATGCTCCCCTCTCTGTTTTTACAGTAATTGGCAACATTCGTAACCTGCTTGGATACACAGACTTACCCGAACAAGAAAATGGCTGTCAGGACAGAAAACTGCAGAATAAGGTTTGTCATCCTGTCAATACAAAGACTTTGTGATTGTAGCTTTTAATGATGGACTCTGTCAGTAGGAAGTCACAGTTTCACTGGATCCACATCTATTTGTTTTGAGAATTTTCTTTGAGGCATGCAGAGCAGCTCCAACAGACTGTTCTGCTTTGGTTTAAGCTCTAGTCACTTGTTTTGAGAGAACTCTCAAACCAAATGTGACAGCGGTGAAATCCTACTGGCTGACATGTATATTGTTAAACAGAAAAACAGGATTTTACAGCAGAAATCTGCAACTTTCCACCTGCCTTTGGTCCAGACAGACATATATCTCTACAACCTCTCAGTGAATTGCGATGAAGGTTTGCACAGACAATCGTGGTTCCCAGAGAATGAATTATAATACCTTTGGTGATATAGTGTTTACTGCTCACAAAGCTGCTAATGTGGCAATAGACTCTTTATTTCAAGGATGGAAGGTTGAGTGGAATAAAAAACTGGGAAAATGCCTCATCTAACAGTGTGATAATGACTTCTGCTCAATTTTGGTTTGTGGAAAAATACAGAATAGTGTGAAATAGTTCACTTCAAGTGTGCTGGCTCTGTTTAGAATGGACTTCATTGGCACTGTCTGCCAGAGTAAATGCAGCCCAACAAGCCTATAGTGTTTTTCAAGAGCGCTGTTGAGAAAGTTTCTTTATGGGGCTTTTTATAGTTCTATACAAAGTTCAGATTTCAACAGATTATTATTTTTTAAGTTTGAATGCGTAAGATTTCAGTCATGGATGGTTTTGCAACACCTGTGGTTACTGTGTTTGTTTACAAGGCAGCTTACAGGCTGATGTTCTCACCTCACCACTGTCTACTAGGGGTGTAAATCACCAGTTTCATCGCGATACGATATCATATCGATACTATGAACAGCGATACAATATTTTCCGATATATCAAAGTGTGCCACGATACGATTTCGATTCGATACGATTCAGGGGTCTGCGATCGATATTAGGCGATATTAAATGCCCACTTAACACAGTCTGTTACAGAAGAAGCTGACACCCCTTTCTTTTTTACTTGTGGCCATAAAACACATAAACACATAAATAATAAGTTCAGTAAAGTGCACTTTAAACTGACTCCACTGACACAAAGGGCTTTCTGACAGAGAAACCTTTCTGGAAGAAAAAAAACATCATCTTTTTCATCAAACTTCAGGAATATCTGGCTTAAAGCCCTGAAGGAAAACTTCTCCCAACAGCCATAAAACAGAACATTGTTAAAACAGAGCGGCTAATGTTGCTAAAGCCAGAAGCTAGCGGAGTGAGATACTCGTCCAGGCAGGTAACGTCATGTTGTGTTCCGTCTTGTAACGTCATTGTTTACATGCGCCATGTGCTGTCTGTTGATCCTTCTTTTCTCCGAAATCCATAATATTTCCACTATGCTGATTTATTCCCGAGTAAATAACGTTATCCTCATCGTCTTTCTCTTGGCTGCTAACCATCTGCCTGCCGCTGTTTGACAGTGACACAAACCTTCAAAATAAAAGCCTATGCTAAAGATGACGATATGATCGATGTTTCCACTTTGCATCGATGTGATTGGATCGTTGATCATTAAATCGATGGATCGTTACACCCCTGCTGTCTACACTTGGTCTGCACCCCTCCCCCTGTGACTGGCTCCTAGACTTTCTGACTGGCAGGCCCCAGTCTGGTAATAGGACTTCAGCCAGCATCATCACGAACACTGGCACCCCACAGGGATGTGTCCTCAGCCCCCCTGAAGTTCGCAGACGACACCGCGGTGATAGGACGCATCACTGGCGGGGACGAAGCGGCCTACAGGAGGGAGGTGGCCAGTCTGGTGTCATGGTGTGAGGACAACAACCTCACCCTCAACACGGACAAGATGAAGGAGATAATAATGGACACGAGGAGGGAGAGGAGACCTCATTGGCCACTGTTCATGCAGGAGCTTGAAGTGAAGCAGGTGAGCAGCTTTGAATACCTGGGCGTCCACATCAGTGAGGACCTCACCTGGACACTCAACACCACACAGCTGGTCAGGCTGAGGAAGTTTGGAATGTCGGCCAAAATCCTCGGCAACTTCTACAGCTGCAACGTGGAGGGAATCCTGACCAGCTGCATCACTGTGTGGTACGGCAGCACTACTGCTATGGACCGCAAACGCAGGCAGAGAGTGGTGACAACTGCTGAGAAGATCACCAGGACTCCACTGCCCTCTCTGCAGAGCATCTACCATCGCAGAGTCCACAGGAGAGCTGCCTCCATACTCAGGGACGGGACCCCACCCACCCCCAGCATGGACTGATCACACTACTACCCTCAGGCCGGAGGTACAGAAGTGTGAAATGCAGGACCACTAGACTGAAAAACTCCTTCTTTCCCACTGCCATCAGACTCCTAAACAGCCAACATGAGTCATAACCATCTCTACCTCAGAACATGTTACATATCTAGTCTGCACATGACCTTTTGCACATACAGTGTTTGCACTACAGTTTCTTACTTTCTTGCTGCCTTGTATGTATATATTTTCCCTTTTGTGAATATATTCCTTTCATATTTTTCATCTATACTGTTTACTTTTTTATCTATTTATAATTGAGTGTGGATTTAGTTGATGTCTTTTTTCTGGCATTCATTGCAGTCAGCGAAGGAAGAATTTCACTGTACAGGGAAACGTGTTTCCTCACTGTGCATATGACAATAAACACCTGAATCTTGAATCTAAGACAGTCAGAAGTTGAGGTTTTCATTAAAAATGCATTCGGAAAGTTACTTTAAGACATGCACTATGAATCGTATTTGTCATGACAGGAGGAAGATGAAAATTGCTTGTTTAGAAGATGAAAAAGGAATTACACAAAACAAAATAAAGCTTGATTCAAGCAGGATTAATATTTTAGGGAGAACTCTGTCTCCACAAGAATGCACAAATAGGTAATTTGTGCTGGAGGCTTTACAAACAACCGACATGACAGACTGAGTCAAAATTAAAATCGCCAGCAGGTCTCTGCAATTATTACAAATCACTAGATGTCCACAGCTCATATTGATCCTACGCAAAAAGAAGTTTAGTGGGAGTGACAGCTGTAATTTGTGCTAATAGTTTTCAGATGTTCCTGCTTCTTCTGAAACTCAGCAAAAAGCAAAGGCGGTCTGAGCCATCGTCTTAAGCACGTGGACAGGATCTTTCATTGTTGCTTTTCTCTCCTGTTGAGTTTGAGCAAAGAGAAATGAGAGCACAGTGGCACAACAGATGGCATCTCACACCCTCACCATCCCCTGAGCCCACTCAGTGACCAGTGCCATGCTGCCACTCTGGGCACAGACACTGTGAGGCAGAATTCATTAGCGGGATCAGGCTGGCAATAAGGAGGTCTGAAACACGAGGACTCGCTGGTCAGACTCGGACCCTACATTTCCTGTGTCATTTCCTTTTTCGGGGAGCTCAGTTTGTCACCCGAGTTGTTGCTGCGAGTGCAAAAAAAAAACCCCACAAGTGAACGATTATGCCTTAGCCTTGTGGTGAAGAGCCACGAAAACGAGTCATTGATTCGGGAAATGGAACTACCTTGAGCTAAACCAACTGTGTGTAAACACTCTTTGTCGCCACACACCAAAACAAATCCATATAGAAGACACAGTCCTTCACGAGGGATTTTCAAACACCTCGCTCTGTCACAGCGTGTGGATTGTGGTGGCGATAAATGGATTGAGGCAACCAATTCACAGTAGAATAACCTTTGCCAGGCACGCTCTAACCTCGTTGCTGGCCACATCTCAGCCTCTTATGTTTGGCCTTCTTATACAAATCACATTACAGTCCATTGGCCCTTTTTGGAGCAATTCAAGACTTTGAATTGGAATGAAATAGAAACAGACACTTCTGCGAAGGCGCAGCTGCATCATCAGCACGAAGGTCGTTGCAGGTATTGTGTTTTTAAACCACCACTCAGTAGCTCTCTGTAAGACGGTGGATACAGAAAAGCTGCTTGTCTTGGTCCAGAGCAAGATCTAGCACCCCCAAAAAACATAGGTACATATTTGAAAATTTCATTACCCTTTTTGTTTTTTGGCTTTTGCCTTTTCCCCTCATGTTCTATGCTTGGCGGTTGGGCCCCTGGGTCACCTGCAAGAATATCCAGCACTGTCAGGGTCAGTGAATTCTCTCATGGTTGCATCTAAAATGAACTCGTTTTATTTCATTCCAGGGATGCTTAGCTAATATTTCCTCTTGTGCTGTATTTCCACCCTTTTTCTTGCATGAAAGATGATTCCTTTCGCTGTCTGGCAAGAATCAAAGACACTTCTCCCCTCCACATCTGGCATCGTCTGCTGTTTTCATGTTCATCATCTTAAATTGGCACCGGCTGAGCACAGTTGGTCAGTTCTATTTCCGTCCAGTCCAGTCAGTCTGCTCTGTTTATCTGCGCCGTCTAGAACAACTTAGTCCCCAGAAAGCGAGAGAAGCTGCAGCTATGTTCCTTATTACATATTCCCCCTGAAGAACTCCACACTATGTTCACTGAAAACTCTGGCTCCTGAGACAGACTGACTGACTCTCACTCTCTTACAAACAACATGACTCCTGGATTTCCAAGCCTGAGCTGAATAGCAAGAAGGGAGGAGATACACATGATAGAATATGGTGGTATACTTACCATTTTATTCAACAGATTTGAGAGCGTCCTGCGACTGTTACAAAAAACCAATAGAAGCTTTGGAAATTCTCGTGAAGGTTGAGATTTAACAAATCTACCAAACGCATTAGACGTAACAAGTAGTTACAGCTCACCTACACGTCAGATTGACTCACACAACGACCCTGCCAAAATAGAATATTTTCTTAAATTATACAGTGTTTCCTACCCAATACGCTCAGAGTAAATAATGATTTCCCCGCATGCTTCTGTTTGACTCACAGTTAAATCTGTCCTGTCTGAATGTAATGCAATATGCATTATCAATTTGCTTCTGAGGAACGATGGGGCAGTTTAGAAGTTCAGGTCCAACAGCACCACCCTCTGACCATCTTTAGGTACTGCAGGCAGTCTCCAGACTTCATGTATGACTCATAAACCAAATTATGCATCCAGGATATGTGTCATCTTAGCTGTATGGGGGGGAAAGTAGCAGTAATATTAGTGATAATTGAAAGCGTGGGGGCTTGAGCTTGTCCGTCAAACAGATCCGAACTCGAAAGGCAAAACAGTACAGACATGTTATTCAAATATTCAGGAGGTGTTTTTTGAATGTTTACTGAGGAGCTTTTGCACTGTGAGATAATGGTGTAGCCACCAGGAAGTGTGAGGTGAGCAGTGTGTGTGTCTAGAAGACACAGAAATACACACTAAGAAGGCAGTTACACTGGTTTATTTTCTGTCTTGACACTTCCACCAAGTTGTTGAGCAAATCTGACACATGTCCGCTCCCTGATCGGCCGGTAGCCTCAGCAAACTCCTCAAACTTGTCTCCTAAGAGTCCGCTTGAGTCCTAAAACGGGCTGGAAAAAATCCCACAACATGTCAGAGTTCCTCCGCGGTCTCCTCCCGTACACTAGAGACAAGAATGTACACACACGGACACACATCTGCACACTCCTGTCTGTCACCGCTCACCGCTGGGGTTGCCACAGACATGCTCTGACATCACAATTAAACCGAGAACGCCCCGGCACTGCACGGTCATCCATCACATGCACCCTACCCCCTAAACACACACACCAACACAGAGAGAGAGGAGCGTCTTCCTGCATGCTAAATGGGAGGTATGCATCTCACAGTGGCAGCTCCACAAAGCTTCTTGATTGGGGTGTGAAATAAATTTTCAGCCTCAATTGGGCAGCAGCCGACATTATTCAGCTCCTCTTGAGTGGATTTTCCTCTGAGATAAAACAACAATATGCTTCTTCCTTCTCTATCTCTGGCTTTCCTCTTCTCTGCTGTGAAAAAAGACTAATATTATCACTATCCTACTCTTTCCCTGCTAATACCCCCCAAGTGAGTACTCAGCGATGCCACAGAGGTGCAGATAATTTCCCGAGTATCAAGGAAGATGCCCTCTTAGGGCCCCCTGGCACTCAGCAGGCGGGCGGCCCCGTGATTCTGATCTCATCAAGCGAGCACGTCCGCCTCCATTAGTCTCTGGCATTGTGCTCGAAATTGCTCTGACTTGTCGGGTGATTACCTCAAATGAACAATTAGGCGGCTGGCTGTCACAATAACTTGCTCCCCGTCTGTGAATTGGCTCGCCGGTTTTAACGGCTGCTGCTGCCATCAAGGTGCTCCAAATAAATGATCCATTCTGGAGGGGAAATGTCAGCTCATAGCCCCCATAATGAATCGGTGCGCAACATCTAGTCGCATACACCATAATGGGATGATGAAGGAGATAATGCTGCCATTGGACAATGAATACGATGGCAGAGGAAGTTTCTAGATTGAGGCACGAGGAGATCGGTTGAGGGTGAGTGCTTTTGTGGTTGTAAAAAGTAGAGCGGAGTGAGAATATGTCACATGCACCAGATTCTTCAGGAGAGTTTGGATGAAGTCATTAAATTTAATTCTTGTATGTGTCACTATGGCATAGTACGACATGTCAACTCTCCTATTTGACAACACAAGTTCATTTTGTAGACTTAAGATGATGATAGGAGGCAAGAAAAAGAAGGAATACATTTGTATTTAGCCCTTTTGGGCATTTTTGGACTGAGGAACTTTTACATAGTTCTAAGAAGCATCCTTTTTTATTGTGTTTGCACCACAAGAACTAGGACAGATCCTAGTTCTCAGAATACCATTTCGAGGGACTTGGACGCAGAGGTATAGTCTACTTTCTTGTAGGTAGAATACTGTGATGACCTACCTTTCTACCTTCCATAACACGCTATGCAATGAGCTCAGCGGTGTGGGGGCGAGGAGAGATGAAGATAGTCTCTGCATGTTCCCCGGTGTCTGCTCAGTGTGCCGTCACATCTCTTGACCCTGTATTTGTGAAAACAAGTAGCTGAAGTAAAAGTTCTGTCAAACAACTATGCAGATTTTAAGTGGGTATACAGAAACACCGGAGCTTTCTTAGTAGGTATATGGCATAAACCACTGCTTTGAGATCAGTTCCCTCTAGAACTGTTTGGTTGGAGAACGCCTTTTGTTGCTGGTCCATCTGCCTTTTTGTTTCTGTAATATCTTACGACTTTACCAAATTATTAAAAAGTTCCTTTAGGATTCACAAGAAGAACTACCCAGGTGCTGATACATCCAATGACATGAAGTAAAAAATTCATATCACACCTTGAGGCTTGTATCGGCATGCTTAAGTAATTGAGTAGCCTCAAGCTGAACCTGATGAAGCCAGAAGCGTTTGTCGGAGGATTGCACTTATTATTTGATTAACATGAACATAAAGCTGAAGATATATTAATGAGCCTCCCAATGTGCAAAGACTCTCTACTGACTCGATATAGAGCTGGAATGATTTGTCGATCAACAGGAATTTTGTCAAACCTTTTTGATCATCGATTTATGACTGAATTTTTTTAAGCAAGAAAGTAATAGATATTGTCATTGTACGTTACATTTCTTTACATTTCAGCAATGCTGTGGGTAACGTGGTTTGGTTGAGGCATAAAAATGACTTGGTTATGGTTTGAAAAAGATCATGTTTTGGCTTTAAACACTGTTTTTGTGGCACAGATCAAACTGGAAACACAGGTTTCACACAGGTAGTCAGGTTTCCATCTGAATGTCTCGAAATTTTTGAGCGAATTTAGTGAAAATGCACAAAAAGAAAATGCGACTTTATGCCCGTTTCCATTTGTTATTATTTTGCGATTATTGAGAGGAGAGTGCGCCATGAGATGACGTCATCAGAGAGCGTCTCTCTGCCACAAAACAAACAACACACTCAGCTGACAGTCAACAACTGATCGTGGACAGATTCCTGATCGACCTGTCGGCGTTTGGAAGAACTCTGGTCACCATTTTGTCAGCATTCACCGCATACCGAGCCATCCTGAAGAAGAGACGACAAGGAAGAATTTTAATGTTAAGAGTACTGTCGGAAATAGCTGGAAGGACACCACCGCGTACCACCAACGTATACGTGTGACGTGGTGTCCGGTCCAGTCATCGTTTATCCGCAAAACCTGTTTCCATAGCAAAAAGTCGTACTTTCCTTTTATCGATACGCAGACAAATCCACCCCCTCCAAGCGTAAAAACTTTTGTTGCGAATTTTCGGCCTTTTTTCGAATTTCTAGCGTTTCCATTAATGTTTATTTTCACTATTTTTGAAAATTCAAATAAGAATAGGTGGATGGAAACCCTATTACTGTCTTGGTAGAAAAACAATCACCTTTCCTGGCAGTATTCCAGCAGGAAATGCAGTGATGTCTCTGGAAAACACAACTGCTTTCTGTGGCACTACCTCATTGGATACACAGCATATTCCTGTTGAAAACACAGCCACTAGTTGCTAAAAATACCCAAGTTTGGTAACTGAAAGGACGCTAGAAATGCAGGGATGGCTCACTTAAAAACAACGGATTCTTATTGTTTGTTGGTCTCGAACAGTGGTCTGTAGCTTGGCTGGTGTTTTGCCTAGATGTCACACCATCCACCATCCCTTCCACCTCATTTTGACAAAGTCATCTTATGTACTGCGTCACTTTAGAAATGTTGATATGATACATACCATGCCAACATTTGCTTCTGCCGACTGGGCTGAACATTTACTAGTTCCTGGTTCTCAGCAGTTGCTGTTTTTTTCAGTATCAGGACGTCTAAGTGTTTCAGCCTCACCGTGTAAACTGTGGACTTCATCTCCAGGGCACGAAACCAAACTGGGCCTTGTTTAAGCAAATCTGGAGAGAGACACAGTCACTGATGACAACTTGCTTGAGTTGTTTATTTGTCCTCTTCCCTCTTCATTGTAAGTGCAGCGCCGCACTTCTATATTCATCACTGTGTCTCCCCATGCCCTCCCCAATCCCCCAGCCCACAACTGGGAGCAAATCTGGTCTGCTCCAATTGGTCTCAGCCACGGTGGGCAAGTCATCAGAAGCAGCAGCCATTGGTTCCGGACGCATCTCTACGAGGCGTAGACATCCACTAGAATGTAATCTATGTTTGTGGTTTACGGGAGTGTGTATCTGTCTACCTCTCGGGCAAGTTGAGGAGAGTCCCCGCGAGGAAATCCTGCATCAGTGCCGACCAGATTACCGATCAGAGCGTGACCAATGTCAGAAAGCGCAGAGCGGAGTAATGCGGCCTAATGGCGAGACAAGCCAGGGACTCTTTAATGGTAATGAATACACAATGTGAGCCCAAGGCGGGATGAGAGGGAGGGTGGCAGAGAGGGGGGGGCGGAGTCGTGACCAGACTGGTGAGGAGGGAGAGATAACCACAGTGTGTGGGAAAGGAGAGGAAGGTGTAATGTTTACTGTGTGTGTTCAGGCAAGTTGATGAAATAACAGAAACACCTTACACAGTGAATCCTAAATCGCTAAATGCTATACTGTTTGGTTTTTAATGGTGTATACACAACAATATAGTGCAGAAAGAGATAACACTGCAAAGTTATGACAACATGCCAAAAATATAGGGAAACTTATTTATTCTTGACTTTGGATCTTACCCCAAGATCCCCTAAAAAACGCCATCATAGACTAGCTCATATAAGCAGCTTATTGCGACCCATATTTACATTTATTGTCAGGCGGTGACCTCTAGTAGCTGTAGTAATTATGACAGGAACAAAATAGGACGTCCACAAACTGCAGGTCCCAGGTAAGCTTGTAAATATGGCAGGGTTTCAGACAGGTGGATCATTAACTGACAAAGCAGCATTGTGAGTAAGTTATTAATAACTTACAGAAACATTTTGCAATAGTCCACCTTCCACCTTCTCTCAGCAGCTTTATCATCAGAGCTGCTGCAGGCTTTCAGTTACCTGCTTTTTGAGCAGGAAAATCTGTTGATGTCTGATATATTTAAATCTGTCCAGTAAAAATATTTCCCTCTGAGAATATGTAGGCCCACTAGGTCCTAACAGCAAGCAAGCATGCATCTCTCTGTCCACACTGAACCCATCCAATATGCACTTCTCTTCCACCATGTAAACAAACTATGTATAAGCTGTGTGCTTTAATTGCAAACAGCAATTAAAGTAGATTGCTATTAGAGAAGGTAATTACCAGAAACATTCAGCTCCTGTTTGCTTGTCAGGTTTAGGTCATTCATTAACTCATATTTTTGCAGGCCGTGTTGGTGCAGGTTTTAAAAACCCTGACCCGCGCACCACTACCATGTAGAGAGGAGGTCGGGGTGGATGGACTGGTCAAACAGACAGAGGACTTTGACCCTGGAGACCTTTGTTCACGTCCAGTGTAAAAAGTTAACATGGAGTTATTTTGACCCTTTGAAACCTGAGCGAAGTGGCTTGATTTCTTTTAAAAACATGGGAAGATGGCAACGAGCAGCATAAGAAGAAATGACCCAAACAATTAGCAAGAAATTGGTAAAAAGAGAAAATTGAAAACAAGGAAATACCTGAAAAGAGTGCTTAAAATTGTAATAATTCTGTAGCATAATTTTAAAATAAATGTAATCATAATATATATTTTTTTATATATTTATATTTTATTTTTTATTCTTGTTTTTTTTCCTTTTTCCCTATTTTTTTTTGTAATTTTGTGGTTTTTTTGTTTGTTTGTTTTGGGGGTTTTTTGCAGTTTGTTGGACCTTTCTTTCCAAGTTGCTCATTTGCTCATCAGTTTCTTTTTCTCATATATTTTTTAAAAGAAATCGCACCAATTCGCTCTGGGTTTGGAGGTTTAAATACTTGCGAAAGGTATCTGAAAGCAGCACAAGAAAAGTGTTGTCGCTCGAGGCTTCAACGTATGTATTGTATTCTTCTATTATTGTAAATGCATTCTTAGGTGGCGTCAGTTGTGATGTCCATTACGTTACAAAAATACTTATTACATACTTAAACAAAGTACGACTTTATTCTAAACCTAACCAAGCAGTTCTGTTGCCTTAATCTAACCAATCTGCGATCACATTACAACATAAACCACGTTTAAAACTGCGACTGTTAACAGTTCCATGTGTCGTTTCGTGTTGATCTCCTATCACCAGTAGGGGCGCTACTTTAGGAAACACTCCTGTAGGACATATTAGAGGGTCGAAACAAACAACTTAAGTTGCAGTATGGGTTGGAGGACTTGTTGTTCTAATCTTCTCTCATGATCTTCATCAACAGCAGTGTAGATGTACGGTTTTTTATGAGTACTTTAAGGGCACTTCAAGGTCAGAAATATTCCAGTTAATTGCTTAGAAATGGGTCCTGTAAATCTGCTCACCATCACTGATGGATGCTATTGGTGGTATTTGTTTAAAGGATGCTAATATTTTGCATAATCTAACACCTCCTTCTCAAAATCACATACTTTTCATTGCTGCTGAACACTATCACGGCAAGATATTTGGATATTTTGAATGTGCATTTCGGATCTTCCAGCCCTCTAGGCAGACAGAAGTTTGCACTCATGTCTCTGAAATCAATTTCCAGAGTCTTGAAACTTACTTGAGAGATGCTGTGACTCATCATATTGAACATTATGTCTGCTTAAGTTACATTATCATTGTGTGGTGATGCTGCTGCTGCTGCTCCAAGTGCAGACTGCTTTGAAAGAGAAGGCGCTGTGTTACCATGCTGTCCCCTTGACAATAACACAAACAGACACGTACAGTATCTTAAGCAGGTTTGCAATGATATAAGGAAATGATTTGCTTTGGAAAATGCTCAGCAGTAATGGAAAGTACTTGAGACTTGTATAAGATACACATCTTACAAGACAGATATTCTAACTTGCAGGAAGAGAACAGGCTGAGTTTGTTTCACCTGCACCTTTCCAAAATCAAGTTGAATCAAACCAAAAACTTAACCACAGGCTTGTTGGTTTGTCCACCAGTTTGACTGCATAAAGTTAATTTAAATTGCTTTTCAAGTAGTAGTAAACAGAGAGGAACTGAGGGAGGTGGAGATGTGGAGAGAGCGGTTGCAGCTGAGCCTGTCTTGTAGTATTTCTCATTTACTCTCCCTGTCTGTTGTGTGCTCAGCCTTTCTCTCCCCGTGTGATGATTCTCTGCCTGTGTGTAACAAAGGCTTCCTTCAGTGGCAGGGCCAATAAAAACAGGAATTAAACATGATCAGAGCGGCTCTTCACCTTCCTCATATCCTCCTGTGGAAGCCCACGGAGACTCGGCGGTGGTCTCTCTATGGCTGACTTTCTCAGTCTTTATCTTCCTCTCTTTTCACTTATCTTTCATCATTTTGAGGGTCTACACCATTTCATGTTGACGTGTTGTGGCTATAAGAGTTAAGCTGGTGGTTGTGTAGGGAAGTCCCAGCAGCAGTGGAGAAAAGCAGAAATTACAGTAAAGATATTGCATGTCCAAAAATATCTCCTCAGTGGTGGCTCTGTCTGAATGAAGGCTGACATGATGCATTTGTATCTGTATAGGTTTTTGTCTTGTAAGTACGCTGCTGTGTATGTAGAGAGTAATTTCACTATGAAAGGGATACATTTACCATCATATTTTTGAGTCACTATCTCTAAATTTAGAGCTGCTCTGTGAATAGCAAGGTCGGTCTGTTGCTTGTTCCACCACTTTGGTTCAGACTGAAATGTCTCAACAACCACTGGACAAGCTGTCATTAAATTTTGTTTAAATATTCATGATGCATAGAGGATGAATCCTAATTACACTGGTGATACCCTGACCTTTTATAGGATATGTGTCCATGTTCCCTCAACACTATGTTCCCTATGTCTAACATTGATATTGTTATTGTGGTATCTCACAAATTTATAGGCAAATTTCAACGTTAACAACCCTAATCCAAACCCAGATATGGAAGGGCTGGCCTTGATGCTGCGGGGACATGGGATTAATTTGGTATAGGAGAAAGTTCACGAGGAAACATAGGGCCTAATTTGGATAGAAAAACGTTCATGAGAGAACATAAGGTCTAATTTGAGATAGAAAATAAGTTCATAAGGAAACATAGGGCCTAATTTGGGATGGGGGAAAAATTGAGGGAACAGAGGGCCTAATTTGAGGTAGAAAAATGTTCATGAGGGAACATAGGGTCTAATTTGGATGGTAAATGTTAATGGGGAAACATAGGGCCTACTTTGGGATAGAAAAAAGTTCCTGAGGGAACATTGGGTCTAATTTGGGATAGAAAAATGTTCATGAGGGAACATAGGGCCTAAATTGTATGGGGAAAAGCTCATTAGGGAACAGAGGGCCTAATCTGGATGAGAAAACGTTCATGGGTCACGTAGGACTCTAATTTGGATCGGGAAAGGTTCATGAGAGAATATAGGGCCTAATGGACAAATGTTTATGAGGGAACTAGGGGCCTAATATGGATGGGGAAATGTTAATGAGGGAACTTGGGCTTAATTTAGGATAGCAGAAAGTTCATGAGGGAACATATGGCCTAATTTGGATGAAAAAATATTCATGAGGGAACATGGGGCTTGATTTGAGACAGAAAAATGTTCTTGAGGGAACACAGGATCCAATTTGGGACGAATATGTTCATCAGGGAACATTGGGCCTAATCTGAGGTGGAAAATGTTCATAAGGGAATATGGGCGTAATTTGGGATAGAAAAAAGTTCATGGGGGGACATAGGACTCTAATTTGGTCCAGGAAAGGTTCATGAGGGAACCAGGGGCCTAATATGGATGGGGAAATGTTAGTGAGGGAACATGGACTTAATTTAGGATAGCAGAAAATTCGTGAAGGAACATTGAGTCTAATTTGGAATGGAAAAAGTTCATGACAGAACATAGGACTTAATTTGGTTCGGGAAAGGTTCATGAGAGAACATAGGGCTTAATTTGGATGAAAAAATATTCATGAGGGAACATGGGGCCTGATTTGAGACAGAATAAAGTTCTTGAAGGAACATAAGGCCTAAATTGGATGAGGAAAAACGTGTGAGGAAAAACTGGATCTAATTTGGATGGAATATGTTCATCAGAGAATATCGGGCTTTATCTGAGGTGGAAAATGTTCATAAGGGAATGTGGGTGTAATTTGGGGTAGAAAAAAGTTCATGAGGGAACACATGGCCTAATTTGGATAGGGGAAGGTTCATGACAAAACATAGGGCATAATTTGGATGAGAAAACGTTCATGAGGGAACACAGAGCCTAATTTCAGATAAAAAAAAATATATCCATTAGGGAGCATTGGCTTAATTTGAGATAGAAAAAAGTTCATGCAGAAACATGGGCCTAATTTGGATGACAAAAAGTTCATAAGGGAGTTTAGGGTCTAATTTGGGATCGAAAAAGGTTCATGTGGGAACATAGGGCTCAATTCGAATGGGGAAAAAATCATAGGTGCTGAGGGAACATAGGGCTGACCCTTTTCATCAAGCCCCACCAGTAGGTAAACATTTTTACTTATCCTGTGAAATATACTTTTAAACATCCCATACCTTTTTAAAAAGATCAAAAACTTCAAAACTAATAGCATATCCTTTAGCCTTTCCTGTATATGTGTTACTGTTTAGCAAATGTTAGCATTCGAACACAAAAAGCGAAGACTGCAAACATCAAACCAGCTAAACATTAGCATGTTAACATGGTCTTGTCATTGTTAGCATTCTGGCGTTAGCATTTAGCTCAAAGCCATTGGGATGAGGGTAGATTCTTGGTCTTAGTATTTACAGTAGTATCTCTGTAATTTGAACGTTCAGTGGATATTTTTACTGTAATCTTTTGAAGGAGTGGAGAAAAAATGATTCTTAGACCCAGTGCTGACGTAGAAGATATCACATTGATTCACCAATGTCAAAAATCAATATTCTAAATGTTAGTTATTAACATTTTGGAAACCGGATACGAAACTCAAGAGCATCACCAGGACAGTCTGCCGATTTTGAATCGGATCGCACACTAAAGAATTATAATCAAATCCAATCTTGACATTCTCAAAGATTTGTTTCTCAACATTTCATTCCTAACACTTTTTTTTCAAGGCGGAAATGGTCTTCCAGAGCAGCCTCTGACCCTTTAGACCTCTGCTGTTCTGTAGTAAGGTGATGGCAGTGCTGTATCATATTGACATTAAGCAATATTTATTGAGTATCAAGAATATTTATTAAAATCACAGCATGAAGTCTGAGGCTAAGGAGTGGCCAAATAGCACCAAATGTCAATGTAAATAAGGATTTTACGGATTGCTCCTTTAAGTGAGAAGACATAAAACAGCTGTAATTTCATTCATACATTTCTGTAGTTATCTTTCTAAAACTACCCCTGGGCTCTTTTTAAAGGATAATAATAGTATATCAACACAAACAGGCTTATTCTATAATGTTATTGTTTTTCTCACTCATATTATTCCACTGTCACGGCTGCACTGATACAATTTTCTCGCCTCTTTTTTATCACTCCTTCAAGCCCTCCCGTTGCTTAAATCATTGTAAAAGGTGGCTTCTGATAAGATAGTGAACACAGAGGGGATATCATGTGGAAAAAAAGGAGAACTCTAGATAGACTTTAAACATACAGATCTCTTGAAGTCTCTCTTTGCCTTAGGAAATCCATTATTTGGATGATTACCTCCTGCTCATGAACCAAGCTACCGCAGCGAGCGCAACCGACGGCAGTCAAAACGGACTCGCATTAAAATGCAGCTCAAAGTCCACACAGTCTATTGGATCCTATCAGAAGGTGAAATCTCTCAGCCAAATTGATCTGTTTCAACACACATCCCCAGATTACATTCTACAATAGATTAGAGCACTGTGGGGGGAGGCATTAGCAGATATTCTCTTTTGTCAGCACAATGGTGGGAGAGTGGAAACCGTTCACGCCGCCTCGGTTTAAGGCTGCTAGTTGATGCTTTAGTCTCACTGATAAAATAATAAAATCTCAATTGGTTTTCAGTACCGGGGACAGAAGAACGCACAAATGTAATCTGTATTCATATTCAATATTTAGGATTTTAAACAATGCTGCTCCGTCAGGCCTGGTGTTACTTGTCTTTCATCCATCCATTTAAACCGAAATATGAAACAGAAAATTAACACAATATGTTGGAGTTTCTTTTTAAAGTACTTTTCTTCATGATTTTAATTATGAAATGACCAAAAAATCAAATTTGCAACAAATTAACACAGATTTGGTCGGGAAAATGATGCAACCTGAGCCCTTGGTTGAATTTAGGTTGTGGCGGAAGGTGACCAAAATGTTAGGTCAAGGTCTCATGGCAACGTCTTAGCATATTGCCAACAGATTATGTTGATATTTTACTGGCTTCAGGGGCGCAAATCTCGACAGTACAGGCAGTGCGATTGCACTGGGGCCCATGAGGTAAGGGGCCAAACAAGAACTCTCATTAAATTAAGAACAGCACCATTTACTGTATATGCCCTTGAAAAAGGAAAACCCACCAAAATAGTCAAGAGCATCCAGAACAAAATTATATACGTATTCCAAATAAATTATAATAATCTATTCAAATTGTTCAATTAAATTAATAACTTGTCATTTTCTTTGGTATTTTTGTGATATACACACATGCAGTGATGATGCTGGCTAATATGTATTGTCATGTTATCCAATGGCAAGTCTCAGATCATGTGACAAGACGATATGTGCAAGATAGCGTACACTATTGGGCCCGCTATAATATCGTACAGTGGGACCTGTCCCAACTACCTTACACCAAAACTGGTTTTAAGTTTTGTTGTTAAGAAATTAAAATCCAGTGTCTTCCAAATGTCTCAAGACAATGTCATCTTGATGTAGAATAACTTTGGCTGTCAAGTTATTAAAAAAATATATATATATATAATTACTTACATGCTCTGTGATTAATTGATCTGAATTAATTGCATACATCAACTTTTGCTGTGAAAGTATTTTAATAATTTTTAATTCAAATGAATTTTGGCAGATGTGTCATACAGCTGCTGGGTTTTGGACACAGCTGTCCCCCTGTCCTCTCCCACGGAAACTGGTCTGCAGTCCATTTCAATCAATTTTGCAAGAGAGTTAGTGAGTCGAAACAGGTATGTCTGGGTTTCACTGCACTTGCAGACTCACAGACTTTGCGAGGGTGGTCCTGGGGAGTCTGGGAGTGCTTAGGGCTGCCAATATAATAAATAATAAATAATATGTAGAAATACAGGCTCTAGAAGGTAAGCTAACCTCTGTTCCACACTGGCGCCGCCGAACACCATTGAACTATAACAGCGCGTATTGTACCAACATTAAAGGATGGCTTTTTTCATCAGTGTCACCTGCCCAAGGGCAGGATTTCAACGACTTTAGAGTGAGACCAGCTTGGCGGAGGACCTTCAACAGGCCCAGTTTCATAAGTGTCCCCCTGCAATGTTCAAACGAAAAGTACGGCCTTGTATAGGCATGTATCACCACAGCGCTCAGGTAAGGTTGGGGCTTAATGATAAAAGGTAGTGACCAGTGACCAAATCATAAGCTGCAGGCATTCAAGAGTCACAGTGCCCAAAAAAAAAGGCAAACATAGTGAGGTGAAACATGAGAGTGAATCTGGAGTCGTGTTTACTCACAGTAAAAGACAATCCTGCAAACTATACCTTTTAAATTTGTTTCATTGTTCCCATCGTCCCTGAACCTCTCCTGTCAACAACTTCTTCACTCAGTTTTTGTGAGCTGTAAACAATGAATTTCTCCATGCATGGCTAATAAAAATCAGCGCAAAGTGGCAGCATAATGAAAAAGGTTGTTTAAAAGACAGCTAAAACATCACATCTTAATGCAAGCTCTGCAGGAAAACTACGACTCTAAACAGAAAAACATCCTCAGAAATGCAATGTATGCCACCCTAATGGCTTTTGATGAAAAATGTTAAAGTGGATTTGTGCATTCCTCTTTAAAAGAGCATCAGACAGTTATTTCATAAAAGCAGGAAAACAGGCCTTGAAGCATGGTAATATTAAATATATTGAATGTACACAGTTTCCTTCCATTTGTTTTTCAATAGATGCCGTGCAACTTAAAGAGGGGTGTCTTTCTTTTGTGTCACTTTTACCTTCCATCTATGTATATGCCCCATTAGCCAGCATCTTGCAGGCTCCTTCTCTCCTGCATTTTAAAGCTGTGGTTTACTGCCAGCATGCTTGGTCAGGCTTGTGATTCACAGAAAATGATGAGGTAAAGGCTTACGCCCGGCCAAAAAATATATGGCTCTGAAAATGGATGTCCTATATTTGAGCCACTTGAAGGGGGCGCTTGATTTAACCAGCCGGAAACTTTAACTACCTTAAGTTATTCATGCTCCGAACCTTTAGTAGACCTTATGTCAAGATTTTTTTTCTCAGCTCCTATGAGGGAAAATTCCATTTGCTGTAAAATTGTGTAAACCATCGACCGTCTCTTGAGAAAGACGTCGAGCACGATCGACTTTTCTGAACTGCTTCCGTCTTTTTTTCCAAGCTGTCTTAATTTGGAGTCATTGCTTGCTAGCATGACTAATAATGTCTTTTACTTAACTGGGGAGGAGAGATAAGTAGAAGAGCATCTGAAATCAATGGAGGAGGATTAGGGAGGACCCTGGGGCTTCCACCTTCTCTGTTCAGACTCCTACAATGAACACATGCTTCTCCTTGGCACCCTGAGGAGAGGAGGTAGGAAACACCTTTTGGCTACGCCACCTAAAAAAAAAAAAAAGGAACACAATAATACGACCTCTTAACATTTTGATGGTTCACCACAATCTATAATATTTAATCACATCAAGCTGTTTTTGCCCGGAGCCATGCGATTTACCATTTATTGGATGTTTATTATTTAATCTGGACATTATTTGGATTTTAAGTGTTGCTTTTTCTAATGGGAAAAGTAACTGTACTGTACGTCACCAGGGAACACAGGTGGGACCTTTAAAGCTGACATTTCAGATTCAATTAATATATGCGGCGCATCATCTGAGGACTTTGAAACTGTGCCGTCTTAGAGATGCTGGGGAATTATGGAAATGCAGCCTCAGCAAGGAATTGACTGCCCTCAGCTAGGAAATTACACTGCGACAAAATAATTAAAAGCCATGTCTAATTTAAATACATGCCTCTGCACTCTAAAATACCCCTCAGACCCCTCGGTGCGAGTCTGGAATATGCCGCCTCCACAGGTTTTGAAGTGAAATCAGCCCGCAGGCGTCTGCGCCGGAGCAACAATGATTGGACCTGCCTTTGAAAAGTGTAATAGAGAAGAAAATAACATGTAACCCTTTCCGCGGAATCAAAACGGTGCCTTGCTCTGTGTGTGTGTGTGTGTGTTTCGTGTGTGTGGATCCATGCAGAGAGAGGGAGCAATAAGGTGAAATAGAGATGAGTGGCTGCAGAGGAAAATAAGCAATGAAGATGGAATAAAAGAGAGGAAAATGGCCTATCTTTTTCACTGTACTCCAAGTGTGGGCATATTTTGCTTGCGTGCACCTTTCTCCACACATGCATGCACACACATCTGTACTGTATGTAGTCACTATAGGCAACAGTCCTATTATAAGGCAGTGAAGCGGCTCAGCCACTATCCCAGGCCTTGCTGACAAAACTCTAATGTATAGGGCCTTGTGCTCTCTGTGCTGGGATTCAATTAGGCTGCCTAACAGTAGGGCCTGCCTGGAATGGGACGGAGGAGTTAGAGCCCTGTCATATGGGCCCAGTGGGGCGGCAAGCCTCCACTCTGTCTGCCTAATACTGGTGTCACAGCCGCAGGGAGAAGCCCACTGCCGAGGGCTCCGACTGACTGAATTAACTCACTTTATTTGTTTTCTCTTTTTCGTGTCTGTCCCTTTACAGCCGCACGAGGTAAGACTTTTATTTAAAAACAGCATTTTGTCAGCCATAGGTTGTAGATTTATGCTCTTTGGGCAAATAAAATTCAAGTATTTACACTTTCTACAGGAAGAGAGTCAAAAAAAACACTAAGGGCTGTTTAAAGTTGAGTTAGCGCTCTGCCGAAAAGGAAAAAAAAAGGAAGATATCAGGACCACAATATAACCAGGAGGGTTATTTCTGTTGTTTTCATTTTTTAAAAGCATCACGGGAAAAGATAGGGATAGCAGAAGTAAGTAGAAAAGCCTTTTTTACACAGAGATGTAGAGCTGCTACGAAGTCCATCCTAATGCTGCCTTTGCATTTTTCACACAGAACCAAACAACGGTGGCATCATGCTGTCACACTGCGAGATTATAGATAACGTGCTGGCATCATAGAAGAAAAAGAAGTGTGGTAGAAATGATGTGTAACACAACAGTGTCGTCCTCTATTGTGACATATAACATATGCGTCAGCAGCGCTTTCTAAAGAGTAGCACTGGCATTAACATGGCATTAACAATCCTTGTTATGTGGCAGCTGATCTTGTCCGCTGCTCGGAGGGTAGGGAGCTCCCAGACCTCATTGTTTTCCCAATTTGCCAATATGTTTTCAGCCGCTGTTCTCCTGCTTTGAGTTAGCTGCTAACTGCTACTAACAGCTTTCTAAATGTTACTGGTGTGGGTCATATCACATACTTCAAATTGTCACACCCATCCCGTCCATGGTCCCGTCCTGCCGGCTGTTCCTTTTGCATAGACGTTGATTCTGCGCTGTTACTAAAGTAAAATTTAAATTTGATTTGTGCCAACCTTAGTTAAGATTTCAAATAATGTTGCTTGATGCTTTAGGGGTTGTTTTGTGTTTTGCTCATGGTGCTCTGTTGTGTGCTGGTGTTATGTGCAGTAGATGAATGGCTGATGGGAAGAATGGGTATGCTTCATTTCCTCTGGACTACAGCTCCTGAGTCCGACACCAGTTTCCCTACAAAGACAATAAAGTATACCGTATTGTATCGTAGCGTATCGTATCGTATCGTATCGTATCAAATCATATCGCACCATATAGTATCATATCGTAGTGCATAGTATTGTATTATATATCGTATCGTATCGCATCTCACATCATAAACTATCATACTACCTCTGCTGCCACAAGACAACTCTGTCTTCCCATTCCATAATGTTACTTTTTATATAGAACAATTAGGCCAAAGCTCAGCACCAGTACTAGAATGAACACTTCATTCTTGAAAAATAAATGTAAGAAAAATTCATGACACTCACCTGGCAGATTTCCGTAATGCTAGCCGGCAAAATAGCATCTCACTTGCAAGCACCATGCAACCCTATTCAATCCTACCAAGGACATAAATCCTTTAAAATGTCTTACAGATAAATAGCTTAGAATTTAAAAGCAGAGTAATTTCCTCAAACAGCTGGACTCTGTAGTTCTCAGCAAATACTCAACTTGTTGAGGAAATAACTCAACTGTAGAAATATTTATGGTAATAAAGGAGCATGGCAGCCAGTGCAAGTGTTCTTTCAGTCCTTGGCTTGTATCCATTGTGGATGCATTTGCCTGCTTGCTTTTAATGCTAAAAACCATATTGTTCTGGATGATTAAAACGCCATTCATATCCTAAAATACATGCTGGAAATTCAACAGCTTCACAAAGGGTGGATATGAAGATAAGCACCATGAAAGCTCAAAGCAAACACCAGTGGATCAACACTAGTTGCCACCATTCTGCTATCAATTAGAGCAGTTTAATAATTTAATGACGTACCTCGTTTTTTGTGTCTTAAACTGTGTGGAGAGGCATCAGAAATTTTGAGTCATCTTCAGATTTGTTCATGTGTGGAATATTTGACTGTGTAAAGAGTGGTTTCATGCTTTGAATTGCCATAAACGTGCACCTGCTGAGGACAATTCATGCTTGAATTTGGATAAACTGGGGAAGAATTTTCAGCCTGCAATTTGCACTTCACGTGGAGCCCACTTAAGCTCCTTTTGCCATTTTCTGAATCATCCTTCTTTGTGCCCACTCCAAACATCACGCCCGTCTCCTTTCACCTTCGTCTGATCGGTGCAGCTGCTGAACACCGTATCTTTATTTCAACCTCCCTCCTTCCCGTGTGAGGCCGTGTCTACAAGCCAGACCAAACAACTTTCCCGACATGGAAGCCAGATCGGAGTGTAATCAGGGACCGAACCTCAGAAGCACACAACCGCTTCAAAACACTCAACGTGAGCACCACAACGTAACCAGGTAGAGCTATTCCTCGCACTGTCCTGTCCGCCTGACGCCGAGGCCTCAGCAGGAAGGTGGCCCCGCCAGCGGTGACTCAGCATGGGATAATCAGTGTGGAGCCGCGGCCGGGATTACAGCGGGCGGGTAGCACGGGGCGGTAGGCTGTGGGCGAGCAAGGTGACAAGGATTCTGGGGAGGAGGGGTTCTCCCGCCATCAGCAGACACAGCATGAGATGTAATAATCACCGACCCACCACGGGCCCCAAGCCGGGCTGCTAACCAGCCATTATTGAGTGCAATCACGAAAAGGGAGGCCCATCAGAAAGAGAGAAACAAAAAGACACAGCAGTCTGACAGAAACACTTTTGGGGTGAAAGAAATAAATGAAAAGTCACTGAGTGAGCTGCAAGCTTCTGCTACTTGAAATCAGCATGTAGGAGAAAATCTGCTGTGAAACATTTTTCTGGCAGAGGACGGAAAGTTTAAGTTGGAAATTGTTTTACAATCAACATTAATGGAGTTAAACAGAGAGAGCTATGTTTCTAATGTGGACCTCAAAGTGTTTAATATTAGGGTGCTTTCAGACCTAGAGTTGTCTTGCTTTGGTCTGAATCAGCGACTAATTTAATTACAAAGTTGTATAATTGCCTAGAGTTGGTTCATGTTCTCACGGCAGCATTTGCAAGTGGACCAGATGAAATACCTTGCATGAGAAAGCTGCTCATGATCGGTCAGAATTTCCATGTGGGAAAAATCCAGGAAGTAAAGCAAAACGTTGAAGAAGAGTACACTTGCAAGATAAATGTGACACTTTCTAATGTCACAATGGAGGGACAACTACGCAGGTTGATTTTAGCGCTGCTCATCGTGGACTATATTGCTGTCATTGTTCATTTGAGTCAAGGCATACAGTTTGAAAACATGCCTATGTTTGTTAAACCCAAACAATGTGTAATGCGACTGCAGTTGGTTCGGATCGAGGTCGGGGTCATTTGTAACCGGACAAAGACCACCTCTTCAAGAAGGTCTCTGTCTGGTTGTGTGCGATTGCTGTGTTCACACCTGCCCAAACGAACCACACTTCGGGGGCAAACGAACTTGGGTTCGATTGAACCCAGCCAAACAGGGCAGGTGTGAAAGCACCCTTAGATAAACTGGCAAAATTTGGAGGCAGTTGTTGAGTTTGCTATCTCAAGAGAGCCAGGGGACATCAGATTGGCTGAAAGACATTAAGAAATGAAAAATGTCTGAAATGAAATTAAGAAAAACTGAACTGTTATGATCAAGAGACGCCCATCAACTGATGCTTCTACATTTCTATTTAAGTAGCCTGTAACATTACATTAGGTAGGATGGTTAGCGCTGATTATGTGCTGCTGCTGTAATCAGCTGGTTGGCAGTAAAGTCACGGGGGACCAGTTATCTCCTTTCATCTTTTAGTTTTATTTCCAGATGGGTGCAAATCACATGAAGCACTGCTAATCATCAATCTATACTCTGTCAATTAATGGCTGCATTGCTGTCACTAAGTTTATACTACAAGTTTTATGCACGGTAGATAGTCTGCTCTGCTAACGTAACTACCAAGGGTCTAAGCTTTTATTGTTTGTGTTTTTAGTTTCTGACATGTGACAACACAACAGTTAAGATCTATATTAGCTCAGCTTTAAGCTGTAAGGTAGTGCAGAATTACAGTTGTATAGTTGTTCATAAAGTTTTGAGCTCAGCTAATGGAGCTGACATCAGCTGTAGCCTACCACCAATGTGTGGTCCAAGGAGGTTATAAGGAGAAGAAGACATCACTGGGGTACAACACTGTGCAGTAAAATCTGGTGTGGACTTTCCCACAGGATCAGTAGCTGGCACATTATCATAGAACATGATGGACGATTGATTTGTGTCACTAAAATGTCCGCAGACCGAAATATATTTAGAAAGACATGGGTGAAAATTACAATTGTCTAGTTACTAAAAAGGTCCTTTCTAAAACCTTCTGTTGTATATTGACAGCCATCCATTTAAGCATACCCACAAAGTTGTGTCAGGTCCAGGGAACCGAAAAAGACCTTGAGCAGACGTGGACATGGTCCACCATCACAGCTCCAGGTACATTGGGCAAGTGTCATACCCAATACCTCCCATGGGGTCAAAGAGCATGTCCCAGTCCCCTTTGAATAGCCTCGCTGTACTCTCGCTTTGTGTCCACCTCCTTGGTCACTGGGTCCTTATTTGATTACAAAACACATACGTCCTTCCAGGTGAGTTTTAACTTCTCCATGCATTCAACCACAAGGTACATACTGTATTTTGTGTGGTATGTCATGTCTTTTCTTTTGCCAGTAAGTATTTTAGAATAGAATATATCTTTACTGTCCCCCATGGGTAGAAATTTGTCTTTGGTTTACCTAACACAAAAGACAACATTGTAAAAAGCAGACAAATACTTAGACAAAACCTACCGCCAAAGTCTTGAAAGCTGGAACAAAAAGAGTAGACGTAGCATGTGTGCAGCCCCTCACTTGCTAATATACAATATACCTGTATGTACACTGAGTATAAAGCGATTAAAGCTCACCTGCCACTGTTGTTACCTGGAAAACATTTAATTTTTTCAATGGCAAAACATTTTTTTCCATTTCACAAATGAAAAATATTTATTAGAAACTTAGAAACATTGTCCATGCAAAACCTTACCGAAACACAGGAGAGAAAACACTTTAGATCAGATTTTGAAAATGAATCACCAGATTGTTTTTTCTTTTCTCTCAGGGCGGCCATTTTCAACTGTTTTTCACATATTTTTAAAAAGTAAAAAAAAAATGAAGTAACATCAAAAAAATTAATCCAACAGAAACCTTTTTTCACCTGTTTTTAAGTCATAAACACAGGAGAGAGCAGAAGATGTTCCCTCTCAGGGCTTCTGTACTTTTGAAATGAAAAGTGATGATGTAACATTTTATTATTTGAATTAAGTTTTAATTATTTGTTTAATATCGACCACTTTGGGCCTCCATACAACACATGTATACTCCCATTACCATACAAATGCAAAGCCACTAATATCGCTTATCTGATGGACTTCTGCCTCAACATTCCAAATGTTAGTTTTCCTGTGGAGACATGCATTTGGATCAGTAACACAAGAGCTTTTTTTCCTTTTAATGTGCCTAATTGCATCGCTGTTCACAGATGAATGCACACAATGAGAGCGGTTTTGTTATGATAACTGCCAAACGTACAATTACAAGTCCCATTAACATCCTCTTGAAAAGAACGTAGATGCACAAAAGAGATGGACTGAATACATGAGACGAAATTACAGACAGTCGATACCCCCGCTCATTGATTGTCACGGAAACACAATAAAGTCTTTGGTAGTTTTACAGAAGAGATGGAGGTATGCTGTTTCTATCTCAGGGGTGACTAGGCAGGAAAGTGTGGGGGTCATTTTAAATCACACTTTAATTCAACAGAAGATGACAGCCATTGTCAACATGCTTCGTATCCAGTTTAATCCCTGAAAGAGAAAGTAATTTAGTGCCTCGGCATGCTCGGGTAGAGGAGTAGCTGATTTTTTTATTCACTGTATGTGTGGAAGGTGGGTGGTGGTGGGCGATGCTGTATATGTAGGTGTGTTTCTAATGTGTGTGTGTGTAACTATAAGTATCCATCAGTGGCTGCATGGATACTTTATGTCTCCTTTTTGTGTTCATTAAATATGGAGATACTCACTAAGGGGCAGACAAAGCTGTTCAACAATCACATGGGTGTCATATTTGTTTGCCCTCTCACTTATGGACACGTATGTATGGAATCAAATAAGAGACAATATTTCAGTATTTAACAGCTACTGAATACTTACTATTAAAAAATAACCATGCTGTAACTAACTATGTTGTTGTCATATTCTCACTCCAATCTCGTCACATACTGATGTTTGGTCATGGACTTTTTTCTACATCCAGATATGTTGGTGTTCTGGGACGCCATGTCAGGTTCTGCCTGTTACATTAATTGTCTTCTTTCAAAATACACTTCTGTTTTCTCAGGAAATTCACCGTTTACATACAGTCTCTTTCAAAATAAATGCACTATGTTTGTACAACACCATAAATGGACTTTTTTTTCCCTTCAAGAACTAAAATCACGTGGTTGGGTTCAGGAAAAAAGAACAGGGATTGGCGAACACCACTCTCCTGGGTGAAGGTGACACATCTACCCCCGTCCCGCCCGCCCCACTCGGACATTCACCACCTTATCTTTCATTCTTGTCCCACTGCATTTCCCCCTGATGCCGCTGGATGCTGGTAAACTGTAACAGCAATTGGTCTGGTCTCATGTTGACATTAAAGGGCAGCTTTTGTTGTCGGTGTCTGAGTCCGCAAGTCACTGCCCAAGTGCTGGATTTTGACGACGTCCAAGTGAGACTGGGTTGGTTACACATTGACGACACCCGGCCACATAGCTTTTTTCGACGGTGTCTGATGCAGAGGTCACTGCCCAACCGCTGGTATTCAACAACTTAGGAATGAGACTGGGTTGATCTGACTAAGAAGCCGAGGACACTATTGGCAGATGGCTATGATGACTTAGGAGAGCTTATTTGTGACTGACCTATGAATTTCCAAATTGATGATCTGATTGTATATGGTGCTTTTGCTGCTTTGTTTTATGTTCTTTGCTTTTGTGCTGTCTGGATTTACATTTGCTGGACTCTGATCCTGGCTTGCTCTAAATTTACGATGTCTTGAAAGCCAGTGCGGGCTGGGCATAACTGCTTGCATGACACAATAGTTAAAAAAAAATCATTCATTCATTTATATATATAAAAAAAAACATACAGTTGGCTGCCATTCCAAATCATATACATGGTTATTTAAAGTAAAATATTTCAATGCTATGTATTCAGCTGTGTTTACATTTTAATATTCAGAAATTAGTGGTTGTTAGATTTAAAACACTTAGGTGTCTTTTTTGCCTCCATGCTTGTGTGCTTTTGAGTTTTGAGTCAGTTATCTTATTATGTCGCTGTTGCTATGGCTCATTTTTCTTCATGTTGTTGCAGGTGCAAGAAACGTGACACATTTTGTCTAGGGAGCATTAAGTAAGAATTACTTTCTGAAAGTGTCTCATTTTTGTTCCTGCTGCATGTCTCAGGATCTGATTGTGTGCCACATATCCACATCCTCCAGACTGTAATTGCCAGTTGACTCCATGCAGCTTTTTTGCTATTAGCACTTATGAGATAACTTTGGATTTTTTACCCTCGGCTGTTTTCAGAGCAGTTTCTGTGGTGATGAGAAGTCTGTTTTTTTTCGTCCCTTTCTAACTGTGGCTGCGACTGTTTCTGAATAACTTAAAATGACATATCAAAACACCTGTAGGATTCAAGCTGTTGACTTTGGGAAATATTGTGGTGCTGTGAGCTGAAATTTAATTGAATGCAGGTATAGAGGAGGGTGGTTCTGTTGTGCTGGACTTTATTGTTGAGCTCTAAAGCATTGTGGGTTTAAGTCAGCGAAGCATCTGTGGCTGTGAGTCTCACATGAAAGAAGTTTTTGAAAGGAGAAAATAAAGTCTTTGAGAGTTGGCGAAAATGGCCTCAAATGTCCTCAAATTAAAAAAAAGCAGGGACGGTGAGAGCGGTAGGGTCAGAGTAGCCCGGGTCAGCGCTCTCCAAAAGCAGATAAGACCTTGAGACAGATGCTTTGTGCCTCCATGTCTGTCAATCTGTAGATTTTTGTTATTGTCAGCCCTTTGTCTGTGTGAGTGTGTATGTGAGTTTGTCTCAGACTCCACATCCAGAAGAAAAAATCTTAAAAAGTTAATGTTTCCTCTTCGGCAGCAACATCAGATTTTGTTGTGTCCTTCTTGGCAAATACATAGGTTAATAGACTGTTATCTTGTCTGTACGCATCATTAATCTGCGTATCATTTGTTTTTTGTTTTTATATTCGACAGGGAATCCAAATTTGGAAATTAAAAAAAGGATTTGTGATGTTATTTTTCAGTAATTAATCCAACACACAAAAAATGAATGCTCACGTCAAAAATAAGAAGTGAAGAAGTGTTTTTAAGGAGAACTTTGCCATGTTTTAAGTGTAAATACAATCAGGTTTAAGGGTACATTGCGCCGGAGGTCCTGGGTCAGTATTCACAAACATCCTAAGGATATTCTCAGAGAGCTCTTAACTTAGCCTAAACTTTTTTTCTAAGGAGTCCTAGCTTAGGAGTGATTAAGGAAAGTTCTCAAAGCAGCTCCGAGCAAGGAAAGGACAGAAACTTTTATCCTAGTGATTTTCTCCTCTCTTAAGAAACTCTTATGTATCTTAAAAGTCCTCCTCTCTGTTCCTAACAGTTTTTCACCTTTAGAAGCTTTTCTAAGGTCTAAGACGCTTTGTTAATAACTTTTATCTTTACAAAAATCTTGACTGAGTATACAACCCTTGACCCTCAACTTCCAAATATTCCCCAAAACTGCCCAGCACGTGGAGGTTGGCATCTCAAACATGGCTCTGTTTATTGCATAGTGCCTACAGGTAATAGCTGTGTGTCAGACCAACAAAGGTTACTATTTTGTTGGCTAAAACATGGCTGTAGGTAACAAAAATATTCACTCAATGATCTTCTGCCCTCTCAGCCCTGCTGACCTGAGTTGTTTTGTTTATTTATTTATTTATTTTCAGTTTATCTGCATGATCCTGAAGAAGTTCTCCACTGATTTTCCCACCGACCACAGTTAGCAAAACAAGCACTTACTTTTTTCGTCATCGTCTTACCCATCGTCCAATCGGATGATTTGAGAGGCGGGCCTTCTGTGGTGGTCACAACAACAAGTTTACACTTGGTAAACAATGGAGGAGAAGCTGTCGGTAGCAGTTGCTGGATACCCAGAGCTATATGTCCCGACGACAGACAGCAGGTTGTCAAACTGCCCCGAGTTATACTAAAACAAACCTGGAAACGGCCATATTGAGGAGAAGCTCCTGGACCAAATGCTCTCAGCCAATCAACAAAATATTTTTCAGTAGTCCAAGTGAGAGTTGGTGACAGCATCCATCAAAAACTGCCCACCCTGAAATTCAGTGCAGCAAAATGATTACATTTCTGTTGGCATCGGAGGGCAATTCGAACAAAGGCACTACCCGTTGCTCTCAGCAACTCAGGCTCTGGATGGTCCTCCTGTACGGCTCAGCTGCGGCATCGGACGCTTTCCGCTGTATTTCTTCAGGTTGGCCTAAATATTTTGCCTTTTGCAAGAAGGAAGATTTGTTTTTGGATGCATATAAAGCACACTACTTGGATACCCAGAGGTGGAGACAAGAGATACAAGCCGAATTAGCTGGGAGTTCTTCCACAAACCACTGACCACTGTCACCAGTTCAGAGGAACAGCAGATTTTGAAGCAGCACCCAGAGACACATTGTTTTATGTCACACTATACCCTAAATTTGAATAGATGAAGTTAATGTAAAGTTATCCTCTAATGCAGGGGTGTCAAACGTAAAGCCTGTTGGCCAGAACTGGCTCGCCAAAGGGTCCAATCCGGCCCACTAGATGACTCGACTAAGAGGTGTCAGGTTCCAGGAGCAGGTTTAACACTGAGTAGCTGCCTCGTGTGAGATGCTGCTTCAGAGATTTTTCCACCCTGACCAGGACACAGTTCTCTGGTTTTATTTAAAGATTTTGAACAGTGTGCAAAATACTGTCAATCAGCAGCGTCAGTACAAAAGAACCTGTATCAGATGTCTGTCTTAAAACAGTATTGGTGGAACTCCATTGCTAAAAACTGGAAATGCATGGATACATGCACATGTAATGCTTGGGTACTAGACTGATTACACTTATTTTTCTTATGACATCTCAGGCTGTTCATCTGTTGCATAAAAGGATGAGTGTTCACAGAATATATTGGAACATCTTTACACAAAGGGTGTTATCAGTCTGGCCCTCTTGAGAACAAGTTGGGGTGTATGTGGCCTGTATAATGAAATGACTTTGACACCTCTGCTCTAATGTGTCGGATTTCTATGACCAGGAAGTTACTGATGTCTTTGTGTCTTGTGATTATAGCCTATCTTTGCAGCAAATACACTCGTGTGTTGGCACCACCTGATTTACTGTGACGTATATGAACTTAGGCAAGTGTTTTTTGCTGTTGTTTTTTTGTTTTTTTTTTCAAAGTATTTCGGAAAATGTCACGTTAAAATACTTGTGTCGATAGATAAACTTGTGCAAGAAACAGGAAGTAAAATGTTGCCATGGTTACCCAGAGGTAGACTGTGGGCAGCAACACTAGAAAATGACGTTAGCCTAATTATCTCTGAAGTGTTTCCATTCCTGTCCAGTACATGCATACAGTTACACTGTGTGCTGCCAACTGAGCCTTGTATCTTATTTATCATGATACTTTTTTGAAAACAAAACCCTTATGTTAACGTCCAAGCACATATTCTTGTGTCTTTGCTGCAGGTTTATCAGGTGCAATACACAAAGAATCAACTTCAAATCTGACACATTAAACATCAGAATCAAATTTCAGCCTCAACTTGTTTCTGCATTCCTTGTTTTTGACTTGAGCATAAATGGAAAGTCGGAAAAACAAGCAGTTATTTATGTATTAATAGGTGTTTTCCAATTTTGGAATCATGAATTAATTGAGTGTTTTTTACAGGGACATATTTTTGTTTCCTGCCTAACAACAGTCTGTGGATACTGACCAATCAAACACTCTGCTCAGCTCAACCATTAAGCAATAATTCGATGCTGTTTTTAGGCTATTTCTCTCATACTTCAGGAAACAATGAACCCAGAGCTTTTTCTAGTCGGTGCAGACATATTTTAGCAACATCCAAGGCTTTGCCGTAGCTTCAAGGGCTGATTTGATTCCTTAAACACTACTCCCTGGAACCCAGGAAAGAAAAATGAAAGTGATTAGGAAGAATAGAGATGAAGGATAACTGCTGAAAGCGAGTCCTTGCATGAGATCTATAAATTATGACAGGTTGGTCCTGCTCTGAATATGGGCAATTTGGTGCGGAAAAAACAAGTGCTTTCTGAATTTCTATCAGGAATGATACGTTTCATGACTTCGGCTCAGTTCATCGTCACGTTATCCCGTCTCAGAAACCTTTTAGAAAGTCTGGACTCCACATGCCAATAGTATCCTGTGATACCGTGTCCTTTTGTGCAACTTTTTAATGTAATTTTTCCACATAACTATCATCTGAGAACGTGAATGCCTGCCTCCGTTTCCAGTGCTTTTGTTGAGATCTATACTGTATGTCACCCGTGCTGCCTCTTGGTGAAGTACATCCACGGACAATGGCTCCGTCTGACAGCAGAGATAAGACTCCTCGAGTTGCTTTTGTATCAGTATGCATCACTTTCACCAGCGCTTCACTGGCTGTGTTCTCACATGGGAGACGGGATATCCAACCGCTCCATGCGGACAAAGACATGAGTAGAGACAGGGCTGAGCATGCGCTACAGTCCCCTCATACTCTGCAAAACCCTGCTCTGACTGCAGGTATTTAGCCACATGATAAAGAGATACTAAAATAAGAAGCATTGCTGGAGCTTAACAAGTCTTTCCAGTCTTGACTGTATTAGCAGCAGCTGCTTCAATTGACACGGAGTTTGAAGCAATAGTTCGACATCTTTGTGAAATCCGAAGAACTGAAGATACCCCCTGCACAGCTGGGCCTCTCTCCTGGGTACCAGACAGCAGCAGGATGTCCTCATGAACCAAAGGAAATCAAAATTCCAGCACACACTAGGATACTCAGGCTGACACTTAAGTTATTGACAGCTTCCAAAAAAAAAAAAAAAAATAGTAGCAAACATTTGGGACAAATATTTGCTTTCTTGCCGAGAGTTAGATGAGAGGATTGATACCTCTCACATGTGTGTATAATAAATGTGACTCTACAGCCAGCGGGCAATCAGCCCGGCTTAGTCTAACTGGAGAAGTGGAAATGGCTCAGTCTAAAGGTGCGCTGTAAAAGAATCTATGTAATTTTACAATTTTTTTCCAGTTTATTTCACAGACTTTTCCTGTGTTTTTGAAATATATGAAAATATCCATAAAATTACAGAAATTGACTGTGAAGTTATGTCTAATGTAAAAAAAAAAAAAAAAAAAAAAAAAAAAAACCTGTAACCATAATAACTGAAAATTTGTTTTTATTTTTAAATAAAATTCAGAGATTTTTTTTTTCCACTTAAAAAATATGAAATTAAATTATGAAAAATAAATGATATGATAAATAATATTTTAATAAATATTTATTGATTATTTAATCATCAAAACTGTTAAATTCAAGTTTAATACTGTAAATACATTCCTAAAATTAATGCAATTACCGTCAATTAGCCGTAAAAGAAAAGAATGGCTTCTGTAATTTAACAGATCTTTTTTTTTTAATTTACAAATATTTTGTAAGCTTTTACAACAAAAGTGTTAAATACATGCTATTCTCAGTGTGTGTTAAGCATTGGTAAACTGTCAAAAGACAGGTTTTACAGAAAACTAATCATCATAGAAATTTATATTCTGTTATTCTGTATGTGTATATTGATTATTAACTGACAGGCAGTCTCAACTTTATTTACCGTAGGTTGAACAGGAAATTTAAATGCCTGTAAAATTACAGTTTTATACAACTAAAAACAAAAAAAATGTAACGCCATTTTACAGATACTTTTCTAATACAGTTATGTAACACTTAAAATATTCATCAATGCTGTACACAGTAAATTAAATACGTAAGATTAAATCAAGGCAGTGATAAAAGAAGTACAGCTTCTGTTATTTAACAGAGATAAACAAAGAGTAAGACAGTAAGACACAGTGTAATGTCACTTTTTTTAATCCAGCCACATGTAGAGGCTTGATTGTGAGAGGAATTGCAAAGAACTTAGCCTGAAGCTAAAGCTCACTAATTGACATGTTATGTCTGGATATCTTAATACGTACAGAGATTTAACTGAAAACACTTTACACTTGTTACTTGGCACATAAAAGGTAGCCTGTGACATAATATACTTAGCAGTGAGCTGTGGAGGTGCTGGTAGGCTAATATTGTCAGCTGGGTGAGACCAAGTCATTATTTTACAAGTCACAAATAAGTCCCAAGACAAGTCCCAAATCCTAAACTTTGAGTTCAAGTACTAAACAGGTCATAATGCACTGCTCCAACTGCGGTTTCATTCTGAAGTTGTTGAATACTGGCGCCTGGGCAGTGACTTGTGCGTCAAACACTGACAAAAAAGTCATCCTTTCAGGTCAGCATGATACCTGGCCGGGTGCCATCAGTGTGTAACACCACCTGATGGCATCAGGGGGAAAGGCGATCAGACAGCAATGTTAGCTGAGGAGGCAAAAAGTCCAACAATCACCAACTTTCACCCGAGAGGCTGGTGTTTGCTTCCTGTAAGAATATAGAGCCAAACCTTGTAATTTTTTTCTAGAACTAACCATGTGCTTTTGTTGCTTAAACCCTACCACGTCGTGTGTTGGCTAAACGTGATCACATTAAAGGAGCAGTCCAGTATTTTGCACTTTGAGCTCCATTCCTGGTTGTTTATGATGAAATAGAGTGGTTAAGACCAAAATCTTGACGATCGCTCCTTCTCTGAGAATTTGAGAGAATTTGTCTTTCCCCTGCCTGGCTTAACAATGCTAGGACAGATTTACACATGGCCATAGACAGCATTGTTAAGCCAGGCAGGGGAAAGACAAATTCTCTCAAATTGTCAGAGAAGGAGCAATCGTCAAGATTTTGGTCTTAACCACTCTATTTCATCATAAACAACCAGGACTGAGGCTCAAAGTGCAAAATACGGGTCTTATCCTTTAACCCTAGAGAAGAAAGCAACTAAACACGCTGCTTAGACTGCTTCCCAAACTTCTTTAATGTCTTGTTTTCATGTATAACCTCTGATTATGTTCTTCTGCACAATAGTGAGACTCTTAAAAGAACACAGTGTTGAACGTGAGGCCCATTCAGCTCCCTAACAACATTTTTTTCCTCCTTTACTAATCATTTTCTATCTATGCTGGACCTCAGCTTTCTGCTCGCGTCTGTGGATGTCCTCGGAACCAATTTCTGCATTTCAAGAAACCAGTTAGCAACACACACACGCAGACAGCCGCGAGAGGAAGACAGGACCACACCTCATCCTCGCTCATTATTAATGAAGGGGTCAGGTTGGACACGAGCGCTAAGCAAGACATAGCACAAAGCCAGAAACACGATGTGAATTTTTAAAAAAAGAAAACAGAGCAGGTGTAGCAGGCTGGCGGTGAGACGCTCTGACTAATGAGTAGTTCTGTGTTGCTGTAACTTCAGTGTTTCTCATGCTGCGATATGTGTTTGGTCAACCTGCTTGAAAAATATATAATTGGGTGAGTTGGTGCTTGTAAAGAAAGAAAACCTCCCACAGAGCCGAGCTCTCACAGCGCTGCTACTTCTAATGATATTATTTTGTGGGTGAAAACAAGTTATTAGCTAATGTAATATCTATGTTTTAATCGTACCTATTTTGGGGTCTTGTTTGAGGTTTACAGATTGAAAAATTCTATATTTTACTGCTCTAAAAATGGTTCTGGGTCTGTTTGGATTTTGCATAAAACAAAACCTATCAAAGACAGAGAGTTTACCTCTCTACAATCAGAAATTTAACAAGGCTTAATATAAATTTAGAAGACGACTTCTGAACGCAGACACTGAGTTGGAGCAAATAAGAATTAGCATTACTAACTTTTAGGTTAGTTTTTGACCAAGCAGTGCTGAAAACCAAAAAAAAAATTTGCTGTTATTGTTTCAGGCTCACGCTGTAATGGATGACGAGATGGGTGTAGTGGATCGGCAGGACTGGGAGATACGTGGACAGGTGACAGGCTGGCAGGCAGGTGTGACGAAGAGGCGGAAATTTACTGGGTTAACTGAGAGCGTGGCATGTATGGCAGGTAAAAAGTGCCCACTGTGACACATGCTCATTACACAAAGTAACAATGGACATGTGCAAATTGTGTAGATGACATCAACAACAATTTATTTTCCATGTCCTCAGAGTTACAAGGTAACCAGAGTTTTTTTAAAAATCTGTACCCTAGAAAGTCTTTTAGATTTCACCTGCAAAGAGTTTTTGTGTGGACGAAAGGCCAAAACATAAAGGAAAATTTCCATTTACAAAAATATCTCTATGTGTAGACAGCGCCTAAAATGAGACCGCCGTTGTTCGGGAAACGATAGCGTTCTATTTCTGTATGCATTAGCCAATAGCTAAGTAACAATGGAGAGCGCTCTGCTGCTCTATCTCCTCAGACAGGGTGACCCAGAGTACACTCTGAATCTCTGAGAGTCTGGTGCTCTGAAGAACATAACATATATTCCAGCAAGGCTCAGAAATTGCAAAAAGTACAGTTTGTGCCATTTGTTTACTATCTACAAATGCACCCTTTATTTGACCAGACATGCAGCGCGCTGTGTTCAGAAGATGCGTCCGTTACTATCCCGTCTACGTGCCCCTTCAGTGGCTTTAGATACCGACTATGTCGCTGAGGCTACGTTTACATTACAGGGCTTAATGCTAAGTTCTGATTATTAAAACTTTAGGGCAAGGCTATCACAGCATGTAGGCAAGCTGTCCACATCTGAAAGCATCTGGCAGTCGGGCTCTGTTGGCTGGCAAGTGGGGCAGTTGACCGCAGTAGCGGTATAGCTATGACAGCCTCCTGTAGTTTCCAGCAGTTCCGGCACTGTACGATGAGCGATCTGTGCCTGTAAGTATGATATGGAAATATCACGACTGTTCTCATAAGTGTTCTGAGGCAGCTGTGGCTGAGAACAGGAGGTTCAATCCCTGGCTCCTGTAGTCCGCATGTTGAAGTATCCCTAGGCAAGATGAACTCCAAATTGCTCCTGATGGCTGTTCCATCAGTGTGAGAGTGTGTGCATGGTTACTGAGAAGCAAGTGGCACCATGTGTGGTAGCCATGTGACATGTAGTGTAAAGTTCTTTGAGTGGTCAGGGAGACTAGAAAGGCGCTAAACAAGTGCAGTCCATTTACAATTTAGCATAGCAGTCGCATCTCAGTGATTGGATATGTCACAGATGTGAAAGAGGCCCTGATCTGATTGGAAAAAATCAGATTTCTGTATCCAAACTACTCTGATAAATTCAGATCTGTGTCACATGAGAGCAAACGAATCAGATTTGGGCCACATTTGCTTGTAATGGGAACATAGCCGAAGTAAAAATTAACTTGAATCCACACAGAAAAAACTTGGAATAACATGAGGAACAATTTTCCAAACAACTGCTCCAATTAACACCAGAAGCCTGTAGCCATCCACAGATTCTAGTTAAAAAGCGACCTGGTAGCATGTTACAAAAACAGGGCCCTTGGCAGAAGCTTGTCTGGCTGGAGCCTGGACGACTAGCAGGGGTCCTCCTCTCTGCAGGGGAGAAGTTGCGGGGTGCTAAAGCAGAGAGTGCACTGCCAGCCTTTATGATTCCCTCCACGTTCCTCTGATTCCCAGCCACTCGCAGATCAATAGCGGTCTTTGAGCAAAGCAGAGGCCCTATTGTGGCTGCATTCACCAGGGCCAAGCCACGGCGGCCATTGGTGCAGCTAAACCATGACGGATTCATCCTGGCCTGGTCCTCCCATTAGTCAGCCACCACGGGTGAAAACACAGACCTAAGGTCCCCTAATGGGAATTTAATGCACTTCAATGTACCTGCAGCCAAATAGAAAGAAAACGGCCGCTGTTTTTCCCTCCAACGATGATGACTCACAGTGGATATTAGATCTCCACAGTCAGCGAGGCCGACATGTATCATAAGCAGAGTCTCTTTATGTGCAGAAGCGGCTCCAAATTGGAATCGGGGCATCGAGTGCACTTGTGTGTACCCGTTGGGTATGTGGCTTAGTGGAGGGATCGTTTCTTTTACTGGAAAGGAAGTGTGTGCTTAATGTGGAGTGGGAGGTGTGTCTATGCATGTGTGTGTGTTAGGGTGTGCACGCTTACTCTTCCATGCTCAGTGTGTGAATAATGTTTATGGATAAATGCATCCTTCCATACAATAATGTGTATCCACTGTGTAGCCCTTCTTTTTTTCCAAAATAAAGTGTTTTTTCTGCATGGCTGAGGCCCTAATTGATCGAATTACTCGCTCAATTTGACTTTCCAATCCAAACTTCCCTTGAAGAATCCTCGTTCGTAGTTATATATTTTAATGGTGTCCGTGTCCTGGTTTGAGCGCAGAGGCAAAAGTAAACACTGTTTGTAATGCTAAATACTTTGCTGAGTGGATAAGCCGAGAAAGTATTTCATACACAGTCGTATTTCTGTCTCCGAGACGCTGAATGCTCATTTGTGAGGTGCAGCCTGTTGTGGTTGCTTGGGATTTTGCACAGCAGCGTCGTCTCAATTGGCAAAATTAGCATCATATTCTTCCGAGCTTTTAATTTCATCTAGTGTTGTTTTTGTTGCTTTTACCAGTTTGGTTGCACTTTTACGCTGCTGTTAAGTTTCTTGGATAATGGAGCTCTCCCTGCTTTATCAGCACTTCCACTAACTGTTTGCTATTAGGATTCTCTGTCTGTGATTTCAGCTGTGCAGTCAGCCAAAACATGACTGGGAAGCACACAGGCCGTGCTCTCTTTATGCACTGTGCTGTGGCCCTTCGGTGGTGTTTATGCCAAGGGCCACGACACTGACTCTCCAGCTATGCAGAGGGCAAAGTGCTAGGCGCGGCTAGCTGGTGGCCGTAACCCCGTGAACCCTCCCTTGGACACACAGATGCATGTGCACACAAACTCAGAGCAGGGGGACGAGTATAAAACATGACAGTATTGGCAGGTCCCGGGATGGCCGGGCGTCGTCTGCCCCTCCAAGGTGTTGGGATTCATAATGACCCTGTAAGCTTCTATCCGATGTGTATTGAGCGCTTGTGACACATAAAACTGTCGTGGCGTGATGAGAAATAACCACTGTCAGCCCACATCTGCGCTTCAAAAGATTTAAGCACGGACGCAGGAGAGGGGAGAGGGGCCGGGGGTGCGGGGAGAGATGGACCAGAGAGGAGAGGAGGCACGGAGAAGAGGGGGAGGCAAAGGGCAGTCGGCATGGCAGCGCAGCATGATTCATGCGCCTGCAACAGGACACAGGCTTTTTCAAGAACACACTTCTGTTACTTTGGCTTAGTCACTGGTCTGCTGACTAACACCAAAACAGGGAGTCAAGCTCCGGTACAGTATGGCCAGTTCATAAAAGCCTGACCTTTTCTTAACACTGGAGTCTGGCTGATCCTCAAAAAAAATCTTTTTTTTTCCACTATCATCTTTCATCTGAATCCTCCCATGTTCGTCTTTTATCCCACTGACAGATGGAGAGACGATAGACCAGTAGATGCATAGATGGATTGATGTTAGGTGACAGATGGGTGTCAGATGGATACATGGAGCCTATTTATACCTATTAACATGTATCTTGAATGATATGATCACAAGTGGACAGCACTAAATACAAGTGTAAACTACTACCAAGACACATTACGATCTAATCACTCAAACCACTTGTCGAGGTGGTCTGGGAAGCATTGGACCACGTATCTTTTGAACCATTAACACGAATGCATCCTGATGCGTCCCTGACAAGGACAATATGTCATCAATGCAGGAGGTGGTGGTTGTTTTAGTGACAGTGCGCTCACACTCTATGGGTTGACCATTTGACGAAAACGTTGGACAAAGTGTTGGATGACACAGGTGTAGGGACACAGGAGACATGTCCTCCACTCCAATGAAAACATGTACGTAACAGAGGACTTTTATTTTGACAAAATTAAAGACCTTTTGGGATTCGTGTCCACTAAAGCATTCAACCATGGTTAAAAATGCTGCACTTGTCATTGTCACTTTTGTCGTTCTATCACAGTGGATGACGGACAAATACCACAAAGACCAATTGTTGTAACATGTACAAGTGCTGAACGATATATTGGTATATATTTCCTCTTATGTACCCACACAGAGCAGTGGGTTCATACTCTCTCCCTATGTGCTACACCCTTCCCATGCCTCAGAGCGAGTATTCAACCTTGTACGGACACATTTACTTCCGCGGATATTCTGTATCATAGCAACCAGGTGCAGCCAAAGCTGAAAGATCGTTGTGCCTCCAAAGCACTCCCAAGCTCTCCAAGCTGGGCGTTTTCTGAGGAGCAACCAAAAGCTTTGGTTGACACAGGACCTTACACCATAAACTGATTCAGAAAAGCTTCACACTGATGCATACAGATTTGCCCGAATGCAAGAAATTAATTTTTTAATTTTTTACTTTGAACATTTTCTGGTGAGGACCCCCGAAACCATCCATCCATCTATCCATCCACGTTCATCCATTTATCCGGGGCCAGGTCGCGGGGGCAGCAGGCCAAGCAAAGCACCCCAGACATCCTTGTCTCCAGCAACGTTTTCCAGCTCCTCCTGGGGGACCCCAAGGTGTTCACAGGTCAGACGAGATATGTAATCCCTCCAGCGTATTCTACCCCGGGGCCTCCTACCAGTGGGACATGCTCAGAACACCTCCAACAAGAGGCGCCCAGACGGATCCTAATCAGATGCTGAACCAACTCAGCTGACCACTTTTGACACAAAGGAGCAGTGGCTCTACTCCAAGCTTCCTCCGGATGTCCAAGCTCCTTACCCTATCTCTAAGGCTGAGCCCAGCCAGCCTTCGAAGGAAACTAATTTCGGCTGCTTGTATCTGCCACCTCATTATTTCGTCACTACCCAGAGCTCACGACCATAGGTGAGGGTTGGGACATAGATGGACCAGTAAAATAAAGGCTTCGCCTTACGGCTTAACTCCCTCTTCATCACGACGGTCCTGCGCACATCACTGCAGAAGCTGCACCAAACCACCGATCCATCTCCAGCTCCATTCTACCTTCACTCGTGAACAAGACCCCGAGATACTTTACCCTCACTTGAGGCAGTAACTCTCTCCAAACCTGGAGGGGGCAATTTACCGGCTCCAGCAGAGAACCAAAACCTTCTGTGTCATGTGTGTCCCCCTGAGTTGAAATGAAAACTACAACCTTAGCGTGACCGTCCATTGTTTGTCCTGTGGAAGACAAGGTTATATCTCCAGTTATACTGACACAACCACTAATGTGGACTAGTGAGCAGCTGATGAGTGTATACATAAAGAAATGCATAATAATATCAGATGTAAACAGCCTCATGGATAATGCATGGATGAATGGATTTATGTTAGACAGTAGACAGATTCCACAAACACATAAATACAAACAAAGTACATTAAACACATTATAAAAAACTTCTGTCGAATATCTCCCTTCCCATTTTTACTTTCTCTAACAGGCTCTGGCTCCATGTGCAGTCACTGTGGCTGAGCAGACAAACGAGTGACATCTCCAGAAAATTACAGACAATTAACTTTACAACAACACTGTTGACAAGCGGGTTTTTGACAGGTAATCTTTTGGGAGAGGCAGTGCAACAATGACTGTTCAGCTCCAAAGATGTGAATCATGAATTTGTTTCATACTAAAGAAAAATAAAAGCCACATTCTCATCCCCGCTTGTTAAACATTAGAAACAGTTTGCCATAGGTTGTGAATCTAATTCAACAGAGTAAAACACAAGTAAACAGCCTTTGATTTTTCTTCTTTTTTTTTCTCCTCCCTTTGCTGTGATGTTTTCAGGCGCGGCGGGCGAATGTGATTTTGAATGATGAGACGTGCTCAGCGTGTCTTCTAACTCACAGAGGGGTTTCAGGTAGTTCTACCTGTTAACCGACAGTTAGCCTAAGTGTCTGAGCGGGCTCCCCTGCGGTGAGGCAAGAACTTCAGCTCCACGGGGGAGGAGATGGGAGGGAGGTGGAGGCGATTAGAATCGTGTGCCGCCTCTCAATCATGTCATCAGTCTTTTGAGATGAAGGAAGATTGTGTGTGAGTCCGCACAAGGCGGGCCAACTACAGTACCTACATGCCTGAAATGTATACAAGTGGAAGTAACAGTTTAAGATTTATGGTGTCGATGCTGCCTTTTGAATGCTGATAGATATTTCTTTGGATACAAATATGAATGAAAATAGTCCATGTTTTACACACCTTTATATACGGCTGACGCAGCGTTGCTTGTCATTCAGTCATCTCTACTAAGAAGCAAAGCTGTCTGTCAGATTTGAAAGCTATTTGCTGGGTATACCAGTCCGACTGCCTTCACCATAGTTTGGCTTTGTGCTCTACTTGTTGATTAAGCTATCTTTGATAAGAACTGAGTGTTTGACTGTTTAAAATTTGTTGTTTTTCACTCTGACTGTTGCTTATTTAGTCCTCAACATTAAGTTTTCTGAAAAAAATACTTAAAGGGACAGTTTGCTCAAAAAAAATAATACAAATTTATCCTACTTGTAATGCTGTTTATCAGTCTAGATTGTTTTGGTGTGAGTTGCAGAGTGTTGGAGATATCGGCCGTAGAGATGTCTGCCATCTCTCCAGTATAATGGAACTAGATGGCACTCAGCTTGTGGTGCTCAAAGCGCCAAAAAATGGCATTTGAAAAACTCAACATAAATGTCTCTTTCCAGAAATCATGACCCAGTTGCTCAAGATAATCCACAGACCTTGTTGTGAGCAGTTTCATGTAGGAACTATTTTCTTTCAGCCAACTTTACTGCTAGCTCACTAGCTACACCGAGCAAGCTAATGTTACAGCCATCTCCATTTTTGGATTTTTGGAGCCAAAAGTGACCATATTTGGACCAGGGGGTGGAGCTAACCCTGACACTAGCAGCTAGATAGGTTAGCACAGTCCATCTATAGTTAATGGTGAACTGTGAGCATGCTAATGCTAATTTTAACTCGTGAAAAACAGGCTTAAATCCATCAAAACAATACAGTAAAGCCCAATTCAGACCAGATGAAACCATTTTAGAACGTTGCAGTATCTCACTGTCACTATCCTCATTCATATTTTAAGGAGCTACAAATTATGTTCAGCCAGAAAAGCTGGAAATCAGAACAAAAGTAGAGAGAGTTGTTGCCTAGAGATGATACAGAACGGGGCATTGCAAGTACAGTAGTTGCCTGTTTCAACTCGTCTCGCTCAAATCTTTGGTCAGTACTGGGCTTAAAACTGAACCCACAACTCTTTAGGCGACTAAAATGTTACAATTAATTTTAATGAACTGAAAACACACTGAAATAGTGACAGCTATGGCTACAACTACAACTATATTCTGTGTATCTCAGGTTACGCAACTGTATGTTACCTAACTAATGTGACCTGACAACAGACGGCACCCACCTGTCACTCAAAGTGGCAGCACCCTTAACTATGCATTACTTTAAGCCTTGTAAAGCCTATGTAAAAATTCACCCCCTGTACAGTTGTAGGGAAGCTGGCTACAGAGACCAAAGCGCCTTTCTTGTACCAGGCTGTAAACATGCTTATTTCTGCTGTTTATTTCTGCTACTTTTGGAGCCAGCCTCAAGTGGCCATTTTAAGAAGAGGCACTTTCACGTTGGCTTGTTCTTTCAGCTTAGGAGGTTGCAGTTTGGTTACAGTTCAGCTGAGGAGGAGACCATCAATGTTTACATCTCACAAGCCACTCGACCATGAGTAGATGCACACTTCCTTCTGCGTGGTGATACAGAAAAATAGTTCCTACATGAAACTGCTCACAACAAGGTCTGCGGATTATCTTGATTTCTGGAAAGAGACATTGCTTTTGAGTTTTTCAAATGTATTTTTTGGCGCTTTGAGTACCACAAGCCGAGTGCCATCTAGTTTTGATGTGTTTGAGAGAAGGCAGACATCTCTGTGGTCGATATCTCCAACACTCAGCAACTCACACCAAAATAATCTACCCTGATACATAGCACTACAGGTAAGAGGAAAATATATATATATTTGATATCAGGGTGAACTGTCCCTTTAAGATTTAAAATGGAGTTTCCAGATGCTTTAATCTTCTGTCTCTTATCATACTTGCATCCTCGCCTGCATACACACACAATGGCGTGCTCACCTGCACACATAATTAGTCCAAATCTGGTGGCTAATCACAGCTTTTGTCACACTGTTGCTTTCACTGCCTCAGTCTATTCCTGACCAACTATTTGATTTTCTAACCATCTTTTATCTTTCCGGCTCTAAACTCCAGCAGGTCGGCTTCAAACCAGGACCGTGGAGCCACCTCAGCCCCTTCTTTTACTCCTCTGTTACCTCATTCCCCTCTCCCTCCCTTACCTGTTTTTCCCGTGGCCAACTTACCTTCCACATCCCTGCTGGATCTCTTGATTTCATCTCTTTCTTTTTTCACCTCCAGTAGCGTCGTGACCCGGCTTTGTGTCTGTGTTTGTGTGTTTTGGGTTTGTTGGTAGGAGCAGGTCTCCGGACAGAACAGAATCTTAATTCCAAGCCCTCCCCGAGCTTTTTTTTTTGTAAGAGCTTATCCGTGCCTCTCTCCACGTCGGAGACCTTCCTGGGGTGCTGAGTAAGAGAGGAAAATGATGGAGGAAGGGTGGCGTGGTAGTGGTGGTGTTGGTGGGGTCTCATGGCTCTGCACAATCAGAGTGGTGCCTGGTTTTAATGAGGAGCCTGTTTGTTAAGTCCACTCAGGGAGGCTGTGCAAGTGCTTAGCATTTGCTCTCTAATTAGGAAAGCTAAACAGTCCCTATTGCTGAGGATCAACCGTTAGGGGGGAGAGGAGGCACTCGGCGCGGCTGTGCACGGGGTGCAGATTGCAGGGCCGAACACTGAAGGAAGGAGGAGGAGGGAAAAGAAAGAAACAATCAAATGTAGAGTTATTGTCATTGCAAACAATAGGCTCACATTTTTGGATGACGAGAATCGATTTCCACAGTCATAGCAGTGATGAAGAAACCAATCAGACAGTGTGCCAGCAGGTGCTACAGTATCTGAGTGTGGACTCACCAAGCATCATTACAAGGAGTCCACCTTGTGGTGTTTAGGAGAATTACAGCAAAGCATTACTGTCTCAGTTGCAGCTGAGACTGCGATGGCGTTGACCATTTCATTACCATCATTACATGCAATTTACAAAACTGCGTGGTCACAACCATCAACTGCTATCAAGTGAAGACGGTGCACCTTTTCTAAGTGTGTGTGGGCGGGAAAAACATGTTTCCCAGGCTGAGTGCAGCACAGGGAGAGCCATGATGAGGATGTTGACAGGGAAAACAACACCATTCTGCCACAGCTCCTTTTGTCCACACAATAAATGCCTCCCTGATTACCTCGTTCCCCGTCACGCAGACTGCTGTTAAAGTGCAAGAAGAGACGAGCGCTTTTTAGATTAAGACCCTGATCAAATTTTCATAACTCAATTTCAGGGAGAGAGCGATTGCTGTGGGAGGACTGGGGGAAGAGAGAGATGTTAAAGTGTTTGTGTGTGTGTTGCCTGTAATCAGTTTTCTTTGTCTGCATCCATTTCACTTTGAGTAAAACTGTGTCTGTGATGATAACGTTCATGTAAGCTCCGGCTTTCAAATAGTCGTAGCAACTTAATAAAACCGGAGCTGATAATGATGTTTAGTTTTGGTATTGAAGTTCCCAACAACTGTCACAGCAGTGAACATTTTTCCAATATTTGCAAATCTGCTCTTTTCCATAGCAAACTGCACGGAGACTCATTTCTCTCAAAAACAACACATTTCCATGTATGTGGAAGCATTAAACTATGCGCCTATATTTGCAAGACGTAATGCAACGTAATGAATGAACCAGTTTTTCAGCACATTGCAGAATATACCACTTATGGCACTGGGAAGTTAATTATTGAGCTTGGAAAAGAAAAGTTCTTAACACAAGCAAACAAAGTGGAGCTTTCAATCATACCTCATGGCCTTCATCACCACGTTCCTCAGTGGCCAAAATTCATTTTGATCCCATACATGATAGCAACCATCGCCATGACAACTGAGCAAACTCCCTCTGTTGATGGAAGCCACGAGAGGAGGCTGTAAAATCTGCAGAGTTTCCTTTTTTTCCAAACATTGCTCATCCTCCTGAGACCTGGACTTTTGTTTGGTGTGCATTTTTTTATTTCTTCCAGCTATTTTGGATCAGTAGGACATCATAAGTATAAAAAGCTAAACATTGTCAATGATGATAAAGTCCCAATGTCCTCAAACGAGCACTTCCTGATTAACAGCGTCTTAGCTTGTTACTGTTGCTGAAATTGGTCAAATCTGTTGCCATATCAAACTACAAACATTATCAATCATAAATAAACAAGTTTCAACCATAAAACGTGATCAGGTTTTGGACCTTGTCCACTTTTGTGTCGGGATCGGCTGCAGACTGACTGGGCAGAGATGGCTGCCATTTTGTTTTTACATGGATTTCTGCATTGTGCAAATTATCCTTCCACTTGTTCACCGCTGGAAACCTTGTTATAACTTTTACTTACTCTAGATAGAAAAGTGTGATTGTCTTCTCGGCGCTCTGCCAGGGCTGCTAGATTGAACAAAAGTGTCCTTGAATGAGGACAACAAGTCCAAGTTAAACAGAATAAAGTAAACCCAAAATGTGATGTCCTCATATGAGGACGGTGAGACAGAATAAAACGAACATATTTTAGCTAACAAATATCACCATTAAACTTTCTTGAATATGATTACTTACCTTAAGGCAATCATTATTTGTATTACCAGTTCTCTGAATGTTGCTATTTAAACATGTAAATGACACATTGTCTAATCAAATACACATAACTTTTCATACATTTCAAAAGCAAAAATCTGAACATTGGATATAAAGCCAGGTTCAAATTTGTTTTGATTTTAACAGACGGAGTTTATGATATCTTTTTGCATCACTACATAAATAAGAAATCCATCAACAGCCATAAAAAAAATCAATTTAGCCATGTTTTACTGAATAAAATGTTCCATATATGAGGCTATAAATGATATATGAACAAACCTCTCTTTGAAAACCTTCAGAATATAGATAGGAATAAAACTGAAAAGTTTGGTGTATGTTAGTGCTGCTGACGTGAGATTTCTGCCTCAGAGTATGAAAATAAACATCATTTTGAGAAAACAACCATTAAAGATATGTATTTTAAAATTTCATACATTTATAGATGAAAAATAAGACAGTACAGGTGAATATAAACTAATACATTATCATTATGAAACTTCCTCAGCTGATTACTTACATTAAGACAGTTATTTATTGTATTACAAGATTTCTAAAATGTTATGTTTTAATATGCAAATGATGCATTGTCTAATTAAAGAAGTATTTCACTCACAATATGATCATTTGTGAATCAGGAAGTCATGGCGTTTACCTTGAATTTGTGAAGAAAATGGTGAACATATTGATTTATCGATTGACTGGATAGGAATAAATCCCTTTAGGTGATCACTTTCACTTCAAGTGTCAGTGTCAGTTCAGTTTAACGACAAAGTTTTTAGTTGAAATGCATGTGTTTGGGAAGTACTGAGCACATGACTGGATAAATGAGACTTGGATTATACTACATGAGCTGTGTGAGAGTTTGAAATCGAATGTTTTAATGCAGTTCTCTTGCTGTTTGACATCAATTGATAATAATTTATGTTGTTTTTCATGGAGGCATGCGAGAAAAAGTTGTCTTAAAAAATTCAGGGTAACACGGCATGACACATTGGTATACAAATGTTATTTTGTGGGGGAAGTATTCCTTTAAATATACGCTTTTTGCATACATTTCCAGAACATAAATCAACACCTAAATGTGCATGTGAGACATGTTATGAAAGAAAAATAGCCCCAAATCTCAAAATGTACCTGCCATAAAACTTCAGCCTGGTCCCAATTAAACACCCAGTCCCAATTAAATAGCCCGATGCGGCTACACATTTTGACAAATATTTAAAAATAAATTAGACGCCTGGTCTGGCTGCCAAGCAGTTCTTTTTTTTTTTTTTAATAGAAGTTCTTCCATACATCCATTTTTGACTGTCTGTCGAAGCTAGATCAGATGAATGATTCATAATTGATATGTTAGATGCATGTCCCAAGTATAGGCCTGTTGATTTCAGTGATTTGAGCAAATAATAGCCCTAATATAGCTACTAACTGAAGTTTTATGTTATGATGAAAACTCTGTTTTCACCTTTATTGCCTCTGTTACAAATATGTATTTGCCATTTATGCACTACATGCATCAGAATAGGAGAATAATACAAGATGAATATATAATGTTGCACTGATATACATGTATGTGGTTAGTCCCACCTTCATTAGTGGAAATAAGCCTGAACCTCATTGTTTAGATGTAATAAAAACACTCAAAAAAACACACAAAAAGTGCACGTGACTACAAAAATAGCATGTGTTTCATACCGTAATGACAAATGCTGGCAGTTTCACCCTCACAGTGCAGTGTATTTATTAAACAGTGATCACCTCAAGCGCTGCACATGAGCCTTTAATATGTAAGTTTATTTATTCCCTCTGTGTGCTAATGTGCATTTACACTCTCCTTTTGATCCATCATGCATCTAAATAGGATCCAAAGAGATTTAAAGGCACATTTCTCACAGTGTTTGCTTGTCATGTACTGGCTGAGCTGAGGAGGTTTAGTACCACTGGTATAACTCATGTGCAGTACACTGCTCATGTCTCTTTCCTACGACAGCAATATCACAGCGAGGGCAGCACCCTCCCTTCTCCTCGCTGTTACGTGCTCCCTTATCTATTTCTTCTCTATTACTTTCACTCATCCTCTCTATCTCTCTCTTCCTTGTTTCAGTCTTTTCCCCTTCTCCTTCTGCTGAGTCTCAAATGCTTCAGGTTGTATCTGTCTATGTGTCTGTCACCTCTCTTTCTTCCCTCCCTCCCTCCCTCTCCCAGACAGTTGACTGGTATGGCGACACCAGACTGCGTGTATTTTTAGCGCTGCCACAGATGGGGCCATGGCAGCATGTCAGAGACCAGAATGTTCTTTATCTCAGCTGTCAGGCCGTTCCCCGCGACCAAAATGGATCCCGTCCACTCAGGAGGGAAGGTGGGGAAGGGGATGCTTTATATTTGCTCTTCAAATTCAGGTTTTAATTGTGTCTTTTGGCATCTCTGAGTAACTATTGAGGGCGCAAATGGAAGGTGGTGAAAGGAAACACTCAGAGTTGCTGTGTCAGCTCCTCGGTGGGAGCTGCATCCAAACCTGTGATCAAGCTGAGGTGAATATGCAGGCCATACCTCGGCAGAAAAAAGATTTATCTCAGAGGCAAGCTCCCTGAAAGGACATTTTCTAACGCTGCACATTTTGTAGCAGGAAGAGGACACTTTGCTGTGAACAAACTGGCTCTTAAAAAGCTTTGTAAATGATCAACCCAGGCTTTAGCCATAGCCAAAAGCAGCTCTGCACACAAGAGCGTATGTATTGTTTCAATACTGGGGGACACACATATAAAACAGGGGTGATAAGTTTCCTCCGCCAGGACTTTTTAAGCATCAAGCACTTAATTTCCTGCATTCTTATGGAAGCAAATAAGAGAAAGTATTTTAATTTTAACCACAAACACTCACCATTAAAACTTGAACCCCACCGAAACACTTTACTTTGAAAACCATGTATCTGAATTTATTTGCTCTGAATTCACCTCTTTGAAACTGAAAATATAAAAATTCTTCATGTGCTGAATTTGCAACCTGTTCTCACTCCAAACTTGTCACATATGCGTTTTCAGTGGACTTTTGATGTCTCCATATGATGCACTAGATATTCTGGGTGCGTCTGTTGTCAGTCTTTTGAAAAATAAACTTACAATGTTGGTAAAACACCTCGTATTTACATTTATTTCCTCGTGCAACAAACGCACATGGTTAGGTTAGGTTTGTTCCACCTTTAAGGCCGGGGGTCGGCAACCTTTATTATCCAAAGAGCCATTTTTGGCCAAAAAAGAAAAAATAAATCTGTCTGGAGCCATTTTGGGGCTCATAATTAAGGTACACAGCCTTTAAAGTTGAATTCAGCCTGTTAATAGGTCTAAATGAGCATTCATTATTAAGTTTAGCACAAGGTGGCTCCTCTGCAGTGAACTATTTTGATTATTTGTTACTTTAACTTTGCAGCATTGCCAATGAAAGCAAATTTGTCCATGCAGTATTAAATTCTCTGTTTTCCCCTGAGACTTTTTCCCTTTTTGGGTTTGGAATCCACAGCTAGCCAAGCAAGGTGGACTCAAGACTACTGAAGACATCACTGGGGATGTTTTTTGAGGAAAAGGTGCCAGGGCAGACATTTGACGCACATTTTAGTTGATGAAATGTTAAAACTTTTTTTTGAATCAGTGTATAGGCTCTGCATTTTTACAGTTGAAGAATGTAAGAATCACTTTAGGCCTACAACAGTTTTTATTTATTTATTTTTTAATTTATTCTTTATGTCATTCATTTATAAAAGAAAAGAACAATTTAATATAAATACGAACGTTCTCCGATCTAAAATGAAAGGGAGCAGAAAGAAGAATATTTAATCTGCACCTTTATCCCAAGAAATCAATTTACAGAGAACATAATTTAAAAAACAACAACCAAATAAACAAAGAAATAAAATAGCTACTGGCCAACACAGACAATATGAATTAAATAACAGTTATTCATTTCCATATAGTTTTCAGTGAAAGCCACAGGGGGCCACTGGAGAGGGGCTAAAGAGCCCTTGCAGTTCCCAAGGTTCCCAATCCCTACTCTAGGGAGTCTCCAGCTTCTTATGTTACGTTGTTTTCTGGTGGGGTTTCAAACTGACCCCACCTGGTGGCATCTATCATAGCACCACAAAAGGATGCCTTCTCTCACTGGTGTCTGACATAGAAATCACTGACCAAGCGTGGTATGTGACAACCTCAGAATGAAAACAGGTTGGAATTTGAATCTATTTTTTGTGAATCTATGTTCACAAATTTCAAAACTTTCAAAAAACAAAAATTTCAACTTTCAAAATTTCAGAAAATGGACTAAGGTTGCTTCAATTTGATTGGTCAGATTCAAATCAAATTATTTTAGTCTAAAAAATATATAATATAATGTAAATGTATATAAAATATATAATATAATATTAAAAAAATCTGAAAAATTTGAAAAAATATATTACAACTTCAGCTGTTAAAACTGTAAATGAAAAAAAAATCACATTTCAATTTCAAAACAGTAAATTCCAAACAATTTTTTTTTTTAAGTAAAATATTTTGATGCTATAATTTCACTCTAGTTTAAATTTCAATGTTCAGTCTTGTTGTTAAAATTGTTCATATTCAAATATGTACGTCTCTTATTTGCTTCCATATATTCTAGTTATTTTTTATGCACCACTTTATGGCTTTTCTACATCAGATTATGGTGGAAGTGTCTTTAATGTCATCACAGTAAAAGCTCTGTGCTACTGTCTTGTTTTTATCGGGAGGGATTAATGCACGTGTTTTAAATCTTGAGGGGGACACGTCCCCTGTTTCCTGCCTGAAATCTCCACCTATGTCTGGTACACCTTGTTGGTAAAGCATCGAGCGTGCACGCCGAGGGAATAAGCTTTCTATTTGATTCCCTAACAACCTCCGAACACTGTGTTTGGCAGCGGAGACCAGGGAGCAGGTCTTTCCCACTCTGAAGATTTTTTTCTTTACTGCAGAGGGAGTAGTAAAATATGCTGCGGGCTACGACTGGGGGTCAAGTGGTCGGCTTTGTGCTTCACAGTTTGGAGTCTGCTGAGACTCTCCTCTGGCAGCGTTCACACACTCTAGCAGCAGAGCGTCTGTCCACGTGAATATCAAGGAGGGGAGGGAGGAAGACGGAGGGAGATGCTGACAGAGAGGAGGGAGAGGGAGGAACGGGAGATGGTCTGTGGGGCAAAGAAGTCAGAAATGATCCAAAGTTGGGTTTGTCAGGCTGTCAGGTTGTGTTCAGGTGATCGTATTCAGGAAGTGGGAATGAAGTCTTGAGTGACTTTCTTTTGCTATGGCAAAAACACGCTTTTCAGAAGTGTGTCTGTGGCTCTAGCTCAGATATACTGTGTACTAACTACTACTCACTTTGTGGTGTTAATCCATATTTTTCTTATCAGCTAAGCCCTTGAGGGCGCTGTTGAACAAATTTTCAATGACTTTTCAGCATGGGGTCAGAGGTCACCTACAGGGTCAGTCCTGGAGTAAGACACTTCCAATTCTTTTACACAGTTATTAGTAGTATATATCTGTTGTGTGTGTGTGTGCCGTGGAGCTGCACTTAGAGAAAGACAAGAGAAGAGCTGGTCGATGCCTCAACAGGCGAGATGCTTCTGTCTTCAGTGTAGCACCTTTAGTTGTTTATAATGGGTGCACTCTGCTGCAGGGCACGCTGTGGCAGACGTGTCACACTGCATCCATGTTCCAGCAGTAGACTTACAGTTAGCGAGTTCACTCCATTTTTACCTGACACTTAAGGCTTCCATTAGACATTGGAAGGGAATCTGTTAAGGTAACAGTTTTTGAAGGTTTCAAATAAAAGGGACTATTTTAAGCTGTGGATTGATACATATTTGGTACACAAGTGAGTATTTAGCAGCAGCACGATGATGTATGTGAGACTGACTCAGAAAGCATGTTAGCATTTAGCTCAAAGCTCTGTAAGTACAGCCTCACAAACTGCTAACAAACTGCTTTGGTTACACAGACAGAACTTGTTAGTGGGACCAGTTTGTTGTTGGTTTTGTCGACAACGACAAAAAATAAAGTGAAAACATTTGTCTGAGCTTGGATGTCGTCCTGTGCTGAGAAGAAATGATGATCAATAACTCCTCTAATTAATATTTTTTGCTCCATGCAGCTGCTTTTCCCAGCGGCGCAGTGGGAGGGAGACTCAGGTCAATAATGTGTCTTTCAACGAGGAGCTCTCATCAAGCCCCAAGGTCTCCTTTCGGAGTCTTGTTGCATTTCCGAGCCTCATTTCCATTCCCCGTCCCTCAAGGCAAGGTAAAACAGTCCCGAGGTATACGAGCAAAGGCGCTATACTTTGTGCCGCATGACTAGCCTTCACCTGCAGCGCGGTCATTTGATATGGAAATGACGGGCGGCCAGGTTCTTCTTACTGAAGGGAAATAATGGAGCGTACGCACAGACAGAAAAGCAGAGAAGTAAACACAAGAGGTGACAGTGATGACTGTAGCAAATCTAATTGTCAGCTTCATTTGCACTTTTCAAAGACAAGGTTACACCAGTCATCAAGATTTGTGAGCAAAGACAACAAAAAATCCTGCGTATAAGCAACTCAAAATTTGGTTGCATAAAGTCGAGACGAGTGTTCAAGGTTTCGAAGAGTAAGCAGAACCGTTATTAGCAAAAAAACAAACAATTAAACGATTAATATTGTTTCTCAAGCTTTCATCCCCTGAGTCATGAAGAAATGTCTGTTAAAAAAACATGCCTGTGCTCTTTTGGGAACTTATTGAAGTGGGACTAATGTATTCAGGCCATAGCATAGTTTAATTAAGACCCTGTTTTAATGGTTTTTACAAAGTCTGAGGCAGAAAGCCGTCGAAAACCACAGAGAATCAGGATGAAACATGGAAAGAAGTGAAAGCGATTGAGTCATATTAACAAAGGGAGAACAGTAATCACAGCCCTTCAGAGGACGTATCCCATTGCACTCCCTCTTTTGAACGTGCAACGTCTTGCTGCCACAACAATGCGGTCTTTCTCTCCATTGTGCCGTTCCTAGGCTTGAACATTCAAAGGGGAGATTACAGGGCTCGTGCAGCTTCCATCTCTGCAATAAATGAGAATGTGGAACACCAGCAGTGAGACTCAGCAGTGTGCCAATCAATAGCAGCCCCATGTTCTCTGTGACTACAGTAATTATCATCACCGTCCACAGGAATGACATGTTGTTTGGGCTTCGCAGAGGGTCAGATTGGTGGCACATGACGTTTCCATGGTGCCAGCGTTTGTAGAACTGGGCTCCAGCCTGGGCTAGTAAATTTAGGCTTGTCTGTTTGCGTGGGAGGCAGGGAGCCATGTGCTACACCCCACATACTACAACACATTTTACAGTTACAAAAATAGTAGTACAAAAAGCACAAGTACTGCATCTATGAAAGCAAATATGAGTTTTTTGATTTTATCATTCACTGAATAAGTAATATTTAAATTCACCATGGAATTCATGGCATTGAAATATTTTTACTTTGAAATATGAAGTATGAAATTTCTTGATTTGCAATTTCAAGAACTTTATTAAAATGTATGGGGTTTTTTTTTTCGTTCAATTTTAAGTCCAAACATTCAAGTTTGGTTTTTCAATTATTTTATTTTATTTTATTTTATTTTATCTTTTTTTTCAACTTGAATTCTTGGATCTGAATTTAACCAATGAAATTTGAGCCAACCTGCATCTTTTATTTTAAATCTTTTTTAATCTGATTTTGTGAACATAAACAAAAAAAATATACAAATTCAGCTTTTAAAATTGCAAATCAAGACTATTTATATATTTTTTTCAATGTTTGCAAGGTCAAATCCAAAAATTACATTTTCAGAATTTCTAATAATGTATTTTTGATTCTTTAATCTTTGGATCTGCATTTAACCAATGAAATTTGAGCAACCTGCATCTTTTATTTTAAATATTTTTAATCTGATTTTGTGAACATTAACAAAAAAACATGTGAAAATTCAGCTTTTAAAATTGCAAATCACGACTATTTATATTTGTGTCAATGTTTGCAAGTTCAAATCCAAAAATTTTCAGAATTTTTACAAAAAAAATGGATTTTTGATTCTTGAATCTTTGGATCTGATTTTTACCAATCTTAGCAACATTTATCTATTTTTGGAAGTTCTGAAACTTGAAGTTTTGGATCTGAATTTGTGAACGTTTACAAAAACATCTTCAAATTCAGCTTTTGAAAGTGCAAATCAATTAATTTTTAAAACATTTTTTAATTTGAAAGAGGTAAATTCAAAACAAATATTTTTAAAAATATGATTTTCATAGTAAAATATTTTTAATGCCATAAATTGTTTACATTAAGTCTTCAGTGACTGTTAGGATTAAAATACATGTGTGTCTTATTAGCTTCCGTATGTATCAATCAAACAGAGGAAACATGAGAAATCCAGTTCTTTATTAAGGCCAAAAGGCTGGGCTGTGTTAAGAGCATTAATCCAATATCCCTCTCTGCAGAGCAGTAAGTTAATAATGCCACCACCTCCAGGACAGGGTGAAAAATCTGCTGTTCCCCTGAACTTTAATGGCACTGCAGAGCCATGGTTAGCCGGTGTATAAAGTCCAGCACCAGCATAATCTATGTTTTGTATATAGCGGAATCTGTAAAGCTCTTTAAATTGATCCAACATAAACCCACACACCACATGGACATTTTGGCACGTGTGCCGCTGCAGTCAAAGCAGTACGTGCACAGAGCACTGTCACAACAGTGGAAAAATCCTGATTGATTGTGCAACCTTTGGAAACATTCACGTTGATGGGCTAATGTCTGAGATTAGACACCTGTGGGACAAAGCCGTTGAGGGCTCTGAGGGGAACATTGTGTACTGAAGTCAGCTATTGTCACAGGTCGAGCTCTAATCTGTTTGCATACAACACCTCCATGTTAAGCAGTCCCTAAATAGATATGCATAAGGCCAAAGATCACAATTTGATTAGATTTCTTTTTCAGCAGGGATATATTCTGTGATTTGTTAGCTGGGGTCAGTCCAGCTCAGCCTCTGATCACAGCAATATTTCCCACATCCATCTCTGACTGTGTTTCCATTCATTTAGAAAATGGCAACATACTGTGTCTCATCGAGCGAGGAAACAACTTACCACAGCTGTGTGTGCTTTCTCTTTATGTCTTTCCTCAAAGTAGATATATATATGTAGGCTCTGACATGTTAGTTACTCAGCAGGATGTAGTTTTACATTCAATATATACAGATAAACTCATAAAATATGGTGTATTCTCAGAGAAATTCACCTAACTGTGTATGGAGTAGTCAGACTATATCAACACATCAGAGTGATCTGATAGGTACACTTTACAATATTTCTATTACACACACTCTCTTAAGCTTTTTTCCTACCATAGTTACTTAAAATGGCGGGAAAAAGAATGATGCTGTCAGAAAAAAACTCAGATTTGAAGATTTGAAGAAATCAGTTTTATTTTTGACCATGGAAATAGCTGTTTGACAGAATAATTACAAATCAAGGTCCACTTATTCGCTTTCTCTCGGACTTCAGGCTTTAATCTGTGAATTGAGTTTGCTTAGATTTAATGGGCAAGAAACTCAACTTTTAAGTCAACATAGATGAGAAATCTTTAAAAAATGTATGATAGCATAATGCACACATCAACAACTGAGCAAACTCCTGAATTGCCTGATGAAGTGATGCAGCCGAAAGCTCCAGAGGGACATTTAGACAGACATTTTGTTTTGTTCCTCATGTTTGTTACCCTTTATCCAACTCTTTTTTTAATATTTTACTATAGTATTAATTCTTAGTACTTTAAAAATCGTTATTATTATAATTATTACTGTGTATATAGATGATTTATAAGAAAATGGAAATATAAATAAGAGGCATGCAAGGAAAAATAAGCATTATGCTACAATGTATGACACATTATATACATATATTATACAGATACATATATTAATATACAGCTCGATAAGAAAGAGATGAAAATATGTTCAAATATGTGCACTACAAGTGTGCTAAATATAAATGCAAGAGTAGAGTAGAAATATAATATTTTATATTACCTGTCATTATTACTTTTTTAGTAATTTATTTATACATTTTATTATTATTCAGAATACTTTATCGACCCCCGGCAGGAAACTGGGAGACATTACAGCTGCTGTAGGCATGGAGAACTTAGGAAATAAGTTAAATATATAACACAGCATATGCATATAAAGATAAAAATGAAATGGATATGTTGTAGAAATACAAATATATGAGATATGTACAAAAATGTGTTCCATACTACAAGTGCAAAAGCGCAATAGGTAATGGGCTATTAGAATTAGAAGAGGTTTATTTTTTGTAGTAGTAGTAGTCGTCAGAGTGCTTTGTTGATCCTCAGCAGGAAATTAGGGGACATTAATATTGCTGTCATACTGTATAGGCTGATATAGAAATGAGAAGTGTGCAAAAAAAAGTGCATTGTGTTAAAATATATCATACAATATACAAATATATGAGATATGTACAAAAATGTGCACCCTAACACGTGTGCTAAATTTAAGTGCAACAGTATAATAGGTAAATTATTAATTTATTAATTGCTCTTCGTGTCTTTATTTTTCATGTAATGCAGATTTTTAAATTGTTGTGAGCTGCAGTTACACCTCCGCGGCAGCAGGTGGAGCAGCGCGCTAACAACCTACAGTCAAATCCAGAGACGAAGAAGACTGAACAACATCAACACTGTAGCGCTGGTACAGGTACTGCTCTGTGGTTGAATCACCCCAACACTTGTCTACGAATAGAAACGACATATATCTAGAGTATAATGTGTTTTATTATGCTTTTACATCCCGGGTTACATGAGCAAATGTTGGTCGTTAGCTCTAGCGGTGCAGCTAAGCTAGCTAGCAGCTACTGCGTGCTAAGCTGACATTATTAAGTGCGCGTGTGGGTGTGTTAAACTCAGCCATGCGGAACAGACTTACTGCGTTATGGGGCGTTTTCTTTCGGTAAAAAATTGATAGCTCACTATTTTTATCCTTACCTCTATTACTCACGCCTCTGCTGTCTCCTGAGCCTCATATTGCCTCATCTCTAATCGGGTTATTTCTTTGTGGCCCAGATATTGAGCAGTGCAGCAGTGACAGAGCTGAGAACATGGACACAAGAGCCTTGAAGAACCCGTATCCCGACTATGATGGGTCCCCTGCGTCCACACAGGCGTTGTTCGACAGCCAGGGAAAGGTAATGCATCAAGAGTGTTAATTGTGTGTGTGTGTGTGTGTGTGCATGTGATTCATGTCCAGTAACCTCCATCATTTGAAATTCTCTGTATCCTCAGCTCACTTCAGAGTTTGCCCAGCGGCTGAGCAGCAAGGTCAGCGAGCTTTTAGCTGTCATGGAAAATGGGCTCAGGTCTGCTGACCCAAGAGATTGCACCAGTTACACCGGCTGGGCAGGTAACACATCATCACACACATCTTTTAAGTGACAACATATCATCAGATTGCAAGGAATTGCATTGATTGTCAAGAAGAAAGGCTGCACACATGACTGCAGTATACATTTTGTTTGCCTCATTAAGAAAACATTTTTGTGCTCTGATTTTTCCTCACACTTGATGATAACTTATTGAACCAGCTGAGGGTCATACATCCCATTAGGAAACATGAATCACCGAGGCACTTTCCCATCTTGTTGAAAGGTTGCTGCCTTAAATAGATATTAAACATCAAATATAAGATTTCTATCAGATAGGGCCTGCAACTGACGATGATAATCTCCCTTGATTGATTGCTTAGTCTGTAAAATATCACAAAAAAAGATGAACCTCCTATCACAGTACCCCTGAGCCCAAATTGCCTTATTAATATGTCTTGTTTTATGTGATTAACAGTCCAAAAACTCAAACATTAAGTCATTTTTTGCCCCAGTTTTTAGCTTATTATCATAGAAGACCAATAAATCAAGAAAATATTCACATTTAATGAGCTGGAACTAGAGAAATTTTGTTCTGTGTTTTAATTAGAAATGATTAAAAATGATAAATACACGATTAAGAGAAAAGCCAGAAGGTAGGAGTGCTGCCTGGAACTGTTTTTCTTTTTTCTTTTTCACGATGGCGCTCTTTGGTTAAGGGCTGCGTCCATGGGAAACAAAAGGAAAAAATACCAAGGCACTCATCTTGATTTTAGAAAAAGTATTAAAAAGCCTTTATTAAATTACATGGCTGAAGAGGTTAAAAGCGCTCCAACGCGTTTCGGCTGGGAGCCTTCGTCAGGGAGTGTGACCTGAATGGTAAAGAAACAAACAATTAAAAGAACCTGTGAGACTGGTACCAGGTGCTGGAACTCAGCTCATCAGCACACACACACAAAAAACAGACAAAGGGGGCCATATCTGAAGTTCTGGGCTCCTGGAGTTTTCACTGGAGCGCCCTGAACTCCTCGAGTTGAAAAAACTTCCATCGTCCAGTTAGATGATGTGAGAGGCGGGCCTCCTGTGGTGGTCACGACAACACATTTACAGTTGGTAAACAATGGAGGAGAAACTGGTGGTAGTGGTTGCTGGATACTCAGAGCTATGCAGCTTTACAAACTGCCGTTACCTCAGTCTCAGTAGAAAATAGCAGATGTGGAAGCATGTAAGTGCAGGACTTGAAATGGCCATCAGTGAGGAGAAGCTCCTTGACCAAGTGGTGGTACTTCTCGTGATCCACCCTCTTTTTTAGGGTCTCATGTACCCACACAGATCTCTGTTTCTCTGTGCCCAACAAGCTACAGCCTTCAACCAGAGCTACAGCAAGTACCCTCCACCTGTCCTGGTGTATCCCATGTTTGGCAACCTGCAAAAAGCTTTACACCCTACTAACCCTACTTCAGTCATGGTTTGACACAGTTTCCAGTTTCCAAAGTTAACAACAATAACACGTACTATCTCTCTGTCTACAGGCATTGCTCTGCTTTACCTGCACCTCCATAACGTGTTCAACGACTCCACCCTCCTGCAGAAAGCTCTAGAATATGTCAACCGCAGTCTGAGGTGTCTGACCCGACGTCATGACGTCACCTTTCTGTGCGGAGATGCGGGGCCCCTGGCTATAGCTGCTGTGGTCTATTACCGCCTGCAGAGGGTGCAAGAGACTGACGAGTGCATCAACAGGTCAGTCAAGAGATGGATTTTTTAGGTATTCCTTTAGATAAAAGTGTTATGGATTCTGAGATATGTAATTTTATCCTCTTTCATTTTTAATTTTTGATTCAAAGGTTTCATATTACAGGCTTGCTTTGATTAACTGAGCCAGGTCAACTTCAACAGACAGTAATAACTTCAGATTTATTTATTATTTGTTTGCAGTTTATGTAGTTTGCAAATGGATAATCATTTAATAGGTTGTTGCAGGTTGACTCGACTAATTATCAACATATAGAGCTGCACAATTGTAGCCACAGCTTTATATATATATATATATTTAAGTTGTTATGATCACCGTTAATTATCAAATGTATAATTGAACATGCATTTTTGTTACACCAGTGTTTTCATTATTATACAGTAGTTGCTTATAGTAATATTTATGCTATTTGACATTATATCTTTCATAAGTAAACAACAATAGGTCTTGTGTTCCAGTATAGAGAAATGCACTTATGTGTATCTGCATCAGTGTGTGAGAACACTCTGATTAAACACAGTGCTTGCTATTGATTGGGCAGTTACAAGGTGACCACTTTAATTTGATGAACCAGAGCATTACTGATCCAGTAATATTGCTCCTGATCCAGATTAATTGACTACCAAGGGTAGGATTGTGATTACGTTTATTATACTTAACTGGACACAGTACACAGGGCTCTCATGGTCTCATTTTCAGGCCTGGAAAAGTCATGGCATTAGTCAAAATCATTGAAAGTTTTTGAAAAAAGTCCTGGAAATTTGTTGTGTATTGTGAAATTGTGACAGTAATCTTCCGTGTTAAACCTTCCACATAACGTTACGTTAATTTTCTGCAGCTCTCAACTTAATGTACCTCTAATATGTGATGATGTGTGATACTGCTCAGTTAATGATTGCATGTTTTGTCGTTTTCTGCCTTATTTTAATAAAGTTTGAATCTGATATGTTTGGAAAATCAAGTCAAAAAGATCAAGTATAAAAAACCCTAATTATGTGTGCTTTAAAGAGTCGTCAGAGTGTCTGCAGGTCCTTTAAAAGTCTTAAAATGTCATTTTAAAAAGTCATAAAATAGTCTTAAATTTGAATTTCTGAGGTCTTATACATGTTTTAATTTATTTTTGTGAAAATAAGTGAAGCTTTTATTGTCTAAAAGTCCACATTACACATGTTACAAATCTTTAAAAACTATAATACTGTCACTTTACTTCATAATTGCATCAACTTAACATGCTCTAATAATTATAGTCCTACGAAACACCTACCTCTGCACAAGTCCACACAGGCTTTATACTATTACCTGCAATGCTTAAATAAGTAAAACATGATTTGTCCAAAAATCTGTCCCGAAATTTGGTTCAAAGGTGTCTTGAACGGGTCTTAAAAAGCATTTAATTTAACTGTCTGATGCCCATAGATGCCCTGGTTATGAGAAAGTTTTGAAATTTTGTCCATGAAAATGTGGGGGATGTTTCAGGTCACCATGCAGTGTTTTATTTTAATTAAATGATAGCTGATAAGTAAGCAGGATCAACTTTAACTTTAACACGAGGAACATAATGCACAAGGTGAACAAGTTTTTACAAATGCAGCTATTTTAGGGTACAAATGTGAGATTTTAACGTTGGCAATTCTTCACATTGAATCAGTAAAAATGTTTTGAGTCTGTATGTCGTCAAAGAAATCAAAATTTATTTATTATTAAATTAAATTTCCCTCACAATTTAGTGGGATTTCTTAAATTATAAGGGACACAGGTGACATGTTTCATACTTCCTGTGATCCTGGGCTGTTTTATTGCATTTACCATAAATATTAGAATATGTGTGCACTCAGACTTTAGCAGCAGCTGTGCAGCTGTCTTGACTGCAGTCTTTTACTCGCTCAGCTCCTGTGCTTCAGGTGGTCCAGTGGCAGCGTCTGCATCGCCTCATCTGTCAGCTTGATGGCATTTATCTCTTATCATGAGACGGAAAATTAAACAACAATGACGAGAGAAACAGCCTTTAAAAATGGAAATAATACCACAGGATTCATTCATACTTAAACTATGCATGATTAAAGGGAATTATTTCAACCCTGAAATGTCAGGTTTATTTCTTTATTTCTACACATTTATTTATAATTTAAAAACAAATGAATGAAATCGATAAAAGGCGAGGCAGGCCATTCCCAGCAAAACAATTAGGGGAAACACTGTCAGGCATAGTTAATTGTTAAAATAGTCCGTCGAGACAAAAGGTCATCCTGATTCATGACTTGTGTCTCTTGTCTCTGCCAGACTGCTGCAGATGTACCAGAATGTGGTGAAAGGTGAAGGCGGGCTGCCTGATGAGATGCTTTACGGGCGGATGGGTTACCTCTACTCCCTCGTCTTCATCAACCAGCAGCTCGGGCAGGACAGGATCCCACTGCAGTACATCCAGCAGGTGGGTCACATACAGAGCTCAGTCAGACAAAACCCTGATGTGATGTGAGGTGGCACAGGAGGAGTTTTTCATCCGGGACAGGCTGACTGATCATCCATGACTTCTTAGACAGTGCGTACAAGAAGTTTAAACAGTAGAGACAAAGAGGAAATTAAACCTACATGGATGAAAGGGTTGGAAATAGCTGGAGAAAAAGAAAGGAAATGCATTAACTGGATATTAAAAATCACCATGAGTGTGAAACAAAGTGAAATAATACTATTAGGAGACTTTGGAGTTAGAAGCCTGCTCCTCTAACTCCTAGGTTGCTGCCCCCAGCAGTCTTGATTTACCGTTGGGTGCTCATTTGCTCACTCTTGCACATATTGATGTCCAATCGCTCTAATTTGTCTCCATTGATTTCTTTCAATCGTACAGATTAGGTGTGTTTGTGAGGCGGGATGTGTTGTTTCCTCCTTCAGATCAGTGAGGCCGTGCTGGTGTCAGGCGAGAACCTCAGCAGGAAGTTAAGGGTCCAGAACCACAGCCCTCTGATGTACGAGTGGTACCAGGAGCAGTACGTCGGTGCCGCCCACGGCCTGGCTGGCATCTACTACTTCCTCATGCAGGTGAAATAAGTCTCAGGTAGCTTATGGATAAATCTTGGATGAGGAGGAGCTTAACTTTTCTTCATATATTTATTAGACGTCCATTACAACAGGGTGTCCTTCTTGAAGGTTTGTCTTAAGTGATGACGGGCAGGTAAAAGAAGGTTACCTGTTGGAGGTGAGCTGTTTGCAGAGGTGCAGTAAGAGCCTGTCTCACTGAGGCTGTTTCTGCTTTCACTTTCCTCCCTGCTGTATTATCAGACTTGCCTTCATTGAAGAAAAGCCGTTAACAAAGTTTGGCTAATTCTGTAATATCATCATTAATTTTCTGTAGATTCTTCACGATAAAAGTCCCGTGCTATTTTGCTATGTAAAAACTTTTATTGTGAAGCAGCAAAATAAGGAAATGTTGAGTTTTTGAGCAGCAACTTAACACAACTTCTCATATGCCGGATAGCGAACATGAAACAGTAAAATAAAACAGATATCTAAAGTAAAAACAGGACGCAGGAGAGAAACTAAACTCCAAACCACAGCTTTAAAAGTTCTCAGAGCTGAAAACAGTCTTTAAAAACACCTTTCTCTCTGGTCTCCTGCAGACAGAGGTGAGTAGAGTCTCGCAACACACTCTTGTTTGGAGAAAAGAACTGGGGTCGTCAGGGGTTGGCTGCAATCGACGAGACGTCACTGCTACCCACTTGAGGGCTGGCAGCCCAGCTTTTGGACTTACTCCTGAGAAGGTCTGTCTCCGGCACAGCTTGGCGTGGCACGGTGCTTCTAAACTGATAATGGAAACACAAATTGGCGCGGCATGGCCAAGACTGACAATGGGAAGAGGGTAGAAGTTATAGTCCTAACAAAGCTAAAGAGAGATCAGTATCTAGGGGTATGCTGACATAGGTAAATCTGATCAAATAACTGGTGAGGTTATGTTTATTCAATAACATATTTAAGTGCCCTTGTACAGTTTCATCACTGTTGACTGTTGCGTTTATATTTTATTGGCTTCGCAAAAGCCCTGATGATTAAAGGTAGGTCTGGCTGATCTTTGTGGAGGGAGTTGTTGGCAGGCTTTTAAGATTGGGGCATTGGTGTTTCCATCCCGACTTGTTTACAAGACAGCTTACAAATCACTTTATTCACATTCTCTGGCTCTCCTCTGTCAATTGGTTTACCAAAGAATCGCCAGATAGGCGCATTTGCTTTCTTTGTGCCAACGAGAGCAGATCTTTCCTGCTGGAGTTAAGGTACATTAGGTACATCGTCAGACGTATGCTAGCTTGTTGCTACTTTTTTTGGTACACTACAACAAAGCAGTGAAGTGTAGAAAAAAGCAAGAGAAAAAGAGAAAGAGACTAAATATAGCGCACAATTCATAACAGGTGTTGCATAATTGAATATCATCGTCATGGACACAGGAGGACTAATATTGTGGCCAACCAATATCAAGTTGAACAGGAATCTTGTCACATTGCCCAAGCCAACAAACAACACTTCAGAAGCTCAAAATATTTAATTTACACTGATAGAAAACAAAGACAGGAACAAATCCTCACCATTGAGAAGCCAGAACCTGTAAATATTTAGCATTTTTGGCTGATTAAGGCACCAAAATTGTTGTTAATAAAGGACTTTTTGCAAGCCACCTCCCGCAGTTATAGGGCTGTTCTGCTGCCACTTTCGTACTTGCCGTGTCAAGCCACTAAACAATGAAGGCTTGAAGACCCCTCAAAAGCAGGAGGATATGTTTAGGAACATTGACGTTCAGTATGAGATGGCTCGCTCTCAGACACACACCCAGAGGGGAATGGGACTCGGCTTCACCTCCTCATTCTCACATGGAATGGATTTCATCTTGTGCCACATGTTGGCTGTCTTTGTTACTCATCTGATCGTATAGGACCACCGATTCATCGCTAGCCCTCAAGTTTGCATGGATGTTGCTCTGACTCTGTAATTTATTTAAAGACAAACATCTCACTCTCCTGTGTCCCTGTTTGTACTTCAGGTATCTGCTTGATTTTACTGTTTCATGTTAGCTGTGTAGGAGTCCTGTTAAGTTACTGCTAATGAAAACCCAACCACTTCATAATAAAAGCTTTGAAAATAACAAAAAACGGGGGGCTTTTATTATGAAGAATTTATAGGAAATGAATTGTGCTTATCACTGAATTAGCAGAGCTGTAATGGCAGCAATTCTTCAATTAAAACAAGTCTACCGATACCTCATGGGGGAAGAGTACAGGCAGACTCAGCCACAGTTAGATGTTAAATGAAGAGCTGCTGACAACAGGCTCTTACTCACCACCAGGTCAACAACTTCTTTTACCTGCCGTGCTGTGTGATGGAAAAACACAGGCAGCAAAATAACGGGGGAGCTTCAGCCGTGGATCAGCCCGCTGCCTCTAAACGTCACTGACTCAAGTGTATCATCAGTTAGACACACCTATAAGTCGGTAGTTGTAATGTCAGGCCAAGCCAGCACATGTATGAGACTGTCTGTTGCCTACAGTACTCCGATGTGTCACCTCCGCCTGACGGTCTGATCTCTCCCTCACAGCCGGGATTTGTCGGCTCTGAGGAGTACGTGCACAGGCTGGTGAAGCCCAGTGTCGACCATGTCTGCCGTCTCAAGTTCCCCACAGGAAACTACCCTCCCTGCATCGGGGACGACAGGGACCTGCTGGTGCACTGGTGCCATGGGGCGCCAGGGGTGGTGTACATGCTCCTGCAGGCGTACAAGGTAAACACAGTGTGAGCAAATGAATACTGAAGAAAACGTTATAGGCTCACTTTATATCAGGAGGTCGTTCTTGGAATCTAAACATGGGGAGAATAAGAGGAAAGCTCATTTACAGGGTCACAGTGCCATCTTGTGGTGAAGTTTTGTCACTTCACATTTTAATCTCAGCTGATATTGTGCTGCTTGTCATGTCAAGTCATTCATGAGGATTTTGTGAAGGCTTTCTTTTCTATTTCCTGTCAAAATAATAAAGCATGAGATGATTTTGTTCTCTTGACAACAAATGTTTTTCTGTCAAGCTTCTGCGCTGACGTTCCTACAACAAAAAGCATATTATTAAGGAAAAATAAAACAAAAATCTCCTCGTCTTCGTCCTTTGTCCCAGGTCTTCGGAGTATCCCAGTACCTGGAGGATGCCCTGCAGTGTGGAGAAGTGGTGTGGCGTTACGGCTTGCTGAAGAAAGGCTACGGGCTGTGTCACGGCGCGGCGGGGAACGCCTACACCTTCCTGGCTCTCTACCGGCTAACGCAGGACCCCAAGTACCTTTACAGAGCCTGCACTGTGAGAGCACATTAATGAGACTTTATAATGTAATCGGTACACATTAGTCACACAGTGCAGCAGCTATCTGACTACAAATATCAATTAATCTTAATTAGTGTCCAGATACTTGATGAATGCCTCAGCAGTTTGACAGTGAGGGATTATGATTGGGAGTTGTTTTCTCACTTGGTTTGTGTAGAAATGTAGATTTTTTTAATGCCTTTTTTTATCCATTAATGTTCTTCTGATGAATGCAAAAACACGGAGAACACAGTCCACAGGTCCTTAAAGGGCTTAAGTTGTCTTTAATGTAATTTTGTAAGTATTCAGCTTTAAGGACCTCTGTGTAGGACATTATCAGATTTCCCTTTTTTTTTCCATTTTCATTTCATCTTTTATTTTGTTTTTGTCAAAATGAGTCAATGAGTTCTGATGTTACAAATCTTTCAAACATATCACTGAACTTAATACTGTCTCTTTACATACACACATACACTACTTACCTTTATACTTAACCGCAATGCCTGATTAAAGAAAAGATTGTTTTGGGGCGACTGCTAGGTCATCTGGTAGAGTCAGCACCACATGTAGGCTGAGTCCTTGGCAGCAGCACAGGTTCTACTCCGTGTTGCAGCGCTATTCCCCCCCATTAACATTGTCAGTTATTGTTGGTAAACAAGCCCGCCAGTGAAGGTGAAAGTAAAAGCGGACGCCAGATTCACTCTCGTTTGGCATTTCGCCGTGCTATATTTGTGTTTTTTTTGGCACTGCGTCTCTTGGATTGTTGCTGCTTACAGTCTGGCACCTAGTCGGTAACTTGTAGTAAAGCCCCAACCTCACCTGAGCACCCGCCAATTAGCGTCCTGAGCATAGAAGAAGAAACAAGAAGAAAACAAGACAATACAGGCAGAGGGCAGAGTCCCTGTGGAAAATACGTAGCCAAGTAATAAATAAATAAATATATTTTTAAAGGAATTTAGAACATAGATTGATTTGCTAAAGCCTCTTGATGAAAAAGAAAATAAATTTATAAAAAAAAAATGCACTTGTTAAACAATTTCCCCTGATTTGAATGCCTCTTTACTTGTTAAATAATAATATAAAAGGTGATATGTACCATCCTAAAGAAGTCCTAAGCCTACACTTGCGTAAAAAATATTGTAAATATTTTCTCATTAATTCATAAAAATAGAGCAGAATTTTTTCCCTCCAGTGAATGCATCACACTTCCGTAGCATCCTTTTTTACCCATTACCCACGAGGGAGGTAATGTTATGTTTCTTTTTGAGGCTTCATATTGTGTCTTTCCTTGGCGTCCTCTGACTTTGATGCAAGATGTGAAAGTCATATTAAACTTAGCTCAAAGGACAGCCAATCATAGCACAGTTGGCCCCTCGCCAGCCGTACAATCGAAAATTATTCCAGAGACAGGGGGCATGTGAGAGGCAGGGCCTTTTATGTTTATTGACAATAGGTTGGTAGCTGTCGGTGCGAGTCGGCGTCAAAGCGGGCCGAGCACGGCTGGCAGCGAGCTCTCTTTGGATGCACTCCAGGTGGCACCGGTCCCACGTGTACCATCATTAATATGAATCTATTCATAGAGGATGGAAATAGACTCTTCAGATGTCTTGCCTAAGCTCTGTTACACGTTCCCAGCGCAACACAGTGACATTGTGGTCATAATGTGATATCTCAACAGATGCTAGGATTGCACTGAGAGGAGCACAGTTTTTAGCAGTTGTTGACATTGCTCTCTATTCTCCTGAGACGGTGCGACTACGGTCCGCTGTTGTAAGAGAAGGGGAATGTTATTATGACACTGTCTCTCTTTGTCTCTGCAGTTCGCTGACTGGTGCATGAACTACGGCAAACATGGATGCCGAACACCAGACACTCCCTTCTCACTTTTTGAAGGTAATCTGTGATGACATGTCCCACTTGCCATAAATATCCTCTCATTACAATACTGGGTTTGCTTCAACTTAAATCAACAAATACAGCTGATTAAATATAATTAAACCAATCATTTTTAAATGAAGTTCTGTACTCTTTTGTATATGTGCAGGAAACAACAAAAACAACTGTAGTTTGCTTATTGTCTTCACTCTTTGTTGTGATTGTCGCAGCTAATGATTTAACTGAATGGTAGTAAATGTTGAATGTACAACAGAGTTAGTTACTTCAAATAAAATAGCTAAATATCAAGATGCATATTTGGATTTAAATAAAAAGGAGACCCAGAAACAGCATCAGAAAGAACCTTCAAGTTGAACCAGAATAGTGACTTTTTAAATGTGCAACTTAATTAGAAACTTGATAAATTTTGAACTGAAAATTTGAACTTCTAACTCACATAATAAATACCTAAATTAAAATTAAATTAAATTGAATTGAATTAAATCTGGGTCACTGAATATTAAACTCAAAGCGATCAGTAAATAAATAAATAAATAAATCTAGAACTGACCATCATACTAACTGTATAAAAGCAAGCGATGGGAGTGATTCTGTTTTTTATTTATTTATTTTTAGCTTTTATTTCAAATCAGCTAAGATTCTCAGGTACACAGAGATATTGCCTTGACGTCATGTTTGAAAACTCTATACAAGACAGTGATCAGTGAGGGACAGTTATTCTGTTAGTTGCATTTGAAATGCATGTTTCAATTACTCTTGATTACTTTGTGATTGATATTTGACAGGGCTAAATAAAAAATGTTAACGAAATATTTAAAACACTTTCTCTATGATTCATAAAACAAAAAAACACAAGATGATACTAGGTAATTATTAATATTGCTTTTTTTAACTTATTTATATATTTATTTTTTCACTTTTGTATATTTTTGGTTTCTGCTTGGTCTGACTCCATGCACAGGGCTTCAATTAATAGTAATGATGGTGATGATAAGTAAGATGACAGTTATAATGGTTAGTCAATATCTGCAGGACGTAACTAAGCTACTAGTATTTGCAGGTGCGGTATTATGGTCTCTCCTGTCAGGGTTTATGGGGTCAGGGTGGAGGGGATAAGGGAACTAGAGAAAAGTCAGATTTTTTCTTGTATTGTACCACACTTGTGTCTGCAACCTTGACTTTCCTGCCTATCATATTACTGATTACAAAAAACAAGATAACATTAGACTCGGTCTAAACCCAGTTTATGGCTGGACTGTGTATAAGACAAAAGAGGGCTTTTAATTTTAAACAGGAAGTGACATGATTCAGTAAGTCACAGACTGTCATGATTATAAGGCTTTTTCAGCTGTTGTGGTTCAGCCAAAAACTTCATTTAAGTAGATTGTAATATAAATAACAATACACTAATTGGTTTCTACACCCAGGATCCAATTCACTTTGTTTGATTAGTGTAAATACTCTACTGTACCCGTGTATGGTACACTGATTTGTGCCCAAGTCCACTTGAAAAGTTGGTGTCAAGTTTGTTTCATGTGTGCTCTGGTACAGTAAGAAACAGGTGTGAACACCAACTGAACCAAAACATGGAAGTGGACTGCTCTTTCAGGAGTTTTAACTGGTTATGATGCCTCTAGATCAGATCATATATCATCCGGCTTTGCCGCCACCTTCGACCTGAAGTTAGAGCAGAGGGCGGAGAGTTTTGTGCCCCACAGTAGTGGTTCCTCCTCCCCTCAGGAGCAGAGCTACATCTTGCTGCTCCGCCGGTCCCTACTGATCTGCTTCTGCTATTTTCTCTATTGCTTTTGTACTGAATTATATATGTTGTCTCTGTTTAGCTGTAAACTTGCGATGTCCCCTCCTGTTCACAGGCATGGCCGGCACCATCTACTTCCTGGCCGACCTTCTGCAGCCAATGAAAGCGAGGTTCCCAGCCTTTGAGGTGTAGACGTATCTCCACAGGTAGTCCTCCCCACCCACACTGTGGGAGAATAGGACTAGAGGAAGACCCGCTCTCCTGCTGTCCGTCACACACACGCATGGAAACACTACACATTCACAGCAACACGACATCGTGCCATGTTTTTCCTGCTCTCCTGGGAACTTTCGTGTTATTAACAGGATAAATCTGATACTGACATCTCAAGTATATAATTGTTTCAAGATATGGTGAAGGAGAGAGCTTGAGCTGCTTTTTGGTTTTTGTGTATAAATTAAATTTGCTTGGCTGTTGCGCAGATCGTGACGTGTTTAAAGGGTTCAGCAAAAGGAGAGAAACTAATTTCCTGGCTGTTAAAACTTAAATTGTGGTAAAGCTAAATGGTGTTTTGTTAACATTTAACTGAATATTTCTATTATTCTGTAAGCTTGATATGCTAAAAATATATAGGGACATGGTTGCTTTTAGTTTGCTATTCTGTTTCGTTTCTGAGTCAACAGCAAAGCTAGGAACAATGCACTAAATATAATACAGTACAAGCCGTGCCATGTGTGAAGGGATTAACCCCTGCAGTGTAAACTGTTGCCTGTCCTTTGCACTGTCTGAGCAATAAACCATGTGTCTTTTTACAGCTGTCGCTTTGTGGTGAATTCCCTCAGCTCCTGCTCCTCTTTGTAAGCCTGCAGCAGCACAGGAAAGCCACAAGAGGGCGGCAGAGAGTCGGAAACTTGTGAATTAATGTGACGATTGACCTCCACCTGGCAAATGTAGTACATTCACCTTGGTCACTTTATGAATTTGACAGTCAAATTTAATGCTAATGAGGCTGAATTTTCCATATTCAGTTGATATACGGTCTCAAAAGTGTCCACGATTTGATCTGCTTTAACCTAATTATGTAAGGAATTGTCTTCTAAACCCGGAGATAACACATTTGTCATCTCTCTCATTGTGAACTGTCACTTTTAAGCCTCTAAAAGAAGCCTCCTGTCACAGTAGCAAGTGTCCAAAATCCTCTGACTTTCCTCCATGAGCCACTTGGCTCAACTGGAGTCCTCTCTATTCCAAATAAGGCTCACGTAACACTCCCGAAAACCAAGCGACGACACAATGCCACTGCGCTTTTTTAAGCCCCCTGTCCGTGCTCCTTCATGACCTGACGTCAGCAGGGGTTTTGGTAGGGCTAAAGGGTGGTTACTGTACCAATCTTGGGGAGCGGGAGTGTTCATTTTCTCCACCCCCACCTCCACAGAGCCGGCCCAGCGTAGGAGAAACCGAACACCTCCGGCAGGAATGGGAGTAAAAATAGAGCTCATCTGTCCAGGGGAGTGGTGTCTTTCGCTGCAGTTCACTCAGTCTCACAAATGGCCTCTAACTCTTTTCTGTCAGTTCTGTAGCTGCAGGACATAACTGTTCTGGTCTGTGCAGTCTGCCAGCACACACACACACACACACACACACACACTGTTTGCGAGTTATCTAATCCTGTGCACACTGCCTCTGTGCGTATTTGCACTTGTTCGTCCTCTTAGCTGTCTTGAACAATCTTTGCAAGAAAGTTTCAGTCCAAAACCTCATGCTTACAGTTTGACCCTTTTGATGCAGCAGCCAAAAACAGATCCACTGTACACACACAACACCAAGTACAGTCCCTGTGCAAACGTGTGGCGAGTCAGACATGATGTAAATAAAACATACTCATTTTTTGAATTAGCTTATTAATAAAAACTGAGTCTAAAACATTACACTGACTATGCAGTGGCTATGTGAGGCTTGTGCTTGAACTGCAGAGCTACATATTTTGGGTGCACACTGCATCTCGTACAGTGTAATTTAATCTTTAATGCAGGAAAAAGTCATGGGTCAGCATGTGAAGCTATGCACACGTTAAAAGACTGTTTCATGTGTTTGCATTTGTAGCAGATAATTGGACAGTATGACAAAAAGAAGCCCCACACTCATCACAACTAAATCAAATACAAATGCATATTTTTCCTTTTAATAAGAAACATTTGACACCCTAGGCCTATTTTCACCCCCTATACACATTTAGACCACCCAATGAGTCTGCATCATTAAACTAAAGCTTTGCAAGCCAGCCTGCTCATTAGTTGATATTTTCTGTGCAGAGCAGTAACGACAGTGTTTTATCCTTACTGTTCATTTTAAACTGACATCAGTTTGTTTACTTGTAAAGACTATACTTTTATTTTTGGTGTGTTTTGTCAAAGTTTATATCAAGTGGTATTAAAAAGGTCTTAAAAAGTCCTAAGTTATTGTACCTGCAGACCCTGCAACAGAGGTATGATGGTCCTTGTGTTAAGATTGTAGTCTGTTGGTGTAAACAGAGTAACTACGATACAGGTTCTGCAATATGGAAGCAAGTAGAAGACAAATATTTTAATTTAACAATGACTGAAAACATAATTGAGATGGTAACACCACTGAATTCATAGCACTGAAATATTTTATTTGAAAAATCTTGTATTTTAATCTATTTCTTCTGAACGTTCCTCTTTGAAATTGAAATTTCTTGATTTGCCTTTTCAAAAGCTGAATTTGAATTTATTTTCATTTTTCTCAATTAGATTTTTCTTAGTGTTCACAAATTCAGATTCAAAAATTCAAGTTTCAGAATTAAAAAAAATAAATTAAATTAGATTTTAAGTGTTTGGATCTATATTTGATCAGTCAAATTTGAGCCACCTTAATCTGTTTTTAGAAATTCTAAAACATTATTTTTTGAACATTGAAAAACAAAATTCGAATTCAGCATTTGAAATTGCAAATGAAGAAATTTCATTCCTTTTTCTTAGCTTTATTTTTTTCAATTTTTTACAAATTCTGATCCTAGAATTGAAGTTTTAAAATAAAAAAAAATCTAGATTTTTTTTTAAAGTAAATATATACAACATATATATATATATATATATATATATATATATATATATATATATATATATTTTATTTTTTTTTTTTTTTTTATTTTACTTTAATTTTTGGGTCTAGTTTGACTGATTCTCTCGATCTATATTTGATCACTGAATTTATCAACCTAATTCTATTTTTTTTAGTTCGGACACTTGAATTTTTGGATCTGAATTCATTAGCAAAAATAGAAAATATATTTAAGTTCAAATTAAGAAATTTTATGATTCATGGTCTTTCAGAGTAATTTATTTCAATGCTATGAATTCAGTGGTGTTTAAATTTCACGATTAAATATTCAGTGATTGTTAAACTTAAAGTACTTATGTCTGTTATTTGCTTCCATACAGACAATCAAAGCTTAAAGACATGAAAGAATTATAAGATTGAGCTTAATGTTAAAATATCACAACATTTACCAAGATAGCGAACACTGAGTGAGTGAGTGGTATGTGGGTGTTTATGGTGCCCTCTTGACATTCTCCATCAGACATGACCAACAAGAGGCTCAACTTTGACCTGAATTTGTGGACTTTGAAAACAATTCATTCAAATTCAGCTTTTTAATTTGCAAATACACGTTGTCAAAGTCAAATATTTCAATGCTATGAATTCACTGGTGTTTACATTTCAATATTAGCATTAGGTGGCTGTTAAAAATTGAAACTCTTATGTCTCTGTTTTGCTTCCATACTACTGCATTTCAACAAAAAAAAAAGACATCTGTTGTTTCTATTCGTTGTTGCAGATTTTTCCCATATTTTTGATTCTGCATGAAAGACAAAATCCATCATAAATTCACTCCTGTGAATTTGTTTAATAGTGAATGTTTCGTACGCTAATAATAATGAATTTCTTTTGATATAGTCATCAGCACCATGGAGAGCTCTTTGAAGCAGCTCTGTGCAGGCTCGGGTCATTTCACCTGCATAGATTATGTAATCAAGTCTTTACTTCTGGGCAACTTAACCTATTATTGTCACTTTATAACCTCGATTTCACTCCAATATGCATTATAACGCTCAATTTAACTACTCAAAAAATGAACTTTGGGATGTCTCTATTATCTAAATGTTACAGATAATCTGCCGCATTGATTCTGTGATTTTTTTTTTAAGGAAAGATAATGAAGGTAAACCTCGTACAGTACATGAAGGTGGACATGAAGGTGGTTTTCTAACGCCTGTCAGAATGGAATCAACTTTTCAGATGGTTTTTGCCCTGCTGCTATTTCACCATAAGAGGAGGAGCGCACTGACAGTTTAAAAATACCACCTTGTAAATGAGCTCTCTGGGCTTGGAGCCCCTCTGAAGTGGGCCACTAGGTAGCTGAGTTCTCTGAATTTTCACTGCCATGGTTCAACCACGTCCAAACACCCCCCTCTAAACTTTAGATGTCAAGCTAATAGAAGTTAATGCCATTTTGTCTTTACAGAGATAAAACAGTCTGAAATCTTGAGACACACGACATGGAGTCTTGACACAGTTATTTGGCCTTCTAAAAATACCCCTGTCCCCTTCTAAAGGCCTACTCCCACTGCGCGGGACGCACAGCTCTCCTTTCCGTTTGCCCTAAGAAAGTTAAAGATGTTCCAACGTGTCATCTGATCCGCCCCATTAGCATACGTGACGTCACGTGCCCGGGATAAATAAGAGGGGGCTTTTACCATGGCTCAGGACCACTCTGTCTTGGGACTTCAGCTTCTCTGCTCCTTTCTTTCCGCTCCTCCAGCTCCTACTCTCCAAAATGGTGTGTACATAATTGTGTTTTGGACCCTTTGGGTGGTGCCGATGGAGTTACTTTTTTCTTCTGCCAGGGACAATTCTTTGTGGCGTGGGTTTGGATATCATCTCTCCAAAATAAGTTGGGACTTAATTGGCATCAATGAAATCCTGATAGGAAGGAGAAATCAAGACTTTTGCTCTGAAAAGCTTGTCTTTTATAAATTGTGATAAAAGTTCAAGGTTGAGAGTACCTTGGGACCTCCACCTTAAAATACACCCACTTTTCTATAAGGCTTAAATTCAAGGACCTATATCTACACCACCCATCATGTGTGCTTGAGCATTGTTACGAAATGTTACATAAACTGGATTTTGTCTGTGCATCATTTCACTCATTCATTTTTCTGCATTCTCTGTGTTTGTGTATTCGTAAATGTGCGTTTTCCTTTGTGTACATGTGCGTTTTTGTGTATTTCCACGTGACAGACCGAGTTCTCAGCGGACCAGATTGAGGGTAAGTGAAGAAACATCAAGAGTCATCCTCATCCCTTACAGATAGCTTGACACGTGAGAAAAAGGTTGTGAGAATCTTTCGTCTCGCCAACATATGTGGTGACATTACACCCCAAACTTTTCGTAGCGAGGCATTTTTATTGTCTGTTTGCTTAGTTTAACCTTTAGTCCAAATTAACCCCCTAAAACGTGGAAGACGGGATGAAGAGAGTTCTGTACTGAGGCCCGCCATAGGACGTGCCATTTCACGGACTTGTCCAGTTGTCAAGGAGAATTCGAGATATGTCTATTCTAAGCCGACCTAGCCTTGTCTTGTGGCTCGCACGCAGCAGAGGCGTTAATGCCGGGGTCAAGGTTTAAGATGCAGCCCCTGGCAGGCGTCATGTTACACCCAGAATCCAAACTCTGATCCCTAAGCGCCATCCCCAACCCTTTTGTTCATTGCTGAAAGATGTGCCCTCTATAAACATTACCCTGTGTTTGGTGAAAGGTATTTGTTGTGCGTCTGCTGATGGGTAATAGGTCTACATAATTAGGATGGATAGTTTCGTTCTTGTATTGATAAAGATCAGAATTTTTCGATCGGGTATCTCAGACCTGGAGGCAAAAGCGCTTCCTGTTAAGCTAATTGGTTTGTATAGGCTTTCAATGTGCTTTGCACCCAAAAAAAAGTGCTTCTCCTGCACATCCTGGTACATTTATACTACAGTGAAACACATGCCGCCATGCATGACGAGGTGTTGATTACAACACACTCAGCATTCTTATGTTTAACTCGAGAAGGGCCGTGCTGCCATGCCTCTATATGGCCAGGGTTCCTCTCTTGGGGTGTATCAGTTTGCTCCCGATGTCGCTCTAAATGCCTCTCAAATGCAAGCGGAGGCAGGAATGGAGAGGGGTCAAAAGGGGCGGGGGTGGAGGGTGTAGAGGGGGTGGAGGGGGGGAAGGTACAGCTGTTCCTGCTGCTGCAGTTCAGACCATTAATCTGTCAAAAAGGTCACTTTGAGTTGGCTTCCTGGTAGGATTCATGGGAATAGCTAACCTTTGTTCGGTACCTTCCTCTTCTCTGCTTGGATACAGCTGTCGCTTCCAATTATCCGGGAACAATGACTGAAGTATTAGGCTTCTACTGTCTTTGATCCTTGGAAACAGCGCAGGCACCACGTGGCTGCCGTAGCTGACTAAAACCCTTAAGGATAGAAAACCCAAAGGGAATGGCACAAAAAGAGAACGTCCAATAGCCTTGACATATGTTTCACCAATTGCCAATTAGCTCTTTCTCCTGATGCTACCATGACAAGTGTTGTGAGCACTGTAGCTGAGGGCATCACGTATTTTTTGTTCTTTTACCGACTTGTGTCTTTGTAACTCAAAGTTTTCTCTTCACTCTCCCTGGCCAGATTTCAAGGAGGCTTTTGGCCTCTTCGACAGAGTCGGTGACAGCCAGGTGGCCTACAACCAGGTGGCTGACATCATGCGTGCTCTGGGCCAGAACCCCACCAACAAGGATGTCAACAAAATCCTGGGCAACCCCACCGCTGATGGTGAGACTCAAGTGCATGCGTACAAAATGCAAATATATGGAAGCAAATAGGTGACAAAAGTATTTGCATTCTAATAACCATTGAAAACTTAACATTAAAATTTAAACACCACCAAAAGGAATAGCTTAAAATATTTTACTTTGGGGAAAAAAATGTATCTGAATTCATTTGTTCTGAATTCACCTCTTTGAAGTTAAGAAAAAGCTGAATTTGAATTTATTTGTTTTGAATTAAAAAATAAAATTCAAAAGCTAAATTTGAATTTATTTAAAATTTTCTCAATTGTATTTTTCTCAATGTTTACAAATCCAGATTCAATTTAATATTTAAAAAAATGATTTTTTTAATTGGAGGTTTTTGGGGTCCATATCTGACCAATCAATTTTGAAACCTGAACTTGTGACCACTGAAAAACAAAATTCAAATTCAGCTTTTAAAATGAAAATAAAGGAATGTCATCAATTTTTCTTAGATTTCTTTTCAGTTTTTACAAATTTAGATCCCTAAGTTTTAACAACTCATATAAAAGAGATCGTTTTGACTAGAGTTTTTGGATGTGAGTTTGACCGATCAAGTATGACTAAAGCTATATTTAAATGTTTTCAACCTAAATTTTTATATCTAAATTTGGCCATTTGAATTTTAGCAATCTAAATGTATATCCTGAAATTCTGAAAGTTAATTTTTTTTTAGCTGAATTTGTGAAATTAAAAGAATATATACAAATTCAGCTTTTGAAAGTGCAAATCAAGAAATTTCATTATACATAGTTCCTCAAAGTAAGATTCTAAAATGCTCTGAATTCAGTAGTGTGTAAATTTCACTATTTAGTATTCAGTAATTGTCGAAATTAAAATAGTTTTGTCTCTCATTTGCCTCCATATCTACACTCAGACAAAGGTGGAAGACATAAAAGAATTATCGAGCTCAAGCTAGATGCTAAAACATAGCGTAACAGTAGCACAAGATAACGTTCGTAAAGTTAGTGAGCACAGAGGAGAGGTCTGTGCGCGTTAATGACACCCTCCGTGTGACATTTTCCAACAGACATGGCCAACAAGAGGCTCAACTTCGACGCTTTCCTGCCCATGCTGAAGCAGGTCGATGCCCTCCCCAAGGGTACCTATGACGACTACGTTGAGGGTCTGCGCGTCTTCGACAAGGAGGGCAACGGCACAGTCATGGGCGCTGAGCTGCGCATTGTGCTGTCCACCCTGGGTGAGTTCCCCAAATATAGAAGTGCACAAATATAGTCTGCTCAGCATGCACGGTGTGTGAGCATGTGTGAAACGGAGAGTCTGACATGGATCCTTGCGCGTCCACAGGAGAGAAGATGAACGAGACTGAGATTGATGCTCTTATGGCCGGCCAGGAGGACGAGAACGGCAGTGTGCACTATGAGGGTAAGCTTATATTTCCTGGCGTGCCTCTTACTTCTTTTCTAAATATGTAACGCCTCATATTGAAACATATGGTTTGTCTTTCTCCAGCTTTCGTCAAGCACATCATGTCTGTGTAAGAGGCCAGCAGTAGGAGTGCTGAGGAAACTGTAGCTCCCCTACAGACAGCCCAACAGTGTTCAGGACATCTACACTGTACCAAAGACCAACCAAGGAAAGACAAGGACTATGTACAAGGGATGTTGAAGCAAACCCATCTTGTTGTTTATTTTGTTTTTCTTTCCATTTCGTCTCCAACCCTCCTCTCTGGGACATCACCGTCACCTCTCCGCTGAAGAACTCCCATCACTTGGCCTCTACTCCAACCGGGGCGCGTCTCCACTCGCCGCATGGGGTGAGGAACGGGGGAGATGGGATGACCGCTCATCAAGTGAGGGTAGATCCCTCCCTTCCCACCGCCACCTCATTCAGTCACGCCATCACTGGCCCAGCAATGCCAAAGGTGCTGGAGAACGGTCGTGGATAGACCGCCAAAAGTCTTCCCTGAAAAGTTTTATTTATTATCACTCTGTTCATTTCAGAATAAACTTTTCCAACGTACATCCCATCTGGGTTGGTTCTTGATCCTTTATTGTCCACATACAGCTGTAGGGATGCTTCAGTACGGAGCAAACAGGACATTAGAGATGTCCAAGATTAGAATGATAAACCAAGAATTTTAAAGATGGCAGACTTGTTCTGCCTAGTGTGTACATAAAGTGTGTGTACATAAACAAGTGTGTACTTAGTGTCCCACTGTACAAAGTCAATAGACACAAATACAGGTTGTTTCTGTAAATTGCAAACAACATGGATGGATAGATAAATAGAAAGATAGATAGGTAGCTACATAGATGGATGGATCTAGATAGATGGATAGACTGATAGATGGTAGCTGTCGGATAGATAGAGTTGACATCTACGGTTGAGACATGATAGCGATATAATTTAATGAACTGATCATAACATAGAAAGTTTACCTGTACTCAGTCAGCATGCCCACCTTTTTGGAAACCAGGAAATGAGGCAGGAGTCCTTGGGATATAGCTAATCTCCTTAATGCCTTATTAAATGATGTTTTTGTACACATCTGAAGAAGCTGACAAAAATCTGGGACCCATCTTTACAGGGTCAACATTTTCACAAAAATATATTTTAAAACAAATGCAAATACAGCAGTACATTTTTACTCTGATGTTATATTTAGATATCTTAAAAGGTCTTAAGTTTTTTTAATGTAAGCCCAGAAACAGTCTTAAATTGTCTTGAATTTAGATTCGATGGGTCTTAAATATTCCTGTCACATTACCACAAAGATTTCTCCAGCCTGACACACACATGCATATATATAATTTGTATTATATTATGTGTATTTCCATTGCAGGTTTGGCCTTGAATTTCATATAAGTTGGTATTAAAAAGGTCTTTAAAAGCCTTACAGTTAACTGGTGATATCTGTAAACACCCTGCATTAGTGTGCACTGTTAGTTTTGGATTTTAAAGCCTTTGAAATTGTTTGAAGATGTAAATTCTTGTCTGGGACAAAGGTGTTTTCTGACACAGGGTCAGTAGAGTAAGTATGTAGATTAGGAGGGAGCACAGTGTGTGTTTTAAACTTTAGTGCCACAGGGTTATTGACACTATAGACTTCTGTAACTTTATGTCAGAGTGATGGAGTGTGGCGCACAGTGATCTGTAGAGATCTCTTAAAATGCATCATGGTTTTTTTTCTTTTTTCTTGTGACATCTTCAGAGTGTATTTTTAGGCTCTTCCTCAAGTTTAATTTTTAGGTTATTGAAGGCAACTTCATGCAGAAGCTCTGGCTGGGCCCGGTAGGCCTGTTTAGTAATACACCCTGGGGCAGAGAACAGACTTTTACTTTTGTAATCAGGAGGAGGAGCCAGTGACTGAACACAAAGTGATCTGTCCTTACAGTCATTATCACACTGTCACTTGTCTTGTCTGCTGGCATCTAGTTTGTCTCTGTCGAGGATGTCTGTTATAAAAGTAGCAAAAACATGTCTGTTGGGGCTGAGAGATGTTTCCAGGCGAGGACAGGTGCTCTCTGCGGCTGCTGCAAGGTGAAATATAACCTAAATCAATTTTATATTTGTCTTTGTAAAGTAATATTACTTTTTAAATGAACATATGTTTCATTGATTGGCATTTGTCTGTAGGGGTGGGTCACAACCTTTGAGGTTACAGGTATTCAGATATTAAAAGTACTAATACCATCCCAGTTTACTGAAAATATCAAAAGTAAAAATATTGATTGTGCAGTAAAACATTGCCTGTCATGTTTGCGGGTTAATATTACTGCTGTATTAATGTATATGTTGCATTTTAATAATTTTCTGCAACCACATACATTGTGAAATAAGATTTTTTTTATCTATTTAGTTTTATATTTATATTATTACACGTTCAACACTGTTCACATATTAGATCTCTGCATATGGCAAAATATCAGGATACATTTGAAGATCAAAACCTACATTATTTTTAGCTGGATAAAATACTAAATGATTTCTGCACCACAATCTACATATTTATCTTCATTTATTATATGATTTTCTCTTTTTATTTTGTTAAATACAGGCAATTATTTTTTCATAATATTAGCTAAGCTAATTTAAAATGAATATGTGGTTATTTTTTACTAATTTTTGTACTTTTTTTGCCTCCTTTTGAAAATTAAACTACATGTATTTCTGCAGTCCTTTCATTCCACCAGTAGGTGTCAGTAAGAACACATCTATTGATTTAGTAGAAGAAGAAATCTCTGCGCTAAGGGAGGAAAATAACAAGAGGTCTTACTCCGCTGCTGTTATCATGGACAAACACCGTCTCATTGAGTGTAAAAACCCGCTTTAAAGTCACGTTATAAATTGATTTATGTCTAATTATACTCTAATGAAAGTGAGTTTCTGCATGCGGAACTAAAAACGTATTTACTTTACAACCCGGAGCATCTTTTAAGGGATAAACCCTGCTTTCTCAGACCGGAAGAAGAGCCAGAGATCTAGTACTCAGTGATACCTCTTGCTAGCATAGACGACATTTGCCTTGTTAGCTTGTGTCTGTCTCCGTGTGTGTCGTCCTGCTGTCCTGCTGTCTTTATCAAAATGTTTCTCAAACGTGTCAGTAAAACTTGTCTTTTGGGACTGAGACATGTCTCCGGGCGAGGACAGGTGCTCTCTGCGACCACTGCAAGGTGAATTATATGTGTATATTAATATATTATCTCTAAGGTGGAAATATGTGTCAGTGGGCTAATGGCTAACTTCAAGAAATGAGAAATTCCTGCACAGTTTGGGCTCAACAGAGTAACTTTGGTTATATTTATTATTTATAAGCTTTGAAAACTGTCTTTTATGGACTGTAGAGGACGTGCAGGTGTCTGTAGAGACAGCCACTGTTGTCTGTAGAGGTGGTTGGAAACAACCTTTGACACACTGCCCTCATTGAGTCAAGTGTGGAGGCAAACAAGAGACATTGTGTTGACATTTGTTGAACAACTGTTGAGTCAATATTGATATTAAAGGAAGCCAACAACAATTAATTCATAGCTTTGAAATATTTAGCTTTGAAAACCATGTGTCTGATTTTTTTTCTTTGTCTTTGAATTCACCTCTTTGGGATTAAAATAGGATTTGTTTTGCTTTGCACTCTTAAAAGCAAATTTTTTGTTAATGTTCATAAATTCAGATCCAAAAATTCGAGTCTCAGAATCAATAAAATACACTGAGGTTGCTGAAACCAGATTGGTCAAGGTCACATACAAAAAAATAAGTAAAAAAAAAAAAAAAAAAAAAAAAAACTTAAATTTTTGGATCTGAATCTGAGAACATTGATTAAAAAGTCAATTCAAATTCTGCTTTTGAAATTGCAAATGAACAAATTTCATATTTTAATTTCGAAGAGGTGAATTTGTTACAGAGGTGGTTAAATTTCAATATTAAGTATTCATCGTTTGTTAAAATACTTTGCTATGTCAAATGCTGAATTGAAATATCATTTATTCAATGTTCACAAATTCAGACTAAAAAATTCAAGTGTCATAATTTTCAAAAATAAGATTAATGTTGCTCGCTCTCTCGACTGGTCAAATTCGCATTCAAAAACTGAACTCCAAACATCTTTTTATTTACTTATATTAATTATGTATTTGAATTTTTGGATTTGAATTGATGTACATTGAAAAAAAAAACAAATTCAAAACTTAAAAAATAGAAAATTCATATTTTAATTTCAAAGTGAATTTGTTTTATTTCATTTTATTTATAAGGACAACGCACAATAATCAACATTTATGGAAATGTGCCAGTGTCAGCCAGCTTGCTCATCTTCATCTGCAGTCCTTTGGCACGACGTTTTGATACCAATTAAAGACATGACATGATTGTCCAAAAAACAGGTCCCGAGCCTTTGATTGAAGGTGTGACAGGTTTTACAGTTTCTTATCTCAGATGGGAGATTGTTCTGCTGTTAGAGTTTTTCTGTGTAATGAAAGTGCTGCGTGGTGGTGGAGCCTTGCCATGTAATGTTGTAAACAGAAGGGCAGATGTCAGTGTGTTTTCAAAGTAAAATATTTCAGTACTATAAATTCAGCGGTGTTTAAATTTCAGCATAAAGTATTCAGTGTTTTTTATTAAAATACTTTTGTGTTTCATTTGCTTCCATAGTTTAGCAAATTTTGTAATGGAGGTCAATGTCCACAGGTGGTCACTTTATTTATTTATTTTTTTATTATTATTCTTTTATTTCATATTTATTTCTATTTCTATTTCTTAATTTTTGTTTTGTGTCATTTTTGTGTTAGTGTGTGATTTTTTTTTTTAAACAAAGTTTATATGTCTGGCACAATTATGTAAACTAAACAAATTGCTCGACTCTCATGGAGAGCTGAAATGGTTAGTCAATTAATCAATTCAAGGATCAACAGATAAACAAATCTGACAATTACTTAACTATCTTTAGGTTTTTTACTACTGCTTAGACAAAACAAGACATTTGATTAAATGACATAAAGCTTTAGGAAGTTATATTGCCTTTTTTTATCTATTGTTTTGTTGTGTTTTTAAAATTTCACAGTTAATGGGGAAAATAATGAACAGAAAAAATAATGATGAATACTTATTAGTTTAAGCCTGTCTCTCATGCTAATGTTAGCATCTTGAAACTACAGTATCAGATTTTCCGTAGTCCTCTGCTGCATTACCAAAGTGAGTTAATGTGTCGTGGGATGCCACATCAGCCATTTGCTGGTTGGTTAAAATTCTGTGACTCCCTTCCAGGCTTCAGCACAGTCAAGCCCAGGATTACGGGCACCCTGTCCCAACGACCCGTCTAGAAACCTCCAGCGCCAAGACCATGATGGATATCGGGACCCGCCGGATCTTCACGGAGGACCATGATATCTTCAGACAAAGTTGCCGGCGCTTCTTTCAAGAGGAAGTTGTTCCATACCACAAGGAGTAGGTGGAAGCATGACACATGACCACTACTGAGATGTTACACCAACATAAAGACCCCACCTTACTATAATCCCTTTTCTATGTTCCAGGTGGGAGAAGGCTGGTCAGGTGAGCAGGGAGGTGTGGGAGAAGGCCGGCGAGCAAGGCATGCTGGGAGTGTTGATACCAGAGGAGCATGGTGGCGTCGGAGCAGATGTGTTTTCTGCAGCTGTCGTGTGGGAGGAGCAGTAAGTTGTCCTGGAAATTTGAAAACATTCATCAAATCTAAGATCGAGCTTTTTTTTAAATAGGTTTTTTTTTTTTTGCCCTTCAGGATGTATAGCAACTGCTCAGGCCCCGGCTTTGTCCTGCACTCCGACATTGCCATGCCCTACATCTCTAACTATGGTAGCAAGGAACAGATTGAACGCTTCATCCCTAAGATGACTGCTGGGAAATGCATCGGCGCTATCGCCATGACGGAGCCGGGAGCAGGCAGGTCAGGACTGGAGCGTAGATGTAACATCAGCACTGATGTGTAGCTGTGTAGCTTTGTTGACTCTTCATCTTAATCTTTTCAGTGATCTTCAGGGTGTGAAGACGTTCGCCAAGAAGGACGGCAGCGACTGGATCCTCAATGGCAACAAGGTAATGAGCTGCAAAAGCAAAAACTGTCATTATAGCCGATCTCAGCATCACCCTGAACTCGTTTTCTGTCTCACCTCTCCAGGTGTTCATCACAAACGGTTGGATGGCCGACCTGGTGTTGGTTGTGGCCGTGACGAACCGCGAGGCGAAGTCAGCGGCACATGGCATCAGTCTGTTCCTGGTGGAGAACGGCATGAAGGGTTTCCACAAAGGGCGTAAGCTGGAGAAGATCGGTCTGAAGGCCCAGGTGCTGGAGCGCCATCAATCTTTTACCATCCCTCTAGACGTCATGTGACAGATTGAGGTCAGGAGACTGTGATTCTGTTGTCTCACTATTTTTCCTCCTTCTTCTTTTAAAGGACACGGCTGAGCTGTTTTTTGAGGATGTGCGTCTCCCAGCCAGCGCCCTGCTGGGTGGACTCAACAAGGGTTTCTACTACCTGATGAACGAACTGCCTCAGGTAAAGGGAACATGGGAGAATGTTAAACTAACTTAAAGGGTAACTGCAATATTTCTCAATCTGAACCCTATTTTTCTACGTATTCGAGTCTAAGTGACGAATGGGAACAGCTTTTTTTAGAATTAGTCCAGCATTGAGTGAGAGGGCTGCAGCCGCAAAAAAGGCTGCAATGTAATGTTAATGGGCAGTTGTGCACCGTCAATTTACGTCTACTAAAAGTGTTTGTTTTTGCGACTGGCAGGCTCAGATTGTTATTATAAGTGTCTGAGAACATTATGGAAAAGATCCCTACAGAGATAGGCCTTTTTGTTAAAGGATAAGAACCTTTTTGTTTAATCAGAAACAGCCCTGAAATCCGAACCTGCCGAACCCACCAGACCTCATTCAAATAAACATTGATTTTATTATCCTAAAACACACTTCATTCTAAATCGACAGAAACAAAATAAAACTCACAAAAACTGTCTTTGTTTGTCTTTCCACTGTTCCAACAATCACCAACTCTTGTTTGGTTTAAATTACCCTTTACTCACCCAGTTAGATGTGAAATAATGCTGGCTCTATACATGCTAAAATTACTGATTTTTTGAATGGAGTTTGGTAGGTTTGACAGTAGTGATTTCTGGTCTGTTTCTGGTCAAACAAAAAGAATCTTACTCTGTAACAAAAAGGCCTATATCTGTATGATCCTTTCCTAAATGTTGTCAAACCCCTAAAGTGACAATCCGAGTCTGTCAGAGGCACTAACAAACTTTCAGTGGACGTAAATTGACAGTGCACAAATGCCCCAAACTGTTACACTGCAGCCTGTTTTTCAGCTGTCGTTCCCATCAGTCACTTTGGCAGAAAAATAGGGTCCAGGTTAAAAAATACAGAAGATACTCTTTAAGATTTACCATCAGTGTGACTTAAACTTTTCCAGGACATCATAAACTCTGATGTCCATTGGGAATAAACACTTAAAAATCTGCTCAGAAATAATGGAAAAGAGAAATTCTTCATAACTCCAGAAGTTGCCTGAGAATCTTCATGTCTTCAATCTTCAATCTTCATTATGGAATTTAAAATCTTTGCCTTTTGCTTTACTGATTCTCCGTGCATGAGCTTGTTTCAGTGTTTTTAGTGACTTTGTGTTACGACTGAAATACTTCCACATGAGGAGCTGTATAACTGCTTCGGTTCGGTCAGTTTGATATTAAATCTTGTTATCATTTTATGGCGAAGGAGCGTCTGGCGATTGCGGGCATGGCCATTGCGAGCTGCGAGTTCATGTTTGAGGAAACCAGGAACTACGTGATGCAGAGGAAGGCTTTCGGCAAGACAATCGCTCATCTCCAGGTCTGTTTAACAGGTTTTACAAGTCGTCTTGTGTTCTTATCTGTGTGTAATGTACCATTTAAACTGTGACTGGCAGCTAAGAATTTTAGCAGTTAAGGTTTGGACCTAAAGCTACTGTTTTCAGATATCTTTATCACACACTCCGTAGCAGTCAAAACTAATGAGATCTGCTCTGTTATTTTTCCCGCTGATATAAATTTGTAGCTTTTTCTGCACTGGCATTTAAAATCAGATTTTTTTTTTAGGAGAATAAATATCATTGTGTCTAATTTTACTCCACAGACTGTGCAACACAAGCTGGCAGAGCTGAAGAGTGATATCTGTGTGGGCCGTTCCTTCATAGATAGTTGCCTTCAGCTCCACGCTGAGAAACGCCTGGATGCCGCCACGGCTTCCATGGCCAAGTTCTGGTGAGAATGTGGTTTTTATGGAAGTGAATAAGAGACATAAGAATTTTTTATTTTTACCAAAAACAATTCAGAATTTAGGAATTTAGAAATTAACAACCACTGAACACTTGATATTTAAATTTAATTTAATTAATTTAATTTTAATGCCACAGATTTTTTTTTGTTTTCCAATGATCACAAATTCAGATTTAAAAGATTTTAATTCAGAATTTAGGAATTAACAACTGTCAAGGAACTTGATATTGAAGTTTACTTTACTTTACTTTTAACACAGCTGAATATAATTTTTTTTTCAATGATCAGAAATGCAGATTAAAAAGATTTTAATTCAGAATTTAGGAATTAACAACCACTAAGGAACTTGATATTCAAATTTATTTTAATTTAATTTAATTTAATTTTGTTTAATTTTAACACAACTGAATTTGATTTCTTTTTCAATGTTTACAAATTCAGATAAAATTCAGAATTTAGGAATTTGAAAAAAAAAAGGGGGGGGGGGGGGGTTTGACTTGAATTTTTGGATCTGATCTAACTTAAGCAGCCTGAATCTATTTTTTTGAATCCTGAAACTTTAAATCTTGGATTTGAATTTGTGAACACTGCAAAAAGTAAATGTTCAAATTTGGCTTTTAAAATTGTGAATCATTTTCCCCAATTTTAAAGAGGTGAATTTAGTACAAATATATTCAGATACATGTTTTTCAAAGTAAAATATTTCAATGCGATGAATTTACTATAAATTTCAAATATTAAATATTCAATGGTTGTTTAATTTAAAATACTTATGTCACTTAGTTGCTTCTATAGTTTTTGTATTGGTCAACCTCTAATGTCAAAGACAGATCATGTTGCAGCTGTTTGCTAATGTCTTCTGTCCTCTCTCCAGGGCTTCTGACCTCCAGAACAAGGTGGCCACTCAGTGCCTGCAGCTCCACGGAGGCTGGGGCTACATGTGGGAATACCCCATCGCCAAGTAAGTGCCACGTTACGTGTTTACCTGGCAGGGTTGTGATAACATCAGGAAAGGAATGTCACATTGTTTGTTTGTATTCCAGTCCATCCACAAGTTGCTAGACGTGTCTCTCTTTGTCTCCCCAGGGCGTTTGTGGACTCCCGTATCCAGCCTATCTACGGAGGCACCAATGAGATCATGAAAGAGCTCATCGCCCGCACCATCGTCAGCCAGAAGTGAGAGATTTAGAGGAGCACAGGGGGAAGTGGGATGCTGTGCAGGTGTTTTATCTTAGTTGACAGTTTGTTTTTAGTCCAAGGACCCCTTAGCTGAAAGAGCCGCAGAGCAGGGACCCCACAATACATATCGTCCTGTTGTATAAAGTTGAGTTGCTCATTAAACTGGGCTTACAGTAACATGTAGGGCAGTCTAAAGTGCCATCTATAAACATACTCTGTTACGGTGCTTATGGTAACCTACCAAGCCATTGAAAACAAACTATCAGCAGATTCAGTACATGTACATGTTTGTACATGTTTGTTTTTGAGGTCAGAGTCTCTTGCTCGATAAGTTACTAAACAATCTCTCAAGAATGTTGGTACACTTTAAATATTAATACAGCTTACTGGCCAGTATGTTTCAATAGCACGTAACCATTAGCTAACTCGTTTGCCTCGCTGTGATGGACCGGTGCTGCAGGGTGACTCAGGTTTAGCTTGCTAACATGATTGCACAAGGATTCAAGGATAATATTTAACCTATCATCAATGCAGTGTACCTCGGGTTAAATTATTATTTTTTGTTTGTTTTGTTTGTTTGAACGGCCCAATAAGTCAGGGACGCTATCCCAGAATGTTGCGTAATGAGGCATTTTCTTCCTCGTACAAATGAAAACATAAATTTGTTGATTCCAGCGCTGACAAAAGAAATTAGACAAAGCACTAAATGCTTTCCAGTACATCAACAAAACCTTCAATAACCTTAATCAAACCTGTTGTATTTCACATGTCTGTCTCTGTCCAATTACCACTCACTGTAGTGTTAGTTGTGTACATATATAAACTGTATATATTGCACTAAAAATAATAGATTCCAGCCAGAAAGTATTTTTGTAAATGGATGGATTGTTTGTTGATTGTTTGTTGAGTATGCAGTCGCATAAAAAATTATTTATCAGATCTATGTGCCTTTATGTCAACACGGAAATTGTTCACCTGATGAAATAAATACAGTTTACACAGTTTACCTGACCAGTGTGACTCAGAGTTGTGAGAATATTCTAATTTGAGTATTTTTTATTTTAACAGCCACTGAAAAATGATGTGTCTGTATCTGTCCAGCCAACTGAATTATCTGTATCCATATATATGTACTCAGAGTGGACGGTGTTAAAGCTGGAAGTGGGCAGGGATTTAACCAGAAATTGTTATTTTAAGCCTGAAATTGATTCCGGTTGATCAAGAGGTGCTATACTTATTATTTATCTGAAAAATAATTACAGAAAATCTCTGACTAGAGCTTCAGAGGAGTTCTCTTAAGAGCAAGAGGCTGAACACAGCTACCTTAATGAGGATTTTCCTTCATTACGAGTACGGTTATTAACACATTTTATTTGTATGATACTCGTAGTCGTAAAAAGGGCATTATCTGTACCGGAAAACTTGTTTCATTGAGTACTCGGATGAAACAAAGCACTGAAATATTTTACTTTGAAAGCCAAAATGACCTTTTTGTTTGTTTGTTTAGCAATTTTAAAAGTTCAATTTGAATATGTTTAATGAATGCTCATAAATTCAGATACAAAAATTCAAGTTTCAGAATTGAAAATTAAAGATTGAGATTCAGATAAGTTTTTTTTTTAATTGTGAAACTTGATTTTTTTATTATAATTTGTGAACATTGAAAAAAAGTCAATTCAAATTCAACTTTTCAAAAAGTAATCAAGAAATTTTTATATTCTAATTTCAGAAGTGAATTCATAAATAAATTCAGATACATGCTTTTCAAAGTAAAATATTTAAATGCCATGAATTTAGTGGTGTTCACAATTCAGTATCAATTACTCAGTGTGTTGTTTTGGTTTATATAGATTTTGTATCTAAGTTTTTCACACGTAAACAATACACAAACACAGACTTAAGAAATACAGGGCAAAATAAGAGAAAGACGACAACAATGAAAACAAGAAAGAATCATGAAATAGTAAGAATAATAATGATGATAAGAAATTACACACTGCCAGCTAGAGAAAAAACAGTATGAGTATACACCAGTTCTTAATGTGTCCACAGGAAGGTTGAGGCAGAGATAGCGTCCATGGAGTAAGGACTATGAGAGGTCAGGGAAAGTCCAACAGAGACATAGTGTCCTGGTAGATGGAAGCAGAGCGTACAGTCCAATACAAGGAAACAGTCTCATGTGGTAAGTAAGCTCGACTCATCATCCTTTTCATGTGTTCAGTAAAAGGTCCTCAGATTTTAGAAAACTTCAAGATGTAGACAAGGAACCATGTCATTCAGCCACTTTGTAAAGCAAGGAGGGGAAGCAGATTATCATTCTCGCAAGATGACCCTTTTCAGTGTGTTTTAAAATACTCATAGTAGTCTCTCATTTCATTCTTCTTCTTCTTCTTCTTCTTCTTCTTCTTCTTCTTCTTCTTCTTCTTCTTCTGTGCATTTTCCTATCACCACCAATAGGTGGCAGCAGATGCATTTGTAAATGTGGCAGACAAATGAAAAATGACCAGGTGTCCATTTGATTCCAATGCAGCACACTGAGCAGGCACAAGCAGACTGTTGAATGTGACTGGAGGATTTACAGCAGCTTCCTTAGTTTTACACATTATATGCTACAGCATACAGCACCAGTGTCTGGGTGCCATGTATCTGAATCCTTGTGGATCTGCTTCAGCCTGCCAGTCTGACTCCCTGATGCCCAAAAACCCCACATCAGTGCCAGCTGAGGAGGCAGACGGCATCCCCACCACGCCTCACCTGGGGGGGACAGAAGTGCAGCTATTGCTCACTGATGCATCCTCCAGCCCCTCCTTTCCCTTCCCTTCTCTCTCCCATCTTCTCCTCTGCCCCTCCTTCCCACTCTCCCCTTGGCATCGCATCCACATTATCCCCTTCCCTCTCCTCCTCTCTCCTTTTCCCCCCTCTTCTCCATGTTTCCTCAGCAACAGCCACACCCCGCTGCTTTCAGCTCTGCACTCATTTCCACTGCGGACACACTGCTTCCCCTTCATAGACACGCAAAACCTCTGAGTCGACGTTTCTTTGCACCTGTCTGGCTTCACATCAGCGTATATATATGCGCATTTGTTGCATTTGCGCTGCAAAAATGTTGCACAGATGTCATATAGGAGGGATTGCCCTGTCATGCACATCCACATAATGCTGTTGCGCCTACACAGCTGCACTTACGGTAGCTTAATTTGCGATGGGAGGGATCAGAGGGCCCCATACCGCTCTCATTGTCACTACAGCTCTCTGCCTTCACACACACACCAGGGTATTAGTGCCGCTCAGCAGCCTAAACCTCCAGGTAAGAGCTCCAGCTCTTTGTTTATCATTTATTTGCTTTATAATAAATATTAAAAAGCATGAATGTGCAGTTTCAGCTATTTTAACGCAGCACAGGCAGCTGTAAAAGTTTCTTTAGATAAAGTCAAAGTATATTAATGATGCTGTCCATTAATCCTCAGCTGTGTGTGTTTGCGTGTGAGCGCGTCATGGTGTGATGTGCAGTTATGCATGGATTTAGAGACATAAAATGATGCCGCACAATCTCAACAGGGGGTTTGCAACTTAAAATCTCATTCAAGTGGATGTTAAGGGGTAGAATTGGGTGTGTGCACGCGTGGAAATGTGTGAAATTGCGTCTTAGTGGCTGTTTATTTGTCGCTGCGTCCTGGTGCGCCTCTGTCCGCTGCAGCAGCCTGCGCCTTTTGTTCTGGTCCACGCCTGTATGGTGCTGAAACCGGCGCTGCCCCCAGCTATTCACTGCAGCACAGGAGAGCAGACTAACCTGTGAGGAAAGGAAAAGGGATTTCACATGAAGAGGTGTATATTATTTTAACAAAAGTCATATTTGCGCATTTATACACTGGCTGATGTCTTGCCCATGGCCATGGCTTGTGGATATGGGAGTAGCCCAGCTTGTAGTTGGCATCTTGTCTGCCACTGCCAGTTGCCCTTGCAGTCATTACCAGCTTGCATCAGCAAAAGGTGGCTTCCATTGATGTATATTTCAAGTTGAATTCCAATATTTCTGTTGTGTTATCCCCATGTCTGCAGGCTGTAATGGAAGCAGTGCTGTCTATTCTATACATATACCCAGCCATTGATAATGATCTAGAAATGCCCAGACTTCCATTAAGCATGGATCTGTTCCAAACCCGCCTCCTTTCGCTGTCGCCTCGGCCTCCACACACAGAGCAGGAGCAGGAACCGTAGATTTCCCATGTCTGGATGTGAAAACATTCCTTTTATGAAAAGGCATTAACACTCGCATGGAAGTGCACTCCAGTTTTTGTGTCGGCACATTCCGATTGCTGTCTCATAAGACCCCCGGGTATGGCAGATATGTAATGAAAACAACACCTTCGCATGCTGATGATAATGTTGGATTTGTGAGCACAGTCACAGGGCCGGTTTTGACTCAAACCAAATGAGATTTAAGGGTTGCGGTGTTGGCGGATTGCTTTGAGAACAGGTGTGTTTGCAGCTCATGTCTGAGGTCAGTCAGCTTTTTTCTTGCTTTGAGGGTTTAGTAAGGAGTTTAAGCAAAGCGTCATACTCCATTTTTGATGTTAGGTCAGATTCTATTTGATAAAAATGTACAGTTAATGTACAGGAATTTGTTTTAATGGCACGAGTGTTGAACTTTTGTCTTTCGTGCCAACAAAACAGTGTCTTCTTACCTTTTTCAATGCTTTTCTTGTAAGAATATGAGCGTTCTCTTCGTGTGGTGCTAACTTTAATTGACTTAAAGGGACAATTTGGATCTTTTTAAGTGGGGTTGAATGAGGCACTTATCCATAGTCAGTGTATTACATACAGGAAATGTTGGTTTGCACGCCCCCCAGTTTGGAGAAGCAGGCTGGAGTCCAACACAGACGCTAAGCAATGTACTGCTGTGGATGGAGGCAGCAGCAAAATGTATCTAATCCACCTAAAAGAATCGATATTAGTTTAAGTGTATGCTATATTTAGAATATTTTTACTGCATTACCCTGCCGTCAGGTAGCGATTTCCAACGGGAGTCTGGTGGCTTTGACGAGAGCATAGATGAAGCCATTTACGGCTTTCCTGTTGGAACAGGCTGTTAAACGGCAATGTAAACTGGTGAATACTCTCAATATAGTGTACATTTAAACTGTTATTATTATTTTTAGGTGGCTAAAATATGTTTGTCTGCTGACCCCATCAACAGCAGTACATCGCTTAACATCTATGTCAATACTCATGCCTGCTTCTCCAAACTGGGGCCATGCTGACAGACATCTACTGTATGTAATATACTGTCTATGGATAAGTACCTCATATAACCCTGCTTCAAAAAATCCAAACTATCCCCTTTCAGGCCAACCGTGGAGGTTAATAGGTGTCACTTAACCTCACATGCAATGTAAAGTATGGGCAGAAATCCATACACATAACCACACAGTGTATTATAGTTGAGATGTGTGTCAGGTTTCACCTACCTCTCCTGTAAGGACAAACCTCCATCTGACCAGACTGGGCTGTGTCTAATCACTGATGGAGTAATTGAAATGACCTTAATCGCGTAACAACAGGTTGGGTTTTGTGTGTTTACTTGCATAAGCTATGAAAATACGACTTATCTAAATCTCAAATTTAATTCTAGTGGACTCCTTCTGTGTTCATGTATGTGTGTGAGAGCCATACATTTAGCCACTTTGGGCTTTTCCAACCACCAGGAAACCCAATCCACCTCTGTGCACCACGCGGGAACGTTAAGTATATTTCCCAACGTCAATTCTGGTTAGGTGCGCCGTCAAAATCCTGAAACCACAGAACCACTCTGCGCTCCACTGAAATTAAGACACGCCGTATTGGCTGGTGCTTCCTTCCTCCTGGGAAGGAATTGTTTTGGAACAATGTTCGGCGTAAAGATCAGTTTCTGGATTTGTTTGTGGATTGATAGTCTGACTCAGTTTTGCTTGTTTGTGAAGGAAAGTGTTTAGTTTTTGTGCGTGCCATGATGGGTCTTGGAGGTACGTAAGCGGTGATACAGATCTCTTTTGTGTGTGCTTGCGTGTGCTCTGGAAAGTAGGTGAACACAGTGTGGTCTAGTGCCATCGTCACAGGTGTTTGAGGTCTTTGTCCCCTGCTGCTCCTCCCGTCTGAGGCCTTTTTGCTCTACAGGTGTCTAATGGGAGCTGGCAGGACTGTGCTTTAGTCCATGATTAAGTCTTGACTGTGAGAGGGACCTAATCTAATTCACATACGTCAGAGGAACCAAACGGCCCACTGACCTGCATGTGGAGCAGGCTCACACACACACACACACACTGATTCCTGGCACACTGGAGTGCTTTTTGTTGGACATAGAGGAATGAAATTACGGATGGGGAGTAAATAGAAAAACTGATAGTGTGAAGTGTTGTGCTGTTATCACCTGTGCACCAACATCATCCATTTTCCAAGAATGAATCACTCGTTATTTACTGAGCAGGCTAGGTGTCAATTTCTTTGAAATAGAAAGGGCTCTTAACCAAGAGAAGATGGATGGGCATGTATTGCCTTAGACTGTATAAAAATAATGGACACAGTCACCGTGACGTCACCTATTGGTTTGTGGACTGGAGTTTGGCATTTTAACTGTCGCCATCTTGGATATTTGGAGCCAGAAGAGGCCATATTTGGCTATCCGTAGTCTATGGTTAACCAAAGCCGTAGGTTTCATTTCAACATTGGGGAGACACACGTATGAAGCAGGTTGGCAGGTTGAAAGGAAAGGAAATTTGAAGCATCAAAAACTTAACGTCCTGCATCCTGGTGAATTCTTATGCACCAGTTTGTGCTTTTTCTGCATCAGTTCATGAAGGCAATGTCTTCGTTGTCATCAAAGTAAAAGTTTTCTGCCACTTTTATGTTTTTATTGGGCACATGTTCTAAATATTAGGAGGGACATGTCCCCTATGTGTCCCCTGAAATCTACTCCTACGATCAATTTTTGCCCCCAAAACACAGGCTTATTACTATGAAAACAAAATTTTCTTACCAGAAAAACAGAACATCCGAAAACTTTAAAGGTCTTTTCGTCTAACCAAATGCTGAACAAGACTTTTTAAGGCAACCAAAATATTACAATTCACTTTCATGTACTGAAACACACTGAAAAAACAACAGCTACGGCTACACCTGTACTCTGTGACTCTGGGGTTATGCCATGGTTATGTTGGTTAACCAATGCTGTGGTAGCAACTTGTCAATGGACAGCATTCACCTGTCACTTCTAGCTATGTATAACCTTTGCCCAACTTTCAGTCTTCAAAAAATGTAAACGGATGAGTTATATAAAAATTCAATCCCCCTGCAGTTGTCATAAACAGGCAAATTAGCTACGGAGACCAAAACCATTTTTGGTACCAGGTTGTAAACATGTTTATTTCTGCTTTGAAGTTGGACATGGTCGTCAATGGTTGCCTGGGTCCAGACCTTTGAATACGCCCATTTTATGAAGTTTGAGTTGATCAAGTTTGATGGTCTCTTGGTTAAAGTAACAACCAGCCATCAAACGCCATGCTGGGACTCAGTTAGCGAGTTAGCAGAAATCTTTCGTCAAGGTGCATTAGAATTGTAAGAACAATGGCAAGCGCCATAGATAAGACAGACGCTGTATCGAGGCCGTTCTAAATCAACATGTCCTCTTAATATCAGCCGACATCGTAGTTTGTTTTTACTGTGTTCCACTCCACTCTTAAAAGCCTGGTAAACAGGTATATTGGCATGTCTACGCATCAGTTCGGACTTAAAATGATGTTAAATTCATGCCTATGTGTTGGTTTTTAGTGATTGGTTGAGCAAAATCTAAACCCCCCACCCCTACAGAAATCAGTGTGGACGCAGTGTCAGACTGAAGATGGAAACTAAGCGTTGACAATTGTGTTTGATATCAGGCAAGGTCTTTGGGGATTGACTCACTTTGGAGCCAGCTTTATTTTCCAGCCCTGGAGGTTGGCACTTTGTAGTGGCTTATGTGGCAAAATCTTAGAAAACGCACTGTTTTTGTATTGCGTTTCATCCAAGCAGCACATCCAATCTGCAGTCCAGATGTAGTTGAAGCAGCTGTTAAAGTGAAGGCCCTTGATGTTCACTATTGAAGACACAGGTGCAGAGTTTATTGCGTTTGATAAACATTGTGTATCTGGCGCCGAGATCCATCCTGTGACCTCCTCGGTACAGGACAGTCTCTCCAACCATTCACCCAGCCTGCTTGCCCTTGTACCATCTCCATCTCCGGCTGACTAGCACCCAGTCTTCCAAACGAGCCCTGACAGCCAGTGTCACATTGCATTCCTCACGGACGGTGCCCCTCGACAGAGAGGACACTCATTCAGGGCATTCTTACACTCAGTCGCCAACTCCCTCAGATATTGGCATCCGTAATATTCTCTGCTGCTCTCACTTCTGAAGTTGTGTCATAACCATGTTAGCTAATCCGTGAGGTCAGCGCGATAATGGCGGGTTTGTACATAAGAGGCTGCGGAAGACCGGGAGTGAGTAGGAAAGAGGTTTATTTCTGAGAGACAAAGAACACCGCCTACCACAGTTTGTACAGGTCGACTTGGCTGGAGTACAGCAAATCCACGCCGTGTTGATCCATGTGCCTCAAACTTATTTCCCTCCTCAAGAAAGCTTTCTTTATTTAGAGCAGTTTGTGTGGACAAGTGCCCAAAAGCACATTCCAAGAAAAAAATGTGCTGGATGTTCACACGGAGCTATTACAGGAAGTTTATGTGACTCTGTCTTCGCAGGGTTATGACATACAGTCCAGCTTTAAATTGCTGTTTGCGGTTTCACACCCCTAATTGGCGCACGAGAATGCAGGCAACTGGGCTGTTGACATATTCTGGATAATATTATGGCTGGGTCTGTGTCTATATGTAGCCAGCTGGGTCCTGCATCTGTTTTAATGTTTGCAAAGCACCAAAGCTTGGCTGGATTTTATTGGCTTTTGCAGTTTGAATAAACTTTCAATTGCATTTTTATTGACAGACAACAAACTGTGTTTTTGGCGGTCAGGATTCCTCAAGGAAAAATTAGCTTATAAACTACAGGTGGTATTGAGTGTTTAAGATGTCTAATTTTGTTTCCCTGCGTTCTTGAAAATGCATGAAGGAAAAACTATATTTTCACTTGTCCATCGAAGTCAAAACTATTTTAAGACTTAATAGTAGCCTAAATGATGCAGCAGTACATGCAGTAGTTACACTGGAGGCCAGTCTGGTTTTTCGGACCCTGACCTAGGCCAACAGTGGGAAGAAACCACTAATGAGCCTTAGCGTCTTCCTGAATGGGCCAGGGACCCTCCAGTTAGCCTAGCGTAGCGGCTAAGCTATGTAGTGCTGAGCCTTTATGGTTTCCAGATGTTTGAGCTAAACAGCTAGATTGTGTTCTCCCCATCCTTCTGCAAACAGCCGACTGGCAGCGGCTGTGGGCTGAAACATTGGGTGAAGTGTACTGGAGGAATCAATGAGCCTCATTGTTGAAGTCATTGTATTGTTAGAACATGCAGGCGCTATATCAGGTTTCTTTATATTCTTTTAAGAACATTTTTCCCGTCAGTTGCATCTCAATTTCACTTGATCCATTGAGGAATCTCATGTCATGGAAATAAGTCTCTAGGGATTCCTAAACGAAACCAGAACATCTCTTAAACTGTGTTAGTGTGTCCATCTCTGTTCCTGTGTGCATCTGCTGGTCAGGGCCATATATTGGATGAATGGAAACCCCCCCAGTTCACAGGAACTTCACACACAGCAGCTCTGTAAAGCCAGTGTGAAACGTAGAAACAGATGGACGGCATGAATGCATTGATGGTACATCACGTTCCTGTAGGGCTGTTTTTAACTGGACTGCAGGAACAGAGCAGCTGAGTGTGTGTAGCGGACCTCCTGGCCGGCTTCCAGGAAGGGTTTTTACTGTGACCGCCACTGAATGTGTCTGACGAGGGACTTACCAGCAAATCTAACATCCTCTCTTACATATGTAGCAGATGGAGGAAGATGAAGCGAGATGAAGGCGTGTCATTGAGGGCAAACCCATATATATAGTCAGGCTGCCCACTTTTTGTTTTGCTTCCCCACCTCTTTAGACTGAAAATGGTTAGTTGATTGCTCAATTAGTTGAATAGTGAAATGACAGAAAATCAGTCCATAGTATTTTTAACTAGACGGGCACTCAGACCTGAATGGATTATTGAGCGGACCTACCGGGCACAGGCCCAGGGGGCCAAAATGTCAGGGGCCCTCTGGCCTTCACCTGCTGAATGTCACTCAAATTAACACATACTGACCAGGGAGAGACTCAAAATAAACACAAAGAGACACAACAGGACCACAAATACTCTTTTCCACTGAATGTAACTGGTTCCATTCCAGCTCCCGCATCTAATTTTGAACCGTGCAGAGCATTTCGACTAAAAATAAAGTGGTTCGGAGCCCAAAAAGTTGGTTTCCATCTGGAAGCAAAAAGCAGGTTTTCCTTGACTTGAAGTGCAAACCGTGACAACACCATTGGGCATTTCATATTCTTCAGTTCAGAAAGAGAGGATGGAGAAGACAGTAACAGAGATGTTAAGTAATCAACATGTAGTGATATCATTAATAGTTGGTCCATGCTTATTTTTTAATAAAAGCAAAAATTCACAGATTATCAGTGTGATCCGCCATCTTGATACTACTTATTGCTTCCGTTGCGCACTGTGCAATGCCCTCTGTTGATGACACATCTTTGATCACAACGTTTCTTATCAAAATTGGTGAAAACACGGGCTGGTTTGCTCGATAGCACCAAGATTCCAAGAATCCTGGAAGAAACCAGTTCAAGAACCAGAACTAATTTGGTGAAGAAGGGGTAAAAGAGATGCAAAGGATCTGCAAAAGACACAAAACAGATACAAAAAAGGGCAAGACAACCAGACAGAGACACAAAATGACCACAATGAGGAGCAAAACCACAAAAAATACGACTAGCAAGAGATGCAAAACAAAAAAAGGAGGCAAAACCACCACAAAGTCAGTGTGTCTTGCTCCTATGTAGGAGAGACAGTGGGGCCTTTTGCATAACTGTGCCCAGGGACCCATCACCTCATAATCCGTCCATGCACTCAGAGGAAGCAGACCTCTGCCAAAGGCTGCCGAATCTTGTAATGTTAACACGGGTGAAAATGAATGGTGTGTCCACCCTGTGATTGGGATCCTCTCCAAAATTTTAAGAGTTCTTCCTTGGCGGCCAGTGTTACACCCTTCCACAGAGTTTCATAAAAATCCAGCCAGTAGTTTTTCAGTAATCCTCCTGACAAACAGGACCTCCTTTTGGCAGAGGTAATAATCAAATAATTGCACAATAATTTACATTCATTGTCGCTGCACATGAACGAATAATACAACAGAAATAATAATACTCGAACTGCAGTGGGTTCTCATTCACAAGTATCCTCCTATCTGGGCTGTGTGTTGTTTCCAAGTGTTGACTGTGCCTACTGCCCCCATTGGGACCGTCAAGGGCCCCCCTCACCACGGCAACCCCTGCCATGGAAACCAACCCCTCAAAGGAATGACCCCTTTGAGTACCAGTGTGTAGAGACCCTCTGTGTGGCTCTACCTCACTCTGTAGTAACAGGATACAGGCAGAAGCCTAGAAAACAGTGTTCACACATTTTCTGTTTTCTGTCAGGTTCCCTTCACTTGTTCTTCTTTTGTTTTCCTTTTCACCCCTTCCCTTTCTGTTATTTCATTTCCACCTGGGAATCCCCTGATTGGGACACAACCTTTGACCCTACAGAGGATTAGAGAAGGGACTAAAAATGTGGAATCTCTAAATTAATTCCTCTTCTTGCAGTATTCATTGGACCAACCAGTCAATGGCAGAAACAGAGCTGATGTATATGTACGCCAGGGCTTGTATCCCCAAGGCGCTGTCTGGTGGAGGTGGGGTGGGAGACTTCACCGCCTCAGGTCACCACATTAAATCAGAGAGCATAAATCTTGGTAGAAAAAGGAGCCATTGGCTTTATTTTGGAGTATCAACAGATGTTTGTGAATGGCCTCTCCGGGGAAGGAAAGTGTTGTCTTTTTAGTGCTGACAATGGCTGGTGATAAACTGGGGATAAACTGAAGAGCTTGAGCTCAGGAGGCCAAATTTATACCAAAATCAGTTTAAGATTTATTGCCAAGCAGGTTTTTGCTTAAAAAGAATTCTCTTTGTCTTTGGTGCATATATTAAACCAGGGCTGGCCCTGACTAAGAATTTTCATAGTCAACCAACAGTCGTCATTTCGGGCTACCAGTCGACTAGTCGCCCGCGTGTTGATGATATTAATTTAATTATTAAATGATATATTTTGGTGGTTTGAGTTGAAGGTGTGAGAAAGAATAGTCTCAGTAACATTGTTAACACTGTGCTACATTACAGAGAAATACAAACCGTACTAATGAACCTTCATTAATATAGGCCTATATTTTATCTACAAGTGCACGTCACACACTGAGCGAGCCGCCTGTTAATGACGCTGTGGGCTAATGGGCATGTAGCTACTTCCATGTTTCACATGATACGTCATGTTTGTAGTGGACCAATGAAGATGAGTTTACATATCACCTTGGGTTGGTCCTTCACCTTCTCAAAATGATCCCACACTTTGGATTTCCTGCCCGACATGTTATTAACTAGCCTGTGGAATAACCGCAGGTACCAGCCCTGGAAATTAGGGGCTGTACATATGCCATGTCTTAAACTGGCTGGAAAACGCAAGGTTGCTAGGTTACATCTGAGGTTACTAAGCAACCTTAACAAGCATCGTATAGCCTGTTTACCTGAAATCCTGAGTGCAGAGCTGATTGTCTTCCAGGCGCTGTTTATAAGTGTGTAGACCTATCATCCATGGGACAGATGTAAAGCTCTGGGTAGCCCTGCACTAACATGATCAACTTTTCTGTATTTATCAGACTGGATATTTACAGAAGAAGGGAAAGATATCTGTCGGCTGTGATTGGTTTGTAACCTGACTCCTGTCTGACGAAAAAGCGTAGCCTCTTCCTGTGTCTGTCCTTTCAAATTAAATTCCCACATGGTCCAGTCATTTAGGTTTTGATTTATTTTGACAAGGCGGAACTCCTGAAAGAGTTTCCTGTCTTTTGTTTTTTGTGTTTTTTTCTGCGACAAAGTGACCAATAAATCTTGCCGACTAATGACCTCTCTGGTCGACTAAAATCTGGCCAACTATTAGGGGGCAGCCCTACTAATGTGAAAGAGTGAATGGACTACGTATGGACTCCACTCTGTAGTTATGAACAGCTCATTCTAAGGTAACAAAACCTTAATGACTCTTATCTTTAGGTGATTAAACGCTCATAAAAAGATAGTTATAAATATTACATTCCATCTCTGTCAATAGATGCCCTTAAATCCTACGTACTGGACCTTTTATGGAGCCAAATGAGCTGTTTTTCTCTCAGATTCTGGTGGATGCTTAATGAGACACTCATCATTGATTTCATGTGGGGATTTTTACTATTTCAAGCCAAGTTACCAGAGGCTTTGAAGACAGTTACAAAATGTTTGTGTATGCTGTCAATTCTTAGAAAGAGAGAAAATCAGAACCCAATATTGGAGTTGGCAGGTCGGACTCAGAAATCGGAATCCACCATGCATCTTTAGCGACAGTATCATAGCATATGTTTAAAGCAATTAAGGCAAAGTGCTCCGTTAATAATGACAGTATACTATATGTACTATCATGTGGCCCCAGTTTCCTTGTAAACGTTTATATCCAGTGATATTTGTACGGGTTTTATAGATGGTACAGTAAACTCAGTGCCATTTCGTGGTCTCTTAGGAACAGCAAACCTGTCCTCTGTGTTTTCCCTCTGCATCTAAACTGCCTCACATTTTTCATGCTGAGGTCTGGGCTGCAGCTCATTGTTGATACCAGCATGGCTTTTTTTCCCTGACTGTGTACTATGAGTCCAAACATTGCGGACGTGAACTTCAAAGCTGCGTCACTTCTTATTGTATGTGTCCTGATGTTATCTGCTGCTGTCATGTCTACAGGAGCATGAGGCCTGATTGCTATCTCCTCCTACTGTAGGAGAGAGCAGGCATGTTTCTGTGTTTTATTACATTTAGATTTTGCATGCCACTTTTCAGCGTTGAGTAAAATGGACAGAAATATGTATAGAAAGACTGCAGCAAAAATAACTGAGCATATTCCAGGTCTGTAATTAGCCGTTTCTCCTGCAAAATCACTACTGTTTAAAGCCACCAGCTTTTCCCAGCTCTTTTGTCCGCGCACCATGGGTCGCCAATTATTGATTTTGTCTCTCCCGAGCCTTCTTTCCCTCTGCTCACCTATCCCCCGTTGGGAAGCAGGAGGAGGGAGAGAGACCCCCCGTGGATCTGCATGTCCACATTCAGATGCTAATCCCTTGCCATCTGCTTTCTACCTCAGGGAGGCTGCACGTCATGCCTGCTCGTCCACGTTCGCTACGGGGTAGGGAGATAAATCCCTGAGCTCCTTGTGCCCTGAGGGTTTGCCATGCTGTTTGCCACCTTAACACCCTAATCAAGGCACACTGCACCCCCCCTTTTTACCCCTCACCCCTTCTTCAAACAGGGTCATCCATAGAGAAGGCTCAGGAGGAACCTAAAGAAGTTACCCCCTTTATCCAGGGGCAATGGACCTTAGCATAATAGACCCCTCTTTTCTGCATGACCCCTCACATCGCCTGGTCAAAGAAGCTTCCGGGCAGATGAGTTAATCACCGCCGCTGTTCAAAACTGCCCGCTGATCAAATGAAGCAGACTTGATTTACACGTAACTTCAGTTTGCTGGAGTTTTAGCTCCCACTCTTTTGAGTGGGAACGCTTCTCAGGCGCCTTTTTTCTGAGTGGTTACGCGTCAACTGGTGTGTGTGTGGGATCGTGCTTGGATTTGAAGCTCGGGGATGACATAATAGAGTATATTTTGGCAGTCTCTGGCTGCTGGAAGTTCCTCTTCGTGCTTGTAGACTGTATTTAGCTTTAAATGATTTCTTGAATTTTATGTATTCAGTTTAGTGTAAAACAAGTCTTCCCACGGATGAAGTAGATGTAGTTATGATGTAGTTCAATAAACACGCAGTAAAATGGCTCTAGAGATTCAGATGCTGTTTCAGGATCCAACAAGCATTTTGTTTGGCGCACACCGACCACTTAAAGGGATCGTTCACCCCAAAATCAAATTATGCATATCTTTCCTCTTGCCTGTAGAGCTGTTTATCAGTCTAGATTGTTTTGGTGTGAGTTGCTGACTGTTGGAGATATCGGCTGTAGAGATGTCTGCCTTCTCTCCAGGATAATGTAACTAGATGGCACTCAGCTTGTCGTGCTCCGAGTGCCACAGAATACATTTCAAAAACTCAACAGCAAGGTCTCTTCCCAGAAATCATGAGCTTGTTAGCAGGAACTGGTTTTGTCTTCCAAACTACACCTAACAATCGTCTACTTTTAGCTCACCTAGCACCACCGAGCTAGCTAACGTTAAGGTCCAGAAACACCAAACCGACATCAAAACATCTCATAACTACGAAGGCCGAGTGTTCCGTTGCCTCAAGGGTCGTCGTGAGAGGAATTACTCTCCACAGCAGCAGGTGGCGGTAGTCTGTATTCGTCATTCAGAAGGGGACACTGGAAAAACAACAGGACTAATTTGAGACACTAGTTTGCTTTCAACCCGATGTCGAAAGAACAAATTATATTTAGTGTCGCCTAAAGAGCTCAGTGGCTGAAAAAAAATCTTACCGAATATGACAAGTTTGTTTTTCATCTCATGCCCTCTTGACTTTAGCTGCTTGTTTGCTTCCATCGCATTTCTTTCTCTTCCTGTCATTAAACTGCCAACCAGCGAGATTTCTCTCACGGATGGACTCCACCATCTCCGGCACTTATTCAACACGCTGAATCGGCCGATTAAAAAGCCAACAAAGGCAGACTAGTGCCAACATGGCAGGACACACCACCACAATTAGGGCGACAGACGCTTAACGACAACCCTACATTGACCAATGACCCTTACAGCTCAGCCAAGGAGGACGTCATTAATGTTCACATCTAATGCTGTCATAAGCATGAGCCTCTCATCATGAGTAGATGCACTCTTCCTTCAGCATGATGATACAATTAAGTGGTTGAAGTTTAGTAGAAAGAAAATAGTTCCTACATGAAACTGCTCACAACAAGGTCTGTGGATTATCTTGAGTAACCAGGTCATGATTTCTGGAAAGAGACATTGCTGTTGAGTTTTTCAAATGTATTTTTTAGGCGCTTTGAGCACCACAAGCTGAGTGCCATCTAGTTCTATTAAATGGAAGAGAAGGCGGACATTTCTACAGTTGATATCTCCAACACTCTGCAACTCACACTGAAAAAATCTAGACTGATAAACAGCTCTACAGGTAAGAGGATAAAATGTGTTTTTGATTTTGGGGTGAACTGTCCCTTTAAGGCTAATAAAACCCTTCAAAAGCCTATTGGATTTTATGTGAAACGTACTCTAGGGAAGCTTAAATCAAGGCTGTTCTTCCTGTTTAATCAAAAGTAGACATCAAGATAATGTAGTACATGTAGTTTTTCAATTAACTATGACAGATCACCAACTTAAGCCACGGTGTGAAAATAAAACACCACTGTCCTGATAGTAGCTGTGACAAACTTCTATGCTTTTCCCATTGCAGATCAGATGAGAACTTAAAAAGCTGATGCAAACAGGAAAATAAAGTCCCACTCCCTCCAGCCTTTATCTCCCATATCCTCACCACTAATTCAGCACAGCTCCGCGCGTTCAAACCAGGAGACTCGGAATGCATTTTATCTGCAGTAGCTCGTATGTTCTCAAGCCCAGCTATTTCCTGCGCCGGGCGGCATTCCCGTCAACAGACATGTGAACCAGTTGTGATCTAAACCACAGCGGGGATGGAGCTTCACTTTCAAGATGCTTTAATCTGCGTCCACATCTGAGTAATGAAAACACAAAGCTCCGTCTGGTTTCGCCTGCACTGCGTCATTCTGTCTACATGTGACTGCGTCTGCATTTGGCTCTATGTTGTGTGTGGATTCCTGCATGTGTGAGTGTGCGTAAAGCCAAAGTGACACTCAGTCAGTTGCATTGCAGACGATGTCACTCCGTCTCCTGTGGAGCTGGTGATGGCGGCGTCCTGAATGCTGATGATGCACTGACAGCAGCACTGCTTGGTGTCCCTTTTCTGACAGATGAACTTACCTGTGCTCGGGTTCAGTTTGTCTTCCTGTCACTCTGGCTGTGTCATCACTTCCACCGGGCATGAATAATAGATGAAGTCAGACTGCAGCCCATTTTGAGGCAATCTCTGAACTTTTGATTTTACCTCTCGGCTTCAATATATTCTTTATTGTTTGACCTTTTCCACCTGTCTGTATGAGTTAGTGCAGCTCATTTGCAGGCACTTAGTGATGCATTGATTAGTCAGTTGGGAATCCCTCTTATCTTTGATGTCCATTTGTAATGAAGGCTTTAGCAGGCTTATGTAGTGTTTATCAATATGGGGTGTCAGGTCAGGACATGGTGGCTCTGGGTTAATTTAAAAGTTAAACTTAAAAGTTTCTTTACATGTTTAAAGCCAAGTTTCCCAAATATTTACAGGGTTCCTGCAGATCTCATATATCACTTTACTTTATGTCTCATTGATTTTTCCAAGTGGAATTTATTTATATTATATTATTTATATTGTGAACACTGAGTAAAAATTGCCCCGCCATTTTTTTAAGCCACCAGCATGGACCTGGCTTTGGCGTTTTGGTTTTCTCGTCCTCTCATATTGCTCCCTCATACACACATAAAGAAAGACTCACAAATTTGGCAGGTCACACACACTCCTACATCCATCTAGATCAATGTCTCCTGACCGATAGCGTGTCTTGTCTGCAAGGCTCCTAACAGCTACAATTTAGTCGAATTTTGCTACCATGGAGCACCAGTGCGACTTGCAAATGCTGTTAATATATGAACTGGAGAGACATTAGTTTGTTGCAGTGAATAAATTTCACGTTTAAAGGCGCCGTAGTAGCAGTAAATTTTCTGCTAACTGCTAACATCCACTGTTGACTGGAAGCTTTAAGTCCACAGCAAAAAAAATCAACACCTCTGGCCTGAGATGAGTCGGGTGCTTCCAAGTAAAAGTACCGGTGGGCACAGTTTGATTTATGTTAATTATAACAGTACTTTATTTAACTTAATTATATCAGCATTTTATTTAACATTATTGTAACAGTATTTTATTCAACTTTATTATGACAGTAGCTACTTAAACTTTATTGTAACTGCAGTTCATTTAATATTTTGTATTTTAATAGTCCTCAGTAGTTAAAAAGAAATTTCAATTACTGAGATATGTGTTGTATATCGAAATATAGTCTAAAAATGCTTATTATTAAGCCATTTAATTAATCAGAAAATAAGGCCTTAATTGGTATTAAAATGTCTTAAATCAATTTTTAAATGTTTTTTTTAAATAACTTACCAAATGCCTCTGACATTAGTGTCATGCAGATCAGGACAGTGGAACCAGCAACACTCACTGTACTGTGGACGACACTGGGAAGTGCAAATTAAGTAAAAATTGGCTTTACCAAGATTTTGCAGCATGGCTGAAATCAGTGTAAGGCAGTGCATAAGGGGCTCTGTGTATTTTATGCAAAACATTTTTCAAACTAAGCCTGATAGGAATCAAGACAGCTGAATCCCACATCCAGAGTGGGAAATATAACATCGCCAAGAGAGCGCACCAACAAACGCCAGGTAATTCCCAGTTCTGTTCTACAGTTATCTCACTAAATGTCTAATATTACAGTAAACATTCAGGCAAAACTTTCCCTAACCCTGCTTTATTGAGGTCGATTCATATTCAGTTTTGGTTTTTGTAAAATGGTCTTAATTTTCATTCCAAGTGGCATTAAAAAGTCCTAAAAAGACTTGCCTTAAGCTGCAGGAACCCTGTATTTATCTTTACTTTTTGAAATCCACATGAACCACTCTTCACATTGGCATAAATTAAATCCACCGCACAGCACTTTTTAAAAAGCAAATATGTCACTTTTCATTTCTTTCCTCCAAAACAGTGGTGGAGAACACCAGGAGCAAATGCAAGTTGAGAGATGAGTTTTCATTGACACAGAGAACAATGAGAGTAAAACAGCATCACTGATCTGTTTGTAACTGAATGTTCTCTGGTTTAGTTTATCTAACAACACAAAGACATCAGATCTGTCAGCGCGGTGGTGTGTCATCACTACTGAGCCTCTGTGTAACCAGTGGCTTACCGAGAGTGTTATCGCCACATCACCTGTTCAGCTGACTTGAACAGTTTAGATAACAGACGCTCAATTATCCTGCTGTCGTTACAGACATGTGAACTAACCACAGACACTTGCCTCGTTCATGGACTCACTTTAGTGCGCTGCTGCAGTTCATGGCGTGCGGCTGCAGCAGAACGAGTACAGGGGAAACCCCGGATGGCTATTTGACGTTATTTTTGTTGTTTCCGGCTTGGCGGGTGTTCCCAATGGCGTGGCGGCTCGCCCGGCCTGTACGGTCATAGGGGAAACACTGAAACATGGTTAAACGAGTGAATACAAGCCCAAATTAGTAACAAGGGAATAAACAATAAAGACCAAAGAGCCACGGACTCTCAGTAGTTAGCAGTGGGTGAAATTACAGAAAAACTAAAGGGATCCCTCATCAAGCAATTTGGCATGCAGCTTAATTATTGAGCTTAACAAGGCGCTGTAGGGTAGCTCATATTAGCTGAGGTAACCACCAAGTTACAAACAGGCAGTGATGGACTGGCACAGTCCACCTCATGGCTTCGTTTGTTACCTCTTGAGACATAAAAAATGAAGGCAGTAGTGGATCATGTCGAGGAATGTTTGAACGGAGATCATGCACATAGTTTTATATCTTCATTCATGTAACTGGATTTAACAAGTGTCTCTCTGTGACTTCATGGTTTACCCAGCTTTTTATTTCCCTCTACATCACCTATCTGCCAATAAAACTCCGCCATGGCAGTCACCGGGTCTCCCTCTTTCATTTAACTTTGCTTCCCGATGGAGCTGTAGCCATAGTGACTCATCTCAGTGTCATGGAAACAAAGTACTATCACTGCAGCAATAACAGCGGCCTCCAGAACCCCACAGAAACCTGTAGCCCACACAGCGTCGCCGACTGCGCTGTAAAAATATTGACAGGATTGAACAATGAAGTGAGTTGCTCTGTGACGGCAAAGAGAAGTTTCGGTTGTCTCTTTCCTGACGCAATACACTTGGCTTGAGACAATGATCGTGACAGAAACACCGTTGCTGGGCATGATCTTTCATTTTTTATTACAGGACATAAAGGCAGTTATGACTTAAGAGAGGCCACGGTAATAATCAGAGAGACATATCCTGAGCTGCAGTTGGCTCCAAGCATGTAAATGTCGAGTAAGTTAATGAAGACTGACCTCACTGTTGAGTCCCTTAAGTGCATGAAGTCATTATCGCTCCACCACACCAAACCCCATGTCAGCGCATTATACCTGGGATGCTGCTCCGCTCTTTTATCTTAATAACTCAAGCTTCATTCTTCCCTCCTTCCTCTTTTGTTAATGGAAACTGGCAAGACATTCCCAGGCATGGAGCCCCCCCCCCACACACTGAACCTCCTACATCTGCCTTAAGGGCCTGCTCATATTATTGGCTCCCCCCCTGCATGCCATCCAAGCTCGCCTCTCACTCTAACCACAATATTGCTGTATCACTTACACTAATAGCTCGCACTTAGAGTACCTCAAGGTGGAAGCGCTGCCGAGGTGCTTCCTGTCGACGGAGGAAAGATGCGAGGGGATTGTGTTTGCGATTAAACTGCAGTTTAAAAGGCAGTCTGTTTGAGCTGATTGAACAGTTATGTTGTGTCTACCACATTACAACTCAGCTGCCAACTGGACCGGTCTCTTTGGAGCTTGAGGCTTTTTATTCAACGCCTGCTTTGTTGTGGTTCTCTTTTAAAGGACTATACCGCTGATTTTTGCAAGTTTAACGACAGATTTTGCTCGTTGCAGAACATTTTTTCTGTTCATATGAAAATGAATTGTCAATTCTCCTCACTTTTTGTGTTTGTTGTGCAAGAGTTTTTGTGTGTACCTATAACCTAAACGGTTTCTAATGCTGTGCTCCTTTTACCTCGGAAGTCGGGGTTTGGAGCTGGGAATGATGTCACACCCAAGTTGACCACAGTCCCGTACAACAAGTCCAAACCCCCATGATGTTAGCAATACAAGTAGATATCACAGCATTCGCATTAGCATTAGCATTGTAGCAACATTTCTCCGGATAAAGGTAGGATGGTACTGAGTGTTTGACCGTTTTAGACACAAATAAGAAAGAAGTGATGTGCAGGGCAGCCATCTTGTATTTGAGGTTGGGATTCGGTGATGTTCTTCTGTCTTTTCAAGTCAGAAATCGGACTTCTGGGGGTTGAGACTTCTCACTGGGGAACTCCAAAATCCTGACTTCCTAGTGCATATGGTGTTGCTGGGCGACGATCTGTCAACCTTCATTGGGTGCTACCATAGGTTCATAATTTATATGTTTTATACCTTCCTATTGATACCCAGATACTGGATGTAAAGATGGCGCCTATTCATTTCAATGGAGTCCTGTTCCCGCTCTGCTCATTGACATTACAGTGTGATGATGTCACAGATTTTTACATTACTTTTCTTAGCTTAAGGAAATTTTTACAAACATACAACCTCCATAGATCAAAAATTCACAATAAAAGAGTCACAGCTGACCTTGTTTGCAGTTCAAGGTGTACTGTCAACAGTTTCACAGACGTCTCTGTTATAATGGTGGTCTTTGGGGACAGGTCAGCCGTTAGGAAATAAGGGTCAACCATAGACCCTTTAATAGGCCCATCTTGGCTTTGGGCTGGGGTCATCTGTGCCTTTGGTACAGTCAAAGAGCTCAGTCAAAAGCAGCCTATTGTTTATAGTACGATGCAGAAATAAATAAAAATCAGTGGCGTCTTTGATTGGTGGAAAAAGTGGTGGTTAGTTCTAATGAGAAGTATGATTTGTAGTTAACGGGCTAAAACTATTTGTAATGATCCTTTAGGAGCAGTTTAAAATTTGTTTTCAATTTTCAAATAGATGTCAAAACAACACACTGTTTTTCATTTATCATGAGAGTAGTGCTTACAGTTATTCCCCATCCAGAGCAGCCAGAAATCAACATCATCTCTATTCCCGAGCCTCCTACCATGACTCATTCTTTTTGGGGGGATGGAAGGAGAAGGAGGAGGAGGAGGAGGGAAAAGAGCCGGTTTGCTTGTTTTGGATGCTTTACTGACAGGGCGGTTTCCCATGCCTTGCCTGAATGACAGAGTTGCCCCATAAGACTTGACAGCTGTTGACTCCAACTCTGGGATGTGTTTGTCTGTGTTTGTTTGTCATTTATTGGTGTTTACACTTGGCAGGATTGAGCTGCGTGTTCGCATGCGGGGGCCAGTGACCTGCCAGCCCAGGATGTGGGTCTTTGTTGACGTCTTTTGGCGTGTTGTGTTTGTCTCCAAGTGTTTTTTTTTTTCGTGCATGTGTGTGTCCGATTACTATATTTGAATGCAACTATATCTGTGCGATCTGCGTTGTGTGAGGGCGTGTGTGCATGCGAGCTGTGACATCCTCCCTCGCTGCAGTAAAAGTCCTGTGCAGCTGCCCCCTCCTCCTTCTCCCTGCCCGTCTCTGATGACTTCCAGAAACTTCCGCTCTTCACTCCATCTCAGTGACACGTGTGTCCTCTCCCCTCCAAGCCTGAGCGCCACGGCAACTCAGCAGGGCTTATCTGCCGCCTCTCACACTTCTCTCTGGAGAAACAGTCTAACATCTGGACTGAAATATAATTTAATTGGCCTTGCTAACAATCCTCTGTCATCTGTATCGAGGTCCTGAAGGAAAAGTAGTTTTGCGTAGTCTTACTCACATAACTGGATGTGGTGGAAGTAATTTAGTATTTAGCCTTTCAAACCGTCCATCTTAATGACAGAGCTCACTTCCTCTTCCAGCATCTAATATTCACCTTACTCTGCTACGACTGCTTTCATTAAGCTGATCTTGAGCTGTTGTCCTGCTGGAGCTTCATGACTCTAAACCCCAGCGTCTGACCACTGGTGCCCAGATCTCAGTGCTCCCTGTGTAGGTGCTAATTTAGAGCAGATGGCATGCGGACGCCAAGGCTCAGAACTCCCATCAACAGGAAATGGCTTAAAAACGGGGACATCCCTGCTACAAATTACAGCCGTTTACCTTTCCTTGCTGGTAACCTGCCCTTTTAATAGCCCATGATGTTATTAGAGAAACACAAAGCCGTAATGGCATTTATTCGTGACTGTTTTCGCACTTTTGATCCATCACTTTATTCTCATTTTATTTGACTTGCTGTTTCCGTGCACTCTGTAGGCGTGAGTGCATCATCTCTGACATTTGGGGTTTGTGTCTGCTTGATGAATTATTTGTTTGCGTTGCTGCATTCAGACACCCTGCAGGTACAGTCAAGGATAATACAAAGCAAACAGAAGAGAGAGACGGCTTCTTAATTAGAGAGTGAGCACCTGAGGCCGGAGTTCTTCGACAGGGATTTTCAAACTGTAATTGTAAGGGGGAGGCATGGGAGAGTTGAGGGGAGGCCTGAGAGGGTAAAGATAACTGCATAAGGTGAAAGGGACACGTGCCAATTTTTGTCTAGTTAGTCTGTGGAGACAATTAATAGAGGCTATTATTGCTTGATTGCAGCAATTAACATCAGAAATCTGCTGAGAAATAGGGAATCAAAGTAATCCAGTGATAGTTTGCTGCATATCCATTGGCACATTGCAAACAGGAAGTGGTAATCAGCGCACCTGAGGCCAAATTTCTTCAACAGAGGCTCTCAAACTGTAAGAGGGAGACACGGGGAGGGCAAAGATACCACATGGGGTGAAAGGGGCAAGTGCATGCTGATTTTAGAGTTTGTGGAGACAATTGCGGTTCAATCAGGAGAGACAGTAGAATGAAGATAAAGCTTAATATGAAATATGAGTGTACAGATAAACAGATGATTTATACTGATAAGATTTAACAAAGGTCTTTGGCGCTTAGACACCAGAGGGAGATATTTTGATTATGGGACATGGGAGCAACAACAAGATAAATCTCCCCATTGAGTCTAGACAAGGTGGTGGTGGTGGTGGTGGCTGATGACTTGGAGGCTGATGACTGATTGGGCTGATGAGGCTGATCTAAGAAGACTAGGTGGTGATATTTATATTTAAAATCAGTAACAGTAATGATAGGCTTGTGCGCACAAGATAAAAAACTTTCACCTTTTGGTACTGATCGGGCTTCGTAGAAATCATGGATTAAGACTTGCCACTCCAGAACTTGTCTGAGAATCATTGCGTTTTAAGTTTTCTTTAGAAACAAACTAATCCATTTAGGGATGCACAATATTATCGGCATGTCGTTCATATTGTCCAGTATTTGCTTTAAAATGAACTATTGGATAGTATCAGGTACATCATTGGTATCGGCCAATATCAGCTTCAAAATGAGCGACCAGAATCGGCCAACTTGCATTTTCTTCACTTGCACAATCAATTAATATCACAAACATTGAAAAGTATTATATGTCATGTCTTTATCTGCTGGTGGGCCATCACAGTAATAGTATGCATGCATAACATGATGCTAATTCCACTACAGAAGAGACTAAGATCACTAGAATTAGGTGAGGACAAAAAGTAGCTATATCAATATCGGTTATCGGCCAAATAAGTTCTAATATATCGGCAAAAAATGCAAAAATCCGCTGTAGTTTTCCACACACTCATGGGTACTTTACAAACACTAACTGCTATTAAATGATTTTGCTTACTATTAATGGCAACAGTTTGCCAATACATGCAAACACACACATTGTAATTCAGACATTTTGTTTGCATACCACAAAGAATTATGGGAACTGTAGTGTGTGTGTCATACTGTACTTTGAAAACCCCTGTTTTTAAAATGTGAAAGTTCCTAATTTTGATTATAAATTAACTGTGTGTAATTAGCATTTGCTAGCTCCATTTGTGGCTAGGTGTGCTGGTCAGACCCTTTACATAAATGTGATACACTCAATGATTGATCTGTTAATTTGCCAGGGTACAGCCCGTGCCACTGTGTTATGGTGTCTACTGAGTTGACAGCTCTGTCTGATATCTGGCGGTCTATTATTAGAAATATGTAAATACTTGTTAGCCTCGGCCCTACACTGGGCCCCCTGTTTTTCTGCGTTTCCTTCCCAGTGAAGTTTTACTGGGGGAATAGAGAGGGCTGTGTTCCCTGTCAGTAAAAAGCATGTTGTGATTTTTCCATGGAGTAATATGGGATCTTGTACAGTAGCCTGTGTTTGAGTTCAGCCCAGGGTGTATGGACGACTTCAAAGCCCACGGCTACACCCTGTGGTTAGTGTAAAGCCGGGCACACGCGAGCTGAAGCACACACACACAACACACACAACCTGGCAGGGAGTTGATATGCACGCCACGATACACACGCCCTCAGACAGGCGCAAATTTATTTAAGTCCATAAAAACAGTTGACTGGCTTCTCACCCCTGAATTCCCCCACAGTCGTAGCATCAGTCCCCTCCGCCCGCCTCCCCCCTTCTCCTGCTGTAAAACACACACACATGCACGCAGAGCCTCTCCACTTCCTGTCTATTTCTTTCTCCTCAAATCACGTCTCTGTTTTAAACGGGCCTCTCTGAGGCATATTTCACATTTGAGGAATTTCCTGTGTTCTGCTTATATCAGGGAGGAATGACAATCCAAGAGAAGCACGCACACACACACACACACACACACACACACACACACACACATAGGCCATCTTTAGCCTGTCAGCGTGGGAGGGTGTGTGTATACGCCTCCACATTGTATATGAATGTGAGTGATGAGACAATATGCACCCCTGAGAGGCCGTCTTGCTGGGTGGTAGAAAGGAAGACCGACTTCCCATCCATCACAGTCAATATTTTGTCCAGTGGTGGTCCGGTCGTTGCATGAGAAGTATATTGGACATTCCCAACGCGCATATGTTATAGCTTGTGTTTTGGGTTATGAATCGCAAGCTGGTCATTGAGATGGTGTGACGCTGGCTCTTGGCAAACGCGCAGCCTGCTATTTGCTCTTGGCGGTTGCGAACAAGGAAAGCTGCACTTTCACAAACCACTTAGGTTTTTATGCACTGCAGGGCTTTTCACGAGCCTTGATGCAGTGGCACACTCTGAATAATGACGAGTGGCTGGGCTGTCGGGTAATTGTGTCAATATCATAAACTGTTTCCTTTTACCAAAACATGAATGGAGTTCATCTGGTGACTGTAAATAAATTATCTCACTTTGTCACCCCTTTATGGAGAGCAGTCTTTAATATAAGTGGTATAAACAGTGCTTTTAGAGGCCTCGTTTTGTACTGTTCTAAACAGGTTCAGAGGGAGCGCATAGCTCAAACAAGGTGTCGGTCTTTGGCTTTGGTGTGAGTCACGCTGTAGTGTCTATATGCAGAGGGCTCTGAGGGGATGGAGAGGATCAGCGTCTGCGTCTAGTCTAGCAGCTCTGAGCAGACTCACCTTTGACCTCTGACATCACAGGCCTTAAACAGCTTTTGATCAAACAACAACAGTAGTAAAAGAGTCTGACAGCGTCATATATCTTTGAAAAGTTTGGTTATAAAATAAATTCAAAGAAAAATAAATAAATCCAAAGCAAGGGAGCTTTTGAAACGAATTGATCTCAAAGAAACGTAATCTAATAATCATAAATAACCTTTAGTGATGAAATAATATGAGCGGGATATGATTGCTGACAGACGCCGAGACGCATGATTGGCTGCTAACCTTTGAACAGACAGCCAGATCAGCGCGGATTTGGGTAATTAGATTTTCCACTGTCTTAAATCTGATTTGCTGTTTGTTTAAGGCAAACAACACAACAAGCAGATGCCACTATTTTCTACCATTTCAAGCCAAAAGGAGCAGTTGTTGTGGGAAATGGACATCGGCCTCGTGTTGGAAGGAGATTGCTCCTGCGAGCCTGCTGGTGCTGTGGTGGTGATCCGATCCTCAGTCATTAACATGCGTCTGCCAGTGCGAGCGATTACTGGGTCCATGTCTGGGTGAAAGTATTAACACGGCACTGGGTTTAAGGCTTACAGTCATACTGTAGTGGTCACGAAGGAAAGGGTGAATGCAGACATGTTATGAGAGCCTTTCTGATATTTTTTATTTAATTTCAAGAGGCAAAACTACCAGAACTCTTTGAGTGGACCTTCATTGCACTTCATACTTCTTTCTACCTAACCTAGACCTGTTGTCCTCGTTTGTGGACACTTTTTTGTGCCACCTAGTGGCAGTAAGAGCACAGTACACTAATCTAAGTAAAAACAAGATGGCAGCCATCTCTGCCAAGTCAGTCTGTGGCCGATCCTGACACAAGAGTGGACAAGGTCCAAAACCTGATCACATTTTATGGTTTAAACTTGTTTATTTATGATTAATAATGTTTGTTGTTTGATACGGCAACAAATTTGACCAATTTTAGCAACAGTAACAAGATAAGACACTTTTAATTAGGAAGTACTCATTTGAAGACAATAGTATCATCTCGATTGAGGACATTGGGACTTTACTATCGTCTAGTTTGAAGACATTTGAACTTTTTATTGTCTCATTTACGAATGTTGGGACTTAATTATTGTCTCGTTTGAGCAAATTAAGACTTAATTATCATCTCGTTTGAGGACATTGTGACTTTACTATCGTCTAGTTTGAAGACATTTGAACTTTTTATCATCTCATTTGACAACATTGGGACTTTATTATCGTCTCATTGGAGGAAATTGTGACTAAATTATCGTTGACCAAGTACCTCAACATCAATAAGGGAAAAAAAGTACACAATAGAACAGTTAGGACTGTGTGGTAAATTCAGAAAATAACATCACTTTACTGTAATGCAGCCTTTAAAACCAGGAAAAGACGACACTCACGATATCCAAAATCTAAGATGATAGAGAGTCTCATATCACAGTGTCAATATAATATCGATATATGACCCAGCCCAAGCCCAAAGCACTGATTTTACTCATGAAGTCAGGAAAAAAAAACTACTTAGCCTACAAAATCAGTTTTTAATATCTTCTGTGGCTCAAGAGGATCTTTGTCAAGTCTGAGAAAATAAAACTAATGATGTCATAGAGGGAGAAGAAGATATACTTTATTAATCCCTGAGGGAAAATTCAGATTTTTTCATTCTGTTGTCATATACACACAGGCCCAAAATACACACGCACATACAGGACCTATACATGCATTAAATGGAGAGATGTTAGAGCGAAGGGGCTGCCCATGGACAGGTGCCCTGAGCAGTTGGGGTTCAGTGTCTTGCTCAGGGGCACCTTGGCAGTGCCAAGGAGGCGAACTGGCACCTCTCCAGCTACCAGTTCGTGCTTCATATTGGGTCTGGAAGGGGACTTAAATCGGCGACCCTTTGGCTCCCAAGCCAAGTCCAAATCTTGTTCAGAAAATGTATGCTACAAACTCGCGGCATGGAGTTTTAAAGGCATGGATGCTTCAAACAGAAAGTGTCTAAAGAAGGTTTTTTGGAATGGCATTATGGGATGTGTAGGATTCAGTGTTTTTGGAGTTTTCTGACCCATACTAGGGACTGAAATACGGGATATTTTGGCCCCTGCTGCATCGATTGTGACCCTCTTTAAATGCCTCTGTGCTGGCAACAGCCATGGCCAGAGGCATGACGTTTACAGGTTGTCCATCTGCATGCACATACCCATACTTATAAACGTAATATCTCAGGAATGTCTAAAGGAATTTTCTTCAGATTTGGCACAAACGTCCACTTGGACTTATGGATGAAGTGTAATGTAATTTAGTGCTGATAGGTCAAAGATCAAGGTCACTGTGACCTCACAAAAACAAAATTGAGCCAAAACTTGAGAACCACACGCTAATTAGGACAAAACTTCACAATGCACGACATCACATGACATTTTATATCTAAAAGGTCAAAGGTCAGCTGCACTGTGACATCATATTGTTCTGCACAAACTCTCCACTTTTCTGGCCATCATCCAGTGTTGTGACTCAGGAGCAGAAGGGGAGACATTTGTCAGATACTGCATTGGTGACCACCTTGAAACTGTGCTGATAGATCTTCTGCGCTGCCAGAGGGAAGATGTGTGTGAAGCTATGTTGTAGATTATGTAGTTTCCTTGGAGTAAGATCCATATTTGAAGCATTGTCTACTGTCGTATGAGTCTAGACAGACAAGGATGGCACTTGACTGGTTGACAAAGGCGGTGATTCTAGCTTTTATTTGTCACTCACAAGTTGCACAACTGGAGTTCCCATTTAATCTGTCATTAATTCTCCTGAATATTATTTAGCCAATTAAACTGTGAAAGATGCTTACCAGTCAAAAACCCAGAGATATTAAGTTTACAATGATATAAAATGGAGTAATAATATATCAGTGTCAGAATTCATTTGGTTTCTCTTGTGTCACACTTCACATTTAGATCTATGTTTAGATTATCTTTCATCTTCGTCTCAGCTTTCCCCAGCTTCCTTTCCGTTTTGTCTCAAAGCACTGACCCTAATCCTTAATCAATATCTGTGTTCATGTCAACTGATCTCTGCTCTCGCGTAAAACCACAGCAGGTTCAAGTTATGCGGGGGCACACTAAAACAGAGCTGCAGTCACAGCTTTAATGACACTTGTGTTTGATGACGCAGAACCGCTGAAGCCACCGCCGTTGTGTATCCGAGCACCTGCAGTAATTTTGCCGGCTCAGTGAAACATAGCTTGTGCTAATGCTGCTGCATTTTTTGAAAAAAGCTTGAGTCATGCTTTCAGAGGCGGTCCAATGAGCCGACAGCTCGGTAGACAGCTTTTTTGGATATGATGATACACCAGTAAGTCTGGAGTGAAGACGCAGATGATGCTTCATTTGTTATTCTTCACACTGCAGAGCAAACAGGACAAAGTACAACATTAAAAACACAGTAATACTGACTTCTCAGTGGCCTCACTTTTGAAGTTTTGGTTGATTGAGTGTCAAGGATATCACATTTGAGACGTCTTTATTGTGGATGTGACAAGTTGTCTGTCTCAAGCAATAAATCAAGCAGGAGTTTTCTGACCAGCTATGAAATCTCCCATCCAAATCTGGATGAAGAGGTCCAGGCAGATTACACACAAGCCTACGATGATCCATTCAGCTAATCCTGATCATCGTGAGTTGGCTGCGCCCCAGTCTCACTGCTGGGAGAGCAGGAAACGACCAGCGATCAACCCCCACTTCCAATACACCAATGCGATTGACCTACCTTTTAATTTGGGATTAGACATCAGGTTTTATTTTGCCCCATGAGAATAAATCCTGTGATAACCATATGCCCCTATTTGATTAAAGAAAGTGTCACTGAGTGCATTTATATGGGCACGATAACCCATTTATGACTGAGTTTATGGAGCATCCTGTTTATGTGTTTGAGCACATATTCCATTTATAAGAAACCCAAATATGCTCACTGGAGTGCTCTGAAAGAAAATGAGATGTATATAGGGAATATGAATAACACAATATCTCTGTTTTGATGTAAATACCATATACCGAATATGATCATAACCAGGATAGGCCTCATAAATGGGTTATTCAAGTCCATGTTAACACATTCATTCAAGTTTTACTTGTGTCCAGTGGCAAGATTCCCACACACTGTCCTTTTATTTGCAGTAAACTTAATTAAAGCTAACCCGATGATGGTGTAAAGTATGGAAGCAAAAAAGGGACATAGCTATTTTAATTTTAACAACCACTCAATACTTAATATTGAAATTTAAACACCAAAGAATTCATGGCATTGAAATATTTTACTTTATATTTTATATATTTTACTTTACTTTGACATTATTTGTTAGTTATGTGATCTGAATTCACCTTTGACTTGCAATGACAAAAACTGAATTTGATTGTATTTTTTCAATATTCACAAATTCAGGTTCAAAAATTCAAGTTTTAGGAGATAAAAAAGTAGGAAATTGGTCAGATCCAATTAGTCAGAAAATTCAAGAAAAAAGAAAAATTCAAGTCGATTATTATTTTTTTTTTTTTATTCTTAAATTCTGAATTGAATTTTTTTAAATCTGAAATTGTGACCACTGAAAAAAAAATCAAATTCATTCATTTTGAAATTGCAAACAAAAATTTAATTTAATTAAATCAAATTCAGTTCAATTTCAATATTCATTCACAAATATATGTCAAAAAAAGTTTCAGAATAAAAAAAAAAAAAGATTATTTTACCAAAAATCGGAATTTGACCAGTAAAATTTGATCAACCTGAATCTATATTTTGAAATTCTGAAACTTTTCGACATGGGTAGGTGAAACCATTTAAATTCAGCATTTAACAACATTTAAATTAAAATTCTGAACAAATAAATTCATTTTTCAAAGAAAAATATTGTATTACGATATTCAGTGGTGTTTACATTTCAATATTAAGTAATCGGTGGCTGTTAAAATGAAAATACTGACATGCATGGCTCGTATTTGCTTCCATATAGGGATTAAAATTTTCTAATAAAGTTTATTGCAAGTTAAGGGACATTTCCTCCTGCACACCTCTCTACAAAAATTTAAAGGTTTGCTTCAGCCAAAACCTGTGTCCAGTGAAAATTGGCCTCTTGGCAAGTCATTTTCCTGATATTGAGCTAGAGGACTGCGCTATGTCAAAAATATTTATGCTTGTTTCTTCAAAATTTCTCAAGCAAACCTGTGAAAGTGGCAAAAATGTTTTACTTGTTTTAAGGAGGGTTAAGACAACTTTAGCTTTTTTTTGGTCTCTCAGAATCAAATATTTGAGTGTTCAAAACTGTGTAAAATGTCTCATAATGACGCCATTGTTCCATCTAAGGTCGTGTCACTGCTCTTAACGTCCAACAACATGCTTTAGATATTCTTAAACACAGTGAACTCTTGCACTGCAGCGTGGCCTGTTTGCACCTATTTAGAAGTGTCTCTCTGGTCGTCCATATGTCCAGCTCTAACACAGGGTAAACAAAATGTGTAATCTGGTGACGGGGAGTTCAGCCTGCCGCTGTGTTTGTTGACAGTCAGTAGTGGAAGATTGGCGTTAGTGCGACTAGCATCTGCTTGCTGGCAGCAGAGGCTGAGGAGAGATTAGATGTTAGTGGCTGTGCTAGCTGGCTCTGCAGCTCCGGTCCAGCCCTCGCTCTGTAATCAGTGCTGGCGAAAGGCCTCCCTAATGGCAGCCGGCGTTGACAGGACTGTCTGCGCCTCTCTGCGCTTTGATTCTCACTGTCTCCCACCAGTGCCACCCAACCTTCCCTTTATTCTTCTCACTCCTTATCCCTTATCACCAATCTCTTTTTCCTTTCACCCAAAATCCCAACAGCAACACTGCACCGCTCAGCTTCATCATGAGCACTGAGGCCTCTCGATAAATGTGAAAATTGAAAATTGTCTCATAATTCAATTTGACAGCAGGATTATTTTTCCGCTGCCATTTTAAATGTCTCATTTGCTTTTTTTGAAAAACCTGATCCGGTCTCCGACGCTGACAGGTTGATTACAGTCTTGCGCTGACGGCTCTTTCTAACCCCCCCACTGGAACGAGACAAGCTAATGATGGGACTGAGGGAGGATGTGATGTGGGAAGGAAGCAGCACGGCTGGCTCGCTCTATTCCCTCTCCTCCTCTAATTTTTTAAGTGGTTTTGGGCACCGTATGAAGATGTATCCTTTATGATTCAGCCTCACATCAACCTCAGTGGTCTCGGTGAGGTTTGGCGATCATGTCAGGGAGTGTCTCTTGACATCAGTCTGGTCGTACTGGTTTGCTTTAGTGGGTTAATTATTTCCTTCTTGAAGAATAGGTTCAGAAATCTGTGTTGATACAATACCAGCATGCCTTGTTTGGAGTATCAACACTGGTCTCCCTAGGATTGAGACCACTAAAGACCATCTATACTTTGTTAGATCTAGAAGTAGATGGCAGACTTTTCTTCTTTTCTGCTGTTGTGTGCATGCTATTTTAGAGAATTCACACAACAAACATTTGTTTTTTACCACTAAAAACTGCTTTTCACAAGCTTAAAACAGCAATAACAGTTTTTTTTGTCTACTTGGTGACAGTGAAACAAGCTATAAACACAACACTGACATAGTATCACCTGATGAGGTTATTATGGCAAATGTGCTAGCATTCAGTTGTCTACTTTTATCCATGTGGTACGACTGTGGCTGAGAGGTAGAGCGGGTCATCCACTAATTGGCAGATGGGCAGTTCAGTCCCCAGCTCCTCTAGTCCATGAGTCGAAGTATCCTTAGGCACGATACTGAACCCCAAATTGCTTCAGATGGCTGTGCCATTGGTGTGTGAGTGCGAGTGAATGGTTACTGAGTAGCAGGTGGCACCAAATATGGTAGCCTCAGCCACAAGTGTACCATTTACCATATCCAAATACAGAGCAAACTTTGCACCTGGCAAATTTAAGCCCTATATTTCCTCTCCTTTTGGCTCCATTTTGGTCTCCACCAGCTTCGAAGAGAAATATCAGGCTCTTTAGCTGCTAAAAACTTCACTTTGCTTGCTAGCTAATTGCTAACTATGTCTGTCTGCCATTTGGTTCTGGACAAGTAGCGTAGAGTGGGTTTTTTTTTACAACTTTTTGTTCAAAACAGTTGGTGTCTGTGGCCTAAAATGCTGCTTTGCAGTGTTAAATTGCGTCCTTTTAATAGTGAAAGCTATCAATATTGATTATCTTAGCCCTGGTATTACTTATCAATCATCATCGGATCCACAAGTGCTTTGTAGCACAACTCTATTATTAAAGATAGACTGTGCAGGATTTTCCTAAAAGAACAGTGTATATACAGAAGTGATGTCTCCCATTTATCACCTATAGTCCACAAGAAGTGTGTGGCAGTCCATTTATCTGCAGAGACTCTGCCCTGTTCCTGCACTTTCTTATTTTCTTCTTACTTTGTTACGTTAGGGACGTTACTGGACGCAGCATGAAGGTGAGGTAAGGACTTTATAAAAAGGTAGCAACCAGTATATCAGTATAAAAGTAATAAGTCACTGGGGTAATTAACTTTTGTCGTACTTTAAAATATCTACTTTAATTCTCTTGTTAAAGCACATAACTATAATATGTGTGGGACAAAACATCTGTCACATTTAATCTATGATTGTACCTATTATCACGATGATAATAAGTAAGTAGTGGAACAATAAAACATAGCAGATATGTTTTGATAGGCCTAGTTATTGTAGCCTTGACAGGCCTTCAAATCAAGCAACACAAGTCAGGTTTTAATGCTCTTGAGTAAAATGAAATAAGTGTTTCTCAGACATTAGAATTACCATTGAATGCCTATTGTGATGATAATTTCTTATCATCACAGCAGGCCTAATGAAATAGTAATTATAAAAGTCATTTACACCCTGATGTTTATTCTTTGTAACCTTAATAGTAATTCAAACCCTGCACATCAACTACAGCTGTACGTCTAATGTGTCCTTGACCATGAGAAGGGGAAACAAATGTCCATATTTCCAGGAAAGGAACCTCACGTTGCCTGAGCTGTCGGCCTTTTGTGTGCAGTGGCAGTCTAATTTGTCGATTCATGCCATTCATTGAGGTGACTGGTGATGCACTGGTCAGAAACATTGTGTGCAATAGTCCACCTTCCACCGTCCACCTTCTCTTCCCCTACCTCTGTGTCTCTCAAACACACACAAGCAAATCAGAGGGACTGAACGCTGCTCACCTGACCAGTGCATAACTACAGGTGATGTTAGGTCATAACCACGGGAAAATCTAGGCTAAGCTACATTTGTATGCTACAATCAAGTCAAATGTAATTTCAGTCATTGTGATTGTGTAATTTATTTTAAAAAGTAATTAGTTACATGTCTAGTAACTGTCAAAAGTAGTAGCATTTCACTGGTAGCAACAGTGTACACAGGTGTCAGACCATAAGCAGCCTCTATCCAACAGGAAGCTACAAGACATTGTGGACACAAAACCAAAAAGAAACCCAAGAGGAACAAGTGGGCAAAGCCCGTTCCAAACCGACTGAATCTGGGCTTGGCGGCGAGTGTGTTGACAGTCAGGTAGCCGACAAATCCTGCGTAGTATATCTTTAAAGATATGGGACACACTCCACAGTCCTTCGAAGTTTAGCCGAAGCTAACACGATGCTAGTCAGATGGAATGGGTGTCTCTGGGTGCAGGTTTTTTCTAAGTGTTGTGTCCTGATAACAAACGTGAATGTATCCCTCTTCTGTGGCTCAGCGAGGAATTCAAACGAATCCTTTAATTTACATGTTTGTTTTATCTTCATATGTTAATTTATCCAGTTGTCCAAATTCATTCCTTTGATTCCTCTGCTCTGTAGCTCATAATTCCAGTATTTATTCACAACTTTGACATCTCTAGTATCCATAGGATGATGGATAGCTAAAGACTGGGACCATTGTGAGCACCCGGACTATAAATATATTTCATTTCATGTGGTTTGAGGTTGGAGTAACGAGCAGGGAATTAGGCTTTCAGCAGTCAGCGCTCAGTGCTACTGAGTTGTATGCTTGTGCTCTGCTTGTCTGGCCTCTGCAGTCTCTCTTTCGCTCTGTCTCACTCGGGCCCTCTTTCCCCCCTCGTTCCTCCTCTCTGCCTTTGTTTCAGTGCTGCTGCTGCAGTCGGCCATGCCTGCAAATGAGCACCGGGACAGAGCAATTATTCAGCACGGGGGCAAGCCCCGCACCCTTCCTTTTATACACACACTCATACAGCACTGGCTGTCATGTTTAGATGTTTCATGCATTCATAATGTCGACGTCTTTGAGGGAAATTTTTACAGATGACATACACAGAGAGACGAGAGTGAAATATGCTGCTGGAAAATTTCTTGGATAGAGATTTATCTTGGAACTCAATTCCCTCAGGGGTGGATGAGCTTCATATCTCTTTCAAACATGAATAAATATGACTGACACACAAACACACACTTCTTGTGCCCATCCCCCCCTTTATCCACCCCTCCCCGATGCTATGGAGGCACTGGTTTGGTTGCAGAGTGAGTGCTGGTGGAGGGGAAGTCAGGGAGGGGGAGGCCTACGTGAGACAGCATGCCGGTTGGCTCAGTGTGTGTGTGTGTGTGTTTTTGTGAGCTGCAGCAGTAGCGTGCTTGCCGGCTCCGCTCGCCGGCGAAAAAGCATCAGCCATCTCTGACAGTGTGGCTCTGCCCCTATGACTCCTGTTCGCTCCCTTTTCTGTCTCTCATCTTTTGTTTTTCCCTGTCTTTTTTCTCTCCTCTCTCTGCAGACGCCGCTGCCTTGCCCCCCTTGAGCCCTCTTTGCAGACAAAAAGCTGCCCTACCCCACCAGGTAAGACGCTGTATTTTTCATTTGCGGTGGAATCCTTTCATGCAGCAGCTTTAGCAGCTGACATGAAGAATAAATTTCTCTCTCCTTTGAGTTTCTTCTTCTCCCCCGAGCTTGATCTCTAATAAATGTTTCCTTGCGTGTCATCTCCCCTTTGTGTGCAGAAATTCTAATTATTCAGGATATGCTGCAGACATATTCAAACAATAGAGTAAAAGAGCTGATGTTGTGATACGCCAGGGGCTGTTTCTGTGTTTTGGTGACCCATAGTCTTTGTGACGTACTCCGTCTAGACATCGCTGATTATTCAGCCGGCAGGACAGTTCACCCCGAGTTCTGCTGCTGTGTATGCATGTGCGTAAAAGCAAATGTTTACCAAGACATATAAAACATCATTTCAATTAGAGATAATAGCGATTGTGATATATTTAGAGGCTGTGGCTGCGATGGCATGTGGCCGTCGGCGGTTAGCGACTCATAGCCAACAGATTGTTGGTGGTTTCTCCGTGGGAGTGACACCAAGCCGAGCGAGACCGCGGGACACATTACTCTGCCTGTCAGCAGAGCTGGCTGTCACAAGTTTGCTGACGGCTGGGTCGGGAGGAGTTTGGGAGCTGACGGGGGGGTTTTGATGTGAGCAGGTGGTGATGGAGTGATGAGACGCCAACTCTGACTCCCTGTCCTTGTTGTCTGCCTTTATCACCCACCTTTTCTTTTCTTCTTCCCTCCCACTCTGTTTATTCCTCCCTCTGCATGCTCCTGTTTTGATCTCTGATCTGTCTCCCACTCACCCCCTTTTTTCTCTCTGTCTTACAGTCTTTAAAATTTCAAGCTGTAGTGACAGGATGTTTTATTTTTGTAAGGGGGGCATTGTTGCAGCGGCACACTCTGGGCCCTGTAATGACTGTGTGCCAGAAGTCACCAGGGTGTCTGTCCTATCCACAGTGACGTGCCCCCTCACTTCCCCTCTCTCTATCTGTCTCTGTCGGCCGCATGTTGCTTGGCAGCTCTGAGGCGAGCTGTCCTTTCCTGGAAACCAACTCTGGATGACACACCATGGCGTATGGGGCGAGGACGAGGGGGCAAAAGCGCCCTGTCTCTGTCCTCCTTTTTGGGGTCACAATTGGAGCCCTGTCTCCCCAATCATCCTCCTCCTCTTCCCATTTTTTCTGCGTCCCTCTTCTGCCCTCGGAGCGAGGTCGTCGTTTGGCAGAGAGGCCGGCTGCTGCGGTTGGTTGACCAACTGTTGAAGCGCTCGCAGGGCAAAATCAGTGGGAGATAGGAACATTGTTTCAGAGTCAACATCGCCCCTGGCTCCAACTGCTGTTTGTCAGCAAGGCATTTGAAATGTAATGGAGCTAAATGTAGGTGTTAGAGAGACGCCAAGGGTGAAAGAGAAGGGCATTGTTTCCATGGCTTTCCCTCCTTCACTTCTCCAACTGTCGGTTACAGACACATCTGCAACAGAAATCTGAACTGTAGTTTCATCCTGGAATGCAGAAATGTAGTCACGTTGCATTATGGAAAATATTGGAAAAGTGTTTTTAGAGGAACTCAGGAAATTTAGGCCTTTGTAGTTTAGATTTTGAACACTTTTTGCAAATCTGCCCGCCTGAAAGTTCTCTACCTTTATACCCTTTTACCACTGTACACAGCTCTGCAGTAGACCAGTAGGCCTTTCTGTTATCTTTTTAGTGGTGTGTCACATTCAATGTCATAAATGGGCTTGAAAAACGGTTAGTAAACAGTAGGAAGCAGCATGGAAGCCAGTGAACATGTTAGTGGTTACTTCTTTTTTATATCTCTTACGTTTTTAGTGTCTCTTTCGAACTCAGTGTCGACTAATTTTGAACAATGTTTGAGCTGTAACAACTTGTAAACCAGGTGAGAGTGGACTCAAACGCACGACTTTGGAGACAGTTCGGGTAAAATAACAGAGTCTTTACTGGTCAAAACGTTGGTTAGATACACAGAGGGACTATCAGTGGAGGCAAACAAATCCAGTAGGGGTGAGGCAGAGGCAGAGTCAAACAGGCTAAATCCAAAAAAACAAGAAAAGGTCACTGAGAAACAAAAGGCTGGAACGCTAGACACACAAGGAGCTAAGACGAACTGGCACTGAGAGAAAACAGGACGCACACCACATACTCTGGTGAGGGGAAGGATAACGAGACACAGGTGAGGCTAATCAGGGCGGGACAGACAATAAGACACAGGTGAGGTCATCAGAAGGGAGGGAAAACACACAGGAGCAGGAAGTGATCTGAAACAAGGGGCGATTTGAGTTTCAAAGTAAAACAGGAAACAACATAAATGAATGAAATAAAAGACATAACCTAAGAAACTTGAGCTGTGACATGAGCGCTGCTTGTGGCGGTGCGTCATTACATCGTACTGCAAAAGGGGCTAAAATTAGCCTGTCCCCCGGGTGTCATGTTTCCATCACTGCTTATCAGAGCTGGAGCAGATAGATACCAGTGACTTCTGCGGAGTCATTTGTCCCAGGAGTGAACGCCGATTGTAAAGACAAAAGCCAGAGATTGGTGGAGTCTTTTCTCCGGTTGGAAATGGGCGTCATAAAAATTGCTGTAGTGCTTTTTTGTTGTGTTTTTGGTTTTGGATAACTGAAAGATACGTATGTGTATGCTGTTTTCTTGCTGTCCCCTTACATGCTTTTTTTGCGCTCTGAAGACAGATTTCATGGTCTGCATCAGCACCAGAAGAAGTTTGCTCATTGTATTTTTCTATGTAATTGTTAAGCATTGACCAAAAACTCTGGAAAAAGCAATTAAGTGGATTTTGAGTCATGATTTTTTCCTTTCATATCTCTCAGCAGTATTTTTCAGCATCAGCCTCTCATGCTGTAGTGTTTTTAACCATCAAGGCATTTGATACCATCAGAGATGAATATGAAATGTATTTTCAGACGCAAACTATAGTAGAAAGGGACACTGCGGTCGAGTCAACGCCACCGTCGACTTTGACAGAATGCCCTCAAGTGTCTGCTGACAAGTGATACTTGATGGGTGTGTAGTTGGATGTCAGTGACAAAGACGAGGCGAGCCGTGGAGACAGATGCAGCTGAATCAAATAGACAGTGTGTTATTTTAGGCTGCAGGAAAAGTTAGTGAGGCTGAGCTTGGATGTAGCGCTGTTGAGGAATACGTGATGATGCTGCATAATAGAAAGTAGGGATTATTGGAAAAATCCTCTCAGTTAATCCACAAAGCACTTGCACCACTTTTGGTATTTGTTATGTCAGGAGGAGAATTTATAATGATGAAAGAATGTGCTGTGTATACAAAAGTCCAGCTCAGCTTCCTCAGCTCTGTCCACATCTGAGACCAGCAGACCATCAGACCCTAACATAGGGGTTGTCTAAAGTAAAATTAATGCTATAATGCTCCCAGAAAGCCAAGGTTAAAGCAATAAAAACATCATATTTTTGCCTCCTTAGATGCTTGTCAGTGTCTAGCCACTCCCATTGCTGTCTCGAGATGTCAGTGCAGACACAGTTAAATGGTACAAACCTACAAGGATTTACCAGAACAGACCTCCAAACAGCTGCAGTCTTCCCTAAAAATGCAGAATATTTCCCATTTTTTCAGTATCTTCACATTCTTGAGGGTGAAAGTTTTCCAGAGGAGTAAATTCACAGCCTGCAGGCACCATTTTAAACCGTCTTGTCCCTTCATGTTGATTGGTAAATGTGTGTGCGATGCTCTTAGGCCACTAAAAAACCTACATATATATGAATAAAGACCAGTTCTCCCACATGTCTCCACTGGTGAGTGCAGCTGTCGCCTCGGGGGCACAAAGACCTGCACCTGGTCCTGCCTGGTTTACATAACGCAGCGAGGAAAAGTGCTGCTTGCATCTGTTTGAGCTTGTAGATTATGTGACGGGCGGAGAGTGTGTTTGGTTTTTGTATCCCCGGTGTGTGTTAATGTGCGGATCCAAGGTCTTTTCCATTGTTGTCAGAGTGATGTCACATCCCGTCTCTCTTTTATGTCTTAAAGAATATTGAGATATCAAGTAGAGAGTAGAGAAAGAAGAGGAATGAGTGCGTCATGTTACTGCTCTGCACCAGATGTGTGAAAGACGATGATTGTGTAATCATGAATTTATAACCATTATAAACATGAGTCCATAAAAGATTATCTCCTTCTATATAATATATGCTAATGGTGTGTTACAGCAGCTGTAAATATCACAATTATCCAAGAGCTGCTGTTATGATGTCTGTCATAAACAAGATATATGTGTGTCATCATTTTCTCTCTGAGATGCAGTTCCTAACCTGGAGGTTTAGACCACTGATCATGTGATAACACCATGTTCCAAGGTGGTGCTCCATTCATTCCAGCAGTGGTAAACTGGTCAGTTGGCATAGAGGGAAAATCCTGGTGGATCAGTTTTTTGTCAAAAAAGTCAAAAGGTCTCATTCACAGCCTGCATGAATGTGTTCTGTTAGTTAAACTTGTAGCGACACTATAGGCTCCTCCGTAGCTTACGTCATTGCCACTCTTGTGGCTGTAAAATGGTGGGAAAGTTGTTCACACCGTCACAACCTCCGCAAAAACACTTGTTTCACTATTAGAATTTTATGTGAATGTGCTAAGGTAAATACCACTCAAGAATCTGTTATTGTTGCTTCTTTTGTTATCTTACATAGTAAATAAAACTGCAGGAAAGTGACGGTCAGGTCAGGCCTTTTTGGCTTGTTAAAAAAGCTATAAATGAAAAACAAAAACAAAAAATCTGTTTGTTTAGATTTCTTTATTTTCATATTCTGTCCTGTAGACAGAGAGGATGTAAAATACCTTAGTACCCAAGTGAAATACCATAAAACTTAAACTAAAAGCCAAATCCAAATTAAACGTCCCGCCCCTTTCACTAGCCCAGTGTGGTTACACATTCTGACAAATGAACACCTGTCTCAATTAGACGCCTGGTCTGGTTGCCAGCGTGGTTATATTCTTCACAATTCAATCCTGCAGTTCATTTTACTGAAACCATGAGCACCGAAGAATAATTCATTCAGATGTACTGGCCTGGTAAACAAAAGAGATGAAAAAAAAAGGTGGTGACTCATCGCCTGTGAAGCAGTCTTAAAGTCAGATTATGTGTCCATTTTTCGATTGCAGAGTAAGTTATTCATATTCCTTTAGTCCATAAGGGTCCTCAGATCAAAATAAGCAAAGAGTTTTGTCATAAAAATGAATCCAAATGTGAGTATTATTAACAGGATTAAGTGGCGTTGTGTTGGTATGCCTGGTGCTGTAACCCTTGGGTGCCTGTAAAACAAGTGTCCTGACTCACTCTCTCTAATGCACTATCTCTCCGAGCTAGATTAAATGAGTGATTCATAATTAATATGTTATCTGAAGCCTAATTTTAAACAAGTAATATTCATACTGGTTTACTTAAGCAGTTTGATTGTATGTCCTCGTCTTTGCTGAGCAAGAGTTTTCTGTAAAAGGATCAAAGGCCTGTCCTAAATATAAGCCTGTTAAGTTTAGTAATTCAAGCCTGGGCTATAAATTGGAGCTTATTATTAGAATTTTTTTCTTGGAAGAAAAAAACTCTTTGGTACTTGTGACAAGGAGGATAGAGACAAAGTTCTGCTGCCACAATCCTCACAGTGCCCTCCTCTCCTCCCTCTTCAAACTGGTGCTACAACCTGGCTCATCTCGTCTCTATTCTTCCTTTGGTTTAATTAATGAGCCTCTTTCCCTGCAGAGTTTGGCTCATTAGCCACACAGGCCTCTCTGTTCGCTGTACGAAGTGCGGAGGTGTAGAAAACAGCCTCCCCTCTGTCTCTTTACACCTGTAAGATTGCACCGAGGCCCCCGCTGAATACAGGAGTTCAGGACGACATGCAGAGTTGTGATTAGAAAAGGTGAAGTGAATCACAGATGCAATTACTGGCTGGCTCACATCAAGTGAAGTCGTGATGAAAAGATAATGAGGAGCCATAACTGCTTAATATCTCAACACATAAATGATGTGGAAAAAACGAAACAAGTTTCTGAGTTGCTAAAAAAATGCTTTTATTTTGAAACTCTCCCTCTCTTTGTCTGTTATCCGTCATGTTTTGGACATGTGAATATTCTTCACCTTGACCACAGCCCCTCAAAGCTTTGATGCATTAAACATGCATGTGTTTGTGTGTCTGTTGCATGGAGGCGTGCACCGGCCTGAGGGAGTGTGCGTGCATGTTTGTCTTTGGGGAGAAGGAGGCTGTCTTTGTGAATTATAGATGAGGAAACGGGGGCGACGGCCAAGTTAAGAGGGGAGGAGGCAGAGACCTCAGAGGAGAGGATCTGTCAAATGTACTGGCTGGACCCTCAGGTTGGAAAACACTCCACAGATATAGTCAGGATTGGGATAAACTGCTGCAGCTTCAAAAGCCACATCATTACAATGAAAAATGTAGTTTTACTTCATTGAAATTCATGTGAGGGATTTAAAAACTGTAGTTTGATTTCACTTAAGTATCCCCTTAAGAAGTGACACTGGAATTGCTAAGTAACACCATCATACTTAATTTGCTGTAGGAGGTAGGCGTTCTATCAGCAGTGACTAAGCCTTCAGGTGGCATTGTGCAACCTCTGGCATTCAGCAGGTTCTTTGCATAACATGCTTACAAGTAAGTCAGGGCCAAAATGTTGTTTACACTAGGGCGAATGGGTTCGGTGCATTGCCATTGTTCCAACGGCCCAAAATTCCGAAGCCCCATTAGTCCAAAAAATGTCCCACTGGACCAAAGGCCAATTTCTCCAATAACCTGTCATCCCAAAAAACAAATACCTGTTGCTCGGACGTCCTGTCTCTCTGAAAAAAACACACTCTCTGCATTTAGTTTTAGTTATCCAGCAGCGTTCGAGACACCGATCCTGGTTGGTTTTTCCCAACGCGTAGCTGCGTTCCCCAGTGGTGTTGAAGCCATCGAACCTGGGTGTTTTTAACCGACCCGTCCCTGCTTTTCTAGCATACTTTGTGCCACCAAATGTGGGTGTTTAAGCCAAAACATGGTCTTTTCCTAACCACAACCAAGCTATTTTTGTGTCGAAACCTAACCACACATTCACCACAGCATTGTTGACAAATGTAACATATCTGTGATTTAGAGAAATGAACAATGAGAGCATTTTTATCCGGCAACTGGGTTGTCTAGATGAAAAATAGTAAATGGACTGCACTTATACTGCGCCTTTTTTGTCTGCCGACTCACTCATTCACCCACTCACATACACAGTCACACACTGGTGGCCAAGGCTACCATACAAGGTGCCACCTGCTACTCAGTAAGCATCCACACACACTCGCACATCAATGGAACAGCCATTGGGAGCAATTTGGGGTTCAGTATCTTGCCCAAGGATACTTCGACATGCAGACTGGAGGAGCTGGGTATTAAACCTCCAATCATCCAATTAGTGGATGACCTGCCCTACCTCTGAGCCGCAGCCAACCCTCAGGGAGTGTATTTCTGTAAAAAAAAAAAAAAAAGACAGACTTCTAAGCAATGGGTTTTTGTTTTGAGGATAATAGGCTGTCGGAGAAATGGGTTTTCGATCAAGTGGGACATTCTCGGACTAAAGAGGCTTCAGGATTTTCATCGCAACAATTTGCAGTCCCCTTCATTTTGCTTGATTCTGTTGTTTTTGTCATGAGTACATTTACACAGAACACAAATATGACGTGGTGAAAATAGTGACAGATTTTTTTTGGTCCTTTTGCACCATGGATGAAGACACCAACCAATCACGTTGTTTGAAACAGACGGCATGTCACTACATCACGACAACGTTTGTGTTTCCCAATACCCTTTATTTTATGACCAAGGACACAAAATTTCTAAAGACACCAAATCTCACTGACAACATGTTGAGTAGTATCACTAAACAACACAGTTGGTACCATTGATGTATAAAGAGAACGGGATACAGTGTTGGAGGCGGGGCCCCGTTTGTTCCTATGAAAGTTGCTCAGTGGCCAATGAAGCCAAAAAAGTTCTGCTTCGTGAAGCCCATAGAGCAGGCAAACTAGAGACCTCCATTAGCCAAGCGGCTAACTTTCAGTGTAGCCCTCTGCTAACTTAAATGGCGATAAAACAAGAGAACTGTGCGGCTCTTTTTAGAAATGTTATCGGACGAGATGGATCAAACTCTGACGAATTTGTAGGGGTAGTGACGCTCAAAAATGCATGCACTGATTTACAGATGTCTCTTTCACAATGTTAGTCTATGGGAAAAAGCCTTTTCGGGCCCCTTGCCATCAGGTGGCAGACATGGAAGTTGTAATTCCATGGTTTAGCCACTATGTCAAATTGGCTTTGTTTCTTGAGGCTTGTTTCAGAGTTCAGACTGTCTACAACCTTGGCAAAAGCAGCACATACTTGATCCACTTCATCCATTCCTAAACACTGCGTGATTGTTTACCAGTAGGAACTCAAATTCACTCAGAGCGAAACTATTTGGACCTTTTTATTCAACAAATGTGTAAAGGCATTAAGGTTATCACTGAAAACAAATTAGAAAACAAAAACCTGTCCAGATGCTTGAGGAAATGCTTGACAGTGCTTCATCCACCCTTGTCCACTAATCACAGGTCTGGTGGTTTGATCCCTCAGCTCCTCTCGTCCACGCAAGTAGTTCTTAATTGCCAAAATCAAGTTCATAGCCTTTGAGGAATTGTCTGAATCAACCTATTCTTGTTTAATATAATGATCGATGCAGTGGTTCTTCTTAATGCACTCTAAAAACGGTGTAAGGTTCAGTCTGAAATTGAGATTTGGGTAATTATGGTCCTACAGGATGAGCAGTATGAGAGGTCCCTGAGCCGCTCAATAAAATTGAATCAGATAATTGTGGAAATATCTTCCTGTGATGCCCCCCCCCCTTGTTATCTTCTCTGCTGGCTCACTTCAGCAAAGTTCAGCAAGGTTTATCAGGCCTTTTAGCACGGGCGCTGAGATTAGGATTCATTTCCTGTTTGCCTCGTCTCTGATGATGAAGTCAAATCTGTGGATTAGGTCAGCCTCTGACCTCCTTCCTCTATCCTTGACTCTTCCCTTCCTCCATCTCTGCTCTCTCTGCCTTCTGTTTGACACATTTGGCCTCCTGTCCTCCTGGGAGGAACATGGAGGTCAAGACGAACGTTGGACAAAAAACTGCGTCGTTGAGTGTTTTCTTCCTTTCCAGAGACTCGAGACAAATTGCTTGTTTGTTCAACCCTGTCGTCGCTTACTCACTGTTTGTGCCCAGCCATTACAGAGCGACCCCAGAGATGCACTAGTGAAGGCTGATGGTCATCTTGGGTGACTGATAAGATTGTGAAAATGTAAAATTAACATCAGTTCTTCCTGTAAAAGCTGCAGTTAATCAGTTAAGAGATTAGATATGACACGCTTCAGATACTTCATAATGAGACAGGCTGTGGAGATCAGAGGGTGGCTGCGGTTATTAGTGCAGGAAAAAGGGAGAAGAAGTAATTTGCCAACTGATCAAAAAGAAGAAACTTATCATTTATTAAAAACATGGGTGCACTGCTGGAAAAATAATAGCGTTAAGGGAGATTTCGGTTTCATAACAAGTGGGCCGACTGTTGTGTGGGAAAGGGATCATTTACTGTGACAGTTAAAAAGGTGGCTTTGAGCACAGTGTTTCTGTTTGCTGTCACGCTCCTGATATTTTTGGGCTGGGCGGTAACGACCCATCGCTCTCTCCTACCTCATCCTTTTCTTTTTCTGGCTAAGCTTCCCCAGCTGGCCGGCCTTCCCCCTGAAGAGACATTACTTCCTGTTTGACCTTACTGTCTCTTTTCTCTCTCTTTGTCTTACTGTTTTCTTGCCTTCAGTAATATCAACTTGCTTCCCTCAGAGGGTCATTTATGCCTCTTTGTCTCCTTAAGTTTGCAGACCTGTAACAAATTAGAGGTACATTTTAATGTCTGTGTGTGGTAACATAGAAATGCATTCCCATTTAATCTGTTCTGGACACCAAACACCTTTTTGGGTCCATCAGTCCGATTCCTTTAAATTAAAGGACCCACAGGTGGTGCTTTTGCATCTTTAAGTCCATGTACATCTTTTATGTACATGTTTTGTTTTTGCCAACCTTTTTACAAAGAGCGTATGGAGGCCCTGAAGTGTAATGAGCACACAAACACACACAAAAAAGTCTTCATTTCTGGTGAGGGATGTCAACAGTTAATCGTTTTGACAGGTTCATTTTGCTGCTCATCAGGTCTGCTGAGAGCCAGCTTGCTGTGCTGCTCCTTCAGCGATCACCATTAGTTACGCCTTCCTGACCCCTGCTGTAAAAACATTGTACTGACCCTCTGGTCTCCACCCCGGATTGCTCTGGTGTGTAAAGTGGCACCAACCTCCTTTAGCATTAAACATGTTATTACTGTCAGCCCTGGACTGTTAGCAGTGTTAGCATGGCTAGTTGTGCTAACGTAGTTAACAACGCTAAAGTGGTTTTGCAGCTCAAAATGAAGACTCCAAAATCACCTGGGTAACCTTGGAGGAAACTGGAGAGCCACCAAGGGCATGGGTTTCATTTCAACATTGGGTGGTGTCTTGTTTTTACAATATGTACAAATTATTCCAGATGACGACATGCTGTAACTTTAAGCATTTATTAAAATGCTAGTGATGTACAGGCTGAATGTTTATGTAGGAAGGCAAACTTCATACACACTACCTTGTCACTGCGTGACAAGGTATCAAAAGTCACACTCTGGACCAATCACAATCAAATAGGGACACTTGTTACTATCTCATAGTTTCAACATGACAGTGAACACATCTCACTTATATATTCTATGAGAATATTACAGGGGGCGCATTTCAAACGGGAGGTTCAGGGGCCTTCTGCAAGAAAAATTTGAGAATCAAACATTTGATTTCCTACATTCTATGAAATATCATTGCACCAATGTGACTTTTCTGCATCAATTTATGGTGTAAAATCCTTAAATTTTGTCGTAATAAAAGTCCTTTACTACTTTTATTATGTTACTGCAAGAGACAATACATGTTCTAAATATTGAGGGGGACATGTCCCTTATGTCCCCCCAAAAACTATGTCTATGAGAACCAAAATGTGTCCACAGCAATGCCAACCTAGTGGCGGGATGGTGTTACAAGCAGTAGTCGCTGACTGAGTGGCGCCTGTCAATAAAGCCAATAGAAAATAAAAGAAGGGGAGAATATCTTCATCGCAAAACAAATCACCACCTTCAAATGGACAGCATTTTGAAATATGGAGCTAAAGCTCACTAAGACAATGGAGTGCCCGACCAAAATGAAAGGCCTCTTGTATTTCAGTGCATTTTGCTTTTTTTTCTGGTGCACAACATTAAAAGCTCAGTAAAAACGTTCTCATGCATATCAGTAACTTTTGATTTTGCATAAATCACTTCTAGTTTCTGTAAAGAGTCCTCTGAGAATTCTGTTTTATCTTTCCCTCTGCTTCCCTACAGCTTCCGTCCTGTATGTAACAAAATGCTAAATGCTAATGCTAAAATGCTGTCACCTCATAGCAATTCCTGATTAGAACCCGGGTTGTGGGCCCCTCTGTGCAGAGTTTGCACGTGGGTTTTCTGAGGGTACTCCAGCTTCCTCCCACAGTCCAAAGACATGCAGGTTAACTGGTGACTCTAAATTGTCCGTAGGTGTGAATGTGAGTGTGAATGGTTGTCTGTCTGTATGTGTCAGCCCTGTGATAGTCTGGTGACCTGTCCAGGGTTGTTAGTTGTATTTCTTGCCTGGTCAAACTTTAGTTTCTGACAACATGTTATCACAGGCAGAAGAAATCATGGCCAAAGTTACAGAAATACCACCTAGGTTGCAATAAAGCAGAATCATCCTGTAGTAGAAATACTTGTCTTTCGTCCTCTGTGAATTCAGTTTCCTTCTCCTTTTCACTCCAGGCCTCTTTCTCTCTCCTCCCTAATAAATCATCCTCCTTCCTGTTTGGAGAATCTCTGCTCAGCTCTCTTTATGTCCCTCCACTCCGTCCTCTGTCTCTTTCTTTCTCTGTCCAACTGCCTGTTTTGGCGCCAGAACCCCCCCGACGGTCCTTTCACACTGTTTTACTGTTAACAGGATGCTCTGTTTTCTACCTCCTTACAGTCCGAAAGCAGAATAAACGTGCAAATCTGTCTTTCTTCATGGCTGGCTTAAGCCTTAACTCATCCCCTGGCTCAGCCCCAACGGACCAATCCAAGAATTTCACAAATCTCAAAAACAGCTCACGAGTGGAGTCTCTCTAAGTTGGCACACGACATGACACGTTCTCTTGTAATCGCTTAAAAATAATCACTTTGATTTCTTTTTTGGATTATTATCGTCCCTGCAGTTGCCTTGGAAACTATCCTGCTGACCTCGGTTTCTCTTGTTTTTCTCACACAGTCTGCAGTCACATTTGTAAACATGAACACTGGTCTGTTGTCTTTTTTTACTTATGTTTCTCAGCGATGTTTGGAGGTGGATTTTCTTTTCTTTCTGATGGAACCAGGCTAACTATCTCCCCTTATTTCCAGTCTTGATGCTGAGTTAAGTTTACTTGCTGCTGGCTCCACCCACCTATATATTGATAATAGAGACATGGGAGCAGTATCAATCATCTAACTCTCAGCAAGACAGCGTATTAGCACATTTCCCAAAATGTAGAACCAGTCCTTTAAAGGAGCTTTATGTGATATTCAGAGCATTAGTAAAGCTATATTTAGCTAGCTTTACATATTTGCTGTGTAACAACATCTGTCCTTTGTTGTGGTAGACGGTCTGATTACACGTGCATAATTGCGAATCTGAGTCCCGTGTATGTATTCCATTGGCCAGCTAATCGCCGCCACAATGCACTGCGCTCATGTGGTGGTTATCGCTGATATCTAAACAACATTGTCATGGAAGTGTAACGCCCACCCTCCAGCTCTGTCAGCACTGTTGCTGATGTTAGCACTGTTCTAGTTGTTAGCACCGTTGTTAGCTTTCGTTCAGGTCTTCACCACGTCCTTACCTTGAAAGATTTTTTTATAAAGTTTATTCTTGAATAATAATCTTGAATAAATAACGATTCATTCAGTTTTTCTCCACAAAAATGTATGAAACACTGTGATACAAGCCCTAAAATATACGTATTTTTTAAGTTTTCCTACACCCCTTAAAATCAAGATGGCCTCAAAACTCACTGTGAAGCTTTGGCGACCCCTAGTGGGGCTCAGAAACCAGTGGCATAGAGCTCCTTTAAGTTTGCATCAGCGCTAATCCACATAATTTGTCAATATTCCAAATGGATATCCAAATACTAAACATTTTCCAGCATTTACATGTTATGCCATCTTTGCTTAAAGTATGTAACAAAATAAATTGAAGAATAACTAAACCCCCAAACCACTTTTTTCAGTTTGAAAGCAGTGTATATGGGTATGTAGTGGTGTAGTTGATTGATTCAGGACCATATCTTGACATTTAAATGTGAAGTATATTAATTCTACATACTGTTAAAAATATGCATAGTGACTTCCCTCTACAGGTTGAAACCTGGCTGCTGCTATTGAATTTTGCTATTGGCTGCTCTGGTGCCACCTGACGTATATGGAGGCAACTTTCATCACCTACTCAGCACCACATTGCTGCCCCATTATATAAAAGCAGTGTCTTCAGACTCTGCAGACTATGGGAGTAGTGGATTGAGCAGATTACGTGGATTGAGAGTGGCAATTGTAATTAAAATGATGGTGAAAAGATGAAACGAAAAAACAAGTGAATCATACATTTCTGAGGAAAATATGATCATGTGAATAACGCTAGAGAATAAAGCCATTCATTTAAATTTAAAATATAGTTATAAATAAAAATTAGTTCATGAAAGCATGACACATTCCTGTGATGACACTGATGATCACAAAAAAATAAAATGTTCACAATGGACACACTCATGCCTGGTCACTCAATAGATCTTATTGTCTTTGTCCTTGTTGTGTACGACCCATCAGCAGCATCTTAAAGGAGAGACAAGGCCACAATGAGGTTTGGATTAATGTTGCTGGCAGACTCCAGGTGACAGAGCTAAGCTGCCGTGTTCATGCACGGCTCATGCACGGCTGTGTTTAACACAAGGCTGAGGCGACTAAAGAATCCTCCTATTTAATTCTGGACTAGCCGGGCTGGATTCAGAAGCTTGATCCTCTGGGTTTCGGCTTTTGTCAGATGCTGTGGCACAACTCTTTTTTTTAGGGAGAGTTAAACTTTAGTGCTGCGCATTATCGATGTCCTAACATGTGTTCCCTCTTCTCTTTTTTCATGCAGGTCTGAGCAGGCGCTTCAACTACTCGTCTGTTTCACCCATCAGTGAAGACAGCTCTTCAAGTTAGGTAAGCCAACAGAAAAAACATGTGCATGAATAAACAAGAGTCTGTAGGCGTCTCACACCTGAATAACTATAAGAAAAAGCAAAAACATAGAAGTCTGGAGTGCTGCCAGATGGTATACTATGCACTACTTCTACTCATATCGCCCCCATGACATTTCACACTCACTTTTCCCATGACTCACGGGGCCCCGGGAGTTAGATCTAAGTGGCTGCACTCAGCCAGATGATTAGCTTGGCTGTCCATGGATGTATAATAGAGGGGGAATTATACTCAGCAGCATGTTGGAGGGGAGAAGGGCCGATTGTTTGGGCTGATGTCATGCGAGACGTTTCTGACCTCTAAGAAGCAGTCATTTAGTCATGTTTTCAGCTTTGGTTGCATAAATGTGTTTGAGACTCATGACAGGAAATGAAATGACAGAGCGAGTGGCTAAATGTAGATTTGGTGGTAAATTCAGAGAAGCCCTCTGTTTGTGTGTGTGTCTATGTTTAGCTCTGTTAACAATGTGTTTGCTCCCAGCCAGAGAGCTGTGGGTTTAGCTTTGTGGATGCGTTCGGGGGCGTCAATGAAAGGGTGTGTTTGTTTGCGTGTGGGTGTGGTTCAGCTTTTGGGTGTTTGTGCATGCGTTTGGGTCAATTTGGCCAGGGAGTGTGTGTGTAGGTGTGTGTGAGCCTCAGGGCGTGGGCTGTCAGCAGTCATCGTAATCCCCTCAGCCTTGAAGGACGCGTGAAAATGCAAGATGTCTGGGGAGGGAGGGAGTCAGTGCTCAAGAGACAGACAGACGGGAAGTTTTGTTCAGAAACAGCGGAGAGCTGAGTGCTGTGTGTAAATGTCTGTCACAATTAGCAGGGATTATTATGCAGGAATAGCTGGTGAAATTTGCAGCCCTATTTTTAATTCGGATTTTCTGTGCTTGACTTAAGTACAATTATATATTAGTGCTTCACAGTAATATGGTGTATCCTATGGGTGCTTCTTTGCTGTAGTTTGTTTTGCTTCAGATCACCTATCAATCAAACAGTGTGGGTGGTGCTGAGACATCCTGTTTAATGAATTCTGTTGATGCAGTTTGATTGTTCTGAAGGTGGTGCTCTTATATTTAACTCAGTGGTGACTTTTAGCTTTACAGGAGACACAAACACCAGTCCCCTGGGTCAAAGTCCTGTGTTTGTTGGCCTGTCCACCTTCTCTCCCACCCACCCAAACGGGACTATCTCCGCTCTTTATACTAGGTCTGTTGTTCCTAGCGTCTAATAATGACACAGATGGGTTTAGATCACAGGTAGCTGAAGACACAGTACGTCTCAGACGCTGAAGGGCCAATTGTGCGTCCATACCTGACGCCAAGGGTCCCTGCCCAAACTTGATTTTGACACCCTGGGAGCTAGTACAGGCTCTTTTTTATACCAGTGGTTCCCAACTGGGGGGTCACAGCCCAAAAGTGGGTTGCAGGTCCATTCTGAATGGACCACAAGTGACTCACAAACGTGTCAAGTTTGTAAAAAAAAACACACTTTGTTCTTAAGTACAGTGAATTTCCAACAGAGATTTTATTTTGAAGTGCCATTTTCTGCTGTAGAGTGAGTGACTAACAGACAGCTACTTGACAGAGACAGCAAACTAGCTCAAGGACATGGCCGAACACAAGTATGATGCGGATTGTGTTGAACTGTGTGGACCTTGAACTGAAGACTAAGCAGAAATTTGGAACCGTGGCTGGACCAGTTGGGAACCATTGTTTTATACTGTGTATTTCGCTCCTATTTTGAATGTTATGTTATCATGGTTTGGCTTTAAAAAAAGTATATTACGGGACTAATGTCAGGTGATATAAGTCATATACATCACGTGACAAACATGAAGTATTTTGAGTAACTCAATGTCAAGATTTTGGTTTCACAGAGGACACAAACCCCAGCTTCCCGGGACAAAGTCCTGGGATTGTTTGACCCATCCATCACCCCAACCAACAAGCCTGTTCTCACTCCCAGTTGTCAAATACTGATGCTTTGTCACATCCCTCAGCAAGTGATACCACAAGGCTTCCTTTAGCATCCTTAATAGACGCCCTGGGCCTTTAACTAACTCCAGTGTACGGTGTGTCATCTGCGTCAGTAGTATCAAGAGTGAGATACTCCACAAAAGGTGTAAGGGAGTGAAAGCAAGAGTCAGCATTGAGTTTTTAAGGGCTGTACCAGACTCAGAATTTCGTCAGTCAAATCAGATTTGGCCGTTTAATACAAATACTCAGTGATTCGGCGGGATTTTCAGTGTGACAGCGGCGTTCATGTAGTATAGTAAACAAGCTGACTGTGCTAACAACAGATCAGAAATGTGAAGCAATATTATTTGCACACACTAGATATTAAACAAAAGTCCAAGACTTTATCGTACAAAGTATCTGTGAGCTGTAAATTTACCACCTCCAAGCAGAGGGGAGAGGCTAATGTTATCTCATAGCCTTATGGTGGAAAGCCTCTGCTCCTCCATGCCGCTGCATCAAGTTGCATCATGTCTGCAGCTTGTTGTACCAAAGAGTAGCGTAAAGGTCAAGAGCACATAAATGTCCCCAGAAGTATACTGTACAACACACTGACTGACAAAAAAAAAGGGGTCTCCAACTGAAAATCTCTGACTCTCTGAGGTAACATTACATAAATTACATAAGTGCACCACATAATTAATCCCGTAACAAAGGTGGTTATTTTAACCCAAACCATGACGTTGCATAAACCTAACTGCAACCATTTCACAACATTAACCACATGTTACAATGGGTTTCACCTAGAAGAAAGCTGTGTGTCACATTCAGACACTAAAGGGTGCCTTGTGGGTCGGTCTAAGATGCTGAAGGGGCATGTTGTGGGAATGAGAATGGGTTGGACTGAGTCCCTAAGCAGACTCTCTCTCTGAATACCATCATTACCTCACCTGACTTCCTCTGTTACAGCATAACAGTAAACACGGCCATTTAACGGGCTGTTAACAGCGTTCCGAACCTACTAACCGTTGAGTAAGTTCCTTCTACCCAAATCTATGAGGCCATTTAATTGAATGATAACTTTAGAGCCTGGTGATAATAAGCCATGGTCTGTTGCTTCTAATGGTAACTGGACATTTCCTCACGACAAACTGCTGTTGTTGATGCAGCAAAACACCGATACGCTTTGAAACCACCCCCATCAGCACCAGCCTAAAAGTCCAAAATGATATAAACAGCCCGACCAGCAACCAGCTATCAACGTATTGATGAATTTAAATGGCTCGGCTGCCATTTGTGTCAGTGCAGTTAGGAAGGACCCCCGGGGCTGCGCCTGGAGGATCTGGTGACCTATTTCAAGATCCATAACATACTCAAAGCCCACTCTCTGCAGCCAGCGTCCGCTCCTGACCGCCACCAGCCCCTCCCACCCCGGGGCTCACATCACCATGGGAACAATGACATCACCGTGGGGTGGGGCTGATGCGTGCCAGGAAGCATCTACTCCTCTGATGAGATTGGAGGCTGAAGCTGAAGAGAGGGAAATGCAGGCAGCGAGAGGATGAGGGAGTAGATCTGAGTTAAGATGCAGCAGTCAGTTTGAGTCAGTTTGATTTAAACTCAACCTGAGGGAGGAAAATTCAGTTTGCAGACAGACTCTAGTCTGAAAACTCACTAAAAACATCCCAAATCCAATCATGGCTTTCAATTCAGCACAATATGCCATTTAAACTACAAGATAAATTTGATTAGCAGGATGCCAAAAAAAGTACTGTCGACTTTTACTGCAGGGTCATAATTGAGATCAATATTTGCTTTCATTTATTCAATCACTTAATGTTTCTGTTACTGACAGTAGTTCATACAAATATAAATGACTTATCATGATAATGATAGCTAACTGATAGTGCTCTCACTTCTGTTTGATTTTGAAACATGAGAGTGATACAGAGAAGTCAGCACACAGCAGACTTCCCAAATACTCATCCATCACCCACCCCTTAAGAAAGATTACTGTTATTTTTATGAACTGACCCTTAAAGTCTCGCCGTGTAAATAAAACACTGGGTGTAAATCCCATTTTATTCATCCTTATAAATAAGTGGCAGGATGTTTTCCACTTCTGCCACTATCGTTGAGTCCAACGAGTCTCAGCAGAGTCATGCTCAGATCTAAAGACTGTCATCAAAGATGGGGGAGGAAGACCCAGTAGGGGCACTTATGTGATAGGAATGCAGATACTGCAAAGGGCAGAGTATACACATGTGATAAAATGAGCCTTATTTTAAACATTTGGCTAACACAAGTGATGTTTCATGACTTCAAGGAATACATAACCCCCCAAATAACAATTTATATATAAAGTATTGGCCCTGTGTTTCAGTGAATTTGTCATAATCAAAGGGTTTTGCATCTAAAACCAGCAAAACACAACCTGTGCAGTATAAACCAAGTCTCATTTGTCCATTTGTATGCTTAGTACTCCCGAAACAGAAAGCTTATTCCACCAGGGAGCTGAACCGAAAGTGAAATTTCATCTATGCTCTCTTCAAAGCCAGACTCCATTAACAAAAACAGCAATTTTACCTCACTGAACACAGTACCTGCTGGTCTACCACTGCCTCGACTAGTTAGTTTGTTTGGGTTTTTTTTGTGACTTTGGTGAATCTGAACTAACCCTTTAATACACCAAAGTCAGACGATATGACAAACAAACTAACTGCCTGAGACAGCAGTAGACCAGCTGCTCCTGAGCTCAGCAAAGTAAAAACACTGTTTTTGTCAATGGAGTCTGGCTTTGAAGAGAACATGGATCAGTGTCACCTAAAGTTTTCCCTGGCCGAAAAAGGCTGTCTGTTTGGGAGGTACTGAGCATACATCTGGATAAATTAGACTTGGATTATACTGCATGACTTGTGAGAGAGTTTGTAAGCAGCTATTTTGATGTAGTTTTGTTGTTGTTAATCGTGGTCCCCCAATGACTTCAACTCATGAAGAATTTTCTCCATTTTTGGAGTCTTTATTCGTCAAGGAGGCATGCATGAAAAACCAATTTTTCCTCGCAAACCAACACAACACAGGGTGAAAAACTGATATACATATGATCATTTGGGGGGTTAAGTGTTCCTTTAAACACTCAGAAAGACTAAAAGGACAATGCAAGTCATAGTTTGTAGTGGCATAAAAAAGTTTCACATGCTCACATCACTGCCTAAAACAGAATTTTATAAATATATTCTAATAGTATGTCATCGTTATCATCAGAATATCAGAGTTGCTTAGTTCATATGTTCTAGCAGGAGATATGTCTCTGAGTGGTAAGAAAACCTCAGGGCACCTATACTACTGTTATTACGGTAGCTTAATCTGCAAGGAGTAGAATCAGCCCGGCGCCTCTTCCACACTGGCGTGTGTTTGTGTGTGCGCGTGCCTCGCTCGTCATGCTGCTGTTCACCATATACACGGTTCATTCACACTTCACTGGCTCATTATGCGTCAATCCCCCGCATGTCTTGCTGAGTCAACGAAACATAATCCGCCCGTCTGCCGCTGAGGAGGAAGCCGCTGGATTCTGGGTTGATTACAGGTCACAGAAACCTTCAGTGTCCTACTGTCCTGCTACTACTAATGCTACTGTTAAGTGGGACGGTTACCCATCATCCACTGCGACACACTACACTGTGACTCTGTGTGCTTGGCTTGTGATACTGACTGTATTCTAAATAATGTAGTGCTTTGATGAGGCCTGCATACCTGAAATTCCTCTGAGTAGAGCAACAAACATTTGAATGACAGTGAATATAAGTGGCACGCCAGCTTTGACCTCCAGTCAGTTTCTTATCACATTACTGTCCTCACTGAGATAACATTGGAGCTGTAGACCATGTAAATGAGTTTATAGTTTTGTTGACAGATGTTAAGAAACAAACTGGTGACAGAAGGAGACAGACAGGAAGCAGGAACTTGGGCAAAGGATTAAATAAGTGTTTATTATAACAAATATAATTTAAAATGACAAAACACAGCATAAGTTTTGGCAACATGACTTCTACATTTGAATGTATAGATACTAAAAGTGTACTCTCAACCATCCTGTCAGTGATTGGGATGTAGGAAATCATACCTAAAATTAGAGAGCACACACACTTACAGATAGAGACACACATGCGGACGCTCACACAGAGGATTAAGGCCAGGTTGGCCTACTGAGACTGGCTGCCAGAGATTCCATCCTCCCTCCTAAATGGATGGTGACATTCCGATGTGAGCGGCGCTCCACGGAGGCGTGATGAGTGACCCAGATTGGGGTGCGGTCGGTGGAGAGGGGGGGGAGGCGGCGGCGCAGACGGGGAGGGAAGCAAGGTCGGATTAGGGACGGGGTGGGGTGGAGTCGGTGGAGTCGGTGGAGGAGAGGGATGCTGGGGCTGGAAGGTAGAGTGGAGTGCAGCAGGGGGGCCACGAGAGTGTGAGACGACGGCGGCATTGAAAGACAAAAGGAAGAGGGAGAGGGGAGAAGTCAGACGAGCCTCAGGCCTGCTGCCACACCTTCTCGCTTGTCTCATGCTGGCATGTTCAATTTAAAACATCAATCCCAAGATGTAATGGGATTTGGCAGTCCCTTTTTGACTCCCAGTGCTGTTGATTTAACCCTTTCAAGTTAAGGACACTGTGATGGTTTGCATGCTGTGCAGTGGGCTAACTGCTGGGCTTCTGGCCTCTCTGAAGGTATAATAGTCAAACATGATTTAATGGTCTGCGATTATCTAGAAAACGTATTGAAATAAATGTCTAATTAAGTGTCACAGCTTTAGTGTAGGTGCTTTGGGTTATTAAAGGAACACTTCACCCATCAAATGATGATTTGTATATCAGTTACTCACATTGTTTCATGCTGAATTTGTTAAGTTTTTCTCACATGCCTCCATGTTTAACAAAGAATACAAAAACAGAGAAATTCTTGATGAATTGAAGTCATTGGGGTCCACGTTAAACAACAGCAAAATTATATCGAATCATACATTTACAAACTCTCACACAACTCGTGCTGAAAGTCTCATTTATCAACTTGTATGCTCAGTGCTTCCCAAAAAGACAGCCTTTTCAGACAGAGAACTAAGCACAAAGTTAAACTTATTTATCCTCTCTTCAAAGCCAGACTCCATTTACAAAAACAGCAATTTTGCCTCAGTGATCAAGGGAGCTGCTGGTCTACCACTGCCTTGATCAGTTAGTGTGTTTGGGTTTTTGTGTGACTTTGGTGAATTTGAACTAATCCTTTAAAACACCAAGGTCACACAATAACACAAACAATGTAACTGATCAAGGCAGAGGTAGACCAGGAGCTCCTGTGTTTAGCAATATAAAATTACTGTTTTTGTCAATGGAGTCTGGCTTTGAAGAGAGGATTGGAAAGTTTCAATTTAGGTTCAATTCCCTGTCGGAAAAGGCTGCCTGGGAAATTTTGAGCATATGACTGGATAAATAAGACTAAGATTATCCTGTAAGAGTTGTGTGAGAGAATTTTTCCCATTTTTTTGATTCTTCATCAATTGGCGGCATGGGAGAAAAAACAATGTCTTTACGAATTTAATGTGATATTTAGGTAATAAAGAATTCCTTCAAGGTTTTAATTTAGTGCAAAAGAGGTTGGTTTTACCTGTTGTCACTCTAAATTGTACCAGAGATCAATTCTTGTCTGCAGCTGAGTGCCACATCAGCCTTTTACGACTTTTTTCTGCTCATAAATGTGACATTTTGTTGAACTTTGCCAACTGCCCACAAAGAAAATAGCAGATTAAAAAAAGCTTTTCTGTTTTTTGTCAGGAAAGATGCCCATAATACACTTTATCCTTCTCTCTCTAACACAACAAGACTGGTAAACAGCTAAAAGGGAGCGACAAGAGAGGGCAATGTCGTATCACGTTAACCGCATGAGGATGACAAGGTGTGCCCGGAGAGCAAGGTCCCGAGGGTTGGGCAAGCCCAGACGTCAGGAGAAAAATAAGCAATGTGACACGAGTTCAGTATCGAATGTTACTAGAGGTGTTCCGATAAAAGTTAAAGCACAAGTTAATTTCTAAAGATAAATAAAAATAAATGATAAATAATAGATTTAAGGGTCAAAGTCAAAATGAATTGCAAACATGAAGTCATGGACAACAACAATAAGGCCTTGTAAATGCCTTTTAGAGTTTGTAAATGACAAGTCAGGCTGTTGATTAGAAGCAAGAATAGAGAAGGAGGTCAGTGCAACTTTAAACTCTTCATTGCACTGTGATCAGACAGGACTGGTGAACAACTGTTGTAACTCGCCACCAATCCTACCAGTTTTCCTTCAGACACATTGTATTAAAGGGTCTTACATTACAGTATTTTACAGTCTGCTTGTCGGGGAGTCATTCAAGTTCAAAAACATCAACAAAGCCAACAAGCGAAAAACTAATAAAGGAGGTATTTGTGGTAGATCTGGACCCCTGGGATGTAACGCATTTGAATTAGTGAGGAAAGGTGTGCTTCGCTTGTGTTTTTCTCCTCAATTAAGTGCCTGTTTTTATCAAATGAGAGCACAAAGGATTTATGTAAGCAGCCAAGGTTTATGCCATCCTTTGTCGGGATGATGTGTGAATGCCAAGTGTGGCGTAACATTGCCAAAACAGCAGCTGAAAGCAGGTCAGTGCAATTCTAAACCACCATCAGCACAATCTGGCTGTCAGCACACCAGTTTTCTTCCTTAGCAACAGCTGGGACTAGACTCGCCTCTGACTGAGCCCTCGGCTGAGATTTTCAGTCTCAGACAGTTTGGCCCAATATCTCTAAGTGTCAGTAGGTCTTTCTCCTCCTCTCTTCTCTCCTTCTCTCTTTCTTTCCTCTGATCCTCACGTCTTCCCACTGCAGCAGACATTAGCCCCGATCACTGTGAGCCTGTCGTCATGCAGCGCTGCAGGGAAGGAGAGGAGAGAGACTTAGAGAGGACTGAGGAGGGGAGAGAGATAGAGACAAATGAGAATGGGAGACACTATTTCACAAAGGCTTATACATATTTCAGGACTGAAGCTGCCGAGACTTTGTCATGTCTCACCAAAAAAAAAAAAATCAAAGATAATGTTTCTGTCTGATTTCTTTTTCTCAGCAGGGTGAAAAACCTCAATTAGATTAGATAGAAAGTCTCCCAGTTTTAAAAGAATGTTATGAAATTTGAGAAAAGGGTTTTCTTTCAGAGAATGTTTTGCCATAAGTGGCTCTAATGTCTGTACTGTAGATCAGTGGCTTCCAACTGGTCCAGCGACGGCGTCCAGATTTCTCCTTCGGCATCAGTTCAAGGTCCACACCGTTTTCTGTGTTCAGCACCATACTTGTGTTTGGCCTTGTCAAGTTGCTTTCTGTTAGTCGCTCAGTCAACAGCAGGAAACACCTTTTCACATCAAAGCTCTGTGCTGGAAATTCACTGCACTGTAAAATAAAGTGATAATATATGTTACAAACTTGACATATTCGGGTTCACTTGCAGTCTAGTCAGACTGGACTGCGACCCACCAGTCCTATAGATGTATGATTAGATCTGGATACCAGAACCCAAGATGGCACCCACTCGGTCAACGTAAACTTGCTCACCTGGCACATACGCCCAAAACGTTTCTAGTTTCCAGGTTTACTTTAGGGGTATGCGGCCCCCTGAATATGAGCAGTAGTGTTTCTTCCGCTGGCCCCGCCCACAAGTTCCTGCTTGGCTCATTGACTTGACGTTGTGGTGAAGTCACATATATTAAAGTTGAGGAAAGTCTACAAATGTGAAGTCTTCAAGGATCAAAAATTCACAGTAGACAGAGTCTTATTTGAGCTTGTTTGCAATTCAAGGTGTCCTGTCAACTGTTTTACAGACATCTTCATTTCCACCAAATTAGCTCTGGTTCTTGGATTCCTAGAACCTTGGTGCTATCTGTTGAATCAGCCCATATTGCGTCATCAACAGAGGGCATTGCATAATGCACAATGGAAGTTAACAAAATGGAAAACTGGTGGATGGCATTGATTACCTGCTGACTTTTGTTCTGTTATCACAGATGTTTGTTTGTAGCCAAAAAAGACCCCTACTTGCCCTTTTATTCTCCCCAAAGATTTCTTCCTTGACTTTTCCAAGTCTGAACTCTTTTATTTTAGTCGCTTTAATTTTAGCTCGAATGCTTCCTAATTAGGTTCAAGATCCAGAATAGAACACCATCCACATTGGTTGAAAAACGGTTTATTAGGAAAATGCTTTTTTGATCACAAGGCGCAGTTGGGCGGAAGGAAGGGGTCAGGGTTTGGTGACCTTAGAATTGCATCATTGCATTTTGCAGATGATGTGGTCACACCTGTGACCTCCAGCACACCCTGGGACATTTACAGCTGAGTGAAGGCGGTCAGGATGAGAGTCAGCACCACCAAATCTGAGGCCATGGTTCTCTGCCAGAAAACGTTGGATTGCCCTCTCTCTGTTGGGAAAGAGGTACTACCTCAAGCAAAGGAGTTCAAGTATCTCGGTTTCTTGTTTGGCAGCATCTGCAGTGATGCAGGTGTTGTGCCGGACCGTCGTGGTGAAGAGGGAGCTGAGCCAGAGGGCAAAGCTTTCGATTTATCGGTGCATCTACATCCCAACCCTCACCTATGGTCATGATCTCTGGGTAGTGACCCAAAAAATGAGATCGCACATACAAGCAGCTGAAATGAGTTTCCGCTGAAGGGTGGCTGGGCTCAGCCTTAGAGATAGGGTAAGGAGCTCAGACATCCGGAGAATTCGGAGTAGAGCCATTGCTCCTTCGTGTCGAAAGGGGTCAGTCGAGGTGGTTCGAGCATCTGATCAGAATGCCTCCTGGGCACCTCCTGTTGGAGGTGTTTCAGGCACGTCCCACTGTTTGGAGGCCCCTGGTCAGACCCAGAACACGTTGGAGGGATTATATCTCTCATCTGGCCTGGATTTTTTTGCTGCAGTACCGCAAATGGCTTTCGAGAACACCTAAGTGATGTTCCTTGGGGCCTGGACTGGACGCTAAACATGTAGCTTGTTTACCAGTTAGCATAGCTAAGCATAAAGACTGGAAACAGGGAGCAACATCTGAACTGACTGTCCAAATGTAACAAATTTCAGATAAAATTCAGGTTAATATTGATCCACTACAGATGTTTTCAAGCTCTGACTCCAGCTAGTGGATATGAGATAGTCGCTAATATTTTTGATGAATGTGTTTGCAAACTGATCGCTATAGACCGAAAATGGGAAATTAGGTTTGTTCGAAGAAGACAAGAGAGAGAATCAGGATGAAAAAGAAAAATACAGACAAATGTAGAGGTTAAATGGAAAAAATGAGACAAGAGGATGAAAGAAAGGGACATGAGAAATGAGATGGAGGATGAAGAGACTCTCAGTGATTATTTGTTATGATGAAATTAGCTGCAGCTGATGATAATGATGCAATTTAGCCTGGCTGCCAGGCAAGGGAGGGCCCCCCGCTAATCTTGTTTAAAAAGCAACATTATGTGTTTCCTCTGAAGGGAAGAGGCTTTTATGAGGGAACATGCCTGATTAGAATGTAGATACTTTGCTAGTGCGTACTCGATTGGTACAAACCTTTTGTCATTGTAATTGGTGGAAAAGAGCTTGTTGCACTGTAGTGGAGGAGGCAGTGGGAGTTAATAGGTGCTGCAGTGTGTGTGTGTGTCTGTCTGTGTGTGTAGCACTTTTTTGTCTGAATGGGGGGCAAGCCTGTCAAACCCATCTGCTGGACCCCCAGAAGACCTGTTCCGGTTGCCATGGTAACAACGTCCTTATCTGTGGTGAGGGGATATGAAGGGTGTGTTCACGTGCTTTTTTTTCTTCTTCTCACCCCTCCACAAGCCGCCTGCTGCAGTGCACCTTGCCTTTATTGTATCGCGTTTTAGATTTATATAAATTCAGTTTCATTCATTGTCTAGTTTTGGATTGAAGCTCAGCTCTTAAGCCGAAAACGTCTGCCATTCGGGGAATCCTTACAGTGAGTGTGTGCGTGTAGCATGAATCAAAGCTAAAGCACGGACAGGTGTCATGCTCCACCTGTTAAGCTCACAGAAACAAAGATTTTAAAGCCACGTTTTGGATGCCTTGTGGAGTCACATGCGCTTTAAAAGGGAAAAAGAAATAGAATAGAGTAGGCACAGCTATTTCGTCGGTCTCTTCTTCCTGTCTCAGCACGTGGATGCTGAGACAAAGACCAGTTTGCTGAGCTGGTAGAGGAACAATGTTGCACCTCACTCCCTCTGGTGGCTGATTTGTAAGCTTCACCATGCAGTGTGCATCCTGTCTCAGCTCTCCTATTCCTATCATGCCTCCATCTCCCCCTTTCTTCTGCATGAACAAACCTAATCATATTTCCCTTCCCTTGCTCCAGCAGGTGACCTGTCCCCTCCCCGGTGTCCCAGCAGGCAGGCATGGCAGACGGACGGCAGCCAGACGAGCACTGGTCCACAAACGGCCAGGAGAATGGCGAGAATGGCTACTCCGCCTACAGCTCTGCCTACAGGGAGAATGGATACCACGGTGGGGCAGCTGCACATCCTGGAACGACAGGTAGGAGAACGGACACTTTGATTTGTGAGCGTGTGTGTGAGCATGTGCATGCAGCACTGGGTCGATGGCATTGATTGGGCTGCCAACACATACTGCCAGACGGGTCTGGGTAAATGTGATTGGTTCCACAGTGCCAGGCAAGGGCGGTCAATTCCCAAAAGGCACGTGTTTCACATTTGAAAGAGCACCGAACAGGAACAGTCTGTTGTAGCAGGGCTACCAAAGGTTGAAGGACATTGCCGTGGTCCCTGAAGACACTTGTATAGAGGGCATCTGGACCTTTCTAGAAGCAGACCAGAAAGCTCAGTGACTTCTGCTTTGAAATACTTCAAGCTTTGAGCAAAAAAATTTAGGATAGGAGGTAAAAAGCTGATTTATTTTATAGTGAAGCATGTAGAAGATGGTTGTCTTTCACAAACTTGCTTGTTTTAAGGATTTTATACTTTGTAATTTGGAAAACGTATATCTAATAGGCCCTCCAAGCTCTAAGTTATGATTTTGATGACATAAAATATTATATCTATCATGTTAGAATCTAAAAACTCTGGCTGGTGGACGTCAGATTCACAGCAACATGCTAATATTTTGACTGATATGTATGATATGTAAAGTAATCAGTTTAGCTGAAAGGGAAAGAGATAGAGGTATGAAAGACAGAGGAAGAGAAAGGAGGCTAAAGAAGCGAAAAAATGTCATATATTTATGTCTAGGCACGCTATGACTATATGCATGTGTACATGTGGGGGTACCCTTATTTTTTGTTGGGGTTTGGAAGCAAATACTAGACATTATTTACTAGACAGTATTTTACTTTTAACAACCACGGAATACTTAACACTAAATTTTAAACACTACTGAATTCAGAGCTTTGATATATTCTACTTTGAAAAAACATGTATCTGAATATATTCAGATCAACCACGCTTTCAGCTGGATCATCTCAAACCCATGAACACATTAACAGTAAGAGCAAGCAATCAGGAAATCAAGAGCTTTGTGTGCAGTGGGGTTATTAAACCAAAAGCTCTTTTAATAACCTTACAATTCTTAAACTTAATAGATCCAACAAACAAAATTATGCAGCTTTACTACATTAAAATGTCTAAAAAAGACTAGACCAATATTTTATATTTTAAACTTCTTGAATCATAAGTGATTGTTTTTGTCGAAGCTCACAAATTTAGTTTCAGAACTTCAAAAAATTGTTTTAGATACTCAAATTCAATTGGTTAAATATAAAATCTAAAAATTTAAGTTAAAAAAAATTGAATAATGCATCAATTAAATTTGATTCTTCAAATTTAATTTAAAAAATCGAATCTGAAATTTGAATTTTTTTAATCTTATTTTTAGAACATATATTTAAAAAATATTAAAATTTAGCTTTTGAAATTGCATATAAAGAAATTTTATATTTTGATCTCAAAGAGGGCGGCACGGTGGTGCAGTGTTTGGCATCGTCACCTCACAGCAAGATTTGGTTTGAACCCTGGGGTGGGGGAGCCCTTCAGTGTGGAGTTTGCATGTTCTCTCCGTGTCAGTGTGGGTTTTCTCTGGGTACTCCAGCTTCCTCCCACAGTCCAAAGACATACACCTTAAACTCTAAATTGGCCGTAGGTGTGAATGTGAGTGTGAATGGTTGTCTGTCTCTATGTGTCAGCCCTGTGATAGTCTGGTGACCTGTCCAGAGTGTACCCTGCCTCTCGCCCAGTGCCAGCTTGGATAGGCTCCAGCCCCCCATGAGCCTCAAGAGGATAAAAGCGTTTTTTAAAGTTAACTATTTCTGTGCTATACATTCATTGGAGTTTACATTGCAATATTAAGTATTTGATGGTTGTTAAAATCAACTTATGTCACTTATTTGCTTCCATTCAGTGCCTTTGATTTGTCTTTATGGTTAAATCTGAGTGTTAAGCTTTTATAATGTGACTGTGTATGTTTTTTTTGACATTTTACACCACCTGAGGTAAGTTGGTGCTCTGTCTGCATTAATGTGACACCTGACATTGAGTGAAAGACCCAACAAGCCACTAATCAAATCCTAGAGTAGCATGAGATCCATCAAACACAACAAGCATCTTTCCTAACTCTCAGGGATGCCACCTACGGAGATAAGGTCAGCAGAGTTATTAGTTTTTCATTTCCTTCCTCCCATCCATGTCTTGTCTTCCCGGTGTTGTCTGTCTCTCTTTCTCTCTGTCTGTCTGTCTCTCTCTTTCTTTCTCTCTCTCCCTTCGCAGTGGATGACTCAGCCAATTTGCCTCCCTCCCCTCCCCCCTCTCCATCCGCTGAGCAGATTGGGCCCGTGGCACAAGGTACACCCACGCACACTTAAAACCACTCAGACCATTCAGGGTGAGAGTGTGAATGGTTGTGAGAGTGGTTAAAAAACCTTTAAAAAGAAGACACAAGGTTCTCAAGTTTTCAAAAAATATGGCAGCCACTGGCATGACTAGAAGAACTCCTCTCCGCTCTGGTCCCTTTAGTCTTTAATGTCAGGCTACTGCATGTCAGCTGATCCTCACCTTTAAGGAGTCTTTAGCATGAGCCACACTGTCCTGTCCTCTTCACACTTGTTCATTAGTTCGCTATTAGTTCTCTAACACATACCAGTATGTTACTGATCCTGGATACTGAGGCTAGACGACACAAGAATCCTTCCTCCCCTTAGGTTTTAGTACATAACCTGCCACTGGAGCCCTTCATTCCACTTGTCTGCTTTCCCCTCACAACATCTCCTCTGTTGATCCTTTGCTCATCATGTCTAATGATTTTCTCAAGGAGTAAATCACAGATTGGCTTTCAGCTCTTTGCTCACAGAGAACAGCACAGTCTGTTTTCTAATAATTTCCTTCTTGCATGTGGCATGCAATCACCAGATTGTAGAATTATAAAGTCCCACTGCATGGTTTATAGCTAATGCCAGTTTGTCATTAATAAAGACAACCTTGTTTAGTATTTTTCTTAAAATGGATTGTCTTGAAAAAGACTAATTTTATATTAATATTTGGGTTAAAATATGTTATTTACGAGTAGTAAGATGCTGATTTCTAAGCCCAATGTGCACACTCAAAATTTCAGGTTAAGTGTTTATCTACATCTCTATCAAGTCTAGGCTAGAAGGTGTGTTAATTGCATCCCATGCATCTCCATCAGAGCTGAAAGTAACCCATGTAACCCCAGTTTTGTTGTCCTCCATGTCTCATCTATGTGTCCCCCTTCCCCTGCTCAAAGAAGAAATAATAGAGGTTGTCAGTCAACAGCAGGATGAGGAGGAGGAGGCTCCAGAGGAGCCGCACAGTTACCAGGAGGAAGTGGCATATGAGCAGCCTGGAGACTTGCTCTTAGAGCAGACAGATTATTTAACAGAGCCCCAGGCTTTGGGCTGCCAGCAAGCCCAGACGCCTGAGGTCCTCAATGGAGGAGGTCATCAAGGTGAACACAGCCCGACACAAAAAGGTGTGTGTGGTTTTTATGGGGTTTTGTGCGGGTGCCTATAGTTTGTGTGAGTGTGCTGTATGTGTGAGCAACTGCACATCCTTCCTCTATGAAAGCGTGTTGGCGTGAATGTCTATCCATTACCTATTTTGCATGATCCTCCTGTGCTCTGGTAATGGGTACTCAAGATTTTCCGCACTTGATTTATAGATTGCGATGCGACTCGGGCTTTGCTGCCAACCTTCCTGCAGCTTTGTTGCTCTTAAATCCTTAAGCTTCTGCTTCAGTACCTGAAGTTGCCATGTGCAAAACGATGTGACATAGCATTTTTGATTTTGTGCTTTTTCATGCAAAACATAACCATTTGCTTTTCATCGGAGCGACATGAGAACACCTGATCAACCATGTTGTAGTTGATCATTTCTGCACTTGTGTATTGCCAGCTACATTGCAAATGCAAGTATCACTGTCTATACTGTCAAGTGTTGCTAGAATTAGTTGTCTGTATATTTTTTATGTGGGTTTTGCTGGAATATTGTGTGCAAGAAGGTGTTTCTGAGTACACCCACTTGTATGGGTGCTTCATGAATCAGTCCTGAATGTATTTCAAGTCTGTTGTATATCACTTGCTTTGAGTTTCATTGTTTTCATTTCATCCAAAGACAAAGGATAATTCTGTTTTCCTATTGTTACTAAGGACACACTTTGGACATTACAATCCACCCTCATTGGACATGTATCATCATCTTTTCGAAAGTTAACAGAATCAAGAACATACCCTAAATAAATTCGCTTAAACATTTTTATCCAACCAATATAAAGATTCATTCACATCCACAGGATTCCTGTACTTGCAGTAGAAACTGTAATAAACCATTTACAGTTAATTACATCAAATAAAATTTTTCTTTATCATCAGGTTGACCGTTTTTGTCAATCTTTCTGTACGCAATAGGAATTCAATATGTTTGTGTACATTTATTTCTTGTCATCTAACATCATGCAACTCATTCCTTCATTCCAGTTCTGCACGCTATCTCAGGTGCTGTGACCCCCCTCTGTGCTGTTGTGGCCTGCTGCAAAATACACTGTGCTGTTTTGCTTGATGGACAGCTACTGTATCTATGTGCAGAAGGCCTGGGCTTGACTGTATTGGCTAGCTTTTGTGGATGCTTCGAGCAAAGCTTTTAGCTTATATGACCCGGCACAAAGTTGTACAGTATCCTTCAAACTCGCAGCCCAGCCGGAAGAATGTATCAGTAAGGCCTCTTGTGAGTCTCCTGTGAAAGAAGATGAACCTCAAGTGGCGTCACTACCTGAGAAGCAGTTGGCAGTTGAAAGAGCGAAACCTGAAGGTGCAGAACTTGCCTCGACTGAACCTCCTTCTCACTCGGAGAAAGAGAAAGAGCCCTCTGACACATCTTCAATTGAGCAGAGTAAGGATGCAGCAGAAGAGGCTGCTGAGAGACACCTGCTTGTGGAGTCCAAAGAAAAAGAAGCAGAAAAGCCTCGACTGACAGAGGAGTTGTCAAGTCTTAAGGATGAAGACAAACAAGGGGTTAGCTTACAGAGCACATCAGGAGATCCTATAATTGAAAGCAAGGAAAAACAAGACACGGATGAGGAGATGAATAAGGAAGGCCAAGATAGTGGCAGTGACATTAGATTGCATGAGACGCCAGTAACTGACGTTCAAAAAGTGGACCAAAGACAAGAAGCAGTCAAGTCAAGTCCAGAACCTGACACAGAGTTGAAAACCACAACAGATATTTTTGTAGAAGAAGAGTCAGGAGCAAAAACCTACTTTGAGACATCCTCTAAAAGCCCTGAAGAGGAGTCCTCACAAACCCAGAGCTATTATGAACTCAGCACAGCAGCAGAGAAAAAGTTAAGTGAGGAATCTAAAAGCCTTGTGCAGAAGCTTGAGGAACAACAGGACAAAAAAGACATAATATCTCCTGGGAAGATGTCACTAGACCAAAGAAGCCTCTCCCTAAACATTACAGTTGGATCTTCAGCAGGACAGACAGTGAAGGGAGAGAAACCAAGGACATTGTGTCCAATTAGTGGAAGCTTTGATGAATCTGAGGTTTACCCTGCAACGCCATCTGTGGAGAGCCAACACCACTTTCCTCCAGCTGTCTCCATTACCCCAACTACCACCGAATCACCTGAAGGTACCCCCATCAAAGCAGACACACCTTTTCCCACTGACAAGCACAAATGTTTTGAACATTCAGGGAGTCTTTCTGAGATGTTGGACCTTGCTGGAGACCTACCTCGGCCTTCATTAGAGAGGAGGGAGGTTGACCACATGAGGCGAAAGTCTGTGCCCGCCAATGTGTCAGCTCTGGTGGGGAGTTCTTTGGCCAAGCTTGCTTTAGAAGGTCAAACCCCAACAGTGGTGGAAGGAGAAAGCCAGCTGGAGGAACTGGGCTACTGTGTCTTCAATGAGTACTCAGGGCCCATGCCTTCACCTGCTGATGTACCCAGTCCTGGGGACTCTCCACACCAGCGTTTCCCTTCTATGGAGAGTGAAGCTGAAGAGGAGCTTGGGGCCACGGAAGGTGAATGTGAGCAAAAAGTAACACAACAACAAGAAAATAAAGGAATCATCCCAGAGATATCTCAAAAACCAGTGTTTGAAAAGAAAGATTCACCAGTCAAGAGTTCCTTGATTCTTGAAAAAGCCGTGACAAGTGGAATAAAACCTGATCGTCTAAGAATCCCGATGACTTCTTCAAAAGATAGACTGAGTGAGTTTCGTTTGGAGACTGGTCTGCCTGGTGACATAAAGATCCAAGCCATCCCAGAGGTTGAAGTTGAAAAAGACCCCTCAAGAGAGGCTTCTCCCATCCCGCCAGATAGTTCCTTTACTTTTAGTCCTCTGGAAACTGGGAGCAAGGTTCCCCCAACTCCCACCACCCCCAAGTCCCCAAATGATACACCCTCAGGAACCAAAGTCACCGGAGAGAAGGAAGGAAAAGATGTCCTGTCAGAAGTTGAAGCAGAGAACAATCAAGATTCTGAAAGAACTGAAAATAAACCAACAGAGGTAGACGAAGGAATGCAGAAATCGAAGGAGGAATCAGAAGAAAGGAGGGATGAACCAGAAATGGCAAACACAAACATACCTTCAGCATCATCGCCGTCTCCAGGAGAGAGCACAGAAACAGATGAAAAGAAGATTCAAAGTGAGCCACCTACAAGATCCGAAACACTAGAAAAGCAAGATACCTCAAAAGCTGTTCAGGACTTAAGCACCGAAAAGCCCTCAGATGAGAAAGATGCCCGAGTCCAGATACAGGAGTTGACTCTGGACAAAGTCGCACCAAAGCCACAAATATCCTCCCCGATCATCATTATACCTCAAGCACAAGTAGAGGAAGAAGCAGATGAAGAGGATGATATTGAGATTGCCGAAGAACCTCAGGAGGTAATGGAAGAAGCTGAAGTGCCTGTGCTCCCCAAGACTGATCAAGCAGCGGAGAGTCTAATCAAGGTGAGGCTGACTGTAGGCGATCACAGTGTGGATGAAGATTCCAAGTCTGGAGCGGAAGAATGGAGTCACAGTGCACAGAACAGCGATGACGGAGAGCCTGCAACGGACAGTTCGCACTTGTCTCCATGCTCTGACCATGACCTACCACAGCAACCAGATGAAGGTAGTCTGAATGAGGGGATGGGAGAGGATAAAGAAGAAGATACGCAAATGAGTAGGGATGAAGAGATGAAAGAGGAGGGCGAGGTGGTAAAGACAGACCTAACAGGGGAGGAGCAGGTGGAGGAAGCTGGTTCGGATGGGGTAGGCGAACAAACAGAGAAGAAAACTTTGGAGGATGAGGGGCAAGAGAGGATGGGTGAAGAGGAGGTGGAGGAGAAAGACGTTGAGATTGGTCAGGAGGTGGAAGAGACCTCTGAGGTGCTCTACGAGACCAGTCAGGCAGCTAACGATGAAACTACCATGGACGCCTCCATCCTAGATACAGACAGTGGCTGGATGGACTCACAAGGTACCCAGAGCTTGTAAAATTGATAACTAACCACTTGTAAAATAAATGTTAATGCATATCTAACATCATTTTAAATGCCAAAAACTAACTTCAAGCTAATTAATAGTAAATCTTAAAGTGTCTTTTGTGCTAAGCTAGCTCCCAGCTAGCTAGGAATGTGGAGAATTAGTCCTCTTTTAATCCCTCTCCACTGCAGATGATGACAAAAGTATCATGACTGAGAAAATCGAAGCCCTTCCTCAGGTCCAGAGTCCTACCAGTACACCTGTGGTGGACAGACCCGCTAAACGGGCCCCTGGCAGAGGAAGGGTCCACCCTGGCACCACTGAGAGTAAAGTGTCCCGCAAAGTACCCAGCCACCATCCACCAAGAGAGGAGATGAAGAAGAAAAAAGGTTCCAATTCTGTATTCAAGAAGTGCTGTTTAGCTTTAAACAAACTGTAATGTACATTTGTCTTTAAACTCTTTGTATTTCATCAAATTCAAAATGTAACTTGATGTTAAGGTTCAGATTTGACTCTCTGCAGTACATTTTACCGAGGTTTGCATGTTGGTATAATCCTGTCTCTCCTCTTTGCTAGTAGCTGTGAGGAGGGCTGACCAGAATAAGGTGTCAGCCCTCCAAAGTCGTTCTCCGTCTCGAAAGAGTGTAGCCAAAGCGGCAGCCAGACATCCTAGGCCCGCTCTGCTTCACGGCTCTGCTAGACGCAAGGCCACAGGTGAACACTCTTCACCGGGAATCACTGCTGTGGATAGAGAGAGTGCAACCAAATTCTAATGTACACTCTGCAACCTTTCTGGTACTATTTTTTTTCCTGGCTTCAGATACATAACAATAACAGAAACAAATATTGCTAGCTAAGTTCCAGATCCTGACAAATGCTGACGTCTTTATTTGACCCTATTTGTCAAAGCTGGAACAATTTAGGGTTTGAGTTGTTGCTACAAATATACAGTAGTAGGTATTTTGAAGACTTTTCTCTCTCTCTCTCTATCGATGGCTCTTTGAGAAATCAAGCAGGTGCAATGTAGCTGGCAAACATCATGTGCTGTGGCTCTTTTTTTTGGTTGTTTTCATTTTGTCAAAAATGGAGTATTAACTCATGCTTAGCCTCATATCCATGTTTATTTCTGCTCACTGATGCCTCAGTAAATTGTGATTGGTATTTAATGAATGATCATAGCTACTCTGGTTTCTTTGCTAACCTGTACATGTTTACTGGAAATGGCTGCATGTTGAAGGTTGTGTGTTTGGTCAGCTGGTGTGAAAAGGTCTGTGAATGTAAGGTGACTGAAATGTTGTGATGTGATGCCTAACGTGCAGACGGTGTTTCGCTGATCTCGATTTGCTCTCACTAATGGCTCTCTGATGTTTATGTCTGGACTGTCTATTCAGGCTACTTTTATGGATGTGTATGGATGTTGAAATTCACACTCGCAAATGTCTCTGCCTTGCTAGTTTACTTTGTTTATTATAGCGTGACTTTTTCTTTACAGGTATGGAAAGCCATCAGCCTCTCAGTGTGGCCCATCAGTCCAGGGAGAGGACCACTGTAAGTACTATCAGTAATGGCACATGCAATCATGTGTGCACACACTCACAACAGCTATTATCATTGGCATGGGTTTTGTTTTTACTTTTTGAAGATGCATCTTACTCATTACTGATGGGTAATATAATTGCGCATTAAAAAATAGATCCTCTTACACAACTGACGAGCCAGTTGTCTAGTCAAGTTGTCTATCCATCCATATGTCCCATTCTCATGAACGCAATAGCTCAGAACTCAAAAGGGATATTTTTCAAATTTGGCACAAACGTCCACTTGAACTCTGAAGTTGAACTCGGATGAAGCGATTAGGATTTGGTGGTCAAAGGTCACGGTGACCTTGTGTCCATCTTATTCTCATGAACATGATATCTCAGGAAGGCCTTGAAGGAATATCCTCAAATTTGGCACAAACATCCACTTGGGCTCAAGAATGAGCTGATTAGAATTTGATGGTTGAAAGCCAAAGGTCACTGTGACCTCATGCGTTGCATTCTTGTAAATGCAGTATCCTAAGAACAACTTAAGGAAATGTCTTCATGCTTGGCACAAACATTCACTTCAACTCAAGGATGAAGTGATTAGAATATGGTGGTCAAAGGTCTAGGTCACTGTGACTTTGCGTCCATCTTATCGTGAATGTGATATCTCAGGATAACTCAGGAACAGAAGGGCAGACATTTGGCAGATACTAAATCGGTGACACTAATCTTGAATGCCCACCTTGAAACGATGCTGATCGTTTAGATCTCCCGTGATGTCAAGTTGAAGATGTGTGTGTCAAGAACACCTTAGGGAATTTCTTAAAATTTGGCACTAATATCTACTTTGACTCAAGGAAACACTAATCAGAATTTTATAGTCAAAGGTCAAGGTCACAGTGAGATATCTCAAGAAGGCCTTAATGGACTCTCCTTAAATATGGCAAAAACGTCCAATTGGACCTCACAAAACATGTTTTTGGCCATAGCTCAGGAATCCATACACTAATTATGACATAATGCCATACCAATGTCTAATAGGATAAGATAATTAAGATATAATTACTATATCCCAAAGGTCAAAGGTCAGCTTCACTGTGACATCATAATGTTCAGCAGAAATACACTTCGGGCCATTATTCAATGTCATATCTCAGAAACAGAAGGAGAGACATTTGGTCAGATACTGAATTGGTGACACCAATCATGGGTGTCCACCTTAATACTACGCTGATCGTGTAGATCATCTCTGTTGCTGAGTTGAAGATGTGTGTAAAGCATCCATTCCTTCACAGACATGGATGTAAACTATAACTTGTCTGGTTCATAGAGGCATAGAACAGCGAGGCAGTCATACTAGTTGTCTCTATTACTGCTTAAAGCACATATTCCACAAGATTGGATCGCAAAAAAAAACACTTCCAAAATGAAGTATTCTGCCATTTCTTTTTGGCATTTTTATCTATCCTTTAAGGAGCATTTCCTTGCAGTTACACACCTGTGAAGTTCTCTCTATACTACACAGACACAAACACAACAGTGTGGAAATGAGGTGTTAAAACATAGAGTAGGAAATAAAAGCTGCATGGTGATGGCAGTTATGTCTTTTTTGTTCTAATACATTTATTCTGTTCCATGGGATTAGATTATTCCAGTTGTTCTGTATTCATTATCTCTCAAATCACACACAAACAATGCTCTGTTGTTTCAAATGCGTGTCACTTTTGTCTCTCAGTGTTTCACACAACCTTGTGTATTGCATCATGTCCCTTGTTGTTTGCATGACAAACTGGATCCTTTCTTCGTCTCCTCCTTTTCATTTCTGCATGTGTTTTTCTTTATTTCTCTCTATGTGCTTGTTCATTTTGTCTCGCATGCCTGCCTCTGTCTTTGTGCCAGCCTCGACAAAGAAAATCTGTGAGTATAGGAACAGAATGAGAAGAGATAAACAACACTTATAATGTGCAGTACAGGGGCTCTCAGAAGTGTCTTGAATTCCATCTTTCACCTCTATCCACTCATACAAAAATCAATTTTCTTACTCTCACCCATGTCTTTCTCAAAGTTTCATTATGTTTTATGTTGTTTGTGTAAACATCTCCATCCGTTCAAACTTTTTACTCACTTAAACATTTAATATTTGGGACAGTAAGGTGTCATAGTGTGTCTGTTCCTTCACCTTCATCTCTCTGTTTGTCACCTCACCCTCACATCCTGCATGCTCTCCTGCCTCTCGTCACCGCTCCACTCCAGAGCCCCACGAGGGCCGTTCTGTTAAAGATGGCAGTTCAGCGCCGGGGAACCGATCACCCGCCCCCCCGGCCCGGCTCTGCCTGTAGCCTTAAACGGAGCCCCCTGGTGCAGGCGGAGCTCAATGAGGCTCGCTCCTCCTCTGCATGTTCCCGCCAGTTCTCTCTGCCAAACGAATGGGCAGAGAAGGTAAAATGAAAGGAAAACAGGGATTGATAGGTAGTCAGTGTTCGTGCACGCTCCATGTGACTGAAGCCAAGTATTGACTCTCCAGTGTGTGTGTTTGTGTGTGTGTGTTCATTAAGGAGAGAGCATACCGCAGCCCAGAGAAGAGGTCGTCCCTGCCTAGGCCGGCCAAATCTCTGACACGCCACATCCCTGCTGCTGAACAAGACGACAGCACCCCCTCCAGGCCAACTTGTAAGAAAACACACACAGACACACACACACACACACACACACACACAAATACAGAACCTTCCAGCTTGTTTGCTTCCCATATTAACCCATCTCTTCAGCAGCAGACTACTTCTTTAATCTCTTGCACCGATACTCCACGATCACTTTCTTTTTAATTACTTGATTAAATTCTAACTCCTACCACCTTACACTTCCTTCCCTGCTCTTTTCCTCCCCCTATGTCCCTTCACCTCCTTTTTCACTCTTTCCCTTTGTCCTCCTTGTCCTTTTGCCTCTCCCTTCTCGAAGCGATCCAGTCCAGAGCGGACAGCAGGTCTGGAAGAGCCCCTGGTATGGCAGGTAGACCACCTAGTAGCTCCTGTTAGACTCGTCACACTCTCCTAATCCATATATGACATCTGATTATTAGTATAAATGTTGTTGTTTTTTTTTAACACCAAAGTAATGGACTTAGATTCAATGTAGAAGCAACCATCCATTGACAAAGCTTTCATTCATTCATTCATTCATTCATTCACCTCGGCCTCATGTTGCTCTGTAGGATGTCTGAAGGTTTCAGAAGTCTTATTCCAGTCTCCTTACATTCTGTTCCCATCTTAAAAGGGTAACAGGGTTGCAACAGCATCTGCCCAAACATCTCTTTACAGTTAAAGGACCTTCATTTTCCAATCAGAAAGAAAGTGAATTTGAAATGTTGTTATTTTTTCAGGTTTAAGTGCTTCAATTATAAACAAAAATTCCATCCAGTTCAGTCAAGTGATTCCAAAATAAAACAAAAAAGTACCATTTATGTAATTAAATCATATAAGACTGAGATGAACAGACTAAAGCTCTTTCACAGAGATTGCGCCATAGAGCCACTACGAAGTCCCTTCTTTGTGCCAGCTTTGCATTTTTACACAGGACCAAACAATGGCGGCATCATTGCTTCTCCAGTGTGTGATTATAGAAAGAATTCTGGCATAGCGCAACAAAAAGAGGCGTGACGGGCTTGGCATGTTACACAACAGCATCAGCCCCTAGTGTGACATAGAACATACGCGGCGGCAGCACCTTATAAATAACAACAATGGCGTGACATGGCAATAACAATCATTTACCATCCTAGTTTATGGCAGCTGATCTCATCCTCTGCTCAAAGGGTAAGGTGCTCAATTTGCAGTCACTTACAGCTGCTGTTCTTCTTCTTTGAGTTAGCCGCTAACTGCAAACAGCTAGTTTTTAAATCCCTTGCAGTGGGTTGTACACATACCATGTCGTCAAAGTGTCACACCTGTCCTGCCGATGGTCCCGTCCTGTTTATACAGACACTGTTTCTACTTCCCGTGGCGGGTTAAAGGCGAGACCACTCTGTCCCCCCAATTTTGCAATTATATAACTACTGTTAATAAATTCTGTTTGAAATACACTGAATTTATGAACAATATTTACAGAGAGCAGCAACAAACAAAACAAAACAAAATAAAAATGAAATAGTCCATCAGACATTAAACAATGCAGAGAGGCTGTAGGCAGTTTTGAAGAGGTGTGTTTTAAGGGATTTCTTGAAGGTGAAGAGTGAGGGGGAATCTTCGATCTACGTAGGCAGTGAGTTCCAGAGGGTGGGAGCGGCAACAGAGAAAGCCATGTCCCCCCAGGTGCAGTGGTTAGTCCTGTTGGGGAGGAGGCTGGAGTGTGGGAGGGAGTGTGCCAGTGGAGGAGCTCAGGGAGCCAGGTCGTGTAGGGCCTTAAAGGTGATTAGGAGGAGTTTCAAGTGGATACGCTGGGGTATGGGGAGCCAGTAGAGGTTATGAAGGATGGGGTGATGTGGTCATGTGTGCTGAATATAATCTTTAATAAAGTAAATTAGGTAAATTCAATGAGGTACAGTTACATAAATTATTATTGTACTCCATTAATGACAGTTTTATTTGACTTCATTACATAAATGGAACTTTTGTACTGTTTTATGTGCAATTTAAATGCATAAACCTGACAAAATGGACCAAATAATTTCTTTGAGTGTAGTTTTGTTCCCTCATGCGTCTTAATTCAGTACAATTTCAATCCAAGTATTATTTTAAATGTGTTGAATTTGGCTTTGTCACACCTGCAGTGACTTTATCAGAGGAACAGGTGGGATCCATAACAGCAGGTTCTTTTTCTTATTCGGGATGTTGTCGACTAAAGTCCTATTGCCCAGCAACAAGCCTCGAGCGTTAAATGAATTCAGTTGCCTCTGTGTGCTTTCACAGCTTCCTTGTCAAACAGTCTTGTTTGACCTGGGTTGTTTGTTTTGTGGAAACTGAGCAAATTTGGCTCCAGTGGGGCAGTGCTGACAGCTCCATGAGTGCTGCTTCCTTATTGTCATCATCAGAAGCAGATGAAGGATCATACACTCCAATCCATCTGTTGCTCTAATGTTTTGTCTCTGTTTTTCTCTTTACTCATCTGTCTTGTGTGTTTTTGTCTCCAGGAGGGTTTTCTTTCATTTCACAGCTCTGTCCCTCCCTCTGTCTTCTCTTCATCATTCTAATCCAGAGATATCTCTTCTTCTCTCAAGGCACAGAGTCTGCACGCTCCCGATCAGTCCGTAGCGGCGCCTCCACCCCTGGCTCCTCCGCCGTCACGCCTGGCACACCCCCAAGCTACTCCTGCCGCACCCCTGGCTCCCGCACCCCTGGCAGCCACACGCCCAAGTCCTTCAGCGTCCTCCAGGAGAAGAAGGTGGCGGTGATCCGGACCCCGCCCAAGTCGCCATCCTCCGCCCAGCGGCAGCTGAAGGTTCTCAACCAGCCCCTGCCTGACCTGAAGAATGTAAAGTCCAAGATCGGGTCCACCGCCAACCTCAAGCACCAGCCGAAAGGCGGACAGGTAACAGGCCTGACAGACATGATGTTATCTGGGTTTAGAATCACAGTAAGAGTCTCAAAAAGTCCAAAGTTCTCATGTGTTTAAGGGATTTTACCAGGAGAAAAAATCACATCTACCCCTTTTCAAACAAAATTAGCTCTGGTTCTTGAGCTGGTTCTGCTCAGGCCCATGTTTCTACGAGTTCTGGCAGAACCATTGTGATCAAGGACGTGTCATCAATGCAGGGTGTTGCACAATACACATCAGAATAATAACAATAATAACTTTATTTGTAGAGTACTGTTTGAGCTGAGAGCACACAATAAGTCTATCAACCGTCAGGAAAGGCCAAACTGTGGAAGTAAGTTTTGAGACAAGATTTAAAGATGCGAACAGAGTCAGCTTATCTGACGCCAAGGTGCAAAGGCAGGAAAGGCTCAATCACCCTTTGGCTTTAACCTGGACTCTGGAACAGTTAGAAGAACCAGACTAGCAGACCTGAGGGGTCTGTTTGGGCGGTAAACAGTCGTGGCAAGATGGTACATTATTAGTTACAGATATTCAAAAATCCAAAAACCAAGCATGGACCAACTACTAATTATAAGAAGACATAGAAGACTATTATGTTCAAGACTCCATCCACTCTTTCCAACCTACAGAATATGACTGTTGTCGTCACAGTTCACACCCCAGGTCAAGGAAAACCTGCTGTTTTGTTGGTTCCAGCAGGGAGCCAGTTCTGAACCAATGTATTTTTGGTTAAAATGCTCATAACAGTTTATTAGGCATGCCTACAAAAACAGAACCATCCCTTGTTGTTGGAAAAGAGGTAACTGTTGCAAGAGGTCCAGGTCCAGCTGAGTTAAATCTGCACTAGAATCTTTTAGTCACTCTGAACACAGTGACAGATGATTTCTGGGTAATAAAGTCCTTGTAACTTTCAAACGTCATGCATTTACCTATTCCTGCCACATGGGGTCAGTAGAGGACAAAGTTATATTGTACACCTTAAAATAAAGAACATTCAATTTGCCTGAAAAGGCTTAAAGTAAAATGTTTTTTTGTATAATCTTACCACAAATAAAGCAACACCATTAATTTTGCCACATTTTTAAAAATTATTTCTATTTGACTACACTGCTACTCATGCATACAAGATGCAAATTATTGTGCTGTTAAAAGATAGAATAATACACATAAAAGGCAGATGTAAAGAGGATTATGAAATCATGTGTTTGACCGTTGACTTTTATTTTAATCCTTTGAAACCTGGAGTGACATCACTTTTCTTTAGCTGCTTTCAGACGTTTTTCGGAAGTATCTAAACCTTTGAACCCTGAGCAAAATGGCGCTGTCTCTTTTAAGAACATGGGGAAAAGGGCAATGAGCAACTTGGTGAAAATTGTCCCACAAATTGCAAAAAAAATTACATTGAGCAAATTATTTTTGAAAGAAAAAAGCAAGGGGGAAAACTATATTTTTATTAATTTTTATACATTTATATATTTTAGAATTATTTTTTCATTGAAAATTATTTTTAACTTTATTTTTTTACACCAATTTTTTTGTTTAATTTTTTCTTTTTACTGATTTCTTGCTCATTATTTGGGTAGATTTTTCTTTCATTGCTTATTGCCTTCTTCCCATTTTTTTTGTTTAAAACAAGGCAATTTGCTCAGGTTTCAAAGGTTAAAGCATTCTAGAAATTACATTTTCATCCCTCTTTAAAAACAAGTTGTTGTTGCTGGATATTTGATCTGTGATTCCCCTGCAAAGAACATTTGTAACAACCCTCTTCTTCTCTGTCTGTCTGTCTCTCTCTGAGGTGTAGCAATGTTGTAAAATGCTCAAATATCTCTCTTCACATCTTCACTATCACTCACCGCCTCCAAACCCCTGCCGTCACTTCCTCTGACTGTCCTCTCCCTGTCTCCTGTCCTCTCCGTCATCAGCCGCCTCCGGCCTCTTCCCCTCACTTTCCCTTTGTCTTCCTTCTCCTTACCTCTGTCAAATTTCTCCCTATTGAATAAGACACAGACCAGCTTGAGCTGTACGAGGAATCACATGTTAGTCTTCGGAGAGGATTTAAAATAGCTATTCTCTTAAGAATATTCCTGTCGCTGCCTCCGAGGAGCAGTCAACCTGCAGCATCATTTGCCCCGGGGATCTGCTTCCATCATCGCTGTGCTGGAGTTTCCCTCCGGCTCTGTGTATTAATAATTGCAAGCGGACGGAATTACTTATTGAGAAGTTGCGTCAAGGACACAGAATGAAAATATATCACCTCACATCACTGTTTCCTCCTCGCAAACTATGACTTGCTGAAAAAGAGACACGCTCTCTTGACCTGAAGAGAACTGCGTGACAGTAAACGCACATAGAGGTGGACAAGCTGTTAGAGTAACTTTTCTAGACACTCTCATTTTCGTGTGTGTGGTGTAACAGATGTGCTGTCGACTAATGGACTGCAGGTTTTTAATCACATAACCAAGGCAACAGACAGTCTTAATGTTCCCGCAGTATTGCAGAGGTGAGACTTTTCATTAACCCCAGTGATGTATGACGGAGGAGGATGAGGAGGAGGCGAGTTCCTCTTTCTTCTTTGGGGAGAAATGTGACATAGGGGCAGAAATTTTTAATGAAGCTGGGTGACGCACGGCTTTGAGGAGCTGCACAGCGGGCTGTGTGGAGCACAGTGTGTGATATACTGGGATCACACTGTGAGAGCTGGTAATATCAGAGTGGATGTTTGGCTTTTTTTGCATATAAATAGACAAAAAAAGAGATTTTAAATGTCAAAATAAAATTTTATGACAGTGTTTTATTTTGAAAAAGGTCTTTAATGACATTATATGACTATAAATGTGTCATAAAATTTTATTTTAACATTTAAAATCTCTTTCTTTTTCTACTTATTTGCAAAAAAGCCAAACATCCACTCTTCCCTTAAACTGAAACTGTAGCTTCGGTGTTTTGGTGACATTTGCTGTTACACCACTGTAATTTTAGGTGATTTTTCTCCCTTACCTTAACACAGAAATTTAAATAATTAAACAGAGCTGTTGCATAATGTATAATATAGGGCTGCCACGGAGGATTTTAATGATATTTTCAGTATTGAATAATCTGTTTAATATTTTCTGTATTAATAATTTATTCAAGAAATGGCAGAAAATAAGTAAAAAATTACCACTTATACTGCTTGTTTTGTTGGATTAATACACCATAACTTAAAAAATATTGACATTATTATGATAGAAGATTAAGAAAAGTAGCAAAAATCCACATTTCAGAGACTGGACCTGTGAAGTTTGGTGTTTTTTCCTCAAAAATAATTGATAATTTGTCATCAGAATACTTAAAATTTCGTTAATTGTTCCAGCTCCAGTAAAATCCAATGGATTTTAAAATATCCATGTTCTTAGTTTGACTCGTTTGTCTTTGGGTTTAGTGCAGGTGCATTGTCATTGCTTGACCTTGCAGCTGTCTGTGCTGCAACAGCTGTAGAAGGTAAAGTAGGAACTGCAAGAATTCAGGAAAAAAATGGATAATAAGAGCAGTGTGCGCCCCGAAATGTGTGTGTAAGAAGGAAGAGCTGTCAAGAGAATCCAGGTCAGGTCAGTGTCGACCGCAGACGGAGGCTTGCTGTCAGGGCTCCTGCGTGTTTTCCCCCTGAACCTCGTTTTCCCTTCTTTTCTCCCTCCCCCTGTGTTCACTGTCGGCCCTTTCAACAATGGAGTAGGCATTTTAAAACGTTATTTTTATTTTGCAAAACAACACAGAATGGCACACTAGACAGAAATACTGTCATTGGTAGTATAAACTACAAACAAGACACAGTTAAGATAGATTTATTTTAATTTATCTGCATGTTGAGTGAATTGTTTGCCTCTGTACTTGTTTATTTGTTTTCAATTTGTAGGTTTAAGCGTCATGATATTGATTATTACCTCTGTTAACGTTTGCATTTTTAATTTAGCATCAGTCGAAAATGTGTTCAGCCAGAAAAAGAGTTGTTTTTTTTTCAGCTCAAATATGGGGGCAAATTAGAGACATAATTATGTTAATTCGAACAACAACTGAATATTTGTTTTATCCTAAAATTTAAACAGCACTGAATTCATAACATGAAAATATTTAACTTTGAAAAAACATGTCTCTGAATTTATTTTTTGTTTTGAGTTTACCTCTTGGAAATTAAAATGTGAATTTTCTTGTAATTTCAAAAGCTGAATTTCTTTCAACCCGAATATTTGGATCTGAATTTGACCAATCAAATTTGAGCAACTGGAATCTTTTTTTTTTTTTAATTCGGAAACATTGACAAAAATTAAGTTGTAAATCAAGAAGTTTCATATTTTAATTTCTAAGATTTAATTCAAAACAAAGATATTTAAAAACACGTTTTTTAAAAGTAATATATTTCAATGCTCAGAATTTAGTGGTGTTCAAATTTTAATGTTAAGTATTCAAAGGCTGTAATTTGCTTCCATACTGGTTTAACTGGCCAATGACATTATTTCTGCCTCGAGAGCAGCTCTGAGAAATATTTGTAGAACTAAGAAAAGCCTTGTAAATGTAAATGCACGTAAAGACACAATGATCACTCATCGCACACTTGACTCATCTAAATAAGGCACATATAGTGTTTTTTTTTTTCTTTTTTTGTTTAAATTCGATTTTGTTTTAGGTTCAAATTACACACGAGAAGCTGGACTTCAGTCATGTTCAGTCAAAGTGCGGCTCCAAGGATAATCTGAAGCACTCGCCCAAAGGAGGCAATGTATGTACGCCTTTCTCTTTCCTCTTTCTTTTTCTCTTCTCTTTCTTTCTCTTTTCAGCTGGGGCTGTTGTGGCGCTCTCTCGTGCTACTTTTACGTGTTCATGCCCATCTGTTTGTCTGCCATTGGCTTGTTTCAGTAGAGCCAGAGAAGGGTTTACATCCAAGGTGCAAAACATCCCTCCAAGACGTAAAGTGTCTAATTTCCCAAGTTAAGGTGTGGTGTTGTGGTATGGAAGCAAGTAAAAGACGTTAATTATAACAACAACTGAGTACTTTATATTAAAATTTAAGCATCACTGGATTCAATGCATTTAAATATTTTACTTTGAAAACCATGTATCTAAATTTATTTGTTCTGAATTCACTTCTTTGATATTAAAATATGGAATTTCTTGATTTGCAATTTTTCAAAGGCTGAATTTTAATATATAATGTTAAATGTTCACAAATTCAGATTTAAAAAAAAAAAAAATCAAGTTTTAGAATTGCAAAAAATAGATCCAGGTTGCGCGAATTTGATTGTTAAGATCAAATTGATCAAAATTCAATTCTAAAAATTTTATTTAAAAACAATTTGCTCGTTTTTTAATTCTGAAAGTTGAATTTTTGGATTTTAATTTATGGAAATTAAAAAAAAATCAAATGTAGCTTCTGAAATTGTCAATCTGTATTTTTTTTTCAATGTTCACAAATTCAGATTAAAAAAATTCAAGTTTCAGAATTTAAGACAGTCGGGTTTTTTGGGGGGGGTTTATTAGATCTGAATTTGTCCAATCAAGTTTGTGCAATTTGAATCGATTTTTTGAAATTCTGAAACTTTTTTTTATCTGAATTTGAGAAAACTGAAAAAGTGTCCCTTCAAATTCAGCTTTGGAAATTGCAATTCAAGAGGTGAATTCAGAACAAATCAATTCAGATGTTCGGTTTTTCAAAGTAAAATATTCCAATGCTATGAATTCAGTAGTGTTTAAATTTCAATATTAAGGATTCAGTGGCTGATCAAATAAAAAATACTTGAGTCTCTTATTTGCTTCCACATGCTGGATGTTGCACTCGGGAATTAAACTTCCAAATATGCTTCAGGCTGCTGTAACAACTCAAAACAGGGACAAGTTCAACACTCGATGGATTACTGCTCTCTGATAAATGCCTTTATCCCTGCATAAAAACCTAACCTCCATCAATAAAAAGCTTCAGCCTGTTTCCTGTGGTCCAGATCAGATAAAATTCAAATTCCCCAGCGCTGAAGTGAGTGCTGACAGATTCATAGGTCGTGGATTTAAAATTGGGACACTTTTAGGAGATTATTTTCGGTAGGAAAGCGGGAGGGAGGGGCTTTTTAAGCCCCCCCTATCCACTGTGCTGTCAGTGTTTGCTGTTTGTATAAAAAAAAGCCACCCTGTCATCCCCAGGTCATGATTCCAAGTGTTAAACTGGACTTTAGCCACGTTCAGGCTAAATGTGGCTCCCTGGACAAAATCCAGCACTCAGCAGGCGGGGGGAACGTGAGTGACTCTGCAGAAAAACACATTCAACCTTTACATCTAGGCATGTTTGTGGGTTGTAGTTGTGGCGTGTTGTCATCTGATTCAGTGTTCCAGAATCTTCTATTTAATGTTCTCCCTGGGCACGCAGCATACAGTGTCCCTGCATTGTGTATAAACCTTAATGTAAACACCTCTTTACAGCATGCAGGGTTGTCTCCCTGTCTTTTTAACAGTGTTTGTACTCGCACTAATTCACATCACCCATGGACAATAAAGTTTAATTGAAGTACCTGCTCCCTGTAGCGTCACGTAGTGCCTGTGTTTGATGTCTGTGCTGTCGCCGCTCGCTTTCATGTTAACCTCTCTCCAGGGAACCGGCATCAGCATCTCTGTCTCCTTATTGGTTTAATTTGCACTCATCTGCTGTATCAGTGATCATACTAAAAAACATATATTAGCCTTCTCTTCACACTGCATTCATTTCTGAAGCTTCCATCTCTTCAATATATAGTTAAATACACATTATGCTGAAAACATATGTTTATATGTACATGTGCTTTCTGCTGCTGCCCACAGGTCCAAATCCAGACCAAGAAGATCGACTTGAGCCACATCACCTCCAAATGTGGCTCCATGTCCAACATCCACCACAGACCAGGTACGGCAGTTTGTTTGTTTGTTTGTTTGTTTTTTGCCTTGATTTCAGGAAATTATCACGATTACATGCACTTGTTCTACATTATTCTTCACTGGTGGAAAGTAACAAGTACAGTACTTGAAGGCGACTATGCCCATTTTCAAAATTTATACATCATATCCTCCTGAGAATTGAACTTTTGTTTGGTTTGCATTTTTAATTTCTCCTAGTTATTTAGGATCAGTAGGACCCACTAAGTATAAAAAACTAAACATTGGAAATGATGATGAAGTCCCAATGTCCTCAAATGAGACGATAATAAAGTTACAACGGCCTCAAACGAAATCATCATAAAGTCCCAATGTCCTCAAATGAGTACTTCCTAATTAACTAGCTAGCATTAGCTTGTTTCTGTTGCTTAAACTAGTCACATTTGTATTCTATATCAAACTACAAACATTATTAATCATAAATAAACAGGTTTCAACCATAAAATGTGATCAGGTTTTGGACCTTGTCCACTTTTATGTCGCAATCGGCTGCAGACTGACTCGGCAGAGATGGCGGCCATCTTGTTTTTACAGGGATTAGTGTATTGTGCAAATTATCCTTCCACATGTTCACCAATGGAAACTTTGTTACAACTTTTACTTCTCTAGATAGTCAGGTGTGATTGTGTTCTCAGCGCTCTGCCGGGGTCATTAGATGGGTCAATAAAGTGTCCATGAACGAGGACAGCAGGTCTAAGTTAAATAAAATGAGGTATAAGGTCAAGTAAACTCGAAATGTGACGTCCCCATATGAGGACACAGGGTCTCAGGAGGATATTCCTGTGGTCTAAAGCAAGTAGTCCAAAAATATCAGTAAACATAAACAACTCTCTCTCATATCCAAATTCTAGTGTGCTAAACCCAAATCTGTGATGTCATCAGGTACAAAGTTTGGATTTGATTGGAGAGATTCTGAAATGCTCCACTTTGCACGACGAGCATTTGTAGTTTTGGTACTTTAAGTATGTTTTGATGCAAATTCTTAGGTACTTTTACTTCAGTAAGAGTTTTAATGCAGGACTTTACCTTGTAACAGAGTATTTCTTAACTTAAGTATTGCTATTTTTACTCAAGTAAAAGATTGGAATACTTCTGCCACTACTGCTCTTCAAAAACAATTGAGTACATACACACATTAGACATCTGACAAGGCATTTAGGGATGCTTTTTCGAAAGAAACATTGAAACTAGTTGTTTGTTTATATATTATTTTACATGTCTGGGGATGCTCGGCAGATTGATCCTTGTGGAATTAAATACTTAAAAACAAATTAAAAGTCTGCTTTTAGCTGACTCTTCAACAAGATGAACTTTGACATCAATATGTAAAAATAAAGAAAAGATCAACAAAATTTAATGTTTTAGTTTTTGTTTGCATATTGTAACAGTTTGGACCTCCCCTCTCCTTCCTAAGCTCCTCCCACCAGCCAACTACAGGCATATTCATGTGCTTCATACAATAACCCAGTGTTTTCCATGCATTGATTTATTTAATTTAATTTAATTGCACAGTTGTAGGCCGCTTAGCCCCTCCTCACCCCACTCTGTCTCTCTGTGTATCAGACCACAAATGAGATAAGAATTAGCATGCTAACATTAGCCACCGCACGGTTCCTCCGCCTCACTCCCCACTGTTTTGGACAGCGGCTGTAGTGGCTCGAATTTGGCCAGCACAAACCTCCCAGCACCGAGTGTCACAGCACGCTGGTGACCAGCGGTAGTGCTGGGTCTAATTTTTGTAACAGCAGCAACAGAAAGTTTGTTGACCTAGTGGGGAGTCAGGGCTGTCCAGGCTGAGGTTTGTTCTGGCTGTAGTTTGGGTTGCTGTGTCGACTGGGGGTCCATCTCTGGAGCTGTTGCCCGCTCTCCTCCCCAGCAAAGTGGTCTGTTGCAGCGGGCAGTGAGGCGGAGGACACACTGTGATTCAAAGCTCTAGCTAACGTTAGTTAAAAAAACATGAACTTAAAGCCGCAGCCATGAGCCTTTGACTCCGGTTAGCAGAAGGCTAAACTATCAGCAACATTTTCTCTGAAACGCTTCGCAGATATTGACAAGTCCGTCGTCCTTTTTTAGGGTGCTTTGCAGTGTAGGCAGTTGTTGCCAGTGCTAGAATAGCCACCATTGAGTCAGGCTGTCATCGAAGGGACGCACATGCGCATCAACATTTGATGAACAGCCAGTGGGAACGCCCTCTCTCTGAAATGACCTGTGATTGTCTAGAGTCTCCTGTCACGGCCTAGATTTTTTTAAAGCCTGAAAACAGATGTTTGGAGGAGTCTTTCTTTTCTTTTCTCTCAAACCACTTGAATTACAATATGCTCAAGCATGCTATGTCGGATTTTTTTCCAGTAACACCAAAATGAAACTGCCTACTCTAGCTTTATTATCTTTTATTACATCCCTTCAAAGTCTTAACTAGATGTATTATGTGAGTCCAGACAGACATGAATGTAAAGTGCAACTTGACTTGTTGGCGATGAATTTCGAGAGCAAGGCGTACATTGTAGTTTAAATACGTGGTGCTTTTTTTGCCATCATGGTAAATGAGGAAAATATTCTCATTAATATCATGCTGATAATCTCAACCATGTCCCCCAGCCCTATATGATACTGTGTGTATGAAGACAGTAAACAGATAAAGCTGTTGTTTTTTAGGACTGCAGTGTGCGCATTCAGATTCTTTGCCTCGAGTGTGGCTCAGGAGAAGCCTGCAGGCAAGTGATGCCCCATGGGTTTCGTGCTTTTCTTCTCCTTCTGTCCTGTTCCCAGGGGGAGGTCATGTGCGCATTGAGAATGTGAAGCTGGACTTTAAAGACAAGGCCCACGCCAAGGTCGGCTCCCTGGGCAACACCAGCCATGTTCCTGGAGGCGGGAACATTGTGGTAAGCAGCACACAGATACAGCTTCCTGTCAGTGCCAGTTTCTAAAAAAATAAAGACAAGAAAACACCCCTGACCTTTTTTTTTTTTTTTTTTTTTCATGCACCCGCCAGATTGAGAGCCACAAGCTGACCTTCCGGGAAACGGCCAAAGCTCGAGTGGATCACGGCGCAGAAATCGTCGTCACCCACTCCCCTGGCATCGAGACGGGTGGCACTTCCCCTCGCCTGTCCTCCTCTGGCAGCATCAACATGATGGAGTCGCCCCAGCTCTCCACGCTGGCCCAGGATGTCACCTGCTGCCCTCGCCAAACAGGGCTTATGAGCGGGCTACCTCCGCTTCGGATAGCCTCCAAATAATCCACACCATCACTCCTCTTCCCATCAACTTCACTCATAAGCATCCAGTGTTCTCCCACGGTCCTTCACTGCAACACGACCCCCACACACGTGACCCCAAAGGTTCTACAGTTACAGTCCATCAGCGACCCTCCCGGCCCTTTCTGTGGAATTATAAAAACTGAATTCTAAGATTATGCTTCATTCACACCCTTAAAAGGAACATGCCCAGTCATTGTTTCTCATTCACTTTTGTTCACTCAAATACGGACTTTTCTGTTTTGTTTAGATAGGCTGTACGCTAAGGTTTTGAATGGATGTTTGTCTAAGAAGGCGTTGACGGTTTTACGATTGTACAGTGATTTTTTTTTTTTAGCGTGAAAAGCATCACATTCCACGTGTACGGGGATAAACGGTATGGTGCATAATGTTCGTTCAGAATTTATACGGTACTGAATGCGAGAAATAGCTACTAGATACTAGACGCTAGTCTTAAAGATACAGCAGCGAGAGACTTAAGTTACAGAAAAATGGCGCGTAACTGCACCTGCAAAAGAATGGCTGATGAGCATGTCTGCTAAAATGTGACATGGCGGGAATTTTCGTTTGTCGGATTTAATCTTATGATTTCCTGATATGTGCTGAATTGTTGGACAAATTGTGTTCTCTTGTTTCTTTTTATAAATGTCACTGTAGTGGAAGTTGTTACAGTTTTGTATGTTCCCTGTGGCTGCACTGGCTTATTAGCACTTCCATGTGGATAACCACTGCAGTTATGTCGAGTCAAGCGCTAAAAGGCTAGCTTTCCAATAGAGTTTTTTGTTTTCTTTATCGCAAACCAACGGGCTGCTCTTTTTGTTTGGTTCTACATTAGCTCTGTGATTTTATTAGGCTACAACAATGCTGTTATGCTGGCATGGCAAATAAATGATAAATAAATTAGATTATTTGGAGCGATTTAAACTTTTCAGTGTGAGTGTAAATGGCCAGGATGCATTCAAGTGTTCAAGGTCAGATCCCTAAACGGCCCCTCATGCTCCTGTGATCTTTCTCCTTTTACAGACACTGGGTTGTACATTGTATTTGAACGGGTGACGGGCCCGATGTTTGTTTAAAAAAGTGGCAAGTACGAAGCTTTATATGAAAACATTCCATAAAAAGAGCAGCTACCTGGCCATTTGGTGCGGTTGAACCGGTAACTTCACAGGAAGTGAAAGCAGAAACGAAGAAGACGTGAAGAATGGGAGTAACCCTCAACTTGCAGCTGTTAGAATTCATTTAAAAAAAAAAGAGTAAAAAACAAAACTGTTCTAGCATATTCTCTGCTCACCATTGTGAACCTCCTCTGCCCTCCTTTTCCTCCTCCCCCGGTGTCAGTTGCTGCCCCTCCAGTGTTTTTCTGTGCTTCCTATATCCTTGCCTCCTTCCTCCCCCGGCCCCTCTTTGCCTGTGTAAGTGTATTTAAAAGACCATGTAGATGTGTGCACACTTTCCGATGTTTGAGACGTACTGATGACAAATGCTCCTACAGGATGATGACAACAGAAATAAAGAAAATAAAAACAGGTTCACTCTTGTGTCTCGTATGAATTCAGAGAACACATTGCGTAGGTTTATCTCCGGCATGCTTTTATTTTTAATCCAGTGTACAGAGACAAACATGTTGGAGTGGTGGTGTCAGCTGTTCAATCAGTGATAGAAATGAATTATGTTTTAGATTTACCTTACAACTTTAATGTGAAAAACTGTTGTTGTGTACATGAAGGCAAGTGTTGTGGGTGCTAACACATTTTGAGTTTATTTTTACAATATTATATAATATTTTGCTCCTCTGCATTCACAAAGTGTGAACTGGAAAGTCTGATGTAATCATGTGCTTTCCTGTTGTACATTATATTCATTTTTATTTACTGTGCCGAGTTAGGGACTGTTCGTTACTAATCAGAGGAGGGGTTGGCTGGGGTGTGACTTCATTTTTATTTATTTATTTGTGTTATTTTGACCCTCTTCAAAGCTACAATTATTTTTACTTGAGCCTCCCTGAGTTACTTTTGGAAAATGCATGCCCCTCCCTCTGCCACAAAGTAGTTGCTGGATTTAAAAAAAAAAAAAACCTTGATATTTGAAAGCTAAAAGTTGAAGACAAAATCCTGAAGTTAAGAAAAGCCTTGGTTTTTCATTTTTTTCATGTAGGCCTGTAAGTAAGGCTACTGCAAAGGGTTAATTCTTGGCAAAATTTTAAATTTAACATGTAGAAAAAAGTGATTTTGATGAAATATCGCTATTTTAAGCTTGGGTTTTGTCATGTTTTTTCTGACTGAAGCATTCGTCACACATTATGTGTGCAAGGACTGTCTAAAAATTGAAAATCCAGTGATAATTTTTATTTTTGCAGTTTCTGGCTTTGATGAATGGTGTAATTTTGGCGATTTTGCAGGTTTGGAAGGCATGTTTTCTTTAATAATTTAGCAGTAAAATAAATACAAAAGCCATTTTAAGTATAAAAAAACAGAAGTTCCTCCCTAGTGCGTAAAAAATTATTTTACATGCCTTACCCATTTTTTTGCACCACCCTCTCCCCTCTCATAAGTAACGAACAGTCCCTTAGCTGCGTCACAGAAAACCTCCATTGAACAACTCAATGAAAACGCCACACCAGCACCAGTTGTAGACTTAATTAAGTCCATTTTTATACGGTTTGTACGGATTAAATGAACAATATACACAGTGTTTATTAGTGGGCTTTAGAGTAACTGGTAGGCGAATTTTGTTACCTTTGGACCGTGCCAGTTTAACCGTTTTCCCCCTGTTTTCGGATGCTAGCGGCCGTTAGCTTCACATTTAACGTTAGCAAACAAACGGCTGTAGAGGATAGCTAACACTATACATTTTCTTCTCCGCTACAATATTTAACTGTTGGTAAGAAGTTTGTAAGCTATTTTTTTATTCTTACTTGTCTCTTGTTACAAAAAAAAAAGGGAAAACTTAATGAAAATTACAGCTTGTGACTTTATTTTGGGGCAATTTTTAAGTAGTTACTTGTAACGTTTCATTACGTTAGCTTACTTGTAACTTTTCATGCTAGCTTACTTGTACTTAACTTAAGTAATTCATTTTCAATTCCTTTGCAAATTAAGATTTTATTCATAAAATAAACTTTTAAAATAAGATGCATTACTATAGATAAGAATAATTTTAAAGGCAATGTTAGCTTAAATAGCTAGCAATAATACTCATAAGAATATATATATTTTTAATGGGCCTTTAAGCGAAATGATAATTTAATTTTAAGTACGTTTAGCTTTTAGTACAGCTGTAATTTTACTTTTAAATGCAATATTTAGTGTGATATTACTACTTTTACTTTAGCAGGTGTGGAGTGTAGCTAAATATATTTACTCAGTATTATACTTAAGTACAATATTTAGGTACTTTACTTAAGTATGTCCATTTTCTGCTACTTTATGCTTCTACTTTACTACATTTCAGATGGAAATGCTGTACTTTAACAGCTGTAGTCACTGGTTACTTTTCAAAATCACATTAATAATACAAAATAAGTGAAAATATGACTTTATTTATGCTTGGGTAGTGAAATTATTTAAGACATATATATACAAAAAGTAGGTAAATTTGCCCCACTTTTTACAGCTGCAACATTGAAGTGATGTAAAATCAATGCATCAGAAATTATAATCCAATTATTTAATTACTAGTATTACTAATACTCTAAAAAAGGGCCTGTGCATAACTTTTGGTACTCTTAAGTATATTTTGATGCTCATGCTGTTGTATTTTGCTTGATTTGCATTTTAATGCAGGACTTTTACCTGTAACAGGCTATTTCTACAGTGTCCTCAACTACTGTGCTTCAGTAAAGGATCTGAAAACTTCCTTCCTCACTGGAAGTGTCACAGTCTTGTATAGCCCGTGTCCACCTTGTCCACCAGGGTTAATAAACAACCTGTTGATATTCATATGGAGGATTATCCCTCCTGTGAATGCACCATCCGGGTGCGATTCAACCTGTGTGTGTGCAGCCGTCTGTGTTGTAGCCATAGGTAGTAGTGATTTCCTTTAATGATGCATAAAGCAGAGGGCTGACAGGGGAACATCTGGCCCAGCTGCACACTGCGTCTTTAAGCTCCGCCGCCGATAAATTAGCACGCCGATCAACTGTCGCTGTCCGGTGAGGGAGGTGCTGAAATCAGAGCGCTCTCCTCCTCTCCTTCTCCTCCACCCACCCCCCAGCTCTCTCCATCTCTCTCCGTCTCTCCCTCCCTCTCTCCGTATCTCTATCGCCGCCGACCGACCGACACTTGCAGCCATTTTACGCAGGACGAAGCCAATCATGTCGTGAGGGAAGCTCGCTGGTCACCTGGGCAGAGCCAGCAGCAGCCGCCGCGCGTCCCGGTGGTCGCACGCAGGCGGGCGGGCAGGAGCGGCAGGCAGGTCCGGCCAAAATGGTGAAGAGGAAAAGCCTGGACGACAACGAGCCGGAGTGCGGGAAAGGAATACCGTTCCCCATCCAGACCTTCCTATGGAGGCAAACCAGGTTAGTGTGGGAATTGATAACAGGTGTTTGCCATTGCCGAAAATCAGGGGGGGATCAAGGATTTGACAGCAGCTGCTGCCTGGCACATGAACAGCCACCCGCATTTCCATCCTAACAAGCACCAGAACATTGTGTTGCCTTGTTATAATTCAACCCGTGAATGGATGCCCGTGCAAGTGAGTGTGTCAGTCCACTGGTTTCATTGAGTGTTTTAAATGGAGGGAGATGGGCTGCCTGTTTTTGCAACTGTGAATGGGGACGGATGCAGATTGCATGATGTCACACCTGTAAAGCAAATATAGTAAGTGGGCCAAAGAAAATAAGTCATCTGTGGATCAGCTGCAGTGATATGATGTTTGTGTAGGATGTCATGTACCATACATTTGGGAGATTTAAAAGTGTCGCCTACATTTGTGTTTTTTAAATCTTACATAAGCATTTTTGTGTTTTTCAGTGCATTTCTGCGCCCAAAGTTGGGGAAACAGTATGAAGCATCTTGTGTGGTAAGTTATTTCATAATGCCATGTGTGGGGTGAGGGGGAATAATCGCTCCCCTCTCAGTAATCTGTTTTTACCTTAATGCACCTGCAAATCAAGTGGGCTCTTGATTTTACATTTAGCAAATTAGTTTTTCCCCTTGCTTCCCCCGATTACCCAGGAGCCAGACCTTTGGAAACTCATATCCATAATGATGCCTTTCCAGATCCCTTTAGATCTAAACAGAGCTGCCACTGTCTCTCCCACAGGCATCGCCTAGCTTGGGGCCATGTGGGACATTTAGACAGTCAAAGAAAGGGGCTTTAGTTCTTGGCTGATGTCTCTTTTTCTCCTTTTTCTCTGGCTGCCTCCCCAGTCCTTTGAGCGGGTGCTGGTGGAGAATAAGCTCCACGGGCTGTCGCCGGCCCTGTCGGAGGCCATCCAGAGCATCTCCCGCTGGGAGCTCGTCCAGGCAGCCCTGCCTCATGTACTCCACTGCACCTCCATCCTGCTGTCTAACAGGAACCGGCTGGGTGAGGACACACAGCACACACATTACTACCGCTTCAGGCATTGAGTTGACAGCCATATCCAGGTTATCCTCATTCGACAAAACACAAAACTGATGTTCTTTGAGTCGCAGGACAGTTACAGAACAGCCTGACTTTACAGTGCATCACAGGTCTGGGTCAGCAGACACAAAGAACAAAATAATGAACATGTTTAGTCAAATGAAATCCTTAATTTTTCTGGACCATGTCTGAACTTCAAGGCAGTATAGAGAGTTAACGTTTACTCAATATTTAAAGCAACCAAATGTAAAAACAGGAGCATTAATAATGAGGAAAAAGAACCTTAGAGCTGCAACTCATAGGTCTAAAGAAATCACAGAAATACCATATACACTAAAACCCACCCACTCAAACTAGAGCTTCATGCCGCCCATTCATCACCTCACTAAGCAGCACTCAACATTAACCCCTAACCTCCGACCTCCGACAGGCCACCAGGACAAGCTGGGCGTGGCCGAGACCAAGCTGCTCCACACGCTGCACTGGATGCTGCTGGATGCTGCCCAGGAGTGCAACCACGAGCCCAGCCTGAGCCACGGCTGGTCTGGGGGCAGCAGCAGCAGCGCCTTCCTCCAGCCGGTGGGGAACCAGGGCTCGTCCCCAGGCGCTCCTGGCTCGTGCTCCGGCTCTGCCCTAGGGGGGTCGGGGCCCCAGCACAGCGGCTCCCTGCTGGAGGAGGATGAGCATACTCGCACCAAGCTGTTCCACAAGAGCATGGCCACAGTGGAGCTGTTTGTGTTCCTGTTCGCTCCGCTTATTCATCGGATAAAGGTCTGTACTCTCAAAAGAGGCCAGCTCAAAACAATCCACTGTTGCTGTGCAGTTTTAGCCTTTTCTGTTGAACTAAGAGCGACTTTATTAAGGACATCGTATGAATTTTCTATTTCTTAAAGATATTTAGCATCAATTTCATTCAACCTCATTTTAAACTGGCCTATATCGAGCCCTCCTACACACACACACACACTCAGGGTCACCCTATGCCTATTGATCTGTGTTCAAACAGACACAAGGGTCAAGTTACAATACTCATGGGATGGCACTGTGTTTCCCAACTGAGGACTGGATCACTGCATTTTTTAAGCAGGGTGTCCACAGATCATTAAACAATTTTAAAATGTCCTTAACTCAGTGTTACAAATATGAGACGTTAAAAGTCATTAAATGGTCTTAAAGTTGAATTTGTGATGTCTTAATTGCCTCAAACATTTTATCTAATTTCATTTATCAGTCTTTAAATTCTTATTTGTCAAATCAAGTCGCACGAAATTCCACATTTCTGATGTTACAAATCTGAAAACCTACCGCTTCACCTAAACTGTCTTTTTACTTTATACTTACACTTATCCGTTGGCCAATGTAGATTGACATAAATCACTCTTAATAACCATATTCCTACAGAAAACCTCTCTACCTATCTATACCACTTACCTTGATATGTACCTCCAGTAACAAAAATGGTATTTTTCAAAAGAAATTGGTAAAAAATAATCTTGAAAACATCTTAAAAAGCATTAAATTCAAGTGTTTAATACCTGTAGACATCCTGCTTGTAAGCGATCATATCACCATAGCAGTGTACTAAATTATCTGACAACATGATCAATAAATTCTTAATATGTAACTTTTTTTAAGGAGTCGGACCTGACCTTCAGATTGGCCAGCGGTCTGGTAATATGGCAGCCAATGTGGGAGCACCGTCAGCCAGACATCCCTGCTTTTACTTCACTCATCAAACCCGTCAGAAACATAGTGACAGGTGGGTAAAAATCCTTACTCACAGCCCACAGTTAATCTATTTTTTCTGGTTCATAATTAAGACGTGTAATCTGCCACGCCTGTCTCAACAGCAAAGAGGAACTCCCCAGTCAACAACCAGTGCAGCCCCTGTGGATCTGGCAACCCGGGTCCCATGGTGAGTGAGCGTTTAAAGCTCAGATCTTATCTGATTTTGCGTCTCATGTTGATTGGATGTGTTCAGGCAAGAGGCTTCTTCCCCTCCCCCCCTTCAGCATCCCCCAGAGGCTCACTGCTAATATTCATTAGCACCAGTCATCCGGGAGCATTAGCGTGGTTAGCCAGGGTCATGGCAGAAACCCTGTTCCAACCTCAGAGCCTTTAATTATCAGGAACTGTCTGTCTGTCCCTCTGCATGTTTGTCTGCCCATCTACAGTATCTGTCCATCTCTCCCTCCCACCCGCAGGGCTTCCAGGTGGTTTGCGAAGCCGCCCAATCCGATTCCTCCTCCCCCGCAGCTGGAGAGCGGAGCTGTCGTCGTGGTAACTCGGTCGAGAAAGGTGGCCCCTCCCAACAACCCCCAACGGTGAAGGGCCCTTCCAAGAAAAAGTGAGCACCATTAATTGATTTAACCTCCAGAAGCTGTGAGATAGGTGGCATTTGGTCATGTATGCACATCATTGATTTTTGATTGTGGGGTTACGCTGGAGCCTCACGCCCATTCAGGCTTGCTGTTAAGTAGCAGGAGGCAGAGGGGTCATAGAGAGTGTAAATGGAACACTCCACATGGGAAGTGTGAACATGATAGATGACGCTTTTCATCTGCTTATCTCATATATTGAGGCTTGAGCTCATATATATGTTAAATTTTTTTCTTTAGTCATAACAGAAAGGGAAATTGTATCACTGAATATTACTATTATTAGTAGTATTTATATCATATTTGCGGAATATGACACCATATATCTAGACCCTCTATTCATATAGATAAATACATGGGATAAACCTCGGCAAGAGCAACAGAGGGGAGCAGTGGGAGCATATTTATGTTTCCCAGCTCAATGTCCTGTTAATGTGACTCATTAAGGAGACGTTTCAAAGGGTTCTATGTTCACAGCAGTGTTTTTCCCTGTCAAATGTTCAATGTATGTTTTTCTGGGTCAGTACGTTGAAATCACCGATGTTATACTAAACCTACGCCCTCAAATTTGTGGGCAAGACAGTTTTCTTGACTTTAGACGTTGATATCTCCACACTGGCCTACCATTCAACCTGCGTTTGTGAAGCTCGCCCTTTCCAATCTCTTACAATTTTAATTTATATCAAGAGACACAGACAAAACAGTTACAATATACTATCAAGAATAGCGATGTAGCAGAGCTGAAAGCAGAGCTACCATAATTTGAGCTAGGTGTGACAAACCCCTCTGCAGCCTTCGCTGTTATGTGCCTTCTGTTTCTCTTAATTGTTAAAATTCATGAAATACGTAAGCAAGTTCTCCTCTGTCCAGATGGGGAATTTTGGATTACAATGAGAGGAGTTACGCACCCCCTCAAAACCACATATTTATTTAGACATGACGTGTGTAATTCTGGAGAAAGACAGTTGATATTTGAGTCTCATTTGATGGTTGTCAAACACTTTGTGTTGGGAGTTCGACTGAGAAAACCTGAAAATGAGATTCAAGAATCAACCTTTAAATGGACAATGTTCCAATCCCAGTCAGATTTTTATCAGGTCAGGATGTTTAAAAATGGTTACAACATCCATGAAAATACCAAGAGGCTCTATAATGACAAGTGTAACCATGCAATCTGGCCATGGTGATAAATATTCCAAAATTATTGAGAGAGAGTGGAATAAAGCCTGTGTTTTTCTTTGTTTAATTTGAGTAGACTGCACCAGAAATGTGTGCTATTAATGTGCACCGATAGGAAACATGTAGAGGCTGTCTCATGCAACATGAACAGGCCTTGTTCCTCATCATTTTAAGTGAGTTAAATCATGCAGTGAAACCATACATGATCATTAGTGCAGATTCATAATGATCAAAATATGATTTCCCCTGCAAACGCTGCTTTCACCAAAGCTTTGATAAATGCCATATTTGTCCGTGATGCACCCGAGACGCCAGTTGCGGGTCGAAGCAGTGCAGCGACCCGCGCTGACACAGAGCTGGTGCCATCATCTTGTTGATGGCTAAACATTTAGCCCTGCGGCGGCGTCTGTCGAACACACTGCACAGCAAAGCTCGCTCCACTAGCTTGCGAGAGCTAGCGTATATGAATAGCTCCTCCTTCCCCTGTGTAATGTGTTGCTCTAAGCAGTACTGTCTCCTCAGTCAGCAGCACACGCTCACTCACACATACACAGCCCTGACTTGCTTGAGCATTAGCAGACCCAGCTGACGTTTGTCCACATACACAACCAAGGTAATTATGCTGAAGTAATGTGCTACATGTCTAATGCTGGCAGTGTCCCTGGCCTGGCATGACGTGGCCTGGCTTCATTTGGTCTGCCCACGGCAAGTCTGGCATTGTTTGGTCTTTTCTGCCAGACTAAGGCTCAATCTGTGCTCGCTTTGGCTCAGACGAGGCAGGTTTGACCAGCAGATAGTAACTCAATATAATAAGAGTCTGATTTTCCTCACAAAAGTTTTGGTTGTGCAAAATCATGCTAAAAAGGGAATTCTATAAATACAGTAAACAAAAATATTAATGCAACTCTCTTATTTATCACACACAAAAGGCCTGTTTCTCACAAGGAACGATCATTCCAGTGCTCTGGTGGACAGTGTGCCAATGGCACGCTCCAGCAAAACTTGAAACATCTGTGGCATTGTGATGTGTGATCAACAAAATATTTGAGAAACAAGCCTTTTGTGTGCACAGAAAAAATCTTAGATCTTTTATTTCAGCTCATAAAAAATGGGAGCAAAAGAAGTGTTGTGTTTGTATTTTTGTTCAGTGTAAAAATGATCAGGCTGCATCCAATATTCGTGATCCACCACCGCTGCTTTGAATCCCAAAACACCGGAAAACACCAAATATGCTGTGCGGAGAGTCCCCAGATAAACACTTGAAAACATTTGCATTCTGCACATCCTATGTGGGTGTCTTCTGTTTTGAACTTCATCATGGCTGGTCTATCATCATCCTGAATCACCCAACCAGTGGGCTGAGAGGGAGAGAGTGATGTGGGAGAAGGCGGCAGCAAGGTTGATAAGCCATCCATTGCTCATCTCAACTCGTTCTGACAAACAAACAAGTCACTCCGCTGCTTCTCGTGATCACTCTGACAGCCAGCAACTGACTGCAAATCAAAATAAGCTCTCACCCCCCCTCCCCCCAAGCTAGTTATATCCTCATACACTCAAACACCAAAGCAGTCACATTTTGAGCAGTCACATGGCAATGCAGGAAGGATGAGATTTATCCCAATTGTTTCGCAGCACACTCATCAAGGGCAGATTAATTGCTTATTCTGAAGTGTTGGTGGTGGAGATGTTAAGCTGCTGTGTGTGAAATGCTGGTTAGCACAAGAGCAAGGTTAGGGGGGGAAGTGAGTTGAATGTAAATTAGATGTAGAGAATTTTGACATTTGAGAGGATTTGAGTGTTAGAAGGAATTTATTTCATGCTCTCAAGTAGTTGGATTCCTGCTGTATGGATCCCCTCAGGAGTGGGGCTTTACTGCTGGCTTGCACCAGCAGATTTCAATCCAGAGATCTAATCGAGACAGAATCCACATCTTTAATTTTTCGTCATCAGCTCAGAGGTCCTGTCAGAGTTCATATTTGCGTCTCCTCCTCATCCTCTTGAACACACACCTCTGCGCCGTTCAGCCAAGATAAAATCATTTCCGCCATCAGGTCCTGTGATTAATGCAGCTTACTCATCTGCCGCCGCATCGTACTCCACTCAGAGCACTGCTGATGCTGAGGCAGTTTCCATGGCAACCGCTGGCTGCTGCATCTTTCCTACCGCATGGAGTCGGGGGCTGGGCCCGCCGCCTCTCAGAGGGCCCGGGGTGGCTGTCGTCACTCGGTCTCCGTGGCAACCTGACACAACAGCAGCAGGCAGCGGGACCGTGTATGTGTGTGTCGGCTAGACAGTGAAACATGATACAGCCTCCCTGTGCTGTCCGCTCTCAAAGTGATTCATGTAGATATCGACCATCTCTTCCTGCTCCACTTATTACAGCGGCCAAGATTAAATGCCTTCCTCTGTCTCTCTCTCTCCTCCTCTCATGGTATCAATATGTTTCTCCACAGCGAGTGGTGCTCTATACGCTCTGCAGCTCGCCAACCGCTGACCTTCATTCCGGCTTATTTATAGTGGACTCACGTAGGCTTAGACTCGCTCTCTTCCCACTGCTCTCCCAATGATGCTACAGGGGGGATCTGCCCTTGTTTACCATCCTCCTTTGATGCATTATTAATGAAGCACGGTGGCAGGAGTTGATGACAGACTAATATAACAGGAAAGGCCATGACAAACTGTAATTGCTGTAGATATAGTTAGTGACAGTACTGGGAAGGTTAAAAACGCATGCAAAACACTCAGATTTGTGTTGCAATTTGGCTTCTTTTTTTTCATGATTCCTGATTTTGATCATTTTCAACTGGAGTGAATATGTATGAAAGTTTGGCACCACAGTTTCCATCATGCTTTGAGTGTTGCAAACAGAAAGCCGCACGGAGTCATCTGCACTGCGTTGCACCATCTACCATAGTTCCCTCCTAAGTTACGGGGTAAAGTCGACATCAGAGGCTTAGTAGCTACTTATATTGGTTGGCATAACCTTACTAGTTTGTACACAGTCACAGCTAAGGCAAGTGGCCAGTCATTAGCTTTCTGGCTGGCATGAGCCATTCTGCATTGTAGTACATTGTACTGAGCTTGACTGATATTGAAATATGTCAATAAACAAGGTCTCTACTGGATTACTGTGTTGCAAACTGGCAGGGTGTTAATTAAAAAATACATGCTCACTAATGTTTTACCATTAATGAGTTTAAGTAATATATTTCTGTGACGTTTTATGATTAACAACTACCCTAGGGACATGAGTAACTATTGAGGTGTTACTTAGAGTTGTGTTATAAATTATCTCCGTTGTGCAACTGCTTTTATTTTAGTAACGCGTAAATCACAAATGGTAATAATTTACATCATGACTACACTTTTCAGTGTGTGCTTTCAGTGTATGTTTATTTATATTTTGTTAATGCTGCATCATAAAAAAGTAGAAAAGGACAGACAAATGTTTTGCTGATTCATAAGTATTGATACTTTGATACTTTTTGATACCATGTGTTTAAAACAGTATAATCTCCTTTAATTATCTATTCGATAGTATCAAGAGGGCCAAAGCTATAAAAGAAATTTAAAAAAATCTCCAATCATATTTTAACCCAAGGCTGCACAGAAGAATCAACAGGAAAGAAAATCAACTGGTCCTCAACCTGTGGCTGTGGCGGTGTTCTCTCTAGCAATGAACCCATATTATGACTGGAGGCAGAAGCACAAGCAGGCAGCACTACACATGGTTGTCAAACAGCCAGTGAACAGCATGTCAGTGTTATTCATATTCACGTCATGTGTGGCAAACCAGCACTGCATGCAGGTTGTTAATTTTAAAACAGGAAAAAGACAAAATGGTTGTTATTTGTGTGCCGAGGACTTTTTTGTTGTGGTATCGAATGAGGTATCGAGTATTGTTTATTTTATACTTTTCTTATATTAGAGTTTAAAATTCTGGTATCATGACAACATTATAGCAGAGAAGGGGTTGGGGTTTTTTATTCGAAAGGGTTAAACCAGTGATAACAACCATGTCTCTCTCCTCTTCCTCAGGACATCAGCCCCTGCTGGCCTGCCAACCTCCCTGTCCCAACGAGCACGTTACGCCACGTACTTTGACGTTGCAGTGCTGCGCTGCCTGCTGCAGCCACACTGGACTGAGGAGGGCGTGCACTGGGCCCTGATGTACTACCTGCAGCGCCTGAGGCAGATCCTGGAGGAGAGACCTGAACGCACCCCGGAGCCCTTGGTGACACCTCTGCCACGCCCACGCAGCAGCTCCATGGTGGCTGCCACGCCTTCACTGGTCAACACGCACAAGACTCAGGTAAGGGGAGATTCTTCATGGAAGAAGTCTTTATACTGCAAGTTAACGTTGTCTTTTTGTGGTTTGAATGACAACTTTTCATGTGTCATGTGTATCACCCGCTGTTTTTTGCAGGATATGAGTCTAAAATGCAACGAAGAGGGAAAATCTCTCAGCACGGAGACGTTTACAAAGGTTTCTCTGACCAACCTCCGTCGACAGGCAGTCCCTGACCTCTCTTCTGACCTGGGCATGAACATCTTCAAAAAGGTCAGAGCCAGAAACCCAGATGGCTACTGTCCATGCTAACATGCTAATTTTATATTTAGCATGTTTAAAGCAATATGTGTTGGATCAGGACAAGGAGGGCAGTGTTAGCAGGTTCCAAAGACGAAAATGTTACTGCTTTTCTAATTAAATTTTGTGAATTACTTTATGCTGAAGGCAAAAAAACAAACCAGAAAAGTATGCAGGACTGAGAGGATTGTGGTTCTTAAATTGAAGCCCTTCTCCATCTGTTCTGCTTTAGTTCAAGAACAGGCGCGAGGACCGTGAGAGAAAGGGCTCCATCCCCTTCCATCACACTGGGAAGAAGCGTCAGCGACGTATGGGAGTTCCTTTCCTGCTCCACGAGGACCACCTTGACGTCTCACCCACCCGCAGCACCTTCTCTTTCGGTAGCTTCTCTGGGCTGGGTGACGATCGGCGGGGTCTTGACCGCGGGGGCTGGCAGGCCACCATCATGGGTAGGCAGAGTGCTGTTATAATGAGAATAAATTGCATGTCACTAGTTCGCAGTCTTGCTTCCTCTCCCCTAAGCCTCCTTGTAGTGAGTCAGAGGATTCTGTCTGGATCTAGATGTCAGCTAGTGAATTAGGTCAGTTCATTAACATTGGTATTTCTTATTAGCTCTCACTGAGAAGTGTGATTAAAATTCGCTCCAGGCACAAAGACACTTTTTATTATTATTATCCAGACTTAGTGACTTTTTAAAGCCTGCTTTTCATGAACCCACTGCCCCCTCTCACCACACTGTTACATATCCACTTAGTTTAGCTGCTGCTTTGAATTAGCTCCGTTCCCACGATGACATTTTCTAAAAATGCCAAATAGACGCAGGAAAAATACATGAAAGGGGACTTCAGCTGGCATTTTTATGTGTGTGTGTTTGATTCAGCGTGATATATCTATCTGTATCTTCATCGCTTCACAGGCAAATTCACACGGAGGGGCAGCACAGACACCGCCGCAGATGCCGACAGCCTGAGTGCCAAACACTCTCACTCCCACCACTCTCTGCTCAGAGATATGCCCGACCACTCCAACAGCCACAGCGATAACACCGTCAAAGAGGGTAAGAAGGCAGAGCTGTGATTCACTGAACTTATCTTAAGACCAAGACAAGCTGAGAGCAAATTGTGACCAAGAAAAGAGCAAATTAAAGCAGTATTTAACCCCAAAAAATGTTGATTTTATACCAGTTACTCACCCTGTGTTACGTTGAATCCAATAAGAAAACTTGCATTCATGCTTCTGCAGTGAGCGAGGAATCCAAAAACGGAGAAAATAGTCAATAAACTGGAGTGAAAGGGGGCCGCATCTAACAACAAAACTATATAAAAGCATCAGTTCACAAACTCTCACACAACTTGTTCAGTATCACACAAGTCTCATTTATCCAGTCGTTTGCTCAGTAATTCCCAAACACGTGAATTTTCTTGAAGTCCTTACCTAAAACACTTCCACAGAAACTGTCAGATGAGTTGCATACCTGCCCATGTGCATGTGTTTAAAACGGGCGTACCTATGCACGCCACTCATCCATGTGTGAGACTGTTGCGAAAGTTTTTGCGAAAGATGTTTTAAATAGCACGGTATTAGCGAAAATGCATGTGTTTGGAAAGTACTGAGCATACAACTGGATAAATGAGGCTTTGATTATGCTAACCGAGGTTTTAATAAAGTTTAGCTGTTGTTAACCACAGACACGTTTTGCTCCAATTCATCAAGAATTAATCCATTTTTGGATTCTCCATTTATCATGGAGGCATGTGAGAAAAGTAATGTTTTCTTTATGAATTTAACATAGCATAGGGTGTGTCAATAACATCTTACATCTGTCAGTTGTTTGAATATCCAACAAACCAAGAGGAAACTGAGGATGTTATTCACACAGTTTGGTTGCTGTTGGTAAGTAAACCATAGTAAACAGAAAATAATCAGCTGCTAGCTCTCCAAGAGGCTGGCAGAGTGTAAGAGTGATACACTTTTATTAAAATAAAACAAGCAAAACAAACTGCAAAGTGCTGTAAGATGAAAACTACAATCACATTCTTATCCGTCAGCTACATAAACGCCAGATGCTGCTGGCTCCACTGAGACCTGCACAGCAGAAATAGGACAGATTATATAACAGTAATATTCCTGTGACAATGCTAATTTACATACAAATAACGGTGCTGGCTTTAGGCTCTGCTCCACACTGCATAACACGCATGCTATTATGTTTACTGAGAAGAGCAGATAATTAGAGAGGGAGTTGATTCTGACGTGATTGACTCTATAGGGTTAATTTTGTAAAGAAAGAGATGCTGCAGAGTTGAAAATCGACACAATAGAGCATTCTTAAACTGTGATAACAATGCATGACAACATTTACCCAGCTGTACCATCCTCTCACTGCCTCCCCTTGCCACCCACAGTTCGATCTCAGATCTCCACCATCACTATGGCGGCATTTAACACCACAGTGGCGTCCTTCAACGTTGGCTACGCAGACTTCTTCACCGAGCACATGAAGAAACTCTGCAACCCTGTCACTGTCCCCGAGATCCCTGTGGAGCCTCTGGCCTGTGCCAACCTGCCGCGCAGCTTCACCGACTCCTGCATTAACTACTCCTGTCTGGAGGAGGGGGAGAACATCGAGGGGACCAATAACTTTGTGCTGAAGAACGGCATGCTGGACCTCACAGTGAGTGTCGAGGTCATTCAATGAAACGTACAGGAAATTATCCCTGTGGGCAAATACATATAATGGAAGTTATTGGCCTTCTGCTGCTCTTCTAACATACAATGACACCAGAAGGAATATAAACTGAATTTAATGTTTTATTTTCTCACATTTTGTCCTGTAAGTTGCAAAAAAACAAGTCAAATGCTGCTTTTTTTTTTGCAGACAAACACAATTTAAAAATGATCCAACTTAGTAATAGCTCAGGCAGTTTGCTTTCTGGTTTGTCTTTGTTGCTCTTATGTATTCTTTTTACTTTAATAAAGATAGCTTTGCACCATTGGTTGCACAAAACAAGCTCTTTCTTTATGTATTCCAGGCTGTGTTGCGGGCTCTCTACGCCGTCCTCAGCCACGACATCAGCTCCAGGATCTGCGACGTGGCCCTCAACATCATCGACTGCCTGCTGCAGCTGGGCGTTGTGCCCGGCATGGGCAAGAAACTGTCCAAGCCCGACAACAAGGAGAACCAGGAGGCGCGAGCCAAAGACACGGCCGGTCAGGGCCTCGGAGGAGGCGCACAGGGAGGCGGGGCGGTCCCTGGGGCGGGAGCTGGCGGAGGGGGAGATGGAGGTGGAGGAGGAGGAGGAGGGGGGAGCGGTGGAGGGAGTGGGCAAGGGAGCAAGGATGATGTGAAGAATAACAAGGATAATGATAAAAAGGTGCGTTCTTACTGTATTTTTGGAAGTGGGTCATTGTGGTGATAACATTGGCAGATATCTAAATATATCTACATAAAAGTCCTGTGTGTTGATGGCTATGTTCTTTTCTCCTTTGCCATGAAAACAGGAAGAGGGCTCCGGCTTCAGCACTCATCGTCTGGCTCTGACCATGCTGATAAAGATAGTAAAGTCACTGGGCTGTGCCTACGGCTGTGGAGAGGGACACCGCGGGCTGTCTGGGGATCGCCTCAGGATGCAGGTCAGACTGCACTGCTTTAGCTGACCCTCCTACGTGTGTGTGTGCCTGACATGTTTTCATTAACATTTTTGTTGCCCTATTGTGATAGAAGTTTAAATAAAACCAAAAATAATGCTGCATGGGCTCAGAAGCAGCTGCAGTTCTATTTCAATGCTGATCAATAGCTTTTATTATTAGATTTAGTTGTATTGGAGAAGTACAGTTTTCTCTCGACAGCTGATATCTTTCATGAGAATCAATGAAAGGTGATGAAAATAGCACATCCTGCAAACAAGGCCACTTTTCTTTCTCCCCGACTTATTTTTGAAACCCTGTGACTTTCTGTCTAATGTGTCCTGTTCCAATTCTCCCCTCTCAGGCCCAGAACTGCCTGACCAGCCTTTATAAGCTGGACAAGGTGCAGTTTCGACAGACAATGCGGGAGTACGTCAACAAAGACTCTCTCAATAACATTGTGGACTTCCTGCATGCACTGCTGGGCTTCTGTATGGAGCCCATTACTGACAGTAAGTATGGAGGTATGTGTGAGTGGGGCAAGATGCAGACCATGACACACACACAAAAAAAAATACATGCATATCCGCTGATGGCAAATACACAGATTAGGGTGCATCAGGGTTTGACCAACACTGGTTTTGAATGCTGATTCAGGTTAGGGTTGATGCAGGGTTGAAGTCTGTGTTCTGTGCAGTAGGGCTGCAACTAATAATTGTTTTAATTATCAAGGGATTCATTGTTTGGTCCGCCAAATAAAAACAAGAATCTACACCCATGCTACACTCTTAAAAATAAGGGTTATCCCTGACGGGCTGAGGCTTTACCCAGAACCATTTGCTTCTGAAGAATCTTTTTTTGCAGAAACGGTGTTTTAAGTGTTTGTTGTAATACTCAGAGTTCATTAAGAACACTTTCAATCTAAAAACCCTTCTGGAAAAAAGAGTTCTTCAAGGATTGTTGAAAGCATGGGTGGCAAAAGACACTCACCCTCAAATATTTAAATATTTAAATGTTTACCCATGCTTCAATTCAATTTTTAAATGTAGGTGTATCTGGAGGAATTCCCTTAATTCGTTTATTTTAAGTACTTGTGTTCTGCCATCATTGCCATCATTTCATGCCATATAATACCACATGGTCTGTCAAAAAGTGTTTCCTTTTTTTTAACAGGTACCCGGTTCTTGTCATTTGGTATTGGTTTTCATTTGGAACCAAATTTGGTAGTAGTAGGGATTTCATGAAAACTCCACCCCCTGAAAATGATTGTGAACTATGACAAGGCTGATGGACATGTTCCCCTTATTCCCGAGGCTAACCTGTTACACCAAAATCATGATTAATGGAAGAGAGATCTGTGGGTAATGTAGTCATTTAATATTTTTAGAGCCCAACTGGATGGGTTCTACATGAAACCCTTGTAATATAAAAAGGTTAGCTCCATTAAGGCGAGTTCAGACCAATGATTTGCGACGAGACGAAACCTGTTTTAGAACGTTGCAGAGATAAGTTGGAGCGGCGTGAACTGACCGTATGAGCTCAAGCCAGCTGATGGTGTCACCTGCAACTCAGCCGGTCAAATCGCCGGCGGCTGTTTTAAGAACGTGAGGATCGTTGCCTGGCCTCTACGGCCAGTCGGCTTGGTCAAGTCAAAATGACCACAGACGGCGTGTTCGCCTGCTGGCAGGTGTCCCATCCCCGCTGAGCCCTCTGTTTCTGTCCTCACAGTGTGCCGGTGTCGGACAGTGGGTCCCTACTGATGCTCGCTGTATGTGCTTATACCCCCTCACACACACACACACATTCTCATTGACTAACTAGTTGGCACTGCTTACTTATATTATTGTGGCGTATTTATTATGAACGCAGTCCATCTGATGCTTGTATTGTTTGTTTTTCAATGTTTATTATGACTACAAAAGCATCTGTACCCAGTATCTCACTATCACTATCCTCATTCATATTTTAAGAAGCTACAAATTATATTCAGCCACAAAATAAGCCTTAAAAGCTTCAAATCAGAACAGAAGAACAGAGAGTTGTTGCATAGAGATGATACACCGTCTCATCTAGTTGCATTGGTGTGAACAGGCAGGTTTTTAGAACATAACAGAACAGCACATTGCCTGTTTCAGCTTGTTTCATCGCAAGTCTTTGGTCTGAACTGGGCGGGGAGGGAACTGAGAGGAAATTTTCACAGATGGTTCAATAGGTTTATCCCTTTATGTCAGGTTCTAGGTAGAATCCAAGAAGGTGGAACCTTTATAAAAGGTTTTACCAGGAACTAAAAAGGGTTCTCCCACAGGGATTAGCTGAAATACCCTATATGGTTCTGGTTAGCACCTTTATTTCTAAGAGTGCAGCAGCTCTGTGAGGCTGAACACAAAAGTCAGCATGCTGACATGCTCAAAGTTACAGTGCTCACCTGTGTAACAGGTATGTTAGCTAACAAGCTAACAAAACTGACTGATGTGGTCAACATCCTAACATTATACTATAACATCAGTTTTGTTAGCATGCCGACTTTTGCGTTAAACCAAAGTATAGGAAAAATTAAAATTTCATCTGCTCTCTGTGAAAAGTTTGATCTCCAAAGTATTAAAAATTAATTAATTTGTTATTTGAATGACTAGTCGTTTCAGCACTACTGTGCAGATGTTTACACTCAAGCAAACTCTGTTATGTTTATTACACAAGTATATTATAACCATTCAAATCTATATCACACTCAAAGGTCTAATATGGGTGCTACATCACAGAGTAGTATGAAATAAAAAGCGAAAACAATTATTCACATTCTAATGTGGTTGACAAAGCTGAATTGTACTGCCACTGTCTCACCCCGCACTTCGACTTTGCATTCCAGCGCTATCACTGTTTATATATCTGTTTTTTCCCTTCCTCCTTCCACTTGTCTCTGCTTGTCTGCGTCCCTTTTTGTCGTCCTCCTCCTGCTTCCATCCTCCCTCTTTTTCCTCATCCACTTCAATGAGCTGAATCCTGCCTTCCTTACTCACTCATCCATTCTGTACACTTGCCAATCCAAAGCTTTGCCCATTACATCTGTGCTCAATCAGTGGCTTTATTGCTGAGCATTGAGACGCATTGTACATGCCAATTCAGTTTTGCACTGAAATTTGAAAGCGCAATCAGCACAATCACAGCATACAGAATACTGTGCAATTGGCAAGTTACTGAACTGATGAGTGTTTTAATTCTCAAAGTGAACGGGGCACCTTGTTTAGTTTTTTGGTGTGTGTGTGTGTTGTTCTTGCGCGTGGCAATCTGTGTGTGTGTGTGTGCGTCTTGAGTTCACCTCCAGAAGGAGGTGGGGTGCCACGTCCTTTTTGACGCCGCGTACATGTCTGTGCTGGCCTGATGTCAATCAACTTGTGCCCCGCCTCTTTTCTCTTGCAGAGTACGGCAGTGCAGGTGAGAGGTCCAGGAGGGCGAAAAAAAGAAACATCGGTAGATACACATGATCAATAATCAATAACAGTGAATAATTATAGCAATAAGATGAACATACTTACCTGATCAGACCCTTCCCTAGGCACCGCTTCATTGCTGCACCCTTCACTCTCCGAAAGTGACAAAACTCGCCTGCAACAAAATTTAGCCTTGTATGATTAAATCTGGCTTTTATAATTTGCATAGATACTAAGTTTAACTGGACCAAGAGAATAAGCCCCATACTCTCTGTTTTTATAGCAGGCCTTAGTCACTTGCATGTATTCCTTATCCCCAACCCAGAATCCTTTTCAGTTTGCTTCTCCCCCATATGCTTTATGGACCCTTTTCCTTTGCCCCCCCTCCCCTCCCTCTTGTACGGGCTCACTGTTTTATATTCAAGCTGGTCAGCTGTCAATAATGTGCTCCCGTCGCTGACTAAACCACCCCCTGTGTGATCCGTGGTCTATCCCGCCTCCCTCTTGCTTCCAGACAAGGCGGGCTTCGGGAACAACTTCACCACGGGGGACAACAAGTCCGTGGCGCAGAATATGGAGGCGGTTGTGGTGGGCTGCATGTTCAAGTCTCTCATCACCCGCTGCGCCTCGACCACACACGAGCTGCACAGTCCCGAGAACCTGGTGAGTGGTGTGTGAAATCATCTGTCCATCTGTCCTCTCTCTGTTTTCATTATCAGTCTCTGTGGCTCTCCTTTGATTCACTCTGTGCTTCACATATCAGTTGTACTCCCACTTGATTCAGACGCTCATATTTCCATTTGTAGGATGTTGTAGCTGAATTATTAATGGCACATTTTGTACCGAGCCTAAAGACGAGCAATCGCTCATGCTGCCTTTTTTAATGCCTTGTCATACATGATAAATTGGACATGATGGGTCCTTAATCTCACTCTGTGAATAAAGACATTAAAGGGAATCTAATATTCCTCTCCATATTTTCTAAAAGTAATTAATGTAAGCAAAAACTTCCAGCCTCAGACTACTCGTAAGCTGATGTTAGCTCGTGACTGATTTCTTTATGTGGCCATCTATTACTGCAGGTGTTAACATTGCATACACTGCTACATGTAGCTACATGTTAACACCAAGGAAACATGAAATCTTGGTTACAGATGTTAGTTTCTCCCTGATGTCGAGTTGTAAAGATTGTGGTTTAGAAGCTTTAACTGGCAATTTTTTAATGGTAATAAGTGCTGCCATATTCTGTTACAGTCATACCCTAGCTTCAATGATGGTGCAGAGACACAAAGAGAGAGAAATCCCGAACATTAAAGCATGTAAACATGTTCTGGTCGAAGCCCAAAGTACAAGTATGAACCTAACAATGAGCATAATACATCCCCTTTCACTTGAGCTGTTCTCAGTTCTTTGCTATAACACATATTTTTCACAAATTAAGAATAAAATTAATTTGAAATGGCACAAGCTGAACCCTCTAATAACAGACCTTGAGCAGACGACATACTGTGTATTTGTCCCCAAACTGATGCCAGCACCATCTTCTTGTTTCTAACATGCAGTGTATGCCAGAGTGCTCAGAGCTCCTTTGAGTAGCTGGCAGATTCTCTGTTACCGTTCACAGAATATTAATAACTTGCCTTTTGTGTCTCACATAATGGGCGCTGAGTGTTTTAGATTGTTTCTTCAAAGACCTTAATTTTATATTTAAGGCCAAGGCGGGCTCATTTGTACAGCATGCTTCAAACACAGAGGCAAGTGCTTTACACAACAATGTTTAAAACACAATGGAGAGGAGAATAAAATACAAAATAAAAGCTACAAAGTTTCAGAGCCATATAGTGCAGCAATAACATTTAAAGTTTCTTTATGCACATTTCTAAAAATTCTCATGAGTAACACCTCTCTCTGAGGCTGTTACGTGAACTGTAGTTAGTATCCTGGTGTGTCGCACTCCACAAGCACTAGTGAGCACCTGCACATCAGCCAGAACAGTGACATGAACATGAAACTGAAAATAAATAATAAACAGATTTAGAATAACATAACTTTCTGTAATGTTCCTATATTTCATCCGGACCACTGGCTACAGGATAATATGTAGCCTGCTGTTTGCGAATTACTTAATTGGCTAACGGCAGATCCATGTAGACTGGCTTAGGCTGGTTAATCTTAACTTAGGCTATATTAACTTGTTGGCTGCCCAGCTACTTGTAACTTAGCTAAACGACATGGATCTGGCGTTGGTTGCTTTGTAACATTAGCGGACAAAGTAATTTGCAAACTAGCTCTGGGAATCCGGTTGAATTAGCCGATGTTGTCCACTGAAGACAGTATTTTGCTGTATTTGCTAGCTAGTAATTCATCTGTGTTAGGAAGGAAACTAATGTCGGCTAACAGTAGCCAGCTAAATGTGTCTGTCAGTGTTTGTCAGCACTGGGGGCTCTGAATTTATGATATAGCGCAGTAAATTTGATTAATTTACTGTTTAACAGACCACAAATGAGCTAATGTAGCTAATGTTAGCGCACCCCCAGTCCTTTCGCCTCACTCCCCCTGGCTCGGAGATGAACATTACTTTGCGGTGAGGGGAGCAGATGGCAGCTCCAGAGATGAACCTTCAGCAAGCAACTGTAGCGGCTCAAATTCAGCCTGCGCCTAACGCCTTTTTGACGTTAGTTGACGTTTCTCAGCCAAAGTTAACTTATGTTTCACACTGTTAGCACTGTAGTCAAGCCAAAGAGAGGCAAGGCACTGGGGAGTGCGCGTGATGTCACATCCTTTGGATTTACCGAAAGATTCTTCCTGAGTTCTTCACATAGAAATCAGTTCAGAGGCTGTTAAGAGGCGACTAAGAAATTTTTTTGAGTTTCGCTACAATCTGTTCATCTGTTGGCGATAAAAAACGATTAATACATGTTAAAAGTTGCGTACAGGACCTTTAATAAATCAAATGAAACATCATTTGATTTACTCCTTGCGCAGATGATTGGAAACTACACTCTTCCCTAGTTGTCGCACAAATGACCTATTTTGTTATCAATAGTTTTTGTTGATTATAAATATATCCTAGGTTCATATTTTTCTATGCCCAAGTGTATGTGGATCACTCCTCTAAGAGGACTCATGGTACTGAGAAAGCCTCAAGGCTGGCATGACTGGTTGTACGTTGGCGGGAGATGACACACTTTGCAAGGCAGGCTTTATTATGGCACAGGATCAAAGGCCACCCACTCACAAGCTGGAGCCGTTGTCGAGCACGCTCATATACATCACCCATCTATGCATATATGCATGTGCAAACATACACACTGTTTGATGCTGGCTGCACAGTAATATCAGCCTGATTTAAAGTCTTAGCAGTTCATTTTCGTAGTTGTTTTCCTCCTCTCACACACACTTTCGAGTTCACACGCCATTCCTCTCACACATCCCTCTCACTCACTTGTTTGCCACCCTCCTCCTTCTTCCCAGGGACTGTACTGTGACATCCGCCAGCTGGTGCAGTTCATTAAGGAGGCCCATGGGAACGTTTTCCGCAGGGTGGCACTGAGCGCGCTCCTGGACAGCGCCGAGAAGGTCACCACCACCAAGAAACCTGATGAGAAGGAAGAGACCAAACAGCCCGGACCCAGGAGGTACTGGCCAATCAGTGGCCAGAATTGGTCCCAATGACCTGAAGTTAAATGTCTTGTCTAAAAATGTCTTGTAATGATCATGTGTCGATAACTGCTGAGATGTCCTGAGAACAGGCCTTAAACGCCCCTTCCCTTATTAAGTGGTAAAAATACTTCTCATCCAACCACACTGATTGGTTTCATAAGGTCTTTCTCCTTTTTCTGACAAATCAGAGCTACGCTTCTCATCACTGCTGGATGTTTTTATTTCCTTATGTTTTTTTCTGTCCTGTCTGCATCTGTTTTTCTTGCTTGAGTGACTGATTCGATGTCGTTATTCTCAAAATGATGTGGACAGCGACATACGGGGCAGCTCTGCCAGGAGTTTTTGCCTCATCATGTGACCATCAAACTAGAAGCGGAAGTCACATGAGTGCATTAAAGACTAAGTTAGGAGCCAGTTAAAGTCAGTGGGTTAAAAATCAGACACAACATTTAATTCCAACCTGTTAATATTTAAGATGGCGTTAAACACAATTGCAACATTTACAAGAATGTAAATGTAAATGAAAGAAAGTGTAGCCAGCACGTTCTCATTCCCAGGCCGTCAAAGACAGATGCTTTGTCACGCCTCTTTGGTTTGCGTTACCAACACTGAAGCCACTCTTTGGCACCTTTATGAGACGCACTGGACTTTCAACTTACCTGTCAACTTACCCAGCAACCAACATTGTATAAAGAGGGAGAAAGTCTGTGTAAGTTTGATGAATGAGTTCAACACACACAGAATTTAACCCAGGACACCGCTATTTATGTCACGTGTGAAACCAAAAGTCACTGCTGTTGTAATGTAATGGTACTTAACTTGCCTCTGTCCGTCATTCACGTCACATTACGTATTTATTTTGAACCGAAACATGATGTTTTTTCTAAACTTAACCAAGTAGTTTTGTTGCCACCACCGTTTGACAACTTTAATCTCGTGTTACAAGAATTTTCATCCAGGAGACAGCTGTGCATCACATACAGACGTCAAAGGGTGCCTTCATCGTCAGTATTACATGCTAAAGGCACAGGGAAGCGTTAGTATTTAATAACCTCAAATGGGAACACAGTGGTTTAGCCTGGGTTTCTTCCAGGAGCTCCTGTTTACTCCCTTAAAAGACGTGCATATGAAGTGAAAGAATTATTCCTCTGTAGTCACTGACCTGTCAAAGTTCAGCTTTAAAACTGGCGTTTAGAAATTAAACTTACCTTGAAGTAGATTTTTAGGAATAGAAATATATATACATATATATATATATATGTATAAAGATAAATAGTTAATGGAGTGGATCATTTTATAATAGTTGCATTATAAAGTAGGATTTCGTTCATTCAAACATCAGTATGGAACAGTTAACAATAGGCTAGCTCAGTTTGCCAATCATAGCTTCAGTGGCATGCCTCTAGTTCCCATCAGAGAAAAATCATTTGAACTATCCTAAAAAAAAGTTCATGGGAGAATCACATGCTGAGGCTTTACTGCATCTCTAAAGTGCAGTCGGCGTCTGCATCAGGTGGCCTGAGCGCTCTGTCTGTGTGTTGGGGTGTGTGTGTGTGTGCAGGTCAGAGGCGGGTGTGTCCGGGGAGAAGGGTCAGGTGTCCAGTGCTGCAGATGAGTGTCGCAGCTACATCTCCAGTAGACCCCCCCAGACCCCCGAACAGTGAGTGTCCACCTCACAGCATCTCCATATAGCACCATCTAGTATGTCGAGCCCAGCTGTCATGTGTCTGCTCAAAATAGGAAATCGTTTTAAAACTCCTCCTGTTGCTCCCTCTCCCCTTTCAATAACGAACAGGTCACAGAACTAATTTACATCAAAAGATCTACAAATTTGTGAAAGCTGAAGTTTTTATCCTCGTGTAAACCTTCAAATCCGACCTTCCTTCACTCCCTCTCTGTGCCTCCAGTGAAGAACAGATGCCGGGTGCTCTGCTGGGCAGGAAGGACTTTTGGAGGAAGATGTTCAAGTCGCAGAGTGCCGCCAGTGACACCAGCAGCCAGTCAGAGCAGGACACCTCGGAGTGCACCACTGCACACTCTGGCACCACCACTGACAGGCGCTCCCGTTCCAGATCCCGACGCATCTCACTACGAAAGAAACTGAAGCTGCCAATAGGTAAGAGCCATCACCATGCAACAAGTCTTTTGATCGTGTTGGTTGAAGAGGTAGTTACCTCACAGAGGAGGCTATACACTTTACATGCTAACCAGACATGATAATAATCACTGATTTCAGCGCCTAACAAACCTTCCATATCATTTTATTTATATCAGGTCTGGTAACAGTGTGTATTCCCATGACCTCACCTCATTGTATCTGCTGTCCCAGCTGTCACCTTGAAATTCATGATGTGCTCTGTTTGTCTATCATTGGAACACTGCCTACCGCGAGGCCAAGTCACTTCATCTCTTTGGTCTGTTTTGTGTTCCTTTTTGTGCCGTAGCATGCCGTGGGACTGTTCGCCTACCACTCACTCTCTCTGTCTTACGTATGTGAATGTGGAGCCATCTTCATACAGTATTTGTTTCATGTCCGTTTGGTCATTTGTTGGTCATCTCTTGCAAAGTGCACGGTGTTACAGGCCTGGGTCAAATTGTATTTGCAAATTGTATCAGATGGATGGAGGGCACGGACTTTACTCTGGCATATATGTCCCTGTGAGGGCAAACAAGGTTAGAGCCAACTGCACAGCTAAGGCAAGGATTATATCAAGTGAAGCTAGCAGGTGATACAGCATGGCTTGACTCAGGTAAAGCTTTGCACTCCCTGAAGATTATCCTACGGCAGTGCAGTATCTGTATTTGCATATGCATAGGTTTTGTGGCAGTGATGTTTTTGAGTAAAACAATCAACCTAAAAATACTTTAAATAAAGGCTTTACATTTCTATACGTTACGCAGTTTGTCAGCCAGCCTGTAAACATATTTCTCAACTTTTGTTGTTGCTGCTGTCTCTTCTGTGACAACTCTTAAATCTATTTGCAAATACCACTCGACCAGGGTCTTTTGTTTAAATCGTCTTATAAAAAGAGACAAGACAGTTTTGCACCCTTTTGTATCGTTTTTGAATGAACCTCAGTCTGTGAATTTTTTGTGACATTAAACACCCTGAATGTATGTGACTGTACAATAACAATGAGGGAATGCTCTGCCTATTTCTACCTCTGCTAAACCCTTGTGTGTGTGCATGCTTAATTGCCTCCATAACCCAGTGTGTACAGTACATTACCTTTCTTTGTTCTGCAGTGTTGGTTGATCAGGTAAATGTTTTTTTTTTACTCTTGTGTCTCCAGGCAACTGGCTCAAGCGTTCCTCTCTTTCCGGACTGACTGACGGCGTTGAGGACCTGCTGGATATCAGCTCAGTGGATCGACTCTCTTTTATACGTCAGAGCTCAAAGGTCAGAGCGGGTTGACAGCTACCATAACACTGAGACAACACTCATTTTGTAGTAAGCTACAATAGGAAGTCAAAGATAGAACGAAAATGAACTCCAGCTTTATTTGAATACATAAAGTATTAAATAAATAACAGTACAGACCTTGCAGTGGGTGTCTGGACAAAATTGTCTGCAAGAAGATGTAGAAGTTGTCACTTGATTTGGCCTCTGAGCACGGATATATCACGTGTACATTTATGCGTCTTAGGTGAAGTTCACCAGTGCGGTGAAGCTGTCAGAAGGTGGCGCCGTGGGGCCGGAGTTCGCCAGGGACGAGGAGGAGAATTTCTTCAAGCGGCTCGGTAAATGGAGGTCTGGCAGGAGGAATCCATCCAAGCTTCACCACACAGAAGAGAAAGATGGTAGACCTCCCCCACCCCGGGGTGCCCCCTTGCCCACCCACGCCCCATCGTCCTGTGTCTATTCCTTTCTCTCTCTTTGTCCCTGCCTCTGTTTGTCCGTGTGGTGTCGTGTCTTGTCCCGCAAGTCGTGGTCTGTCCTCTTCTGCCAGTTCTTCCGTCCGCCATTCTCCATGTCAGTTCGGCCGGTTAGCTGCCTGCTACACTCTGTTAGCCTGAATGTGTTTCAACCCATCAGTGTCTAGTTTGTAAAAATACACTTTGTTTTCACTTTGATTGGCACAACTGTTTTTATATGACCAACTCTACATTCCCTTCTCCAACCATGCACGTCCTGTTCTCTTCAACAATGAACCCCCTCCTCTTTCTTTCACTCACTGGTGGAAAGAGAGGAAAGGAGGTGTGTGGGAATAACTCACATATATGAAACCATCTTTCTACAGTAGAGCATATCTCTGTGCTATGTCAAGCATGACGCTGTCAGTGCTCTCTTCGTCTCTTCTGTGGTGATGTCTGGTGGTATTTTCCAATGCCTGAGTTTCAGTGAAGTGATAAAACAGAATGGTCCACATACAGCTTCCCTCTGTGCGGCTGTGATTACACTTGTCATTTCAATGTGATTTATTAGATGTTATTATGAAAGAAATATTGTATAAGAGACATGATAATGGTCTTGGCAATCAAATCTGCATTTTTTTTCACTACTCTTTATGTAATAATTTTTTTGTGTCTCTGAGATGATAAATTGAAAACCCAAGTGTAACCACTGCCGATGGCTGTGTGTCCATCTCTCACTCGGCTTCATTTGTCAGTGGCTCCTCAGTGCTTTCTGTTAAATGTCCTGGATGGTGATGTTGCTTCATGCAATGTCTATATTTAATCTTCAGTGCAGTCTTTACAGACATTCACACCCAAATGTGCTTGTTTTTTTAAAAGAATTCTCTTCACTTGTCCTGTTATACTCTCCTCTTTTCCTTTCTTCTCCTCTCTTCTCCTCTCTTGTTCTATATTCATACTTTCCTACAGGACCCCACGGTTTTCAGGAGCGTCTGGCAGCCAGTCAGGAGGCCATGAAGAATAAGAATGTGGTGAATTTGGGCGCTATTCGACAGGGCATGAAACGCTTCCAGTTCCTGCTGAACTGCTGCGAGCCGGGAACCATACCAGACGCCTCCATCCTTGCTGCTGCTCTGGACCTGGTATGTTGTAGGTGCTTTCTGACCTAGAGTTGTCTTGCTTTGGTCTGAATTAGGGACTAATTTTGTCACAAAGTTTGTTGGTTTGTGTTCTCACGGCAGCATTTACAAGCGGACCAGATCAAATGCCTTGTGTGAGAAAGCTGCTCTTGTCAGAATTTCCATGAGGGAAAAATCCAGGAAGTAAACAAAACATTGAAGAAGAGTACACTTGCAAGATAAATGTGACACTTTCTAATGTCACAATGGAGGGACAACTACGCAGGTTGATTTTAGCGCTGCTCATCGTGGACTATATTGCTGTCATTGTTCATTTGAGTCTAACCACACAGTTTGAAAACGAGGCACGGCTGTAACATACTCATGTTTAACCCAAACAATGTGTCATGTGACTGCAGTTGGTTCTGATCAAGGTCGGAACACGTTCTCATCATAAACCAACCGCAGCAGAGTTCGTTTGTAACCGGACCAAGACCTTCTTGGAGAGGTGGTCTTGGTCCGGTTGTTTTGGTCCGCACCTTAGTGCAATTGCTGTGTTCACAACTTTCCAAACGAACCGCACTTAGGAGGCAAATGAACTCGAGTTCAACTGAACCAAACCAAACCAGGCAGGTGTGAAAGCACCCTTAGAGTGCACTCCTTGTATTTTTGCACATGATGCATTAGTGTAAACATATCACATTTTTTCTCAAATGGAAACGCCCACTCAGCTGTCAGTTAAAGCGGTGACGTAGGTTAGATAATAATAATTACAAGTGAAAGAGTTAGGTCAGATTTTTTGATTTGGGGTTGTATGAGAGACTTATCCATATACTGTAATATTTTTACTGCTGATGTTGCCATCAGACAGTCTTGTCTGATGGTAAACTGAAGCCATTGTATTGCTGTTTCAAAGCCACCAGACTCCATTGATAAAAACAGTCATTTAACCTTGTGGAACATAGGAGTTGCTGGTCTTCTGCTGCCTTGATCACTAGGGTGTTTGTCTTTCTGTGTGACTCTCTGATCTGAACGAACATGACATCCACAGCAGTACATTGCTTAGCTCCATTGCTGGTTAAAGGGATAGAGAAATATAGCTAACTTGGAGGATCGATAACAGACAGATCTCAAAGAAGGCTTGGCTCAGTCATGAGGAGGCACATTAAAGGTGAGCTAGGGGGTTATATTTAGCAACATCATCATGCAGAAACATATGTCAGGTTATGTGGGTTTGGAAAAATAGTATTCTGACGCTGAAATGTACATACTTTGACGAAAATGTTCGTATTTGAAAATAAAAAACACTGCTGGGAAGCTACAGAATGATATAAAAACCTGAAAAATAAATACTTTCTGGTTCTTCCAGGAAGCTCCAGTTGTGGCCCGGGCCTCCCTCTTCCTCGAATGTGCCCGATTTGTCCACCGCTGCAACCGTGGCAACTGGCCAGAGTGGATGAAAGGTCACCACGTAAACATAACCAAGAGAGGCCTGTCCAGGGGTCGCTCACCTATCGTGGGCAACAAGAGAAACCAGAAACTCCAGTGGAACGCTGCCAAACATTTCTGCCAATGGGGAGACGTGAGTTAAAGATTTCTGGCTATTAATCATCCAGGGTGACCATTTTTTATTTGGCTTCAACAAAGATGTTTTTTTTATGTTTCATCTGCTCAGGCAATCGGCACAAGGCTCAGTGAGCTGTGTCACTCTGACAGCGAGAGCCCTGCAAACATCCTGGGTTACATTTTTGATGAAGAGACCAAACGGAGAATGAGGAAAGAAGACGAGGAAGAGGACTATTTAGATGACAGTGAGTCAGAGGAGCATTTAATGCCTTAATATCACAGCTTCGGTGGATTGATGAAGTGAAGTATTTGATTTTTACAGAATTACAATTAAATATCTTGTTAATTCTTACTAAACTAATGTGAATATGTTTTTAACATTAGATTTTGAAATATCAGGCCTCGCTATTAATGGTTGCCAGGACGCCATTTGCAACCATTTTAAGAAAATGGCGCCCAGTTTTTCTTTTTAACGTATAAAAAAGTAAGTGACTAAAAACCTTTGAAAAGTCTTACCGCAATTTTTTATTTTGTCATCACTTCCAAGACACAGTCAACCCTACAAAATGTGGCTGCCCCTTTGCTCTTAAGATGGCTGCCTGCCAGCTGCTGTTGGAAATCACCACTTTCCTGAGAGAGACCTTTCCCTGCTTACCACGCCCACGCACTGAACCTCTCGTGGTTAGTAGTCAAATCTGTGCTGAATATATGCATTAAGTGTGTGTATGTAAATGTAAATAAAAATGTAAACAGAAAACATGTTTTGCTGTAGGATCTGGACAGCTGCCGCCTACGTTTGGACCCGGATCTCGGCCGCCATCGCTACGAAAGGAAGATCAGCTTCGCAGGCATCCTTGATGACGAGGATGGACACGATTCGCTCAACAGCAGCAGCCATACGCTGAAGTCCGACACCACCTGTGATGAAAAGAAGCCCCAGGAAGTTCAAGGTGAGATCTGGTGTCATACGGACTGCGTCATTCTGGTTCTTTACTCCCCTGTATGCTTATTGTGAAAAATAATTTAGATAATCTCGCCCCACTGCCGTCTCCTCCAGCACCTATCCGCAAGATTCGCATCGGAGGCTCCCGGCTGCTTCAGATCAAAGGGGCTCGCAGTTTCCGCGTAAAGAAAGGAGGCTCTCTGTCATCGATACGCCGGGCCGGGAGCCTCAAGAGCACCAAGATGTCGCGGCAGGACTCTGAGTCGGAGAACGAAGAAGGGCTGCTGTCACAAACACAAAGCAGGGACACTGTTACTGACATAGGTAAGACATGGACATAAACATATATATTTCCCTCTGTTGTGAGAGATACAGTGGCACATTTTAAACATGTGCATGTTCTTGTTTCTGTTGCAGGCAGCCCCTTTAGCACCAGTGAGCCCAGCATAGAACCAGAGGGCCAGGGATCAGGAGGAGCAGAGGATAACTACCACCGTAACATGTCCTGGCTCCATGTATGGCTCTTTAATATGTGTGGAAGGGTTTTTGTGTACGGCATCCTCCCTCCTACACACTGACTCCCCCTCCCCTCCCCTCTCCTCTCTCGGCACAGATCATGATCCTGCTTTGCAACCAGCAGAGTTTCATCTGCACACATATAGATTTCTGCCACCCACGCTGCTACCAGCACCACAGCCGCTCCTGTGCCCGTCTGGTCCGCGCCATAAAGCTTGTGTACGGTGAGACGGTGGACAGCCTGAGAGAAGACAGCACCTCCTCGGGTAACATCGGGTCACGGGCCAAGAAGAGTAAAGAGGTGGGTTTCACAAGCTATGTGTGTATGCAGTTAAAACTTCTGTTGTTGTTGCAGTGGTTTATAAAAATCTCTGTGCCTTCACAGTGTTCAGACAAGTCTTGCCTGAGGACCCCGTCCATGAAGAGACGACCCACTGACTCCAACACAGAGGGGAAGAAGGATACTGGCATGCTGAAGTACATCCGCAACCAGGTGGAGTAGTTTTAAGAGTTATTTCAGATGAAGTCTTCTTGATTTCTTCTTTGTTTTATTTCGTTTTTAAAAAATTTATGTTTTTACTTTTTGTAATTTTTTTTGTACTTTCTTAATTTTTTTTATTTAACTTTTTTTTGTTGTTGTTGGGTTTTTTTGCTTTTTGTACTTTTTTTTTTTTACCTTATTACTTTTTTTTGTTCGTTTGTTTTTTTAATTTAGTTTTTCTTTCTTTTACTTTTTTCTCTTTTTGTTTTACTTTTTTTGTTTTTAATGTTTTACTTTTTTGCTTTTGTTTTTTTTTACTTTTTAAAAAACTTTTTAAATTTGTGTTTTGACTTTTCGTACTTTTGTTTTTTTAACCTTTTTATTTTTTGTTTGTTTGTTTGTTTTTATTTACTCTTTGCTTTTACTTATTTTCTTTTTATTTTTGTTTTTGTTTCTTTTTTTAACCTTAGTTTTCTTTTTTAACTTTTTTATTTTTGTTGGATTTTTTTACTTTTTTAAAAAAACTTTTTCAAACTTAAATTAATTAATTAATTAAATTTGTTTTTTACTTTTTATGCTTTTGTTTTTTCACCTTTTTACATTTTTGTTTGTTTGTTTTTATCATTTGATTTTTTCTTTTACTTTTTTCACTTTTTTATTTTTTGTTTTTTTGTTAAGTTTATATTTACTTTGTTAATTTTGTTTTTTCAGGGGGGTACTTTGGTTTGTTTTTTTGTGTTTGTGTTTTGTTTTTTTGTTGTTGTTTTTTTCCATGTTTTTTTTTTACTAAATAATAAATAACTTGAAACAGGAAACTTGATCTTAAAATAATCAATTAAGTCAGAAGAGGAAATTAAAAGTCTACTAAACTAGAATACTTAAATTACTGTCCACACCTAAACTGTTGTTAATCAGATCCTTTTTTTTGCGTGTGTGTCTCTCAGGTGATGAGCCTGTCTCCAGCTCCGCTTTCACTGCTCATCAAGGCAGCTCCAATCTTGACTGACGACATGTATGGAGATATTCAGCCCGCAGCTTGGGAACTCTTACTCAGCGTGGATGAACATATGGCAGCTGCTGCTGGTGAGTCAGCTGTGCATCAGTTATCTTTGGGTCTCATCTATAGGCTGTGGTGCCCTTCAGAGTTTATATATGTATACGATTTTAGATTATGAAAGGATACATGAAGTACTTTTTTAGTTATTGAACTAAAGTTAGCTTTATTCACATCGTGTGTAAAACATTTTGAAATAGATATTCAGATGCTCTATTTCCTAACAGTTGCCATTAGTCAGTTACTTTATTTTGCCCACTCAATTTTTTGCTTCCTACCTTTTTTTGACATCCCTTCTTTTGACATCAACCACTTTTTACCTCCCAATTTTCTGCCTCTTTTTCCTATCCTCTCTCTTCACCCCCCTTTGCTTTTTTTATTTCTTCCTCTCCTCACTCCTCCCCCTCCACCCTCTCTGAACCCCCTCCAGGTGCCATGTTCCTTCTGTGTGCAGTAAAGGTCCCTGACGCAGTGACTGAAATGATGATGGCAGAGTTCCAGCACCAGGAGGCCTGCCAGCGCATCAACTCCATCCTGAAGTTTTACACACTGTGGCGTTTCCGCTATCAGGTGTGGCCTCGCATGGAGGAGGGAGCCCAGCAGATCTTTAAGGTACAGAGGAATAATGTTGTCATATTAAACTTATCCCTAGAGTGAAAGTTGTCCACTTTGTAACCTGTCTCACAAAGCTAGGCTACGTTGACCCCTGTTGTATGACATTTATCTTCTGTTTTAGATCCCTCCACCCAGCATCAACTTCACCCTGCCATCTCCTATACTGGGCATGCCCTGTGTGCCCATATTCGACCCCCCCTGGGTGCCCCAGAACACAGGCAGCGTCCAGGACCCAATCAATGAAGACCAGTCTGTAAGTCTGAGCCCATGTTCAAGTAACTTCGTAACAAACACTTCGCTATAACATTTATTTGTAGTAGTAGCAGTATTAAAATGTATGCACATACTTTTGAATCACTTTAATATGTAGTAAAGACATTCAATGTGAATCTTACTGACTTAAAATGCACCAGTGGATGTGACATCACAAACACACTGACCTGGTTGTGAGGTTGCCCTACATTCAGTGTAGATTAAAGGGTCTGTTCACCTGAAAAGAAACATATTTTTATCACTTACCTGTTACCTGGCCATGCAGATAGCTTTTTCTTTACTTTGTTCAGGCTTTGAGATTCCAAATTATCCAGAGTACTGGAAGCACACATTGCTGTTTTATTTAGCCTTTGAAGAAAGCAGCGCAACTCTAGAGATAGCCGTATTGGTCTGGCTCCTCTTCTTTGGTCAGGGCTATGATATATCAACAACATAGACGGCCATGGTCTCCAGGAGATGAATCCAACTGATTTTGGTGATCCTCTGTCTTTTGCTCAAGTGCCGTCATAAGTTTGACATTGTTAACAGAGATGGCCAAATGTCTGCACATCTAGTAACTTACCCAGCAGCCTCAGATACACTGAAGTGCCAATGGGCAAATGTTAGCATGCTAACATGCTAAGCTAAGAACATGGTGGTACACATCATGTCTGCTCAACAAAGGCGTGTTGTCAGTGTGATAGCAATGATGTTAGAATTTAATTCAAAGCACCGCAGTGCTCACAAACCAATTATCATGACTATGAACTCTTTTTAAACAGATTTAAATTCGGTGTACGCTACTAATTAGATTCAGATCACCTCCATTGTGTTAGGATGAAAGGCAAATTTCATAACAGATGGGCCACTATCACCTGCACAATTCACAGATCGGACAACATGAGGCACACCGCACTGTCTTTTTTGTTGTCAGAGTTCAACTGAACCAAACCAAACCAGGTAAATGTGGTCAGACCAAAACAAAACTATCAGTATGGTTAGATACAACTTGGGGTAAGTGAGAATTTTTTTCATAATTGAGGTGAACAGGCTCTTTAACTCCCCTAACCTGTAAAAATACATGTCAGTTTTTAATAGCGTGTATCTTATTTTGACATTTATTGTAGACTGAGTCCTGCTTAACCTCCACAATGTACCAAAGCAGATACAGTGCACTTTAGACTGCTTTAAAGTACATTTGTTATTGCTATGCCAGTGTAATGTGGTCAACTGCACCAAGAAATCTGCTAATTCATTAAAAAAAAACATATGTAACGTATATATTTAAGGTCGTTTAAAGCAGTAAAAACAGATTTCTTGGTGTTTCCTTTTACTTTCTTGTCTTTTCTGTTAAAAAGCATGATTATCAAAATATGTCTAATAGATTTTGATGACGACCTGCGAGCACCTGTTATATAATTTATCTATCGACTGTCTTTGTTTTTAGTACTCCACATTAATTCAGTCAGTCCATACCATAGTAAGTTGGTATTTCTGTCCGGATGTTTGTACTGATGCATCTTGTTACCTCAGATCATTAATAACAGGAGAGAAAACTTTCTCCATTGAACATTTTTAGCTCATTGGGAGCTGTAGGTTTCCATCATGGATCAGAAGCTGGGGCAGTTTCATGGGTCATTTCAGATAGTTGCATCTTGATTAATGATACGCACCACACTAAAAAGTGTTGTAGCACTTGCTCTGATTGTAAGAAAAAAAATTAACAGCATGCATCGGACATTCAGACATGTTGTGTGTGTTGTGCCGTTGATGCATGGTCATTGGATGAGAATGACTTTGCTGTGGATGTTTTTCATACCATGCGTTCAGCCTATTTGGATATGTACGTGTATGAGCACTCGTGCGAATGCTGTGAGGCATTTACTGTACACAAGATACAGTAAATTCTCCAAATTCCAGTCTGAATACATTTATTTGTACCAAAATTTGTCATGATTGAAATCCCTCCTATTCGGTCAACAGTGTTCTCCATGATGCTCGCGATAGCATTAGAGCATGAGATTAATGTGCTGGAAGAGAGTTACTGTATTAATGTGTTGTCCGGTCATTTTACATTACAAAATGCTCCTCAGATGTAAACGTGAGCCTAGAGTAGCTGTGCACACGTCCCTGAGAGACTTGAACTGTCAATTCTGTATTAACATGTGCACTTCCTCATTCTGAACCTTCTGTATGTCTGCACCCGCTGTTCCTCCTCTGTGCTGTTTGATCCAACGCCACCCTGCATGCCACCTCTTTCCAGAAATCCTTCTCGGCGCGGGCGGTGTCGCGCTCCCACCAGCGAGCCGAGCACATCCTGAAGAACCTGCAGCAGGAGGAAGAGAAGCGGCGTCTGGGTCGGGAGGCCAGCATCATCACGGCCATCCCCGTGGCTCAGGAGGCGTGCTACGAACCAACGTGCAGCCCCCCACCTGAGCAGGAGGAAGAAGGTGGGGCGACCAGGCACATTAGCATATAACACACAGAAATATAAAAGTTAGATAGGATTTTGGAAGCTGCTGAAAGCTCTGTGCCCTGATAGCATATTGTTTCTCCTATATTTGTACCGGTCATGTCGGGCGTTGATCCCGCCAGCAGAAGAAGTGGTGAACCTGGCATCACGCCGTCTGTCTGTCAGCCCATCCTGCGCCTCCAGTAACTCCCACAGGAACTACTCCTTCCGTCGGGGCTCTGTGTGGTCTGTCCGCTCACTGGCCAGTGCTGAAGGTATAAAAACAAAATATCCCTGACGGCCAAAGTCTTTATTACACAACTCTTAATGTTTTTTAATCAAACTAAAGCTTATTTTCTTTAACATGTTTTTCTAGATGAGGAGAACACAACAGAACACACTCCTACTCACCACATGTTACAGCCACCCCAAGCCGTCTTCCCAGCATGCATCTGTGCTGCAGTCCTACCGATAGTGCACCTCATGGAGGACGGGGAGGTTCGAGAGGATGGTGTGGCTGGTAGGTGTCATTGTGACAAAAAACAGTTTGCCAGTGCCAGTTTTGGAGCTTAACATAATTTCAGACGTGGGGACCTAAAAAGGATAAAATAGTACCGCCTACATAAATCAAAAATAGGAGAGGGAAACTAACGCTTGCATTCCAGAGGAAGTCTGGACAAAATTCAGCAAAGGACATCAAGCTCAATCCCATGGAGAGCATTTGGCTGTAAGAGTCTGAGTAGATATTTAATCAGACCTGTTCAGGAGTCTCATCACTCAGGCTCCTCCAGCTGCTGGAGGAATGTAGCTCCAAGGACGCCAAACCACTGTTTTTGGGCCTGTCTAAAAGTGAAGACTCTCTGGTGTGAGATTTTTACAGAATTAGTGACTAAATTTGGGCCAAAAATGACTGATAACTGGGACACACTCCCTTTTTTGGCTTCTATTTTTAACATCTACAAAATACTTATTTGGAATACTGAGTGTAGCTGCCGGAAAATCAATTACAAAGAAATGGCATAAGCCAGACTCTCCATATATAGAGGACTGGTGCGATATCATGTATGAAATCTTTGTAATGGAAATAATCCCCCTCTCTGTGAGGCTGCAGGAAATTAAATTTGGAGAACTTTAGGAGAGATGGAAAGTGAATATTTCCTGGAAACGTCCTTATTTTGATAAATTGTGTTGTGTTTATTTATCTCAAATGGACAACATCCCCTGCTCTGTTTTTGTGTTTTTCAAAACGTGACTTTTTCGGACTTGTTTCTTATGTGTGGGACTCCTCTTCAAATATGATTCATCTGTTTATGGTGTTTGATCACGTAGTGTATTTGCAAGTACAAACATGTCTTTCAATGTTTCTTCAGTGAGTGCTGTTGCCCAACAAATCCTGTGGAACTGCCTGATTGAAGATCCCGCTCTGGTTCTCCGCCACTTCCTGGAAAAACTAACAGTGAGCAACCGACAGGTGGGTGAACGTCTGAAGGTCAAACACAGCCTCAGTGGTTTTTTCTTTACACTTAGACTTACTATAAGACAGTGATGAAAAGTGCACAAGCTTCAGGCTTGAAACATGACATGACTTGTATTCTTTGTGTTGTTATTCCAGGATGAGCTGATGTACATGTTGAGGAAGCTCCTGCTCAACATTGGAGATCTGCCGGCCCAGACCTCTCACATCCTCTTCAACTACCTGGTGAAGCAATAATACTTTACCTTTATGTACATACAGTGCTCTTCATACTCTCAGTTAACCGTCAGTTCTTGAAATGGCATCTTCCCCTCGTAGGTGGGACTGATCATGTATTTTGTGCGGACTCCGTGTGAGTGGGGAATGGACGCCATCTCAGCCACGTTGACCTTCCTGTGGGAGGTGGTGGGCTATGTGGAGGGACTCTTCTTCAAAGACCTTAAGCAGACCATGAAGAAGGAGCAGTGTGAGGTCAAACTGCTGGTCACTGCGTCCATGCCAGGTGAACTTACTCATACTTTGACTCTTTTAAGATCCCACAATGACCTAATGAACCCTGGACTTAATCAGGATGAAGTCAGTTACATGTGTAAAATACATTCATATTTTCTTGGGTCTTGTTGCTACAGGAACCAAAACACTGGTGGTGCACGGGCAGAACGAATGTGACATCCCAACACAGCTTCCAGTCCATGAAGACACTCAGTTTGATGCCCTGCTCAAGGTAAGAACACCAGCGGTGGAGTATGTGTAAATGAACTAAGTTAAACTTCCCTCCATTGTGACAATTCCCAGACCTCCCTGCTCATTTTGACTCTGGGGCTGTTGCTCAAACTACAGACTGTACTTTTTGTACGCCTGACACCATCCACAATCACAAAGAGTATAGAAGTGAGTCGAGAGACAGATCCACCTCTCTCAGTATTATTATTAAAATGTATATAAAGAATCAGGAGTAAGAGTGTTCTTTCTGCATAAAAAGGGACCTCTCTAAGTGATGTATTATTATTATATGGCAATATTATGTTTTTAATAGCTGTGCATTAATGTGGAAACACTTGATTAATCTTTCACAGCGCATTGTGTTTTATAAGCTTCTCACAGGTTTTTAATGTAAAAATCTGGCTGTAATACGTAAGTGGTGTAGTGGAATAAAAAAAAAAAGTCAAATATTTCCCTCTTAAAATGTCGTGAAGTAGAAGTGTAAGTAGCATTAAGTACCTCAAATTCATAGATAAATAAAGTACTTGATTAAATGTTCTTTGCATCCTGAACTGGACTCAAACTGAAATATTTACATGCGATAGTGAGGATACCTTATCTCTCATGCATATACCCTTTAATTAATCGCTAAATATTAATGTAAGTGGAGTAAATTTATGGAAGGTATTCATGATATCTTTTATCCCCCTGAAACAGGAGTGCCTGGAATTCTTCAACATTCCCGAGGCCAGATCGGCACACTACTTCCTCATGGACAAACGATGGAACCTCATCCATTACAACAAGGTAGATACATTAGGTTGATCTTGGTGTAGCTGAAGATAGAAGATATGTGTTGATGTGTTATCCATGGTGCATCTTGATACAGAACAGTAGCAGAGAAAGAGCTGGGCTGGACTTGCTCTTTTTGTTTTTGAGGCAATATTTTTACCATTTTCTATCTCTATCTACCTCCTCCAGACATATGTGAGAGACATCTACCCCTTCCGGAGATCAGTCTCTCCTCAGCTCAACCTGGTCCACATGCTGCCTGAGAAAGGACAGGAGCTCATCCAGAAACAGGTAAGATTTATCTTTCTGACCGGAGTGGTAAGATGGTAGTAGTAAGAGTTTTTTCTCATGCTGTTTCTTTTTCATTCTCTGTTTTTCTCTTTTATCAGGTGTTTTCCCGTAAACTAGAGGAAGTCGGTCGAGTCCTCTTCCTCATCTCCCTCACACAGCACATGCCAGCTGTGCACAAGCAGTCCCACGTCTCCCTGCTGCAGGAGGACCTCCTGCGCCTGCCGTCTTTCCCACGCACCGCCATTGATGCAGAGTTCTCACTGTTCAATGAGCCACAAGGTGAGACAGACTCCAACTGTACCGTAAAAATCATTCTAGTTTATATACATTGACTTTTATTTTTACCACCACCTTCTCCTCTCCAAATATCCCAGGCAAGGAGCTGTTTGGATTGGACACCCTCCACAAGGTGCTGTGGATCAAGCTGCTGGAGGAGATGTTCCTGGGCATGCCCAGTGAGTACCCATGGGGCGACGAGATGATGCTGTTCCTTAACGTCTTTAACGGGGCTCTGCTGCTGCACCCGGAGGACAGCTCCCTCCTCAGGCAGTACACAGCCACCGCCATCAACACCGCTGTGCACTTCAACCACCTCTTCTCCCTGAGCGGCTACCAGTGGATCCTGCCAACCATGCTGCAGGTTCAGATACATGCTTCCTGCAGCAATAAATCACCAACTGTTATTTTCTTAGTTTCAGTCTATGAAAGTGATTCCGCACCTTTCGAAGAATGTGTCCTCTCTGTATTGTTATGACAGGTCTACGCTGACTATGAGAGCGACCCTTTACTGAGGCAGGGCATTGAGTTTTGTTGCAGGCAGTTCTACATCCTCCACCGCAAACCCTTCATCCTGCAGCTGTTTGCCAGTGTGGCTCCGCTACTGGAATTCACAGTAAGTCCACTACTATTCGAATTAATTTAATTTCTTTTGTGTTAATTTGCTTCCTAACACACACATGCCTTTTGTTTTTACATTCCTGAATGGCTGAAATGTTGTAATTGTCCTGTGTTTATCTCCCATCAGACCAGCACCAGCACTGGTCTGTCTAAAGGAGTTTCAGCTCAGTGTCTGTTTGACCTGCTGGTCTCTCTTGAGGGTGAAACCCAGGACGCACTGGATGCTCTGGAGCTGGTTAAGGCTGAGAAACCTCTACGCTCTTTAGGTAAAGTCTCACTTTCACACGCAGTCTTAGACCTTTAGCATTTACGGAAAGCTCCTTCTAATACAGTTGTGTACTTTGCTGTTGCAGATTTTTGTTATGGTAATGAGGACTTGGCCTTTTCCATCAGTGAGGCCATCAAACTGTGTGTCACCGTGGTTGCCTACGCACCTGAATCCTTCAGGAGGTATGAAAACACATTGAGGATGCATCAGGGATTCATCCTCTCTTCTTGTATCCTCAGTTTTTCCACAGCAGTCGTTTTCTGCCCTATAACAGTCTGCGCGTATCTCTCCAGTCTCCAGATGCTGATGGTGCTGGAGGCCTTGGTCCCCTGCCACCTCCAGAAGCTGAAGAGCAACACAGTCACAATGGAGTCGGCCTCGGCTGCCAGGGATGAGATTGCAGCCATCGCTGCTCTGGCCACATCCCTGCAGGCCCTGCTCTACAGCTCAGAGAGCCTCACAAGGTCGGACTCTCACCCCTGCAACAAAGACAACAACAACACAAGTCTGTTATTTTTTGTTGTGCATAAGGATGTGATTTTTAGCTGCTTATAATCCTCATAATTTTATCCACAGGCCCATGACAGCCCCCCAGATGTCCCGCTGTGATCAGGGCCATAAAGGCGGCACTACAGCTAACCACGCCATGTCAGGAGGGGTCAACACCAGGTCAGGGCTATAACACGATCAATTGATTGTCAGTCCCAGAATAGATAGCTAGAGTGAGTTTTAGAGTCTGACAGACAAGAATGAGGTCCTGTTTGTACGCTTGTGCCCAGGGACAACCTCCACCTGCTGGAGGAAGGCCAGGGCATGCCAAGGGAGGAGCTGGATGAGCGCATCGCCAGGGAGGAGTTCCGCCGACCCCGGGAGTCCCTGCTAAACATCTGCACAGAGTTTTATAAACACTGCGGGCCGCGACTCAAGATCCTGCAGAACGTCGCCGGCGAACCACGGGTCACGGCCCTGGAGCTGCTGGATATCAAGTCCCACATGAGGTGATGAGATTTAGTCATGACCGACTTCAAAGCGTCTTACATCAGATTTATTTAGAAAAGTCTGTAACTTTATTTCTTGTTTCCTGCAAGTTGCTGTCTACGGTGATATCTGACATGCCATATGTCATTTATTCTGTTGCTGTATAGCACTATCGCACTTTTAAATCACACTGAAGGTGTGTCTCTGTGTGTGTCGCCTCCCCAGGCTGGCAGAGATCGCCCACGCCCTGCTGAAGCTGGCGCCCTACGACACCCTGACCATGGAGAGCCGAGGACTGCGGCGCTACATCATGGAGATGCTGCCCATCACCGACTGGTCGTCCGAGGCCGTCCGCCCTGCCCTCATCCTCATCCTCAAGAGGCTGGACCGCATGTTCAACAAAATCCACAAGATGCCTACGCTCAGGTGCGCTCGCCCACAGGCATTGTGCACCAGGTCTGTTGAATACAATCCCTCTTCTTTCTCTGTCTCCCTGTGAGTGTATCGTGCTGTGCCGGTGCCGTGGTGTGTACATTAGCTAGACGGCTTCTTGGCACTGTCCTCTGTAGCGCTGCCTTCGTGGGTGCTGTACCGTAAGTGCTGCTGTGGCGTGTTTTTGTGCGGGTACGTGAGGATGTGTGTACTAACGATGAATCAGTGGCAGTGTTTCCTGTCAGCCAGTGTCCAGTCTTGTGTCATGAAAGATGATGCCAGTTTTAATTGCAGACAAACAACAGCGTCGCAGATTTGACTGGTGATGTCTGCATGCATGAAGTCACCAGAGTAATACAGTTTTATAATTCGTTTATGTGAGGTAAACAAATTATAAAACTGTAGGATCATTTTTCTAAATGTAATGTAAAATACCGATAAACGCGCACATTACTCATTTAGACATTTTCATACATCATACTAATGTTTTTTTAATGCTTGCTTGATGGAGTGGTGTTATAAAATGTAGCAACAGTGACAAAGAAAATGTATTCGCTGTAGATTGGTGACTGATTTCCACTTGATCCCTCCAATAAATCTAAGCCAGTATTATAATGAATCTTTAATAATAATAATAATAATAATAGTAGCGAGAGCCCATCTTGCGATAGGATCACTCCAGCTGCATAACAGCACTCTGTGATTTAAAGCGAATGTCGTCCAGGGGCATGAAGTAGCGGGGCTAAAGGTTCCTTCCTTTGCTTCGGCTCCCGTTCTCAAATCACATCCATATTCGAACTTGGTCTTCGTTATGATTTCAGCTTCACACCTATAAAGTTTCGTGAGCCAGGGGTGTAAAGTGGGGAGCCAGTGGCCCCTTCCCTTTCCTTTCCAGTCTCAGCCCACCACTCCCCACTCCTCGCTGCCAAAGAGACAGACATATAAACACTTGGCAAAATATTCAAAAATCCTTCTGTGATAGGTCCCACTACAATTATTGCTACGACTACATTTTGCCATGATGACACACATAAAGACAGATTCACAAGATGGCAATAACATCAGACATGGAGACGTTGTTGTTAATAATAATCTTTGTTTACATAGCATATTTCATTCATAAAGTAGCTCACGTTGCGAAGAAAAGAACTTCAATTTGATTCAAACTATGGACATTTTCTTAACATTTTAAGGTCTAGTGTGTAGCATTTAGTGGCATGCAGCAGTTCATTCATATTTTTCCATAACCGCTTATCCAGGTACTGGGTTGCAGGTGTGCTGGAGCCTATCCCAGCTGACAGTGGGCAAGAGGCAGGGTACACCCTGGACAGGTCACCGGACTATCACAGGGCTGACACATAGAGACAGACAACCATTCACACTCACATTCACACCTACGGACAATTTAGAGTCACCAGTTAACCTGCATGTCTTTGGACTGTGGGAGGAAGCTGGAGTACCTGGAGAAAACCCACGCTGACATGGGGAGAACATGCAAACTCCACACAGAAAGGCCTTGGCTGGCTGGTGGATTCAAACCCAGTTCTCTCCTGCTGTGAGCCGACACTGCTAAGTTTGTAGGAGAACTACAGAGGCCAACACAAAAACACAAATGCTCCTATCTAGAGCCAGTGTTTGATTTGTCTGCTCTGGGCTACTGTAGAGCAAAATGGCAGTCTCCATGGAAGAAGGAAATTAAATACATTAAAAAAATTCACTAAGATGCAATAAATCAAACCAAGGCTACTAAATTTAATTATCAGACAGATTAAAAAAAGTATTCCACAGTTTAGGTCCATGGCTACCTCTCAATACTAATGCCTGTTTATATATTTTATGCTGTAATAGTGGCTAGCATATATAAAGAGAAACAATTAACTACATATAAAAGTGCTTACATTTTCAGAGTTTTTAACATCAATGATAAAATATTACAATGCACACAGCTGTACCATTAATACAGCCCCAGTGCAGTAAAAACAAATAACACCTGTGCACCTCTTCCATGACACAAGACTGAGCAGCGCTGGCTCAGAGGGAACTCTGGTCACGGGTGTGTGCTTCACACTGAGATGTGTTATTGTGGTGTTGAGCTGGCTATGTTTGTGAGCTTTGCAATATTTGTTGTCAGTATGGCCTTTACAGTCAGAAAGGTGATGGTTATGTGGCGGGAATGTTGATAGAGTGGTAAGTGTTTCAACAGTTTGATTTCTCTGCTTTAAAGATTCAATGCATTTGATATTGATCGTATGCCACATTCAGGTCATTTCAAAAGATGCTGATGAGATAGAAATGACATGATTGGCTTTCACATGACACGAATGTGGCATTTGTCTTTAAGTCTATTTTTAAATTCATAAAAATTTGCTTTTATCGGGGTGTGGGGCGGTGTTGTATGGGTGGGTGTTCTCCAGGAGACAGGTGGAATGGGAGGCGGCCAGCAGCCTGATTGAGGGGATCTGCCTGACCCTGCAGCGGCAGCCGATCATCTCTTTCCTCCCACACCTTCGCTCGCTGATCAACGTCTGTGTCAACTTGGTATGGACACACACAGACGCACAAGGCAGCAGAGATTATTCCAAATAAAGTTTTGGCATCAAGTATTGGCATTAATTCTTGTGTGTTGTCAGGTGATGGGTGTAGTTGGTCCCTCCAGCGTGGCAGATGGTCTCCCTCTGCTCCACCTCAGCCCATATTTATCCCCTCCGCTGCCTTTCAGCACAGCGGTAGTCCGACTGGTCGCCTTGCAGATCCAGGTAGGCCTCAGTTTAACTCAGCTGACTCTTTACTGGACATCCGAACATCAGCAACAGTGTTTGTCCATTCTCTAATTTTTGTTTCCTCTATTTTTTCCATCCCAGGCCTTGAAGGAGGATTTTCCTCTCAGCCATGTGATCTCACCGTTCACTAATCAGGAGAGGAGAGAGGGGATGCTGCTCAACCTGCTCATTCCCTTTGTGCTCACTGTGGGCTCTGGAAGCAAAGGTAAATACTTAAAGGGGTTTGTTATTTTCGACAGGAAGGCAATCCAGGTACTCTTGGCTCTTTTATTTTCAGAGTGCCTGGCTTGCCTTCCTGTCGATCCTGTTGTTTCCTGTTCTCTATTAGCACCTGACATAACATTTGGATCTATGTTTGTACATACAGAGCAACCAGTCAGCTCCCTCTTTTTCTGGTTTTGTTATTTTGTTGTTCGAGACAGCGCTGAGGTTGTTTTTAAAGAGTAGCTTCAATATCTTTGCCTAAGTGACTAAAGTAAACTACAATTTTTGAATATGCAACTGACAAAACAGGCTTCCATGTAATCACTCTGTGCAATAGTAGTCAGTCAATATACGTCCACTAAAAGTGCTTAGTACTGTCAAGTGTAAGATCCTTTTTTTAACAGATAACACCCCAGAAATCACTATCATTTAATCCACCAAACTCCAATTAAAAAAACACTAATTTTAGCATGTATATAGACAGTATATTTTCACATCTAATTGGGTGAATTAAGGGTTTATTTCAACAATAACAGGGTTGGTAATTGTTGGAACAGTGGAGAGACAAACTAAGATGGCTTTTGTGAGTTTTATTTTGTTTCTGTTGATTTTAATAAAGTGAGTTTTACGATGATAAAATTACTGTTTATTTAAATGGAGTCTGGTGGGTCTGTCGATAAAGATTTCAGGGATACATGTGGTTAAACTAAAAGGATCTTACCCTTTAACAAAATGGTCTATCGTAGTAGAGATCATTTCCATAAATTGTAAGACACTTAAAATAATCTGAGCCTGTCAAGGGTAAAAACAACTTTTAGTGGACGTACATTGACAGTGTATAATTTGAATACATTGGAGCTTGTTTTGTGGCTGCTGGCTGTGGCACTCTTGCTCGATACTGGACCAATTTTAAAATGATCTTCCTGTCAGTCACTTAGACACAAAAACATGGGAAAATAGAGTCCAGGTTGAAAAATACCTACGTTAACCTTTAAGGTGCCGTTTCAGGTATTTATAGGATGCAATTTCCTACATGATTCATACTGTCAGTTTCTTTTATGACATTTTGTTTCATTCTGTTTTATTGTTAGTCTGCAACTCATTTTTATTGTTTTCCTGGTTATGTAAAATAAAAACATAAATATACGTAAATCAAATTATACAGATTTGTTGTTCAAAATCAAACATCTGTCTGTTTCCCTCCTGCAGACAGCCCCCACCTGGAACAGCCTGAGATCTTCCTGCTCCTCCAGACGGTCATCAATATCCTCCTGCCTCCTCGGATCATCTCCACCTCCCGCACCAAGAACTTCATGCTGGACGCTTCCCCGGCTCACTGCTCCACCCCAGGCGACACGGGGAAGGATCTGCGCAGAGAGGGATTAGCAGAGTCCACCAGCCAGGCTGCGTATCTGGGTATGAATAAGAAGTGACAGCATGTTATAGCTTCTCTTGTTCCAAACACTTTCTCACCCTCTTCCCTTCTTCTGTCCCTCTGCAGCTCTGAAGGTGGTGTTAGTTTGCTTTGAGCGCTCGCTGGGAAACCAGTGGTACCGGCTGAGCCTGCAGGTGAAAGAGATGGCTCTGAGGAAGGTGGGCGGCTTGGCCTTTTGGGACTTCATTGACTTCATTGTCCGAACCCGTATCCCCATCTTTGTCCTGCTGAGACCCTTCATACAGTGCAAGGTAAACAAGTGCATTTCTGTTCTTTCACTTTAATTGTGCGTGTACTTTTATTTGCCTGTTTGTCTTCCTCACTGGTCCATGTTTGTTGATGTTGGTCTAGCTGTTGACGCAGCCTGCTGACTCCCAGGAGGAGATCACAGCACGTCACCACATCGCTGACCAGCTGGAGCGACGCTTCATCCCGCGACCTCTCTGCAAGAGCTCCCTGTTTGCAGAGTTCAACAATGAACTCAAGATCCTCAAGGAGGCCGTGCACAGCGGCTCTGGTCAGACACCTTTACTTAAATCTTATTTTTTATCCTGTGAATATAAGGATGGTATTGTTAACATACATTTTCGCCCGTGTGTTTGTGTTTGACCCGCCCCCACCCAACAGCTTACCAGGGCAAGACCTCCATCAGCACAGTTGGCACCTCCACATCAGCATATCGCCTCAGTTTGGCCACAATGTCGCGCTCCAACACGGGCACCGGCACAGTTTGGGAGCAGGACAGCCAACCGTCACGCCAACCCTCCCAGGACACGCTCAGCCGCACCGACGAGGACGACGAAGAGAGTCAGAAACATTCACGCTTTCTTTCACATTTGACATTTGTAGAAATTCAAACTGAACTCACTGCCCTCCGTCCTTGTCCCTCCAGATGACTCCATGAGTATTCCCAGCGTGGTGAGCGAGCACGAGGCCTTTTTGCCAAGAATGATAGCACAGCGCCGTTTCTCCAGCCACGCCACCGGTTCAGCTCCTTCGCAGCCTGAGGCCCCTCGCACAACCATGCTGCCCAGCCACAGGTAACATTCCCAACACACGTGGACACACACAAATATACACTGAAACACACGAGTACAAACAAGCACAACATTTAAATACTTTTCAAGTGTAGCTGCAGTTATACTGAGCACACACGACCAAATAACAACTGTAGTTTTAGTTTGACCAAGGAAATCTGTCTGCACTCTTGTGAAACTTTTGGGGACAAACAGCGAAGAAAGGATTCACACATATTAGAGCTGCAACAATTAAACAACTATTAAACTGTTGTCAAATATTAAATAACTGCCTGTTAATCTCATGATCAAGTAATATGTTTGAGTATTTTTTAAAGAAAAAAAGTCAAAATTCTCTGATTCTAGCTTCTTAAATATGAATATTTCCTGGTTTCTTTACATCTCTGTGTCAGTAAACTGAATATCTTTTTTAAAAAGCATTAAAGGACGTCATCTTTGGCTTTGCGAAACAGATTCTGCACCATTTTCTGACCTTTTATAGACCAAACAACTAATCCATTAATCGAGAACATTAGGAGTGTGAGCAGTCAAACAAGTAGTTAGTTAAACCTTGCGACCTTTGCTAGTCAGCACCAGAAATACTAGTCGGTTTAATTTGATATACAATATAGAGGGCAGGAGTTTTGGATCAGAACAGGGAGACAAACCAGCAGCTCTGATCATCAACAACTATCCCTTGCTCTCTCTTTTTCATCAACACACACACACGCACAAACTATAAGCCTGCAGTTTTCCCATGTTCAACACGGAAAATACGTACCAGCCTCAAACACATTCAGGCTGGCTGAAATCTTTTTGACCCACAGGAAATCATGAGAGGCTTCGACGTATGTGTGTGTTAATTTGCATGCATACTCATGCATGAGAGACTTACCGTGGTTGTGCGTTTCTGAAAAGAGATGAGTCGGGATGTTAAATACGCAGTGAATAAATATTATTTTTAAACTTTTATTTCGTGAGCTGTTCATGTTTTGTTGTAATATTCATAAAGCACGGTGCCACGTGGAACATGTTTTAGCTGCATTTAAAATACAATTTTGTCATTGAAAAATTAAATCAATAATGTAATTATTTTTTTGGATAATGTTTATGAATGTTTCAGATTAAATTGTGCTCCATTTTAACTGTGTTCTGAGCGTTTCTTACTTTCAACCATCAGGGAAACGAGAAGCAGATTAATCAACAATGAAAAGAATTAGTTGCAGCCCTAATATATACATCATGTCCTGGTTTACACAGGATCTCTTCTTCATTATTTGTCCTGCAGGTGGCGATTCAGAACAAGAGAGTTGAGCAGGTGTGCAGACAGAAATATTAAAGTAGTTCTCTGTTCATTTTCACTAAGGTCGAACTCAGCCAATGAGATTATTCCTATTTTTAGAGCAGCGCTTCCTTTAAAAAATGTCCATGTATGATTTAAATCTTGGCCTGTTTATGTAGGATTAATATTTTGAATCATATTCCACAACCACAGCCATTTTTTCTGTGTATATCTCTGTTGATTATAATGTTTTTTGTTCAACAGTCTCAGAGCAGCATTGTGACGTAGCTAAGACTATCTTGGTAAGAATGTAAAGAAATAAGAATCTGCTGCAGCTTTGTTGTGGTCAGAGCCCTGGCCTCCCGCCCCCTCTGTCCGGGCTCAGGTATTTGGGTGGTGACGGATCTCGACTACACTCCCTAAACTCCCATTCTCCCCCTTCGCCCCCCTTTTTACAGTGAACCCAATGTGCTAGATGAGTCCCAGGGCCTTCTGCAGGAGGGTAACCTCTCTAGGTACAGTGGCCCTCTCTCTGTGTGTGTCCCGTTGGTGCGTTCTTGCATCTGTCCGCCAGTGGGAGGGGCCTCGCCTCGGGACAGCCTCCTCTATTGGCCGCCTCGCCGTTGATCACTCATCCACATTCAATCAAATCGCCTTGGCCCCGCCACACCTCCCCCCACCCCCCCACTTACCTGTCTCTATCTCTTTCTGTGTGGGTCCAGTGTGCCTTGTCTCTGTCCCCTACCCCCCTCCACTTCCTTTTGAGCTCCACACTGACCCTCATCTTCTCAGCTCATCTGCTGTGCTATCCTAACCAGGCCCCGCCCCCCTTAGTAAAAAAAAACAAACTATAAAGGGCCCCCTCAGCCCCGGGGCCAGGGAGCTCTGCCTCTGTTTCTCCTCTGTTAGCTGTGGGTCTTTACAGTAGATGTGCCATCACTAAAGTCAGCCTCTCTCTCATTGGTGCCATGGTGTTTCATACTGTTTACATGTCTATCAGGCTTCTCGCTGATCAAATTGGGCGTCCTACTCTGGATACCAATCTGTAGGGGCAAGGGGGAACTGGGGTGGCAACCACTTTAAACTTCTGTTGTTTTCTTTGTTCACTTCTGTACAATTTTTCTTTTAAAGGGACAGTTTAGATGTTTTGTAGTGGGTTGGATGAGGTACCTATCCATAGTCAGTGTACAGGAGATGTTGGCACGCCCCCAGTTTGGAGCAGCAAGCAGGAGTACTGCCACTCCATCTAAAAAAATTAATTTCAGTTTTAGTGTTCGCTCTATTCAGAATATTTTAAACACTTTGTCTTCCTATCAGACAGCCCAGACAGGAAACTGTCGCCATTACATCGCTCTCTTCAAAGCCACCAGACTCCATAGAGAAAAAGACTAATTTAATATCGCTGAAGTTGCTGGTCTACTGCTGCCTCGATCAGTTAGTTTGTGTTATTGTGTGAGTTTGGCGTTTAAATAAGTTGCTTCGGATTCACAAAAGTCACACAATAACACAAACAAACTAACTGATCGAGGCAGCATTTGTCCAACAGCTCCTGTGTTCAGCAAACTAAAATTACTGTTTTTCTCAATGGAGTCTGGTGGCTTTGACAAGAGCATGAACAAGACACTGAAGCTGCTAACAGCACTTCCCCATCAGAAAGGGCTGTCTGACAGAAATGTAAAGTGGTAAAAATATACTCTAAAAATAGAGTACACTTAAACTGTTACAGGTTTTTTGAGGTGGCTAAATTAAGTTTTGCTGCTGTGCATTTTTTAGCCCCTCCTGTCTTTTCTCCATACTCAGGCTGTGCCGACTGACATCTACTGTCCCTAATAAACTGACCATGGATAAGTGCCTCATACAACCCCAGTTAAAAAAATCAAATCTGTCCCTTTAAGCTCAAAATAATAATTTAACAAGGTTGCACTTTTAAAAAAGGAGAATTTTAATTAAATTTTGAATACAGTTTTCTTTTGTCAGCGTTGCTACTCCAGCCCCTACTATCCCTTGTTGTGTTTTCAGTGTATGACTCATGGCAGCACTGTTTATTTTCTGCACTGTGATTGGATGTCTTGTAACATACTGTGTGTGTCGTGTAGTGAGTGAACGGGTAGAATAGCAGCGGCATCTTATTGTGGTCAAAGATGTGGTCAGTAAGCCAGCACAGCTGATGATGCGTTAGCCTTTATGTCCCTTTATGTTGATGTATTTCTGTGTCTTTTGTGTGTGCACGCGTGTGTGTGTGAATGCAAATGTGTGTACGTGTCCATGTGATTGGTTGTACCAGGGTTGCCAGTGTGCAGAGTGAACCGGGCCAGCAGAACCTTCTGATCCAGCCTCCATTAGGAAGAAAGAGAGGCCTCCGACAGGTGTGGACAACAACTGGCTTTCTTTTTAATAAAATTATGCAAACCACATTAGTAACACAAAAAAGTGATTTTTATCCAAAAGAAAAGAAACTGAAAATACAATAAAAAAAAAAAAGATCTTAACAAAACACCTCAAACTGTAACAGCAATAAATGTTGCTGTTTTTTTTAAACTGGTTCATTATGAGTATGTATGATTAAAATAAAAGTTATCATATATAGTAGGCTTTAAAATGGAGGTCAAGTACCTTAAAAAAAAATTGGTACGGTCACACATAAGTGAATGCAGGCGATATGAATATTGCTGTAATATTTGTGCTAAATCTAGGCAGTGCCTGGTGTGACATACATGGAAAGCTAGTGTGTTAATTTATACAGTGAAATATGATGTTATCGGTACATTTTCAGTTTCATATGCTCCATGTCTGTGTCCCAACTCAGTGCGAGCCAGGAAGCAATTTTCATGTGGGAGAGTTTGCATTTTTCCTGGCCAATATTATATCCACAGGTTAAACACAGCAACAATCAATGTCTCCTCCACATGTGCTGTATTGCTATTGGTTGAGGCTGCAACTTGTTTGCTTTGTCACTGGAAGTAAATATCTTATTAATGGTGTTAATTTTGCTTATGTGTGACTGTGCCTTAATCAGTAAATGAAAATAAGAGTATACATTTTAGATAACAATTGTCCTTTTTTTGTCAGCTAATGAATATAGAAGTGCACGTATACAGTGTTGTTGAAAATGCGTTATTGATCATCATAGAATGAGACGTAGCTTCTGGGTCTAAAAAGGGAAGCCAATGCAGAAGTGCCGTAAACCTGCATTCTTTCTAATGACCAGCAGGGGGTGACTCCACAGGTTGCAAGATTAAGTCCAATTGTATTCAAGTCTATGAGAAAATGACCCTATTTCTCAGTAAGCATTTTGAAAATCCTGCTCACAACATAACTCATCACAGGAATGGGGAGCAGTGTCTCAGGCTCACTTAAGGTGGGCTGACCTTTAAGGTGGCTCAGCCAACCCTACTGCATATGTGGTTGCCAAATGTGAACATGGATACAGTTAGCTGCTAAGATTACTTAACACTTAACTATGAAGTTTACCTCAAATTATGCCAGCCAACTTTATTAGCAGCAACTTAACATAACATTGCCAGGAGCAGTCAGGTAGCCAGAGTGGGAGAGCACGTGTCGTGTCCCCTCACCCCTCCCCCTTCTCATCCAAATATAGTCACTTCTGGCTCCAAAAAACAAGATGGTGGCAGCCAAAATGCCTAACAACAGGAGTCCACAAACCATCATTCTATACAGTCTATGATTATCATATCTTCAAACTGTATTAAGCCTGGTTAAATCACATTTGTTATATTGCATGAATTCTAATGCATAAAAATGTATGAGTAGAAATGTAGCTGATACTCTACAATAAATCTGACTTAACTGTGACTTTCCTGCAGCTGCGACGCCCCCTGCTGTCCATTCCCAAGAATGAACCACGTGGTCGATCTGGAGCGAGGCTTTCTACAACCCGCAGGAGCATCCAGCCCAAGAACAAACCCCTGGGTAACAGCACACGTGCCTTCATCTGCGTGTGTGAGTGTGTGGTGACTGAGTGTGAGGATATGTTTGAGGTTAAGTGATGATGAAAGCACATGTTTATCTGTTTTAGAGATTTAAAACAGAATGACTCACTGACAAACTAACAGCCAGACTTACCCTGCACTTCAGATCAACACACAACGAGCCAAACCTCTCATTAAGATACTATATGAAATGTCTGTGTGCTGACTTGAACTGAGCCACCCTCCCCATTCACAGCCTCTGTCTTTGTTCCAATGCTGTTTGTTGAAGCACCTGTCACCAAACTGACTCTTCTCACTCTGTTCTGTCTCATGCCTTATGTTTCGAAATAAAGAAACTTTATTGGACTGTGAAGGTGAGACACAACCCTTAACCCTTCCTCTCCACCCTGCAACGGCCCGCCCCTTTTATCTGCAACCTCACCCAATAGGGCGCTCTGCATGTCTGTCTTGCATCCCCCTCCCAGTCCCTGCCGCCCCCTCCTGTCCCGTCCCTGCCTCCACTCTTTTTGGTGGTGCTGATGTGTTAGCGAGTCGCTAAGCTGGCGCTGTTATCTCTGTTCTGACCATGTGCGCGTGCATGTGTGCCCACAGCGCATGGAGACCAAAAGAGGTCAGTCACCTTTACAGAGAATCAAGGCCAGCAGGGGGGCAGCAAGCCCCCGACTCCCAGCACTGCGGAGCCTCCAGCTGAGGTCAAGAAGGCCAGTCCGGCCCTGTCAAAGTCCCCGACACTGGACGTGCCGTCTGTCTCCTCAGCCACGGTGACTGCTGACCTGCACAGCCCTGCTAACACACAGGTAGGAGGAGCAGAAGGAGGACAGGAGCAGGAACTGTTGAAACAATACATTTTTAAATCTGCTTGTCCTCATTTATAGACCCAAAGGCCCAGTGTGCAGGGTTTAGCAGCATCTGTTGGCAGACATGGAATATAATGTTCACAATTCTGTTTTCTCTAGTGCATAATAACCTGAAACTGCAAATTGCTGTGTTTTTGTTACCTTATAATGAGCCATTTATATCTGCACAGGGAGCAGGTCCTCTTCCATGGACCCTGCCATGTTGCACCGCCACTTTTCTAGAGCAGCCCAAAATGGACAAACAAACTCTGGCTCTAGAAATGGCTTTTTACATCTTAAATATGGATTTTGTTAAAGAAAACTATGGCAAAAAATATTAAACAGTGACCTTTTTTCCATGGCTAAAGACCTTACCACATCCAGTCCATATTTTACTTCTGAAATCGTTGCATGTTTGATACAACCTGTCACCTTGATTCCAGTGTCTGATACCTGTATTAGGCCTCGATCACACAGAGTTTTAGGCTGGTTTTGGTAATTGTTTTTAATGAGAATGAAGCTTTTTGCTCGCTGTTTTTGCGTTGCGACGCCTCTCACGTTTCTGCACTCTAGGCGCCTCGCATTCTTGCTGGAGCACCCTGAACTCCTTGAGCTGAAAACACTTGAATTCAGAGTGGAAATGCGCTGCACACCATCTCTTTTTTCGTCATCTTTTTTTGCCGTAGTCCAATCTGATGCTTTGAGAGGCGGGCCTTCTGTGGTGGTCACAACAACAAGTTTACTGTTGGTAAACAATGGAGGAGAAACTGGTGGCAACAGCAAAAAGGTGCAGCAAGCATTTTGTTTTGTTTTTTTACTAGTGACATTTATATTTTTTTGTTAAACAGTGCAATGCACCTTGCATTTTGAAACCTGCATAACACTTTCTGTTTGATTGGGGCCTCAGCGTAATTAAAGTAGTTTAAAGGGCGGGTCCATCTGCGTTCTTTTCCGTGTTTTTCAAATGGAAACTCCCACTCAACTGTTATCCGTTTACCTGTGTCACCTGTTTCCTTAAGGGAAGTAAAGCCGTGCTGTCTTCAAAGCCGCCAGACTCAGTTATCAGGAACTTTAATTTTTACCTGACTCAATCGTTTAGTCTGTTTGTGTTATTGTGTGACTGTCAGAACCAAAGTAACGTGGCGTCCACAGCAGTACATGGGTTCATATGTAGCAGCGACAGAATGCAAAACCTACATTCAGCCAAGCGGTAAAATTTTTTAGAAGGGCTCAGGGAAAAAACATGTAAGACTTAGACATTGCTACTTTTTTATCGAGGTAAATTTGAATTTTCTGATTTGAATACATCAGGAGCATTACTAGAAAGTTACAGAATGATATAAAACATTTTGACTAAAACTATGAGGGATAAAAATTACCAAAATGGGCCTATAACTAATGAGTGTTTTTGTCTAAAGACTAAGACTAAATGTAAACTAGCTGCCAACATTAACACTGGTTGGTTGCAGTCTGCAGCTTCACCACTAGATGTCACTGAATCCTCCACACTGCTCCTTATATTTCCAGCAGTTTATTCAAAGTCACCTTTAATAGAAACATCACAGGAACAAAGTGTGTTCTCCTCAGGTCCCTTCAGCTATAACCAGCAAGGAGAAGAGAGAGCAGTGGGGCCTCCGCAGCAGCCTCTCCCCTCCCCCCTCCATCTCCCGCCCCTCCACCCCAACACCCCCATCCCGAACCTGCTCCCCGCTGCCCCTCTCCCGAACCTGCTCCCCTCTCCCTTTATCCCGCACCTCCTCTCCTCTCCCTCCACCGCTCCCAGTGCTGGCCACGGCACCAGCCCCAGGCCCCCCGCCGCCTCCACCTCTGCCACCAGCCCCTCTCCTGCCTCCACCCCCGCCGGGGCCGTCCAGGATCAGAGAAAGCCCCGGGGACGAGGACACGACCGCGCTCCTGCCGCGCAGCGACACCCTGCTGCAGCTCAGCGAGGATGACGGCACAGAGAACCCCCTCCTCACCCCGCTGCTGTCCCCTCCATCACCCCGACGCTCACCCCGCAGGATGCCCCTGCCCCTCTCCCCCGTTGACCTGGACCTGGATGAGTCCCACGTTTGAGAGAGGTGACAGGTGGACTGTACTTTTCTATCTGTAGCCAAATGCCATACGACTACCTGCAGGGTACGGATACCAGGGAGGCTGTGCTGCAACATTTCAAACCAGATAAGAGCAAAAACAGAAAAAGTCAAGTGTACGTTTAGATTTTACTGACTGACAATCTAAAAGTGTATACTCTGAAAGGAAGGGAATGTGTCCTCTACTGTTTCCACACTGACCCCCTGCCTCAAGTGTGTTTGTAACCCACCAACCTGATTTCTAATCCATCTGTAGCCCAGAATCCTAAAAACCATTTCTGTTTCCCTGCAGCTTCGCCCTGAAATCTACCGCCACTCTCTCCTCAGTCTTTAGTTTGGACAAAGCGTACACTCCTAAATGTACAAACACACATATTTCCCCTTCCTTCCTCTCTGTCGGTCTTTTATGGTATCCTCTAAGTGTTGAATATCAACATGAGAATCATTATCTGTTCTCACGCTGAGGGTTGAATGTATCTTTTAGCAGCAATCTACCTTATTGCTCATCTCCGTCATCACATGAATCATGCTGGATTGATGTTCATTCCTGAGATGAAAGATTTATTTTGTATTTTTATTTTAGATGAATATCAATTATAGAAAGATGAGAAATGTTTAAAGGATTAATATTTAACAAATGAATGCTTCTAATACTGTAGATTTGAATGTCTATATCACGGAGATCTATTTAAATTGAAAATTGTTATAACATGTACAAAGTGTTGCAGAGCCTATAACGAAGGAGGTGGGTGTAGAGCCTGTATAAAAGTATATTAAAGGGACAGTTCACCCCAAAATCAAAAACACATATTTTTCTCTTACCTATAGAGCTATTTATCAGTCTAGATTGTTTTGGTGTGAGTTGCAGAGTGTTAGAAATGTCTGCCCTCTCTCCAGTATCATGGAACTGGCACTCAGCTTGTGGTGCTCAAAGTGCCAAAAAAACATCTTCAAACTCCCCAAAATTCAGATGTGTGCATCTGCGTGAATGTCTGGGTAATTGCAGGTAAGCGTAGTAAAGGCGAGATAGCTTTTTTTTTTTTCTGGGGTGTTTCCGTTGCCCATGACCGGTATTTTCTTGCGTCTCTGCCTGAAAGACGAAGAGTCACTCATGGAGCAACATTTCATCCCACAAGCTTCATCACGTCTTTGTATCCTGCAGCTGTCCACGATTAATATCCAGTTTTGTTTGTTTAGCTTGTGTAAGGCTACAGCTGACGTCTGAGGCCACAAAGGGCTCACCTTTGGTGGGGTGTATTTTCTGGAGCTTCACGTTGTTGTGCTGTCAGTCAAAGTAGCCGAGGTGTTTCAGACCAGAGGTTTAAGACTTGTTTGTTTGTTTGTTTTTTGCAGTGGAAAGAGTTTTAGTCCGACTACCTGCAGCAGCAGTGTTCTTGTCGTCTTTCCTCCCAACAAAATCAAAGTAATGGGAACATTTTTAGCCGCTAAAGTAAGCGTTTCCAACTAGCTTTCTGCTTTGTGACGTGCCTGCACATGTTGACGATTACAAAAATGAGTCCGCGAAGTCAGTAGTGACGCGATAACAAAAGTAATGCTGCAATGAGTTGTTTGGTTTTGGAGTAACTGTATGACTGACATTTTATCAGTAATAAATTACACTACTCGTGACTGGAAAAAGTACTATTATTACTGTAACCCATTACTGCCCAACACTGCCTTGTTGTGAGCAGTTTTATGTAGGAACTATTTTCTTTCGACCATACCACACCTGCCAACCATATCACTGCACAGAAGGAAGCGAACATCTTCTCATGGACGACAGAATCATGAGAGTGTGAGATGTAAACATTGTCGGCATCCTCCTCGGCTGAGCTGTAACATTAGCTAGCTCAGTGGTGCTAGCTGAGCTTAATTAACAGTTTTGCTTTGTTTAGTTTTTAAGGAAACTGGAAGTTGTGGTGTGTAAATGGCAGGAGTTGCATTAGACTGGATGAAGAGGGAAAGAGAGAAAGAGGAGGGGGCCGTGACAGAAAGAGAGGAAGAGTGACAGAACAGCAGAGCATCTCCAACACTCAACTCACACCAAAACAAACTAGACATCAGCACTACAGGTGAGAGGAAGAATATGTATTCTTGATTTTGGGTTGAACTGTCCCTTTAAGAGTCATTGTAAAGCTATGGGTGAAATGAGGGCCTTTTTATTAAATGAAGCAGACGATATACAGAAAATATAAAACACAGTATATGTATTTAAACATTTTATGTGACCATATGGAAGAACTGAGAGATTTTGTTTTTGGCTTTTCTACAGCTCACAGCTCTGGTTCTAATCTAAATGTCAAACATACGTAGGAGTGTGTATCGTGCTGCTCCGTGTCTCAGCAGAATATTTCATTTGTGACCAAAGACGGTATCTTTATCTTGTGTTCATCAGCTGAAAATATCACACCTGAAAAACAAGACTTAGAACATTAACAAAAAGACTCACGTGTCCTGATGTTGCAGTGCTGGTCGTGTTTTGTTTTCGTGTCCGTGACGTCGTCTTACGCTCAGAACGGTCGGGCAGCGAGACTTATTGCAACTGTGATGAAGCGATGCAGTAGATAGCTGTTACCTCGTTGCTCATTCCATGCCTTAACAGAGAAATATTAACATGTCTGTCTGTTTTAGAGAGTTTATCGTGACCTCATACCTCCTACACATCCACTTTTAAGATGTGACAAAAGATCTGGATATCCAATAATCTCACTATTTATTTTTTCAGCACATTTTAAATGTAAACCATGCACACTTTACTCTGCTTTCCCCTTTTAATCAATGTTAAATCACATGATACAGCATCAATATGTGCCATAATTCACACCAACGCACTGTGAGTGTTATGTTATCGGCTGCTTCTCTCTACGAAATGTCAGTGCTGTGTTTAACATCCTTTCTTTGGACTATTTGTGTCACAGTTTGTGGAAATACTGTCGTCATTTTGGGCACATAGAGATGATACAGTGGGAATGGAGAGGAAATAACGCAGCTTCTTTGAGGGGGAGTCTTAATGCAGTTAATTCAACAAATGTTTAAACTGTATCTTCAATAAAAGCACAGATTACTTTATCGTTTCAAGCTAATTTGAGACCCAAAATGTCCAACGATACGACAGAGGAAATGCAGGAAGTAAATGTTTCTTGTTCTGTCCTCTGTATCCTCTGTAAAAACACACACGATACCACACATCTCAAGGTTTGAAAGTCTTTAAAGAAGTATGAAAATCAGTGTTTTAGTCCGAGGGTCACTGAACTGTTGAATCTGAGTTCCCTTTAAATGTAACGTGTCTGTCACATCATGTCCTCTGTGTGCAAAGTTAGAATAAAGCTACAGTATATCAGAATATTTCTGGAATATCTAAATAAATGGATATTGTTTACAATGTTTTTCAGCTTTCTGTTCGTTTGTAACCACGGAGGTGTCAGTTATACTCAAAATGAACGTTATAAATACTGTTAATGACGTATCGTCAGCAGTGTGAAGGAGAGCTGCATTTCTGTGGAAGGAGAGACTCTGCAAGATCCAGTGGCTCACAGTGTAAGAGGACTGGTTTGAGGGTCTGAGGTTGTGGGTTCAATACTTCCTGACACTGAATTTTAAATACCTTTGTCTGAATGAGCGAGAGAAAATGTTCAAGGAGGAGCCTTCAGCTGTCTCCAGCTCTATAGCTCAGGAAGGCAGAGGACTCTTTCAAAGGTTGGAGCATTTGGGTTCAATTCTCAGGTGATCAGCAATGTTTTAGAGGCTCATGTCTGAAGGACGAAATTAGAAGCTATAAGGAACACAGCCAGAGAGTCTTCAGCCTCATAGCTCAGTGTGTTAGAAGATGGTCCAGAACATCTGAGGTTCTGGGTTCAAACCTTAGGAGGAATTTGATTAGTTTATTTCTGTATTTGTTACTGTCTTTATTTATACATTTCTTTTTTTTTTTTTTTAAAGATTATATTTTCGGGCATTTTTGCCTTTAATAGACAGGGCAGTTAAGCGTGGAGGGGGAGGGAGAGTGGGGGAGTGGCATGCAGCAAAGGGCCACAGGCTGGACTCGAACCTGGGCCGCTGCGGCAAAAGCCTTCATACATGGGGCGCCTGCTCTACCACTAAGCCACCAACACCCCTATTTATACATTTCTAAATGTGTTAATCTTACACCATGTGCATGTACATGTGTATCTACAATCACAACAGAGTGACGAAGGGACAACTGAAAGCAGAGGCTGGTGGCTCAGTGAGGAAGGACGCTGGTCAGGAAACCAGAGCTTGGGGGTTCAAATCCTATGAGATACACTTGTTTATTTCTAGAGTTCTTTATTTCATTGCACACAGGTGCCACCCTCAAAAAACCAAAACAAGTGCAATGTAAAGAAGTCAACATCTCTAACACTTGCTATGAAACATCTCACATCAAATCTCTGGTAGGTTCCTCTGCTTGGTTTCCCTGCTCCTTCCAGGAGAGCTGCAGTGATTGGGTGCAATCAGTGGCATGAGACACACCTGGGCCCAGTGTGCTCCTGCAGCAGTCAGTCTGAGCTGGCAGACCTCCTCACCACAGCTTCACTTTGTTTGTTGCAGTGCATTTTCACTCATCCACTCCCTGTACAGATTTCTCCTGATGATTTACTCGTGTGTCTCCCTCCTTCTGTCCAGCCTAAGAGCTGGGCTGTGACGAATGAGGGCTCGTCTGGGATCCAACTCATCGTGTTGGTAGGATGAAGTCTTGACTTTGAGGTGAGTTGTGACTACATGTCCAGTGTTTTGGATGGATATAATCTGCTTAAAGTAATTACCAGTGTAGGTACTTTGGGGATCTTGTAGCAGTGTTTTGCTCTTCCTGTGGTTTAGCCTTTTAGCTTAAGGTACAGCAGATGTCGAGGTTTTTCTTTTATCCCCATCAGAATGTTTATTAGACTTTTGTTTGTGGGGTGACAGTGGCAACAAGTTTCATTCAGCACCAGTTATGTTGGGAAGTGTGGAACTGGGCTTTATATTACAGTGAGTTGTTATGTTTTTAATGTTGAGTGTCGCAGCTTTAAAGTTTGGCAATTCTGGTGGAAAGCTGAAACTCATGCCTTGAGTGAGTTTTGTTTCAGCTTTGGTCTGTTTGGTGCGTCTTAGTAAAACATTTTTGGAGAGAGCTTTTGTGTGCTACATTTAAGTGTTGATGTGTGATTCTGTTCAGTGTGCTATTAGTGACAGCCCCTCTGCTAGGTCATCATACCATACTATGACTTTTATTAAGTCATGCTATGCTATGACTTTTTTTCACATACTATACTATGATTTTTTTTAGAAATACTACACTATGATTTTTTAAGACATACTATACTATGATTTCTTTTAGAACATACTACACTATGGCTTTTTTAGACATACTATACTATGACTTTTTTTAGACATACTATAATGTGGCTTTTTTAGACATACTACACTATGACTTTTTTTAGACATGCTATACTATGACGTTTTTAGACATACTATAATGTAACTTTTTTAGACATACTATAATGTGACTTTTTTAGACATGCTATACTATGACGTTTTTAGACATACTATAATGTGACTTTTTTAGACATACTATACTATGACTTTTTTTAGACATACTATAATGTGACTTTTTTAGACATACTACACTATGGCTTTTTTAGACATGCTTTAATGTGACTTTTTTAGACATACTATACTATGACTTTTTTTAGACATGCTATAATGTGACTTTTGTAGACATACTATAATGTAACTTTTTTAGACATACTATAATGTGACTTTTTTAGGCATGCTATACTATGACTTTTTTAGACATACTATACTATGACTTTTTAAGACATGCGATACTATGACTTTTTTAGACATACTATAATGTGACTTTTTTAGACATGCTATACTATGACTTTTTTAGACATACTACACTATGACTTTTTTAGACATACTATAATGTGACTTTTTTAGACATGCGATACTATGACTTTTTTAGACATGCTATACTATGACTTTTTTAGACATGCTATACTATGACTTTTTTTAGACATACTATACTATGACTTTTTTAGACATACTATAATGTGACTTTTTTAGACATACTATACTATGACTTTTTTAGACATACTACACTATGACTTTTTTAGACATGCTATACTATGACGTTTTTAGACATGCTATAATGACTTTTTTAGACATACTATAATGTGACTTTTTTAGACATGCTATACTATGACTTTTTTAGACATACTATACTATGACTTTTTTAAACATGCGATGCTATGACTTTTTTAGACATACTATAATGTGACTTTTTTAGACATGCTATACTATGACTTTTTTAGACATACTATACTATGACTTTTTTAAACATGCGATGCTATGACTTTTTTAGACATACTATCATGTGACTTTTTTAGACATACTATAATGTGACTTTTTTAGACATGCTATACTATGACTTTTTTAGACATACTACACTATGACTTTTTTAGACATGCTATAATGTGACTTTTTTAGGCATGCTATACTATAACTTTTTTTAGACATACTATAATGTAACTTTTGTAGACATACTATACTATGACTTTTTTAGACATACTATACTATGACTTTTTTACACATGCTATACTATGACTTTTTTTAGACATACTATAATGTAACTTTTTTAGACATACTATAATGTGACTTTTTTAGGCATGCTATACTATGACTTTTTTTTAGACATACTATACTATGACTTTTTTAGACATACTATAATGTGACTTTTTTAGGCATGCTATACTATGACTTTTTTTAGACATACTATAATGTAACTTTTTTAGACATACTATACTATGACTTTTTTAGACATACTATACTATGACTTTTTTAGACATGCTATACTATGACGTTTTTAGAAATACTATACTATGACTTTTTTAGACATGCTATACTATGACTTTTTTTAGACATACTATGATGTAGCTTTTGTAGACATACTATAATGTGACTTTTTTAGGCATGCTATACTATGACTTTTTTTAGACATACTATACTATGACTTTTTTAGACATGCTATACTATGACGTTTTTAGACATACTATACTATGACTTTTTTAGACATGCTATACTATGACGTTTTTAGACATACTATACTGTGACTTTTTTAGACATACTATACTGTGACTTTTTTAGACATACTATAATGTGACTCTTTTAGACATACTATAATGTGACTTTTTTAAAACATACTACACTATGGCTTTTTTTAGACATACTATACTATGACTTTTTTTAGACATACAATTCTATGACTTTTTTAGACATACTATACTATGACTTTTTTAGACATACTATACTATGACTTTTTAGACATACTATACTATGACTTTTTTAGACATACAATACTATGACTTTTTTAGACATACAATACTATGACTTCTTTAGACATACTATACTATGACTTTTTTAGACATGCTATACTATGACTTTTTTTAGACATACTATAATGTAACTTTTTTAGACATACTATAATGTGACTTTTTTAGGCATGCTATACTATGAATTTTTTTAGACATACTATACTATGACTTTTTTAGACATACTATAATGTGACTTTTTTAGGCATGCTATACTATGACTTTTTTTAGACATACTATAATGTAACTTTTGTAGACATACTATACTATGACTTTTTTACACATGCTATACTATGACTTTTTTTAGACATACTATAATGTAACTTTTTTAGACATACTATAATGTGACTTTTTCAGGCATGCTATACTATGACTTTTTTTTAGACATACTATACTATGACTTTTTTAGACATACTATAATGTGACTTTTTTAGGCATGCTATACTATGACTTTTTTTAGACATACTATAATGTAACTTTTTTTGACATACTATAATGTGACTTTTTTAGACATACTATACTATGACTTTTTTAGACATACTATACTATGACTTTTTTAGACATGCTATACTATGACGTTTTTAGAAATACTATACTATGACTTTTTTAGACATGCTATACTATGACTTTTTTTAGACATACTATAATGTAACTTTTGTAGACATACTATAATGTGACTTTTTTAGGCATGCTATACTATGACTTTTTTTAGACATACTATACTATGACTTTTTTAGACATGCTATACTATGACGTTTTTAGACATGCTATACTATGACTTTTTTAGACATGCTATACTATGATGTTTTTGGACATACTATACTGTGACTTTTTTAGACATGCTATACTATGACGTTTTTAGACATACTATACTGTGACTTTTTTAGACATGCTATACTATGACTTTTTTAGACATACTATAATGTGACTTTTTTAGACATGCTATACTATGACTTTTTTAGACATGCTATACTATTACTTTTTTAGACATGCGATACTATGACTTTTTTAGACATGCTATACTATGACTTTTTTTAGACATACTATAAAGTGACTTTTTTAGGCATGCTATACTATTACTTTTTTAGACATACTATACTGTGACTTTTTTAGACATGCGATACTATGACTTTTTTAGACATGCTATACTATGACTTTTTTTAGACATACTATAAAGTGACTTTTTTAGGCATGCTATACTATTACTTTTTTAGACATACTATACTATGACTTTTTTAGACATGCTATACTATGACTTTTTTAGACATACTATACTATGACTTTTTTAGACATGCTATACTATGACTTTTTTAGACATACTATACTATGACTTTTTAAAAACATACTATAATGTGACTTTTTTAGGCATGCTATACTATGACTTTTTTTAGACATACTATACTATGACTTTTTTAGACATACTATAATGTGACTTTTTTAGGCATGCTATATTATGACTTTTTTTAGACATACTATAATGTAACTTTTTTAGACATACTATACTATGACGTTTTTAGACATACTATACTATGACTTTTTTAGACATGCTATACTATGACTTTTTTTTAGACATACTATACTATGACTTTTTTAGACATACTATACTATGACTTTTTTAGACATACTATAATGTGATTTTTTTAGACATGCTATACTATGACTTTTTTTAGACATACTATACTATGACTTTTTTAGACATACTATAATGTGACTTTTTTAGGCATTCTATAATGTAACTTTTTTAGACATACTATACTTTGACTTTTTTAGACATACTATAATGTATCTTTTTTAGACATACTATAATGTGACTTTTTTAGGCATGCTATACTATGACTTTTTTTAGACATACTATTCTATGACTTTTTTAGACATACTATAATGTGACTTTTTTAGGCATGCTATACTATGACTTTTTTTAGACATACTATAATGTAACTTTTTTAGACATACTATACTGTGACTTTTTTAGACATACTATAATGTGACTCTTTTAGACATACTATAATGTGACTTTTTTAGACATGCTATACTATGACGTTTTTAGACATACTATACTGTGACTTTTTTAGACATGCTATACTATGACGTTTTTAGACATACTATACTGTGACTTTTTTAGACATACTATACTGTGACTTTTTTAGACACACTATAATGTGACTCTTTTAGACATACTATAATGTGACTTTTTTAAAACATACTACACTATGGCTTTTTTTAGACATACAATTCTATGACTTTTTTAGACATACTATACTGTGACTTTTTTAGACATACTATACTATGACTTTTTAGACATACTATACTATGACTTTTTTAGACATACAATACTATGACTTTTTTAGACATACAATACTATGACTTCTTTAGACATACTATACTATGACTTTTTTAGACATGCTATACTATGACTTTTTTTAGACATACTATAATGTAACTTTTTTAGACATACTATAATGTGACTTTTTTAGGCATGCTATACTATGAATTTTTTTAGACATACTATACTATGACTTTTTTAGACATACTATAATGTGACTTTTTTAGGCATGCTATACTATGACTTTTTTTAGACATACTATAATGTAACTTTTTTAGACATACTATACTATGACTTTTTTAGACATACTATAATGTGACTTTTTTAGGCATGCTATACTATGACTTTTTTTAGACATACTATAATGTAACTTTTTTAGACATACTATACTATGACTTTTTTAGACATACTATACTATGACTTTTTTACACATGCTATACTATGACTTTTTTTAGGCATGCTATACTATGACTTTTTTTAGACATACTATAATGTAACTTTTTTAGGCATGCTATACTATGACTTTTTTAGACATACTATACTATGACTTTTTTAAAACATACTATAATGTGACTTTTTTAGGCATGCTATACTATGACTTTTTTTAGACATACTATACTATGACTTTTTTAGACATACTATAATGTGACTTTTTTAGGCATGCTATACTATGACTTTTTTTAGACATACTATAATGTAACTTTTTTAGACATACTATACTATGACGTTTTTCGACATACTATACTATGACTTTTTTAGACATGCTATACTATGACTTTTTTTTAGACATACTATACTATGACTTTTTTAGACATACTATAATGTGATTTTTTTAGACATGCTATACTATGACTTTTTTTAGAAATACTATACTATGACTTTTTTAGACATACTATAATGTGACTTTTTTAGGCATGCTATACTATGACTTTTTTTAGACATACTATACTATGACTTTTTTAGACATACTATAATGTGATTTTTTTAGACATGCTATACTATGACTTTTTTTAGACATACTATACCATGACTTTTTTTAGACATACTATACTATGACTTTTTTTAGACATACTATAATGTAACTTTTTTAGACATACTATAATGTATCTTTTTTAGACATACTATAATGTGACTTTTTTAGGCATGCTATACTATGACTTTTTTTAGACATACTATTCTATGACTTTTTTAGACATACTATAACGTGACTTTTTTAGGCATGCTATACTATGACTTTTTTTAGACATACTATAATGTAACTTTTTTAGACATACTATACTATGACTTTTTTAGACATACTATACTATGACTTTTTTAGACATACTATACTATGACTTTTTTAGACATGCTATACTATGACGTTTTTAGACATACTATACTATGACTTTTTTAGACATACTATAATGTGACTTTTTTAGACATACTATACTATGACGTTTTTAGACATACTATACTATGACTTTTTTTAGACATACTATAATGTAACTTTTTTAGACATACTATACTATGACGTTTTTAGACATACTATACTATGACTTTTTTAGACATGCTATACTATGACTTTTTTTTAGACATACTATACTATGACTTTTTTAGACATACTATAATGTAACTTTTTTAGACATACTATACTATGATTTTTTTAGACATACTATAATGTGACTTTTTTAGGCATGCTATAGTATGACTTTTTTTAGACATACTATAATGTAACTTTTTTAGACATACTATACTATGACTTTTTTAGACAAACTATACTATGACTTTTTTAGACATACTATACTTCGACTTTTTTAGACATACTATACTATGACTTTTTTAGACATGCTATACTATGACGTTTTTAGACATACTAAACTATGACTTTTTTAGACATGCTATACTATGACGTTTTTAGACATGCTATACTATGACTTTTTTAGACATACTATAATGACTTTTTTAGACATACTATAATGTGACTTTTTTAGACATACTATACTATGACTTTTTTAGACATACTATAATGTGACTTTTTTAGGCATGCGATACTATGACTTTTTTAGACATGCTATACTATGACTTTTTTTAGACATACTATAATGTAACTTTTTTAGACATACTATAATGTGACTTTTTTAGGCATGCTATACTATGACTTTTTTTAGACATACTATACTATGACTTTTTTAGACATACTATAATGTAACTTTTTTAGACATACTATAATGTGACTTTTTTAGGCATGCTATACTATGACTTTTTTTAGACATACTATACTATGACTTTTTTAGACATACTATAATGTGACTTTTTTAGGCATGCTATACTATGACTTTTTTTAGACATACTATAATGTAACTTTTTTAGACATACTATACTATGACTTTTTTAGACAAACTATACTATGACTTTTTTAGACATACTATACTTCGACTTTTTTAGACATACTATACTATGACTTTTTTAGACATGCTATACTATGACGTTTTTAGACATGCTATACTATGACTTTTTTAGACATATTATAATGTAACTTTTTTAGACATACTATACTATGACTTTTTTTAGACATACTATACTATGACTTTTTTAGACATACTATAATGTAACTTTTTTAGACATACTATAATGTGACTTTTTTAGGCATGCTATACTATGACTTTTTTTAGACATACTATACTATGACTTTTTTAGACATACTATAATGTGACTTTTTTAGGCATGCTATACTATGACTTTTTTTAGACATACTATAATGTAACTTTTTTAGACATGCTATACTATGACTTTTTTAGACATACTATACGATGACTTTTTTAGACATGCTATACTATGACTTTTTTAGACATACTATAATAACTTTTTTAGACATACTATAATGTGACTTTTTTAGGCATGCTATACTATGACTTTTTTTAGACATACTATACTATGACTTTTTTAGACATACTATAAAGTGATTTTTTTAGACATGATACTATGACTTTTTTTAGACATACTATACTATGACTTTCTTTAGACATACTATGCTATGACTTTTTTTAGACATACTATACTATGACTTTTTTAGACATACTATAATGTAACTTTTTTAGACATACTATACTATGACTTTTTTTAGACATACTATACTATGACTTTTTTAGACATACTATAAAGTGATTTTTTTAGACATGATACTATGACTTTTTTTAGACATACTATACTATGACTTTCTTTAGACATACTATACTATGACTTTTTTTAGACATACTATACTATGACTTTTTTAGACATACTATAATGTAACTTTTTTAGACATACTATACTATGACTTTTTTAGACATACTATACTTTGACTTTTTTAGACATACTATACTGTGACTTTTTTAGACATGCTATACTATGACGTTTTTAGACATACTAAACTATGACTTTTTTAGACATGCTATACTATGACGTTTTTAGACATGCTATACTATGACTTTTTTAGACATACTATAATGACTTTTTTAGACATACTATAATGTGACTTTTTTAGACATACTATAATGTAACTTTTTTAGACATACTATACTATGACTTTTTTAGACATACTATACTATGACTTTTTTACACATGCTATACTATGACTTTTTTTAGACATACTATAATGTAACTTTTTTAGACATACTATAATGTGACTTTTTTAGGCATGCTATACTATGAATTTTTTTAGACATACTATACTATGACTTTTTTAGACATACTATAATGTGACTTTTTTAGGCATGCTATACTATGACTTTTTTTAGACATACTATAATGTAACTTTTTTAGACATACTATACTATGACTTTTTTAGACATACTATAATGTGACTTTTTTAGGCATGCTATACTATGACTTTTTTTAGACATACTATAATGTAACTTTTTTAGACATACTATACTATGACTTTTTTAGACATACTATACTATGACTTTTTTACACATGCTATACTATGACTTTTTTTAGGCATGCTATACTATGACTTTTTTTAGACATACTATAATGTAACTTTTGTAGACATACTATACTATGACTTTTTTAGACATAGTATACTATGACTTTTTTACACATGCTATACTATGACTTTTTTTAGACATACTATAATGTAACTTTTTTAGACATACTATAATGTGACTTTTTTAGGCATGCTATACTATGACTTTTTTTAGACATACTATACTATGACTTTTTTAGACATACTATAATGTGATTTTTTTAGACATGCTATACTATGACTTTTTTAGACATGCTATACTATGACTTTTTTAGACATGCGATACTATGACTTTTTTAGACATGCTATACTATGACTTTTTTTAGACATACTATAAAGTGACTTTTTTAGGCATGCTATACTATTACTTTTTTAGACATACTATACTATGACTTTTTTAGACATGCTATACTATGACGTTTTTAGACATACTAAACTATGACTTTTTTAGACATGCTATACTATGACGTTTTTAGACATGCTATACTATGACTTTTTTAGACATACTATAATGACTTTTTTAGACATACTATAATGTGACTTTTTTAGACATACTATACTATGACTTTTTTAGACATACTATAATGTGACTTTTTTAGACATGCGATACTATGACTTTTTTAGACATGCTATACTATGACTTTTTTTAGACATACTATAATGTAACTTTTTTAGACATACTATAATGTGACTTTTTTAGGCATGCTATACTATGACTTTTTTTAGACATACTATACTATGACTTTTTTAGACATACTATAATGTAACTTTTTTAGACATACTATAATGTGACTTTTTTAGGCATGCTATACTATGACTTTTTTTAGACATACTATACTATGACTTTTTTAGACATACTATAATGTGACTTTTTTAGGCATGCTATACTATGACTTTTTTTAGTCATACTATAATGTAACTTTTTTAGACATACTATACTATGACTTTTTTAGACATACTATACTTTGACTTTTTTAGACATACTATACTATGACTTTTTTAGACATACTATACTATGACCTTTTTACACATGCTATACTATGACTTTTTTTAGACATACTATAATGTAACTTTTTTAGACATACTATAATGTGACTTTTTTAGACATGCTATATTATGACGTTTTTAGACATACTATACTATGACTTTTTTAGACATGCTATACTATGACGTTTTTAGACATACTATACGATGACTTTTTTAGACATGCTATACTATGACTTTTTTAGACATACTATAATAACTTTTTTAGACATACTATAATGTGACTTTTTTAGGCATGCTATACTATTACTTTTTTAGACATACTATACTATGACGTTTTTAGACATACTATACTATGACTTTTTTAGACATGCTATACTATGACTTTTTTAGACATACTATACTATGACTTTTTAAAAACATACTATAATGTGACTTTTTTAGGCATGCTATACTATGACTTTTTTTAGACATACTATACTATGACTTTTTTAGACATACTATAATGTGACTTTTTTAGGCATGCTATACTATGACTTTTTTTAGACATACTATAATGTAACTTTTTTAGACATACTATACTATGACGTTTTTAGACATACTATACTATGACTTTTTTAGACATGCTATAATATGACTTTTTTTTAGACATACTATACTATGGCTTTTTTAGACATACTATAATGTGATTTTTTTAGACATGCTATACTATGACTTTTTTTAGAAATACAATACTATGACTTTTTTAGACATACTATAATGTGACTTTTTTAGGCATGCTATACTATGACTTTTTTTAGACCTACTATACTATGACTTTTTTAGACATACTATAATGTGATTTTTTTAGACATGCTATACTATGACTTTTTTTAGACATACTATACCATGACTTTTTTTAGACATACTATAGTATGACTTTTTTTAGACATACTATGATGTAACTTTTTTAGACATACTATACTTTGACTTTTTTAGACATACTATAATGTATCTTTTTTAGACATACTATAATGTGACTTTTTTAGGCACGCTATACTATGACTTTTTTTAGACATACTATTCTATGACTTTTTTAGACATACTATAACGTGACTTTTTTAGGCATGCTATACTATGACTTTTTTAGACATACAATACTATGACTTTTTTAGACATACAATACTATGACTTCTTTAGACATACTATACTATGACTTTTTTAGACATGCTATACTATGACTTTTTTTAGACATACTATAATGTAACTTTTTTAGACATACTATAATGTGACTTTTTTAGGCATGCTATACTATGAATTTTTTTAGACATACTATACTATGACTTTTTTAGACATACTATAATGTGACTTTTTTAGGCATGCTATACTATGACTTTTTTTAGACATACTATAATGTAACTTTTTTAGACATACTATACTATGACTTTTTTAGACATACTATAATGTGACTTTTTTAGGCATGCTATACTATGACTTTTTTTAGACATACTATAATGTAACTTTTTTAGGCATGCTATACTATGACTTTTTTAGACATACTATACTATGACTTTTTTAAAACATACTATAATGTGACTTTTTTAGGCATGCTATACTATGACTTTTTTAGACATACTATACTATGACTTTTTTAGACATACTATAATGTGACTTTTTTAGGCATGCTATACTATGACTTTTTTTAGACATACTATAATGTAACTTTTTTAGACATACTATACTATGACGTTTTTCGACATACTATACTATGACTTTTTTAGACATGCTATACTATGACTTTTTTTAGAAATACTATACTATGACTTTTTTAGACATACTATAATGTGACTTTTTTAGGCATGCTATACTATGACTTTTTTTAGACATACTATACTATGACTTTTTTAGACATACTATAATGTGATTTTTTTAGACATGCTATACTATGACTTTTTTTAGACATACTATACCATGACTTTTTTTAGACATACTATACTATGACTTTTTTTAGACATACTATAATGTAACTTTTTTAGACATACTATACTTTGACTTTTTTAGACATACTATAATGTATCTTTTTTAGACATACTATAATGTGACTTTTTTAGGCATGCTATACTATGACTTTTTTTAGACATACTATTCTGTGACTTTTTTAGACATACTATAACGTGACTTTTTTAGGCATGCTATACTATGACTTTTTTTAGACATACTATAATGTAACTTTTTTAGACATACTATACTATGACTTTTTTAGACATACTATACTATGACTTTTTTAGACATACTATACTATGACTTTTTTAGACATGCTATACTATGACGTTTTTAGACATACTATACTATGACTTTTTTAGACATACTATAATGTGACTTTTTTAGGCATTCTATACTATGACTTTTTTTAGACATACTATAATGTAACTTTTTTAGACATACTATACTATGACGTTTTTAGACATACTATACTATGACTTTTTTAGACATGCTATACTATGACTTTTTTTTAGACATACTATACTATGACTTTTTGAGACATACTATAATGTGACTTTTTTAGACATACTATACTATGACTTTTTTAGACATACTATACTATGATTTTTTTAGACATACTATAATGTGACTTTTTTAGGCATGCTATAGTATGACTTTTTTTAGACATACTATAATGTAACTTTTTTAGACATACTATACTATGACTTTTTTAGACAAACTATACTATGACTTTTTTAGACATACTATACTTCGACTTTTTTAGACATACTATACTATGACTTTTTTAGACATGCTATACTATGACGTTTTTAGACATACTAAACTATGACTTTTTTAGACATGCTATACTATGACGTTTTTAGACATGCTATACTATGACTTTTTTAGACATACTATAATGACTTTTTTAGACATACTATAATGTGACTTTTTTAGACATACTATACTATGACTTTTTTAGACATACTATAATGTGACTTTTTTAGACATGCGATACTATGACTTTTTTAGACATGCTATACTATGACTTTTTTTAGACATACTATAATGTAACTTTTTTAGACATACTATAATGTGACTTTTTTAGGCATGCTATACTATGACTTTTTTTAGACATACTATACTATGACTTTTTTAGACATACTATAATGTAACTTTTTTAGACATACTATAATGTGACTTTTTTAGGCATGCTATACTATGACTTTTTTTAGACATACTATACTATGACTTTTTTAGACATACTATAATGTGACTTTTTTAGGCATGCTATACTATGACTTTTTTTAGACATACTATAATGTAACTTTTTTAGACATACTATACTTTGACTTTTTTAGGCATGCTATACTATGACTTTTTTTAGACATACTATACTATGACTTTTTTAGACATACTATAATGTGACTTTTTTAGACATACTATAATGACTTTTTTTAGACATACTATAATGTAACTTTTTTAGACATACTATAATGTGACTTTTTTAGGCATGCTATACTATGACTTTTTTAGACATACTATACTATGACTTTTTTAGACATGCTATACTATGACGTTTTTAGACATACTAAACTATGACTTTTTTAGACATGCTATACTATGACGTTTTTAGACATACTATACGATGACTTTTTTAGACATGCTATACTATGACTTTTTTAGACATACTATAATAACTTTTTTAGACATACTATAATGTGACTTCTTTAGGCATGCTATACTATGACTTTTTTTTAGACATACTATACTATGACTTTTTTAGACATACTATAAAGTGATTTTTTTAGACATGATACTATGACTTTTTTTAGACATACTATACTATGACTTTCTTTAGACATACTATACTATGACTTTTTTTAGACATACTATACTATGACTTTTTTAGACATACTATAATGTAACTTTTTTAGACATACTATACTATGACTTTTTTTAGACATACTATACTATGACTTTTTTAGACATACTATAAAGTGATTTTTTTAGACATGATACTATGACTTTTTTTAGACATACTATACTATGACTTTCTTTAGACATACTATACTATGACTTTTTTTAGACATACTATACTATGACTTTTTTAGACATACTATAATGTAACTTTTTTAGACATACTATACTATGACTTTTTTAGACATACTATACTTTGACTTTTTTAGACATACTATACTGTGACTTTTTTAGACGTGCTATACTATGACTTTTTTAGACATACTAAACTATGACTTTTTTAGACATGCTATACTATGACGTTTTTAGACATGCTATACTATGACTTTTTTAGACATACTATAATGACTTTTTTAGACATACTATAATGTGACTTTTTTAGACATACTATAATGTAACTTTTTTAGACATACTATACTATGACTTTTTTAGACATACTATACTATGACTTTTTTACACATGCTATACTATGACTTTTTTTAGACATACTATAATGTAACTTTTTTAGACATACTATAATGTGACTTTTTTAGGCATGCTATACTATGAATTTTTTTAGACATACTATACTATGACTTTTTTAGACATACTATAATGTGACTTTTTTAGGCATGCTATACTATGACTTTTTTTAGACATACTATAATGTAACTTTTTTAGACATACTATACTATGACTTTTTTAGACATACTATAATGTGACTTTTTTAGGCATGCTATACTATGACTTTTTTTAGACATACTATAATGTAACTTTTTTAGACATACTATACTATGGCTTTTTTAGACATACTATACTATGACTTTTTTACACATGCTATACTATGACTTTTTTTAGGCATGCTATACTATGACTTTTTTTAGACATACTATAATGTAACTTTTGTAGACATACTATACTATGACTTTTTTAGACATACTATACTATGACTTTTTTACACATGCTATACTATGACTTTTTTTAGACATACTATAATGTAACTTTTTTAGACATACTATAATGTGACTTTTTTAGGCATGCTATACTATGACTTTTTTTAGACATACTATACTATGACTTTTTTAGACATACTATAATGTGATTTTTTTAGACATGCTATACTATGACTTTTTTAGACAGGCTATACTATGACTTTTTTAGACATGCGATACTATGACTTTTTTAGACATGCTATACTATGACTTTTTTTAGACATACTATAAAGTGACTTTTTTAGGCATGCTATACTATTACTTTTTTAGACATACTATACTATGACTTTTTTAGACATGCTATACTATGACGTTTTTAGACATACTAAACTATGACTTTTTTAGACATGCTATACTATGACGTTTTTAGACATGCTATACTATGACTTTTTTAGACATACTATAATGACTTTTTTAGACATACTATAATGTGACTTTTTTAGACATACTATACTATGACTTTTTTAGACATACTATAATGTGACTTTTTTAGACATGCGATACTATGACTTTTTTAGACATGCTATACTATGACTTTTTTTAGACATACTATAATGTAACTTTTTTAGACATACTATAATGTGACTTTTTTAGGCATGCTATACTATGACTTTTTTTAGACATACTATACTATGACTTTTTTAGACATACTATAATGTAACTTTTTTAGACATACTATAATGTGACTTTTTTAGGCATGCTATACTATGACTTTTTTTAGACATACTATACTATGACTTTTTTAGACATACTATAATGTGACTTTTTTAGGCATGCTATACTATGACTTTTTTTAGTCATACTATAATGTAACTTTTTTAGACATACTATACTATGACTTTTTTAGACATACTATACTTTGACTTTTTTAGACATACTATACTATGACTTTTTTAGACATACTATACTATGACCTTTTTACACATGCTATACTATGACTTTTTTTAGACATACTATAATGTAACTTTTTTAGACATACTATAATGTGACTTTTTTAGGCATGCTATACTATGACTTTTTTAGACATACTATACTATGACTTTTTTAGACATGCTATACTATGACGTTTTTAGACATACTATACTATGACTTTTTTAGACATGCTATACTATGACGTTTTTAGACATACTATACGATGACTTTTTTAGACATGCTATACTATGACTTTTTTAGACATACTATAATAACTTTTTTAGACATACTATAATGTGACTTTTTTAGGCATGCTATACTATGACTTTTTTTAGACATACTATACTATGACTTTCTTTAGACATACTATACTATGACTTTTTTTAGACATACTATACTATGACTTTTTTAGACATACTATAATGTAACTTTTTTAGACATACTATACTATGACTTTTTTAGACATACTATACTTTGACTTTTTTAGACATACTATACCCTGACTTTTTTAGACATGCTATACTATGACGTTTTTAAACATACTAAACTATGACTTTTTTAGACATGCTATACTATGACGTTTTTAGACATGCTATACTATGACTTTTTTAGACATACTATAATGACTTTTTTAGACATACTATAATGTGACTTTTTTAGACATACTATAATGTAACTTTTTTAGACATACTATACTATGACTTTTTTAGACATACTATACTATGACTTTTTTACACATGCTATACTATGACTTTTTTTAGACATACTATAATGTAACTTTTTTTAGACATACTATAATGTGACTTTTTTAGGCATGCTATACTATGAATTTTTTTAGACATACTATACTATGACTTTTTTAGACATACTATAATGTGACTTTTTTAGGCATGCTATACTATGACTTTTTTTAGACATACTATAATGTAACTTTTTTAGACATACTATACTATGACTTTTTTAGACATACTATACTATGACTTTTTTACACATGCTATACTATGACTTTTTTTAGGCATGCTATACTATGACTTTTTTTAGACATACTATAATGTAACTTTTGTAGACATACTATACTATGACTTTTTTAGACATACTATACTATGACTTTTTTAGACATACTATACTATGACTTTTTTTAGACATACTATAATGTAACTTTTTTAGACATACTATGATGTGACTTTTTTAGGCATGCTATACTATGACTTTTTTTAGACATACTATACTATGACTTTTTTAGACATACTATAATGTGACTTTTTTAGGCATGCTATACTATGACTTTTTTTAGACATACTATAATGTAACTTTTTTAGACATACTATACTATGACTTTTTTAGACATACTATACTATGACTTTTTTAGACATGCTATACTATGACGTTTTTAGAAATACTATACTATGACTTTTTTAGACATGCTATACTATGACTTTTTTTAGACATACTATAATGTAACTTTTGTAGACATACTATAATGTGACTTTTTTAGGCATGCTATACTATGACTTTTTTTTAGACATACTATACTATGACTTTTTTAGACATGCTATACTATGACGTTTTTAGACATACTATACTGTGACTTTTTTAGACATGCTATACTATGACGTTTTTAGACATACTATACTGTGACTTTTTTAGACATGCTATACTATGACTTTTTTAGCCATACTATAATGTGACTTTTTTAGGCATGCTATACTATGACTTTTTTTAGACATACTATAATGTAACTTTTTTAGACATACTATACTATGACTTTTTTAGACATACTATACTATGACTTTTTTAGACATGCTATACTATGACGTTTTTAGACATACCATACTATGACTTTTTTAGACATGCTATACTATGACTTTTTTTAGACATACTATAATGTAACTTTTTTAGACATACTATAATGTGACTTTTTTAGACATGCTATACTATGACTTTTTTAGACATGCGATACTATGACTTTTTAGACATGCTATACTATGACTTTTTTAGACATACCATAAAGTGACTTTTTTAGGCATGCTATACTATTACTTTTTTAGACATACTATACTATGACGTTTTTAGACATACTATACTATGACTTTTTTAGACATGCTATACTATGACTTTTTTTTAGACATACTATACTATGACTTTTTTAGACATACTATAATGTGATTTTTTTAGACATGCTATACTATGACTTTTTTTAGAAATACAATACTATGACTTTTTTAGACATACTATAATGTGACTTTTTTAGGCATGCTATACTATGACTTTTTTTACACCTACTATACTATGACTTTTTTAGACATACTATAATGTGATTTTTTTAGACATGCTATACTATGACTTTTTTTAGACATACTATACCATGACTTTTTTTAGACATACTATACTATGACTTTTTTTAGACATACTATAATGTAACTTTTTTAGACATACTATACTTTGACTTTTTTAGACATACTATAATGTATCTTTTTTAGACATACTATAATGTGACTTTTTTAGGCATGCTATACTATGACTTTTTTTAGACATACTATAATGTAACTTTTTTAGACATACTATACTATGACATTTTTAGACATACTATACTATGACTTTTTTAGACATACTATACTATGACTTTTTTAGACATGCTATAGTATGACGTTTTTAGACATACTATACTATGACTTTTTTAGACATACTATAATGTGACTTTTTTAGGCATGCTATACTATGACTTTTTTTAGACATACTATAATGTAACTTTTTTCGACATACTATACTATGACGTTTTTAGACATACTATACTATGACTTTTTTAGACATGCTATACTATGACTTTTTTTTAGACATACTATACTATGACTTTTTGAGACATACTATAATGTGACTTTTTTAGACATACTATACTATGACTTTTTTAGACATACTATAATGTAACTTTTTTAGACATACTATACTATGATTTTTTTAGACATACTATAATGTGACTTTTTTAGGCATGCTATAGTATGACTCTTTTTAGACATACTATAATGTAACTTTTTTAGACATACTATACTATGACTTTTTTAGACAAACTATACTATGACTTTTTTAGACATACTATACTTCGACTTTTTTAGACATGCTATACTATGACTTTTTTAGACATGCTATACTATGACGTTTTTAGACATACTAAACTATGACTTTTTTAGACATGCTATACTATGACGTTTTTAGACATGCTATACTATGACTTTTTTAGACATACTATAATGACTTTTTTAGACATACTATAATGTGACTTTTTTAGACATACTATAATGTGACTTTTTTAGACATACTATAATGTGACTTTTTTAGACATGCGATACTATGACTTTTTTAGACATGCTATACTATGACTTTTTTTAGACATACTATAATGTAACTTTTTTAGACATACTATAATGTGACTTTTTTAGGCATGCTATACTATGACTTTTTTTAGACATACTATACTATGACTTTTTTAGACATACTATAATGTGACTTTTTTAGGCATGCTATACTATGACTTTTTTTAGACATACTATAATGTAACTTTTTTAGACATACTATACTATGACTTTTTTAGACATACTATACTTTGACTTTTTTAGACATACTATACTATGACTTTTTTAGACATACTATACTATGACCTTTTTACACATGCTATACTATGACTTTTTTTAGACATACTATAATGTAACTTTTTTAGACATACTATAATGTGACTTTTTTAGGCATGCTATACTATGACTTTTTTAGACATACTATACTATGACTTTTTTAGACATGCTATACTATGACGTTTTTAGACATACTAAACTATGACTTTTTTAGACATGCTATACTATGACGTTTTTAGACATACTATACGATGACTTTTTTAGACATGCTATACTATGACTTTTTTAGACATACTATAATAACTTTTTTAGACATACTATAATGTGACTTTTTTAGGCATGCTATACTATGACTTTTTTTAGACATACTATACTATGACTTTTTTAGACATACTATAAAGTGATTTTTTTAGACATGCTATACTATGACTTTTTTTAGACATACTATACTATGACTTTCTTTAGACATACTATACTATGACTTTTTTTAGACATACTATACTATGACTTTTTTAGACATACTATAATGTAACTTTTTTAGACATACTATACTATGACTTTTTTAGACATACTATACTGTGACTTTTTTAGACACGCTATACTATGACGTTTTTAGACATACTAAACTATGACTTTTTTAGACATGCTATACTATGACGTTTTTAGACATGCTATACTATGACTTTTTTAGACATACTATAATGACTTTTTTAGACATACTATAATGTGACTTTTTTAGACATACTATAATGTAACTTTTTTAGACATACTATACTATGACTTTTTTACACATGCTATACTATGACTTTTTTTAGACATACTATAATGTAACTTTTTTAGACATACTATAATGTGACTTTTTTAGGCATGCTATACTATGACTTTTTTAGACATGCTATACTATGACGTTTTTAGACATACTAAACTATGACTTTTTTAGACATGCTATACTATGACGTTTTTAGACATACTATACGATGACTTTTTTAGACATGCTATACTATGACTTTTTTAGACATACTATAATAACTTTTTTAGACATACTATAATGTGACTTTTTTAGACATACTATAATGTGACTTTTTTAGGCATGCTATACTATGACTTTTTTTAGACATACTATACTATGACTTTTTTAGACATACTATAAAGTGATTTTTTTAGACATGCTATACTATGACTTTTTTTAGACATACTATACTATGACTTTTTTAGACATACTATAATGTGACTTTTTTAGACATACTATACTATGACTTTTTTAGACATACTATAATGTAACTTTTTTAGACATACTATAATGTGACTTTTTTAGGCATGCTATACTATGACTTTTTTTAGACATACTATACTATGACTTTTTTAGACATACTATAATGTGACTTTTTTAGGCATGCGATACTATGACTTTTTTAGACATACTATACTATGACTTTTTTAGACATGCTATACTATGACGTTTTTAGACATACTAAACTATGACTTTTTTAGACATGCTATACTATGACGTTTTTAGACATACTATACGATGACTTTTTTAGACATGCTATACTATGACTTTTTTAGACATACTATAATAACTTTTTTAGACATACTATAATGTGACTTTTTTAGGCATGCTATACTATGACTTTTTTTAGACATACTATACTATGACTTTTTTAGACATACTATAAAGTGATTTTTTTAGACATGCTATACTATGACTTTTTTTAGACATACTATACTATGACTTTCTTTAGACATACTATACTATGACTTTTTTTAGACATACTATACTATGACTTTTTTAGACATACTATAATGTAACTTTTTTAGACATACTATACTATGACTTTTTTAGACATACTATAAAGTGATTTTTTTAGACATGCTATACTATGACTTTTTTTAGACATACTATACTATGACTTTCTTTAGACATACTATACTATGACTTTTTTTAGACATACTATACTATGACTTTTTTAGACATACTATAATGTAACTTTTTTAGACATACTATACTATGACTTTTTTAGACATACTATACTTTGACTTTTTTAGACATACTATACTGTGACTTTTTTAGACATGCTATACTATGACGTTTTTAGACATACTAAACTATGACTTTTTTAGACATGCTATACTATGACGTTTTTAGACATGCTATACTATGACTTTTTTAGACATACTATAATGACTTTTTTAGACATACTATAATGTGACTTTTAGACATCCTATAATGTAACTTTTTTAGACATACTATACTATGACTTTTTTAGACATACTATACTATGACTTTTTTACACATGCTATACTATGACTTTTTTTAGACATACTATAATGTAACTTTTTTAGACATACTATAATGTGACTTTTTTAGGCATGCTATACTATGACTTTTTTAGACATACTATACTATGACTTTTTTAGACATGCTATACTATGACGTTTTTAGACATACTAAACTATGACTTTTTTAGACATGCTATACTATGACGTTTTTAGACATACTATACGATGACTTTTTTAGACATGCTATACTATGACTTTTTTAGACATACTATAATAACTTTTTTAGACATACTATAATGTGACTTTTTTAGACATACTATAATGTGACTTTTTTAGGCATGCTATACTATGACTTTTTTTAGACATACTATACTATGACTTTTTTAGACATACTATAAAGTGATTTTTTTAGACATGCTATACTATGACTTTTTTTAGACATACTATACTATGACTTTTTTAGACATACTATAATGTGACTTTTTTAGGCATGCTATACTATGACTTTTTTTAGACATACTATAATGTAACTTTTTTAGACATACTATACTATGACTTTTTTAGACATACTATAATATAACTTTTTTAGACATACTATAATGTGACTTTTTTAGGCATGCTATACTATGACTTTTTTTAGACATACTATACTATGACTTTTTTAGACATACTATAATGTGACTTTTTTAGGCATGCGATACTATGACTTTTTTTAGACATACTATAATGTAACTTTTTTAGACATACTATACTATGACTTTTTTAGACATACTATAATGTGACTTTTTTAGACATACTATAATGTGACTTTTTTAGGCATGCTATACTATGACTTTTTTTAGACATACTATACTATGACTTTTTTAGACATACTATAAAGTGATTTTTTTAGACATGCTATACTATGACTTTTTTTAGACATACTATACTATGACTTTTTTAGACATACTATAATGTGACTTTTTTAGGCATGCTATACTATGACTTTTTTTAGACATACTATAATGTAACTTTTTTAGACATACTATACTATGACTTTTTTAGACATACTATAATGTAACTTTTTTAGACATACTATAATGTGACTTTTTTAGGCATGCTATACTATGACTTTTTTTAGACATACTATACTATGACTTTTTTAGACATACTATAATGTGACTTGTTTAGGCATGCTATACTATGACTGTTTTTAGACATACTATAATGTAACTTTTTTAGACATACTATACTATGACTTTTTTAGACATACTATAATGTGACTTTTTTAGGCATGCTATACTATGACTTTTTTTAGACATACTATAATGTAACTTTTTTAGACATACTATACTATGACTTTTTTAGACATACTATAATGTAACTTTTTTAGACATACTATAATGTGACTTTTTTAGGCATGCTATACTATGACTTTTTTTAGACATACTATACTATGACTTTTTTAGACATACTATAATGTGACTTTTTTAGGCATGCTATACTATGACTTTTTTTAGACATACTATACTATGACTTTTTTAGACATACTATAATGTGACTTTTTTAGGCATGCGATACTATGACTTTTTTTAGACATACTATAATGTAACTTTTTTAGACATGCTCTACTATGACGTTTTTAGACATACTAAACTATGACTTTTTTAGACATGCTATACTATTACGTTTTTAGACATACTATACGATGACTTTTTTAGACATGCTATACTATGACTTTTTTAGACATACTATAATAACTTTTTTAGACATACTATAATGTGACTTTTTTAGACATACTATAATGTGACTTTTTTAGGCATGCTATACTATGACTTTTTTTAGACATACTATACTATGACTTTTTTAGACATACTATAAAGTGATTTTTTTAGACATGCTATACTATGACTTTTTTTAGACATACTATACTATGACTTTTTTAGACATACTATACTATGACTTTTTTAGGCATGCTATACTATGACTTTTTTTAGACATACTATAATGTAACTTTTTTAGACATACTATACTATGACTTTTTTAGACATACTATAATGTAACTTTTTTAGACATACTATAATGTGACTTTTTTAGGCATGCTATACTATGACTTTTTTTAGACATACTATAATGTAACTTTTTTAGACATACTATACTATGACTTTTTTAGACATACTATAATGTGACTTTTTTAGGCATGCTATACTATGACTTTTTTTAGACATACTATAATGTAACTTTTTTAGACATACTATACTATGACGTTTTTAGACATACTATACTATGACTTTTTTAGACATGCTATACTATGACTTTTTTAGACATACTATACTATGACTTTTTAAAAACATACTATAATGTGACTTTTTTAGAGATACTATACTATGACTTTTTTAGACATGCTATACTATGACTTTTTTAGACATGCTATACTATGACTTTTTAGACATGCTATACTATGACTTTTTAAAAACATACTATACTGTGACTTTTTTAGACATACTATATTGTGACTTTTTTAGGCATGCTATACTGTGAATTTTTTTAGACATACTATAATGTGACTTTTTTAGGCATGCTATACTATGTCTTTTTTAGACATGCTATACTATGACTTTTTTAGACATACTATACTATGACTTTTTTTAGACATGCTATACTATGACTTTTTTAGACATACTATACTTTGACTTTTTTAAAACATACTGTAATGTGACTTTTTTTAGACATACTATACTATGACTTTTTTAGACATGCTATACTATGAGTTTTTTAGACATGCTATACTATGACTTTTTTAGACATACTATAATGTGACTTTTTCAGACATGCTATACTATGACTTTTTTGGACATACTATACTATGACTTTTTTTAAAACATACTATAATGTGACTTTTTTAGACATGCTATACTATTACTTTTTTAGACATACTATACTGTGACTTTTTTAAAACATACTATGATGTGACTTCATTTAGACATACTATAATGTGACTTTTTTAGACATATTATGACTTTTTTTAGACATACTATGACTTTTTTTTAGGCCTACTACACTATGACTTTTTTAACATACTACCCGACTTTTTTAGACATACTATAATTTCACTTTTTTTAGGCATACTAATCTATGACTTTTTAGACATACTAAACTATGACTTTTTTAGACATATTATAATGTGACTTTTTTAAACATACTATAGTATGACTTTTTTAGACATGCTATACTATGACTTTTTTTAGACATACTATACTGTGACTTTTTTAGACATACTATAATGTGACTTTTTTAGACATGCTATACTATGACTTTTTTAGACATACTATACTGTGACTCTTTTAGACATACTATAATGTGACTTTTTTAGACATACTATACTGTGACTTTTTTAGACATACTATAATGTGACTTTTTTAGACATACTATAATGTGACTCTTTTAGACATACTATAATGTGACTTTTTTAAAACATACTACACTATGGCTTGTTTTAGACATACTATACTATGACTTTTTTTAGACATACAATTCTATGACTTTTTTAGACATACTATACTGTGACTTTTTTAGACATACTATACTATGACTTTTTAGACATACTATACTATGACTTTTTTAGACATACAATACTATGACTTTTTTAGACATACAATACTATGACTTCTTTAGACATACTATACTATGACTTTTTTTCACATACTATACTATGACTTTTTTTCACATACTATACTATGACTTTTTTAGACATACTATAGTATGACTGAGGTCACTAAATTTACAAAAAAAATATAGCCCAACATTGTCACAGAGAACTTTACTGTTCTCAAACATATACTCCAATCTCAGACTTTAAAACCATTAACATTGTCATAACAAGTGTGCAACATGCAAGTAATGAAGTGCAGCAAGTGCCAGCAACAGTAACATGAATTATTTAAATCAATGGCTCTTCAACCAGCCTGAACTCTTTTTTTTTTTTTTGTAATGAACATTTTTATTTAAACTTTTATACAAAAATAATACAAACAGGGAGAGATCAATTTACTCCATCATAAAGTTGCCAAGAATATAAAGGAATTACTCCCCAAATTTGAGAAAATAAGATAGGTACAAAACAAACAAAACAAAAACAAAAAACATAGACCACCACTTTGCAATTTCAGTCGGCAAGCATACTAAACATTGATAGCATAGCATTATCAAGGCAAACCTATCCTACAGTCATCCAGTCAGTAAAAGGGCCCCAAGTAAACATATAATGATCCAATTTGTCCTGTAGGGAGTATGTCACCCTCTCATAAGCCGCTAACTGTGCCATTGTTGTTGACCACTCCTCATAAGGAGGTGGGAGTTTTTTCCTCCAGTGTCTCAGTAATATCCTTTTGGCTGTTGTGAGAGCCAAAATAATCCATCTTTTCTCAAAACATGAAAAGTCGTTGTCCTGAAGCTCAGTAGTTGATCCCAAAATAGACAGTTTTGCAGAGATTTGGAACTTTTTGTGCAGGACTTCAAATATAATCTGATGGATGTTATTCCACCAGTCCCAATTTGGTTAATTTGTCATGAGCTAATTTCTTTTTGAAAGAAGCGTAAGAAATAATCCTCCCTCTCCAAAAAGCTTTCAGAGTGTCCCACCAAATTGAGATGGTACTATCCTGCTTATTGTTTGTTTCCTGAAAAAGTGATGTTTCAGTCTGTATCATTTTGAGAAATGAGTTTTCTTTCAGTAGAGATACGTTTAGGCGCCATCTCCGACTTTTAGGTGTCTGTGAAAATTTTGTTTGGCAGAGGAAAACTGGAGCATGATCTGAGATAATAATATTACCTATATCTGAGCTGATAGTAAGGTCAGCTAATGACTGAGAAATTAGAAAATAATCAATCCTTGTGTAAACATTGTGGGGAGATGAAAAAAAAGAATAATCTCTACCATCTGGGTGTATTAATCTCCAAATATCTGTTAGACCTAAATCAGTGGCAAGCTGTCTGATGGCAGCCGCTGATCTGCTTTCTGTATTGTATCTAGGTAATGATCTGTCAAGATCTTGATCCAGTATTTGGTTAAAATCTCCACCTAGTATTATCTGAATATTCCCAAGGCCCAAAAGAAGTTGTGATAAGTTGTGAAAAAATTCTGGTTTATCGAGATTGTGTGCATAAATATTACAAAGAGCAATTGGTGTATCCAATAATTGACCATACATTATCACATATCGACCATCTGGGTCTGTTATAATATTTATTTCATTAAAGTTAACTGCCTTATTAATTAAAATAGAAACCCCTCTACTTTTGCCAGTTCCTGGGCTTGAAAAAACCTTCCCCACCCATGAACATCTCAGTTTCAAGGATTCTTTCATGGTTAGATGTGTTTCCTGGACAAAGGCTATATCAACTTTAGACGTTTTCAAATATGTCAGAGGGGCCACAGTGTTGGAGGTTCGGCTGGTATTGTAGAGCTCCTCATAGAAACGGGACCAAGGACCAGGACTGCATGTGAACACAGTCCTGGTCCTGCTCCATCTGATGACGCTGCAGAGGTGATTCGACTGGCAGCCATGTTTGGAAGGAGCTGGGGGACAATAGAGGGTAGCTGGAGGCAGGCAGAGATGACAGAGGGTAGCTGGAGGCAGGCAGAGATGACATGTACTGTATATGTGTGTATATCTGAGGGAATGTGTTCAATATTACACACATATATATTACACATACATATAAAAACAAATACATAAAAAAAATACATAATAATGCAATTAATAAAACATTTTTTTACTAAATAAATAAATTGGTGGTAACAGGTAGGGGTGGGAATCACCACAAGCTATTAATCATATTTAGATATTTAGATTTGGATACTTAATACAACATTATTGCTATTATAAACTTGTTACAGTATCCTGAGTACTGTAATTAAATACATTTCGATATATTGAAATTTGCTAATTATGTCCCCAAAGGAAACTTTGTCAACATCTTTTTTATCTAATAAAATAAAGTTTTCAGTCAGTTCATCTCACATTTTTGTAGCAAAATGTATCTAGCGGATTGAAAAAGCAGCTGATTACATTATTCAAGTAGGCTACCTAAAGTTTAATTTGTATTTATAATAGTAATATTTTATATAATAAAAAGAAGTGACACTGTGGCATGATATTGCCATACGAAAATATTGCAATACTATGGTGCTTGATTTTTTTCCCCCCCACCTCTAGCAACAGTAAAGAACACATGAAAATTAATAAAATAAATTAGTAATTTATTAATTAGATGTGTAAGCTATGAAGAGTCCTGGCTGGGATGCAGCGATAGGGGCCACTGATTAGAAAAAAATACTACGACTAATTTGGGCCTATAGGGATGTTATTTCAGTATATTTCTAATTAGCAAGGTTGCACAATTGGAGGCCACACTTTTTACTGCGGTCACGCCATCCGCTCCAACATTTTAAGTGCGCTCATATTACAGACTTTATGGCAAACACACAGAAACAAGTGGGAAAGTCAGCGCTAACATACAAGAGCGTGTGGGAACTTCTGGTTTTCAATATATATTAAGATTTCATTTTTAAAAATACGAGAACTACATTAAAGATATAATGTTGTGTTCAATGTGTTCAAATGCAATTAAAAGAGGTGTGTGTCATAGAACAGGCTTAGATCTACTGTCGACACTGATTTTGCGTCAAAAGGTCTGGTGCCATCGACAGTGGCCTTCACGTAAAACCCTGCGCGCCAGTAAAAAAACAAAGGCGGACAAGTCGTTTGATGATGTTCGTAGGCATAAATATAAAAATATTTGGCCGTTAAAGAAATTAAAATTGATGTACAAAAGCTGATTAATAAAACAGCAACTATATAAACACTGACATTTTATTTCAATCAGAACAATATTTGTAGTCGCAGTCTGTCTTTGTAATTTTTCCTTTTTTCAGTGAAGTGTGCATAGCATAAAATAATGTCAACAAATTTGACAACAACAAAGATAATAAGAGAAAACTGGGGTTTATTCCTTTCAAATAAACTAAATTAATGACCTTTTTAAGAGGAAGGAAGAAAATGGCTTCTCGAGGGCTGCTTTTCTTTTTTTCAACAACTTTATTTAATCCGCAACACAAATTCTTGCAAGAAAAATAGCATTTCTATGAACAACAATGCAAAAGCTCAGGAAAAAAGAACTAAAACAACAGCAAAACAAAAATAAATCACTTGGTCTATACACATGTAAATGGACAAAATTAAACAAAGTAAGTTGACGTTCAAGGGGTCTATGCATTGAATTTTGTCGCTGATGTCGCATAACTTTTATGTTTTAAAAACCAAGCAACAAAACAGAATGAAAGCAGAAGGAACTGCAAAAGAATATTTGTCAAATTGCAAGAAATTTAGACATTTACTGGTGTGTATGAGTCAGTATATAAAGAGAATTCTTCAAGTAATTTATGACTCAGGTCAGTTGTTGATGGCTCTGATTTCATCTTCTCTGCATCAGCGTGATACAGTTAGTTACTATAACAGACAAAGGAAGTGGCGTCTGTCATGGTGGTGACAGCAGTTATCCCTGTCGAAATAACTGGGAGGAACAGTTTCTGCATGTTTCAACATTAGTAACTTCTCATTAAGAACACAGCCGCTGTCAGAACAGGTGTCAAACAACTCCTTTCTCTCTCTCTGTCCCAGGATGTCTCTCTTCTGGGGCCTCCTCTCTCAGGTCCTCAGCTTGAAGGGCCTCTGTCAGGTCCTGTTTGTGGCCGGTGCAGGACTGGGAGCTGTGGTTGCAGTCTGGACGTTGAGGCTGCTGGTGCGACACGCCTGGTACACACACAGGCTGTCCTGCTTCAGCAAGCCGCATGCAAGCTCCTGGCTTTTAGGCCACCTGGGCAAGGTAGGATACACACACTGAGGCACACACTCACATGCATTTATAGCCTTGTTTGTAATGACATTCACCTCATCTGTGACCTTTGAATGCTGTCTCCTTGTTGTAACACCTGGAAATCTAACTGTAGCTTTCTCACAGTGATACAACATGAGCTTAGTGTTGTGAAATTTCCTCTTTGTGATAAATTTCCTCTGAGATACTGAATGAGAATTCAGCAAACTAGCCAAACCTCACTGTAATAGCTGTTTAATTCAACGAGACAGAGTTCAGTTAGACTTCTGTGCATTGTTTTGTTTAAGTTAGTATTTATCTGTGGCTCAGATGCAGAGCACAGAGGAAGGTCTCCTGCAGGTGGATGACTTGGTGCAGATATACACACACTCCTGCAGCTGGTTCATCGGCCCTTTCTATCACCTGGTCAGACTCTTCCACCCTGACTACGTCAAACCTCTGCTGATGGCACCTGGTAGTGTATAATCACTTTTTTTCACACCAGTTGAAGCATCATTTGAGCTACTAAAACCACAGTTTCCTCCCTTCATCCAGCGAGCATTACAATGAAAGATGAGCTCATCTACGGCCATCTGCGTCCGTGGCTTGGTGAGTCATAAAACCCCTGAGTACAATGCTGTTTACTGTTTTTTAAGACCAATGAAGTAATGCTACTGAAGACAAATGATGTGTACAGCTGGCGCTGCAAGTATTGATTACACCTCACTGTGAGCCTCAAACCGTCTCTGTCTTATGTCTCAGGACAGAGCCTGTTGCTAAGCAACGGGGAGGAGTGGTCCCGCAAGAGACGGCTGCTGACCCCAGCTTTTCATTTTGATATTCTGAAGAGCTACGTCGCCAAGTTTAACACCTCGACTAACACGATGCACGTAAGACACCCAGCAGTGTGCAGACACAAGCAAACAACTGCTGTCATTTCTAAAATATAGGTTGCATCAGTGGCGGACGAAGTATTTAAGATCTTTACTTAAGTATTACTACTTTTACTTAAGTGTAAAGTATTGGCATCGAAATTAACTTAAAGTACCAAAAATTAAAATATTTGTTATGCAGAACAGGCCATTTCAGAGTTATCATTAACGTGTCACTTCAACGTTGGAGCTGACAAAGGTGGATTTTAGTAGCTTTATCCATGATTTGGCCAAGTAGGACATGCTCCTGGATCACTTTCCAACATTGCAGCCAACCAATCGCAGCCCTCTGACATCACCAGTGTGCTGCTCCTGTGCTTATCTCAAAGTTGCTTTGTACTTCTTCAGAGCTAAGCTAGTTTTCCAAAGTGAGGTTAGTACGATTACACAAAATCCTCAGTAACACAGAAGGCAAACCTTTAAAGCTACTGCAGGTTAGCGAGTTAGCTTGCTAAGTAGCTTGGCTATGCTAACAAGTAAGCTCGCCAAGAGGCCAGGATATTATACACAAGCAAAGAGTAAGGATAATAGCATTTTTTTCAGTTGGAAATTCCTGCAGTTAACACATTTCCCCTCCTTTTTTCCATGTTGATCCTCGATAGATTCGGTTAGGTTTATCCAGAACCACCATCATCATCATCATCATCATCACTCTGATTCTGGATAGTTTATGTCGATATAAATATCACCAGTTCTATTGAAGAACAACATGACAATGATGGTCCAAGATTATAAAAATAACAAACATATTATCACGGGTCAACTTGAAGATCAATACGGACCAATATGTCGATGATGGTCCTGTATTAGTATAAAGAAATTATCCAGAGTCAACATGGTGCTGATGATCCTGGATCAAGATAAATTTATCCAGGATCAACGTGGCAGTGACGTCCCTGGATCAAACACATTATGCAGGATCAAGATGATGACGATGGTTCTAGATCAAATTATTTAGGGTGAACATGGCAGTTCTGGTGCTGGATCAACACCAGCACTGCCATGTTGCAACAAATGCTTTAAATAGGCTGTTAAAAAGGAGGGAAATGTGTCCAACGCAGGTCTTTGCAGCTGTAAAATGACTTTATCCTTACTGTTAATGTTAGTGAACTACATTTTAGCCTACTGGCAAGCTTACGTGTTAGCATAGCAAGCTAACTCGCTAACCTGCAGTAGCTTAAAGGTTTTTGTTCAGTGTTACTGAGGATTTTGTTTCATTGTATTAACTCATATTTGAACATTTTAGCTCTGAAGAAGCACAAAGGAATTTTGAAGCAGCACACTGATGATGTCAGAGGGCTGTGATTGGCTGATTGAAATGTTAGCAAAATCACGCTGTGCTAATAGATCATAGGCAAAATGGGTCTAAACTACAAGGCACAAATTGATTTAGCCGACAGGATTGTGTTTCACTGGAGTTGTACCTTGTGTGACTTCATGTGACAAATTAATTAATTGATTAATTGACAGTTTATTAGCTGATTTATATTTTGTGTTCATGACGTTAAAATGAAAAGTAACCAAGTTGTAAAATGCATTCAAGATAAATGTACAATATTTTTCCTGAGATGAAGTATAAAGTAGTACACACAAACAAATACTGAACTTAAGTACCTCACAATTGTACTTTAGTACAGTACTCGAGTAAATGAGTAAACCTTTAGAAATCAGCGCCATTTTAAAGTAGGAACGCAGCCTTTAGTATCTGCAAGAGTAACTGCGTTCTCATGACTCTGTCTTTCAGGAGAAGTGGCGCCACCTGCTGGCAAAGGGCACCACTAATATAGAGATGTTTGACCATGTCACTCTGATGACTCTGGACAGTTTGCTGAAATGTGCATTTAGCTACAACAGCAACTGTCAGAGGTGAGGACACACACTTAAACATTTCCCACAAATATACTGTCTTTCTCTTGTAGCTTATTTTTTGGGTTTTGGGTTGATTTTCTCTCTCCAGGTCAACCAGTGAGTACGTGTCAGCCATAGTGGAGCTGAGTGACCTGGTAATAGATCGCCGCCAGAACATTTTGCACCACTGGGACTGGATTTACTGGAAAACACAGCAGGGAAAGCGCTTCAAAAGGGCCTTGAGCATCGTGCACAGGTGCGACCTTCTGACCTTTGTCACGTTGTAGCACAAATAAAACAGTCGTTTAAGTCTGATGATACATTTTCATCTTACAATATTTTATTCCTGTTCTACAGTAACAATGTCCCAAATATCTTTGGGTAACACTTGTCTGCAGGTTTACCAGGGAGGTGGTTCAGAGGCGCCGGGCCCTGATCAGCCAGCAGCAGAAGACGGAGACAGATTTCACCACAGCACCGCAGAGGAAGAAAGATTTCATGGACATCATACTGCTGTCAAAGGTAGGAGAGAAGAAGAAACAAGAACTAGAAATAAAAGACGCAAAAAGAAAGTTGAATTGCTTTAAAGGACAGAAGACAATTCATTCTGTATATTGCAGGATGAGGATGGACGAGGCCTAACAGATGAGGAGATCCAGGCTGAGGCCAACACCTTCATGTTCGCAGGTGAGACAGTATAAAGGCTCATAGTATAGTAGGTCTAAAAAACTCACAATATAGTATGTCTAAAAAAGTCATAGTGTAGTATGTTTAAAAAAGTCATAGTATTTTGGACGCCATACTATCCTATGACGTTTTAAATATGAGGGCAGGTTTAGAAAACATCAACAGGTGAACTCATCAAAAAAGTCTTAGTATGATGAAAAGAAAAACAAAGTCATAGTTTTTGTATGGTAAAAATGTTGTTTTGTTCCCTGATCAGGTTTAATGGATGGGGGACGTAACAGTAAACTGTAAACAGAATCAAAAGAAAAAAGGCAACCAGACGTAGATGTTATAATAAATGTTGAGGTTTATTTACAGCGTGAGGCAGTAACTGTACGAAGAAACCACTTCCTTTAAAACAAGACAAAAGAAAAACAATGACTCTTTATTAACAATGGCTTTTTAACTAAACACGAGTAAAGCTCACACTACAACTCTGCATCCAACAGCCCAAGCTGCCAAGCAGGCTCACTGGATCCAGGTTCTCTGACCATGATGAGTAATTACACGCTCTTACTAAACAAAAATACACAGCAGAGGACTTCTGGCTTTAGCACGGGAGACTGGGGTTCGCATCGTCACATGTATGGGGCTGCTACGGCGAGGGGGAGCCAGGACGCCAGGCCAAAGTCATTTGGATATATATATATATCAATATCTAAAGGGATCATCTTGTGTAGATGCTACCTGCTACCTACCTAACCCTACATATCTATTTGTCTCTCTGCCTCCTCTGATAGGCCCTCTGAGTATTTCTCTAATGGTCACCTAACTGTTGTTATGTTATCCAAAGTGGTTTAACTTTAATTAATTAAATCAATTTTCCTACTGTGTGGGGATGATAAAGACATCCCCACTTTGACCTGGCGTCCTGGCTCCCCCTTGCCGTAGCAATTTCAGAGTGAATGGCAGACTTAGATATGTGCAACTTGCCCTGACCAGGATGCGAACCCCAGTCTCCCGTGCCAAAGTCAGTAGCATTAACCACTGAGCCAACCTGCTGCACAGGTGTCTCTGTGTTGGTGTGGCTCTGTAGATAGAAAGACAGACAGACAGACATGTACATAAACATATATTGACTTGAGTTTTAAAAAACAGTCGGTTGTTTTTTATGTGTTTTTTCTGTAAAAGGAAGAAAGTGTGATTTCCTCTCTCAAACGTTACACTTGCTTTAAAGCCGCTGAAAGTTCACGACCCAAAAATGGTCAGAAACTGCTTTGAGACTTTAAAAGTGAAATCAAACTCTCCTATCTTTTCCGCAGGTCACGACACAACAGGCAGTGCGATTTGCTGGACGCTGTATAATCTAGCACGCCACGACCACTACCAGGAGCAATGCAGGCAGGAAGTGATGGACCTGATGCAAGGACGAGATGCACATGAAATAAAGTGGTCAGGAAACACACACACACACAGCCTGAATCATTTGACGTTTGATTGCAGTAGTATTAGCTGAAAGTCTGTTTTAATAAGGCAGAAGTTAGCGTTATCTAAATGTAATGTGCCTTTGTCTTAAGGGAGGATCTGTCCAACCTTCCCTTCACCACCATGTGCATCAGAGAGTCTCTCAGGCTGCACTCTCCTGTGCAGGCCGTAACGAGGACGTACACCCAGGACATGGCACTGCCAGGGAATCGGACTGTACCAAAGGGTGAGAGGACAAGATTATTTCATCTGTGGAAGAGTGACAGCTGGTCTGTTTGTGTTAGCCTTCAGAGAGTGGAGTGGTGAAGGTAGACTCTTCCCATGACAACAGTTTGTTTGTGTTACTCCTCCCCAGGTGCCATCACTTTGGTCAGTATTTATGGAACTCACCACAACCCTGATGTCTGGACGAACCCACATGTAAGAAATGAAAAGAAGTCTACACTGTTGCTCGACTGTCATGTTTGACTTGTGTCATTTACTCTTTTTTAGGAGTATCAGCCGCTGCGTTTTGACCCTGCAAACAAAGACGGACAGGCCTCTCATGCCTTCATCCCCTTCTCCTCAGGCCCCAGGTACTCTATCCTTTTTTTAGTCAACATAATTACAAATATGCTGCTAAAGACGAGCACCTGTATGTGTTCACAGGAACTGTATCGGTCAAAAATTTGCCCTGGCAGAGCTTCGAGTTGTCGTGGCGCTGACCCTGCTTAGGTTTCGCCTGACCCCGGGGGTGAACCCTGAACTCGGGACCAGCTCTGGAGGAGTCCGCCGACTCCCCCAGCTCGTCCTGCGTGCGGAGGGAGGTTTGTGGCTGCAGATAGAGCCTCTGGAGGAGTTGAAGAACAATTGAAACCACAGAAGCTCTTGCCTCACACCTGGAAGTTTTGTGTCCACAACTATTACATGTAAAAAAAAAAAAAGAAAAAACAACCGACTGTTTTTTTAAAACTCAAGTCAATATATGTTTATTTACATGTCTGTCTGTCTTTCTATCTACAGAGCCACACCAACACAGAGACACCTGTGCAGCAGGTTGGCTCAGTGGTTAATGCTACTGACTTTGGCACGGGAGACTGGGGTTCGCATCCTGGTCAGGGCAAGTTGCACATATCTAAGTCTGCCATTCACTCTGAAATTGCTACGGCAAGGGGGAGCCAGGACGCCAGGTCAAAGTGGGGATGTCTTTATCATCCCCACACAGTAGGAAAATTGATTTAATTAATTAAAGTTAAACAACTTTGGATAACATAACAACAGTTAGGTTGACCATAAGAGAAATACTCAGAGGGCCTATCAGAGGAGGCAGAGAGACAAATAGATATGTAGGGTTAGGTAGGTGGTAGGTAGTAGGTAGCATCTACACAAGATGATCCCTTTAGATATTGATATATATATCCAAAGTACTTTGGCCTGGTGTCCTGGCTCCCCCTCGCCGTAGCAGCCCCATACATGTGACGATGCGAACCCCAGTCTCCCGTGCTAAAGCCAGAAGTCCTCTGCTGTGTATTTTGTTTAGTAAGAGCGTGTAATTACTCACCATATGGTCAGAGAACCTGGATCCAGTGAGCCTGCTTGGCAGCTTGGGCTGTTGGATGCAGAGTTGTAGTGTGTGAGCTTTACTCGTGTTTAGTTAAAAAGCCATTGTTAATAAAGAGTCATTGTTTTTCTTTTGTCTTGTTTTAAAGGAAGTAGTTTCTTCGTACAGTTGCTGCCTCACGCTGTAAATAAACCTCAACATTTACTATAACATCTACGTCTGGTTGCCTTTTTTCTTTTGATTCTGTTTACAGTTTACTGTTACGTCCCCCATCCATTAAACCTGATCAGGGAACAAAACAACATTTTTACCATACAGAAACTATGACTTTGTTTTTCTTTTCATCATACTAAGACTTTTTTGATGAGTTCACCTGTTGATGTTTTCTAAACCTGCCCTCATATTTAAAACGTCATAGTACAGTATGGCGTCCAAAATACTATGACTTTTTTAAACATACTACACTATGACTTTTTTAGACCTACTATATTGTGAGTTTTTTAGACCTACTATACTATGAGCCTTTATACTGTCTCACCTGCGAACATGAAGGTGTTGGCCTCAGCCTGGATCTCCTCATCTGTTAGGCCTCGTCCATCCTCATCCTGCAATATACAGAATGAATTGTCTTCTGTCCTTTAAAGCAATTCAACTTTCTTTTTGCGTCTTTTATTTCTAGTTCTTGTTTCTTCTTCTCTCCTACCTTTGACAGCAGTATGATGTCCATGAAATCTTTCTTCCTCTGCGGTGCTGTGGTGAAATCTGTCTCCGTCCTCTGCTGCTGGCCGATCAGGGCCCGGCGCCTCTGAACCACCTCCCTGGTAAACCTGCAGACAAGTGTTACCCAAAGATATTTGGGAAATTGTTACTGTAGAACAGGAATAAAATATTGTAAGATGAAAATGTATCATCAGACTTAAACGACTGTTTTATTTGTGCTACAACGTGACAAAGGTCAGAAGGTCGCACCTGTGCACGATGCTCAAGGCCCTTTTGAAGCGCTTTCCCTGCTGTGTTTTCCAGTAAATCCAGTCCCAGTGGTGCAAAATGTTCTGGCGGCGATCTATTACCAGGTCACTCAGCTCCACTATGGCTGACACGTACTCACTGGTTGACCTGGAGAGAGAAAATCAACACAAAACCCAAAAAATAAACTACAAGAGAAAGACAGTATATTTGTGGGAAATGTTTAAGTGTGTGTCCTCACCTCTGACAGTTGCTGTTGTAGCTAAATGCACATTTCAGCAAACTGTCCAGAGTCATCAGAGTGACATGGTCAAACATCTCTATATTAGTGGTGCCCTTTGCCAGCAGGTGGCGCCACTTCTCCTGAAAGACAGAGTCATGAGAACACAGTTACTCTTGCAGATACTAAAGGCTGCGTTCCTACTTTAAACTGGCGCTGATTTCTAAAGGTTTACTCATTTACTCGAGTACTGTACTATAGTACAATTGTGAGGTACTTAAGTTCAGTATTTGTTTGTGTGTACTACTTTATACTTCATCTCAGAAAAAATATTGTACATTTATCTTGAATGCATTTTAAAACTTGGTTACTTTTCATTTTAACGTCGTGAACACAAAATATAAATCAGCTAATAAACTGTCAATTAATCAATTAATTTATTTGTCACATGAAGTCACACAAGGTACAACTCCAGTGAAACACAATCCTGTCGGCTAAATCAATTTGTGCCTTGTAGTTTAGACCCATTTTGCCTAATTTTGCTAAGTAGGATCCGTTTCTGGAGCAACATTTCAATCAGCCAATCACAGCCCTCTGACATCATCAGTGTGCTGCTTCAAAATTCCTTTGTGCTTCTTCAGAGCTAAAATGTTCAAATATGAGTTAATACAATGAAACAAAATCCTCAGTAACACTGAAGAAAAACCTTTAAGCTACTGCAGGTTGGCTATGCTAACACGTAAGCTTGCCAGTAGGCTAAAATGTAGTTCACTAACATTAACAGTAAGGATAAAGTCATTTTACAGCTGCAAAGACCTGCGTTGGACACATTTCCCTCCTTTTTAACAGCCTATTTAAAGCATTTGTTGCAACATGGCAGTGCTGGTGTTGATCCAGCACCAGAACTGCCATGTTCACCCTAAATAATTTGATCTAGAACCAACACATGACAAACATGTAAATTCAGTATTTCAATCCAGCTTCCACCATCTCAGAAATATCTCCAGGATCAGATCATTCCTCTCTAACAGACATCTGGAAACTGTTATTCATGCATTCATAACCAGTCACTTAGATTATTGCATTCCCTTGCTCTCTGGCATCAGTAAAAAAAAATCCCTCTCCTGCCTCCAGCTAATTCAAAACTCTGCAGCAAGAAAACATGACCACATCACACCAATCCTGGCCTCCCTACACTGGCTACCTGTTGCTTTTAGAATTGATTTTAAGATTTTATTGATTACTTACAAAGCCCCGAGAGGCCTTGCTCCAAGTTAAATAACAGATATTTTATTGCCCTGTGTTCCTTCTCGTAGCCTGAGTTCCTCAGATGCATCTTTTCTTGTTGTTTAGAGGTCTCTATCAGTTCACAAAGGTGATAGAGCCTTGGCAGTCAGAGCTCCCTAACTTTGGACTGACCTGTCTGAGGAGATCAGGGCTGCAAACTCAGTCTCATCTTTTAAATCACTGATTTTATCTTCCTTGTTATTTGTACTATATTTTTGATCTTGTTTTATTGCTTTGTCTTTTATTACTTTGTAGCTGTGTTTTGAAAGGTGCTAAATAAATCAAGTTTATTATCGTTATTTTACCAATAAATTTTAATATGTAATTTACTGCTGCAGCATGTTTTATTGCTCTAATGACATGATTAAGATTTTTTTACTGCATCAAGTTTGTTTTAAATAAATTCTAAGTTTAAAAAAAGCCTTGAACTCTTTGCAGGCAGAGGTTAAAACAAGTTTAGGGCACAAACATGTGACTATCTTTGGGATCTGAGTTAGATTAGGATCTGAAGCCAAGTCAAGCTAGGGCCAAGATGTCAGTCTAGTGTATTACTCTTAATTTAACATAAGGAAAAGAAATGTTAACTTGGGGCCTGCACATTATTTGATTTAAAGGATTTTAATTACAATATGCCTGTGGGGACATTTATGTTTTATTGCGGGCTAATTCAGCACATATCCACAGCCTGAACTAACCTATGTATCTGATTCAATTCAAGTTTACTGCTTATTTGTTTCTTTGTTGTTTTTTTTTTATTTAAATTTAGGACAAAATTGCAGCCCAATTCTTACATCACATTGTAGTTACAAAGTGGTTTTTTTGTTTGTTTGTTTTTGTTTTTTCTCCCTCTACTTTAAAGTTAAAGCAATAAAACATTCAAATAAGTAAATAAAAAATAAATAAAACATTTGTTATATGACTATGCCCTCAAAGATGGTCCTAGTAGTATGATAAACACATTTCAACCAATAAGAAAACTTCTTGGTAAAAAAAATAAATAAATAAAATAAGTAAGTATTTGGCAGGAAGAAATACACTAAGTACATTACAAAAAAATCACCCCAAAAAATTAAATAAAAATATCAGAAAAGGTAAATAGTTAAAGATAAAACAAAGCAATAATAATAAGTACCCCTTTTTTAATCAATTAATTTTTGTACCCTGATAGTCTGTGATTTAATACACTAAAAAAAAATTGGAGCACAATTCTTACATCACATCGTAGTTACAGAGTGCTCTGTTTTTGTTTTTTCTACCTTTTCTTTGACGGTAAAGTAACAAAACACTCAAATACAGATAAAACATTTGTTATATAGCTTCGAAGACAGTCCTGGTGGTATGAAAGAAACATATTTCAACCCTTGAGAAGACTTAAATAAGTATTTGGCAGGAAGAAAAACACTAAATTAAATAAATTTGAAGAATAAAAATAAAAAATTCCCTCTGTTTACATTCTGTTTACAGTTTATTGTTACGTCCCCCATCCATTAAACCTGATCGGGGAACAAAACAACATTTTTACCATACAAAAACTATGACTTTGTTTTTCTTTTCATCATACTAAGACTTTTTTGATGAGTTCACCTGTTGATGTTTTCTAAACCTGCCCTCATATTTAAAACGTCATAGTACAGTATGGCGTCCAAAATACTATGACTTTTTTAAACATACTACACTATGACTTTTTTAGACCTACTATATTGTGAGTTTTTTAGACCTACTATACTATGAGCCTTTATACTGTCTCACCTGCGAACATGAAGGTGTTGGCCTCAGCCTGGATCTCCTCATCTGTTAGGCCTCGTCCATCCTCATCCTGCAATATACAGAATGAATTGTCTTCTGTCCTTTAAAGCAATTCAACTTCTTTTTGCGTCTTTTATTTCTAGTTCTTGTTTCTTCTTCTCTCCTACCTTTGACAGCAGTATGATGTCCATGAAATCTTTCTTCCTCTGCGGTGCTGTGGTGAAATCTGTCTCCGTCTTCTGCTGCTGGCCGATCAGGGCCCGGCGCCTCTGAACCACCTCCCTGGTAAACCTGCAGACAAGTGTTACCCAAAGATATTTGGGACATTGTTACTGTAGAACAGGAATAAAATATTGTAAGATGAAAATGTATCATCAGACTTAAACGACTGTTTTATTTGTGCTACAGCGTGACAAAGGTCGGAAGGTCACACCTGTGCACGATGCTCAAGGCCCTTTTGAAGCGCTTTCCCTGCTGTGTTTTCCAGTAAATCCAGTCCCAGTGGTGCAAAATGTTCTGGCGGCGATCTATTACCAGGTCACTCAGCTCCACTATGGCTGACACGTACTCACTGGTTGACCTGGAGAGAGAAAATCAACCCAAAACCCAAAAAATAAACTACAAGAGAAAGACAGTATATTTGTGGGAAATGTTTAAGTGTGTGTCCTCACCTCTGACAGTTGCTGTTGTAGCTAAATGCACATTTCAGCAAGCTGTCCAGAGTCATCAGAGTGACATGGTCAAACATCTCTATATTAGTGGTGCCCTTTGCCACCAGGTGGCGCCACTTCTCCTGAAAGACAGAGTCATGAGAACACAGTTACTCTTGCAGATACTAAAGGCTGCGTTCCTACTTTAAACTGGCACTGATTTCTAAAGGTTTACTCATTTACTCGAGTACTGTACTAAAGTACAATTGTGAGGTACTTAAGTTCAGTATTTGTTTGTGTGTACTACTTTATACTTCATCTCAGAAAAAATATTGTACATTTAGCTTGAATGCATTTTACAACTTGGTTACTTTTCATTTTAACGTCATGAACACAAAATATAAATCAGCTAATAAACTGTCAATTAATCAATTAATTAATTTGTCACATGAAGTCACACAAGGTACAACTCCAGTGAAACACAATCCTGTCGGCTAAATCAATTTGTGCCTTGTAGTTTAGACCCATTTTGCCTAATTTTGCTAAGTAGGATCCGTTTCTGGAGCAACATTTCAATCAGCCAATCACAGCCCTCTGACATCATCAGCGTGCTGCTTCAAAATTCCTTTGTGCTTCTTCAGAGCTAAAATGTTCAAATATGAGTTAATACAATGAAACAAAATCCTCAGTAACACTGAAGAAAAACCTTTAAGCTACTGCAGGTTAGCGAGTTAGCTTGCTATGCTAACACGTAAGCTTGCCAGTAGGCTAAAATGTTGTTCACTAACATTAACAGTAAGGATAAAGTCATTTTACAGCTGCAAAGACCTGCGCTGGACACATTTCCCTCCTTTTTAACAGCCTATTTAAAGCATTTGTTGCAACATGGCAGTGCTGGTGTTGATCCAGCACCAGAACTGCCATGTTCACCCTAAATAATTTGATCTAGAACCAACACATGACAAACATGTAAATTCAGTATTTCAATCCAGCTTCCACCATCTCAGAAATATCTCCAGAATCAGATCATTCCTCTCTAACAAACATCTGGAAACTGTTATTCATGCATTCACAACCAGTCACTTAGATTATTGCATTCCCTTGCTCTCTGGCATCAGTAAAAAAAAATCCCTCTCCTGCCTCCAGCTAATTCAAAACTCTGCAGCTAGAAAACATGACCACATCACACCAATCCTGGCCTCCCTACACTGGCTACCTGTTGCTTTTAGAATTGATTTTAAGACTTTATTGATTACTTACAAAGCCCTGAGAGGCCTTGCTCCAAGTTAAATAACAGATATTTTATTGCCCTGTGTTCCTTCTCGTAGCCTGAGTTCCTCAGATGCATCTTTTCTTGTTGTTTAGAGGTCTCTATCAGTTCACAAAGGTGATAGAGCCTTGGCAGTCAGAGCTCCCTGACTTTGGACTGACCTGTCTGAGGAGATCAGGGCTGCAAACTCAGTCTCATCTTTTAAATCACTGATTTTATCTTCCTTGTTATTTGTACTATTGTTTGTTGCTATGATCTTGTTTTATTGCTTTGTCTTTTATTTGGTTAGCTGTGTTTTGAAAGGCGCTAAATAAATCAAGTTTATTATCGTTATTTTACCATACATTTTAATATGTAATTTACTGCTGCAGCATGTTTTATTGCTCTAATGACATGATTAAGATTTTTTTACTGCATCAAGTTTGTTTTAAATAAATTCTAAGTTTAAAAAAAGTCTTGAACTCTTTGCAGGCAGAGGTTAAAACAAGTTTAGGGCACAAACATGTGACTATCTTTGGGATCTGAGTTAGATTAGGATCTGAAGCCAAGTCAAGCTAGGGCCAAGATGTCAGTCTAGTGTATTACTCTTAATTTAAAATAAGGAAAAGAAATGTTAACTTGGGGCCTGCACATTATTTGATTTAAAGGATTTTAATACCAATATGCCTGTGGGGACATTTATGTTTTATTGCGGGCTTATTAAACACATATCCACAGCCTGAACTAACCTATGTATCTGATTCAATTAAAGTTTACTGCTTATTTGTTTCTTTTGTTTTTTTTTTTAATTTAAATTTAGGACAAAATTGCAGCCCAATTCTTACATCACATTGTAGTTACAAAGTGTTTTTTTGTTTGTTTGTTTTTGTTTTTTCTCCCTCTACTTTAAAGTTAAAGCAATAAAACATTCAAATAAGTAAATAAAAAATAAATAAAACATTTGTTATATGACTATGCCCTCAAAGATGGTCCTAGTAGTATGATAAACACATTTCAACCAATAAGAAAACTTCTTGGTAAAAAAAAATAAATAAATAAAATAAAATAAGTAAGTATTTGGCAGGAAGAAATACACTAAGTAAATTACAAAAAAATCACCCCAAAAAATAAAATAAAAATATCAGAAAAGGTAAATAGTTAAAGATAAAACAAAGCAATAATAATAAGTACCCCTTTTTTAATCAATTAATTTTTGTACCCTGATAGTCTGTGATTTAATACACTAAAAAAAAATTGGAGCACAATTCTTACATCACATCGTAGTTACAGAGTGCTCTGTTTTTGTTTTTTCTACCTTTTCTTTGACGGTAAAGTAACAAAACACTCAAATACAGATAAAACATTTGTTATATAGCTTCGAAGACAGTCCTGGTGGTATGAAATAAACAACTGAACCCATGAGGAGACTTAAATAAGTAAGTATTTGGCAGGAAGACATACACTAAATTAAATAATCGAAGTAAATTTGAAGAATAAAAATAAAAAATTCCCCCTTGTAAAAATAAAATAGGTAATAACAGTTATAGTTAATTAAAAATAATAGTTAAAAATAAAACAAGCAATAATAATACATTTTTGACTTTTTGACTCAGTTTGTGAACCTTGATAATTTGTTTTATTGTTTTAAATTATTTAATACGTTTATAAAAAGTCCACACCCTGGCTGTTTATTATTTTATGTCTGCAGTGACAAAGTCTGGACACTAGAGGTCAGTAAAATACCATTTTAATTCTGTTTATGTGACTGACTATTATTTTTATAAACTTTTCCAGAAGTATCTAACTTGAATCAGTAATTGTGTTGGTTGGTGATATATTTAAGGTGAATATGGGACAATTTAAATTAAAATTAAAATCATGACCATATTTTAAATATAATCACGTCCCATTGGAGGCGGGGACACACACACACACACACACACACACACACACACACACACACACACACAGACAGAGCTTGTTGAGGCTGTTTCAGTTTAACTTTCGCTTTCAACCTTTCAGTCCATTTCTCCACACTACACGGCAGCTAACACTATTTTAATCCATCATAATTATCTTATAATGATTTTATCTCGTGAATAACGTGATGTGACATGCTCCTCTCGGTAAGCAGCCTGGATTTTGTCCCGTTTTTGACAGTTAAACCGACGGAGGGTGAAGATGTGGCCGAGTGAGACAGCAGCCATGGTGTTGGGCGGCTGGCTGTGTGTGTCACTGCTGGCTGCTGTGTCTGCAGACCCCGGTAAGACCAACACACCCAGTTACAGTCTGCTTGTTTTTGAGCTTTTAAAGTCAAAGTCTTGTTGTTTGTTATGTGTGTGTGTGTGTGTGTGTGTGTGCTGTGTGTGTGTGCTGTGTCGCAGTGTTGGGGTTTCGCACATGGCCCCACCCAGTAAACCAGCATGTTGATATAGCCTAACTTCAAAACATCTACATTAATGTTAATAATCTGCCGACACTTTAAACTGAATTTAACAAAACAGAGTATGGCTAGGAGAAAGTAGAATAAAACAGAATAGAAAAGAGGAGGGCAAAGTTAGAGCAGTTAGATATAGAATAGAAAAGAAGAGTCATACACTACAGTAAGGAACAGAATAGAGTACTATAAACACTCAGTGGCCCCTTTATGTGAGTCATTCATTAAATTTAAGCGCTATTTTTTAATTAGCCAGGGATTAAAGACAATTTAAAGTGACAATAAATTGCATTGTGCCATCTCAGGCTGTTGAATTTCATATTTTATGACGTTTTTCTCCTTCATGTTTTGAGTTTTGTCACCCTGTTACTGACAAAAGTATTACTGCAGAAAATCTAATATTCTCAATTTGACATATGTAATACACCGATCAGCTGAAACATTAAAACCAGTGGTGGGTAAAGTGAATAACATTGATCATTTTGTGACAATGCAATGTTCTGCTGGGAGACGTTTGGTCATGGCAGTCATGTGGACGCTCTCCACCCACCTAAACACAGCTGTGAGCCATGTAACCCTCCTCACAGCAACCGTACTCCCTGATGGTAGTGGCCCCCCAGCAGAAAAATGAACCAAGCCACACCACAAAGACTGCTCAGGAATGGTCCAAGGAACAGGACAAAGAGCTCAAGGCATTGACCTGGCCTCCAAAATAAAACAAAGTGTTCAAAAAAAATGGTGAAAAATGTCGGTCTGTCTCTCCCAAACCCCCAAATTATGTCATCTAATGTCTTGTTTCGTGCTCACGTCAAAGGGTTTTAGTTCACCATCATGGGAGAGTGTGTAAAGGGATCTAGGGAATTTGGAGGCCGGGTCAATGCCTTGAGGTCTTTGTCATGTTCCTTGGTAGGGCTGCAACTAACGATTATTTTCATTGTCAACTAATCTGTCGATTATTTCTTCAATTAGTCGACTAATCATTTTATTGAAAAATGTGTTACAGTGTTGAAAACTGTCCGTCTGTCTCTCCTAAACTCCAAAATTATGTCATCTAATGTCCTGTTTCATACTCACGCCAAAGGGTTTTAGTTCGCCGTCATGGGAGAGTGTGTAAAGCTGCCAATATCTGAACATAAGAAGCTGCAATAAGAGTATTTTGGGGTACTTTTATGGTACTTTTCTATGAAAAATGACTCAAACTGATTAGTTTGTGGCAAGTGGCATTCTAATGAAATGATCAGTGTTGTTCACTTCACCTGCCAGTGGTTTTAATGTTATGGTTAAGTGGTGTATGTAGTAGATGGCACATATATAAGCAGTACTTAAGTCCTTGTTTTCATTGAGATTATTTTCGGATGTGGATTTTTTTGCCCAATTTGACATTTTTCATTCAGATTATCAAGTGCACCCTAATTTTGCATGGCGATCACATTGTCTATTAAGAAAACAGATCATTTTTTAGAAGAGAAATATTGAAAGAATGGCCCAGTCCAAAAGATCTTATAGTTTAAATTATAATGGTAATAGTTGAACGTCCATTTTAATAGCAATTTAACATTTTTATGAAATTAATGACGAGTTTTACCTCCCAAGTTAAAGAATACTGTTGAGGGGTTTTTTTTGTCATTGCAGTTCCATACATGCATTACTGACAAGCGACTTGAATAATTTTAGTTACTGAGACAGATTATTTTCATATTGGTCATTAACATATTAAAACACACTGAGTCCTGTTTTACGATCACAGTGTGCCAGTCTCCTGACAGCACCTTACAGCAACATGCCATGTTACAAAGCTCAAATCAAACTGTACTCCAATGTCCTCCACAGTCACCAGATCAGTCACTCAATCAGCAGCCGACAAATCTGCAGCAATGCTATCATGTTAATATGGACCAGAATCTCCCTTCAGCTCTGAAGGCAACCAACCTGGTACTAGCAAGGTGTACCTAATAAAGTGGCAGCAATCACCAGCACAAATCTGTGTATGACAAAAATACTAAATGAAATAAAGTATTAATTTAATTAAATATGTCATAGTTTATTTGTGGCTTAAAGGACCTAAATGCAGAGTAGCACTAAGGTAGACGTCGAAACAGAAAGCAAGCTTTAATAAAGCTGATAAAAAAAAACATCTAGAACAGGCAGGTGACTGAAAATCCAACTGAAAGAAGAACCAAAACTAAACTGAGAACCAACCAGGCTAATACGATGACACCAGGCAAGAAACGGAGCAGGGAACAACACCAAGAGCACAGGGATAAAACACAGGTGATCTGACAGGAAACACGCAGAAAACTAGTCACAAAAACGAGACACAGCTACAGTAGGAGGACACGGGCAAAAGGACAGACATTGGGACTGGCTAACGACAAGGGTGTGGAGGGGAACATTAGGGTGGAGCAGACAAGACTAAAACGAGACAGGTGTGACAGAAAACAGGCGGGAAAACACACACTGCGTTTACATGCAGTCAATAACCCTTTCATAACTGGAATATTAGCAATAACCCGGTTGTGCACGGCCATGTAAACACCAATAACCCTTTTGAAAAACAGAAATATGCTCATATTCCGGTTTTTAAAAACCCGAATATGACCCCTGGGAATCTGGCAAAGTTTAGTAAAGGATCAACGTGACATACGGAAATTGTCACGCCAGTCGGCGTCGGTGACCTCCATCATTACTACCCATTCCCACCAGTCCTGACTGCGCACCTTCATCCAAAGTGTCCGGGGGGCTCTGGTGGAAACAGGTAGCATGGATATAGATGGCACAGCTCCGGCTCCATTTCCTATTTCTTCACATTCTCGCCTTCCATTAATGAAGAAAGTGAGACAGAATAGTGTCAGGTACTGGTGGTGAGTCAGTACCAGCACCAAAGCGCTGTTTTGATCGGGATATCCCACTTGATTACAATTACCATGTATACAGGAATAACCCTGTTTGCTCACGCATGTAAACAGGTTATTCCGAATGTTTCAGAAACCGGAATATTGACTGCATGTAAACGTAGTGACACACATTAACACACAGTAAGACCTGACACGGCACATGAGGAGAGAATCTACAAAATAAAACAGGAAGCGGTTTAAACATGCATGATTAACATGAAACAAGGAAGAACAAAAAACAGAAAACCCCAAAATGAAGCCCACAAGATGTCAAAAGGCGAGTAGAGGTCGAACAGTAAGGAATAAAATAGAAATAGAATAGAGCATAGAGAGTATATTAAAGCATAATAAAGCAGGTTGGAACAGAATTTAAATAGAATAGACTGGATGAGCTAAATAAAGGTTAGGAAAACCTTTATTTGAACTGCTGATTCAGCACTAGTGCTTCTAGGAAAATAAAAAGCAGAACAGAAAAGTAAGAATAAACCAAGCAACAGAGAACATGGACGAGGAGTATAAAAGAACAGAACAGGAACCAGTTGGATACCAGTTGCCTGTGCGTGCATTTTCAAGATCTAAAACTCCCAAATTTCCCATGTGACATACCAAGAAAACGTCCCCGAAAGCCCTGAATGCATCGCCAGATACCAACCTCACAGATTACTCGATCAAACGTCAGAGAATAGTAAAAATCGCCGTCACAGTTTCTCACGGCTAAGGTGACGCACAGTCCAAAACCCTAATCACATTACGTCAATTCAAAGGATGTTTAGACAAGCAACCATTTGTCCCTGCAGAGAATAAAGTCTACAAGAAGGTGGGCGATGAAGTCGTCCTCAAGCCAGACACCAACACTGGCACCATCACCAACATCATGTGGAACCATGGTCCGAACATCGCCATGCGGTGGGACGGAACAGAAATCGACAGCTATCGTCAGTTCAAAGGTAAACGGAGCGAGTTCAGCTCACTTTAATTACTCATTCAGTTTTTCTGATTGATTAATGCTGGAAGGTAAAGTGGTGTGAGCGCTCTGTTGAGAGGCTGACACTCTCCATGTTGGTTTTTAAAGCACGAGGCAGCCTGAATATTTCAACTGGAGAGCTGACAATCACAGGACTGACTATTAATGACAGTGGACTGTACACACCAGAAATCAATGACGTGGTGAAGACTGCAATCGATCTTGTTGTCATCTGTAAGTGCATAAATCACAGTTTCATCTGGGAAACCTGATTGAGAAACTGAAATGACTCTAATGGAAACTTTGATTGGTTTTTCTCTACAATTGCAACAGCTTCCGTCCCGACACCAGCTATTACTAAACTCTGTGACCACAAGAGCAGTATGTGTACTCTGAGCTGTGACGGAAGCACGAAAGGCGCTGAACCAGTCACCTACAACTGGACGTCAGATGACAAGGTCTTAGGTTCATCCAAGACACAACAAATTACAAAGGTATGATACACTGCATTGTGTGATGATGATCGACGTGTGTGTGTGTGTGCAGTTTGTCCCGTAGGTTGGCTGTTTTTTGGGGTGGCGGATGGGCCTCAGTCTATCACCGACCACTACGGCAAATTCTGTTCTCAAATTTAACTTTGCTTTAAAGTTTCTTTAAATGTCTGTTGCTTACTTTTCAAAATCCAGGAGCTACTCCTGCTATCAGCACAGATTAGATCCACTGCACCAATTTTATTTAAAAGGAAAATGTTACTTTTAAAGCTGGTTCGCCTCGTAACCTGTTGCGACAATGTCACAACGACTGATATTGTTCTCATCTTGTGTGTGTGTGTTGTTGTTGCAAAATGTGGTCCTGGTGCTGCAGGAACAACCGCAGAAGCCATTTTAAGTATTTTGTCATGCATTTCTGTGTCTCTCTGTCTGCAAGTGTACAAGATGCAGCCAAAACTTTACAGGTGTTTAGCGATGAGTATCGTTAACATTTTATCAATACTACTACTCTTACTGATACTCCTTCTCTACTCGGTACTTAATCGATACCCTTATCGGATTTAAATAGTTGCTTTTTGGCAAATAAAATTAATTTATAGTTAAGAATAAATTCAGAGCATTATTATTGAATGTTTCAGATATAACTAAATGTTGTTTCTAGAGCAGCAACAGTCATTTTTACAACAGCAAAGTCACTATATAAATGAATTCCTGGCATCACAATACTGAGAGAGGTTGAGCTTTTATCAGTCACTATAAATCATTCCTCCTCCTCTGTCCCGCTCCCTCTCTGCTGACAGGAACTACTGCATGCAGGAATCATTAGCGCTGAAGGGGCTGTTTGTCTCAGCTAGTAGCTTAGTTTAAATGTATTTTAAAATTTAAGAAGAAGAAGAAGAAGAAGAAGAAGGAGACAGGTTTTAAACGTTATGTGCACTAGTCACACACCGCATTAAATGATAAGTTTCAACCACCTGTGGAGCAAATAAAGCATACACAAAATTAAATTATTCCCAAATTTGAGTGCAAAAAAACGCATATTGTCAAATTTAGTTGTTCAGTTATCATTTCTCAAGCACATTTACACACAGGGGATGACACTTAGTTTAACATACAGTATAAATGTCTGGTAACATTAACTGTCTCACTCTCCTTCCAGAACAGCAGTTTGGATATAAAAAAATTCACCTGTGAGCTGTCAAATCCAGTCAGTACATCGCGCAGCACACCATTCTCCAACCCTTTCACCGACACACCTGGCTGTAAGTTATCACGCTGAAAACATTTAAGTAGTTTCACCCCTAATATATCCTCTGATGTTTAGTACGCCGTCACTGCTGTTGTCTTTTAACGGCACTTACAGGGAAAATGAACATTTCCACAGGCCTCACAGTCTTCATCAGTCTGATGATAGCTGTGCTGCTGCTGGTTTTCATTCACAGATGTAAAGCAGGTGAGAACTCAGCGCACTGTATTTACTTACTTATTAAATCAGTGTGTGATTTTTCTGCATTTTATATTCGTCGAATAATGATGAGAGAAGTGTGACATTTTAATCATTATGTTTCATTCTTTTCTAGGAACGTGGTTCTTCAACAAATGTAAGAAATCTTTTAAAGTGTTTAAAATACATGTCACATAATTTTAATGTTTAATTTGTAAATTCTAAAACTGTATGTCTGTTGCAGTTATTGCAGTTTGAGAGAAATTGTGTATGATCAACAATGTGACTTAAAACAGTTCATCAGACGGACTGGAGATCAGAGATTTGTAACATTTCACAACTTTAAAGCATCTGACAGAGGAACTGAAGTAACTTCCTGTTGACCTCAGACTGCGTTACAAAACTGTGGTTTGGTTTATTCAGCGGTGTTGTCCTGATTAAATTAATGTTGACTGTGACATTAAAGGAGAAGTCCAGTATTTTGCACTTTGAGCCCCATTCCTGGTTGTTTATGATGAAATAGAGTGGTTAAGACCAAAATCTTGACGATTGCTCCTTCTCTGAGAATTTGAGAGAATCTGTCTTTCCCCTGCCTGGCTTAACAATGCTGTCTATGGCCATGTGTAAATCTGTCCTAAAACCACCTTAAACGTTGGTTTTCAAAGCCATGAAACTCACCCAGTGGTCAGTGGTGTTCCTTGATGTTCCCACATAAAAATCGTAGCAAACTGTGGTTTCCGTGATGATTTATTTGACATTTTGTCCATGCATTGATTTCCTATAGGAAGCCTCATTGTCCGTTGGTAGTAATCCGCCACTGGAAACAGAAAGGGGGTTGTTTACGACAAGGTTGTAGTCATTGTGGTCTTTTAGCTCAGCCAAAGTGCTGGCTCGACAGTGCTGTGTGCGCTCCTCCTCTTCGGAGGAATTCTCCTGCAGTCGCTGACCACACAAAACTTGCCCATTATTACTCACTTGTAAACAACCTTCGCAGTACGATGCCTTTGAACACAACGCCAGCCTTCTTCCTCTGCTTCTTTCTGTGTCCCATTACATTGCAATGGTTTCCTGCCGGTTGGCGACACTCACGTAAAGGAGCATTATCACCATCAAGTGGGCTGGAGTGTATAACGCTTCAGGGTCAAACGAACGATCAGGCGGAAGTTTACACACGGGTGTGAGGCAGCTGAAAAAATAGTTCCACAATCCAGATGAATAGAAAACACGGATGGAAACCACAGTTTGCTACGATTTTTATGTGGGAACATCAAGGAACACCACTGACCACTGGGTGAGTTTCATGGCTTTGAAAACCAACGTTTAAGGTGGTTTTAGGACAGATTTACACATGGCCATAGACAGCATTGTTAAGCCAGGCAGGGGAAAGACAAATTCTCTCAAATTCTCAGAGAAGGAGCAATCGTCAAGATTTTGGTCTTAACCACTCTATTTCATCATAAACAACCAGGAATGGGGCTCAAAGTGCAAAATACTGGACTTCTCCTTTAAAGCTAATTAATATGGAAGCCCAGTTCCGGAAAAAATAAAGTTCCTGTAAGTCATTGTACTTAGAAACTTTCTCAAAATCATAACAAACAATATTAAGTCATTATTTTGAGAAAGCTTCCCATTATTTCGAAATACTATGTCATGTAGAGATAAACTATGTCAAAATTTTGTTAAGTTCCTCATTATGTTTAGATATTAACTCATTATTTTGAGAAGGTTTCTGATTGTTTTGCGATATATCTCATAATTCTAAAAAAAAAAAATAGATCATTTAACATAAATAAGTCATTGTTTTGAGTTAAGTTATTATTTCAAGATACTTAATCATTATTTTGAGAAACGTTCTCATTAGTTTGAGCTACCAAGTCACTATTTTGAGATAAGCGAATCATTATTTTGAAAAAGAATTCTCATGGTTTTGAGATATATCTTGTTATTTAACCCTTTGAAAACCTGTAGCGTCATCAATTTTCTGTTCTGCCTTCAGACGCCTTTTACAAGTATTTAAACCTTTGAACCCTGAGCTAATTGGTGCGATTTCTTTAAAAAGAACTTGGAAAAAAAGGCAATGAGAAACTTGGCAAGAACTGTCCCACAAATTGCAAAAAAATAAATAAAAGTAAATTTCGAAAAATATTGAACATTTTAGAAAAATGGGGGGAAAAAAGCTTGAGAAAAATATATTTATAATAACTATTATTTTTAGTTTTTAAATTATGTTGCAGTTTTATTTTAATGTTTTAATTTTTCTTTCCAGGTCATTTCCTTGTTTGTTAGCTTTCTTTCTTTTTTTAAACTAACGTAATTGTTTTTAATTTTTTCTTTTTTCTTATTTCCTGCTAATTTTTTGGGTCATTTTTTCCTTTTATTGCCCATTGCCTTCTTCCCAGGTTTTTTTTTTTCTTAAAGAAATCAAGCCAATTTGCTCAGATTTCAAAGGGTTTAAAAAAAGTTCCTAATTGTTTTGAGATACAAACTAATTATTTTGAGATAAGTTATTATTTCAAGAAAGATTCTCATTATTTTAAGATACTAAATAATTATTTTGAGAGTACATCTCATTAGTTTGAGATACCAAGATACTGACTCATTATTTTGAAATAAGTAAATAATTATTTTGAAGATGTCTCATTGTTTTGATATATTAACTCATTATTTTAAGTCAGTTGCTCATTATTTTGAGAAAAAAATCTCATTAGTCTGAGATATCAAGTCATTACTTTGAGATACTTACTTATTATTTTGAGATGAGTTTACATGATGAATGCGGACTTTATTAACACACTCTCTGCTGTAATTTTCTCCCTGCAGCATCCATGCCATGGGAAGCAGGTCAGTCACTGAAATTATTTACACCTTCATACATTTTTAGACCTTAAAACTCAGACTGCTTGGACCTTTGCAGATGTAATAACCGCCTACTTCTGTCATGTTTTTTCTGTTAATGTCCGCCACTGCAGATTTCTGGAGGAGGAACGAGAGCTCCTGTAAGTTTCAGTCTGTTTTCTGTATTTATGTTTCTTACTTTCCATCATGTTGAAGTGTTGACATCTGTACATCACTGTCTTTAATACAGTAAGAGATGCTACTGAGTTTAACGGCAGGACAGCTCAAGGGAAGGGAGAAGCAGACAGTAAGATACAATCACTCGCATCATCACATCTGAAACAATATGTGTGTAACCGTTTTAGCTGTGTGTGACTCTTCTATCCGCTTGTCATTTAGCAGAGGAAACACCAATGGTATAAGCAGCCGAATGACGCCAAGTCACGACCTGTCAGGTGTGAAACAAGACGATCCGCAAGATCCACAGTGAAGCTGAGCTGTTTCAGGAAATCCAGAAGTGCACCTTGGATTTCTCTGTCCTGTTTACAGCAGACATACTATTGAATATCCCTTAACATTCGTGTCAGCTCCAATGCCTCATATTTAGAATAATATAGCCAAAATAAAGTATATCTTAGACATAAAATAGACCAAATGTCGGAATTAGGGCGTTTAAGACTCTTGAAAAGATGTTTTGATGCATGTTTTGATGACTTGAGTCCTGCTGCTTGTTTTGAAAAGAATACATTAGTTTGTTAAAGAGCTGTTATGTGCTGGAATCAACCTTAAGTCACATCTATTAAAGTGACATTTAAAAGATACTAAAAAGAGGTACATAAGTGTTTTAGCATGAAATAAATAGCTGAGAATATAATCAGAGCTTTTAGACTTGAAGCAGATCTTCCTGAGTTCTACTACTAGATTTTTTAAAGAGGCAATGAAGGGCTGCAGAATTAAGACAATACCAGGAAGGCGTGCTTTTCCTGTAAGGGACAGCATACCTGACACCGACTGACACCTCGAGCTCATGAAACCGAGCAGGTCTGCTGTGGATCCATGCTGCCTCACAATGTCGGGGAAGTGCTTGGACTGTGTGGGGAGGACCTGGACCGACAGCGGAGAGGAAAAAGAGACGCCATTGTTTAGTTTGGGACGCCGGCTCGACCAACAAGCAAGGCATTGTACAGTACTTTACTGCTGACTTGTCAGCAACATCTACTATGTGTCGTGAACAAAATATTGAGAGATTTCAAACACAATAAGTCAATCAGCTTTTTTTGTTTTTTATTTTCGGTCTTTCTAGATGGTGATAGCACTTCCAAGATCTCATTCACTCCATCTTTGTTTTTAATTTTAACGTCTATTCTGCTTTGAATTCTGTTTAAAATGGAGGACAGGTTTGTTTTTGCACTTATTTCTTACACTATATTTTTCCCTAATAACAACATTCCCCACTCGTGGGTCAAATCAGCCTTTTTAATGCATTAACTTAAAGATTATTTGTGAGACTTGTTTGTAACACAAAAAGCAGCTCTACCTGAGGATGTGGCACTGACATGTTAAAGTGTAAAACAAGTTATAGGTGCTCAGAAGTTCCCACAGAAGGCACTGACACCCTGTTAGCTTAGGATTTATTGTGGCTTATTCGTGTTCAGGATGTGAATGTGAATATAAAAATGTTTTTTTTTTTTTAAACAAAAAGTTTTTTTTTTTTTAACTATTCAATAAAAACAATAGAATACCAACTCTTTACACTCAGACTCTTTTATCGTGTGTTTTTTATCTGTTTCCAACAGTAAAATAAAGAAAGGTCTCAAATTGAGCCACTTGAGGGCAGCAAATCAACACATTTTGTGTCACTGACAGCAGACTGTGTCGCGTGTATTCTAGGTTAGATAGATCACTGTACTAACGCTACATGGGGCAATACAGTTTAGATACAGGTAACATGCATGTCTGTGAAAACATGGATGCTTCACACACGTCTCCCCCTCCAGCAGCACTGAGGATCTATACAGTAGTGTGTCACCAGTTCAGCATCTGACCAAATGTAACCTCTCACCGAGGTGTTGAATAATGGCCAGAAATTTTTTAAGCAGAACATTGTGACGTCACAGTGAAGTTGATCGATTTATCCTATTTGACTTTATCGTTTTATCCTATTTGGACTTCTTTTGCAAGTTTTGTCATAATACATTCATGAATTCTTGAGTTTCAGCCAAAAACATTTTGTTTTTAGGTCACGGTGACTTTGACATTTTATCTTTGACCACCATGTTCTAATCAGTTTATTGTTGAGTCCAAGTTGGCAGTTGTGCAAAATTTCTTTCTGTCCTCCATAACAATACTGACTCCTTTTCCACTTTCAAATCGCACCTTTTCAAGCTGGCTTATTTGGTCTGATTTGATGGTGACATGCACAGATGATGACTTTATGATGATGATTTTAAACCTAATATTTATGATTTTTGTCTGGTCACTCTCACTGTATTTCTCTGAATTGTTTGACTTTATGATCTATGGATACATAACTGCTTGTTTTTTATTGTCTTATAAGGTGTACTTGAGTGCTCTATAAATAAAATGCATTTCAAATGTAATAAAACCAATGAAAAATGATTTAGCAATGCATTGCTAAATCATTTTTCATTGGCTTAATTACATTTTGTTTGCATAATCAGATTTAAAGAATAGGCTTAAAGGTATTTGTCATGTTTTGTATATTAAAGAAATTCAAATCTCAATACTTAGTTTACTAAATTACCATTTATACATCAATTACTTACCCTTAGGTTCCTTAAATTGGTGAAGAAAACTGCAAGATTCTCACGTGCCTCCACGGAAAACGAAGAATCCTGAAACAGAAAATTATTGACAAATTAAAGTCAGAGGGATCTATGTTTAAATTTTATCACAACATATAATCCAAGTCTCATTTATTCAGTCATATTCTTTTTGTGATCAAATTTTTTATTTGGTTTGCTTTTATAACACCCAGTGCATGGGATGCAGCATTAGACCTAATACAAAGACAAATATACAAACAATAACACAAAAAAAAAAAAAACATAGAAGAAAAAACATAAAAGTCAAACGACCAAAAACATTGTGAGTATAAATAAAAATATACATTATTCGAAATAGCATGTATTTACGCATAACCACATCCACCCCCCATACAAACTTTCACATACATCTATCACATAAATCAAGTATTGAGTCTTGACTCATGTGGTTCATTTACTGTAGATCATTGATGCAGAGCTACACACACACAACCACACACTCACACACACACCAGTCCACTCAGCCCAACCACACATACACTCTCACACAACCTCTACATGCCTACATCCCCAATACCTCCCACCCCTGATATCCGCAACGATCTTAGCTGTCAATTGACTGTAATCGACCAACAATTAGATACTGTTTTGCATGGAATAAAAAAACAAAACAAAAAGTTATTATGATTCATTTCTCACTAGAACTAATACTTCCTTCCAGGCCTCAAGACTTTTGTGCCCCACTCGATTCAACCTTGCTATGGAAAGCTCCATGGAAATATTGTTTGACAAAGATTGATACCACTGATTGATTGACAATGTGTTAGAGGGTAGCCATCTTACCGCTACCATCTTCTTAGCAACAGTTATTCCTAAAAACAAAAGCCGCCTCTGTACTAAATTAAGGGTCAAATATGAATCATCATTCAATAATAACAGACGGGGTGAACAGTCCAACTCCACTTTCAACATGGTAGCCATTTTACAAGACACCTTTTCCGAGAAGGCCTTGACCTCTGGGCATTCCCAGAACATATGCAGAAAGGTACCTACTTGATTCAAGTTACAAAAAGTACAATTTTGGGATGGACATAATTTCATTAAATGCCTCTTCTTTGGTGTTAAATATACTCGATGAACAAAATTAAAGTTAGTAATTTGATTATCTAAGTTCTGTGATGAGAGAGGAATATTTTTAAAAACCCTATTCCAATTTATGGGAGAATCCGCACAGTCAATGTCATTATTCCACACTCTTACCATAGCAAGTGGGGAGTGTGAAAATGGTACCCTAACAATAGAGTCATAGATCAATGATACACTACCTTCTGTGGCTGTCAAAACCTTTTTAAACAGTTCCATGAGTGGATGAGTGGTAGGTGGAGGATTAATAGGTATTCCAACCTTCTGTAAGGCTGAGCGCAGCTGAAGATAGAGAAAAAAAGAATTAGAAGGAACACTGAACTTTTTACGAAGATCCTGGACCGAGCACAGACCATTTTCGTCCATTACATCACCTAAAGTTCGAATACCCGCATTATACCATCGAACTGATGTAAAAGGACGGCCTCCAGACTGCAAAGCACTGTTATGAAATAAAGGAGTGCTGGCATGCCATCTATTCTTAAAGCTATAGAGTTTTAGCACCTTCCGCCATATAAGAATTGCATGACTAATAATTGGTCCAAACCTAGCTCCACATTGCCGATTAGAGAGATTAGTAAACGGTAACTGGTCTAGTGGGACAGGAGCAGCGATACTACTCTCAATGTCAATAGCGGGGTTAGAGATGCCAGGAGAAAACCAATTGGCCAAATTACGTAAAATAAAAGCCAAATAATAGGATCTGAAATCAGGAAATGACAGACCTCCAAACTCCTTCCCTCTCTGCAGATTCATAAGTTTAACCCGTGATCTTTTACCTTTCCAAATATAACGAATAACAGCTTGGTTCAATCTAGCCCAAAATTTTGGGGGTGTAGGTAGGGGAAGCATCGAACTAATAAAATTCACTCTAGGCAGGATATTCATTTTAATAGTTGATACTCTTCCCGAGAAGGAGATGGGTAGCTTAAGCCACCTGTCCAAATCAGATTCAATAGTTTTAATAATTGAATTATAATTTTTTACCATAATTTTGTCAATAGATTTGTAGATGTGTATCCCCAAATATTTAAAATTAGAAACTACTGGAATGTCAAAATTCTCAGATTCCTCCTTAGACATCTGGTTTAGAGGTAAAAGAGATGATTTTGCCCAATTAATTTTATAGCTGGACATATAACTAAACTGATCGAAAATATTTAAAACATTTGGGAGAGACTGATTAATATCCGACAGAAATAATAATACATCATCTGCAAATAAGGATAAATAATGTTTTGTGGAATTAATACTAATTGGATGAATATTAGTTGCTTGCCTTATAGCTTGTGCTAGTGGTTCCAATGATAAAATAAATAATAATGGGGAGAGTGGGTCTCCCTGTCTGGTAGATCTTGAAATCTGAAAGGAGGCAGAGGTTATTTGCTCTGTCATCACACTAGCTGAAGGATTAGAATACATAGTTTTAATCATGCCAATGAAATCAGAGCCCAATCCCATTCGCTCTAAAACTCTCCACAAAAAGGGCCACTCAAGGCAATCAAAAGCCTTTTCTGCATCCACAGACAGGACAGCAGAAGAGGCATTACTATTTTTTGAACATGCATTGAGGATATGGAGTAATCTACGAATATTATCCGATGCCAATCTCTTCTCGACAAATCCACTTTGATCTACATGAATTAGACTCGGTAAATGCTTGATTAATCTATTTGCCAGCATTTTAGAGAATAACTTGATGTCAGCATTCAGTAACGATAGAGGGCGATAGTGAGCACATTTAGATGGATCCTTACCTTTTTCTAACAATAAAGAAATAAGGGCAGTGTTAACATCTCTACCAAAAGAACCTGTCTGTATAGCAAACTGATACATATCTAATAGTTGAGGCCCCAAAAGATCCCAAAATTTCAGATATACCTCAGGTGGAATACCATCCATACCTGGAGCTTTACCTTTACTCATCTTTTGGATGGCATTGTGCAATTCCTCAAGAGTAATGGGGGCTCCCAAAGTGGTTGACTCCTCTACTGAGATAGAGTTGAGATCAAGATTTCCCAGGAATAAATCAATAGCTTCCATTGGTGCTTGTATTTCTGCAGTGTACAAATCCTTATAATATTTACAAAAAGTATCATTAGTAATTTTTGGATCATTAGTCTGAATCCCATAATCTGTCTCTATTGCCGATATAATATTAGAGTAATCTGAATTGTTCTTCAATTTGCTGGCCAGAAAACGACTAGGACGGCTCCCAAAAAAATAATTATTCAGTCTTGTTCTATGAATATCAAATTCTCCTCTTTGTAACATGAGTTGATTCAGTTCATTTTTAACATTAGTCAAAGAAACTGCAAGACTATCAGAATATGTAAGTTGCTGAGATCTTTCGTAATTAGATACTAACATTTCAAGCTCCTTGATTCTCTTTAATTGTTCTTTATTTAATTTAGAGGCAAAAGAAATTGTATTGTTCCTAATAAAGCCTTTTATAGAATCCCACAAACAACTCTTGTCATCCACTGATGGTAAATTAATCGCAATAAACTCTGACAACTCTTTCTCAAATTGAACACAGGACCCTTCATTTTGTAATAGGGAAATGTTAAAACGCCACCTACTAGCCCTTTTTGGAAGATCCGAAATATTCAGTGAGCAGGTGTACGCATGATGATCTGTTATACTCATATTAACAATTTTTATATCCACAAAGGAGGAGACAAGTGATGAAGATGTAAATATGAAATCAATCCTAGAATATGATTTGTGCCTAGTAGAGAAATAAGTATACTTTTTAGAAGTTGGATTGAAAGATCGCCAAGCATCCTTTAAGTCAAAATCTGAAAGCAAATGATGTAATGCCTTAGTTGCTCGAGGATTTGTGTTAATTGCATAAGACTTGTCCAGTTGAGGGTTGAGAGTGGTGTTCATATCTGACCCAATGACTATTTCATAATCAGACAGATGTGCTATAGTGGTATTCAGATATTTGAAAAAATCATTGTCAAATAAATTGGGAGCATAAATATTTACAAACGCCATTTTCCGTCCATTGTAAGAGCACTTAATAAAAGCTACTCTTCCTTCATGATCCCCTCCACTACCATTTATACATAAATTAATTTTTCTGTGCACCATTATCACAACTCCTTTCGTTTTATTGGATGCAGAGGAGGAAACTGCTACTTTATAAAATCGATTTTCCAATCTTAACACATCTTTTTGAGTCGAATGAGTTTCTTGAAACATTGCTATGTGTACATGGTGCCTGGATATTAAATCTAGGCAGGCAGCCCTTTTATTAGGGCTATTAAGGCCTTTCAGGTTGCAACTAAAAATATTCAAGTTATCCATGCAACTTAATAAGAAAGTAATTTATTAAGGAGGCCATATGTCAGAGAAAAACAGACATAGAAGAATGTTGCGGAACCCCACCTCATGAAAACCACCAACACCACCCATTACACCGTGCTTCCCCCCTCCTACCACCCTCACTACCCACCCCATACTACCCGCCCTCATCCGTTCCTTCCCCACACCTGCTGGGCTGCAGCATAACGGCGATAGACAGCGACCCAGAGCCCTCTCAAACAATTAAATTTGTTTAGGATTGTGGATCTCAGACCCACACACATATGCATACACATACCCATACAGTGAAGTTAGTTTGAAGTTGGATATTCGACAGACATTCGCTCCCAAGCCCTTTACAGTGAACATACGGAGCAGAGCAGACGGATACGACTGTAGGTTATGCAGCCAGTGGTGTAGCCTACTATCATCCCACACTGATTTTGAGTCCATTGGTCACATGACCTGGGAGCTATTGAGCTAAAATGCTAATATTTACGTATTAAAATTAATACAAAATATTTGGAGATTTAAAATGTAAAACTAAGAGGCGTATCTCATGCAGCCAGTGGTGTACTATCATCTCACACTGATTTTGAGTCCATTGGTCACATGACCTGGGAGCTATTGAGCTAAAATGCTAATATTTACATATAAAAAATTAATAAAAATTATTTGGAGATTTAAAATGTAAAACTAAGAGGCGTATCTCATGCAGCCAGTGGTGTACTATCATCCCACACTGATTTTGAGTCCATTGGTCACATGACCTGGGAGCTATTGAGCTAAAATGCTAATATTTACATATAAAAAATTAATAAAAATTATTTGGAGATTTAAAATGTAAAACTAAGAGGCGTATCTCATGCAGCCAGTGGTGTACTATCATCTCACACTGATTTTGAGTCCATTGGTCACATGACCTGGGAGCTATTGAGCTAAAATGCTAATATTTACATATAAAAAATTAATGAAAAATATTTGGAGAGTTAAAATGTAAAACTAAGAGGCGTATCTCATGCAGCCAATGGTGTACTATCATCCCACACTGATTTTGAGTCCATTGGTCACATGACCTGGGAGCTATTGAGCTAAAATGCTAATATTTACATATAAAAAATTAATAAAAATTATTTGGAGATTTAAAATGTAAAACTAAGAGGCGTATCTCATGCAGCCAGTGGTGTACTATCATCTCACACTGATTTTGAGTCCATTGGTCACATGACCTGGGAGCTATTGAGCTAAAATGCTAATATTTACATATAAAAAATTAATAAAAATTATTTGGAGATTTAAAATGTAAAACTAAGAGGCGTATCTCATGCAGCCAGTGGTGTACTATCATCCCACACTGATTTTGAGTCCATTGGTCACATGACCTGGGAGCTATTGAGCTAAAATGCTAATATTTACATATAAAAAATTAATAAAAATTATTTGGAGATTTAAAATGTAAAACTAAGAGGCGTATCTCATGCAGCCAGTGGTGTACTATCATCTCACACTGATTTTGAGTCCATTGGTCACATGACCTGGGAGCTATTGAGCTAAAATGCTAATATTTACATATAAAAAATTAATGAAAAATATTTGGAGAGTTAAAATGTAAAAATAAGAGGTGTATCTCATGCAGCCAGTGGTGTAGCCTACTATCATCCCACACTGATTTTGAGTCCATTGGTCACATGACCTGGGAGCTATTGAGCTAAAATGCTAATATTTACATATAAAAAATTAATGAAAAATATTTGGAGAGTTAAAATGTAAAACTAAGAGGCGTATCTCATGCAGCCAGTGGTGTACTATCATCCCACACTGATTTTGAGTCCATTGGTCACATGACCTGGGAGCTATTGAGCTAAAATGCTAATATTTACATATAAAAAATTAATGAAAAATATTTGGAGAGTTAAAATGTAAAACTAAGAGGCGTATCTCATGCAGCCAGTGGTGTACTATCATCCCACACTGATTTTGAGTCCATTGGTCACATGACCTGGGAGCTATTGAGCTAAAATGCTAATATTTACATATAAAAAATTAATAAAAATTATTTGGAGATTTAAAATGTAAAACTAAGAGGCGTATCTCATGCAGCCAGTGGTGTACTATCATCTCACACTGATTTTGAGTCCATTGGTCACATGACCTGGGAGCTATTGAGCTAAAATGCTAATATTTACATATAAAAAATTAATAAAAATTATTTGGAGATTTAAAATGTAAAACTAAGAGGCGTATCTCATGCAGCCAGTGGTGTACTATCATCCCACACTGATTTTGAGTCCATTGGTCACATGACCTGGGAGCTATTGAGCTAAAATGCTAATATTTACATATAAAAAATTAATAAAAATTATTTGGAGATTTAAAATGTAAAACTAAGAGGCGTATCTCATGCAGCCAGTGGTGTACTATCATCTCACACTGATTTTGAGTCCATTGGTCACATGACCTGGGAGCTATTGAGCTAAAATGCTAATATTTACATATAAAAAATTAATAAAAATTATTTGGAGATTTAAAATGTAAAACTAAGAGGCGTATCTCATGCAGCCAGTGGTGTACTATCATCCCACACTGATTTTGAGTCCATTGGTCACATGACCTGGGAGCTATTGAGCTAAAATGCTAATATTTACATATAAAAAATTAATAAAAATTATTTGGAGATTTAAAATGTAAAACTAAGAGGCGTATCTCATGCAGCCAGTGGTGTACTATCATCTCACACTGATTTTGAGTCCATTGGTCACATGACCTGGGAGCTATTGAGCTAAAATGCTAATATTTACATATAAAAAATTAATGAAAAATATTTGGAGAGTTAAAATGTAAAAATAAGAGGTGTATCTCATGCAGCCAGTGGTGTAGCCTACTATCATCCCACACTGATTTTGAGTCCATTGGTCACATGACCTGGGAGCTATTGAGCTAAAATGCTAATATTTACATATAAAAAATTAATGAAAAATATTTGGAGAGTTAAAATGTAAAACTAAGAGGCGTATCTCATGCAGCCAGTGGTGTACTATCATCCCACACTGATTTTGAGTCCATTGGTCACATGACCTGGGAGCTATTGAGCTAAAATGCTAATATTTACATATAAAAAATTAATAAAAATTATTTGGAGATTTAAAATGTAAAACTAAGAGGCGTATCTCATGCAGCCAGTGGTGTACTATCATCTCACACTGATTTTGAGTCCATTGGTCACATGACCTGGGAGCTATTGAGCTAAAATGCTAATATTTACATATAAAAAATTAATGAAAAATATTTGGAGAGTTAAAATGTAAAAATAAGAGGCGTATCTCATGCAGCCAGTGGTGTACTATCATCCCACACTGATTTTGAGTCCATTGGTCACATGACCTGGGAGCTATTGAGCTAAAATGCTAATATTTACATATAAAAAATTAATAAAAATTATTTGGAGATTTAAAATGTAAAACTAAGAGGCGTATCTCATGCAGCCAGTGGTGTACTATCATCTCACACTGATTTTGAGTCCATTGGTCACATGACCTGGGAGCTATTGAGCTAAAATGCTAATATTTACATATAAAAAATTAATAAAAATTATTTGGAGATTTAAAATGTAAAACTAAGAGGCGTATCTCATGCAGCCAGTGGTGTACTATCATCCCACACTGATTTTGAGTCCATTGGTCACATGACCTGGGAGCTATTGAGCTAAAATGCTAATATTTACATATAAAAAATTAATGAAAAATATTTGGAGAGTTAAAATGTAAAACTAAGAGGCGTATCTCATGCAGCCAGTGGTGTACTATCATCCCACACTGATTTTGAGTCCATTGGTCACATGACCTGGGAGCTATTGAGCTAAAATGCTAATATTTACATATAAAAAATTAATAAAAATTATTTGGAGATTTAAAATGTAAAACTAAGAGGCGTATCTCATGCAGCCAGTGGTGTACTATCATCTCACACTGATTTTGAGTCCATTGGTCACATGACCTGGGAGCTATTGAGCTAAAATGCTAATATTTACATATAAAAAATTAATGAAAAATATTTGGAGAGTTAAAATGTAAAAATAAGAGGTGTATCTCATGCAGCCAGTGGTGTAGCCTACTATCATCCCACACTGATTTTGAGTCCATTGGTCACATGACCTGGGAGCTATTGAGCTAAAATGCTAATATTTACATATAAAAAATTAATGAAAAATATTTGGAGAGTTAAAATGTAAAACTAAGAGGCGTATCTCATGCAGCCAGTGGTGTACTATCATCCCACACTGATTTTGAGTCCATTGGTCACATGACCTGGGAGCTATTGAGCTAAAATGCTAATATTTACATATAAAAAATTAATGAAAAATATTTGGAGAGTTAAAATGTAAAACTAAGAGGCGTATCTCATGCAGCCAGTGGTGTACTATCATCCCACACTGATTTTGAGTCCATTGGTCACATGACCTGGGAGCTATTGAGCTAAAATGCTAATATTTACATATAAAAAATTAATAAAAATTATTTGGAGATTTAAAATGTAAAACTAAGAGGCGTATCTCATGCAGCCAGTGGTGTACTATCATCTCACACTGATTTTGAGTCCATTGGTCACATGACCTGGGAGCTATTGAGCTAAAATGCTAATATTTACATATAAAAAATTAATGAAAAATATTTGGAGAGTTAAAATGTAAAAATAAGAGGCGTATCTCATGCAGCCAGTGGTGTACTATCATCCCACACTGATTTTGAGTCCATTGGTCACATGACCTGGGAGCTATTGAGCTAAAATGCTAATATTTACATATAAAAAATTAATAAAAATTATTTGGAGATTTAAAATGTAAAACTAAGAGGCGTATCTCATGCAGCCAGTGGTGTACTATCATCTCACACTGATTTTGAGTCCATTGGTCACATGACCTGGGAGCTATTGAGCTAAAATGCTAATATTTACATATAAAAAATTAATAAAAATTATTTGGAGATTTAAAATGTAAAACTAAGAGGCGTATCTCATGCAGCCAGTGGTGTACTATCATCCCACACTGATTTTGAGTCCATTGGTCACATGACCTGGGAGCTATTGAGCTAAAATGCTAATATTTACATATAAAAAATTAATAAAAATTATTTGGAGATTTAAAATGTAAAACTAAGAGGCGTATCTCATGCAGCCAGTGGTGTACTATCATCTCACACTGATTTTGAGTCCATTGGTCACATGACCTGGGAGCTATTGAGCTAAAATGCTAATATTTACATATAAAAAATTAATAAAAATTATTTGGAGATTTAAAATGTAAAACTAAGAGGCGTATCTCATGCAGCCAGTGGTGTACTATCATCCCACACTGATTTTGAGTCCATTGGTCACATGACCTGGGAGCTATTGAGCTAAAATGCTAATATTTACATATAAAAAATTAATAAAAATTATTTGGAGATTTAAAATGTAAAACTAAGAGGCGTATCTCATGCAGCCAGTTGAGTAACATGATGCAACAGTAGTAAGGCTACAATTATTTTATTGTATCATATGCCCCTCATTTTTAGTCACATAAGCCACATTTCCAACTTTTGTCCTTTGCATCTTCTATGTCCATGGAGAGACATGAGCCATGGAACCACCGGTCACAGCTATCACATTGGATCTGTTTAGGTAAAAATAAAATATACATTTTATTAATTTTAAATTTCTATTTACTATTATTTGAGACTTAAGCATTATTATGGGTTTTTATGGCTATATAACAATTCAATGTGTGTGTAATTGTTTTCAGTCACTCACCCATTGTACAATGGCAGTTCCCTGTCTCTGCTCCTTTTCCTTTCGCCTTTTTTAAAGCGCCCCATTGTCAAGATCTCATTCAACTATCCGACAGTCTGCTCTCTTCAACTACAACCTATCGCCGGCGACGATTCTAGCGTTTAAAATAGGCCTATTTCTCCCCCGTAACTCTTAAACGTTTCGCGCAAGCGAACAAAATGAAAACGGTTTCTGAAAGCAGACATTCGGTGCCTGTCGGTGATATATGAGTCATTACGGTAATCCCAGGGAAAGCGTCTCAGCAGCAGAGTAGTAGGCCTACTTGCAGCAGCACCTCGATAGCCGACGTTTCAGGGAGTAAGGAGCAAGTAGCCTATAGACAAGTGAGATTTTGTCGCACTTTTCCCCACCGTTTCCTGTTAGGCTATTCTTTTTACATTTGACATCTTTTTGTAATTTTTCATTAATTTACATTAGAAGTTCAGCTCAACAGCTCCCAGGTCATGTGACCAATGGACTCAAAATCAGTGTGAGATGATAGTACACCACTGGCTGCATGAGATACGCCTCTTAGTTTTACATTTTAAATCTCCAAATAATTTTTATTAATTTTTTATATGTAAATATTAGCATTTTAGCTCAATAGCTCCCAGGTCATGTGACCAATGGACTCAAAATCAGTGTGGGATGATAGTACACCACTGGCTGCATGAGATACGCCTCTTAGTTTTACATTTTAAATCTCCAAATAATTTTTATTAATTTTTTATATGTAAATATTAGCATTTTAGCTCAATAGCTCCCAGGTCATGTGACCAATGGACTCAAAATCAGTGTGAGATGATAGTACACCACTGGCTGCATGAGATACGCCTCTTAGTTTTACATTTTAAATCTCCAAATAATTTTTATTAATTTTTTATATGTAAATATTAACATTTTAGCTCAATAGCTCCTAGGTCATGTGACCAATGGACTCAAAGTCAGTGTGGGATGATAGTACACCACTGGCTGCATGAGATACGCCTCTTAGTTTTACATTTTAAATCTCCAAATAATTTTTATTAATTTTTTATATGTAAATATTAGCATTTTAGCTCAATAGCTCCCAGGTCATGTGACCAATGGACTCAAAATCAGTGTGGGATGATAGTACACCACTGGCTGCATGAGATACGCCTCTTAGTTTTACATTTTAAATCTCCAAATAATTTTTATTAATTTTTTATATGTAAATATTAGCATTTTAGCTCAATAGCTCCCAGGTCATGTGACCAATGGACTCAAAATCAGTGTGAGATGATAGTACACCACTGGCTGCATGAGATACGCCTCTTAGTTTTACATTTTAAATCTCCAAATAATTTTTATTAATTTTTTATATGTAAATAGCCTATTAGCATTTTAGCTCAATAGCTCCCAGGTCATGTGACCAATGGACTCAAAATCAGTGTGAGATGATAGTACACCACTGGCTGCATGAGATACGCCTCTTAGTTTTACATTTTAAATCTCCAAATAATTTTTATTAATTTTTTATATGTAAATAGGCTATTAGCATTTTAGCTCAATAGCTCCCAGGTCATGTGACCAATGGACTCAAAATCAGTGTGAGATGATAGTACACCACTGGCTGCATGAGATACGCCTCTTAGTTTTACATTTTAAATCTCCAAATAATTTTTATTAATTTTTTATATGTAAATATTAGCATTTTAGCTCAATAGCTCCCAGGTCATGTGACCAATGGACTCAAAATCAGTGTGGGATGATAGTACACCACTGGCTGCATGAGATACGCCTCTTAGTTTTACATTTTAAATCTCCAAATAATTTTTATTAATTTTTTATATGTAAATATTAGCATTTTAGCTCAATAGCTCCCAGGTCATGTGACCAATGGACTCAAAATCAGTGTGAGATGATAGTACACCACTGGCTGCATGAGATACGCCTCTTAGTTTTACATTTTAAATCTCCAAATAATTTTTATTAATTTTTTATATGTAAATATTAGCATTTTAGCTCAATAGCTCCCAGGTCATGTGACCAATGGACTCAAAATCAGTGTGGGATGATAGTACACCACTGGCTGCATGAGATACGCCTCTTAGTTTTACATTTTAAATCTCCAAATAATTTTTATTAATTTTTTATATGTAAATAGGCTATTAGCATTTTAGCTCAATAGCTCCCAGGTCATGTGACCAATGGACTCAAAATCAGTGTGAGATGATAGTACACCACTGGCTGCATGAGATACGCCTCTTAGTTTTACATTTTAAATCTCCAAATAATTTTTATTAATTTTTTATATGTAAATATTAGCATTTTAGCTCAATAGCTCCCAGGTCATGTGACCAATGGACTCAAAATCAGTGTGGGATGATAGTACACCACTGGCTGCATGAGATACGCCTCTTAGTTTTACATTTTAAATCTCCAAATAATTTTTATTAATTTTTTATATGTAAATATTAGCATTTTAGCTCAATAGCTCCCAGGTCATGTGACCAATGGACTCAAAATCAGTGTGAGATGATAGTACACCACTGGCTGCATGAGATACGCCTCTTAGTTTTACATTTTAAATCTCCAAATAATTTTTATTAATTTTTTATATGTAAATAGCCTATTAGCATTTTAGCTCAATAGCTCCCAGGTCATGTGACCAATGGACTCAAAATCAGTGAGAGATGATAGTACACCACTGGCTGCATGAGATACGCCTCTTAGTTTTACATTTTAAATCTCCAAATAATTTTTATTAATTTTTTATATGTAAATATTAGCATTTTAGCTCAATAGCTCCCAGGTCATGTGACCAATGGACTCAAAATCAGTGTGGGATGATAGTACACCACTGGCTGCATGAGATACGCCTCTTAGTTTTACATTTTAAATCTCCAAATAATTTTTATTAATTTTTTATATGTAAATATTAGCATTTTAGCTCAATAGCTCCCAGGTCATGTGACCAATGGACTCAAAATCAGTGTGGGATGATAGTACACCACTGGCTGCATGAGATACGCCTCTTATTTTTACATTTTAAATCTCCAAATATTTTGTATTAATTTTAATACGTAAATATTAGCATTTTAGCTCAATAGCTCCCAGGTCATGTGACCAATGGACTCAAAATCAGTGTGAGATGATAGTACACCACTGGCTGCATGAGATACGCCTCTTATTTTTACATTTTAAATCTCCAAATATTTTTTATTAATTTTAATACGTAAATATTAGCGTTTTAGCTCAATAGCTCCCAGGTCATGTGACCAATGGACTCAAAATCAGTGTGAGATGATAGTACACCACTGGCTGCATGAGATACGCCTCTTATTTTTACATTTTAAATCTCCAAATATTTTTTATTAATTTTAATACGTAAATATTAGCATTTTAGCTAAATAGCTCCCAGGTCATGTGACCAATGGACTCAAAATCAGTGTGAGATGATAGTACACCACTGGCTGCATGAGATACGCCTCTTAGTTTTACATTTTAAATCTCCAAATATTTTTTATTAATTTTAATACGTAAATATTAGCGTTTTAGCTCAATAGCTCCCAGGTCATGTGACCAATGGACTCAAAATCAGTGTGAGATGATAGTACACCACTGGCTGCATGAGATACGCCTCTTATTTTTACATTTTAAATCTCCAAATATTTTTTATTAATTTTAATACGTAAATATTAGCATTTTAGCTAAATAGCTCCCAGGTCATGTGACCAATGGACTCAAAATCAGTGTGAGATGATAGTACACCACTGGCTGCATGAGATACGCCTCTTAGTTTTACATTTTAAATCTCCAAATATTTTTCATTAATTTTAAATATATAAATATTAGCATTTTAGCTCAATAGCTCCCAGGTCATGTGACCAATGGACTCAAAATCAGTGTGGGATGATAGTACACTACTGGCTGCACAGCCTACAGTCGTATCCGTCTGCTCTGCTCCGTGTGTTCACTGTAAAGGGCTTGGGAGCGAATGTCTGTCGAATATCCAACTTCAAACTAACTTCACTGCGGATGCATGCATATACATACATATATATACACATACATAGCCTACATATATCTGCACGCATATATATATATATAAAAAAAAAAAAAAACACTAACAGAAATTGCCGACCCCGCAAACTAACATCCACTCCACAACTAGAACTCAATAAGCGCACGCACGCACCCTCACACATACACACACACACACACACACACAAATAATATAAAGTATAGTAATGTAAAGTACAGGACCGTAATATAAAGTACAATAATATAAAGTATATAAAAAATATAAAGAAATTGCGACCCCCACAAACTTCACACACTGCCGCTGGTCAGCTCTACTCAACCTGTGAGACTGTTTATACAAGAGTGTTTTAAATATGATAGTTTCAGTGAAAATGCATGTATTTGGGAAGTACAGTGCATAAGACCGGACAGGTGAGACTTGGATTATACTGCACAAGTTGTGTGAGTTGTAAACAGACATTCTGATATAGTTTGGCTGTTAAATGTTAAATGTGGACCCCCTTGTACTCCAGTTCATCTAGAATTTTCTCAACGTTAACACAGGGTGAGTAGCTGATACACAAATGATCATTTTATTGGTGAAATATTCATTTAATACGCTTAGACCTTACCTTATAGCTGCAGATTGTATGGTATATTTCAGTGGCACCAGGCAGGTCAAGGCTATGTACAGCCAATCCAATCACTGCTGATTAGTGCTGCATTCAATGACAGAGCAGTGATTTCAACGCAGTGTTTTTCTTCTGGCTCCCATTTTCCAGAGTTTTAATACTTCTTTAAGCACAGAAAAGTCATACAAGATCCTATAAAATGTCTTTGTTTACAAGATATAACTGCACATTTTAGAGTGACCCTTCACTGTGACCATCCTAAGGCACACCTGTGTAGCAGTGACGCTGTCAATCAGCATGTTGATGTGCCACACCTGTCGGTGCATGATCAGCTTGGGAAAGGAGAAGTGCTCAAGAAACATTATCTATTGAGTGCATAAAAAAGTCTCAATCTTTAACTTAAATCTGTGAAAAATGGAAGCAAAAACAGAGGTGTAGGTGTATGATGTCAGTTAAATATTAAACTTTAACAAAAGGGAGGATAATAAGGTGCAAATGCAGCACTGAATGAGCTGCTGAGTCATTGCTTACTCAAAGGACTTCAGGGCTCAATGACACCCAACTATCAAACAGAAAACTCTGCCAACAACTAGACACAATGCTCACTTACTTTTCTCTCCTTCAGCCTCATGTTGGCTTTTCTTCCTTGGATATTTAACCTGTGAACATAGAGTTAAACAGCATTTTCAAGACAGAGACACCAAGTCTTGTGCATGTTGTCGGCCTGGAATGAGATTAATCACAGAGGGGGTTCATCACATCGCTGTGCGTTCAGCTGTAGAAACAGAAGAGATTAAAATAAACTGACCTCCTGTTGAGAAACGCAAAAACAAATAAGAATCAAAGAGCTCTGCGACTGCAGCTGACCAAACAACTCAAACACAGCACTACCATCATGTGAAACACCCTTTTACTTGTAGGTTGTAACTCCGAACATCAAAATCTTCAAAAATTCAAAAGATGAGCATCAGGAAAAAGATTCAAAAGTACATACAAAAAAGATTGAGGAGCTTTTTATCCACCAAATGTAATTTAATTGAATAAAAAATAAACATCTGATTAAAGTCAGTGTTTTCTTTTTACAGCATTCAGACACATTCACAGTTGCATTTAAGTTTCTCAGCAATTATTTCAAAATCAAAAGTTTAAAAAATATCTACACATCCTGAATGTGAGTGCACCTCCAAGCTCAGTCACTACTGTCGTGCCTATTGTAAGAAACATCCTCTGGATTTAAAACCTAAGGGCCACACCTGCTTTTTAACTGAGCAAATGGACATTAATTTACTACTTTTGTTGGCTAAGTAGTTCCTGTTGCATCCTATGATCTCCGCAGGACCCTGACAAGCACTTCCTGCCGTTTTTGATTCATCTAAAAACAGCCGTACTTGGCTGAAACATATCTTCACCCAAACTACTGCTGAAAATTAACAGTAGGAATAAATATCACCTCTAATATCCAAATTCAGTGACGTGTATTTAGCCTAATAGTCAAATAATCCTATATCTGTGTACTTTCATATTTTATCCAAAGCAACACATTCTGCAGCCTGTTTCAATGTTTAAAATTAAGATAATTCAAATTATCCTCATGCTGCAGCTCCTAAATCACAAAGAGCGTTCCAGTAATTCTAAAAACTTCTAAGTATTTAATGGAATTAGGTAACACTGCATAAAATCTGCAGTTCACAGTTTCAAATTAATATACATAATCTGATCGCCTTCCTTATATGATTACAACAATGTGATATGAAAATCTGATTATCAATACAGAGAAGCAATTATACTGATTTCTTTTCAAACATATTCGAAGTGTAACATCACAATAGGAGTGTGAATAATGTCTGTCCACCCTGAAAACACAGTCTGTTTTACTAATACTCAGTGATCACATAGTAATCATGGACCTTTGTTTGAAGGGTAAATCACTGTCACTGAAACAGGACAGTTCAGCATGTTACAACTCAAAATCCTTGTTCGTTTCCTGTACAAAATACAAAAGAAAAAACCCTCTGGCCATTTAATTAATGGTCCCTTTCTGTATGTATAAAGGGGTGGTTCAGATTTTTGAAGTGGGGCTGTAAGGGGGACTTCACAGTCAGTGTGTTACCTTCAATAGATGGTGACCCTACGCTGTAGCCTGACAGGCACCTCCTCAGAAATGTAACTACACATTGCAGCGACACAGACCTCCTCTTTCTTTTTGTAAGCTGAAACCATTTCCCTCAGTGGAAACAAAGCTTTTATTTACTTTAATTTCACAGATAAGAAACTAGTAATCGTGAAGGCAAATAAGCCTCCACAAAAATAACATTTTAAGTCTTGTGTGTTTTTTATCCTGGCTTCATATGAGCAGATGAAATCTCTGCTCGTCACTAGGCTAATTTATACAATGTAAAATGCCATAGGCTTGTGCTAATAACATTAGCATGTTATATTTGTTTGGAAAACTTGTTTAGTATAAGACAGCTGTTTTCTTGGTCAATCTTGTGAGCTGTAATGGAGACAAATTTTGTAATGTTACCTTTGTTAAATGTTGCTGTTGTCCCTGGTTTTATATGAGAAGAGGAAAAGTTTGCTAGCTGCTAGGCTAATTTATACAATGTGAAATGCCATAGGCTTGTGCTAAAAACATTAGCATGTTGTATCTGTGGGGAAAATGTGTCCAGATAAAGACAAGTGTTTGTCTGTGAATGCTGCGAGTTATACTGAAGCTGATTTGTGTACTTGTGTTTGAAACTGTCTCTATTAAGCCATGTTTAATGTGTGTTTTGGGCGTGTTTTAAATCAACTAAGCTTTACAGCACTTCACAATAACTGCTGAGTGACACAGACACACCACTGCACAAGTATGAATGTTCAAAAGGGCGTAGGCTACGGCGTAGGGTCTCCCGCACACTTGAGTTTGGAGAAGCAGACAGGAGTACTGCAAGAGAAGATAAGCAATGTATTACTGTGGACAGGGGGCAGTCGAAAAAAAGGTATTTTAGACCCCATTCACAGAAGACTTGCATAAGCTGGGGACCTCTGGTAATTTGTAATAATTATGGAGGTCATCTGCCTTAATCCTGTGCTTATCTGCCATGTCCGTAATATGTCAAGTACACATTCCACTGCAGATTACCGGCCATATTTTGTCAGACACAGATTTCCTTTGATAACATTAATCCAGGTCAAATCTGCATCTCAGTAATATGGGTTCTATTGGCGGTACTCCTGCCTGCTTCTCCACACTGAGGGTGTGCCGACAACCATCTAATGTAAGTAACACACTGACTATGGAGAAGTACCTCTAATAACCGCACTTCAAGAAGTCCACACTGACCCTTTAAGATGAGTTGTCTCCATATGAAAGCACAGCACCACTTAGTGCTTTGTATTAAATAAAAAAGTAGACTTTACTTAAAGTTGCAGCAAATAATCTGATCATCAAAAACGAGTACAAAACTCTCCGGAGCCGTCGGACACCAGATGCCCGTCTGTCTCGTGTAGTGCAGGAGCTAAAGGAAGCAGAGGAGGCACTTCTATGATTGAGGCTCAGCAGCTAACACTGAAACCACTCCATCGACATCAGAGGGTTAAAATGACTGATCCCGCTGAGTCTGAAGGTTCTCATTAGCAAAACTAGGATCTTAATAAAATACTGGCAGAAAACACTTTAAGGCGATACACATTTCCTGTCATTATGCTTTGGCACTTTTGCCGTTTGACAAAGGTTGTGCCTCCGAATCTGCAGCCACGGGGCTGAGTTCTGTGGGCGCCGCCTGCTCATCAGCCCCACTTCCTCCTCTGCGCTGGTTTCTAAAGTGACGGATGAGGACCACAGCCGCACAGACGAAGTAGACGACAGTGAGAATGGTGAAGTAAACGAAGTACACCAGGAACTGTAAGACAACAAAAGAGAAAAAAAATCAGACTTAAGACATGAAAGATAAGTCAGTGAAAATCATGAAATACTGATGGTGGATGACAAAAATTTCACCTTGCTGACATCAGCAACATTCATCTTGTTATTACCAGAAAAACCTGAACTTGCTGAGCTGTCATTCGTCTATAAAAAGGTTTCTCAGAAGGGTTACGCCCAGTTCAGGCCAAATATTTGTGACGAGTTGAAACAGGCAACTATTTGCAATGCACCCTTTCACCCCAATGCAACTAGATGAGATGGTGTATCATCTCTATGCAACAACTCTCTGTACTTCTGTTCTGTTTGCAGCTTTTAAGGCTGATTTTGTGGCTGAATATAATTTGTAGCTTCTTAAAATATGAATGAGGATAGTGATAGTGAGATACTGGCTACAGTTAGATTTGTAGTCGTGATTAAACAGCGAAAAACAAATAAAACTGACTTCACTACAAGCCCACTGGCTGTTGAAACACATGACATGCTTTATGTTTTAAAATCACCTGCCGATGATTTGACCAGCTGAGTTTCGGGTGACAACATCAGCCGGCTTGAGTTGAGCTCAGACGGCCAGTTCACACCACTGCAACTATTCTCTGCAACGTTCTAAAATAGTTTTGTGTCGTCGTGAATTATTGGTCTGAACTGGGATTTATATCAATAAATGACCTTAAAGAAGTTCCTTATTATTTCAAAACAAGAGGCCTACATTCTGCGTCTTTTGGACCACCTTAAAAGAGGTTAAAAAACACTAAAGTTTCCCTAAAACTAGATTTACTAACACAATGATTTGCACGATTCTGAGACAGAAAAACTGACAATACCAATTTTGTTTAATAACTAAACCATGACTTTTTGTTTCTGTTGCGCAAGTGAAAAAGACCAGTTAAATTTTGCCCAGCCTTTTCCCAAGGTTTTTACATTTACAGGTGGAATTAGTCACATTAACAACATCTCTATTCCAACAATTACTGTAATGCAACGTGGCACTTCATGTGTTCATGTTTCCAGTGTTGACGAGTCAGAGAGTCTTCTGTAAAAAAAGGTCCATACAACTGTCATTTCACTCCGTATTTTCCCTGTCATTTTGAATTTGCACCCTATGTTCCTGTTTTTGTGTCTAAGTGTACATCCACTAGAAGCGCTTGTTTCTGTCACTGACAGGCTCATTTTGTTATTATAAATGTCTGATAACATTATGGAAAGGATCCCTACAGAGATAGACCTTTTTATTAAAGAGTAAGATGCTTTTTGTTTACTAGAAACAGCCCCAAATTCACCATCAAACTCACCAGACTCTATTTAAATAAACAGCAATTTTAACGTGTATACGTCCAACATATTTTCACGTTAACTAGGCAAATTACTGGTTTATTTAAACCAAACGACAGTTGGTGATTATTGAAACAGTGGACAGACAAACCAAAACGTTATTTCGTGAGTTTTATTTTGTTTCAATCGACTTTGAATGAGGTGCGCTTTAGGATGATAAAATTACTGTTTATTTAAATGGAGATTTTGAGGCTGTTTCCAGTAAAGAAAAAGGATCTTATTACATAGCAAAAAGGTCTATCTCTGTCAGGATTCTTTTCAAAATGTTGTCAGACACTAGGAATAATAATCTGAGCCTGTCAATGGGAAAAAGTTTTCCATTTGTCACTTAGACACAAGAACATGGAAAACTATGATCCAGGTTCAAAAATACCAAAGTTACCCTTTGACAAATGATTGTTTTACCTGAGAGTGCACATCCAGCGCCAGGCCTCTCTTGTCAGAAAATATCAGGTTGATGATGGTCTTCAGTATGGTCCCCAAAAAGGTGTTGATGCCAAACACTAAAGCACAGAGCTCCTTGGTGAGTGACGAGGCTATCTGGAAACTATGGAGGGACGATAAAATGATCAGTCACCACAGACCAGACAGATGAGTGTAATGCTACATGTTCAGGAAATTCAAAATGCATCTGTTACAATCACACACTCGTTGTGACAGATGGATGGCGGTGCTCCAATGATGTTTACCCCTTTTTTATAGAGGATGTAACTCTCTGCTGCACCACAGTTTCAACTCAGGAGCGTCTTGAACAAGTTTTGTAGTTTCATATTTAGACAGTAATGATATATTTTATTCAGCACTCACGTGGCAATAGGCACCAGAAACTGGTAGAAGCCTCTGAAGAGGACGTAGGCCATGTAGCAAACCCAAATGTTGTTAGTGCTGCCCATGAGGAGCAGCAGACCTGCCTGCAGTGCTGTGATGGCACCGATGACCAGCTCAGACCAGACGTTCCAACGGATTTTCACATAACCAGCGCTGAAAGCTGTCAGCGCACCTGCAGAAACACAGACATCAATCAAAACTCTATTCATCTCTGTTGATTTAAAGAAGCAGCCTTAACAACCAGACATTTCATCACCCCTCTCTGTCTTTTATTTCATTCTTCTCATCTTTCATTTTTTGATTCTGTCAGTGTCTCATTAAGGAAAATACTGTGGTGTACAGCCTTATTTTTATTAACCTATTAATGTCAATATAAAAAGATCTAATATTAGGAGACAGTTTTACTGTTATTTACAAGTAAAGTCGATCTGTTCTCTTTCTCTCGGACAATCATTTACTTACTATATTCTGTTTTACAACGTATCTTTTACAACTTGCACATGACGTCAAGGTTATTTAAAGAAACTGTCAACTTTGTGCTTTCCAGCTGATTAAAAGGGCAATGATTGATAACTAAACCTGATGTAATCACTTATCAGACTGAATGGGGAGATCAATGACTCAACCTCATGACTACAAGTGACAGAAGTCCAACGTCAGTTAAAGAGTAAGTTCAGTATTTTTGAACCTGGATCCTGGTTTGCCATGTTTTTGTGTCTGAGTGACTAATGGAAGCAACGAGGGCTGCAGCCGGCAGCCACAATGTACCCACTTGGGGCATGTTCACACCCTCAATGTACTAAAAGTGTTTGTTTTTGCCACTGACAGGCTCAGAATATTATTATTAGTGTCTGACAACATTATGGAAAGAATCCCTACAGAGATAGACCTCTTCGTTAAGAGATACCATTGTTTTTGTTTACTGGAAACAACCCAGAAATCACCATTGCACAACCAACCAGACTCCATTTAAATAAACAGTAATTTTATCATCGTAAAACACACTTCATTTGAAGTCGACAGAAACAAAAACACTCACAAAAACTGTCTTGGTTCATCTTTCCACTGTTCCAACAATCACAAACTCTGGTTTGGTGAAAATAAACCCTCAATTCGCTCAGTTAGATGTGAAAATATGCTGACTCTAAATTTGCTAAAATTCATGTTTTTGAAAATGGAGTCTGGTGGGTTTGGTGATAGCAATGTTGGGGCTGTTTCTGGTTAAACCAAAGGTTGTTAATCTTTAAAAAAAAGATTTGTCTCTATCGGAATCCTTTTCATAATGTTGTCGGATACTTAAAATAATAATAATAATAATAATAATAATAATAATAATAATAATAATAATAATATGAGCCTGTCAATGGCAAAAACAAGCACTTTTAGTAGACATACACCGAGTCTAAAGTCATGCTCAATACTGGACCAATTTTAAAAAAACATTTTCTCCATTAGTCACCACAACACAAAAAAGGGACAACAGGGTTTAGCCTGAAAAATAAAAAGTTAAGCTTTAATATTAGCACCATAAACTGGCAAAAAAGTAATTTCATTCTTCCGTTTGTCTTCGTTCTTTAACTGCTGTACTTATTTGAGAACTAAACATCTATTTGATGTTCTTAACACTGCTACCACAAAAAAAACGGGGTTTACTTCTCACTTTCAATTGTAGTTTGATGTTCTTCCTCAAAAAAAAGGATAACAATGACTTTATTTCCCTAAAAACAAACCAAAGAAAATGGCAGCACTTCAGTGGTAAATGGACCGACAGAGTCCGTTTGTAAATTTAATAAAATGATCCAAAATGAGGTGATTATTCCAACATGTTTACCACCAGAGTGCTGCCCTTTCTCTGATTTTGTTTTAAGGAAACAAACACATTATTAAACTTATTTTGTAGTACTTATATTTTAATCAGACTTCGATCTACATAGGAGTGTTTCAATGGAGCATTTACCATAACATGTGTGTGCCATTAATAGATCTGTATAATCTCATCCATCCGTGCTTGTGATTTCTTTCTTATTCAATATTTAAGGCCATCTTTGCAAAGAATACTCGATTAAGAAATATTTGTGCAGCCATGTGCAAAAAACAAACTACTAAAGAAAGAAGAAAACACTTTCTTCTGGGCTCCTGCTGAAGGCCTTTTGATATTTTGTTGCTGTTGAGCACAGACTTGTTAGATCTAAATTTAGATTGCAAGCTGGAGTTGCATGCCGTCGTGAATAAAACCATTGAGGACTGTGAAACTGAAACCTAACTGCTTTATGAGCACTGAGGGACAGATCTTCCTATAAAAGTACTGTAGCTCCAGAAATGTCTCACTTAGCAAGGTAGAAGCTGCCTCCACGGCCCCATTGTAATGGTCCTTGCTCTCCGTTGGCGGGTAGACTTTGTTCCACAGGATGTGAACGTAGAACAGCACCAGGTAGTACCCTGTGGAGTTGAAAATCCACCACAGGGACCAGAGCCTCAGGTTGGGCCTCCTCACCACATTCCCCACCTCCAGCAGCATCTGTACAAAGATAGAATCCTTCCAGCGCGACGCCGAGCACGGCGGGGCTGCCGAGGACGAGCTGCTGTCTTTTGGGTTCATTTTGTCCAGCTCTGATTTCGTGGCTACTCCTGCTACTTCCTTTTGCGCCTGATTTTGCGTCCGGTTGAAAAACAGGGAGCGTTTAGGCCAAGGCAGGCACAACGATAGAGTCAGACCAAAGCTGACAAAACCTAAAGACACAGCGCAGAGGGTGTAGAAACTTATTTTGATCCAGGAAACGCAAATCTGGCCCAGCACTGAGCTGGTGAACACCCCCAACAGGACTGAGGAGCGTGAGTATCCAGCCACCCGCTGGTAGAGAGTTGGGCTGACCAGGGAGAAGATGTAGGAGGAGTAGGCCACGCGGCACGCCATGGTGATACCGTAGAAGAACTCCATGAACTGCATCTCAAGGAGGGTGGTGCCCAGGAGCAGAATGAGCCAGATGATCACCTGGCTGACGCCCTGGATGATCAGAACCGGCTTGTAGCGCAGAAGATCTGTCAGCAGGAAGGCTGGCACCAGCACGGCCATGTAGGAGTACGTCAGCACGGGGGTGATCTCATTGGTCACCTGGAAATGACGGTAAAGTCATGAGTGAGGCGGATGAAAGCTCTAGTCTTGGTTCACAACATGTGTCTCCGCTGGAAGGATAAAGTATAACTGTTTATGGACTTTTAAGAGACTAAACTGCAGTATTACGACCAAAATACTGCCCATGGCAACGGCACTCTTGGATGGGAATAGCCCCCCAGCAGGACAATACGCCATGCCACACTGTAAAAGCAGCTTGGGAATGGCCCAAGGAACATGACAAAGATCTCAAGGCGTTGACCTGGCCTCTAAATTTCCTAGATCTCAATGTTATCGAACATCTGTGGGACGTCTTGGTACCCCACCAGAGGTCTTATGTCCATAACTTGACAGGTCAGGGCCAAATGAAATCCAGAGTGGGGGTGCTGACCTGTCAAGGCGTGGACACAGGACCTCTGGTGGTGACCTGTAGTGTCTGGCAAAAGAGCATTGGTGGTGGATCCTGAGTCTCGCAATACGCAAGGGTCCCATGGATGCTCGATCAGATTGGAATCTGGGGAATTCAGAAGCCACGTTGACACCTTGAGCTCTTTGTCACCTTTCTAAGGCCTTTCCTGACCAGTATTTGAGGTATGCATGGCACATTGTCTTTCAGGGGCGCCACTGCCATCTGGAAGTGCTGTTGCCATGAGGGGGCGTACTTTATCTGCAACAGTGTTTGTATGCTTGTAGCATGCCAAGTGGCATCCGCATGAATGCCAGGACCCAAGGTTTCCCAGCAGAACATGGCATTGTACCAAGATAATAAATGTCATTCACTTTATCTGGCAGTGGTTTTGATGTTGTGACCATCACAGGACTGGAATAAAGTTTAATGCTGCTACAATCATCTTAGATTTTGGCTAATACATATTAAAATGTAATTTGTATGATCAATTTATATTTAGATCTGCAACAATAAGATGATAAATCAGTCAATCGGCACAAAAAATATCAATTTTTTTTTGATAATTTGTCATTTTTCAAGCAAAAGAATATCAAAGTTTCCAAAAAACGGCAGCTTTCAGCTTCTAATATATGAATATTTCCTGCTTTTATCTGATTTATGTTATTGTAAATATAATATTTAGTGTTTCTGCCTGTTGTTCAAACAAAAACAAGATATTGGAAGACGTGACTGGACTGTTTTTTCACTATTTTCTGACAATGAATCGAGAAAATAATCTGCAGATTAATTGCTCATGAAAATGATAGTTACAGTCCTAATCAAACTGATGCAATTTCATTTGACCATATGTGTTGTAACAGCTCTGCACTACATTAGAATAAACTCTTCACACGTGTCAAACATACATCAGTTTTTAATTACATGCTTGCTTGGTAGCCAGATCCGGTCACACCAAAGTCAGACAGTCAGTGTCTGACAGAGAGATTGTGTAGTTCTTCCAGTTGAACCAGTTTCACCACAATGAAATCAAATGTCTTTTGAGTTGAATCCTGGGCAACACAGGATGTTTTCATATCATGCTCTATTTTTAAAATTCAGTTATCCAGGTTATTGTTTTTGGTCATGAACACTGCTGGGTGACACGTGTAACTACAGTTGATAACTTAAACGAGCTCATTCCCTGGGATCTGGTTAATACAGGACTTTCAGGATATGGCGGTGACACCAGGGTTTGAAATTAGCAGCAGCCGCCGGCCAAATGCTGGCAAAATATGTAAGCGGCTGCTAGATTTGCTTCACTCACCAGCTGAAAAAAGAATGGTATCTATTGAGTGGCTTGTAGATTTTGGACGCCTAAATGTGTTTTCAACTCAACACATCTGCCCGCAAGAGTTGGCTTAGCTGCATAACTGTAATTCTAGCAGTGTGTTTTCCACACACACTTGATTCTTGACAGATGCTTAAAATATTTTACATTTTCTGCTCTCTTACTTTTTGACAGGTGGTCAACTTTTGCCACAAGGTCTCAGTTGATTCAAAAATAAAGAAACTAGCGAACAAATTCTACAAATCATAGTCCACTGGTGATTTCATAGCCATTCCTCACTTTTAAACTTTACAGGAAACTACTGCACTCACTGACCCACTTTGGAGGAATGTGAACTTTGACCACAGTAAGATGGATCAGTAGACGCCCCACAGGGCATTCATTAATTCTACTGTGTAATGAGTGCTTGTAGAAAATCTTACGCAAGAGTCTGGCAGGTTTATTCTGTACTTTCTGTACAGTCTTTTGTGTTGAACCTGGGGTTAAACTCTGCAAAACGATGACTGGAACGTCATTCATTTTCAGCTTTTCTGGTCAATATTTACCTTCGCTGCACAAAGACAAATATATGTACGGGAAAAAACACATTTCAGCCTGAGGACAGCACTGACCTCTTTCCTGGTGAAGTTCTTCTCAGCGCTGAGTAGATACGGTGTAATGAAGGGCTCCCCCGGCTTTATCGACGACATGAACCCATAGAAACACAAGAATATTACAGCCCACTTCCACTTTCTGGGCGCCTTGGTTTCCTCTGGGGCACCTTCGGAGGGAGACAGGCCCTCAGAGGCAGAGGTAGCCATTTCCACATCTCCATCTTCCAGTCCAGCGCTGTCTTCAGATGTAGGCGCCTTCACGTCCATCTCTTTCTCCCCTTCTGATCTGTCACTACTTCCTGCTGTGTCATCTGCGACCATTGTGTGTCAGCTGGACAACTCTGTGAGGCAGAGTGTAACTTTTTCTGCTGTGTCAAATCACCATGTGAGGATCTGTTTTGACGTAGAAAAGCTTCCTATCTGAGACGAGGTTTCAATCAGACTGACTCTCTGTGCATGAGAACACTGAAATGGTATAAATGAACCATTTAACAGAGTGATGACAAAGTGGTTAAAATGCTACATGCTGTCGTTTGCATGTAAGAGAAACTGTTGACCTTTGCTCCATTCCACGCTGTGACAAGTCCCGACAGCAAGCTATCCAGCAGCTGGGTCTCGTGTCATTGTTCAACCTGAAAAGACAACAATGTCGTCAGTTAGTATCAGACTGTTTTGACACTGTGCAGACAGCTGACATTAGAGCGCGGCTGTGTTTTCTACTGCAGCAGACCATAACACGCTGCTTTAAAGGGACAGTACACCCCCAAACCAAAAATACATTTTTTTCTCTAACCTGTAGTGCTACTTATCAGTCAAGCTTGTTTTGGGTGAGTTGAAAAGTCTCAAATATCACAGAACTAGATGTCACCCGGCTTGTGAAGCTCAAAGCGCCAAAAAATGACATTTGGAAAAACTCAACATCAATGTCTCTTTCCAGAAATCATGACCCGGTTACTCAAGATAATCCACAGACATTGTTGTGAGCAATCTCGTGTTGGAACTATTTTCTTTCTACCAAACTACACCCACCCACCAGATCAGTGTGCAGAGGAAAGCGTGCTTGTGACAGCTCAAGACGTAAAACAGTGTCCTCCCTTGCTGAAATATAATGTTAAGCCAGGCTCAGACTACTGGAATCCTGTCCAGGAATCCTAATCCTAAATTCAAACTGATTTTTACATTTGGTTGCATCAGGCACATTGGGAAAAACTTAACAGATGTTGGTGCATGACACACTACAGGATATTAAGATTATCGTGACAGAGGGAGCCTGAACGTACCACCTCATGTGATCTTTGAGATCACATGAGGTGAGGAGATGTTCACAAAAAGGCTCAGTATGAGAAAAATGGTTGGGGACACGTGGTCAACACTGGTTGTCTATTCTTCAGCAAGAAGTAGAAGTAAGATTTTAACCGTCAGTTTCAATATCTGTCAGCAATATGCAAGCTATCATTAACAACAAGGGCTTGAATGTTTACTGCTGTTTGGCAACACCATCAGCTGCTCCGTACTGACGTAATTATGACTGTGATCATCTAGATTTTAAATCCTGAAAATCAAACATGTTTGAAATCATCTAGGCGGCCATGATGATCCTGTGATAGACTTTGCCAGCTCAAGACTGGATCTGTTACCCTTTCACATAACCAGATTATCTGGGCCAAACATTGGTACAGATGAAGGTCCCAGACCAGATTTCTACTATGATATTAGGGAGGGTGATTCAGGGGTAAGTCATCCCAACACTCCTGTAGTCTTAGCCCAGTTTAACGAGCTCTTTGGCAAGTGTAGTTAGTTAGAAAGAAAATAGTTCCTACATGAAACTGCTCACAACAAGGTCTGTGGATTATCTTGAGTAACAAGGTCATAAATTCTGGAAAGAGACATTGTTGTGAAGTTTGTCAGATGTGTTTTTTGGCGCTTTGAGCACCACAAGCTGAGTGTCATCTAGTTCCATTATATTGGAGAGAAGGCAAACATCTCTACGGTCAATATCTCCAACACTCTGTGACTCACACCAAAACTATCTAGACTGATAAACAACACTACAGGTGAGAAGAAAAATATGTACATTTAGTTTTGGGGTGATCTTTCCCTATAACTCCCTTTAACTGTTGCTTAATTTCTCCATTAATCAATTGTGTTAGTGTATGAAATATGAGAAACAGTGATGAGAAATGCCTGTCACAAGTTCCCAGAGTCCAAGCAGATGTCCTCCAACAGCTTGTTTATTTAGGCCAGCAGCCAGAAACCCAAAACTACTCATAGAGTGGTGCAAACAAGTGAGATAATCTGCTAGACAGGGACATGCTTGGACACATCAGGGGCTCCCACTTGTATTTTCAGTTCAATTGTCAACAATAAATACTGCATATGATCTATCCAAGTAAAGGTGAATCATGTGCATGTGAAACACAGTGTGCCAGAGATGAATTGATTACATGGCCTCAGTTACGTGTCAAGAATTTTGAGGGGGGGGTGCAAACAAGCTACACAAGCAATTCACTGCCACAGCTTCACTCACTGTTTCTTTAGATGCTAATGTGCTAACTCTGGCTGTTAGCTTGTATCACAAAGACTCAGACATCTGTGAAATCACTTTAAGGGACACTTGATGACACAGGTACTCAATTCTAGCTAGCTAGTAAGCTGGCTAACAGTAACGTACGTTATACAGGTACAAAAACAATGCACTCTTCTAAGTTAGCTTTTGTTGGCACAAATAAAAACACAATATTTAAAGCAAGTCACTGACAGCTAATGTACGCAGCAACAAGCTAGCTTTCTATTATGAAACTGCCGTTTGGTTGTTTGTAATTTTAGGCTACAAGAAATTGAGTAAGCGTTACATACCTCGTGTGCTCCATCTGAAGCTACAGCGCGAGAAAGCTTCCCATTCTCCTCATGTCGCGGCGACTTCTGGGAAATGTAGTTCTGAGTATTGCTGCTGCGACACAGCTGGTAAAAACTTTATTTAACCAAACAACTGGTCAAAAAATCTCTTAAGTTTTTTTTTCCAATAAATAATAAAATCCAAGATGGTAAGAGTTACAGGCGATAACGTCCCTACAATTTATGTTTAATTTTATATTTCTGTAGGCTTTTTTGGAGAGCTTTGCTCGCCATCTGCTGGACAAATCATAGTGTAACTAGTAATACAAATAATTATTATGATAATAATTTTAAAAGCAATTATAATGAAAGTAAAATGCAGATATACACTGATCAGGCATAACATTATGACCACTGACAGGTGAAGTGAATAACAATGATCATTTTATTACAACGCAATGTTCTGCAGGGACACCTTTGCCCCTTTACGCACTCCACCCATCTAAACGTTGTTATAGTCATTGCAACAGTACCCCTGATGGAAGTAGCCCCCCAGCAAGGCAGTGCACCATGCCACACTGCAAACACTGCTCAGGAATGGCCCAAGGAATGTGACAAAGAGCTTTAGGCATCAATCTAGCTTTTAAATTCCCCAGATCCCAATCTGATCAAGCATCTGTGGGACAAACTGGTACCCCAGAGGTCCGTCTCCATGCCTCGACGGGTCAGAGCCAAGTCTGATCTACGGTGGAGCCTCTGACCTGTCGAGGCATGGACACAGGACCTCTGGGGTCCAGTGGGTTGTGGAGAAAGGTACCAGCATGCCCAGTGGATGTTCTATTGGATTGGGATCTGGGAAATCTGAAGGCCAGGTTGACACCTTGAGCTCTTAGTCACATATCCCAGGTCATCCCTGAGCAGTTTTTGTGGTGTGGCATGGTGCATTGTCCTGCCTGGGGGCATCCACATGAATGCCAGGACCAAAGGTGTCCCTGCAGAACATTGCATTGTAATGAAATGATCAGTGTTATTCACTTCAACTGTCAGTGGTCATAATGTTATGCCTGATGTGTGTATGTTGTAATATATTGAATGCAAAACATGCTGTATAATATTATAACATAACACCACCTATTCGCCTAGGTGATATGTGAATGTGTCCTAAAAAAAAAAGTATTAAAGGGACAATTCATCCCAAAATAAAAATAAAAATTCCATATTTTTCCTTTTACCTTTAGTGCTACATATTTGACTTGGTTAATCAAGATAATCCACAGACCTTTCTGTGAGCAGTTGTTATAAGCAAAATATGTCTTTCTGATTTGGGGGTGAACTGTCCCTTCACATTTTTAGTTGCTTATGTTAATGGTGTGCTAATTTATTTATTTATTTAATGTTAATTTGTATAGGGTCAAGTATGTAGCATACATAAATGCCACACACCACAGCATTTATAGCCTAAGCTAATCTGCAGTGCCTGTCCCTGGCTGGGGCTTAAGATACAAACAGCAATAAAAGTACAGACAGAACAGTACAAGACACAAACTGCAATATCATAATTAGCACTGTAGAATAGGAAGCACCAAATTATTCAAGACTGCATAACTGAGTTCTCTTCAAAAACTGTGTCAGTTTGAGTTTAAAGTGATCGAAATCAGGATCCAATTTAAGTTCTGTGTGTAAAGAATTCCATGGACAGAAAAAGCTGTTTGTCCAAATGAAGATTTACACAGGGAACTCTTACCTTTCCCACTGGCTGCTCCACGTGTGACTGAACCAGAAGCTCTGAGTGGAGCCACAAGGTCACTGAGCACATGGGGAGCCTGATTATGTAGGCATTTATCAATGAGAAATTAATGAAATTATGAAAACTTAACATATTTAGTTTCTGAAGAACATGGCAAAGATGTGCTCTTATTGGTTTCCCATCCAAAAATGTAATAGCTTGATTGTATTTCATCGTAAGAGGCTCAGTTATTGAAGATGCTGCTTGTGACCGAGAGGTTACACAGTAAGTTAAATGTGTAGCTGTCCATTAATATTTATATTTAACACATTAGCTTCTGCTGAAGCAAACCAACACCGTTTCCTTAACATTAAGTGTGAGATGTGATTTTCAAACCATGCTGCGATGGACTGTAAGTGACATGACAGCTGTTTGGAAGCTGCTGCAGCAGTTAAAGCAGATACATGTATAAGTGTATTGTCCGCATACATCTGAAAAGCTGCTCCAACACATTATTGTGGTACATCAATTGTGTATAAGCTAAAAAAAAAAAAAAAAAGCGGACCAAGAAATCAGGTTTAGCAAAAAAAAAATTTGTATTAATCCCACTGGTCCACACTGCTGCTATAGTTGCAGTAAAAATATGTCTTTTTTTAAAAGAAATTCGACGTAAAATCAAATGTAAATACATTTTCTACATGCCCTTGAGGTGGCTTTACATGCTGCAGTGTTGCTCCCTTTAGAAGCATCAAAATTATTAAAAGTTGATGGCAAAACAGTCTTTTTATTTCGATTATGAAAAGCAAAAAGCAGGTTATTTTTTGCATGTTTGTCACATATGTTGGTATTTTGCTCAGCCAAGGACTCAAAAGATTATTTCCACATAAGACAGATGAGTTGTTAATTATTTTATTAGTGAGAAAGACGCTTTCCACCTAGTGAACACTAACCAATCACACATCTACAAGATTAAACCAGTCAGTGCAGGAAATACTGCAAAGCCTTTTATTTGCAGTATTTACAGCTTTATAGGAGATCTACATAAACACAGAAACACCAGCAGGATGATAGAAGCACTGACAGAGTGAAGGGTTGAATTCCTCCCGGAGCATCTACTGTATATTTAAAATACATGTCCTCCAAGATTCTTCACACTGAAATCATATCCAGAATCCAAATGCTGGTTCACACTTCAGCAACAAAAATGGAAATTAATTAGAAAAATGAACATGGATTTGATTGTCTTTGAGGGTTACAGCTGTCAATAGAGGATGGAGACAACAGTAAATTCAATAGATGGCAGCACTGCACCACAAATTAAAAGTAGAGACTGTGTGACACTCAAAGTATAACAAATTTTCAAACTTCAGATGCCTTAGTGACAAAAAAGGGACAATAAACTATGATATATGTTATTTTAAAAGTCCACTGAGGCTTCAGAGAACAGTTCCATTGCTCTCTGAGGTCTGAGATGTTGACCTGCTGATCTTTGACCCCGACATCCTCTCCTGTCTGGCTTTCCTCTGAAAAAGTCGCATGGTGTTGTTCCTGAACTTCTCTCCCACAAAGGCGTACAGGACAGGATTGATGCAGCTGTGGAACAAGGCCAAGCTGTGGGTTATAACCAAAGCCATTTTCAGTGTCCCCCTGAATGTGCAGCTATCCGGTATCCGATCATCCCTCAGGAGCGTGTCCACCAACATGGTTATGTGGTACGGCGTCCAGCACAGCAGAAACGCAATCACCACAGCTATGATCACCTTCATGGCGCGGTGCTTCTGGAAACCGCGAGTGCGCAGCAGCCTTGCGATGGTGATGCTGTAGCAGGTTGTCATGATAATCAGAGGAACCAAGAAACCAAAAATATGGCGGAACCCGCGAGTGGCATTCCTCCACGAGGCGGCACTGCCGATGTCAAAGATTTCAGAGCATTCCATCATCCCTGTTTTAGGTAGCTTGAAGGCTTCGTTGAAAAGTGCAGGCAGAGCGAGAAGCCAACCGAAAGCCCACACTGCAGCACACAGGAGCCGACTGCACATCCTCTGACGAGTCCTTAGAAACTCGTTGGCGTGCACGATTACAAGATAACGATCAATGCTAATGCAGACTAGGAGGAGAATGCTGGTGTAGAAGTTTGCTTCCATGACGAGGCTGAGGAGCTTGCACATGAAATCTCCAAAGATCCATCCGTGAATGAATGCCACAGCCCAGAACGGGAGGGTCAGGGCCATCAGACCATCTGCGATTGTCAGGTGGAACAAGTACACATCCGATGGAGTCAGTGCCTGTCTGCTGGTGCTGATCACCAACCCCACTAACAGGTTCCCTGTTATTGCCAGGAAAAAGATGACTATGAGGATGATACACAGCGTCAGAGCTGCTGTAGGAGCCAGCAGTTTTATCTCACATGGTATCTTCTTTGGATCCGGAACATAGGGTGCATAATCGCTGTCGTTGGTATAATTCAGAAAATCGCCAAAGTCCAAGGTGAGCGATTTGACTATGGATGGAAAACAGATTGACAGTAGTACATTATTAAATTATTAAAACACTGATTTAAACTCTGATATGTTTAAGATAACTGAGGCTCTATAATCTGCCTCCTCTGTTACTCAGGATTGACACTGTAAAACATTTCAAGCATTAAACAAAATTAGATTCAAAAAGAGGGGAAGGGACTGCAAGACGATGCATATTACTTTTTCAGCCCAGTCACCACAAGAAAATGTTGTCATTGTACGTTTATGCAAACCACAAAAGTGCTACAGTGACGTAGGTGGTTCTCTAGCAAGTCAGTACCACATTTCCAGTGGCTTTTTAGCCACCAAACGTGTGTGTTTTAGAAACACATCACTGTTTTTCCGCAGGGGATAGTGCAATAAAAAGTTGTTGTTTTTACCAAGACATACCAAGACATCAGTGCAATTCCTGCCATGAAAAGAGTTCTTTTTTTTACCAAGACATCGCTGCTTTTCCTGTCTGGATAGTGGCATAAAAAGTGGGCATTTCTTTTAACTGAAACATCGGCGGCCTCTCCAGCCATGACTGTGCCACCAAAAATTGAGCATAGCATTAGTTCAGGCAGGACACGGTGTCAAGCTCAGCTCACATCCCAGCTACATCAGTTGATCTCAAACAGCCAATCAACTGATGCAGCAGCTGATTGATGGAAGGGAGTCAGCTGATAGATCACATGATCCCTTTCTATGCTCTGGCCTGCCGACTGTTGCTGCTTCCTCTGCAAACTGCTTTGCAGCCCGTCTCCACCCCAGCTCCTCCTTTTCATGTTATCAATGTAATTTCTGTTTGTCATTGATGCTGCTCTTTTCTGTTCTCGGGGGGTCTTTGCTGCTGCTCTTCCTGCCTCAGGCTTTCCGTGTAGGCGCATGGAAGGGCAGGGAGGTTTGCCTCTCCACCTCAGGCTTTCCCCATTTGCACATGGAAGGGCAGACAGGTGTGCTCTCTCTGCCTTATGGCTTTCCACGCAGGCGTGTGGAAGGGCGGAGAGGTGTGCTCTCTCCGCTTTACGCTTTCCACCTAGGCACGTGGAAGAGTCTTTCTGCGTAGGCTTTAGGAAAGGCAGAGGGGCCCCAGAACAGAGCCATACTGACAAATATAATACTGCAAGAGGAAATAAAGTTTTCTTTGACAAAAGTGTTCCTGACTGAACTGTATTTTTTAAGCCCAGACATGATGGGCACAACCAAATGGTTTTTGTGCCTAAATCGAACCACAAGTAGTGGTTCAACAAGCGAAAAATCTCCAGAGCTGAAAAAATGAAATGCCAAAAACTGCAGTTCCCCAAATGGCCACTTGAGGCTGGCTTAAGAGCCAGTCAGTCCCCACAGACCCCACTGAATATGCCACACTTAACAGGTGAAATAGACATGTTTACAGCCTGCTACAACAAATGGTTTAAATCTGTATAGCTAATTTTCAGCTCATGACAACTGTTATATAACTTACCCTTTTAAATTTGCATCCTATGAGTCAGATCTTTCCCTCGCTCGTCTACAGCTCCACCCTCTCATCCAAATTTGGTCACACTGACTCCAAAGTAGGATGACGACAGCAAAAATGCTGTCAATTGTGGCTTAAACTTAATCGCTACGCAATAGCATACAAATGTAACAAATCCGTGGTTTGCAGAAATGTACAATGGGAAAAATTTTCTGGCGACTGACTTTAAAAATCACATAAAGCGATTTCCCACAATTTGCGGTTGCCAGATTTGCATTGTTCAGCTTTAAAGCAAGCCTAAGTAAATTTTACTGAACAGCAGCTACTGTGACTACAAGCGACAGTTTGGGGATGATGGTTAATATTAAAATATGGAGATAAAGTAGTACCACAAAGTTTTGTTTTTCAGACGTTACATAGTCTCCCTCCAATGTATGTAAATTTTCCATCATTTCCACCAATGAGAATAAACTAGTTCAGACACTCACCTGCCATTACTGTAGCTTTCAAAGATGACCACAGCTTGACACCCAAATGAATCTGTGCTTATGGTGATCTCTTTAAGTGTGACACATGTGGGTTTTTTCCTTCTTTTTTAGAGAGTTGACCCAATATCCTGTTTGTTTTCCCAATACATTACTGCACATGCTTGTGTCATCACATGTGTGTGCTGCAATACGACTAAGGGACATTCTGACATGTCACATTTGGTGTTAACATTTAAAGATTAGACTCATAGGATACAAGCTTGGCCCACCAAAGCTGGTTACAAAAACACAGAAAATAAATAACAATGAAATAAAACCAGACATTTCAGGCTTCTAAAAAAATTCAAAATGCACTTTAAACACCCCACCGGTGTCTGGTAGACATCGTTGCAAGTAGACAATGCTTTGTTTTTAGGGAGAGCCAGAATGTTGGAAACACCTGGTTTAGAGTTACACTTGATGATTTTAACCAAAAAAACATGTCCCAAACATGTCTAAACATTGCCATCACACTCAGTATGTCTACAACCACGACATTCATTATCCATAACCTCGGAGAAAACTCCCGTTGACATGGGGAGAACATGCAAACTCCACACAGAAGGGCCGGTTAATTCGGATCCATAACCCCGTTGCTGTGGGGCGACAGTGCTAACCACCGCACCACTGTGTCACCTGCCACCATGACATTTTCCTCCAAAATAAACTTCCAGCTTTTGAACACTAAATCTATTAAGATGTAGTCAACTGATCAACACTAGGGCTGTGTCATTTTATTTTACATTCGAAGCTTTAAAGTGGAACCAGAAACGATTTCGATTCACCATAGTACTGAAACTGCCCTCCTTAAAATCACGACCTCCTTCTCTCCTCTGATGCCTCAACATCCTCATCCTCCTGGACCTCAGTGCTGCCTTCGACACCATCAGTCACTCCATCCTTCTCACCCGACAAATCATATCTCTCTGAAAGACCTCAGTTCATCTCCATCAAGAACTGCAAATCCCCCACTGCTCTTCTCCCCTAAGGTGTCCCGCAAGGTTCAGCTCTCGGTCCCCTCCTCTTCATACTGTACCTTGGTCACATAATCCGCCGTCATGGCTTCCAGTTCAACTGCTTCGCAGATGATATCCAGCTCCAGTGCCACTCACTCAATCCTGACAACTCTGGTAAATGTAAATAAAAACAGAATACAGTGATTTGCATATCTCATAAACCCATATTTTATTCACAACAGAACATAGACAACATATTAGATGTTCAAACTAAGAAATTGCACCATTTTAAGAAAAAACAAGATAATTTTGAATTTGATGGCAGCAACACATCTCAAAAAAGTTGGGGCAGGGCCATGTTTACCACTGTGTAGCATCCCCTCTTCTTTTAACAACAGTCTGTAAACGTCTGGGGACTGAGGAGACCAGTTGCTGGAGTTTTGGGAGGGGAATGTTGTCCCATTCTTGTCTGATGTAAGATTCTAGCTGCTCAACAGTCCTAGGTCTTCTTTGCCGGATTTGTGATGCGCCAAATGTTTTTGATTGGTGAAAGGTCTGGACTGCAGGCTGGCCAGTTCAGCAGCCGGACTCTTCTGCGAAGCCATGTGGCTGTAATGGATGCAGTATGCAGTTTAGCATTGTCTTGCTGAAATATGCAAGGCCTTCCCTGAAAAAGACGTCATCTGGATGGGAGCATACGTTGTTCTAAAACTTGTATATACATTTTAGCGTTGATGGTGTCTTTCCAGATGTGTAAACTGCCCATGCCATAGGCACTAATGCACCCCCATGGTCCCTCTCCTCTTTAGTGCGGAGGACACGGCGTCCATGGTTTCCAAAAAGAATTTCAAATTTCGATTCATCTGACCACAGAACAGTTTTCCACTTTGCCTCAGTCCATTTTAGATGAGCTTTGGCCCAGAGAGGACGGCGGCGTTTCTGCATTGTGTTCACAAATGGCTTCTTCTTTGCATAATAGAGCTTTAACTTACATTTGTGGGTGGCACGGCGAACTGTGTTCACCGACAATGATTTGCGGAAGTGTTCCTGAGCCCATGCAGTGATCTCCATAACAGAATCATGCCTGTTCTTAATGCAGTGTCGCCTGAGGGCCCGAAGATCACATGCATCCAATATTGGCTTTCGCCCTTGTCCTTTGCGCACAGAGATTTTTCCAGACTCTTGGAATCTTTTTACAATATTATAAACTGTAGATGTCGGGATATTCAAAGTCTTCCCAATTTTCCGCTGAGGAACATTTTTCTGAAATTGTTCCACAATTTTTACGCAGTTTTTTGCAGACTGGTGAACCTCTGCCCATCTTTACTTCTTAAGAGACTCAGCCTCTCAAAGGTGCTCTTTTTATACCCAGTCAACTTGCTGACCTGTTGCCAACTGACCTAATTAGTTGCAAAATGCTCCTCCAGCTGTGTCTTATTAGAACCATTTACTTTTTCAGCCTTTTGTTGCCCCTGTCCCAACTTCTTTGGGAGGTGTTGCTGCCATCAAATTCAAAATGGGCTAATATTTTGCATGAAATAGTAAAATGTCTCACTTTAAACATCTAATATGTTGTCTATGTTCTATTGTGAATAAAATATGGGTTTATGAGATTTACAAATTGTTGCATTCTGTTTTTATTTACATTTTACACAACATCCCAACTTTTTTGGAATTGGGGTTGTATTATTATTATTATTATTATTATTATTATTATAAAGTGAGGTTTTTGAATGAAGTTTTAAATGTCTGTTATCATATTTTGACGTCATCACCGCAAAAAAGAAAAAAAAAATCAACTTTTTGGACTCAATATAACTCGGCAGTTTTGTCAACATAAATAATTCAGCAGCAGGCTAATCCAATAAGGGCATAATATAATGATGAAATAATAATCGAGAAGACTTCAAATTAAAGTGTTTGCATTGTTTTCACTCAACAGCTGAACAGTCCAGTGCAGAAGTGTGTGACCGACACTCACTTGTCTCATTTGTTGTGCAAAGGGCGGGGGCTGTAATCTAGGTAACGATGTAGAAATGCTTGCATCACACAGGTTGGAAACAATCCTACGCAGCCACCACTGGAATCTAATTCTACAATACAATGTTTTAATAACAGAGCTAGCGCAGTGTGTGTCAAAGTGTCTCCTCTGTGCTGTCCGACAACGGTCAGGAAACCCAAGCAGGAAGAACTAACGTGCCGTGTTTAAACAGAAACAAATGTTGATTATTCAAATGTCAATTATGAATAAAGCTTTGAGCTGTTAAGTGGAGAAGTAAAACACTGAACATTATTTCTTTATGTCCGAAATGCATGTTTTGAAACAACCGGTTCTGATATACAAGACGTCCACGATAACATGCAATGGGATCCTGTTGCAAGTCATTGGGTAACCCGGGGAGTGTGGTAGGGTGTTTAACCACACTTTCTGGAAATGACATATTTTGCTCTCACTCTTGCCATTGCAAAAGTCCGGTTCCACTCCCCTGTTTTGTTCCCACAGTGTGTCTGCTGTCCAAAAATAACCAGTTACCAGGTATACGGGTTTTATGAGGTTGAGATCGAGTGAGCGAGCAGAGAAAAAATGATAACCACACGTTGGTAATAACAGGGGGGCCACGCTGATAGAAGGGCCTCACTCACACATTCCTCCTCCTCTCGATCTTAAAGCTAAATGTGTATCCAGACAGAAAGTTATCTCCTCTACCTCCCGTCTGTCTCCATAAATCACTGAGGGTCTGAGAGCTACAATGCACAATAATCAACATAGCAGCGTGTTGCATCACTGACGTCGTCCCTACAACTGTCACATAACACAGACATAAAGTCTCCGCATCACTAAATGACTGTATTGTCATGTTTCAGCCTCCATCAGGAAGCATGAAAGTCCCCCGACGAGACTGGCCTGTTTTTAGTTTCTGGTTACGTTGGTAAACACAGTTTGAATCAACAGTGCTCAGAAAATAAACTGGAGGAAAAAAACAAGGAAAGTGGCCGAAAAAAGCACAAGTTCTTGTGTTTCATCTCTTCTTTCATTTGTGCTGTTTTGTTCAGAGTTCTGGGTGAAAAATTTAATATTAATTTGGATTAATTTGACAAATAATTCATGTTTTATTGCTTAAATTACACAGTTCCTCTACAAACTTCTTATAGTGTTGAAAAATGGCTGTAGAGGAATTGCTGCAGAACATTATGATGTCACAGTGGGGCTGACCTTTGACCTTTTGGATATAAAATGTTCATTCATTCAATGCGTTTTCTTTATTTTCATGACTATTTACATTGTAGATTCTCACTGAAGGCATCAAAACTATGAATGAACACATGTGGAGTTATGTACTTAACAAAAAAAGGTGAAATAACTGAAAACATGTTTTATATTCTAGTTTCTTCAAAATAGCCACCCTTTGCTCTGATTACTGCTTTGCACACTCTTGGCATTCTCTCCATGAGCTTCAAGAGGTAGTCACCTGAAATGGTTTTCACTTCACAGGTGTGCCTTATCAGGGTTAATTAGTGGAATTTCTTGCTTTATCAATGGGGTTGGGACCATCAGTTGTGTTGTGCAGAAGTCAGGTTAATACACAGCCGACAGCCCTATTGGACAACTGTTAAAATTCATATTATGGCAAGAACCAATCAGCTAACTAAAGAAAAACCAGTGGCCATCATTACTTTAAGAAATGAAGGTCAGTCAGTCCGGAAAATTGCAAAAACTTTAACTGTGTCCCCAAGTGGAGTCGCAAAAACCATCAAGCGCTACAACGAAACTGGCACACATGAGGACCGACCCAGGAAAGGAAGACCAAGAGTCACCTCTGCTTATGAGGATAAGTTCATCCGAGTCACCAGCCTCAGAAATCGCAAGTTAACAGCAGCTCAGATCAGAGACCAGATGAATGCCACACAGAGTTCTAGCAGCAGACCCATCTCTAGAACAACTGTTAAGAGGAGACTGCGCGAATCAGGCCTTCATGGTCAAATAGCTGCTAGGAAACCACTGCTAAGGAGAGGCAACAAGCAGAAGAGATTTGTTTGGGCCAAGAAACACAAGGAATGGACATTAGACCAGTGGAAATCTGTGCTTTGGTCTGATGAGTCCAAATTTGAGATCTTTGGTTCCAACCGCCGTGTCTTTGTGAGACGCAGAAAAGGTGAACGGATGGATTCCACATGCCTGGTTCCCACTGTGAAGCATGGAGGAGGAGGTGTGATGGTGTGGGGGTGTTTTGCTGGTGACACTGTTGGGGATTTATTCAAAATTGAAGGCACACTGAACCAGCATGGCTACCACAGCATCCTGCAGCGACATGCCATCCCATCCGGTTTGCGTTTAGTTGGACGATCATTTATTTTTCAACAGGACAATGACCCCAAACACACCTCCAGGCTGTGTAAGGGCTATTTGACCAAGAAGGAGAGTGATGGAGTGCTGCGGCAGATGACCTGGCCTCCACAGTCACCGGACCTGAACCCAGTCGAGATGGTTTGGGGTGAGCTGGACCGCAGAGTGAAGGCAAAGGGGCCAACAAGTGCTAAACACCTCTGGGAACTCCTTCAAGACTGTTGGAAAACCATTTCAGGTGACTACCTCTTGAAGCTCATGGAGAGAATGCCAAGAGTGTGCAAAGCAGTAATCAGAGCAAAGGGTGGCTATTTTGAAGAAACTAGAATATAAAACATGTTTTCAGTTATTTCACCTTTTTTTGTTAAGTACATAACTCCACATGTGTTCATTCATAGTTTTGATGCCTTCAGTGAGAATCTACAATGTAAATAGTCATGAAAATAAAGAAAACGCATTGAATGAGAAGGTGTGTCCAAACTTTTGGCCTGTACTGTATTATAAAAATCTGAACAACAGAGTGAAACTTGGCACAGCTACGACTCTTTTTGGGAAGCTAAGATACAGCTCCGTTCTCGTGAAATCCCGATTGACATCAAATACTGTTGTTTATCATTTTTTATCCTGTTCCAGTGAAGAGGAAATACATACTTTTCAGCAGGAAGATTTTCATCTGCCATTCCTTTAAGAGAAGTTCAATGGCTCATCAACATGCTTGTTTCTGAAGTCGTGCTCGAAACTGGGGATGATTCCTGCGAATGATAAGACTGTAATCTCTTTAAAATACCAGCTATGCTTGGAATTTAGAGTGTGACAGTAACCATGTGTTTGCCATATGATAACACTTTTTATGAGTTTCTGTATTTGACCAAGGACTGCCTTCAAGACGTTATTCTGCTGTCACCACCCTGATGTAATCTGAGCTCTTCCTTTTCTGCAGAAGTGTTTATTTTTTATGTTTATTATTGTTCATCTTTGATGTTACTTTATTCCTTATCTCGTTGTCGACTTTTTAAATCTGCTGTTATTTTCTCTATCTTTGCCTGAAAGGTGACCTTGAGTGTCACGAAAGGTGCCTATAAATAAAATGTATTATCGTCATTATTATTATAAATAATAATTTGGGACATAATTGTGAAATATTTTTTTCATTTTTAGAAGATATACTCAAATAAGACTTATGGGGAGACACGACAGGTAAAACAGTTATTTAATGCACTGGTTTAGTTTTAGATTTTCTATAACATGACTATAACTTTTTTTAAAAAATTATTAATTTTTATTAATTTTTAGGTTTATTATTATTTATTTTTCATGTTACTTTATTTCTTATCTCGTTGACTTTTTTAATTTGCTGTTATTTTCTTTATCTTTGCCTTTAAGGTGACTTTGAGTGTCATGAAAGACACCTATGAATAAAATGTATTATTATTGATAATAATCTAATAATCATAACAATAACATAATGATAACAACTATAATAATAATAATAATAATTATAATGGTTTACATTTAAATTTTGGGCTGTTTTGCATCTATAACATGACGTGCAAATAGCACATTTTTATTAGATAATTTTTAATTTTGATATTTAAACATCAAATTTCACTAAACATTTTTTTTGTATTACAAATATTGTTATTATAATTACTTAGTATTAGTATTATAATGTTAGTATTATCATTTTTTGTCTGTATGGACTTTTACAATACATTTATAACGGCCATTTTCTCAAAATTAGTTTTTTTTCCTCAAATCCACCTCAGCTGCACTTCAATACACCAAACTTTACAGTTTAATTCCAGTGTATAATCTGAAGGTTTTTACAGAGGGACTTCTTCATATATCACTCATAGCCTGATTTATCTGACATTTAATTCCTAAAAACATGGCAAAATGTATTTTTAATGGCTACTGGCAGTATTTTCTGATTCAAAGTGATCAAAGGAGTTCGTCTAAATTCCCTTTGTGAAAACATCTGACTTTAATAAGTCAACAAAATAAAACAAGCATTTTAAAACCAGCTTATGTCACATTTGCATATTTACATGTAAAAAGAAGTAAACCTACATAAAAAAAAGATTGTTTTAATGTAGGTAATCAACTGGGGCGGCTTCTTGGTGAAATTTATGAGTTAAAAATTTTACCCTATTCACCTGTCGTGTCTCCTCTTATACCAGGGGTGTCAAACATATGGTCTGTGGGCCAGAACCAGCCCCCCTACACACAATACACACGCCCATATCCTCGCAATACATATTTGAAAAGTTTTATGTACTCATTTATTAATTTAATTTTTAATAAATGAATTCGTTTTAAATATAACCCTGAAATTTATTTGTTTTTGACACGTATATGAATTAAATTTTGAAATATAACACATTAAAGTTACCCTCTAAAAACCAAGAGGGCTTCGTGGCCCTCCAGGGCTCTTTGGGCTGCCTACTTCATGTAAATGCACATGTAATGACAGTGAGACGCAGAAAAACTGAGACATAATGATGAAATTACACTTATTTCTCTTAAAACATCTCAGGCTGTTTATCTGTTTTGTAAAAGGATGAACGTCTACAGGATGTACTGGCAATTCTTTACACAAAAAAGGGAAAATATTGGAGCTGATGGTACTTATAGGTTATTGTGCAATGGTTTTATTGGTCCAGTCCATCTGAGCTCAAACTGTATGTGGCCCATGAAGTAAAATGAGTTTGACACCCCTGTATCATATAATAATCTAGCTATGTAACAATACTCCGGAAAAGTCCAGCATTTAATATCCAATTTTAACAAAAGTATAGATCAAGTATAATCAGCTAAATGTACACCAAATATTAAAAGTAAAAGTACTTGTTCTGTAGGACAAATTGCCCCTGTGACTAATGTATTATCATATATGACATTATTAGATTGTTATACTGAAGCATCAGTGTAGTATGCAGGGGCGACCCCTTCAAAATTAAGAACATGCGACTGGGTCCCTCGTTAAAAATATTAAAATTAACAGTGGACTTTAATTTGAAACAAATTAAAGACATTTTCACCGTAAACTAGTGCAGAAAAGTCACAAATTGGTGCACAGAAAATACCTAGTGTCATAAATACTAATCTGATCTGTATCATAATTAAAAAATACTATCCATATTTAAAATCCTGAAACTACATATGAAAGCAAATAATTATGTAAGTACTAAAATGGAAGTAAAAACACTTTTAAAAACTGCACCACTAATACGTTGAGTATAACTGTTATCATTTCAAACACTTAACAAAGCGTCACATTCCTGAGAAACCATCCGACTAATCAGCCATGACATCTAAGATGTGGCGTGTTTGTTGTGCCAGCTACTCGACACCTGAGTTCCCCCTCACCAACATGTCAGCAGAGTGAAATTTGGCACAGGCATGAATCTTCTTGAGAAACTCAGATACAGTCCCCTTCTCTGGAAATGTTTATCGACAGCAGGAGTTTGTTTTTCACCGTGTTCCAGTGAAGTAGCACGACAAGTATTATTTTAGCTAGTTAATTTATATACAGTTAAGTCTAGTGGTTCTCAACCTCGGTTTCAGTCCCCTGTAAGGTCACAGTTTCAATCTGAGGGGTTGTGGGATGATTAAAAGGAGAGGAAAGAAGAATAAAAGTTGTGATATACCAGTTTATATTCACTTTTTTTGTTGTTATATGTTGGATAAGTTTACCTCTTTAAGTCTTAAACAGTTGTGAATGAACCCATCTGAGAAGTTAAGATTATTAACACAGCTTTTTTGTGAGGATTCACATCAGTCTTACTCAGTTTATGAAATAATTACTTAACAGTTAAACTCGACAGTGTTGTTGTTGGCTGCTGTGTGTCAGTGTGGTTCAGTGTAACAACACCACACTTCAAAACACTTAATAATAAACGCTAGTTGTACATTTATGTTTATTTATTTAAGGCATTAACAATGCAGTAGTTCCTTTATTACATTCTTGAACTTCTTGTTTTCAAACCCTGGTGTATTGTGTTCTTGGTGACCGCACATACAATCATTCTGACAATAGTTTTAGTTTGACTGACACCTTTGTTTAGTTTTACTCAACTCATACTTATCATGTCAGAGGAAACTTTATGACTTTGTTGTTGTCTGTCTGTGTTTGTTGGCAGGTGAGGACCCAATATGAACAAACCAATGTGGATCAATCAGATTAAATTACGAAAAATCAAGTGACAGTAAGCACAGGGCCTGGGGAGTCTGATTCACTTTCTCATTTTGTCTAGATGATAATCCAGCCTTGTTTATATAGTGCGACACCTACCACAGATTTATTCCTATAAATATTTAATTACAGATGTCTAAATGATGCCTAAATGGATTGTGATGTGTTTATTTCATTGAGGTTTCACAAGAAGAGATGACTGAAATGGGAAAATCAATATCGACCCATATAGATTAATTTTCAGACACTCTTTGCTTTAAAAAAAAAAAAAAAGAAACCATAGGACAAATTTTTAGCTTTGCTTTTACTTTTACTCCTCGATTGTTGCCTTTGTCTTTAGGTCTTATCTTTGGCCTTTTTTAAACTATTATTTTTATTAACCCTTGTGTTGATCTGCTCTTTTGACTTTACTTTTTTTAATTTTTATTTTGTCATTTATTGTTGTAATTTTTAGTTGTTTATTTGTTACTTTTTCTGTGCTGTTTTAATCCTGCTCAGTGAAGCACTTCGGGCTGAATCATTGTATAAAAAGAACGCTATATAAATACTTTTTAAAAAAATGTATATTAGAAAAATAGCTGCATATTTACCATGTTAGAAATGGACAATAACATAAAACATTTGTCATCTTGTAAAATAAATAAATTAAAGTAGACTACAAATTACTCTGAGGGGATGCTCTGCTAATCTAAGCCTTAATACAATAACAAAAAGTAATATAATGTCATTATTATTTTGTTTACAGATCTTCTCTGTAAATTATGTTTTAAATAATTACAGGATGTTTTTGTCAGGAATGAAAATAAATTGATAGGGCAGCAAGTTATGGGTGTACTAATCTATAAAATATCATTTTATTTGACAAGTAACAGGCATTCTTTTGTAAACTACATTTTGTAGGTTAGGACACAGCGAAATAGATAATCCCACACACACTTTTAACATCTTAATTCATCTCTATGTTACATGAATGCACATTTCTTGGACTATTATTTCTGTGTATTGCACACATTTTTTATATATTATATATTTTTTACATAATATGTGCATTCCCTGAACAATATTTTGCACATTTCTGCACATAATTACACTTATAAAAACTGCTAAGCTCTGTTATTTCAATATATGTTGCACACATTTCATAGTATTTTAAAACAGCCTACACATCTATTTTTTATTACAATTTCCTTGTCTTAATTTTTGCAATACTTCGTTTAATTGCTAGTTTTTCTAAATACGTTAATGTAATGCACCTCTACTCTGTATATAAAAACCTTTTTGACAATAAAAAGGATTCTGAAATATTGTTGTTGAGATTTTTTTACAGGCACATCGCGGGCCTCCTCAGCCTCCGGGGTCCTGAGTGTAAAATACGCGGAAGTGACAGGCGGAAGGAGCCTCGACGGAAGCGGTCTGGTCTGTCAAGGGAGGAAAAAACTAGCAGAATTTGACACAAAGAGGTTAATCCCACCAAATAGCACCGATCATTCCCCCTTCTCCTCGACACCGGCGTCCGCTGCGATGATCCTGTTAGAAATCAATAACCGCATTATAGAAGAGACGCTGACGTTGAAGTTCGACGGCGCATCCAACGGGTGAGGAATCATTGTTACACCTGGCTAGCACTGCTAACGCCAGCTAGCTTCCCCTTTAGCGTCTCACTCAAGATGATGGCTGCAGTTAATGAAGCAGGATGGGGTTTCAGATGCTGCTGGTACACGTTTGCAGCTTTGTACAACTGAGCTATGTAGTCGTGTTGCACATAAAATACAATCTGCTTAAATACACACTGAATGGTGTTGCTGATCCGCCGTGACTGGGTGTGTCTGCACGGCCGGTGTTGTGCCAGAAATTGTAACCCCAATGATTTTTATCTTTCCCGGCGCTTCTCCCACTGTCCGTGAGGGTAAAATAACAAAGCATTTTGTCTTATTTTGTTCCTCTGACCTGCCAGATACTAATAAAAAATATTTTAAAGCATTTTACGAGGCTGCATAGCATTAAAAGTAGCTAGCCGAGCGCAGTGTAGCAACTGTTTGTGGTTTGGTTCTTCGTATTTAACACAGGTCACATTGTTGAACATGTACGTCAAGCTACAGACGTTTAATAAACACTCGACTTGCCATTTATTAAAGACATTAACTACGGGATTAAACCCAGATTTACAGCTAGTGAAATACATGATCTAAGGAGTCCAGGTTTTGACACATCAGGACTGACAAGAGAACAAAAACTCATATCCGGTTACCTTTACCCACGCCATTAATCATTAACCACACTGTAACAACACAGGGCTGCTATTATTATATTAAACTTAGTGTTTCCACTTAATAAAGTGCAGCTGTTTGCTTTCCACGGCACTGTAAGAGCAGCTAGCGGCTACATGCTAGCTAACCATCGCCCCTCTCTCTCCAGCTTCCGCATTCCTATAGTCAAGCTGAGTCAAGTCTTTGCCCAGCAGCTGCTTCTTGGAGCAAGTATGCAGCTTGGACAAGCTGCTGCAGCATCCAGCTCAAAAATATCCATTTGGTACTCACTGTGTATCCCAAAATTAGGGGTTTGCATGTTCAAGAAAAGACAATATTGCTCAGGTGATTCATTAAAGTGTAAAATGCACCTAAAGATTACACACAGATGTTTCAGTGCTGCTGCGCTGACAGAGAAATTCACATTATTTTGTGTCACTGAGTGACACTGAGTGGCTGCAGCTGCCAAAAATGTCCATAATCGAGTAATTTGCAGATTATTTTCTGGATTAATTGACAAATTATTAGTCTATAAAATGTCACACTGTCCAAAAGCCTTTAATAATGCCTCAAAATGTCACGTTTTGTCCGAAAAACAGTTCAAAACCCCAAAATATTAAAGTTATTGTTACATATATGAAGCTGGAACTTATTATTTTAATTATAAACTTAGTTAATCATGGGCATATTTGCTCAAAAATTACAAATTAAAAACAAACTGAGCTTCACAGTATTATAAAAGTCAGAGTTGCAGGTAATATGGCATCAATACATGGATGCCATGTATTGATTTTAGTTGTTATATAAGTTATTAATATTGCAAAAACAAATGAAACCTTTATTAGGCTGCCAGTAATGTCCACCACAAACATTTTGCCGCAATAACAACAACTGAAGTGAGATGAAAACACTTCGATTAAAACAGATCTCTTTGGAGACAAAATTTGCAGTTTAAAAAACGGAAATAAGCTGTAATATATGACAGTATATGTTTCCATAATACTCAGCATATTGCAACATATTTAAAAATCACTGTATTAACGTATTGTGAGTTGACAATGTGTCATGATAATATTGTATCATTTGTGGTTTCCACTCCCAGTCAATTGACAGATTAATTTGCAGCTATTTTGATGATCAAATAACCATTTAAGTTATTTTAAAGCATAAAAAGGCAGGTGTCATGCTTCTTAAATGTGAGAATTTGATGCTTTTCTTTGTCATACATGATAATAAATGGAATAGATTTGGATTTTTGACTGTCAAATGGATAAAACATACCATTTAAAGACGTCACTTTGGGCTCTGGGAAATTGCACAGGGCATGTTTAATTATTTTATCGGCAAATTTATTAATCGTTAACTACAGAAAATAATGGCCAGATAAATTAATAATGGAAATAATCATTCGTTGCTGCCCTTATGTAAATCAAACGTGAATATTTTGCTTCACAACTCATGATTATTGTCTCTATGCCTCACTCATTTCCTCATTTTCTCCTTGCAGAACCAAGCCAGAGGCCGTAGATGTGACGTTTGCAGGTGAGATTATTGGCATCTTGCTTTATACTATGTAGTTTATGTGAATGTGCTCGTTAAGATCCGACCGCATGTGTGATACATAACATGGTTGCACATTTGATAGTGTATTTTTAGTGTAGTGACGTTACTGGAAGTAAAACAACACCATTAATGAAACTACCACATTGCTATTTGATAGCAGAAACACACAGCATAAATTTTCAGCAGTAATCACTCACTGTTTTTCACACTATGTGTATTATAAAGCTTTAAGGCTGCTGCTGGAGGTGATACAGATTTTTAGATGCTGTCATCACACCAGTCGCCTCCCTATTATGTAACCTGTTGCACATGCTCAGTAACTGCTGCTTGGTGACACATCTCAAGTGTGAAAGTGACTTAAATAATCCTACATACTGACATGATTTAAAGCTACTAATTAAGATGGCACAGTTGTCCAAGTACAAAATGTGTCAGTGTGTCAAGTTGCCAGAAGGAAGGTTGTCCCTCATTAATCACCTGTTCACTTGTGCTGCAGATTTCGATGGCGTCTTGTACCACATCTCCAACCCCAATGGGGACAAGACCAAAGTGATGGTCAGCATCTCCCTGAAGTTCTACAAGGAGCTGCAGGAGCATGGAGCTGACGAGGTACGACACACACACAAACTAAACGGAAGAATCTGGGAAATGTTTATCTGTGCCTGCCTAGACAGAAACTGGGCCTCAGCAACTCTCCATTCTGGCTGGTTTCAAATTTCAGTGCCAGTTTTCACATCCCTGAACATGTGTGTATACACATCTAACACAAACCAGGGTGTCTGCAAGTCCTGGAAAAAAAATTGTCTGGCTTTTTAAGAGCTGAAATGTTTAAGGTTTAAAGGGACAATTCACCCCCAAAATCAAAAACACATATTTTTCCTCTCACCTGTGGTGCTGTTTATCGGTTCAGTTTGTTTCTGTGTGAGTTGCAGAGTGTTGGAGGTATCAGCCGTAAAGATGTCTGCCTTCTCTTTAATATAATGGAACTAGATGGCACTCAGCTTGTGGTGCTCAAAGTGCCAAATTAACACATTTGAAAAACTCAACATCAATGTCTCTTTCCAGAAATCATGACCTGGTTACTCAAGATAATCCACAGACCTTGTTGTGAGCAGTTTCATGTAGGAACTATTTTCTTTCTCCCGAACTACACCTGCCAATTGTATCAGTGTGCAGGAGGAAGCGTGCATCTACTCATGGATGAGAGGCTGTAATGTTAGCTAGCTCAGTGGTGCTACGTGAGCAAGCAGTAGATGCACGCTTCCGTCGTATTGGAGAGAAGGCAGACATCTCACACTAAAATAATGTAGACTGATGAATAGCTCCACAGGTAAGACGAAAAATCTGTGCTTTAATTTTGGGCTAAACTGCCCCTCTAGACTCGAGTTTAAAGGTCTTTAAAAACGCGTCTGGTTTTCTCAGTGGGGTAAAAATAAACTGGTCATGCAGAGGTCATGATATACTCTTGATTTTGATGATAAATCTCTTTTAGGTTAGCAGTTTAAACTGCAAACACACACTGCTGCAACAACAAAACCGCTGTCACTAAGAAGTCTGGGCAAGAATGCTGATAAGCTTGATTTCAGTCTGGTTTGGTGTCAATGTAAGATGATAAAGTATCAAAAAAAAAAAGCAGAATGGATGTCATGCTCTATGCACACACACACACACACACCTCCACCACAAGAGCTCTGTTGCCATGTAAGGAAGAAAGCAGCTGCCGAGGCTTCTAGTAGAAACAGGAAGTGAGTTTGTGTGACTCACCCCAGGCGAGGAAGTGCTGACTGCGAGCAGCAGCCACTGTGTTTGAATGTCTTGGCCACCGTCCAGCGCCTTCCCTCCTTGTTCCCTAAAACTGAAGAGCGGAGGGATAAGTGAATGGTTCAGCAGTGTCACATTCAGTTATTCAGCCTGTGAGAAGTCTGTTTGGAAAGCAGTCAGGAGGGGGCGGGGTGTTATTTGTCAAAGGGCTTGTTTTCTTATCTGTTCTCTGTCTTACATATTTGCTTTATTTGGCTTTGCTGCTCAGAATAAAATTAGGAAGAACACAGTATACTACACTCATGGACTAATTCACATAACGACTGTGCAGCGTTTACAGCTGCTAAACCTGCACAAAGACGACAAAAAGAAATGCTTAAAGGACCCTCAAATAGCGCTGTCTGCCCCATCATACTGACCTATAATACTACAGCACACACACAGGTTTTGCAGCTGAGTGCAGTTATCCCCTCATTGCGTCTAATTACAATTATCCATGTGGAAAAAGGCTAAATATTGTCTTTGAGCACAGAACACAGTAGGCTGAACAACAGCAGAGAGAAACTGAAACGTTAACTCAAAAGATGCAGAGGCATTCCTCAAAAAAAGCAAGTGTAGGAACCATGTTTTGGTTCTCTTAAGAGTCTAATAATTTCACTTTAACTGCTTGTGGCCGTTAGCGCTGACCTTCGTGGACTGGACTGGTGTTTAAGGATGCACCAGTAAACTACAGAACATCAGCATTAGTTGATATTTGGCAATTAAGAGGATATTCAATGTGGCAGTGGCCGGTGTTTTTCTGTTGTGTGATATCACTTCTACACAGGCTAAAAAGCTGGACTCATCCCAGGGACAATAGAGAGAGATTTTCCCTGGGACGTCTCCAGGACAAAAGGACACAGTAAACTCACTGTCAACATGTCAGGAGATTCACCCTGTTGTTTCCCTGATAATGCTTCACTGATTCGTGTTAAAATCAGCAGTAGGAGAGCTAGTTCACGCTGAGCAACAGAGGTTGTATTGGGCTACATATGATGTGTTCAAGCGCTACTCAGTAAAAATGAGTGTTGGGCAGAGATAAATGATAAACCTATCATGATTTGTTCAAATGTAACCTCATAAAAATAGTTTTTGGGGACAAACTTGAACAATACAGCTGTTTGAAGACTCAAAAAACAGCATGTGTATCCAGAAACGAGACAGAAGAACAAACACAGAAATACAAAAATACAAAAGCAGGTCCACATACCAGAAATTGCTCCTTTTGGAAATTTTAATCGCATCTCCACATGTGATGTTTCGGGCACCTTGAAGAAGGCCTGGTGACCGAAGTGTCACATGTGGTGATTCGATTACATTTTCCAAAAGGAGCAGTTTCTGGTGTGCGGACCTGTTTTTGTATTTTCACAGCAATATGAAACAGATATTAGAGAGGGAATTATGATGTATCATAAATAGTAAAATGGCTTTTGAAGCAGAAAAAAATGTTCTTCCTGTGAAAGGTTGTTTCATAAATTTGTATGGTAGATAGTGTAATGAAGGGACAAATTACTTCAGAACAGTTCAGTTTTTTGACAATGAAGATTTCTGTTTTTCCGCTGCTGCTCCTTTGCATGTAAACGAGCCAACTTTGCACCAAATGTATGCATAAAGCACCTAATTTAAATTCGTGCAAACAGCTCAGGAGCACTGAGACGCCGTTTGCTTGGTAGTTCGGGTGCTTTTCAGTCTTTGAAGAGACTTTGACAATTACAGTTTCTTTTTATCTTATTTGTGCATGTTTAGCAGCCGCTGTCTTTTTTTTTTTTTTGACTTTTGTGTCATTATCGTCATACCTTAGTTTTGTTTGCATATTACGGTGAAGTCTGCCTCGCTTCATTCCACAATGACAGGTATCTATTAGAGAGGACGCCCCCATGTTTTTGAGCACACACCTCCCTTCCTGCCGTAATACAAGCCTGTTGCTGCTCAGCAATTTGTTTCTATTTCTGATTTTTATTGCTGCTGACATTTCTGCTCGTTTCTTCTCTTCTCTGAAACCACTTGTTTAGTCTCAAAGGGATTCCCACAGGCAATGAAGATCACTGAGGTGTTAGGAGTTTTGGAAATCAAAGGATGCTAGATTAATCAAAAGAAATCTCCCTGACTCTTGGGAGCCTTTCTCTGTTCTAGCATCAAAGTAGCAGCATCAGGGCCGACATTAAGAGCTTTACTACATAAATATACATCATCTTAAGTCATTATTATCCGATTATTAAATGCTTTAACGGTCCTGTGTGCTCGTATTAATCACATTTTCTTTCCTTTGCTTTAGAGTTAATTTTTCTTTTGCCTTTTGTTTCACAGTTTTTTGTGTGGTTCTTCTGTATTTAGAGAAGTGAGATGCAAATAAAGGTCCTATTTTTAATTACAGCTGCTCAAGAGGGTCTATGGGGATTTCCTGGTTTCACCAGAGGCTGGTAAGTTCTCACAAAGCTACTGATTGTTAGACTGCTCACGTCAGATCTGTTTTAGGATCCCCGCACCACACAGCCACTTTGTTCCTCATTTCTGCAACACTTTTTCCCAGTGTTTGTTAGTTTGTGGTAGCTCACTTGTTCCTTTAATGTCAAACTGTAAAATGGCCATGAGATGTTACTTGCTGAAGATTTTGCAGTTCATGGTTATCCGTCTTTCCTCCCAGGCTACAACGTGTCCCTCCTGTACGACCTGGACGCGCTACCAGCCAATAAAGACGAGGTTGTCCACCAGGCGGGGATGCTCAAGAGGAACTGCTTCGCCTCAGTGTTTGAAAAGTATTTCAAGTTCCAGGAAGAAGGCAAAGAGGGCGAGAAGAGGGCTGTGGTCCACTACAGAGATGATGAGTCCATGTACGTGGGGGGAGACTTCGACTTTATTGGGGGTTGTGGCAATAAAATAAAAACAGGTTGATTATTACACTGTTACCTTTGATGTTACACAGCAAAAAAGAATATTTGACATTCCTGTAGACTGACTGAATGTTTCTGCAGTAGCTCCTCTGCGTGGGAAACATGTCGTAATCCTCACAGGATTAAGCGCTCTCTTTTTTCACCGTTAAAAACCTCTGACATGTTGTTTTTTTCTCAGGTATCTGGAGGCTAAGAAAGACAGAGTGACGGTGGTGTTCAGCACAGTGTTCAAAGACGACGATGACGTCATCATCGGCAAAGTCTTCATGCAGGTGTGTGAGGCCACATGTGTATAAAAGAGGACATTTGGTGAGGCTATACTCAGCTTAAGCAAGCAAGTCAACAAGCCAGCGGCAAAATGGCCGCTAGTTACACTGCGTTGAAACCCAGTGTTAACGTAGTCGATTCAGATAACTAAAAATGAGCTATTTATACTTTTTAGAATTTTGGTTTATTAGCACAAAGGAAGTGATTCAAACATGAGTGTATAACAACAAAAATAGCATAGCTTGTGCAGCAGAGGAAGAAACCCCAAAGCGCTTACAGTAAAACCTCCCCTCTGTTCATTTACATTTTATTCTCAACATAGAGATAAAAAAGAAGCGCATTGCATGAACGTAGCATTAACATGTGGTATGGAATTTGGATCAACAATGTGGGCAAGAAGGTCGCTAATATGATGTGGCGTAACACTCTCACTGTTGCTTATACACTAACTAACACTTTTAGACTGCAACAAAACGATTCAGTATGTACCAATAACTGGTGCGTCAAATATAATATGCCAAAAAATACCTGGATCTTCTACTGCATCTGGCATTGTCTGCATTTTGCGTTCTGCAATCCAGCATTTTTTCTAGATGACAGCTTGTTGACAGCTGCAATGACAGATGAAAGCACGTTCAAGTGACTAATGACCAGTTAAATACTAATACTAGGGATATCAATTGTTTAAGTGAACAAAGAATCACGAGGATCACCAACGGCTAAAGGGCATAACTACAAAAATAACAACCAGACAAATGTATATGTAATTTTACTGTCGTGATTATGTTTGAATCTATGCTCTATGCAATTAAAACTACAAAGTTACAATTACCAAGCTCTGCGGGTTGACCTCCGAATGGCATTTTGCTTTATCTCAGTGGTGAGGGCTATATTGGCAAGAGGTTCAAAGTTCAGGGCGCTATGTTATGAGGAAGTAAAATGTCCTGATTGTGTGCATACTGCACGCAACAGGAAAGACTTTGTAAGGCCAGCAGCAGCACGCACAGTAACTAAAAAGACAAAGTATGCAATTAGGATGCAGTTTAATTTAACTGTACCTTCGAAGATCATGTTAACTCTGATAGCCTGTAGCTAACTAAATAAGCTACGTGTGGGTTTGTTTGTTTCCTTTTAATTTTGGAATAGAGCAGAATTGTAGCATTTGTACGACAAGTAATTCAGTTACCGACTAGAGTGTACTTCTTATGACTTATATTGACACTTGGAATTAATAACGTCTGCTGTACACTTACTTGTTCTGCGCAGGAGTTCAAAGAGGGTCGGCGAGCCAGCCACACAGCCCCCCAGGTGCTGTTCAGCCACAGGGAGCCCCCACTGGAACTGAAGGACACAGACGCCGCTGTCGGGGACAATATTGGATACATCACCTTTGGTTAGTACCTCATCAGCACTGGCTGAATATATATGTATACAAGTGTATTTATTGAACCAATTTAATAATTTGATACTGATTTATATGCACTTTTTGGATGTTTTCAGTCCTGTTCCCACGTCACACCAATGCCAATGCCAGAGACAACACCATCAACCTCATCCACACCTTCAGGGACTACCTGCACTACCACATAAAGTGCTCCAAGGTCAGTTCAACTTAACCAGAAGATCAACCACACTAAAAGCCACAAGAAAATGCTCCAGTCGTCCTAGGAGCTACCTTTTAAAATATTCTCTATGGTCAGGGTACCTAAAAATAATGTGTTAGGAAGCTCTGAAGTAACAGAAACAAACCACGGAGATAGACAGATAAGATCATCTGAGTTGTAGTGATATTTTAAGGCTTGAGGCTGAGCTCTAAGGTCACACAATAAATTTAGAGTCTGACAATCCACCGAAACTAAATAAATATGAAGCAGGCACTTGTCAAACACTCACACTACAAGCTGAAAGTCCGCAGGCTAGAAACAAGCCCCTAGCTGACGACTTGCTCTGCCTCCGTCAGTGATCATACAGGTTTTCAGGGGGCGTTTGTGTACACATTACACACACAATGAGACATGATTCACATAGGCTCCTCTCGACTGTAAACCCTAATCAGAGCCATTTTTTGGCTGACATGCATTTCATAGGCATGTGTTGGGCTTTTGTGTTATTCAACAAGTGCCTGCAGATAATGGACTTGGATGCTGGGAGCCTCAGACAGCGTGGAGTCTGCGTGGGTGACACAACAGATGGATTAATGGACAGTTGTGGGTGGTTTAAGCTTGAGAAACAGGAGGTTACACATCGCCAAAACTCCCTGTTGTTTCTGCTGCACGCTGCGTCAAAGACACTGTGCCTGACACAAAATGTTGACATCTTATTTCTCACAAAAGTGAAATCTGCAAGTGCATCTTTGTCGGATAGATAAACTATGTTGACAAGTGTTTTTGTGATGAGAAACTCTTGTGTAACGTCCTTTCTTGCGCAGGCCTACATTCACACACGCATGAGGGCCAAGACGTCAGACTTCCTCAAGGTGCTGAACCGCGCTCGACCTGATGCTGAGAAGAAGGAGATGAAGACCATCTCGTGAGTAACCTCGCTCATGTCGACACCCATGAATGCTCAGATTAATAGCGACTAAAAAGAACAAGATGAACATTGGCATATTTTCTCATCTTATCGTAAAACACAACGCCATTATTCTGTGTTTGTGGTGTGTTTAAAGCCTCCACTCTAAAGTAATCTTCATCATGAACCCTGAGCTTCATCAAAGCTCTAAGATACACTATATGTGCTTTATTTTCCGACTGTATCTTTGTTTGTTTTAGAGGTGTGTGGCCATGTTTGCCCCTACTGTTTCTGCAGTGTTTAAAATGAGTCAAGCAGGAATTTTTACAGCTCTCTGCATTGCTAAAACCTCCAGACAGTCGCACCGACACTGTTTTTAGCCTTGAAGCTCTGAATATAATTGGAAAATATAAACTGTCGGAACACAGAGAGGCTTTGTTCTGTGGTTAATGTGCAACTGGAATAAGGAGGAAACCCCCATTATAGTTGGCATTTCCGTGAGCTTCTAAGAAGGAGAGACACTTCGCATGAACTCTTGGTTTGGCTACGAGGTAGTAAAAGATGTCAGCAAAGAAATGTGAAACTGAAACGAGTCAATCACATATTGTTTTCAGATAAAATCAAATCACAAACATCCTGCAGTTATGAGTAATACTGTCAAGTTTAATTGCCAACTATGTCTGCAGACGACATACTATTGTACACAAGATGTTGTGTAACTGGATAACCAAAACAAAACAGGAGAAATAACTTTGTTCATAACTGAAGAATACTTTTGTATTTCCAGTTCTGTTAGTTTGTCAGCTACATCAAAAAAGGTCAGATGCATTGCTGCAGTTTCAAGCTTCACTAGTTTTAAAGCAGCAAGCGAGGCAGCAAGATGCTATCATCTGTTGTTACGGCACTTAAGCAACGTTTTTCAAAAACTTGATGTACCCTTGCAAAACAATGCCTTGATATCGAACTTTTGGCAAACTGTGCAATACATAGTTGGAGTTTCGTCCACATTCTTTAACGCCACCTAACTAAACACCTGTTTTCAGGATAATTCAAGCACTCGCGTGCACATTAGCTTATCAACTTTGTATGTAGCTGCCACCATTTTCTTGAAAGTGCCCGATCCGTCCATCTTGTCTGATAGATGCAAGATTTACTCGCCCTTCATGGCATCCTACGTGTCGGGCAATCTTTATTGTTAAGCCCTGTATATGGACAGTTAAGAATTTTTGAAGCGGGGTCGTATGAGGTATTTATTCATAGTCAGGGTATTACCTCAAGTAGATGTCAGTCTGCACAGCCCCAGTTTGGAGAAACAGCCACAGATACTAAGCAATGTACTGCTGTGGACAAGAACACCGACAAAACATATTTTAGCCACCGGAAAAAATTAATCTAGTTTACAGTCCCTCCAGGATCTCGCGGTCCAAAGCCCTTGAATTTGCGGCCAAACGTTTTGTTGCTGCCCCTGTTCACAGCAGTACATTGCTTAGCTTCTGTGGCAGTGCTTCTGCCTGCTTCTCCAAATTAGGGGTGTACCAGCCACTATCTACTGTATGTAACACACTCACTATGGATACACACAACCCCACTTCCGAACTCTTCCTTTAAAGGAGCTGTTTACTCAATGAGCCTGTTTCCCAAAGAAGTCATTTTTAGATGTGTTAAAGCGGCCAGCAAAGGTTGTTTCCTCATGTGAGTACCAGGGAAAACTCTAAACCTGTTGGGTGACATGTCCTTTGTGTGGCATCTAATGCGCCTTTGTTTGATTTTTCAGTGGAAAGACCTTCTCCCGCTGAGGCCGACCCCCCCCCCCCCCCCCACCACCAGAGAAATCCAAACCCCAGTGAGCACGCCCAAACGCGCTACACTGAGACTCAACGCCACATCGGACAGGACTCCAGGATGCCTCTAAATGCCCCCTGCCCAGCCCCCAAATACGTGTCCAGTCTTCTTTTTTTGTTTTAATGAATAATACTGTTGGCTCTACGTAGGGAAAGCCACGGCTCAAGATAAATGGAAAAAAGGGCATTCCTTGCTTTGCATAGTTAAAGAGAATTATTAGTCCTATATAAATATATATATGAAAAAAATTGAAATTTTTGATACGATATCTTTTACTCCATTTGGTACTCTTGCTTGCCCCTCAACCCTTCACCATGCGATATCCATGTGTTGGATGATTTCAATCCCCCCATCCTCCCTCTCTGTGCTTTCATGTCGTCTGTACCATTGTCATTTGAAAAAATAAATAAATCACTCTTACAAAAAAAGCATCTCTTGTGTAGACGCTTATGTTCCCAATAAGTTTATCAGATGACAGAATATTTTTGGCATCATGCTTATTTCCTTTGACAATATCACAGGACAATATCTTACATTCAAAGTGACCATTGAAAATGCACAACCTTGATTTCAAAGTGTGTCAAAGTGTCTTTAATTTGGTTTAAAGGCTCTTAAAATATATTTTATTTCAATATGTTTTTAAGCTTTCTAGTATAGCCTGTACTGTTTGGCCTTTTCAGTTTGAGATTTTTTGCCATCCTTGAACTCACAATATTCTTTTAAAACCACTGAAGTACACTAGAAAAATACCTTTTAAAAAATTCAAGGATGCTTCTGACATCCAGGAGATTCTGGCTCAGAATTATGTAGAGAGTAGAGACGCAGATCAGCCTGGAGAGCTCTGGTGCATTCTTCTGTTTTGTTTCTTTAATTTGCTGTTGGTAATCTTAATGATTACGATCACTTAATTAATATTGCTATCACTGCTATACGCCTACATCAGTCACTTGAATGCTCTGTCATACATCGTTGCTGCTTCTAACAGCTGTCAGCGAGCTGCCGTCTGTTTGCAGCTTATTCGATGTGACGCATCTTCCACTGCGCAGAGGATTGTGGGTCAGAATAGCCAGAAAGAACAGTGGTTCACATACTGCAAAGTGTAGTGGTATTTTTGGCATGGTGCATTTGACATCTGATGTACTGGGAAATGCTACAGCTTTTGGTGGTACACCAAATCATACGGTAAGGGGTATTAGAACACACAAGTTTTTACCTGACAATGACTTTTAAAGAAGTCCAATATTTTGCACTTTGAGCCACAGTTTGCTCCGATTTTTATGTGGGAACATCAAAACCAACGTTTAAGGTGGTTTTAGGACAGATTTACACATGGCCATAGACAGCATTGTTAAGCCAGGCAGGGGAAAGCCAAAGTCTCTCAAATTCTCAGAGAAGGAGCAATCGTCAAGATTTTGATCTTAACGACTCTATTTCATCATAAACAACCAGGAATGGGGCTCAAAGTGCAAAATACTGGACTTCTCCTTTAAGCTCCTTTTCTCTTGTACAGGGATACGCAACTTGATTTGCAAAATGACAGGAGGCCATAGGACCAGGTAATCAATAATATTAATAATTAATATCTAAATAAAGTAGCCTGGACCTCCTTCGGTTGGTGCAGGACATCGTCATCTAGCATTTTTTCCATAAACAAGCTGTATTTTTACAGTTTTATGCACTCTGGCACCTTATTTTTATACAAGCTACAATAAAAGTCTGAATAATTTTTTATATTCAATGTGAATTTGAAAACTGTCAGCAGGCAAACTGGCGTCATTACTCTTGTAGATGTGTGTTTGTTAGATATTATGCTAGGTAAGATACATCTCCTCACATGTAAGTCATCTGTTCAGTCTGATATAACCAGAGGTGGGTAGAGTGGCCAAAAATTGTACTCAAGTAAGAGTATTGTTACTTACGAATAATATGACTCAAGTAAAAGTAAAAAGTAGTCATCCAAATAATTACTTGAGTAAGAGTAAGAAAGTATTTAGTGATAAAACTACTCAAGTACTGAGTAACTGCTGAGTAACTTCTGATTTGTTGTTTTAATAATCAGGGCATGAATGTCATCAAATAGACATAAATATAAAATAGCAATGTGCAGATTCAGATGTTGCCAAACAATACTCCTATAACTAAAATAGTAAATGAAATCTTTACAAAATAGCATAAATTAAGACAAATTCAGCCACAAGAAACAGTAATAAATCCTTGTTACCAATTTAGTAGTTTCAAAACATTCTCTTCTGTCAGACTGTCATTCTTTTTCATAACAACATTTTTGAAACCAGTGCCTTATAAACAGCACCTGAGCACTGTGTTTGAACTCTTCAAACATTATTTGGAATGAGGTTTAAAAATCAGTAGGTGTTTGTTATGCTGAATGAAAATTAGTGGAACAGATAACAATTTAGTCATTTCAAAACTCTTCTCAAGTTCAAAGTGGAGCTCTTGTAGGCTGAAATGTCGACATGTTCGATTCAATTCAAAGTGTTTACTGTCATGTAAATGTAAATTTCCCCACTGTGGGACTAATAAAGGACGATCTTATCTTGTATGTACAGTGAGGAAACACGTTTCCCTGTACAATGAAATTCTTCCTTTGCTGACTGCAATGAATGCCAGAAAAAAGATATATATGTATGTACAAAAGATGAAGATAAATAAAGGCAGCAAGAAACTGTAGTGCAACAAATTGTATGTGCAAAAACTTTGTATGTGCAAAAGTCATGTGCAGACTGGATGTGTAACACGGTCTGAGGTAGTGATGGTAGTTCTGACTCCTGTCGGCGGTTTAGGAGTCTGATGGCAGTGGGAAAGAAGGAGTTTTTCAGGCTAAAGAAGAAAACGCCTGCATTCAGGAGCGGTGCAAGCAAACACGTCTGCCACGGAGGGCGCCATGTTACTACTTTGGGTAGTAGTGTTGTGTCGTTCGCGTACGATTCGTTCAAAAGAACGAATCTTTTAAGTGAACGTACTGAACCGAATCACTTCCTCAAGTGATTTGTTCGTTTCTCAGTTCAGTTGAACTGTCAGCAGCGCCGGGTGGGCAGCCGGCGAGCCGCTGCAGGCAGGCAGGCAGGGAGGGAGGGGCCGCGCGCACCGACTGCGCCGTATCACCGACGCCTGAATCACACAGTGAACTACACTCTCCTGAATCATTTTCCTCTGAGGGATACACTTTCATGGCGACCGTTGTTCCCCCTTGTTTTAACAGATTTAGTTTCCAGATAAACAAACTTAAAACGTTAGGTTGATTTAATTTCCCTCCTCAGAGAACATTTGCAAAGACATTTTTTTTTCTAATGTTTTGAAACCTGCATTGTTTACATCTGTGTCTGCATGGTAGCAATTTTCTCCTTCCCTGCCTTTTTCTGGTACATTTCTTGTTGCCATTCCAGCACTGACTGTTAAATAGTGTTAAATCGTTGGCAGGAATGTGCATTGGGTTCACGTGCGCATGGACTAGAAAACCACAAGATACAAACACAACGGGGACCTGCTCTTCAAATCGCTGCTCCATATCGCGAGCAGTGGTCAAAAACTCCACAGGATACCATTAATGGGAATATATTTATGTGATCTATATCTATAATAACATATGGGAGTAAGCAAAATCCAACTGAACATCACTTAAAGAAATATTTCACTGCTGGAAGGTTGGTCTTTTCAGAAACGCAGGCCCTCTATGCAGTAGAAAGATGCAAATACTTTTGAAATGACTGCTATATGATCAGAGAAAACAGAAGAAAAGGGCTGTGGCCATGAAAGGATTACTGAAGGGGCCTACCAGGCACATGACCATGGGGCCCAAAGCGTCAGGGGCCTCCCTGGCCTTCAACTGCAACGTCACTCAAAGACATAGCGACCAGAGAGAGACTTAAAATGACCATAAAAAGAAGCAAAGAAACTACAAAGAGACACAACACGACCAAAAAGACACAAATTAACCTCACAGTTACACAAAACCACTACAAAGAGACACAAAACCACAAAAGATGCATAATGACTACAGAAAGATGCAAAACAAAAGAGACAAAGCCAGCACAAGTCTGTGTTTTGTTGCTCCTATGTATGGGAGGTGGTGGGTGATGAGTAGAGGAAAAGTCCGCTAGCCGCTAATTTCTACAATGTAAAATGCCATAGGCTTGTGCTAATAACATTAGTGTGTTGTATTTGTGGGGAAAATGTGTCCAGATAAAGACAAGTATTTTGTCTGTGAATGTGCGAGTTATAGTGAAGCCGATTTGTGTATTTGTGTTTGAAAGTGTCGCTAATTGGGTGTGTATTTTGGGTGTGTTTTGAATCAACTAAACTATACAGCACTTCACAGAAACCCCAACGCTGACTAGTGTTTTGGAGGTGTAACTGCAGAGTGACACAGACACACCACTGCACAAGTAAAAATGCTCACAACAGCGTAGGCCACATGCGCAGGCTATGGTGTAGGGTCTACATAGAGCTGACACACAAGTATACATACTGCATAACAGTGAACTAAAATATGATTCTGGAAACATTTTAGGCAAGAAATAGACAATACAGTAACACGATCTTGGTTTATATTTGATCAGCACTGACTAGTCTTACCATCTGATATGTGTTTAGTCTGTGTTTGAGAGGGAGAGAAAGGGATGACCCCTCTTCTGAGTAAAAGATTAAAATCAACCCCCTGAGACGTAAGTTAACCTCCAGCAAGACATGATTGTGCCTGACTCAGTGCATTCAGGGCCTGATTGGAAAAAACAAAGAGAAGATGGAGAAGATTAAGTGAATATTTTCACGGAAAAATCCTCACTCAGATTCTTTTACACTCTTAAGTAACTTATCATCAGTCTGTGATGTTCAGTGTGTTCCGGGAGTCATTTTGTGGTGAAGTAATTTACTTCTTTTTGGTGTACCTACTTTGCTGCAATCACATTTTCAGAATCTAAATTAATGCTGATGTTTTCCTCACTCTACTTTATCCTTATTCATCTCTATATAGCAGTGTTGTGGCACTTGCAACAGGCCTCTTTTAGCTCATAAATTAATGGACACTTTACCGATATTAAAGCATTCTCACACTGCAAGCAAGTTGTGTTCAACAGCTGTATTTTTAATGTTAATAACTATCAATTTTTAATACTTGTTAAGACCCTGCAGACACCCTGTGTAACATCAGCCTCTGCTGAACTTTGTGTACAGTGCTAATTGTACAGCGCTAGACCAAACCAATAAGTGTTAGCATGCTAACATGCTTAATGAAACATGGTAAGCAAAGATTAAACAAAGATTTACGATGAGACGAGGTGAAACATGCAACTACTTGCAATATGCTGTTCTGCAAGGTTCTAAAAACCTGCTGGTTCACACCAATCCAACTAGATGAGATGGTGTATCATCTCAGTGCAACAACTCTCTGTGCCTAAGCTCTGTTTTCTAGCTTTTTGGGCTTATTTTGAAGCTGAATATGATCTGTAGCTTCTTAAAATATGAATGAGGGTAGTGATAGTGAAATACTGGCTAAAGTTGCATTTGTAGTAGAGATGAAAAGGCAAAAAACAAACAAATCAAGCATCAGATGGGCTGTATTCACAATGAATACACCACAGTAATATAAGCAGAGGTGGGTAGTAACGCGTTACATGTACTCCGTTACATTTACTTGAGTAACTTTTTGGATAAATTCTCCTTGTAAGAGTAGTTTTAATGCAACATACTTTTTACTTTTACTTGAGTATATTTGTGAAGAAGGAACACTACTGAGGACGGAAACAGTTGGCTTGGCGGGGGCTGAGCACCTGCCACAGCCAGCCGCCAGTGGAGTTGCAGGTCACACCATAAGCCGACTTGAGTGGAGCTCATGTGGCCAGTTCACACCGCTGTAACTTTTCTTTGCAACATGCCAAAACAGTTTCGTCTCGTTGCAAATCATTCGTCTGAACTGGGCTGTAGACATCAAACCTACAACATGTTAAAGAAGTATTTCACAACTGAAAAGTAGTGTCTACGTAGTGGAAAGACACAAATACTTTTGAAATTTGTGCTACATGACCAGAGACTGTGGCATTTGATTTTGCTCAAGAGGTAGAAACCCTACAACTACCAGAATGCACTGCGCTGCACCAAACCTGTCTGTCTTTCCACAGGAAACAATATGGCTGTAGGTTGGTAACAAACAATCTCGAATCACAGTTAAACAGTGAGATAAACTATATTCCTGAGAACATTTTTGGGCAGAAACAGGCAACACAGTCATAGGATCTTGGTTCATATCTAATTAGCACCGCTTAGTTTTACGATTTGTTCAGGGTTTGGTCTGAGTTTTAAAGACAGAGACAGAGAGGGGCGGGTCTCTGTCTTGATCTACGTCTATACTCTTTGTGTCAGTGGTGGCGAGCACACGAAATGCAGAAGCACAAGCCGTAGTTTGAGCTACAGCCCTAAAGCCAGCAATAGTCAGATCTGAGCTGGGTGCTGGTAAAATGGAGGGAAGTTTACCACGGTTCTTTTACACATACTACCTACACTGTTGGGATACAAAGCTGTTTGAAAATCTAGAAAGCATCCCTTTAACACTGTAACTGTGAGCATAATAGCATGCTGATGGTAGTACTGGCTCAAACCATCACTGTACCTGAGTACGACCACAAAGAGGCACTAGTGTGGCAGAAGACTTTTACTCTTTTGGAAATACTCACACTCTTTACTTGGTAGGCTTTATCATGTTGTTACAATCAGCAAGGCAGCACACTGATGTAAAATCATTCCGTTTAAGCATGCTCATGTGTTACTGTATTAAGGTAGTGTGTGTGTGTACATGTGTACATGTGTGCATGCTTGATGCTGTAGCTTTGACAGTGGAGGTATAAAAATAAAAACTGACCCCTTCAGTTGCATGCATATGATTATTATTGAGACTTTGTCATCTTTTAACAGGAACTTGTTTAACGATTGTGGATTAGCTGGTGTCTCTTCAGTGACACTGAGTGACGGAAAGTCTTCCCACACTGCTCACAGCGGTGCGGCTTTTCACCAATGTGGATCAGCTGGTGAATCTTCAGTACCACTGAGTGATGGAAACGCTTCCCACACTGCTCACAGTGGTGTCGTCCCTCTGCAGTATGGGTACCCTCACCGTGAGGTCCATCGGAGCTGTTGCAGGCCTGAGAAAACAAATGGACGGAGAAAGAGACAGTCGGTCACAAGAGTATAGAGAATGTAAAGTGGTAAACTCTAATGTCAACAGTTAAATAGGAGGGGGTGTCCTAATACCAGAGAAAACTGGACATGACAGAAGTAAAGAATGGAGAAGGATTCATTTTGTCAAGTCTACTGTTTTCTATGTAATGAAACCTGAAAATGTATTCTGACTCTTATACTATGATAACCTAAAAATCACACTACACGTAAAATGTCGTCTAAGGGTGATGCTTGCATAAAGGGCAAATTATTATACAGAGGCTCAACTGTGATTTCAGCTGAAAATTTGATATTTTGAAATTCTACATTTAGTGGTCTTCAACACACAGATCATTGTGATGATGCTGCTATGATGGGAGCAGCTGGAGGTCATCCCTGTACGTTTTTAGCTGGTACTTTGTGCAAATAGCTAGACAGGGAGCTGAAAGTACTTGAGGGACTTCTTTGGCCCGAATTCAGCCTGTCAGACAGTGTTTCCTCCCATCCAGGTGCAGGTGGCATTAACTGTTTTTGTTTTGTTTTTAAAGCTCAAACTTAGACTTGAACCCTGGTTAAATAATCAGCATGATATGTTTGAGAGTTACAGCATCTCACTATCTATATCACAAAAACCACTGAATAACACATCATAAACAAAACCACACAAAATCTACACAACCTCAAATTACCAAAAAAATTATGCAAATAGTGAGAATAAATAAATAAATGACCAAGTAATATCATAATATCATATCAAGTAGGAAATTTTCAAATTTTTTTCAAAGGACCATTCGCGTTTCTGCGTTTCTGCGTTTCTGCGTCAGCCAGTAGATAATTCAGCTCATGGAAAATAAAGGTGACCACACATTAGCACGTGTTGGTGTAGCCGCCCGCAATGACATGCCAAATTGCATTGGAAATACATGGATTTGTAATGTGAAGCTGTGTTATTTGATGTTTTTATCAGTTTAAAATCACCATGTCTATTTGCTATGAGAGGGCAGAGACTGTGGCAGATCATTTGTCACATGGTAAAAACCTCCTGAACACTGAACACTGAAGGAATTCTGGCTGGGAGAAGTTTTAAACTGGTTGCAATCTGTAATTCACTGCTCGATGCCACCAAATCCCCCTAAATCTTACACATTTCAGCTTTAAAATTAAAAGTATTTTACCTCTGCCGATGAACTCATTTTGCTGCTTGTGTTGCTTTTCCCGTCCAGCAAATATTCCTCCATCTGCAATAAAAGCAATTATGATGAACCTGGCTCAGTTAGTTACTTTTTAGCAGTGTTGGGCTCAATAATTTAAAAACATGATGTATTACTCATTACTCGTTACTCTTTTCAAAAGTAATAATATTACTTTACTTATTATTCCCTGCAAACAGTTAGTTACACTACTCATGACATTGCTTTAAAATTTCTTCTTCTTTTTTTTTTTACGTGACCTGTTTTTTGCCTGTGACCAGTATTTTCCCAAGAAATTGCCTCAAAGACTCATAGAGCAACATTTCATCCCACATATCCAATGACAAGCTTCATTACTTGCCTGCAGCTGTCCATGTGTAAAAGCCAGTTTTGGTTGTTTAGCCAGTGTAGCGCTACAGCTAACGTCCATGACCGAGGAGGGTCACGATGAAGATCTGGTCATATATTCTCCCAACAAAATCAAAGTGATGGGAATATTTATAGCTGCTAAGGTTCAAAACTAGCTCGCTGCTTTGCGGCGTGCCCGCGCAGCATGGCTATTACAAAAGTAAGTCCACTGATGTGATTGTCGAGTTTAAAGTCAGAAAGTGGAGTGATAACAAAAGTAACTTTGGAATGAGTAAAAATCAATATCAGTCCAAGCATACAGTGTATTTAGAATATTTTCATTGCTTTACTTTGCTGTCAGTCAGCGTTTCCGAAGGGGAACTAAAGCTGCTATCTCAAAGCTACCAGGCTCCACTGACAAAAACAAACTATTTACTTAGCAGAACACAGGAGTTGCTGGCCTACAGCTGCCATGATCACTCAGTAAGTGAGGTAAAGTGGTGAAAATATTCCAAATATAGAATACACTTAAACTGATATTGATGTTTTTACATTTTGCTGTAGCCTGTCCGCATTGTTTAGCTTCCCTACCAGTAGATTTGGTTAATCAAAAACGCAAGAGCAAAGCAATCACAGCAGGAATGCCCCAAAACCTGCTTTCTGCATGTCAAATGAATTTAAAACTCCAAAGTTAAATGGTTTATTTTTCAGCCTAGACCCTATTTCCCATGTTTTTGTGTGCAAGTGACTAATGGGAACAATTTTTTTTTTTTAAATTGCTACAGTATTGACTGAGAGCAGCAACCAGACTGCAAAATAAACACTCAAGGCACCATCAATTTGCCTCCACTAAAAAGCTTGTTTTTGTTACCGACAGGCTCACGTTGTTATTCTAAGTGTCTGACAAAAGTATTGAAATGATCCCTACAGAGATAGACCCTTTTTGATAAAGACTAAGATGATAGTGTCACTTACTTGAGCCTGTACAGGCCTGTGGAAAAGAGTTTATTCCCTCGCTCACCATGCCTTGTAATATATATGATTAATCTACAGTAAATACACATGCAAAGTTTGAATTCATCCTGCCAACTACACTCTGAGTAACAGAAGCCGATGTTTCAACCATTGATGGTTTACTTGTTGCTATCAGTTTTGTCTATATCACAATGTACGCATGAGTTGTATGAAGCATAAAAACAACAACCCCATAATCCACAGTCAAAAGAGTAAATGAAACACTTCTGAGCGACTTTCTTTTGAAATCAAATGTATTTATTTACCGACAACCTCTTAGTGTCTTTACAGGTTTGGCAGCAACAGTAGGAAACAGTTTAATGTGATACTTGGCTGAGTGACAGAAAAAAAAAGGCTGTTTAATATCAGATTTCGGCCACTTCACTCTCTTTTTTGGGCTTTTCATCTTCATTCTCAGAGGAGGAGGAGGATGAAGAGGAGGAGGAAGATGAAGAGGAGGAGGAGGAGGAGGAGGAGGAGGATGAACCCTTCTTATCTTTTTTCTTTGGTTTTTTGTTTTTGCTTGGTGCGACAGGCGCTGCTTCATCGCTGACAGCAGCCGTCTCTGCCTTCGTGAGGTCTCCGTCCACCACTTCAGGGGGTGTATCTGCGTCAGAGGCTTCGGGGGGAGTAGATTTGTTCGAGGGGGAGCTTTCTTGCTTCACGAGAGCTTCTTCCTTCACTTCATCTGGCTGCTCGGGAGCCTTATCGTCAGGCTTTTGCTGATCTGGAAACAAAAACATGAATCAGATTTCACATATGAAGCTTCAGCTTTTCTTTAGTCTGTGTGATTCTGAGAGTCAAGTGACCTGTTTTTGTGACCGATCATTGCATATATGAGTCTCATGCAGTGTGCGTGATTGCATGCAGTTACAGGGTGCAATGTGCCAGCAACAGTTGCGTGCAGTTTAGTGACACGACCAGCTTTAAAGGAATCGTTTGACATTTTAGGAAATACATTCATTTGCTTTCTGGCACAGAGTCAGATGAGGAGATCGATATGTAGGAGTGGTATCGATTTTCTCATCCCACTTTAAGCAAGGAAGCAAATAAAGTTCCTAAAACTGTTGCTTCAGGAAGTGATGTAAAGATTTCAAGTGCAGCTCTACATGTTGTGCTGTTAACTAGCTGTTCGTTTTAAAAGATAAGAAGGTGTTAAGCATCCATTTTGGTTACACCTTTAAAGCTCTTTCGAAGCTACAGAACTTTTTGTTTTGCTTTCTTTTCTGTTTTTAGTGAGCATCTCAGTCAGTAATTGACCCAGGTCTGTCTCGGCGGTGGAGATAAACTTCCCAGCCAGGTCACAGCACGAACACGATGGAGTCTTTGTGATTTCATTTGAGATTGTGCTTCAAATAAAAGCTGGATCCAGAACTTACCGCTGCACACCGCATCTTCTAAAGAAAACTCCACGCTGTCAGGGAAGAGCAATTTTAAGTCACATCCTATTACCAGTGAATTCTATGATGCTGCATTAAAACACTACAGCCTTTCAAGCCAAAAAGAAGGGAGGCAAAGGGAGGGTATCAGTTTCCCTCTAGGCAAAGATGTGTCTGTACTCAACAACAGAATTCCACATAAGCTAATAGGATGCATGCAAAGCTGTGACATCACACAACCACCAGGAAGTATTTCCGAGTCGACCTCACCTTTCGACGTCGGGGGTCAAGCCTTGCATCAGTCGCTGGTAGTTATCGATCTCGGCCTCCAGCTTCATCTTCACGCACAGCAGGTTCTTGTTGTTTTCAACGTGGCGCTCCACCTGCGCCCTCACCTCCCTCAGCTCCGCCTCCAGGTTCAGTATCACCTGGTTGAGGGGGGCCAGGCGCTGACTGTTCTCCACTTTGGTGCTCCTCAGGGTCTCCTCCAGATTGTGGATCTGTAAGGAGGACATGAGGGAGATTTTGTCATCTTTTTGGGGGGCTCATCTTTAAGTATTTTGGCTTTGGATAATACATCGAGTAGACTCACTCTGTCTAACATGCATTTACAAACTCTCACCGAACTTATGCAGTTTAATCCAAATGTCATTTATCCAGTTGTATGCTCAGGTGTTCTCAAACATACAGCCCTTTTTAACAGGGAGCTGAACGCAAAGTAAACCATCTTCAAAGCCAGACTCTATTGACAAAATCAGTAATTTTATCTCGCTAAATATAGGGGGGGTGCTATTCCACCGCTGCCCTGATCAGTGAGTGTGTTTGTGTTATTGTGTGAATCTTAACTAATCCTCTAAAGCACCAAAGTCACACAATAACAAACAAACTAACTGATCGAGGCAGCTGTAGACCAGCAGCTCCTGTGTTCTACGATGTAAAAGTACTGTTTTTGTCAATGGAGTCTGGCTATAGATACGTTTTACTTTAAATTCAGGGCTGTCTGACTGGATAAATGTGACTTAGATTATACTGCACGAGTTGTGTGAGGGTTTGTAAATGTATGTTTTGCTGACCCCTATGACTTCACTGTTCTTAGATACTTTCACTGGAAGTTTCCCCCACAAATTCAGTGTAACACAGGGTGTGGATCTGATACACACATGGTCATTTGAGGGTGACGTGTTCCTTCAAAAGAACACATAATATGTCGCTGTGACCTTTTTCATGTTCATATTTTGTTTAGTTATGTAAGAGCAGACCCAGGTGGCAGTGAGACAGATAAAGAGATTGTCTGGCTTAAAGTATCAGCTTTACAGTGTAATGACAGGGGAGTCAGGAATGTTTGCGAAGAGAGCGGGTACGTTAACACACTTGCGGGTGGTTTTATCATTCCTGACATAATATAGAAAAATTTCCATAAATATTTTGTTATTTACACATCCTTAAAAATTACCTCATGGGCTTTTTCTGATTGGTATCGACTGTATAAAGGCAGTGTGACGTAATGTATGTGAACAGGTTTGTGTGTTGTTACCCTGCTGTGGAAACTCTGGATCTTTATTTCCACAGATTGCCTCTGTTTGAGCAGATCCTTCAGCTCTGACTTTCCAGCAATCAGGTCCTCGTTGTTTTGGGCCTCCACCACCTTGATGTTATCAAACTGGAGCGGGAAAATCAAGACGGAGATGGTGAGATAAAGAGAGGATGGAAACAATGACTGACTTTAGGACCATACGGGGAACGTACTTTGCTCTGGTACCACTCGTCGGTGTCCTTCAGGTTCTTCCTGGCCAGGTTATCGTACTGGGTGCGGATCTTGTAGACGACCTCGGCCAGGTTGGAGTCCTGAGAGTCAATCTCCACCTTCACCTCGGAGTCCTTGATCTTCTCGCGCAGGACTTCCACCTCCTGCCAGAGCCATGATTACAAGTTTGCCTCAGATTTTACACAATATTTTGCTAGTCGATCACAAAGTATATTTGTTTCCACTCTCACCTGTTTGTGCTCCTGCTCGAGGCGCACCAGCTCTTCCTTCACCATATCGATCTCTTTCTGCGTCTGCATGCGGTTCAGCCTGGTATCCTCGATGGTCTTCTTCAGCTCATCCACCTCTTTTTCTAATTCTTTACGTGCCTTTTCCTCATCGTTCAGCCTGCACACAGGGGGAGGAATTCAACAATGATCCACACAAACATCACTGACCCCTCGTGTTTGATTTAAACTGGGATCTGATATAGACTGATTTTTTTTAGGCTGCATGAAACTCACTTGTTCTTGAAGTCATCATTGGCCAATTTGGTGTTATCGATCTGTAGCAGCAGTCTGGCATTGTCCATGGTGATGTCCTTGATCTAAAGAGAAAAATGTATGGTGTATATTACCAGTGTATTTTCTCATATTTAAAAATGGAAAATGTGATTAAGGCAAAATATCAAACCACAGTTATTTAATTTCATATTTTCCCTCTGATAAATAAATAAATAAATGAGATGACCAACCTGCTTCTTGAGGTCTTCCAGAGGTTTCTCCACCTTATCCCAGGCGCGCCCCTCAGGTGCTTTCCTCTTGGCCAAAATCTCATCAATCTGTTTCTCCAGATCGCTGTTCTCATTCTCCAGCTGTCTCACCCTGCCCAGGTAACCCGACAGTCGGTCATTCAGACCCCGCAGTGTCTGCTTGTCGTCCCCAGGTGCGGCGGGCGCGGCCGGAGCGGCGCAGGCGGCAGGTTTTGCAGGAGCGGCGGGAGCGGCGGGAGCGGAGTCTCTGTCCGTGTCGTTGCGCATCACGTTACGCAGCCCCTGCAGGCTCGCCACGGACACCCTGGAGCCCCTTCCCCCGGCTCCACCAAACATGCTGGCAGAGGTGTTTGAAGGCATTATTGCGGCTTGTTGAGAGAAGAGCTGACAGTGACAGAGACAGGCCAACACTTCAAGGATGTGAGGGGTACAGGTGCGTTTTATACCTGGTTTTTACGCATAAATCCGCCCCCGGCGGTGCCATTGGCTCCTGGTGCCCAGCACCACACTTGGACAAACTGGTTCCGACTCAAAATTCAAGTATGTCAAGTTGACTTTTTATTTTTCTCACTGTAATGTTGCACTTGTCCTCTTATGATTGGATGGATGCAGAGATTTGGGCAGGTGATGGGTGGTCCTTGCCCACCTTAAAAGCAGGTGATCTGGAGGGCTGTAGGTGCCTTCACCACTCACCTGTTCAGCTTCTGGGCTTGATCTCGCTGTTACAAGCTGCAGTATGTCCAAACCGAGAGATTACAGCAGCCAGTCCTACTCCCCGGGCAACACGGGACCGGTGAGAAGCTACCCGACCAACAGCATCGACCCGTCGGGGAAATCCAGGGAGAAGGACGACATGGTGGGACTCAACGACAAGTTTGTCAGGCTTATCGACAAGGTTTGTACTTTTTTTAATTTTTTTTTATTTTAAATTTACAACAAAAATATGGCAAATAGTTAAAAATAATATTTTATTATTATTATTTATTTACTTATTCATTATTATTAATACATATTATTAGTAGTGGTTATTATTAGTGATTATAAAAATAATAATAATTATTATTATTATTGTTCATTATTTAAATTAAATAAACAGAATATTATTTTTAACTATTTGCGATATCAGTTCGGTTAAATTAATCAGACGGTTAATTAATATTCAAATAGCCCAATATTAATTATTTACCACTCTTTAAATGAAAAGACATAGGTCATAACTAAATACATTTATTTATTTAAGATTTAAGACAAGAAAAAATGTAAAGAAAATGACATAACTATTTAATTTAGACCTATTTTATTTCCCCAATATCTTTAGTAGCTCTATGATTTTACATATATTCTAATCAATATAATTCAATTTGCATTATTATTTTTTTTTCCAATGTATCACTCGTTTATTTTGTTTGTATTTATATCCATTTATTTTTTTCATACACTCATTTGAACTTGTGCACAATTTACTACAGTAAGCTAACAGTTAAAAAGTAAAAACAATGTTTTACTAGAGGATTTAATATTTGTAAAACCTGTTTCCAATCCGGGAAAATTGGTTTATACCTGCCTATGTCTGCTGTAATTAAATCAGTAACCCGAGGCCATGTAAAGTGTCTCCTTCACCACAGCTCACTGCATGTAAATAATGTTGCAGGTAAATGTAGGACGCCATCTTGTGGATGATTAGATAACTTTAGGCTTGGCTGTGGGTCATCAAGATGTCAACATTATGTGTTATAACAAGCTATGTACTGACTCAATGTGTTGTTTTTTAAGGAAAATGGGTAAAAACAAACGGTAAGGTGGTGTTTTGGGTGGAAAATAAAATAGCGGACAACAGGCAAAACAAGAAAATTACACAGCAACAGTTACACCTGCTGTTTAACATGTCCTACGCAGTTTAACACATGTGATAATTGATAATAGGGTACATACTGTTTATGTTATTATTTGCTTGTTTACGCTGTCAGTTTGGGTAGTTAGTCTCTTCCTGCTGCTCTCATGTTTGTTCATCCTCTCAGAAAGATGCCGGGCATCTTGAAAACCTGTTATTGACGAGGTGACGCCCGACACAAGAAAAACACGTGTTCTCTAACAAGCTAGCAGTCAGCCATTTTGTCCCGGAAATACCCCTTCACGTTAAATTTTATCTGTTTTTTTTTTTTTTTTTTTTTTTTTTACCGGTAGGCACCAATATTATTGTCAAGCTTTCTCATAAAGACAGATTTAAAAATTTGTATTGTAGAAGTTTATTTACGTACCTTTCTTTAAAATAAATACTAAATACTTTTAACAACAATTAGCTTCGGGCATGCGCACTGGGGCCAAGTGCAACGTATGCTGCATTCAGGTCCTCCGCGGCGGTCGTAAATCCCCAGTTTCGAAGTCGTACTTCCGGCTTTGCTGCGTTCAAGAGCTTTAACTGGTAACGTGGAAACAACACGGACGCTACAAAGAAGATGTTTGGTATACTATTTTATTGCTGAAAGCATTTTGAAAACATGTTGATAATTGTGTGAAGCTTTAAAACAAAAAGTGACTTTTTTTCCTAGACTCTCTGTTGCACTGAAATCCACAAAAATATTGCCTTACCTGATGCTAACAACAACACTACTGGACTTAGCGCATTTAGCATCCTGCGTAAGCTTCCCCTGGCACCCCAAGAGAAGAAAAGAAATATTATATATTTATTGTATTTATTACAAGCAAGAACAAACAAGAAAACAAACAAATTAGCTCACAATAATAGAAATATATAACAGATAGCAACACACCAACTGTTAGCATTGGGTCTTTGGATCATTTTTTCCCTTATATTCAGTTATTTAGAAATTCTTTTTAAAAAAGATAAATAACAGCAGCAACAGAGAATAGTTTTTAAGTTATGTATTAATCTAGAATTACATTAATTTCTAAGCTACTCAGTTCCACTGAAACCACACTTTTTTCTTTTACTAGCAGGTGGTGCTACTCATACATAGGCTATTTGGAGTGTGCAAAAAAAAAATCACCTCACCTGTCATTATCAACATAAACCACATAATAATAGCCTGTGTACAGTATATATTTAGACCTGACATTCCTCAGATTCAGCAGCCTCAGCGTTTACATCATTGCAACATGTATGTTTTGTTGCTGCTGTTTATGTTCTTTCCTCCTGTTTTTCTTCTCACCATTTACCCACTTTGTCCGTTTTTGTTTCAGGTGAAAAACCTGGAGGATGAGAACAAAAAGCTCGACACCAAGCTGAAGATCCTCAAGGAGCAGGAGGACTACGAGGGGAAAATCGACGACATCGTCAAGCAGCTGGAGAACGAGTTGGAGAATCAGATCGAGGCCTTGTTCCGTGACCAAGATAAACTGAGAGCCGAGCTACGCAAGAACCAGGAGGAGGTGGAGGACACCAAGAAAAGGTCAGCAGGGTTTGAACACACCATACCTCATATGTCCATTGGTTCTGATGGAAAGAACTTCTCTGTTTTCCAGTCATTAACACAGTATAAACCCAAATTTTTCACTCTTTATTTTCTCTTTGTTTCAGATATGAGGACGCGTTTCTAAAAAAAGCCGACCTGGAGAATGAGTTTATCGTCAAGAAAAAGGTATTGTAAGCTTTTTAGGGTGCTTATTTATTCAACCATTCAGAAACATGTTATGTGTGGTTATTCTGAAAGCAATTTCTTAACTGGTGTCAGTATACTTATGCATGTGTATGTGTTTAATGTTGTGTGTAACAGGATGTAGATGAAGGTCACTTGGCGCTGGTTGATCAGGCTCTGGAGCTGGAGGACCTGATGGGAAAACTGGACTTCCTCAGGGTTGGCTATGACGAGGTAATTATGGGGTTTATTTTATTTTTATTGTTCTCTCCTCTGCTTTGCTCTTTCTGTCTGCTCTGTAGAGCTACAACCTGTTTGTACGGTGGCCGTGAGGGTCAAAACACAACATTGTTTCACAAAACACGACATTTCATGAAGCAACATTTCACAAAATACATGTCTGCCCCCTGCAGGAGATCAAGGAGCTGGAGTCACAAGTCCAAAATGAGACAGTGGTCTTGCGTGACAACAGCAAACGGTCCCTGGACATGGACGAGATCATTGAGAGTGTCAGGAATCAGTACGCCACCATTGCCGCCCGCAGCAGGGAGGAAGCCGAGCAGTGGAACCAGAAAAAGGTGAGGACAGGAAGATTCTACACAAAGAAAGCAGTGTCCTTAAAACCAGCCAAATGACCAGTGTGCCATCTGTCCCTCCTTAGATGGATGTCATGGTCTTCAATGCTGGACAGCGTGAGCAGGAAGTGCGTGAATTAAGGAGGGAGATCTCAGACATGGTGCGCCACATTCAGAGGCTCAACGGGGACCTGGAGGCTCTCGCAAGGAAGGTTGTGATCACAGATTAATACCCCTAGAGTTAAGGCATAGGCACACACGTCCAACGGGCCTCTGATGTTCTCTGTCACTCTGTTCTTGTGTCAGGAAGAGGCCCTGAAGAAGGACATCGATGACTTGAGGACAGAAGGCGACGACAATGTGGCAAAGGCCCGGGAGGACATCGCCAAGCTGGAGGAGGCCTTGAGGCGGGCCAAGGTGGACTTGACTGGACAAATCCGTGAACACCAAGAGCTGATGAACCTCAAGCTGGCCCTGGACATCGAGATCGCCACCTACCGCAAGCTGCTGGAGGGCGAGGAGCAGAGGTACGTGAGCAGTGGGAGATGCTTTGTCTCATGTTGCTGTTTGATAAAATATACCGTGACGCGTTAATGCTTGCACTAACGACTGTTTGTTTCTCCATCTCTAAAGAATGAACCACCTCATGCGCCACGCAGGTGAGAACCATCCTGATACTTTCTCTTAAAATTCTGAAATCAGCAGTTCCGAAAGGCTTAAAAAATCTACTTAAATGGCATTTCTGGGCTCATTTGGTCGCTTTGTGGTGATTTTTACCTTTGTGCATGAATACTAGACAAACATGATGCACTGATCCAATACTGATATCAGATACCAGGCCAATACTGACTCAAATAGTCTATTCAGTTCAGTTTATATGTCTAATTACACATGTGCTGCATACAAAAACTTTACACTTGAGTTGGCCTTGAATTAATTCCTGGTGCACAATTTAAAATGTTTATTTATGTCTATTTAAGTGTTACACTTCGTTAACAATGTTAAAACAGTGTTTACATCAAGCCCGATGTTGCCTTAAGGCCCAGACGCATCATACAGACTCCAAAAAACACGTGGTGAAGAAGGCTGATTGGTGCGTTGCCTTTGTGTCAGCCAAAAAGTTGCACTGGCAGACATCACAAACATCCAGTTAGCATGTAAGTTCTGCATGAGAGGAAATAACTCTCCATCACAGCGATTTGTCATCCAAAAGAAGACCAACAGGATGGCTTCAAGATGCTAGTTTGCCATTTAGCACATTAACAATACGACCTGATGCTGAAAGAACAAATTATATCTACCGTGTGCCAGTGAACAATAACACAAACAATTATGAGCCGTGTCTGCTAAAGGGCTCAATGTCTAAAAAATAATTATGCATTGTGTCTGTACTGGGACTGAAAAGGTCAGATGGATACATCCATAGCTAACATAGTGGTTTCCTCTCCAGTTTTAAACGCCCACCAACTATAACTGCTCTATATAAAGCTACTGCTCAATAGCTTTATAACATGTGTTATCACTCTTATCACAATATAACACAATAAAAATAACAATAAGACAGGTGGCTTTTGAGATACTGAACTGAAGGAGGGTTATCATCCCTCACACTGGGCTTTTGATGTGTCACACACTTTTAATTCCCACACACAAATGGCAACGAAGAGGTTCCCCTAGAAGGTATTTTAAATTTAATGTAATTAAATCATATTTTTAGCTAGAGTGTGCCTCTTTATTAGGACATAGGTGTGCACAACATACTGATATGGTTAATTAAAATGTAATTTTTAACTGTCTGTATAGGCCCAGATGAATATTGCAATAGCAGGCAAATGTGTGGTTATAACAAAATTTCACAACATTTGAGAACCACTGATGTATTCAGTTAGAAACACATTTTTCCCCCTTGTATCATATAAATTATTTTTAGGGTTGAAACTATCCAGATATTGGCAAGAAAAAAAAAAACGTTCATAAGAAAGTCAAAAAATGAATTGAATTTTTTTAAATTGGCTTTCTGTCCTAGTGGGGATCTGGACCCCTTGATCTAGAACATTGATACCAGTGTGGAGCTTCCTGTAGTCGGCCAATAAAAAAATACAAATGAATTAAAAAATGAAAAAATATATATGAAATAAAAAAGAAAAAAAAAAGTGTTTTATTATTATTGTTAGCTAAGTTGTTCATTTGCATTAATTTCTCATTAGCTTTTGTTTTTGTTCATAAAAAATACAATAAATATAAATGATAATAACATTTGTACACCAATAATGTTTGTACACTAATAAAGACTCAAAGTACCACAATGCAATGCAGCAAATGCACATAAAGTAGCAGCTTGCCCACTTTGACTTGAAGCACCCGACTTAAATCTTCCCTGCTGTAAGGAATTCTGGGAAATGTAGGAAGTAGCTAACTGAGGTAAACAAGGCAGGTTTAGAGGAACACAAAAACTGAATTTAATATAATTATAACATATAAAATCAGTAACAAAAACAAACTCTGCATCCATTTCACACTTTTCAGCATTCTCGTGACTGCTTCATTGTTTGTGTGCCACTAAAATCAAACCTCTCTTTCGCTCAGATATCTAAAAACAAACCAAACAATCCAAGTCCTTACTTGCACGCAGACGTTCACCTGCCAGAGAAGCCACGGCGAGCGGAGCCCACCATGTTCCCAGCAGCTTACCCTGCCTCCAAGATGCGCCTGCTGATCCGGGTGGAGGTGGAGGCAGGCAGAGTCGTGTCTGAAAGCTCCCATTACACTGAAGACTGACCTGCACTGCCCATCACACCTCCGTCTGCAGCATTACAGTATATCCGCAAAATGTGAATTTAAAAAGTAAAAATTAAGTGAAATTTAACAAGTGTTTTTAAATCATGCTTCTTTATGTGCGCTCTGGTGCAGTCTAACAATAGCTTCTTGGCAGGGTGAACATTTTTCCTAGAATCTGTGCTTGAAGTTGGAGACGTTTTGTTTATGTCACGCATCTTATCTTTGTTTGCATTTGCAAAGACGAGTGTTCCTGTACAATCTGTGTATTTTTGTAGCTTCCTTACAGTTGTTCCTTTCATACGTTTGTGGCTTGGTCTGTGTGAAAAAGAAAACCACCTGTGTAACGGTGTGAAGGTTTCTCAGTGATGTGAAAAATAAAATAAGGAACTTGTGGCACTGTGTGTGGTTAAAGGAGTGTGTCTGTTCTGTGGGTCCACATCTTGTTAATATCAGGAAGGATGTCCACAAAGACAGTGTTTCCTAGAATCAGGTCACATTAAGAGGAAGCAAACACGCCTGAAATACTGTCGGTTTTCAAACTACTTTGGAATTGTTCTCTTTCCCTCACATGTATCTGCAACTTTGAGCCTTAAAATTAATCAAAATAAGGAAATCAGAAGGCACTACAGGCTTTACTGTTGGGGTGACAAGTGTTTGCAATGGAATTAATAAATAAAGCATCATGAACAATATGTGTGTTCTTCTTCTTTCACACAAACACACAAAGAGTATAGATATTTAGGGAATATGCCTATAGTCTATTTTGCCAAGAGTTCGATAAGAAGATCGATGCCACTATTGAATCTATTGTATCGGTGGTTGTCTTAGTAAATAGCAAGAGAGAGGACACGGTTAGCTTAGCTTAGCATGAAATCTGGAAGCAAGTCTTAAAGGAGAAGTCCAGTATTTTGCACTTTGAGCCCCACTCCTGGTTGTTTATGATGAAATAGAGTGGTTAAGACCAAAATCTTGACGATTGCTCCTTCTCTGAGAATTTGAGAGAATTTGTCTTTTCCCTGCCTGGCTTAACAATGCTGTCTATGGCCATGTGTAAATCTGTCCTAAAACCACCTTAAACGTTGGTTTTCAAAGCCATGAAACTCACCCAGTGGTCAGTGGTGTTCCTTGATGTTCCCACATAAAAATCGTAGCAAACTGTGGTTTCCATCCGTGTTTTCTATTCATCTGGATTGTGGAACTATTTTTTCAGCTGCCTCACACCCGTGTGTAAACTTCCGCTTGATCATTGGTTTGACCCTGAAGCGTTATACACTCCAGCCCACTTGATGGCGATAATGCTCCTTTACGTGAGTGTCGCCAACCGGCAGGAAACCATTGCAATGTAATGGGACACAGAAAGAAGCAGAAGAAGAAGGCTGGCGTTGTGTTCAAAGGCATCGTACTGCGAAGGTTGTTTACAAGCGAGTAATAATGGGCAAGTTTTGTGTGGTCAGCGACTGCAGGAGAATTCCTCCAAAGAGCTAAAAGACTACAATGACTACAACCTTGTCGTAAACAACCCCCTTTCTGTTTCCAGTGGTGGATTACTACCAACGGACAATGAGGCTTCCTATAGGAAATCAATGCATGGACAAAATGTCAAATAAATCATCACGGAAACCACAGTTTGCTACGATTTTTATGTGGGAACATCAAGGAACACCACTGACCACTGGGTGAGTTTCATGGCTTTGAAAACCAACGTTTAAGGTGGTTTTAGGACAGATTTACACATGGCCATAGACAGCATTGGCCAGTCTGTGTCTGGGGGCGGGGCTTAGAGAGGGGTCAATTAATAATGTTAGTTAGAAAGAGCCAGGCTAAGCTAAGCTAATGTGGAGACATAAGAGTGGTCTCAATCTTCTCATTTCACCATTGTAAATAAAGAAAATATGCTCATTCTTAAATGTTGAACTATTGCTCTTAGGACACAATTTTGGCACAGTGTGTTTTTCTTTCCACTCGACAGCAGACAGTCATTAGGAGCAGGAGCCCAGCAGTCTCGTCCTGTCTTCATTTTTCCCTCCCTGGTCTTCCGGACATATACGTACGAACACAATATTCCAATGTGGAAAACATACTGGAACATGGCAACACATATAAAAGACATACAGACGATGTACTGTACCTTGACCCCATGATGATATCCCATCCCTCCTAATGTCCTGCAACAGTTCAGACATTGTTTGCTCTTTAATTGGATTAAAGTCTGCTTCTCCACCCACATACTGTCTGTACATATTTAAAACCACCGACTGGGGAGACAAATAGCACGCCGTACAGTGTGTTTAATCAAATCTCAAATAAAAGCCTGATTTCCCTTGAGTGCATCTTTACAACAAAACTTTAAGTCTTTGAATACAAGTATTTAGCCTAACCTTCCTGTTACAGTTGATCTAAACATGGCCGTTAACTCATCTCCAACTTCAACATGCACACACAGTTTTCACCTCATGTTTCTCCCCTGCACGTCCTTCCTGCAGCTCTGTTTCCTCATGTCTTGTAGATGAATTAGGGACTGTGGATGCACCCCTCTCCCCTCTTCAGCCTGCATACCAGATAGATAAACACTAGTGTGGGAAGTAGGAGTAAACACTGCAGGCAGGTGGGTGACAGATGGAGGAAGTCTTAGCACTGGTTAACCAGAGCAGGCAGCACAAACAGAACTGATGATATGTCTTTAAGCTTTATTTATAAGATGTACAACACTGACACAAGGGTAGTTTTATTTAACCTTGCTTCATAATGTTATCATGGTGAGGATTTACATTTCAGGTATTACTGTACCTGCTGAACATCAACACCTTGGCAGTGCTTCAGTCGTCTTAGAGACAATGGTGAATGTTGTCCTGAAAACAGGCACTAACTTGTCTTCATCTAATTATATCTTCGGATACAATTTTTTTTAAATGTAATGGAAAACCATCAGGAATGGGGAGCTACAGACAGACATGATATTTCCAAACCCAGAGTGGTGGTGGTAAAACAAAAAAAATTTGTCTATTTTTGTTGTTGTTAGGAACATTGATAAATAATTTCTTCCTGCTGGCCTTGACCAGTACACTGCGGAAGATTATTAGGGCCATGCGTAAGAGAAAAAAATGAGTGGAGGAAGATATTTTTGTTTCATTTTGTGAGATGAAAATCAAGAAATGTCAAGAAAAAAGTCGAAAGTGTTTAGAAAAAAAGTCAAACTTTATCTATGAGTGCCAAGAATTAAAAAATAAATCAGAGAAGGATTTTTTAAATTTTATTTTATCATTATTATTATTATTATTATTATTAGTATTATATTTATTATTTTGCATTTAAAGAATAAAGTGAAATTTTGAAAATAAAGTTGAAATGTCAAGGATTAACTTTTGAAAATAAGTCAAACCACTAGCGTTAGCACAGTGGCTCCCAACCAAAGGAGCGCCAAAGAGCCACTGGGGGTCGCGAAGCCCTCTTGATTTTAAGGGGTGTAATAATTTTAATGTGTTATGTGTCAAAATTTAATTCATTTATGTGCCATAAACAAATAAACTTTAAGGGTTATATTAAAAACTTTTTCATTTACTAAAAAATAACTAAACTAAACTAAACTAAAAATAATAAAAAATTAATTTGTGTAGAAAATGTTTAAAATATGTATTGCGAGGATAAGGGCGTGTGTAACATGTGCATGAGGGTAAAAATATGGGTCCCTAAAGAAAAAGGTTGGGAACCACTGTGTTTGCATATATGGCTGCCTCTACAAAATCAAGAAAATGTCTCTTTTGGCGCATAAACACAGTGTGATAATAAATGTTAGGACTTTAGATTGTGCTGACAACTGTGTCTTCTCAAAAGAAACTAGACAAACTTTGAGGCCGCCACATTTTTGCAAACTAAAATAGCTCTTTATAGACATATGCAAGGTATTAAAATTGGAATTACTGTACATGCTTTGTTGTTGGGCTACAAGGAACTTTGTCTTGACTAATATCTACAGCACTTTGGGTCGCCTTTGAGTATGACATTTGCTATATAAATAAATTTGCAGTTCCTTGCCTAATGCTGGTTACACCTGCACGTAAAACAGGAAGGATAAAGCAAGATACAATTGGCCACTAATGTCGTTAGATGATATCTGTGTAGCAGGGGGACACTAGCATCCAGGAAAATTTGGCCAATCAGGGTGAGAGCACCTGAGCTGTTAAGAGGCTCATGGAGCACAGGTGTGTGAGCCTCATCCTTCATCTGAGAATACTGGGTCCTAACAGTCCAGGGAAAGTGGCAGAGGAAAGGCATAGTGCTGATTGCTGTTTATTTTATATTTTATTGTATGTTATTCAGTGTACTTTGTTTTATCTGTAATTTAGTAAATTAAACTTATTAACATATGGTTTTAGCTTTTAGTGCTGCCGTTGTCATGGGAGTGGCTGGTGTAGTGGGAGTTCACCTGTTCAGCTGTGGTGATATAATTTAAGATTTGGTGTGTCATTGGTAGTAGGGGGTTTATTTTGTGTGTAGTTTTGGTTATCCACATATAGATTGGTGTGCCACTCCCTGCAGCAATACACACTAACTTCTAATTGTTTTTATGTTACTGCTGTTAGAGACCCTGAATTCAGTCAAAGCCTGTTACGGCCTTTTGACCCACACTGACTGTTGGCTTCATTATGAAAGTTCTTCGGTTCTTGGGTGTTACATTTGATTGAATTTACGTTGTGACATTGAATCACCAAACTTCATTGTAGGTACAACGTCTCATACCAACATCAATTTGATGTTGAATACCGACGACAGATGACGTTGATATCTTGTTGGTTTTAAGATGTGTTGGTGAGAAACCAAAATTTAATGTATCATGCTGACGTCATCTTTACGTAGAGTAACGGCAGTTAGTTGTAAGGTAAGGACAACAAAAACCAACGTAAGCAAAACATCATAAAGTTAAAGTCCACGCAATGTCAAATTCGAACGTGATTAGACATTTAAAATATCATCAACCTGATTTTAAATCCAACCTAAATTTACCATCTGTCCAAAGTAAGAGTATAACATCCATCTGACGTCATATTGACACCCGGTACCAGATTTCGACTTTTTTTTGAGAAATGCAAATAAAAAGAGAAAAAAAAATCTTCCTCCTCTGATCTATTTTTGTTTAACCTGGCACTAATACTGAAAATTTAACTTTATTCTCAATATTTCGACTTCATTCTTGACATACTGGCTACTTTCCACATGCAAAATTAAATAAAAATCCTCCTCTTCCTGCCCTTTATCTTCCCCTTGTGCCTGGCCTTAATAATCTTCCATAATATACGCTATCGAGGGCATCAACCAGCATCATTTCTTGCAGATTCATCTTCATAAATATTGATATCCGTCAGTATTTTCTCAGACTGCCACCTCCTCTGATGCCTGCGTCCTTCGGCTCAGTCTGTCTCTTAGTTTCTGGAAAAGTTTGTATGCAGGTTCTGTATACTGCCTGTTGGCGAGGCCGAGCACCAGCGGCACCACCGCCATGCTTCCAATACCAGTGCAGGACAGCACAATATGAGTGGTGGAGCTCCACTTGGTGTCCGTCATCAAGAACGCCATGCAGACGTGCATGTAAATGAGGTAGGGCACCCAGCACGCGAGAAATGTCAACGACACCGCCACCACGCAGCGAGTGTACCGCAGGTTCAGCCTCTGCTCTCGGTCCGAGGCCTGGCTGCCCCGCTCCACTGAGCGATGGAGGCGACAAATGTCCTTCAGCTGGCCTCGGGTGATCCATAAAACATGGCCGGTCATGCCAGCGATGGTGAGAATAGCAGGTAAGACGAGTCCATACACCTCCAGGTAGATAAAAGCATTGTGGAACACCCGCCTGTACGAGCAGCACGTGGTTTTGTTTGTGGAGCAGTTTGAAAGTGACGTTATATTTTGGCTACTTTCACAACAGCCGTTCCAATCCGGCCCCGTCCAGTTGTTCCACCCAAAAGCAGGCAGAGATGCGTAGAGAAGCGGTGGCGCCCAAACCACAAGCAGCGCCAGAGGAAAGCTGCGATGCATCCACAGGTTATTGTAATGCAGGGGGTCGACGATGCAAATGTAGCGCTCGTAGTGAACCATTACCAGGTTGAAGAGGAACGCCAGGAAGAGGAAGTTTGGGAAAACATGAGCCACCAAGCAGGAGCTAAAACTCAACTCCCGGTTCAGACCCATTAGTGGAATGAATGGCAGCGCCACGCCCGTGCACAGATCTGCCACTAACAGGCTGAGGAAGAAGTAGTTGGTGGTGTTGTGGAGCTGGCGGTTCCAGGCGATGCCTAAGATGATGAGAAGATTGGCGAGGATGATGGAGGTCGACAGCGGTACGGTGATGGCATAGATGAGGTGCTCCCCAGAGAGCAGAGCATGGGAGTTGTTGCAGTCCATCATGTGTGACGTCTGCCCACTGGTTCCACTCCCATCAAGGTACAGCTGCAGGGAAGGAGAAACACAGTTTAAGTAGCTGCAGCAAGCAGTGAAAGTCGTGGGGGCGGTGTAGCGTAGCTCAAGCGAGACATGACTCCACTGGTAATACAGTAAAAAGAATTGTCCGTCTACATCAAGTAAACTGAGAGTATCTGCTAACCTTTTTTGTGAACATGTAGTTTGTTGTTGCGTCAAAAGCTTTAACAGATTCAAAGGAACTTGCAGAGGAAATGCAATTTGGAGATGGAAGATGAGATTTCATAGAAAGTGTAGTGGGCGGTGGAGCAGAGTGTATCAGAGATGGATTGTGAAATCAAACCAGCAAGAGAGGAAAACACTAAACTGTGACCTATACTCAAGATATTCAAGAAGATACGCTTACGGAAACCTCTTAAAAGTCAATTTAACTGAATAAATGGAGACTTAAAGAATCCAATCATTATTCTGAACCACTTATTCTGGTTCAGGGTCACAGGGGTTGCTGGAGCCTATCCCAGCTGATGTTGGGCAAGAGGTGGGTTACACCCTGGACAGGCCGCAGGGCTGACACATAGAGACAGACAACCACTCACACTGACATTCACGTCTACAGGCAGTTTTAGAGTCACCAGTTAAGAACCTAAACTCCATGTCTGACATGGGGAGAACATGCGAACTCCACACAGAAGGGCCCCAGCAGGCAATCCAGCATCCTTTTGCGGTAGACTCATGGGTACCCATAGAACCAATTTTCATTCAGATATCTACGGTTAGAGTTCACAGGACTCCTTTGAAAATAGCCACTGCAAACAACTATCAATGGAAATAAAAAATAAAAAAGGGAGCACTTTTTGTATTTATATTCACTTATACTATATCGCACTGTTCCACTCTGCCATCCCCGAAACAAATTTAACCCCTTTGTCGTCTAACAGCTGAGATAAGAGCATGTGCTCACGGACGAGAGCCTGCTGTCTTTTAATAATTCATCAGCGGAGACTCTGGAGTTACAGCCCGCTTTGTACCTGTTATGTTTTTGACCGTGCATTTCCTGGAGATCATTTTACAAGTCTGACTTTATGAAATGAGTCAGTTTATGGTCAGGGGAAATTCACACACTCCACTTCAATAAACCACTCGTATATGTGACATAGTTTTATGTCTATATGCTTTAGGATTACACTTTATTACTTCTGGTAACCTAGTTATACCTGCAACTGTGCAAAAGGAAGCATATTAAGCAACATGCCAGTATTTCCAATGTACAATTTACAAGCAACCTGCTACAGTTTTAGCAAATATCATCATCTTCAAAGTGTCTTTAAAAGGTGAATACATAGAAACAAATTGCTTTTTTTTCCCCAAAAATGTGTTTTTTATGCAACTTTGTTTATGTTTTCTGCCTGGTTATGTTGGATTTATCTCATATTTTATGGGGTTTTCCCCCCTGAAATGTGTTTTAAAACCTTTTCCAGAGCTTTATTCTGATAAAAGGTGTCACTTTTTTCATAAAATTAGGCACAGGACAATTAATTTGTGATCCTGCAATCCATATAATGTGGAAACTGGTGTTATAGAGGAGCAATGATATGGCTTCAAATGCAAAATTTAAGCTTTTTTTTTAGATAAGAAGCAACAAAACAAACGTTTACCTTTTCAGGATGAACAGCCCGATCATGTATCCATCTGCGAAGGAAATGCAAATAACACACAGCTTCTTATCACTCTCCTGATAACTTCAGGCCTGTTCCCCTGCATGTCACATCCACAAACAGGAGGTGCAGCCTCAGCCGTAAACAGCAGGAGCTTCTTCTTTATCCTTTGAGATCCTTTCAGTCACAGCAGCCTCACCACAAACTGTAAGAGAGACAGAGCAAGCAGTGTGAGGCTGTTCCTCTCAGATACTTTAAAGGGGAAGTGCACACTGAAGGAGGAGGAGGGAGGAGGTGGCAGCAGTCATCTGTCTTTTCCTGAGCCGGGGGGTCGCTGATCACGCTGAGGATGAGGCAAGCGGTGTCCACTAACCCTTCACCTACTAACTCATTCATTTTTTTCTTTGCACCCACTTTCCTCCGCCACAACTGCAGTGTGCGTCTGTGAATGGAAGGAGGATGGAAAGCTGTTATCATAAGAACATGATAAGAACATTCCTGGGTAGCATCAGTAGGTCTGGCATGTGCTTTGGTTTCACACCCTCGCTGACGGCCCCCAGACATTTCTATAACATGTATCATACATATTTATGGTACTCGACTAAAAGCTCAGTTAGAGAATAAAGATATGAGCATATAAATGTTGTCTTATCTTTCTTTCTTGGTACACATTTACAAGCGAAGAAAGCATTAAACAACAAACAAAATAAATGTCTTTTAAATACACAAATAATTTTAAGTATTTACAGCTGTCTCAGGTGAAAATAATATTGTTTTGAGAATATTTTGAAGCCTCATAGACAATAATTTCTTAAGACGTATGGACAGGAGTTTATAGAGTCTATAATCCACATCTGAATTCTTATTTATTTTATTTTATTAATTTCAGCACTCGTAAGGTGGTATCAGTACCAAAAATTGGCATGGGAGATAAATGAATAAAAATATAAATAAATAAATAAATGAGCATGATATATGTGTATAATTCATGTAGTAATAAATGAGGAAATAAATAAATACAAATATAAATGTATAAAGAAAGAAAGTCTCAGAGGAAAATCATCATAAATAGTGAATAGCCCACTGCAGAGGTGCCATCTTGTGGTAGAGCATATTTCTGAATGCTCATTTAGGCCTATTTTTAATGTCAATAGGCTAATTTAGATGTAATAATTAGTGTTATCATAAGGCTCAAATATGTTTTGTGGCTCCGGGAAGATTTTTAAAAATTATTTTTGGTCAAAAATTGCCCTAAAGTGGGATTTACACTTCGCCATAGCCTGACACCTCCCTAGATATGTAACTACAGCCTCCTAGCTGTTTTTGTAAGCTGGAAAAAAAAATTCCCTCAGTGGAAACGGAGCATTTATTTACTTTTATTTCACAGATAAAAAACAATAAATTGTGAAGACAATAAAGCCCCAACACAAAAGCATTTTAAGTCTTGTGTGTGATTTATCCTGGCTTCATATGAGCAGAGGAAATCACTGCTAGTCACTAGGCTAATTTATACAATGTAAAATGTCATAGGCTTTTGCTAATAACATTAGCATGTTGTATTTGTTTGGAAAACGTGTTTAGTATAAGACAATTTTTTTGTCAGTGAAAACTGTGAGTTGTAATAGTGCCAAATTTTGTAACCTTACCTTTGTTAAATGTTGCTGTTGTCCCTGGTTTTATATAAGTAGAGGAAATGTTCACCAGCTGCTAGGCTAATTTATACAATGTAAAATGCCATAGGCTTGTGCTAAAAACATTAGCATGTTGTATGTGTGGGGAAAATGTGTCCAGATAAAGACAAGTGTTTGTCTGTGAATGCTGCGAGTTATAGTGAAGCTGATTTGTGTACTTGTGTTTGAAATTGTCGCCATTAAGCCATGTTTAATGTGTGTTTAATGTGTGTTTAATGAGTGTTTAATGTGTGTTTAATGTGTGTTTGATGTGTGTTTAATGTGTGTTTGATGTGTGTTTAATGTGTGTTTTCTTTTAATCAATTTAACTTTACAGCACTTCACAGAAACACCAACGCCAACTAGTGTTTTGGAGGTGTAACTGCAGAGCGACACAGACAGACCTGATGAAATAACAGCATTATAAAATGTGCTGGCTAAGTATTAATTGCAGCCAGGAGGCAGTTAGCTTAGCACAAAGGCAAGGCAAGTTTATTTATACGGCACATTTTGGCAACAAGACAACTCAAAGTGCTTTACATTAAAAGTCAACTCAGGATTTTTTTTTCTTTGCTTTGAGTTTTAGAAACACTCAACTTTTAAAGCTGCCACCCATTTTGTCATGCCATGCTCTAAGTAGGTTAAAACAAATGCTAAGACGTATTTGCTCCATTTATTTGGGCCTTGACTGACCTAAACATATACATATACAACAGTGTGTACGTCTGAACTCATAACAGCTGTCACGCATGCCTCATATTTAAACACAGCGTTGGATGGAAGGCCGGTGGTGACCTGCTCTGTTAGCCAAACACGGAAGACTCCTTCACTGATAGTCCGGAGCAGACCTGGTGCTGGTAGAGATGGACGAGCTCCAGTCAGATAATGGTTTTAAACAGATACATTCCCGAGCCTGGGAGCGTCTGGGAAGACACTACACAGGGAGGACAAGCTGGACATGAAACCACAACATCTTCACATTACAAAGGAGAAGATGGAGCGTCTTGGCTTTCTGGAAACACTGAGTCCTTTTCAACAGTACACTGATGATCTAATCTTTTATTTTTTATACACAGTGGAAACATCTTCTGTGATATGATTAATTAAAGGTCATCAACAGACCTAGACAAAGGAGATCAAAGCCTTTAAGTCAAGCTAGCCAGAGTTAGTTAGAACATGCTGTAGGGTGACCAGAAGTCCTTGTTTTCCTCGGACAGATGCTGATTTTGGTGTCCCCGGCTGGAGCTGTTCCCAGAAATGTTCCGGTTTTTAACTGCATGGCTGCCAACTCTCAATAGAGTGCTCTGGGAATGGGTCCTTAAACGGAGAAATGAGTTGGCACTTTGCACTCATAGTTCCCTTGTCTCGAAGTTAATGGGTTTTTAATGGAGTTTTTGGTTACGTGCCTGAAATGAGGTTGTTAACACAAGCTGAAGAGACTCTCACGTTTTGTTCTGCGACATAAAATCCGTCAGTAAATGACCAACTTGTGAAATTTTAAGCTTTAAGGTGGCCTCGTTGTGGCGGCATTAGCTGTTAACATCTGGCCATTGCAGTTAGGCCTCAGAAATCATAAAGGTGTTTTTTATGTGTGAGGGTTATCTTGCTGAACAAAACATGTTTGTATCAGGAACATTTGTTTATAGAGCTTATTTTCCACAATAATCCAAAAAATTCCCTAGACGCTGCTGCAAGGACAGAGCCTTCATACATGGGGCGCCTGCTCTCCCAGGTATACTACTGGGCACCCTTACTTTGCAGCTCTTTGTTGTCATTTTGAGCCTGTTTGTGACTGGTGTTATCATGAGTCTTGGGTGATCCGATCACAGTGTTGACCACCTCTGAATGTGGTTTGAGTGATGGGATTGAAATGCATCTTGGTGGCCATTTAGATCTGTATTTTCAAACTGTCCACTTGTGATCAGATCAGCTGAGATGCATGATAATACCAAGTTGAAACAGGCTCATTGAGTCTCTTCCTGGATGTAGTTAGACCCTCTTTCATGCTACATACACATATTCAAAATACTTAAATTAGAATATGATAAAAAAATAAAATAAAATAGGCAATAAAATATTTAAAAAAGGAGCAATATTAAAAGAAATTTGGTGTAAATATGTTGTCCCTGATCTTATCAGTCTGCTCACACCATAGTTTACAACAGTACAACAGCTACGATGGTCAAATAAAACCTGAATTGTCCTTTTTTATTTCATAGATAATATATTTTAATGATCATGACAGCCAAATTGGAAACGCCCCAGCTGTCACTCCCTAAATCTGTTCGCCTTAATGTGGCACCACTTCCTTGCTCCAGAGGACACTGGAAGATTATGTAACACGACTCAACAGCAGCACAAACTGCATCCTAAAAAAGTTATCATTGAGTTGAATCAACAAGGCAGATGAGTGAGTGAATTAATATAGAACCAGGTGAATCCCTTATTAACAGTATTTTGAACCAGGTAATGTCCTGTTATCTGCACAGTGTTTTTGTCAAACAGATGTATTTTTAATGGGTTTGTCAGTTGCCTCCTCTTCCCCCCCGACATGTTTACCTTGGCATCAGCATCCGACTCTCTCTGTTCCACCGATTTGTTCGGCATCTGTTGTCAGCGCAGCAACCCGCAGAGAATATGAGCTGCGATTTAATAAATGAGGCTTTGGCCGTGTCGAGGTCTAAAGGTGATAATCCTTTAGACCACTCCTAGCCTTTGTGTTTTTGCAGGCTGACCTTTGAGGCCAAACACACCGCCGTGACAGATGAGGAAAATATCCTCCTGCCCGTGAACGCTGCACGTGCCAGGTGTTATTTTCCCCTGGTCTGTGCAGCTGCAGGCAACAAAGCAGCTGCTGGATATGAAATAGAACAGAAAGACATGAAATAAAACATGTTATAATTAAATAAATGTTCATGCCTACACTACCAATTTGTTTTAACAATGCTTTTAAGAAGCACACAAACATGTTTGTGCGTGCAAATGAGTTATGCATGTTCATGTGTGCACATCTGGACACAGACAATGACTGCGTGAGCCGAGGATCCAGGTAAAAGGAAGACGCACTTGTACACAGGATACCGACTGTGACGGACAGTCGGAGGAGAGGAGAAAAATAACACAACAATAGAGGTTTTGGAGTGTAAGGAGGAGAGCAGGAGCAGAGTTCGGAAGCCGTACATCACACCCAATCACAAGGAGCTTCCTCTCTGTTAACTCTGGTCTTTATCAAGGTCTGATTTCATACCCATTAATCCAAGGACCTTTACACTGGTCGGTGCAGTGAGTCACTGCTGAGGTGTTTCTAAATTGCAGTAATGCTGTGACCTTTTCACTTAACACACATACACTGATGTGACCAGCAGCTTGGCCTGCATTGAAGCATCGACATGGCAACAAGTGTGAAAGTGGCTGGTGAGCTAATGTACTTCCTGTTTGTCGGAAACACAGGTCAGGAGGACAGTTAAGTGGCGTGATTGCTCTGTTTAGTACAGTCAACAACATCCACTTATTTCAGTGCTAGACATAATCACACAAAGGGTTTTTTTCTTGGCACTTATTTTATCATTTATTACATCATATGCATGAATCTCATGTAATGTATCAGTGAACTATTTTAGAGTTAATCCTGCTGACCTAAAGAAACATAAATCCCCTGTGCATGTTTGCCCCTGTTGCCATAACTACAACCTGGTCCTTCTCACATTCTTGTGTCTACATGGCAAATGGGAACAACATTGTTGAGCAAAACAGGCTGCAGGCAACTGAGCAACGTCAATTTCCGTCCACTAAAAGTGTTTGTTTTTGCCCCTGACAGGCTCGGGCTGTGTCTAACCACATTATGGAGAGGATCCCAACAGAGATAGACCTTTTTGTTCGACGAGATACAGCCCAGAAATCATCATCACCAAACTCCATTTAAAAAAATAGCAATTTTGTTCTATAGTTTCATTGTGAATCAAACCTCATTCAAAGTGAAATAAAACTCACAAAAAACATCCTGGTTCACCTCTCCATTGTCCCAGCAAACGCCAACTCTGGCTTGGTTCAAATAAAACCTTAATTTGCCCAGTTCAGTGTGAAAATACGCTGGCTCTATACGCGCTAAAATTACCGTTTATTTGAATGGAGTCTGGTTGGTTTGGCAATAGCAGTTTCTGGTCCAATGAAAAGAGACAGAAAGGTCTATCTTCATCGGGATCCTTTCCATAACGTTGTCAGACACTTGTAATAATAATCTGAGCCTGTCAGTGGCAAAAACAAGCACTTTTAGTGGCGTACATAGACACGCAAACATGCCCTAAGTGGTTCTGTTGCAGCCTGTTTCACTGCTGCCCATCAGAGTACGCTGGCTCAGTACTGGACCAGTTCTATAAATGTTGTTTCCATTAGTTACTTAGACACAAATACAAAGGAGACTATGGTCCAGGCCGAAAAATACTGAACTTACCCTTTAATCAGTAGGGACAGCAGCTCTTTGAAGTCGGCTTACTACCTCAGCTGTTGATTTAACCTTAATTCAGACGCCACCATCGAGTACCTGGTGCTGCTTTTAATGTGTTTTTTTGTGCCCCTGTTTAACTGCAGATACAGTATTCAACAGGAATAATGATTCTCTGCAGCACTGGAGGAACCTTGAGCTCAGGATGACCTCATCTATTAAACGATAAAAAGCTAAATTTGGTATTAAAGACGAGGTATTGCGCGTTTGGGCTTTTCCAAATCAAGGTCGGCTGTTATGACTGTCCTCACCACCTTCAGATTTACAGTTTTCTACCGTTAATCATATCTCGGTTGTGGTTTTGGGAGACTTCCTTAAGGATCCTGTCGTCTCCGGACTGACTCAACTGCTCCTTGTGCTCATATCTGATAAAACAGATAAAGCAGAGTTAAAACGGAACCAAACGGCAGTCTAAACAAGGAAAAAGCCCACTTAGATTTTTCTCATCCCTCCACGTTACAGCGACCAAAGTACAAACTCAGTGCTTCATCTTCATCTTCTCTAAAGTGACACACAGACAACAACAGATTAAAGTATTAACGATAGTGTTTTCAGAGGCGGGGGTGGACATTAGTCACAGTCCTTGGTTAAAAATAAACATTCATGCTTACCCAGAACAAAGTATATTATTTATTATTTTGTATTTACACTTGAGTGAACATCAAAAACCTGGCGAGATAATTCTCAACTGGACAATGCGTCTGGAAGACCACACACACACCCTCGAGGGGTTAAGTAGAACGTAAAGAAAATCAGTCCTGACGTTAAACAAAAAAAAAATAAAATCCAATTATGGAAGAAATTATAATTGAGATCAAAGACAATTGCTCTTTTCTGTCTCATGTTTTATCTCTAAAAACGTCTTGGACACACCATTAAAAGAAATGTCAAAGGCAAAGGACACTGTAATGCATCAAGTCTCTCAGATTCTTCAACAAGAGCGCACTTAACAAAGTAACAAGGAACAGCTTGTTATAAACGAATTAAAACTCTTCGTTGACGAGATCAAAAACTCATTTTTTTTCCTTGAACTGTCACAACTGAATTCCTGGTGAAAACTCAAATAACTCTCTTTTGGATGCTACAACCCAACTAAAGATGGTGACACCACACGTTCTAAAATCCTGAGGAACTGGGAAACACGATCTCTGATGTTAGAGAACGAAAACAGTCTGATCGTGGTATGTCTCTGCAATTTCTCTTGAAACATTTCCTCCACTCTTCTTCCCATCTCCTCTCTCTGTGCTCTCTTTACCGATCAGGTCTTTGGAGACAGAAGACTTTCGCCTGGTGGTCTCCTGAAGCAGTTACAGCGAGAGTCGCTTCCCTGAAGGACAGATGGACAAAGAGAAAAGTCAACCTAATGTCACAATAATGGACCCAACACCATACCATAAACTGTGACGTTATGTTTACATGCAGGAGCACTTTAACAGAGACAACACCTCATGTCAACATAGTCGTACCTGTTGATGGTGAAGTCGAGGATCTCTGAGACGTGGCCACAATACTCTGACACCATGTTGCCAGAACGAGCGTCCCATAAGCGCAGCACTCCGTCTAAGCAGCAAGTGGACACCACAGAAGAAGACTCTTCCCACTGCAGGTGAACGATACCGGCCTGGAGGAACACAGAGAGGGATTGTAGGTGTCGGCAGCAGCTGTGAACAGCTGGCATTTCTAACACTGTGTCTGTGTCACTCTGCAGTTACATCTCCTTAGTTGGCGGCGGAGTTTCTATGAAGTGCTGTTAAGTTAAGCTGATCCAAAACACGCCTACAACATACTTTAAACGTGGCTTAATAGAGACAATTTCAAACACAAGTACACAGACAAACACTTGTCTTTATCTGGACACATTTTCCCCACAAATACAACATGCTAATGTTATTAGCACAAGCCTATGGCATTTTACATTGTATAAACTAGCCTAGCAGCTAGCGATCTTTTCCTCTTCTCATATAAATCCAGGGACAACAGCAACATTTAACAAAGGTAACATTACAAAATTCAGCTTCATTACAACTCACAATGTTCACTGACAAAACAACTGTCTTATACTAAACATGTTTTCCAAACAAATACAACATGCTAACGTTATTAGCACAAGCCTATGGCATTTTACATTGTATAAATTAGCCTAGCGACAAGCGGAGATTTCCTCTGCTCATATGAAGCCAGGATAAATCACACACAAGACTTAAAATGCATTTTTGCGGAGGCTTTACTGTCTTCACAATTTATTGTTTCTTATCTGTGAAATTTAAGTAAATAAATGTTTGTTTCCACTGAGGGAAATGGTTTCAGCTTACAGAAACAGACAGGAGGTCTATTCAATGCAGAAGTATAAATTCCATATTAGGATTAGGCAGCCAATCATACTAATACTTTAAAGGTGATGACATGTCGAAGGCAAAAAAAAGCACGATTAATGTGTAAGTAAGCCCTTAAAAAAAAGATTTTTTAAGTCATTATGATGGGAAACATTCTCAAAACTATAAATATTTAAAATGAAATGAGAAACGATACAAAGCCACTACTTTGACAAAGCTTTAAGGTACTAACTCTGTTTTGAAACACTAAGTCATTACTTTGAGAGAGTTTCTCATTATTTTTAAGATACTAAGTCATTATTTTAACCCTTTCGATGCCCTTCGCAAGTATTTAAACTAGCGGTGGGACTTGATTAAAAAAATTAATCAAATTAATTAGAAGCTTTATAATTAATTAATACCGATTAATCACAGTTTTATCAAATAGCAATATTTGACACAAAAGTTTTTCAATTCAGATAAATTTTGGTTGACGACTGAATCAAGTAATAGACATATACGTGAACTAAAACAACAAAAATGTTTATTTTTCATTTCGCCAGAGAGTTTGTTAATTTGTTAGACGTAGACTTACTTATTTTGGCTCTAAACCCGTCATCTGGTCTATTGTAGGCCGGAGTGTGGATACCCTACCGGAGCCTGACGGGACCCAACGGCCAGGTTTGGATAACAAATCGGAAATTTTGCTCGGGTTCGGCCCACTTGACATGCTGCTGTGTTATGCTACGGCCTATTCAAGTGCTGGAATTTGTTATTTACGTGACAACGCCTGAACGCAACACAGGCTCTGCTCTAATTGAGTGTGGTGCGGCGCATTTGACTGTGCGTAACAGCAGCCTTTTGATGGTCATTTACACACTATCCATGCGTGATCATGGTAAACAGACAAGCTGTAACCATGACAACAATAACTATGTCAGGTAACAAACGGACTCGGGTCGGGTTCGGTCAGGAAAATGCGGCCCGAGCCGTGCTCGGTTTGCCTGTACCAGGACTGTCATAGCTAACATTAGCTTTGGTGTCCGTGCTCGCTGCAACATGTTTTGCATTGAGGTGATCAGAAAACTCTTTGCTGCACAATTTGCACACAACTATGAGGAACTTAAGTCAACAAACTCTGCTTCTGGTTACCTCATGTTGGCACCTGTGCCTCAGGACATGTGTTGACAGGTCATATATGGCCAGAGTCCCGTCCAGGTACGCCACAGCTGCGAGAGGCAGGCTGCAAGAGAGGGGAAGCGTTTAGGAAACTGAAGCTGAGCTGTGACACTGTCAGTGCGGACACTTTTCTAAAGTTTACACTTCACAACTTACACGTTGCAGAATCCCACAGATTCAACAGAGTTGGATTCTTCCTCGCCTCTTGACCCTTTGGCATTGCCTCCCTCCACAGAGTACGCCCCGACCACCTTTACACACAAACAACACGTTCAGATTGGAAGCTGATGAAGAACACTCAATGTCTATGAGCTGCCGCTGAGCATCATTACCCCACACAACACAAGGGTCTCCATCTCTTATTAAGTCGCTCTGACACCCACCTTGCCTGTGGTGGTGTTGATGAGTTTGGCACTGCCGTCCACTGAACCTGTCAGCACCAGAGAGCCGTCCTTGTTACACGCCAGGCAGGTCAGCGCCCCCTGGTGTCCCTCTTGGCCTGTTGAATGAAACAAAAGTGTATTATTTTATGTTTTAAAATCAGGGCCGATTACTGAGTGTATTTTTCATTACAGAATTAGTTTACACAGTTTATATTTGCTGCTCTTTCCTGTTTTATTGGGCTGTAACTCTAATGGTTAATACTTTTATAGATTCACTTATTGGCTTTTATTTACTGTAATCTTCCGTTTGTTTTGTTCTATTAAACAGTGACCTCACTTCACCCTGTCTCATCACAATAAATGGCAGAATGACTTTCCTATTATGGTGAGAGCAGCTGAGTCACATAAAATGTTCCTCTAACGCACTCTTAACTTTAATATAAATATCTTAAAAATGCATTTATAAACGTTGACTCCAAGCCCGAGAAGTAACAGCTACCAGCTGGATGAAGCTACTTTACGAGCTGCCACACTCACCTTTGATGACGTGGATGGCGTTTCCCTGCTTCAAGTCCCACACACGCACTGTCCCGTCCTCGTAACCCACCACGGCTCGTTTACCTGGAGAAAAATCAAAAAGAAATGAATGAATAAATACACATTTAAAGACTTTTAAGGCCTTGCGAAGGCCAAAATAAGGTTGAGGGGATACCATCCGGATCATGTGTATGGAGCGTTCAAGTGACACAAGGAGACACTTTATACACTCAGCGTCTTTCATAATTTCAGAGTTTTCATAATTTAAAAAAAGTACAATTCATAATAAATTATGGCCAGATTGCTGCATAATAATCAGCTGTGTCTATAATGTGAATTTCTGGATATTAAATGTTCATCTGCAATTTTCTGTGGCCCCATTAGTATTCGTTTGCATCATGACACAGCAGGTCACAACCTGGTTAAGCTGTTTGAGACCATAATTACGGATATACTGAGCATCTTGTAGGATAATTTGATTCTGCTGCAAAATATTATTGACACAAATCTCCTCCTGTTTTTGAAGCATTTTTAGACATACTTCAAAAAATAATTGCATCACACAATGTAACAAGACACTTTTATGACACAGCTTGTCCTATTTTATTATTTATTTCGATTATTTTATTTCCTTTTTTAAGCTATGTGCTTGCATCATGTTTTCTATAATGACACCCATCAGAGTTTTGTCCAGGAGGAGGTGGGACTAATTCTCTGTTCAGGAAAAAACCCTGCACTCTGAAGCATCCATTTTTTTGGGTGACTTTATTTTCTCATCTCTCACCATCAGGCAGGACCTTGCCGCTGGTGGACTGGCATGCAGAACTCTGGAAGGTCTTACAGTCTCCTGCAGGGATCTTCCACATCCACACGTTACCATCGTCTGTTCCCGCCAGCAGCACCGGAGCGCAGGGATGCCACTCCAACCACTGAAGAGGAAGCCGGACAGACGACCACAAATTTAATTTAATTTTACACAGATTGTTTCCCTCTAATTCCCACTACAGTTTTCTACTAGTGGCGAATAAGCAGATCTTATAATTATCATGGGTTGTGTGCCTTGCTAAACGGCAACTCAGCAGTCGCGGTTGATCATGCACTTCCTTCACAAGACCACAAATTCTCAGCCTGAGTGCTCATACCCTCTTACTTCCTCATAAATTCCTTAATCCCTCATAAAAGACTGTGCACAAGTGCTCACAGATGCACAAACTAAACAGACGCATGTTGAGGCTGATGCGGTGTTTCTTACCTCAAGATCCCCCACTTCGAAGGACCAGATCTCCTCTTTGCTTTCTATTTTCCACACTTTAATCATGCCGCTCATGTCACCAGAGGCCACCATGGAGGAGTCGTGGCTGAACATGGCACACGTCACAGAGTCTTTGTGACCTGTGGAGACAAAGAGAAATAAGTGCTTTAGTAGATGTGGCTTGGATGTAGTTTTATGTTCTGTCACAACTACAATTTCACTACAAATTTCCTCAACTGGCAAAATAAACTGGAGGATGTAAACATGCTTGATGTCAACGTTCTCACCTGTGCACTCCAACAGAACTTCTCCATCGCTCACCCTCCAAACAAACGCCTTATCATCCTCTCCTCCTGTTACAGCCATGGTGTTTGTCACAGGATCCAAACTCACGCAGAACACTGAGCCTGGATAGACGACAGCGAAGAGCCATTTTAAAGTTTAGCAGACTGAATTTATACGATAATAACAGAAGAAAAACTTGGGTAAGGTGCTACCATTGTGTTTGGAGAAGGTGAGCTCGCTGTCATCCTCGTCCGTCACAGCTTCCATCTCGTCCTCAGTCTCCCAGCCTTCTTCATCATCTGCATTTTCAGCCTCTTCAAAGTCAACGTCACCCAAATTGTCGGCCAAGTCATCTTACAGTGAGAGAGAGAAAGAATGTTAATGAAGTTCTTTAGTTATCGTATGCACAACAATTACAGAGAAGCATGTATAGCAGGCAATCTTAAGTCTCAGTCTGCCTCCAAAAATATGTATTAAAGGTCCAGTGTGTAGGATTTAGGGGGATATATTAGTAGGTCCTTATCCATGGAGTCCACCATGTTGCTCCGCTATGTTTCTACAGTAGCCCAAACACTGGCTCTAGAAATGGTCATCTGCGTTTTCACATCAGCCGCCATAGTTAGCAGCTACTCTGCAATAAGAGCATGGGGAAAACACAGATTTTTAAAAATGTGACTATGTTTTGTTCAGTGTTTTTCTGCTTTAAATCACTGGGTCTGTTTGTTTTGGAGAGGAAGAGACCTCTGAGGATAATTCAGCTCCTGGTAAAGTCCTCCTGAACGTCTGGATCTTAAGTTATGAGAGAAAAAAAAACGTGAGCACACACTTGCAGGTGCTGGGCTAGCAGCCTATCTCCGAAATGCAGAGCAGCATCAGAGAAGCACCAACTTGTGAGTGTTTTACCTGTTAAAACCAACTGGTCTGTTTGTTTTGGAGAGGAGGGGTCTTCTGTGTATAATTCAGCTCCTGGCAAACCGCCTAAATGTCTAGATTTTAAGCTATCATAAAAAAGTGAGTGCACGTTAGCAGGTAGTGGGCGTGAAGCCTGTCTGTGACGTGCCAAATAGCATAGGAAAAACACTCATATGTAACATGAAAAGTATTTTTAATGGTTTTAATGACCAGGTCAGTTTGTTATGAGGAGGAAGAGGCCTCTGCGGATAATTTGGCGTCTGATAAAAACATACAAAAATACTCGACGACAGAAGATGCCCCACAGATCCTGAGGTACGCCCCCAAACTTCTGTCACACGGTCGGTGTCAGGTTTGATGTTATTATGAGACTAAATCAAACACAAAACAAATATCTAACCTGACACTAGTTGTCAAAAGTGACTTGCAGCACAGTCGTTAACAGTTTTCAACCAACCTGGACAAGGCTCTGCCTCGGTTAGGTCGATGACTTCGATGATTTCTTCATCTCCGTGGAGCTCAATCTCATTTTCCTGCGCGTTATCCATGCCGTTAGCGAGCTAACCGCTAGTTTAACAACCGAAAACTAGTACAACACCGCGAGTAAAGCTTGCTAACCTCACTTTAGGCTAACTGACTTTTAGCTACCGACGTACAGAGTCCTAACACGGGTAAATGTCACACTTACTCGTTACATTTAGTGTTATGTGAATTTAAATAAATAGTAGTGAAATATCAGACTGTCTCCCCGTGTTGTCTTCACATGCTGCGGCGACTGCAGTGACTGACGCATGGTGATGACGTTGTGTGAACGTCACATCTTTCGTGTTGTTTACCTCTGTGTCCACAAGATGGCGGTGTTGTACAAAGTAGATACGTGATAATACTGCTCAGAAAATAAATTATTAATTAAATATCTGATTTTTAAAAGATGATTCGAGCCTTTATTTTTCTCAGAAACATTTTCAGTAACCCTAAACTAGTCTGTTTTACGTTTTGTGTGAGACATAACACCTCCATATAATTATTATTATTATTATTGTTATCATTATTATTAGTTTAGTGTTATTTTTTGTAGAAGTAGTAGTATTTTATTTTTATTAATGTGTTTATTTTTACAGACATTTATATATTATCTTTTTTGTGTGGCATTCTTTAAATTTTAATAATGATGTAAGTTTTGGGGCATTTTAAGCTTAAACGTTTACAAGCATTAATTAATGGCTTTACTAATGGTTAATAAGTCATTTATTTTTGTCTTTAGAGATCATTTGTAAGCCTTCAGTTTCAGAAACACTCATATCAATTAATGAAACACTCATATCAATTAATAAATTTAAGGGCATCATAAAGAATGTGGTGATGGAGATTTTTTTTTTTTTTTTCTGTTTAATATGTTGTATTTGTTGCATCTTAATATGTTGTGATTGGCTGCTGCCTTTGCCAGGTCTCTCTTGTAAAAGAGATTTTGAATCTCAATGGGACTTCCTGGTTAAATAAAGGTTAAATAAATAAATAAAAAAGATTTAGGAGGCCTCCATCATCATCATCAGCTAGCTCTTTAATTCATCAGGAAGATAAATGTTTGACCACTCTGCTTCTTGACTCAAGGACAAAACCAATTTATAAACCACTTCTCAACAACTTGTAAGACTTATAAGAAAGTGAGGCACACACAAGCATGTGTAAGCCAAATTAAATTCTCTGTAAAGTCTGTGAAGTCCAACAGGGCCTGAAGAAAACCACAAAGAGTTCCCACCTCAGATATTATTCTAATACGTTCTCCTACACAGACACATCACATCCCTGTTTTCACTCAGTGACTTCTACAGGCTTGATCATTTCCAACATGCATTCAAAGATCAGCTGAACTGAAAAAATCATGGCTACACACTGAGAAATAAACCAGATATCCAGATAGCTCATACTGCTATACACCAGCCTGATCCACACTACCTTGAGTTCAGACGAGTGGGAGGAAGAAGAGCTCTCTCTGGTAGATGAAGCTCAGCTCAACAGGCCGTCGGGTTTGTGCTGATGGGTATGTGCTCTTCTTTCACCAAGTGTCTGGAAGAAGAAAATGATGTAAACAGAAAGTTTATCAGCCCGACGTGCTACTATTACACAACTATGTTCCTGCAAGTGTATTTCTGATCCCTGCTGTTCCACTGAGGTTTTCACATGGGGAGAGGACAGGACAGGAGTCAGTGGTAAAGGAGGCTAGAATCTGCAGGTGGAGGCGACAGCTGCAGCTTGCTGGCAGAAGCTGGAGGTGGAGGTTTGGTGGAAGCTGTGTGCCAGAACTTGCAGATGGAGGCAGCGGCTGCAGGCTGCAGGTGGAGGTTGACAGAAGTTTTAGATGGCATGTTTCTTTAGCACTTTGAGGTGGTATTCTGAATAAATATTTTCATTTTGCAATATTTAAGCAAAAAAATCAAATAATAAAAGTCTTAAAATTTTGACACAGTGGCCTTCTTAAGGACTGAACATCAAGGTCAGGTAATAAATCAGGATTCACTTTCAGGCCCTCATAATGTCAGCTGGTATCATGTTTCAGTGCCGCATATTACTACAAAAAAATACCACAAAACATTGAGTTTACATATCTGATGGGAATTATACACTGAGTTCATGTACTTTAGAGTAATATAAGATTATTCTACGATCAGTGAGGCGGCCATTTTGATTGTTTATGTGCATTTTTGTTATTTTTTAATGAACAGATGAATCAGTCAGCACAGCTTTCACTGCAATTAATAAATATTAATATAATATAAATATTGATATCCACTTCAATATATTTTGCATACTATGTGACAGTAGTACGCAAGAGAGATAAAAAAGTGGGCTATTTTAATTTTTACAGCCACTGAATTGTTAATATTAAAATGTGAACACAGCATTGAAACATTTTACTGTGAAAAAACATGTATCTGAATTTATTTGTTCTGAATTCACCTCTTTGAAATTAAAATATGGACTTTCTTGATTAGGGATTTCAAAAAGCTCAGTTTGAATATATATATATATATATATATATATTTTATCAGTGTTCACAAATTAAGATCCAAATATTCAAGTTTCAGACTTTCACAAAGTTAGATTCAAGTTGCTCACATTTGATTTGAGAAATTCACATCTAAAAAGCTGAAATATATATTTTTATGAAAGTCAGAAACTCGAATTTATTGATCTGAATTTGTGAACCTTGAGAAAGTAGATTAAAATTTAGCTTTTCAAATGCAAATCAAGAACGTTTCAGAGAGGTGAATTTAGATCAAATAAATTTAGGTACATAGCAACCATGGTATCCTTCACCTCATGATGTGCGTGTGTGTTTTACAGTGACATCTCACCTCTGTGATGTGAATCAGCCTGTGAAACGCCTGATATCAAGTCCATATCTAACTATGTATACATGTAGCTACACACCTGACTGCGTCCTCACTCATATTGTCTGCCACAGGTTTGCTGTCAGTCTCATGAACAGGCCTGTTTATGGGGGTTTGCAGCTACTTGACACAGCGACACGGGCTCACAGCAACCTTACTGCTTAACTGCTCAGCTGCCATCGCAGCTGTCAGGACATTTTTATTATAACAAAATCATCATTTCTGTCCAGGTTATGAAAATATGACCTTTAATGGTGTTGCTTAAATGAAAAGTCATTGTGCGCACCGTCCACATGCACTATACCCTCCTGAGACCCTCCGTCCTCACATGAGGACATCACATTTTGGGTTTGCTGCGCCTGACACTTCACCCTGCTGAACTTAGACCTGTTGTCCTCATTCGTGGACACTTTTATGCTCAGTCTAAAGCCAATCTCGACACGAAAGTGAACAATTTTATGGTTGAAACTTGTTAATTTGTGCTTAATAGCATGTGTAATTTATTATTGCATACAAATTTGAGCAATTTTAGCAGATTTAACAAGCTAAGATGTCGTTACGTCAAAAGTACTCATTTGAGGACATTGGGACTTTATTACTGTCTTACAGCAGCAGTTTATAACAGCCAGTAAGGAGTGACAGACTGTTCGTATCTTGGAGTGTGTGCAATTCAGTCAGGACCACTTTAGTCAAAGAAAACTTTATTTCCTTTTGCAGTATTATATTTGGTGCTATGGCTCTGTACTGGGGCCCCTCTGCTTTTCCTCGGGCCTGTGCAGAAAGCCTCTTCCCTGCAGCAATGTGGCCAGCCTGAGCAGAACAGAACAGAGCAGCATCTGTGACAAAGAAAATGACATTGATGGGCCAGACACAGCATGAAAAGGAGGAGCTGGGTTGCAAAACGGACAGTAGGCAGGCGTGTCCTGCCTGAACTAATGCTCAACTGTTCAATTTTTGTCTTTCACAGACGTGAACAGTGACCTCTAACCCACAGAGTTACAAAATGTTGCATTGTTTTCAGTGTTGTTTTTGCACAGCAACTTTCAGGCATTGAAATAAACTGCTTTAAACTTCATTACACACTTGTGACTATTAAAAATAAACTCATTGTCCTCATATAAGGAATAAAGTTAAATTCCCACATTTACTCCCGCTGCTATTAATAATAGTCAGTTTCATCATCAGCATCTCGCAGGTAACAATTTCCCTTTTTAAAATTTGACACGGTTCCTATTTTGGTGCCGAGTATTTCATCCAGGAAGCAAAAATCCTTACATGTGCAAAAAAGTCTTGGCCACTTACTCTCTGTTAAATATCACAGTGAAGTGTTCCTCATTGTGTGATTGTAATAATATGTCCCTTTCACTCACATCGTGATACATTCCCTTCTCTCACAATGTCATTATGCTGAATCTTGCCAGCAGAACAGAAACGGCTCTCTCTCGTTCCCTCCATGATTAACACTCAGTGGCCTTCTCTGTAGTGAGCAGTAAATTGGGAGTTCAGACACTTATGAATCATCATGCCTCACTACTGACGAGTGTCGTGTCACAAAACTGTAATTTAGGCTACACGTCTGTTATTACTGGAGCCGAGGTTAAGCATTGCATTGTGGGATTTTTAACTGAGATGTCATTATTATTAGAAATACTCTGTAGATTGCTGCATTATTAAGGGGAGAACGTTATTTAAAATCCGGTTCTTGATAGACTCTTCATGGTAAATAATGTGACTGTATCAAGCTTCTCTCACCATGATTTTGGCAGCTGTACAGTCAGATGAGTCTGTTAGAGAGATTTAAAAGAGTAAATCTATCTGACACTGTCAGGAGACGAAGGTAGGATTGTGAAAAGTGAGAGTGTCCTCCAGGTCACCTCAGTGCAGTAATTTGGTCAAAACAAATGCCCATAGCTGCTTTCAGGTATTTTTTGGAGGGGAGGCAAATGCACTTGCTCCCCAAACTGGGGGGGACATGTCCCCTGCTGGTGGCTGGCTGCAGTACAGGTCATGAACTCCGCCTCTGCCATGTTAATGTAAAGGACACAAGCCAAACTCAAAACTCAAGTTCACGTCAAATAGATGCTTTCTGTCATTTTAGGTAGTTCTTATCACGCTGCTGTTTGTTCAAGTGTTTGTTTATGTGATAAGTTTGGTTATATACGTCATGACTGATAGATCATGATTGGTCAGACAGGTGTATGGGCTAGAACTCAATACTGGTGGTGACAGAACTTCTTCATGGAAGACATGTTGACCTGTCATAAGCCCCGAATGTTGGGCCATTTTGCAGGCAAGCTGCAAGCGTTTAGACGCACAGAGCTGGATTGGCGAGTTGATCCAAGGTGCCCAATATTCCGAGGTAAACATATTGGTGGAACCTTTTTGGTTTAAAAAGAACGAGGCGCCCTTCTGCCACGGGAAGCTGTTGATGACTTGTGGGAGGAGCTGTTGATGACGCCGCACGTGCGACCCACTGGCGATGGACTTAAAAACAGGAAACAGCTGACAGCAGGAATGAGCAGCTAGTAGCAAGAGGGAAACGCAAACAACGTCGACACCAACCTGAAAGCAACTGTAAAGATGAGCAACTGGGGAGACAAGGAATTGCGCGCCCTCCTTGGCCTCGCAAACGAAGAGGCCATTAACCGTGAAATGACGGGAACGGTGAAGGACGTCACTGTTTACATCAGACACTGAGCTACACGTTTTGTTACTTGCTCACGCCTCCCATTGCCCCAAAAAGGCACATTCTGTATGAACAAAAGTAGGCCTAGCCCTGAACGAAGACTGATTGGGCTTTCCTGCATATTTGCACAATTCCTATTTAATAAGGGCTCTTGTAGGAAAAGCACAGGTGTTACTATTTACGCTAACGATGGCTCTGTTCTATTCAAGAGTCCCAGTGACTGTGACAGTGAGCAAGCAAACACCAGGATCCTGAAATCAAGGCAACTAAATGAAATTCAGCCATCATTATTGTTATTATTTCACCAGTGCAAGATGGTAGTGGTCGTATCTAAGATATTTTGGCTTACTTTTGTGCAGCAGGGGGCAGTGGAGACACATCGTCCATCTTTATATACAGTTTATGGAGCTAACCCTAATGCTAGCTGCTAGCTTAGTTGGCACGATGCATAAACAGCTATGGTTAAATGTGATAATGCTAATGCTAATTTTTGCTGGTGGAAGAAAAAACTACAACCAAACACTAAAAAGACTTTTTTTCAGGTGACCAAAACGTTGCAATTAACTCTCATGAACTGTAAACACACTGAAATGGTGACAGCTACAGCTAGGCTCTGTAACTCATAAATTGTAGCTACACCTTATACTCAAATGGCCCCGCTCTTGAATATGCGTAACTTTGAGTGTTCATAAAATTTAAACAGGCAAGTTATATACAAATTCACCATCAGTACAGTTGTCATGAATGTTGAAATAGCTTTACTGACCAAAACAGTTTTTGTACCAGGCTGTAAACATGTTTATTACTGCTGTAAAGTTAGGCATTTTAACATGGGGGTCACATTTGAAGCCAGCCTCAAGTGGCCATTCAAGGTACTGCAGTTTTTGCCACTTCCTCATTGGCTTCATTTTTCAGCCCTAAAGGTTGCCACTTGGCTTCCCCCAGCTTGAATCCTGACCTCTGACCTCTGTGTGCATTTAGGAATATTTGTGAGACTGCAGTAGACCACAGGAACAACATCAGAAGCAGAGCGGTGCTCCATTTTAAAAGGAGCCCTCCTCTCTTCATTAATCTCTCCATCAAAAGCTCCCTGGCCTGAGATATTTTATGAACACTTAACCCAGTTTGTCTACTTCAGGTTTTCGGGGTTTTATGTCTCTTGCTATACGCTGCTGGCAGGGCTCAGGGCGCACTGCATGCCCAAATAAGTTTTACTGGCAGCCCAGGTCCTCCATTTCAAGCCTTCCCTGGAAAAATACAACCGTCTCATGATGTGGTGAGATGTGGAAACATCAGGGTGTACGTTATTTAGACATTTTAAATCTGCAGTGAGTGAGAGATTTATAAACTCTCCGTTCGGTTGTGACAAACGCTGGAAGGGGTTGTTGAACTTTCACGTTGGAAAGTTAGATGACATTAGTTACGACGCAGGTTACAGACGCTTCATTTCGTCAGTCCGTTTCAGCAGTTCATAGTTGTTAGTTTTTTCTGGCTGTCGAGCCAGCAAAGGACTTCATTCAGCTCCCGTTCACTTTACCCAAAAGCCTCTAACATTGTCGGATTAATTTGGGAATGTTAATCAAGTTTTTGGACATTTTTACCACACTGCATAGCAGCTGATTTTGAAGGATGATACAAATACCGATCCAAGGGCTGATATTTTCCCATATAATTAAATTAACTCATTTGCATACCAAAACATGGCAAGTGGTCACAGTTTTTCCAAGAAAAAGCCTTTGAAAAAGCAGCTAGACCATCATGAGACACTCAAAGTCTCCATTAAAACCCAGACTTAGGAAATTCTTTTCGGCTTAGCAGCCCCTTAAGGCACAGAGGTTCATAAATAAAACTCAAATGTCCTCAAAGGTAAAAAAAAAAAACCAGACTGGTCACATCAAGGATACACAACACCACTGGATAAAGTGTGCAATGTCAGATACATATATACAGGTTTAATCCTAGTCAGAAGCATAAAATGTATATACAGTCTGGGCAGGAGGAACAGGAAATACCATGTATGCAACAGAGCTGGTTTGACCTTAGATTCAGCCCTTGAGCAACCAGGACATCAAATAAAACATCAATCAGAGGCTGAAAATGAGTTGTTTCACTCCTTTTAGTTATTTAGTTTGTTTTTTCCTTTGTTATTAAGATGCTTTTAAATTATTTCATTAATGTTTTGCTCCTTATACGTCCCTATTTTCACTGACAGGAACAGTGTGTAACATTTGGGAGGACTTAGTGGCATCTAGTGGTGGGGATTGCAAATTGCAACCAGCTAAAACTTCTCCCAGGTAGGATTCCTTCAGTGCTCATTGTTCAGGAGTTTTTTTACCAGGAGTAGAATTATCCGCAGAGGTCTCTTCCTCTCTAAAACAAATTATTTAAACCAGTAAAAACACAGAAAAATACAGTTTCCCGTCAAAAGAAAAAGTGATCTGGAGCCAGTGTTTGGTTTGTCTGTTCTGGGCTACTGTAGAAACATGGCGGTGCAACATGGCGATCTCTGTAGACAAGGACCTGCTCCATATGTAGATATAAACGGCTTATTCTGAGGTTACGAAAACACAGGTTTCATTTTCAGGTTATTGTACACAGAACAAAACATACTTATGTTATATTCCATTTCTGCCAGTTGTGACGCCCCACCCTTTGGCGGCCCTATGGCACGAACAAAACTGCACCAGTGACTGAAAATAACCTCATAAAGCTCTATTCGGACGGGATTAGTTTAACGTGGAGATGTGGGATTTTAGTCCCGTCCAAACGCGCCATGTCTGTAATCATTACGGATAATGCCAGTAAAAATTACGACGACTTTTACCTTCTGTAAAACGGTCCGGAGAAAATACCTCGGGTAATATTAATCCCGTGCGAACGCGATCCTCTGTAAAAATGTATGTAAATATTTCATCACATCCTGTTTACAACCATTTTTCTGTGTTTATAACTAGTTTTCCACGTTTTTTCGATGATGAAGGCGCTTGAAGAAGCATTCGGTGTTGTCGGCAGTCGTGATAGTGGACATTCTTCTAATGATCGCATAGCCCTACGTGGGAGACCAGCCAAAAAGGTCGAGAAGAAAGCACTTTCCAGAGCCACGAGACTTCTGGTTGTGTTAGGTAGACCTAATATAAATCCATATTGCTAATCGTTGTGTACACAACACATTAATTATTATTATCTTTCAGCTGATGCTTTATGCCCTGCTCCACCAACATCCTCCACCACGTAGCACACACACGTCGACAGGGAGGTGACGCAGGGTGCAAACCAAGTTACCACTTCCATCTCTGGTAGAATTACAGAGATTTTTTTGTCCTGTGCGAATCGGACATTTATATAACAGACATCCTGTGGTAAACTGACGTTAGTCCACATCCCTATGTAAAACTAATCCCGTCTGAATAGTCCTTTAGACACCTTAACACAATCAGTCCCCACACCAGAGGCCTCTCTCCTCTGCTGCTGGCACAGCAGCTCTTAAGCACCTCCCCCATGCCAGGCACACCTGGGCAGATCTACAATGGAGGGAAAAGGAACAACTGTAACACAATATATCCCCCTAAATCCTGTGTATTCTCATCCCAAACCACTTTGTTTGTGGACTTCCACATCTACACATGACGCTTCTGTGTCAGTTTACACCTCTTACATGAACTGTATTTTTCAAAATACATTTATGTTTCCACTGGAAATGTACAGTTTCTGCTTGTTTGAGGTGTACAGTCTCTTTAAAAATAAACCTACAGTGTCGGTACAACCTTGTATTTATTTTTAGTTCCCTGTGCAACAAAAGCATGTGGGTAGGTTTGGAGAGCACATCATGGTTTGGCTTTATATTCAAACGGGAAGCAAACAGGGGCTCCCAGGTGAAAATCCGGGCTTTGTTGGACCCATCCATCTCTACTTGCGCCTCATATTATGTCGCAACTGGTGGCGTTACAAACTGCTGCAGGTTGGTGCTCTCATGACGCTGCAAAAAGTCCCCTTGGGCGTCCACTGACATAGCGCCAGTGTTTGCCAACTTTGGTTGGTGTACACTGTGTCAACAACTGCTGCCTCCCGTTTCATGTAAGGTGTTCTTGTGCATTGGTATCTAACGCCCAGATCACTGACAAAGCAGCGGTATTTGACGACTTTGGATTGAGAACAGGCTGCGAAATCCTGCACTGGACTATAAGTGGAGAGGCGGATCATCCTGTATGCGACATAGGAGGCCGCCTTGGTCACCATCCCTACTTTTTTTTTGTCTTTTAACATTCAAAAGAACACGAACATGAAGGAGTCTGTATGGAGAGTATTTGAGAGAATGAAAAGGCAAAGCCATTGAGGGGAAGGAAGACTACATTTGAGAATTCGGGCATGTCTGGGTTCTTCAGTAAACACAGAGTACTTCCTCCAGTACTGAACATCAGCCAAATTATAGTCAAACTAATCACAAAGTCAAAGGTGAGAGGAGCGATGCCTTTAAGTGTAACAGCAAACTGGAGGATTGTTCAGCGCTACTAGTGGAGGTTTTCTTGCTCCGAGTGCTTTCCACTTTGGTTTTGTCTTCCTATTTTTACCCAGACGCTCTGGAACAACACATTGGGTGGGCTTCACTCTGCCGTCATCAGGACAGCAGAGACCAGCAGCGACCCGTCATAAAAACATTTCTCGGTTTATCACTCCAGCAAGCTGGTTTATGTCTGAAAAGCAGGACACTCTGGAGTGCTGTTACTTTATAGGCACACACACATGGAAACACACATTCGGTCTGACCAGGACACGGAGGCATATTCATCTACTTTGTGTGTGTGTGTGCAGCACATGCACCTTTACACACATGCACGCACACACAAACAGTATCAGTAATAAGGCCTGGGAGCTGTTGCTGTGTGAGAGGTAATTACTCCATGCAGCTCCGCGAGGCTTTGATGGAAAGTTTTAGACTAACTGGCTCGACTGTAAGTAGCCTTGACTCTGCTTCTTTTTAACAAGAACTCTTTATGGCTCCTTTCGCTCTCTTTTCTCTCTTAAACGCTCCGGTTTCATGGCATCCTGGAAAGATTTTATGTCTCATTTTCAAATATAACACAAGAAAAAGGCCTAATTCACGTAATACCATCGATTAATGTCGGAGGCTGTTGTTGCACGGCCCCGTCACATGCAGTCAGAAGCACTGAGAGATGTTTAGAAGTGTTTTCTGTCTTGCTGGCAAAGCAACGCTTCTTTATGACGCTGAGGTCTGCCTGCTTTGTCTGCACGCTGCGTCTGACTCATGTGGGACCGTGTTGGGTGAGATGACGGCTTCCCTTCTCTAACCACTAACAGCCAGTTGTGTGTGTACTGCAAGTGGTCTGGTCCACAGCCTGTGTGTGATGTGTCTGCTGTGGTAGCAGAGCGGTAGTTTGCGCAGGCCGTACACGCTCGCCTGTTGACTTTCTAGCCTGATTGCTGCTCCTTTTTTCAGCCACCGGCCAAAAACATGAAGTATTTTTGGAACATCATCACTCAGGATCTGTGTTTTTAGCCAGAGCCATGTAAGGCACTTTGGTACAGATGCTTTTAAAGGCATCATGCTCTAAATAAAAAGACTTACAGCTTCTTAAATGGGGTAGAAACATGAAAGGGAAGGAGCTGATGGTGACTCCCCTGGATGCAAAATAGTTAAACTAACATAATCAGCGATTTGGCAACCCGAGTGTGATGTTCACTGAATTGCAAATGTGCTGCTCGGGGCAATATAAGCCAATCTAATCCCTGCTTTGACATCACTGCTCTGGACACGCTCACTCACACACACGCACATATACACACATTTGAGTGTTTTTATGCATGTCTGCGTCAGCAAAAGCCCACAGACAAACAATACAGATGTCCAAGACCGATTTGTGCTCCCTGACAGAAGGTACAAACTTAGTGCTGCCTTTGTAATGTAATGAGAGGGTTGTTTAAGCTGTTTAACGGTTTGCAACGTATCCACAAAGAAAAGTCTTCATGTTATCTTTGCATTTGAAAGCATTTTATTGTTGGTTATATTGATGTAGTTTTGTTTTGTTTCTACAGATATTGGATGGATTGACATTAAGTTTGCTTCAAGCATTCATCAATTATGGATTTTGATTTATTTTTTTAGGCCAAAGATCCACAAAACTAATGACATTCAAATAAATTTTACAAATGTTAGTATGCTTTTACTCTAATTAAAACTATAGCTACTAAATACAAAGGACTGGTTGCACAAAACACTTTAAGTTTTCCATTAGCGTGACACTTAAGGCTTACTTTCTCCTTCACTGAGGCACTTACACAGTTGCACAGAAGTCCTTAAAAGGTTTCCTTAGTTAAGGAAAGACATTAACTCATTTACAGAGATCTTGTTTGCTTGGACTCACACTTGTGACGCCTGTTATCATCTCACAAAGTTTACTTATAGTTAGATAGTGGAAAAATGGCAGAAGAGAGGAAGACAACAAAACCATATTAGTCAGAGGAGGAAAGGTTTAAACTTCTGGAGGAATACAATCATACTACAAAGTAAATTTGATCCCCAGATACCAGAAAACAATTGTTAAAAGGAACTGCAATGGAAATTAATTTAATCAAATCTATAGTGTAAAATCAAATCTCCTGGTCGAAGAACACTCTTTTTGAGGTGTGTTATTTCTTCTTATTCATCACCACAAACTTGGTGAGAGTCAGAGTCACCTTAAGTTTTTATTCACCATTGCTTTGGTTGCTAAGTCCTTTTGTGCAACAGTCCAGGGATTCCTTAAGTATAAGGAGAAATAAATAAATCATAAATACCAAAGTCAACATTTTAAGCAAACCTTAAGGGGAAGAATTAAGGCTGTTTGTGCAACCAGTTTTATTTTCAAGAAATCTTAAATAGGACTTTAAGGAAAATCTTTACTGTAAGTGTTAGCATCGTTATGATGAGCATGTTAGCATGCTGTTAGCACTGAGCCAAGTCCAGCCTCTCAAAGCTACAAGCAAGGCTGTAGTGCAGGGGTACTTGTGATGCCCAGGGACAGGTTTTGCAAAATGAAAAAGCCAGGTTTCAGTTAATAAACAAACATTAATAATCAATATATAAGTAATTAGCATGGACCTCTGTCGGAGGGGTCAGGGGATCCCAATGAACAAGCTCTACTTTTATGCATTTTAGGCACTCTTGCACCTTGTTTACAAGAAATTAAAAATAAAATAATATTTTAAAAATAAGTAAATAAAAGAAATCCTACTGTGAAGCACTTAATTTTCATTGTGAATTAGAAAATGTCTGTTAGGGCTGTAAAGTGAGTACCAAAGCTCTGGTCTCATGTTACTTATTAGCCGAATTTAATTAAAATTTTGATGATTTCAGTGCAGGTGTGGTAGTTTGACTTTACTCATCAGCTTTTAAGTAGCTATTTTAGAGAGAGGAGTGATTATTAAAATTCAAATTATCTGAATTCCTGCAGGATTTTACAGGTCCTAAACTATATTCAACCCAAAAAACAATTAATAAATTGAGTAGCTGCAACTATAAAAGAAGGAAAAGACATGATATCAGTGATGCTGATCCCATTATTTTCCTGTAATGACAGACAGAGTTATGATCTGTTTGGTGACCAATAACAAGGAAAACAAATGTTCACATTTAGATAAAAAAAAAACATCAGACAGTATCACATAACATGTGTTTTTATAATCTGGTGGAAGCATTTTCCAGTCAAAGGTGAACGGCCAGAAGCGGCTGAAAACTCTGGCTCCAGTTTGAACACTGTCACTGACGTCACATCCTTTCCTTCTTTTAAAGTTTCCTCGGTGCTGACCAGGAAGTCATTTTGACTTCTTCAACCTCATGCAAGACATTCCAGCACTCACTTTCGGCTTGATTCCCCGGTACTTCCTGGTGAACTCACCAGCCTTCTGTCCCTGACAACAAATTCTGCCTTAGCGTCTCTGGTTTCCGTCTGCCTGTGGCTGTGTGGTGTTTTCCCGCCACGATGTTTCAAAGTGAGTGTTCCCACCTGCTGTCATTTGCCTGTTGTGAGACACCACACACTGCCTTGTGTGTGTCCTTCTATTACCTACCTGTCGACTCATTCCCTGGACTGTGTAAGGACTCTGAGCCCATAGAATGAACAGTCTGCTCATGTTCCTGTTCCCTTGTTTATAATAAAGTTCATTACCAGCTTTCACTTAGTGCTGCATTTGGGTTCCTGTTACAAAAAAAGACACAAAATAACCACAAAAACAGGCAAAACAACCACAAATGACCCTCAAAAGAACAAAAGGATGCCAAAGAGACACAGAAAACAGATATAAAATTACCTCAAAGAGACACAAGGCCACAAAAAGATGCATAATGACCATAAAGAGCTGGAAAAATAACAACAAAATAATAAATTGAAGAAAAAAGAAGTGCGAAACCACACCAATGTGTGTGTATCTTGCTCCCACATAGGAGAGGTGTTGGGGCCTCTTCCATGCCCCACTGATTCATAATATGGCCACTGTTGAAAGTGAATACGGTGTCCAGCATGTCAACAGAGGGATTATGAATGTAGCCCGTGCCCTCTGAGATATGCATCTTCTGTTTGTTTTCATAAACAGCACATACAGAGGCAGAAGGTCTGCAGCCACACTGAGTTTAGTCCTAAAGAGCTTACCCAAGCACAGCAACATCAGAGATGCCTCCAAGACCGACCACCTTACGTAACCAATGCTCCGTAGCTCATCCACAGAAATTATAATCCTCTGTTGCTATGGATACGGCTGTCCCAACGGGCCTCCCCTGTACTCCAAAAGAGGAGCGACCTCGATTAATAAATGCAAGCACAAAGCCGGGACCGAACTAAAAATAATAATAGAAACAGAAAAGGTCTTCTGACAGTAATAAAAGTGGCGAAGAGACGGAGGGAAGGTCAGGGCTCAGGCATGTAAGTATGCACCTGCTCTGTTGAGGTTCCCCTGAGCAGGATGGCGGACTGCTGGTGGACCTTGACCTCTGATCTCCCTGTGGATGGGCCGAGTGAAAAGACGGTATTTGCCCTCTCATAGAGGAAATGATAATGAACAATGTGGATATTCATGATTTAATCATGTTGTATATATCTTAAAAAAACATATAAAAAGGCACATTAAATAGAATTTTAAAAAGATAAAAAATAGCTAAAGAAGAAGAAAACAGGAGCATACAAATTACAGTGCAGTGCAGTGTATGAAGAAATAGTTAAAATACTTTAAAGTGTTGGACTGATGGTGAAAACGAGCTGAAAATAGTGGATAAATTGGTTGAAAAGTTCAGCTTCTTTCACTCCAAGTGTTCGAAGTACGAATGCAAACTTGAACAAATCAAACAAAATATGAAAAGCTAAAATGGAAGACCATATTTCTGTGACGATATAACAATATAGTCTTTTTCTAGCTTTGAGTCATCTAATTCAGGAACAGGAAGGGTGGCGTCGACATCAGATGAAAAGGGTTCAGAAGCACTGAGATAAAATATACCAACACATTATATTCACACTGTATTCTATAAATATCCAAAGGACATTACAATGATACTCCAGCACATGACCTTTGACCTTCTGAGCGTTTTGAATATGAAGGCAACATTTCACTGTAGCACAAATCTTGGCACTGATGAAGTTAAATCATGTTTCAACTACTTCTACTCTTTGGTGGGTTGCCCTGCTCCATTCAGGCCCAGAATCTAATCCAAAATTTCTCTCTCTGTGAACTTTCCTGAGCCAGAGGAGCCTGGAGGTATGAGAGGAGCCGGTGAGAGCAGAGCAGAGCAGAGCCGTGTAGTCTACCTGCACTTGGTGAGCAGCACTGTCTCTGCCTGCAGATGTAACCCGTATAGAAACTGGTTAGCATATTACACTAATCAAGTCAGCTAAACCAGGCGGTGGTGTTGCAGTTTTGCCTGTGGGCGGCTGCTGAGATGCACAATCAAATATAAAGTAATGGAAATAAAAGCATATTGGATTAGAGAAGGCAGCGGGGAAGGCGTTTCATGTTGCAATGAGCTAGAATTGGATAAAAACGTTTGTTTCATTTTGCCACTACTGGTTATGGAAAGTGTTGAATAATGGAGGGAGGGTTAGTAATGATGCAGTAGATCTCAAGCAGCAAAGTGCTTTCTATCATTGGCAATTACAACACAAATGCTGTAATAACACAATGTGAAATGTGGAGTCAGTGGGCATTATTTGCTCTCTCTCGCTTCTCTCAGCTTCCTTTAAAATGGCTTGTTTGTTCCTTATACAAATATAGTAAACAGTGGTATGTTTGCAGACATACTAGAGAAAAATCACAGCTAAAATCACACAGGCATAATGTAGGAGCATTGGGCATAACGCAGCAGATACAAGCTTATGTATTATCATGACATAGATACAAACATAATATTGTAAAACAAATAAACACCTGTCTCAGTTAGACACCTGGTCCTGTAGTCAGGCAGCTCTTCAGATGTATAAAACCAGGGTGTTGGCCAACTCAGACTATGTGTCCATTCCTCGATTAAGTGTTTCATCCAAGTTGTGAGGATTGTTTTAACAGGGTTAAGTGTTGTAGTGTCGGTATGCTGAGTGCTGTAACTTCCTCTCTCTAGCTAGATCACACGTATGATTCACAACTGGTATATTTTTTAAGGTGTAATTATTAAATAAGTCATATTCATACTGGTTTCAATAAGCAATTTGATTGTATTTCCCATCTTTGCTGAGCAACAGTTTTGTATGAAAGGAATTAAAGGTCTGTCCCAAATACAAGCCAGCTGATTTCAGTGATTTAAGCAAATTATAGGGTTTTTTGGGGAGTTTTTCCTTATCCACTGTGAGGGTCTAAAGGACAGAGGGATGTCATATGCTGTAAAGCCCTCTGAGGCAAATTGCGATTTGTGATACTGGGCTTTATAAATAAAATTGAACTGAAATGGATAACATGCACTGATCAGGCACAACATTATGACCACTGACAGCTGAAGTGAATAACATTGATCATGTTCTGCAGGGACACCTTTGGTCCTGGCATTCATGTAGATGCCCCTTGACGCACTCCACCCATCTAAACATTGTTATAGTCATTGCAGCAGTACCCCTGATGGAAGTAGCCCCCCAGCAAGACAGTACACCATGCCACACTGCAAACACTGCTCAGGAATGGCCCAAGGAACGTGACTGAGAGCTTTAGGCATCGATCTAGCTTTCAAATTCCCCAGATCAAACATCTGTGGGACAAACTGGTACCCCAGAGGTCTGTCTCCATGCCTCGACGGGTCAAAGCCAAGTCTGATCTACGGTGGAGCCTCTGACCTGTTGAGGCATGGACACAGGACCTCTGGGGGTGTCCTGTGTTGTCTGGCACCAAGGCGTTGTTGACGGATCCTCCAAGTCCAGTGGCTTGTGAGGAAAGGTACCAGCGTGCCCAATGGATGTTCTATTGGATTGGGATCTGGGAAATCTGAAGGCCAGGGTGACGCCTTGAGCTCTTAGTCACGTACCCCAGGTCATTGCTGAGCTGTTTTTGTGGTGTGGCATGGAGCATTGTCCTGCCTGGGGGCGCACCTCCATCTTCCGTTGCCATGAGGGGGGGTATTGGTCTGTAATGGTGTTCGGGAGGGTGGTGCATGTCAAGGGGCATCTACATGAATGCCAGGACCAAAGGTGTCCCTGCAGAACATTGCATTGTAATGAAATGATCAGTGTTATTCACTTCAGCTGTCAGTCAGAGTTAGAAACACATATGTGAAGTTACAACATAGAATATACAAACATAATTAAATATAATTGATAAGACCAATTTACTTCAAATCTGTCTATCAACTATAATTTTATTACAGGGACATTTAAGCAATGTAATAATGGCACCATATTAGATAAACCTATCTTAAACTAGGACACTGCAACTGTCAGTGACAGCCTATTATGATGACTTAGTCACTGTAAAATAACTCCAGAGTGACATATTTCTGTAAATATATTATGGGCATGTTTTATAAATTGCAAAAAAGTTAAAATACACTCACAACTGGTACCAAATAAATTCCAATGTGAGTGTTAAGATACTTTGTTTTGGAGATACAATACAATAACTTCACTGTAGAGAGGCTGCAAGAGACTATAACAATATTCTGGATTATAATAATGATGCAATAGTTATCACTGTGCGTCACAGATACACAAACTAATGTGTGTGTGTGTTACAGAGCAGCAGGACAAAGTTATGAGAAAGAAGTTGCAGTGATATTTCATATACCACAGGACACGCCCTGAGAGTTTTCCCTCATTAATGGCACATATCAGGCTGTACACTAGCAGATAATCACATTTTCATCAGGCTGAGCCCGCCCCTGGTAAATGCAGGGGCGCTCCATGTGACGCTGGGGCTGTTACAAAAATCCAGTATGGCGGAATCTGTCAGGAGATGAATTTTCTCGTCTCCCCCCTTGCGCGGAGAAAAAAAACACCCCGAGTGTAACATGGGAGAGAAATAAAAGCCCCGCGGGACACATGTTGGGACGACTGGCTTCCTCCTGGGCCGTATAGGTGAGCTGCTGGTGCGTTTGCGTGCTCTCGGGATGAATGTGTAGCCGAGCTGCGCCGCTTTGATGTTGATATTCAGGCAGGGATGCGATGCACAGACAGGATTCATCAAAACAATGTCCGGCTGAAGTTTCCACTCTGCTCCGCTTCGCCGTCGGCTTCCCGGTTGTTTTTTCACGGCTCCCCTCGAGCCTGAGTCGCATCTACTTCTGGTAGGAAGCATTTCACATCCTAAAAGCATTTGGCGAAACATTTCCATACGGTTTGTTTCACTGTAGCGGGCGGGAAGTGTGAAGGCAGTGAAGGGGGGGACGGACAGGCGATGTTTATTATGCCGATTGTTGCTGAGCTATTTTTAGTGCACGGCCGAGCCTTAGGCTTTAATGCAATATACGTAGTGCCAACACGCCTCTGTCGCCTTATACCAGTGTTATTGGCGAGAAAAATGCGTAAAATGAAGGTACAGGCCTGCGTAAGTGTGTGTTTGAGTGTGTGTGAATGGTTCGGGATGGGCGGTGGTAATTCTCTGCATGCGTCAATCTTTTTTTTTGTGAATGGGGGCGTACGGGTTGTTGGAGCTGTTAAAGCAACATCAAAGCAGCATATTACGGCTGCTTTAAAGTGTCGTGAAGCGGGCTAAACGCTTTGTAGCAGGAAATATTAGTCAGACATGATGCATTTTTGTCGTTAGATGTGTGAGGGAGTTTGAGTTTGGACGGGAGTGCAGGGTTAGGCCAACTGAGTGTACCCACCTTTTTTGTGACAGCAGCTAGTGTGATAATTAATGTATTAATGGGTGTTTTTTCCCTGCTAATTTTCTGTGGTTTTAACCCATTTTCCAGGTCTGTGTTTTTATTATTTTCAACTTTGGGCTCCAGGGCTCGTCTCCCCAGATCTGTCACCCTGCATCAAGCAAGCTCTTTTTAGGGACAATGGCCCAGGACACACACACACACACACACACACACATGAATACACCCCTCCCGAGACAGATGAGATGCCCTGGGAGAATGGTGTTGCATGAAGCCCCCCTGGAGTGTCAGCTACTCCCCATGACACACACGTTCGCCTCCCCCTCTGCCCCTCCTCGCCTTTGCTTTTCCATCACAAAGCACAAGTGTGCGTGCGCTGTGCAGTGACCGACTTTTTTGGGGGGCAATTTGTCCTGCGGCTGCACTGTCTGGCCCTCTTGTCTTGAGACCCACCCCCCTTAAATGCACACACACACACACACACACACACACACACACACAGACACACACACACACATGCGTACATGCATCCATCCTGCTTTAGAGGACCTCTGAGACCTCTGCCAACACACACACAAGGGCGTGAACATGCACACTAACCCCACGCTGCTGCTGCCGCCGCCCCCCCTACCCGCCTCGCCCTCGGGCAGTTTACCCCTTCTATTTGTGGTGGTAAAGTCGACTTGATGCTTTGGGCTCGAGCCGTGATTACATCTGACACTCGCGCTCCAGGCTCGAGGAATTCAGGCTACTCTCCGAAAACAAAGAAAAGAACAATCAGTTGTTTCCAGAAAAGGCAAAAGGACTCAATCACGTCCAAAAAAACACAAGATATCCCCAAAACAAATAAAAGAATCAAACGTTTCTGCTAAATTTCACATGTTCATGAGACTAACAGGACTGTTCCACCTATTTCTACTCTCAAAGCAATACATCATGCATTTTCCATATTATTTCTTGATCTTGGAGCGCTCCAGTCGAAAAGAAACTCAGTCCGGGACAAGCAATTTATTGCCCGATTGGTTTTCAGGTTCTTGCATTGTAAGCACGAGGTCGAACTTGAGGTCGTATTGAGTTTTCGACGGTGGTCTTGGATCCGAACGACAACTGTATTTTACTTTAAAAACTACCAGGGGTGTATTTCAAGGAGCGGGACTCCATAATTGGCCAGATTAAAAAAACAGGAAATAAATGTCTCATAGGTGGCGATAAATTTTAAGTGATACTTTTGCGTATCTGCTCCTGCCAATGTCGAAAGACAACTTTTAAAGTCTGTGGTTGCTTATGCAGCATTTCTGTCCTCTTAATAATCCTTAGTTACAGGCCTTGATAATATAATTTCTCTGACGGACATGAAACTTTATTTTATAGAGTTATTTTAACATCAGCCGAATCAGCTCTTCACTCTAAGTGGAATCTAAGACTTCAGTCAACAGTTGTCATCTCCACATTGGTGTCACTGAAAGATCAATACTGTAAACAACTGAAAATGAGCTGCATGTGTGTGAGACTTCTCCCCTCAACTCACACTGATATCAGAGCTCTCTTTTTATAAATTTAAATCTGTGCACCTCATGGTCCCTTCTCTTCTCTGATAGGTTGGTACCACTTCTTTCTGGAGTCGCCAAATCAAAAGCCTCATGGGGATTGGCTGCTGGTGCTGGAAGTTTGCTTCCCGTTTCCAGCCTTGAAGGATTCTTGACTGACCAAGTTCTTTTACACACACACACACGCACACACACACTTCTGGACACTCCACAGTTTTGGCAGGATAACAGCCTCCCAAACGCCACCCTGTAAATCACATCTGCACACACACACACACACATCTGTTCCACGATACACACACCTGCCATACCGAGTGGACACCCACCTGACCCATCTGTCAGCGATGACATCACACAGCCACCAAGGTAAGATCTATGTCATTACCGTTTTACTTCTTGTTTCTGTGTCTGTCAGCATGAATCTGTTTTTGTAGGTGGTAATGAAGAAGCTGTGCTCTCTTTTCTTGTGCTAAAACAACAAACAGTATCACCATTTTTAAGTTTTTAAGGGTAATTTTAAGTCTTATGTGACCACAGATAGCAAAGTGAGATGATATTGGCCAGTCAGAATCAGAATCAGAGATATTTTATTGATCCCAGGGGGAGTTACAAGTGTAGAAAGATATATCGTATAGAAAATCCTTTTGAAATCCACTGGTCCTCTTTCTAACTCATGCAGCAAGCTTTTTGGAAATTAACACTGCATTGAAAAGCCTAATGAATCAGCTGGAAAGGTGGAGTCGGTCACCCTGATTTAAGAATCCGCTAATGCCCCTTAAATTATACTTTTATTAGTCTGACATTTAGTGAAGAGTTTTTGCATTCCAGGACAGTTTGAACTCTCCGGAAACTTTAAACACTTGTAATATTTTGACACAAAAAGTGCTCAAATACAAGTGTAAGATACTGATAAAAAAAAATGCAAGATTAAGGGGAAAAATAATCAAGTTTAACTCTAGTTTTTGACGTGACAGAAGGCAGACAGTAGATTACATATTGCAGCATCTTCTCTGCTTGTTCACTGACTGTTGTGTGGAGTAATGAGAATATAGCATTAAGGGAAATCTCTCCACAGCTGCATCTGCCATATTGATATATACGTGCACATTTTGATTTTGAGTACAGACAGATCGCGCCTCGCTAAAACGCAATAAAACATTTTAATCTGGTCTTATGACTGTTAATTGGCCTGATTCAATATGAATGAGCTCCAGAGGGTGAGAGAAAAGTCCAGAGCAGGGGCTCATTAGGAGAGCGTACTTTCCTCTTTGACACCCAATCAAGCTCAGTTTAGAAGCTCGGGTTTTAGCGAGCTGATAAATTATTCGGTAAGCAGCTGGCAGATGAAAAGGTTAGCTCCCTGCCCTGGTCGGTGTGGTACCTGACAGTGTCGACCGTGTTTACTTTGTACACCTGGGAATGTGTGCACTATAAATACCACAGCTGAGGTAACCACCGGGCCCCGAGGGATATGAACGAGCTGCAGCCTCAGCCGGCGCCCTCAGCCCTCCAACATCTCCATCACTGACACATCTGAACACACTGCAGACGGCAGAGCGGATATTTAGTACTCTGCTGCACATGTGTTTGCTCTTTAAGTTGCGTAGAGAACCGCAGATATCTTGCTGTAGTATCAACTCCCTTTCCCCGTCCCCAAGTAGAGCCAATCGCATTACATTGTTAGATCAACCTCGGATTAGTGTGGCTCAACACTTACCATTAGACAGCCCGGTCTAATTCCTTTACATGTTCACTCATCTCCTCTGCTAACAGGGCTGACAAAATTAATGCCCTGCTAAGCCGAAGAAATGACTGACACATGCAAAGTGACATGTTAAATGGTCAGAGGTGTGTTCATCACCTTGAAATTAATACAGTCAAGTGGGATGACACATTCAGATAATATTCACTCATCTGTTTCTGAGCACATCCTGAGAAAAGTTAGTACTAATATTCCTGTTAGTATTGTACTTCCATAAAGGGACTCACAAGAGATAGATTTAAGAAAATGGCCAAAATAGAAATGTCCTAACTTAAATGCTGTTTTCCATTTACCTCAGAAGTCAGAGACAAGTCAGACAATCAAGATGTTCCTCACTGTTAGCATTACCCGTTGATAACATTGCATTACGCAGTATTCTGCTTATACAAGTGCCATAGCAACATGTCCACAGACAGAGATGGGTCAGTACTTTGTGTACAGCTGATGTCATGAGACACAAATAAGACAGAAGTACTAATAAACACTTTATTTTTACAAACTTTCAATGTGTGCAGACACATACCCAGCACCTCTCCAAACCTCCTGTTTTTGTATACTATTTCCTTCAGTAGAAACAAAGCTTTTATTTACTTTAATTCCACAGATAATAAACTATTAATTGTGAAAAAAATAATGTTATTTTAAGTCTTGTGTGTGATTTATCCTGGCTTCATATGAGCAGATGGAAGTCCATTAGCCACTAGGCTAATTTATGCAATGGGGAATGCCATAGGCTTATGCTAATAATGTTAGCATGTTGTATATGTGGAGAAAACAGGTATAATGGTGCTGGATTTTGTAACGTTACCAATGGTAAATGTTGCTTTTGTCCCAGGCTTGGTATGAGTATAAGAAAATTATTAGCCGCCTGGCTAATTTATGCATTGTAAAATATCATAGACTTATGCTAATAATGTTAGCATGCAGTATTTGTGGGGAAAACATGTCCAGCAAAAAAACAATAGTTTTTTTTCTGAGTTAAAATAGAGCCTAATTTTTAAATTTTATATACGGTTGTTGCTATCAGGCCATGTTTTATGTGTGTTAGTTGAATCAGGAACTCAACACAGTGGCATGGAAGCCAAACCGCCAACTAGCATTTTGGTGGTGTAATTTCAGAGCAACACAGTATAAAGGTTCACAACTGCATAGGCCACTTGTGTAGGCTACGGTGCGGACTCGGTGTAGAGCCCAAGCGCAACTATAAATCAGTCTTTTCTATTGATGTGCGGAGCAGCAGTTCGGACTCTGAGGTCAGGGCTGGTGAGGTTGTTCCTCCTTCACTAGCATGAAATGACTTCAGGGGTGTTCCAGGTGAAATTTCCAACCGAGAACTCAGAAATTCCAACGTCTCAGTTCACATTCAACACTCTATTAGTCCCTGGTATGGGTCAAGCTCCCAAAACACTGGATCCTACGATTCCCATAATGCAGCTCAATAACATCTTTCACTAGCCTTGACGAGTAAACTGAGCTTAATGGTTAAAATTGGCAGAAAAAAGCCACCTTTAAAAAGAAATTAAACTAGTCATGCAGAGTTGTACAATCTTTTTATAGATCAATAATTGCTTTTATTTTCTAAAATTCTCCGAATAATACCTGTATCATTATTTTATCACAGTATGATTCTGCTGGAAGAAGACAAACAGTAATATTGAATCAATGCCCAGATCTGAACACAGCCAAGGCAGGAAACTTCACTCTTTTCTGGCCAGGGGCTGCAGCAGCTGATAGAGCAGATAAACTAACCAGCTCCTGTCAAAATATAATAAGATTTAGCCGTTTTTAATTTCCCACGCTGCCCTCCTCTACCTCTCATCTCCTCCGTTTGCTTCCCACTAGAGGGCCAAACTGGGCTACCCAGAATCTGCCTGTCACCCGTGTTAACTCACCTCTCACCAAAACAAAAATAGCTGTGATCTTATGTGAGTCCAGGAGAGACGATTCATAGCAGCAGCCGCTGTTTCTCACTGTCTTGTTTGCCTCTGAAAAGCCTTCAGAGGAGACGATCTCGGTCCACAGAGTGCTGCCAAGTGTGGGCGTCAATTTGAGGTGTTGCTTCTCTTGTTTGAATGACAGCTTAGAGACACACTTGTTGGATGTTGGTGCACGGAGAGAGACAGAAACAGGCAGCCGAGAGACATTTAGAGATATGAAATGTGAAAAATGTGCAACACTATGGCCTTGTGGCGCTTTTCGGGCTTCTTTTTTTTCCCACTGAAATGTTTATGGCGGTGATATTTACAGAAGTGAGAATGTGCGGGGAAAGGAATCCGTTCTGTTTTAAGAGATGCATCAATCGGACTTCTCTGTTATCGTTGTTCTTCTGAGAAATAGATGTGAGGAAATTGATCCCGTAGCTTCAGGTTGCGTCAGCGTTGTCCGCCACTGCCACTGTTAAATTGAATTTGTTTGATATTGAGTGTAATTAAACAAAATTGGCTTTGTTCTCGGGGTGAACAATGAGACTTTCAGATCCACGGCTTTGTTGTACTCTTGTATTTGCAGTGCGATCAAAAGCTGCCAACTTTTTTTCTGAGCTTGCTTTGCACTTATTTCCAGTCATGTACCAGCCCTCTAAGTACAGCCTTGAGTGTGTGTGTGTGTGTGTTTGTCCGCATGTTCACACAGTTCACGCAGCAGCTCCCGGTGCTTGTGAGCGTGCGCGCCTGCCGGCTTGTGTGCCACTTTTGTAATCTGTAAATGAGCTTACTAGCACGCACGTTTTTGATCCAGGACTTACTCATTTTCTTTATTACAGCAGCAGTGGGATTTTTAGATTAAATATCATTTACCATAAATCTCTTCCTAGAAAAGTGAAATGTAAAACGCTTTGTCGGGTTTATGTTTCCCAGAACAAAAGGGGGTCAGGCTGGTAGGGCCCTTCACATCAGTCTTTTCGCGGGCATATCAGCAAACAGGCTGGAGTGTTTGCACGGGAGTGATTACTCTGTGTGCCGAGAGCTTTAGCACATTAGCCGGCGACATTTGTTTTACACTCGTGCTTAGCAATGAGCTAACATGTTGACCATGTTTGGTTGAGCGGGGCGGTTTCTGTAAATGTCACGCTCAGGATGGATTGCACTTGTCGATAGCAGTTAGGCTTAATATGGAGGACATTTAAGCTTGCTGCAGCACACACACAGATTCAAAACAGAAGCATGATAATTAACTAGTGTGACCCGCTTGCCAAAATATTAGGCTCCGCCCACTTAGCAAACCAATCAGTCGACGAACGCAGAAAACGATTACAATTTTTCAGATACTCCGATTTATTTTTAGAGCTCCAATAATAGCAAGGTAGAGGCTGAACAGACCAAATCACTGTAGCGTGTAGAAAACTGGCAACGTTAAAAAAAAGCGTTAAACGTGGCCAGACTGATCTGACATATCTACCGTGCTTATTTCATGTACTTTGTTGTGTTGCTAGCGCCTTTGACAAACCAAATTTACATTTTGCTGTGGACTGGGGCCACAGCAAAATGTATTTAGCCACCTAAAAATACATTTAAGTGTCCCCTATATTTTGGACATTTTCCCTCTTTATCCAACACACTATCTGATGGAGGCAGCGGTAGACTGGTGGCTTTGAGATAATGGCTTCAGTTCCCCATCAGAAAGGGCTATCTGATGGCGAGGTTAATGTGCGTGATGCGGGGGTTTTCTACCAGAAAGTTATTGTAAGTTATCAGTCTAAAGCACATCCATTTATGTTTTTGTGGTTACCACTTTTGTTTGGAAAGAAGTACAACACGACAAACCTGGAGCAAAATAATTTAATTTACAGTTTTGGAAGCACTGAGCTGTTACTACCTCGCCACTTCCTGATTGCCTCCTTGCCAGTTGGAGACACATAATCATGACAACCCGTGCCAACCTCACCTCTACTGGCATCTACAAGCGTGATGAACCTCTTGAGTTTCTCGTCACGTCTGCAGGTTGAACGTGACTGTTAGAAAATTCAAACTGCAGGAGTACGCCTTGTGAAACTTTGTGTCGCAGGTATCTCATTATTACCAGATAACACTTAAATTAGCTAAATGCTAACATCAGCATGATAGCAAGCCGACGTTTAGCAGGTGTAATGCTTATGTGTGTGTCTCTAATTTGATGGCAAGCTGTCACTGGGCCACGACACTGTGTAGATGATTGTTTAAAATGATTTGCTCTTCAAGGGTAGGGCAAATAGTCACATCAGGATAAAGAAAAACTGACCAGGGGTGATTGCTCTGAGACAACAAGGGAGGCTGAACTTCCCCTAAAATTTTATAGAAGAAATGGTCAAATATGCACTATTGAATTTGCATCAAAGTAAGAATTTCCATTGCATTAAACGTGCGCTAGGATGCGTTTAACATCATGACTATGATGTTCAAACATCAGCTGTTTATCACCAGTTTTCAAACGCGACCTCCCTGTCATACATTCTCCTGTCAGCACGGTGGACGCGGAGCCTCCAAGCGTTCCTATGAGACAGCGCAATCCTTCTCGACTAAAGAGTCAGGGTGATACTCTGATGTCATTGTCTTTTTATCCTTATGTGACTATCCAAATAATTTGTGAGATATTTCAGTGTAGATCCAAATGATGCAGTGGCTGATGACATCCCTGTAGCCACACCCACCCACTAGCAAGGGTAACAAAAACCCCAAACCATGTTGTACCCAAAACAAAACTCAATAATTATGCACTATGTCATCCATCTGTAATGATAGACCTACCACAATACTTCCTGGAGTGTTTCCCTAATTGCACATCAGGCAGTAGACTCATGACCAAAGTTACTCACCTCTAGAGAGGTATTTATCTCTCACTGACATTACAGAGCTGCCTCGGTCACTGCCTGTTGTCATGAACATTGTTGTCACTAGCTGAGACTGCCACTACATTGAGAATAGTTGGTCCACCTTAAAACTCCACCTTAAGTAAGCCTGGTCAGGCTCTAGTTGGAGGCTAACTTAGCTCACTAACTTCAGGGCTAACTCCTGTCACGTTAATCTGCCCGCTCTTTGTCTCACTTCCTTACACAATCTGGCATCGAAATCTACGTCATGACTCGACCTGGTAGGCAGCGGTTGTATCGATGGCATCATTCATTGGTACCCAACCCTAGTCACTACTGCATTGCATTGTGGGATATTTGTGCTGGTGTTTGCAGACTGTAATAATTCACCAGAAACAGTTAAAGTCAGACACTGTTTTAGCGCACTACACAGCATGTCAGTATGGAATTTCGGACACAGCCACTGTTCTTCAAGTGTTTCCCATGATTCTCTGGGGCCTCTGTGGTTGTGGTCACTTGCCAAGTGCCCCTTATCAGTTCCTGGGACAAGCTGGGTTTGTGTCCAGATAAAGAGGGAGACCACACAAACCACACTCTGGAGAAGGAGAGAGGAAAGTGACAGAAACAAAGGTGATCCTCTCCTCACCTGGAACAGAATTTCAGCGTCAATAACTGATAGTCATCTGTTAGTCGTGGCTGATACAATAACCAATAAGATGAATTTTACAAATGCAGGGCCATATTTAGTTGCTCATATTTACAGGGAAAGAAAAGGGTTAACCCGAGATGATGGTATTTAAATCATTTTATATTTGGTGTTGTCATCCCCCCGTTTTTCTTGGAAGGATTGATCCTTATTCATCACTCATCGCGGCCGTTTACCACCATTAGAAGCCAAGCTGCTTCACCTCAGATGCCTCGTAGTGAAATTGATGCAGGCAGGATGAACTGTAAGTGGAAATGAAGACATAAGTTTTAAAAAGAGCAGGCAGCCTCCTCAGGTGTTACGGTGTCTTATTAAAGAGGGAAGGTGATGCCACTAGCTGGCAACGATTTGTTTTTGTCTTAGTCAGAAGTGCACCGGCTTTCCAGGAAAGTCTGCAGTGTTTACCACTGGAGCAAGAACTGGGTCTGCACATGAGTCATACACACACATACACACACACACACACACACACACACACACACACACTGAGGCCAGTAAGTGGTTGGTAAGTAAGTGCCAGGTACTGTAAGTGGTTATTTGTGAATGAGAGGTTTGAACTTTACATTGTTGTATGCAAAAAAATTAAAAATTACCACATTTCCACGAACACTATGAAAAGCACGTCTGCAGCAGGATGCAAACTGTTCAGATTAGATTTTTTTACTGCTTTATTTTGCAGGGTCTGCGTGGGCGTGAGCGCCTTTTATGGTTCTGAACCGGTGAACTTGACACAGTGCTCCTTTCCTCGAAGGCTCAGTGGTATCTAGGTTACAAGCGCAACTGTTTCGAGGTTTATACAGCCTTGAAACACAACAAAAACAGTGAGGAAAATAAAGTAAAATAAACACTAATGAGTAAGGTCAGGAGATTGCATCGTTTGGGCTGGTACCCAAGATTAGCCTCTTCAGGCTTCGGGCGCTGGTAGATTTATTTTATGGACACTGGTTAAAGAGAATACTATGTTTGTACACCCGCCAGCTTCCATTACTATTTCTCAAATGCATGCAGTTTCTTTACTTGAACGTATTTTCTACACTAACAGCCGTCCCAGTCAACAGATGCACTAAATCTACAATATGAGGTGAGACTAAAGCTCGTATAGCCACGTGTTTATTTCCTGGCAACTTAATTTCTTCCAGAGGGCACCAGGCATTTGACGGGGATGTGATGTGACACTGATATGAAAACACAAACACTCAACTCATGCCACTGTGAGGTAGTAAGTAGTAGAAATCGTGGAGCTGAGAAAAAAAAAACATGTTTTGAGGCTGGTTAGTCAACTGTGCAACAGATAGCTGCAAATGAGCTGCGTTTTTAGGCGTGTTGTAGATGTAGTTGACACATTACAGAGTAATACAGAAAGTGAAAACATGTTGAACTGTTCCTTTAACTATGATAATCTGCTGCAGATTGTGTTTGTGTGTGTAACTGTGAGCCCACTTTCACTGTCTGATCAGTGGGGAGTTTTGGCAGGAGTGGCGAGGGACTGTTGCTGACGTAAACAGTACTACAGACACAGCCGTGACACACACGTGTATACACCATGGTATAGGGTTGTTCTCCCGCTGGTGCTGGGAAATTGACACAAGGGACAGAGAATGCTGTAACAAGCATGTAGATATGTACTCACATATACACATAGCCTAGTTTTTACTGACGCCACCTTTAAGAAATAGGCACCAGGGGTGTCGTAGATGTTAAAGGGGACCTATTATGCAAATTTTTTATGACTGTAACAGAGTATAACAACACTTTCTACCTTGAAAAATTACTTATAAAATATTCATAACTGGACAAATATGATCCAAAATCTGGGAACAAATAACAACATCAGCAACCAGGATTACATGTTTCTCTGATGTTAGCATGTAGCTGCATGTAGCAGTGTACTTGCAGCTGTTGAATGACTGTGCATAGAGGCACTTTCTTCTGTTTAAAATCACCAATGAAAGCGTCTAAAGATAACGAGACATGTTCCAGCATGAATGTGATACAAAGTCAGGGAGAAATTGACAACATCAGCAAACAAGATCACGCTTCCCTCATGTCAGCATGTAGCTACACGTAGCAGTGTACTTGCAGCCTGGAAATGACTGTGTACAACAACACTTTCTCCCGTTAAATATCAGTAATAAAAGCTTCTAAAGATAACGGCACATGTTCCAGCAGGAATATGATCCAAAATGAGGGCGAAATGCAACCAAGATTGCGTGTTTTCCAGAGGTTAGCATGTAGCTGCATGTAGCAGTGCACTTGCAGCTGTTGAATGACTGAGTATAGTGGCACTTTCTCCTATTAAAACTTAGCAATAAAAGCTTTGAAAGATAACAGGACATGTTACTGCATGAATATGATCCAAAATCAGGGATAAATGAACAAAATCAGCAACCAAGATGACATGTTTCCATAACGTTTGCATGTAGCTACATGTAGCAGTATAGGCTGTTATGTAAAAACGTGCAGTAGCATGCCTGTAGCAGATGACAAGGTAAAGAAATCCATCACAAGCTTACGTCAGCTTGTCTCTAAAGTATAAAGAAATGTTGGAAACATAGTATGTAGAAGGATCCGAGGTCTGAGGTTTTTGCTCACAGGGATTACATCACGGATTACATATGTTTACTTCATCATTTAAAACTTAAATTAAACGATGTTTAATATGAACATCCAACGCCAATGTTGTGACAGAAAGTAAGGAAAAGCATAACAGGTCCCCTTTAAACGCTCACACCTTGATGATTGTGACCTCTCAGATTTGCTAGCCCTCTCTCTTTCTCTCTCGGGGTCTCATACTTTCAAGGTTATTGTTGTCATGGCCAAAAACTAATCTGGTATCTTTATTAGGGCAGGCTCTAATAAAACTCCTGCACCATCACCCTGCTGCAGACAGCCTTGTATTTTGCACTGTCGCACATGGCTGGGACAGAAAGACTTTTTGACTTAAAAAGTTCACGTTTTTTTGCCTTGTGATTTTGGGTTGTTGTTTTTGACAACAAGCAGCTTTGGGTGATAATCTCTCCAAAGTAATTTGACGGCCCATCTTTGGGTCTCAGCCCTGTATTTGATAAACACTGCAGTACAGTACGCTCACAGATCTCTGGATGCCTATAAGTCTATATTATGGATTTGCTTTTTATTACACCTGCCAGATACTATTAACGGGGCAGCAGTGGCATAGAGATTTAAGGAACAGACTTGGGACTGGAAGATCACTGGCTCGTACTGTCTGGTAAATGGAAAAAGTGAATGAAAGTGAGAAAACTCGGGTGCCCTTGAGCAAGACACATAACTCCTAACTGGTCCAGTAGAGCTGCCACAGTATGGCAGTGGTTTCCCTGGGCATATTTCAGATATAGAACTGTTGAGAAGAACTGTGAAAAGGGAGCTTCCTAATCAGTCATATTTTCAGAAGTTTAAAATAAGTCAGTAAAAGCTCCTGTGCAGAGATATGGATATAAGGTTCATGCATTAAATTTACATCTCTCTCATCCTGCTCTCCATTCTGGACCCATACAGTGACCCCTTTTTATCCTCTTATCCAAATGCACGCCATCACACATCACACTGCTCAGATCCAGGGTTGAAAGGGTTAAAAGTTTTCTCTGCAATAAAGAGGGCCCGGCTTATCCCTGAGTCTATTTTTAGAAGCACACACACAAGATATGCGCACGTGCACGCATGGCGAACAAACAATCATTATATTTGGTCTCCCGTGTTGATTCTCCTCTTCACGACTGAGCGGTTTGTTGCCGTGTGTCGTGCTGCTAAAAATGGAGCACGGGACGAGTGCATGCATGACACAACCTGCCTCTTTTGTGCGGCGGTCAGTGTGATATGAGCATGAGCCTCATCGAGGGTAATTTCAAGCCTTATTGTCACGTTTTGTCTGCCATCCACTTGTGCTGACATGTTTCTCTCCTACAAAAACCAAATTACGAAATTGTGGCAGATTGCAAAATGCACTTTAGCGGCGTGTTCCCACCATTGCTGAACCGAGCTGAGGCTCCTGCCAGCCAGACAGTGCGTCAGTTCTGTCCTCCCATGTGCCACCAACTTGGCTGAACATGACTAACAGTCCATCCCAGAACAGACCCAGGGGGGGTCTCTTGTGCAACGACCGACCCCCTACACGCACAAGCCCCGCTTTGTCCTTGTGCAAATGGAGCGCAGCACCCATCTCGTTCTGCCACACCCATCCCCCCCCGCCACAAAAACAAACACCTAATCACGGCCTTTATGCCTGTTTTTAATTGATATTAGGACAGAGACAGCAGAGAGGGAACATGAGCTAATGAAAGGAACGGGACGCATCTTTTGTCCCTGTGTCTTTTGTCTCGTCCCAGCCGAGAAACGGGATACACTGTGTTCTGCCAACGAGCTGTCAGCGGCAATTACGGTTTACATTGCCTCCTCGGAGCCCTATCCTTGTGCCTTTTGACATGTCGCTCCACAGTGCTCGACACAGAGCATGGATGTCTGGCCCAGGCACCAAGGAAATACTACTGTTACGCAAAGGAGCAAAGTACGATCACTGCTGGGACTAAACACACTTGAAAAAGTCAAGAAAAATACACCAAATATTAAAAACGGTGCACCTGTTACTCTGTATGCATAGTAGCTGCAGAGCAACTGTCATCTCACATATTGTGGGTGTTTGTTGTTGTAAGGCATTAGGCCCAGCTACCAAGGCTTTACAGTTGCATCACAGATCTCCTAGCAACCATGTGTGGCACCATCATGGACGTCCATTAAGGATCCACTGTGTGAAAACAGTCATTATCATATATTAAAAATATTTTGTGCAGTGTATGTGAAAAGCAGTGTGTGGAGTCACTTCAATCATTTATGCATTTATCCTTTTTTATACCTAATTATTGCTGCTGAATGCACCAGGCAAAGTCAGAGAAACACCTCTGAGAGATTGACTCATTTGGGTAGAGATGCATTTTTATGCCACAGCTGCCCCGGAGCTTTGGACCTCCAACATGGCTGCCTGTTGGTGTGTATGTTGCATAGTCACTACCGTCATGCATCATATTTAACATCAAAATCTTGAAATCTTTTGAATGATTAACACCAAAAATCTGAGATCTTCTTGAATATATGGTCTCTGGTGCGGTTCGTTTGTGGTGAGAACATGTTCCGACCTGGATCTGAACCAACTGCAGTCACATGACACATAGTTTGGGTTAAACATGAGCATGTTACAGTCCTGGAGGATTATTAATGTGCGCCTCCTCCTGTACTGCCTTAATATGCACATTCAGCACATCCAATGCATCAAAACATTGTTTTCTAGTTGGAGCCGCGCCTCGTTTTCAAACTGTATGCTTTGACTCAAATGAACAATGACAGCAATATAGTCCACGATGAGCAGCGCTAAAATCAACCTGCGTAGTTGTCCCTCCATTGTGACATTAGAAAGTGTCACATTTATCTTGCAAGTGTACTCTTCTTCAATGTTTTGTTTACTTCCTGGATTTTTCCCACATGGAAATTCTGACCAATCAAGAGCAGCTTTCTCACACAAGGCATTTGATCTGGTCCGCTTGTAAATGCTGCCGTGAGAACACGAACCAACTCTAGGCAATTATACTGCTTGCTAGCATGCTTGCTAGTCACGTTAGCGGTTGTGTCGAACAGTGGGAGATATCTCTGCCAGCAGAATTTCTTCCCAGAGGGCAAAACAGTGGACGGTCACACCAAGACTGTAGGTTTTGTTGTAACATTTGGGAGGACACCTATATGAAACTGCAGGTTTTGAGCATCTAACATATAGATTTTTAATAATACTTAGGTATTGGAAGCCAAGATGGCACCTATTCATTACATTGGAGTTGCGTGCCTGGCGCATATGCCAAAAAAGTTTCCTAGATTCCACTTTTACTTACGTGATATGCAGCTCATTTAATATGGTAGTTGCACAGCCCCACCCGTGACGTCCCACTAGACTCATAGACTTTACATAGTGATGACATCATGGATTTTTGAATCGCTTTTTTCAGCTTGAGGAAAGTTTTACGAATATAAAACCTCCATGGATCAAAAATTCTGAATAGAAAGAGTTACAATTGCACTTGTTTGCAATTAGAGCAGTCCTGTCGATGGTTTTACAGACGTGTCTGACACAGTGGTGTTGTATGGAGGAAAAGTTTTTTGGGACGCAGTTTGCTGCAGTACCCCGAGTGGCCACTGGGAAAAAATTTGCTGCAAGGCAAAGCAGCTTTCCTGATGGACTGATTAAACTTTTAAATTTTCATTTTTTTCCTCCCTGCATCAATTTATGATGTAAATATCTTTAATAGTGTAAAAATAAAAGTCCTCTGTCACTGTCCTGGTTTTTAATGACACCTTCATGACACATGGGTCAAGGAACACTTTGTCTAACTCTTTGTAAACTGGGCAAGGTAAAGAACGATAGCGAGCTGTCACCAGAACAACGACCACATCCTGCATTGATGATGTAGTCATTGTGGGAGACACATCAGAATGCATTAGCATTTACACTAGAAAAGATATGTGGTCAAATGCGTCCCAGACTGCCTCTGCAAGTGGTTTAAGTGATCAGATCACAATGTGTCTTGGTGGTCGTTGACACTTTTATTTAGCGCTGTCCACTTGTGAGTGGTTCATCCAAGACTCGTGTTAATACCAAAAGAAAAAGAAAAGAAATCAGAGTGTTGTGGTTTCAAGTGGCTATTTAAAGTCTGGCAGGTTCTATCCTTCACCAGTTTGCTTCGACAGTCACTCCTATAAAGATGCAGCCTATTCTTACACATCTGCTTCTCTTTGAATTGTAGTTCCAAACTTGCATTCCTTAAATTATGAATGAGCTTACAAATCACAAACAAATCGTTATCCAGCAGTCACCGTCATATTAAATTCATAAATCTGATCTGCAGACTTGCTAAAAAACCAACACTCTGAGTCAGAGGCTCACTCCTGTGCATGTCTTTGTGTCCTGGTCGATGCATTTCCAGCTCCAACATCTCTGCAGTTTTGGGCCTCTTCATTGGTCTACTGACCTCATGACTGAAATGCGTTTTGGACGTGCAACAGACACCCGCAGTCTAATTACCAATTCCAAACTAATTTGTGATTTTATATCAAATGACGGCATTCACAGAGAAGCACAAAGAAGCACTTAGACACCGCACCAAATTACATTACCGCTGTGTTTTTCCGACGCTCCCCAGCATGAAATGAGGGTCAGATGGTTGCTTCCGACTGTTCACGGGACGCAAACTGTTGGTGGCTCACACAGGGGTCACCCATTCTCTTTTATCAGTCGCCATGACGTCAGCCGGTGCCCTCGGGAAGCAAATTTGCGACCCAGAGGAAAAGGCTCTTCAAGGAGAGGCGTGTTTGATTAATCGTATTGTTCCTGTCTGGTTCACCTTGCTCACTGGAGTCACCCTGGACGAAGCAGCCAGAACGGAAGTGCGCTGAATGTAATGAGGCCGGAGCATCCTTCCTCTCTTTCTCTCTGTCACTGTCTCTCTTTGTAAACGCCACAGTGGCACAGACAGACATCTCATTTCTCCTGCATAACAAAGGCCTCTGTCAACATACAGCATGCAATCCGGGGTCAAGCTCGCCTGCGTCTCTACAGCACGCTGTCACAAAACTACATTTAGCAATGCAGCAGACAGAGCTCTCCACCATTTAGCTCATTACTCCTGCATCCCTCCCCATTCACAGCGCCGATCATAACATGCATGTTTTCAACGAGCGGTAGCTGCATTAGCTCGAGTTGACTGACTCTCTGCCTGAGGCTAGCTGAGGCTATTTATAGCTCCCTGTCTCCCGATGCTTGCCCAGTGGGACCAAGAAGAGAGGAGGATGGAGAGAAGGAGAGAAAGAAAGAGAAGGAGGGAGGGAGGGAGCTGGAGGGAGGAGGGGGCTGCTGGGTAACTAGGCTACATTCAAGATTGATGGACCCTGTTGCCAAGGTATAGGGCACTTCTCTGCGAGTGTGCGGCGGTTGCGTATGTGGTTTGTTGCTCCATCACGTAGCTGTTTCTCCTCGTCTCCCACCTACGGATGTGTGTGTTTGTATACACCTGCGCTCCCTCCTCCCTCTCCACGTGCGTCTCAGGTATCAGCCGCGCGGTTAGGACTGAAAGCTTACACGCTTTGTCTAACCAACCGCAGACAAAGACATCCGTCCCCCTAATTCCCCACACTTGAGATGTAAAGCCGCTACCAGCACTTTGCGCAAAAGCCGGCGTAGAATTACTGCGAGCCACAGGTGTCATCACACACCTCATTTACATTGCAAAATCCGGCAGCGTGTGTGTGATTTGAATGGGCTTGTCAGGAGATATCAACTGTCATTGATGTGTTTGTTTTGGAGAGGCAGGGAAGTGTGAGGCGGCGTGACCACCTGTCTGTTTTCACAATGTTTCCTCACCTTTTACATAAAGTCTGACAGCATGCATGTATATCAGACCGCACGTTTGACCTGCGTGCCGAGTCCTGCAAAATTTGAATTCAGTAGCACCTGTTTGGAGGTTGTTTTTTTTTTATCTTGATACATCAGATGGCAATATCTGGCAGCTACTGGTGGGAGGATTTAGGTAAATAAACACATGTGCACTGAGATTCATTTGAACAGGACCAAACGTGACGAGTCCACACCCAAGTCCTCGCAGGGATTGGTGCATCATGGGTGCAGCCATTCATACAAGGTGGTGCGAGACGAATACACACGCATAATCAGTGCACGATGCATCCTCCAGCTTCATGGCTAATTATGTGTGTGTGTGTGTGTGTGTGTGTGTGTGTGCCAGTCTGGTCCAGAGAGAATTCCAGAAATAGATCATGCACAGTGAGACGCTTGCCTGTTTTCCTCGCTTTTATTCCTCCAAAGGGATTTTACATGGGTTTTCATCTCTCATCCAAAGGAATAATTGCATGTTTGTGCGCCTCAGATGTCTTTAAGCCTCGTGCTCAGAATATATATATATGGATCAGGTGCTTATGATTGCTAAAAATACATACACATATAGAGAACGTGTGTGTCAGTAGTCACAGATTTGTGTGCAGGCGCGATGCATGTCAATTCCATCCTCTCCTCCCTTTTTGCGCCTTTTCGTTGTTTTTCCTCCATCGCCTCATCCTCCTCACCTCCCTCTCCTTTCTCCCCTCCTTACCTCTATCTTCCCCCTCTCCCCCGATGCCTCCTCCTCCTCCTCCTCTTCCTCCACCTCCTCCTCCTCCTCCTCCACCACCCCTCTCTGTCGCTCTGCTTTTTATAGCCATGTCTTCCCAGGGCTCGGCAGCTACAAAAGCCTTTTCATGTTGCCACTATAATTACAGCCTACACTCTTGCACACACACACACACACACACACCCACGGACACGCATGCACACAAACACAGGAGAGGAGCGCAGCAGCAGCACTGTGTCTTTGTGTCTGCATGTGTGTGCGTTCTCCACATGTGCTGTTATACACAAAAGGGTGAGCTATTTTTACCTCTCTCCCTCCCTCTCCTCCTCTCCATCCCCCCTCACCACCACCACCACCCCCCTCTCCATCCCTCTCTGCTGCTGCTGCCAGCCACATTTGCTATGCTGAGCACAGGCAGTATCAGTCGAGCCCCAACATCCCTCCTCTCGCACACTGAACTCACACACAAGCACACAGGAGCCGATGAAGGCTGCTCCCTCGGCATCCCTCAGATTCCGAGCTTATTTTAGAGCACCTCTGCAGCCGAGCATCTACGCAAATTCACAGCTCGCTCTCTCCTGCCGGGCATGGATCAGGCGGTCGCTCAGGTGGCGGTAGCCGCGGCGTGGCATGCGCTCGCGGCTCTGCAGATGACCTGAAGCCCGCTCGCTTGGACTGTGGTCTTAACTGCCTGATTAGCAGGTTTGTTGCTGGAAGCTTGTCTCAATGTTGCGGACCATATTTGAAGCGGAGTGTGCTCTCTCTCCCACAGAGGGGATCCTGGGAAAGGAGCAGCCACTGGAGGTTCTGAAGACATCGGCGCTCAACCACATCCCAACAGGTTGGACACTGTGTGTGTTTGTGTGTGTGTGCATGAGCTCCTGTAAACTAAAGCCTGTGTGTGTGTGTGCACCTACGTGATTTCACTGTTAACCACATCCTGTGTGACTCTGCATGCATAGGTGTTGTGTGTCCAATTGTCATGATTGTCTCTGTCCAGCATTTGTCCTCACTTTAAAGACAGTCATCTGTTTTTGTGCAGCAGCGCTGTGACATCACTAGCATGACAGTTGCAAGGTTTTTACAAGTCTCAAAAAGAGTCCATGCTTAGTGGACTGTGTGCTTTATTTATGCAGTGCCATTTTGTTGAATGGAAATACAGCCGCCCAAATGTAGGCGCTCTGTTTGTGAGCTTATGTAAAAATTGTTGTCGGATGTCTCAAGAGAAATGGCTGCCAAAAATATATAGCAAAACAAGCACTTGTGCATATTTTGTAGATGTGTTTGCTGCAAGTTCCTGAGGCAGGTGCTGAGATAGTCCCAAAACAAATCACCTTTTTTAAGGCTACTTCTTTTGGAACGAAAACATTGAATAAATCCCCATCTGCTGCACGTATCATTTTCTCTGAGTGTACTGTATTTACAATACTCCAGCTCCAGTGGAAAATGAAGATACAAATCAAAGTAAATGAGGAAGAGGAAGGAGCAGAGATGAAGCTGTGTAGAGGGAGGCGAGAGTGCAGAAATGAAAGGGGCACAGATGGAGATGAGGTAATCTGAAGGAGAAATGAGTCTGAGGTAATATATGCATAATGCATTATCTAATTCCATAATGAGGAAGCTTAAATTGTTCTGTGCATTTCATTTTTCACCGCAGAGAACAATTTGGATTTAAAAAATAATGGAATAGTAAAAGTGCGATTCATAACTTAGTCCCCACGCTGCTCTTTAGCTCTCTGTTTCAGTGATGCCACAGAGCGGCAGCAAGCAGGAAGGTGCTGTTAAACACTCAGCCAGCCTGTTGCTTTGGAGGAGCAAATAAACAACAACTCTTTCCTCGCTCCGACCCAAAGTATCCGCCTCTTGTCCCAAACCTTGCTGAAGCCTCACATGTTGTGTCATGTTGTTGTTGGGGGTTATGTTCTGCGTGCCTCCGGCTAGGCTGATAAAATATTGAAATTCGCTGGAGTGACTTCATCAGATATTCTCGAAATCTGTTGTCTTGGATACAGAGCTGGCGGGGCCTCCACGCTGGTAGCGTGTGTGACCTGGACTGTTTGGACGTGCTCCTCAAAAGGAGAGTGCACCTGTCTGAGAGCATGTACACTGCATCCCTTCACTACAGCCTGGAACAGTTTCCAAAATGCAGCTGTTGCATTGTCATCTAATCTTTATGTGCTCATATCCTGGTGCATTTAAGCACAGAACGTGTAGTGTTTTCTTTTGGGATGCAAAGCAGTGGTCGCCACACCTACAGGGAGCATCACGACTTACAGTTACAGTTAAATATTTTTTGACACTTTTACAATATATTGAACCATAAACTTGACCCCATGACAAGGAAGCAGAAGCGTTAACAGACGGTTTTTGAACTAGTCCTGAAATGTTGGTCAATCAACAGCAAATTGACAGACATTTTAGTCAGCTGTCTGCTGAATCATTGATCTCATCTATCAAGAAAAACTGCTGCTGGTTTGAGCCTCTCAGACATCAAGATTTTTCTCTGTTGTAACTTTGATATTTTTGGGTTTGAGCGACTTAAAAATGTAGCGCTACAGCAGGCTAAATAATCAGGTAGTCCGCTCGTAATGTTCTTGAAGAGGGATGTCAACGGTACTGCACTGAGCTAGCTAGTGGCACCTCTCAGCGTTGCTGTGTAAACATCGCGCCCACCCTCTGGTCTCCCCCAGGTCGCTCCAGTGAGTAAGCAGCTCAGTTTTAAGCTGCCAACCCCCATTTAGCATTGTTAAATATGTTATCACTGTTAGCACCATCAGCACTGTTAACTGTAATAGGGTTTCCATCCACCTATTCTTATTTGAATTTTCAAAAATAGCAAAAATAAACATTAATGGAAACGCTAGAAATTCGAAAAAAGGCCGAAAATTCGTAAAAAAGTTTTTACACTTGGAGGGGGTGGATTTGTCTGCGTATCGATAAAAGGAAAGTACGACTTTTTGCTATGGAAACAGGTTTTGCGGATAAACGATGACTGGACCGGATATCACATCACACATATACGTTGGTGGTACGCGGTGGTCTCCTTCCAGCTATTTCCGACGGTACTCTTACCATTAAAATTCTTCCTTGTCGTCTCTTCTTCAGGATGGCTCGGTACGCAGTGAATGCTGACAAAATGGTGACCAGAGTTCTTCCAAACGCCGACAGGTCGATCAGGAATCTGTCCATGATCAGTTGTTGACTGTCAGCCGAGTGTGTTGTTTGTTTTGTGGCAGAGAGACGCTCTCTGATGACGTCATCTCATGGCGCACTCTCCTCTCAATAATCGCAAAATAATAACAAATGGAAATGGGCATGAAGTCGCATTTTCTTTTTGCGCATTTTCACTAAATTCGCTCAAAAATTTCGAGACATTCGGATGGAAACCTGGCAAGTATCAGCGCAGCTTGTGGTACTAACATAGCCAAAAATGCTATGATGGGTTTTTGTGGCTCAGATCAGTTTATTGTCACCACCGCTAAATGGATAGCGCTTTGAACCGTGGTATTAAAGCTCCCTGAGTCAATGTAGTGACTGACTAAAAGGAAAGGCCTCTTTTGTTTCAATTAATTTAGCTTTTTTTCTTGAAAATAAACTGGTTAGTTACCAGTTAATGCGTGTTGAGCTGTTGAAAGCAGAATTAACTGAAGCTGACATCCCAGTTCTTTACTGATCACTAAAATATTTGGTCTATAAAATGGATTTCTGGAGCGCAAGAGCTTTTAGTGAGTCTGTAACATGTTAGAAAATTCACAGTTTCCTTAACTCTAAGGTCTTCAGCTTTTGTTTAACCAACAGTCCAAAACCAAAGTGAGTTTCAGTCCTAAAATGTACGTGGTAAGAGGATGGGACGTGGTCATGTTGCCTATTTAGTCTTAATTTAATCTTAATTCCTGTTTTTACTGATTCAAGAGTGGAAACCTGTTTGACGTTGGGGCTCGCTGATCACTAAGGTGTGCTAAAATACACAAAATACACTCAAAGACACGTTCCTGCACGTACCGCACCTCAGCCGTCACACGTCGTCTCCCCTCTACGTCTCACGTGTTATGTCTCTCCCTCGCATTCACCCGTCTCCTTCCTCTTAAGCTGCCGTGCTGCAGACCGTTGCATGATGTCATTGAGACCGCGACAAGTCGGAGCTTGCTTTTGGCAGAACAAGACTCGCTGCACCTCAACACGTCCCTCCGTCACACCCTCCCCGTTCCCTTCCCTACCCTGTCAGAGTTCTGTCTCGTTTTTTAAGAGGTCACAGTGATCACAATCAGCCATTGCTGCGAGCTCATAACCAGGATATTCATCTCCAAGAGTTCGCATGGAGGCAAAACTCTAATTCACAGCAGCTGAGAGAGTCAGCGAGAGAAAGTAACGTAGGCGGATGTTCACGCAACCCACCCTCAGAGACCAATCAGTAAGCCGACCGCAGCTATTTTCCACCATCAACAGATGTGCTACTTGTTGCCTCTCATCTCGCCGTGCTGCTAAATTCACTGTGAAACCTTGTGCAGAATATCTCCTCTTTTTTGTCATCTCTTTGCGTGCTTAAAAAAAAAAGATCTCAGGCACATTTTACTGAGGCCGCTCTAAACAGCTCCGCTCGGCTCAGTATGACATCTATTAAGCCTAACGAGTGTAGAGCTCAGGCAGTCGGACCGTGGGATATACAGTCGGCGAACCGAGTCTCAAATCAGAGACGCCAGCCCTCTGCATTGTCTGGTATAAATAGATCTGCAATTGGAGCCAGAAGAGTTGTGGAGTGCGCCCGAGGGGTTGTAAACAGATTGTGATTTGTTGCGGGGAGATGGAGGGAAGAAAGGTGGGAGGGAGCTACTGAGCAGGCAAGGACGCAGAGCAGGGCCAGAGGATAGGGCATGAAGAAGGAGGATGGAGGGAAGTGAGGAGAGGAACCTGCAGAGAGGGAAGGTGGTGAAGCAGTAAAGGTTCAGCTGAAGGAGGAGAAAGCTTCCAAAGAGTTGAATAACCTTCAGTAATTACATAAATACACAGTGGAGAAGAGACGCTTTTGCGCTGAGATGTTCAAATCATGAATTATTATTATGCAACAGCCGTGGAGATTCCCTCTCATGCTTAAAAAATGTTCCATATCAAACTGAAGGAAACTTTTAAACGCTCAAAGGAAAGAAGAGAATAGGAACAGACGTGTGAGGTCTCTGCTCTGTTTCTGCTTCAGATTCAGAGGAAACGCTACCTTCACTTTGACAGACTGGAATTGAACTGAAGTACCTTCTCTTGTCAAACTCGTGTTGATCCGGGTGTCAGTTGTGTAAGACTCCTGGAAGCTCCTCCGCGCTCCCTCGAGACGGCACGTTTGCCTTTGTTTTGGTTTTCTCCGAGTGCCCCCATATTGTCTCCTATCTGGCACACATCAGTAAACTGAGGTACGTGTTTGACGTCACCGCTTGTACACAAAGATGTGCTGATATCAGAGTTTATCTTTGTCAAGTGGCAGCCAAGTTAGTCTGAGGGGATTCTCAGTGCGCCTTCATGCACGTCTCTGGGTAGTTCAGTCTGTGTTGTGTGGGCTTTGACCTTTGAGACGGCAGGTTTCTCCTCAGTCATTCAAGCCAAATAAGGTTTTTAATGAACTACACTGTAGCTGCAGTGCATGTTATCGAGCATGGCTGCAGCTAATGATTATTTTCATTATTGATTAATCTCCTAATTATTTTCTCGGTTACTTGATCAATTATTTGGTCACAAAGTAGTGAAAAATGCATATTCAAATTGCTTAAGTGTGTCACGCCAGCAGTCCAAGACACAAAATCAGACACAACCCTACATGAACCCGAATAGTTTCTGTTCAAGCCTGAACCACAGTAGCAGTTTCTGTCTAAGCCTGATTAAAAACACACATTTTTACTCTATTTTTGTTTTAAAAAATCACATTTATTACAAGCTCAAGTCAACTAAAGTCTTTTTAGTGTGGTGAACGATATTTGTGACACGGGGTGAGTTTGTAAATAGCTACTCTGAGCGCCAGCGCGCATCCTGGCATTAAGCCGACCATTGATGAATGCGGGGTGCTGTTGTCATATACAGTTCTGTTGCGAGAGTTCAAAGGGCAGTGAAAATGAAACTACATACGGAAACAGAATGCGCTAACACTGGGAAATTGGTGAGAACCCAACCCAAGTCAAGTAGGGGGAATGTTGAGAGAGAATGGCTCGGTCTGAACCCAGCCTGAACCCAGCGGGGTCATTCAGCTTTGGCCAGAAAATCAAAACTGTATCCAAGACCCCAAAAAAAATTAAGCCAAGAAAAACACCTACAAATCTTTTGCCTTTTTGCTTGAAGAAGTACTTAAGTGGCCAGTTAGCATTTCTGTTTCTGACTAAGGAATTAAACAACAAACATTTTGTCTCATAGTTTTCCTAATTTTAGCTGAACAATCTGAAAGTGTAGTAAAATTTTTCTTGAAATCTTTGCCTCAGAAGATCTAAAATTGTTAATATTTGCTTGACGGACTTTTCTATACAAGTTTAGTTTGTTTTTTTCTTTGCACCAGGGCTGAAACATGAAACCAATATGGAAGTAACAAAAACTGCAGTTCTTTGAATGGCCACTTGAGGCTGGCTCCAGAAGCCAGTCAATTGGCAAAACTCACCTGTTAATATTTTAGTAAGGCTTAAGGTTACACATTATTAAGGACGTTGATTCTTTGCGTGACAGGCTGCTAACAGTGTCCTCGGCTTCTGAGTCAGTTCCGCCCCTCACTCCTCCATAGCTCCACCCTCTCAGCCAAATGTGGTCACTTCTGGCTCCAAAAATACAAGATGGCGACAGCCAAAATGCCAAACTTAAGGCTTCAAAACAGGAGCTCACAAACCAGTGGGTGACGTCACGGTGGCTACGTCCTTTTATTTTTTTACAGTCTATGATTTGCACACATACAACAACATAAAACCAGATATTAGAAATTAAACTGATGTGACAAATAAACATGATTTGGCAAAGCACATGATCATAACAAACACACAGAGTCACCACATCAGCACACGACAATCATGTAAAAAAAACATATAAAAAACACCTCCATCCAAATATGCACATCATATACAATTGCAACAGTTAAGCGAGACAATAAATCAGGACATAATTGTGTTTTAAAGAACAATAACAAACAATTATGTAATACTAATCCCTCATTTTATTATGATACTGCATTATTTAAATATCTGGGGAGCCTCCCTGTGGGGAAAGTCCTTACTTGGCTTCACCTGAAACCATTTTGTGGTTTTATTTGTTTGGGAAATGCAGGCAAATTCCAGGCCAGGAATCTGAGCACACGGTATTAAACCACATGGGAGAGAAAGAGAGAAAGAGAGGGTGGTTATTATAAGTAGAAGAGGGGGGGGCAGAGGAGACATGCAGCTGAATGGGACGCCTGCGAGTGAGTGGGAGAAGGAGGCAGAGATATTCGATGCACTACAACCGGCGTGGAGGGTTTTCCTTGGCCTTAGAAGCAAGGAAAGCAGGTCGAGCGGGGAAAAGAGCAGAGAGGGTGAGGAGAGAGCCAGTGTGTGTGTGTGTGTGTGTGCGTGTGTGTGACACGTTGGTTCCTGGAAAAGCAGAGGGCTGCAGAATAAACAGGCTGCATGCCTGAGACTGCCCTGTGATGTCACCACTGGGCAAACGAGGGACGAGGGGAGGGGAGAGTGAGGAGAGAGGGAGAGGAGAGAAAGAGGACAGAGACGCCCATCAGGTTAAACAGGAGAGGGGATGAACGGAGAGCAAAAGAGGTGAGGAGCAAGAGGAGAAGTCAGATGAGCAGGAAAAGGAGTCAGCCCCTGTAATAGACTGAGAGAAGAAGGAAGGAGGAGGAGGTGCAGTGATAAGGAGGAGGGGAGGCCGCTGAGAAGAGGAGGAGGAGGAGGAGGAGAGCACTGATGGGTACGTTTAACGCCACCACCGATTCCCACCTCTCTATCCCTCTTTCGTGCGGGGAGCAATTAGCACCACTGGCGTGACAGAGATGCCACACGAGTGTGTGCGTCTGCGTGCGTCACCGCCAATAAGTGCATGAGGCTGTTTGTGTTTGTGTGAAGGACTCAATATCAGAACATTTTGTACGGGGAGAGTGTGTGTGCACGCGTTTGTGTGGATGAGTTATGGATTTGCATTAGCCACGATTGGGTCCGCAACGCTTTGACAAGTGCAGCTTTCTGTCATAATCACGTCCCTCCTGTCCCGTCTGTCTTTCCTTGTCTAATACCTGTGATGTAAAATGATTGTCCTGCTCGTATGGATATGATAAAACTAACATTAGAGCAGAGAGAAGGGCAAAAAAGAAGAAAAATTAGCCTTTCAGGAACAGACGTCAGCGGTCACAGTGCATGTTTACCTTTGACGTCAGCCCTCAGCTGACCCTGAAGTCTTAATATGGAGTCCTTGCTTCTTTCAGCCTTCAGCCAAGACTCCTTAATAGTCAGCAAGACATCGACTCAGGATCTCAAAGTGCAAAGTGACTCATGCAGATCTAGGTAAAATCGTGACATAACTGCAAAAATAAGTTAGTGAGAAAGGCAACTTTAAAAAAAAAAACATCTAAATGTCATCATCACCAAGAAGTTTTCTATCATTCTGATTATTTTCAGATCCGACATCAAATGCAAACTTTCTCTACGGAGTGATTCACGATTGTAGGAGTCTGTCTGCGCTAACAAGCCCCCTCTCTGCTTCCCTTCTCGTCTCATCAACTGCCAAACTATAACCGTTGTCGCCTCTGAAACGAGCAAGGGCCAGAGAACAGCCAAAACTGAGGGCGTCGCTGCATTTAATTAAATACTGGGTACCTTGTTAGTCAGATTCACAAATGCTCCAAGCTCCTTTTCATGGAGGGAAAGTAATAGTGGAAGAGAGAGGGAGACTGAGGTGAAAGAGGGGAATTGAAAGGAGGCATCTTAGAACAGAGAAATGTCAAACCTCATGTCCTCAGGGTTGAAATAGACTAATTTTTGCTTTGGCCGCATTGTATGCAGATAAAAAGACTGTGCCAGCAACTGAGTCACATGTTGTCATCCCCCACATGACAGCAACCCCACAAGGACTCGTTGCATGTTGTTCTCCTACAGCATGGATGGCAGTAGCCGCGGGGGCGCTTTTCACCTGCTGCACGAAAACACAAAAGAGGAAGTGGAGTGTTTAAAGGCGCCATATGGCTTTAAAGGCTAGTGAGGCTGTTTGGATGCACAGTTACAGTTTGTCTGCACTTAGAATACTGCTCAGGAGAAGACTGTTTCCAAGCTTACGTCTGCAATCTATTTAAAGGATCTTCTATGAGTGCTTTACGGCTTTATTTTTCAAACGTGGCACGTCTCTGAGAATGATGTATCATACATCAAAACGCGGCCCAACAGATGCAGGATACTCGGTCTCAAAACTTGGAGTGGAAATGAAAAGATATCAGCAATATTCCAATAAAAGTGCTTCTAGCAAGAAGGATGTGTCTGTTTTTTGTTAGACATCCCTCGATTCAGTTCGTCACAGCGGGCCGTAGAGTGGCTATTTGACAAGTGGAGTTTATTTATGATCATTGAAGCCTTCTTGAAGGTTCTTTCACACCTTAATTTGTGTGATTTTGTCCAAGGATTGAGTGCAAGTGTGACATCCTAAAAATAATCACGACAAATCTCTCCGGTGCTTCAAAGTGGATAATGCTCGCTGTGTGTTTCCTCCTGTAAGTGCATCTGTGCGTTTGTCGGGGCATGCGTGTGGCTCTGCTATTAAGTGTGCCCAGTGATGGCGTGTTTGCCTCTTTATTAACACAAAGTTCCAGGCAAGTATCTCTGGCTCTCGCCACGCTCTCTGTAAACATGTAGGTAAATAATCAGCCAATCGACTCCTATTTATTCAGATTTAATGGGGAGGAAGCCGCGTGATTGGAGGGCTTCCTGTGCAGTGATTTGTGGGTGGCTGGCCCGGCTCAAGGTCTGCACCTCACCGGGTCAATGCAATCTTTGTCAGGTATCGCTGGGTTTCATGTTTAACTGTAGCATCAATCATAGGTTGTGTGTGTGTGTAGCAGGGTTTCTTTTTTTTTCTTAAAGGCGTCAGTGTCACTCTTTGTGACGCATTGTTGATTCCCATAGGAAGATTATGTCATCACCTTGTTCACAAAGAGGTCAGAGGTCAGGGTTAGCCATTGAAAAACACTCCGCGTGATTTCAAAAATAGAAGATCGTTACCAATATGAGGGCTTGAAGTCGCTCTGAGCACCACACCACCTTTAAATGTCAGCTGATTGATTACTTTTGACAGATGCTAAAGATTTAGAGCTTCTGTTTGGGATGGCAGGTCAGATAACAGTCAATACTTCTCAATTACAGGCATCTATCATGTTGCACATGGCTGTAAAGATGTTTTATTGTCAGGTAAACTCTGCTAATTGGTTGATTTATCTCTGATATCACTGTTTGTGTGTTTAGGTAAGTGTGTCAGCTCAATCTTTGCTTTAATCTTTGACCCTTATACTGTCCATGATAGATAAAGTAGTCTAATTCACGTTAGTTGTACCAGGGTTGGATTCCGTTCACATTTGAACTGATACTGGTGCTGGTTGCGGTACCTAAAATTTGGTACTGGTACCCCGTTTTCCGGTACTTAACTTTCTTAGAAGCAACAAAAACAAATCTTCTGTCTCTGTCTGTCTACTGTGTGCTTGTGTGTGTGTGTATATGTGCTCATCTATCAGCGATATTAGGCTATTACTATAACAATACAGAAAAGAAAACAGACGAGACGCTGAAACTATCGCGGCACTGCAGAGATAGTCTGGCTCGCTTGGAAGCCAGTGGTGCCGCCTCTTGTTTAAACCTGACTTTCTCACCCAGATGCGCTCCCTGGTATTGACGTTAATCTGTACTTTGTAGTACTCTAAAAAGTGCTGAGTTTGGTACCTAACCCTAATATGTACACATCAGAGTATCATGATCAGAGTGAATATAAGCAGCTGTGTTTTCTGCTCTAAAGTTGCATAAAAGCTGGTATAAATTAAAGAACTTATTAATTAAAACCTCAAAGCTTTGAATCACGCCGTGATGATGCTCAGTTCTGGATCCCTGAGCATTTTAACAGCTTTGATTTATTCACATTCAGCTGTAAAGTGTCTCTTTGCAGTTGTACTAACTATCCAGACACTGAGGTGCTTTGTAGGATCACAGGAACGTTGCGGCGGTTTTGGTTTGACAGTATGTTTTTTGTCCTGTGGTCGTTCTGAACTTTACGATTCCCTCCGTCTCTCTCCGTCCCAACAGTGGACATCAACTCGGCGCTGCCCCTGCGTCTCCCTCCAGCCGCCATCCCCATGGACCTGCGCGTGGACCATCACCAGCAACAGCAGCAGCAGCAGCAGCAGCAGGTGTCCTCGCTCTCCCCGCCCGGTCAGCAGTCGTCCGGCCCGGGCCAGGCCGGCGGGGGCGTGGTGGGGGCCTCGGTGCGCGAGCAGCAGCTGCAGCAGGAGCTGCTGACCCTGAAGCAGAAGCAGCAGATCCAGAGGCAGATCCTTATCGCCGAGTTCCAGCGGCAGCACGAGCAGCTGTCCCGCCAGCACGAGGCCCAGCTCCAGGAACACATCAAGGTATGTCATTTACATTTCTGGAGGGTTAGTTGATCAGACCAGTGGTGGGATGTTTGATGTTCTCTACTTCAGTACTTCCATTTCATATTATTTTCTACGTCTACTTCACTACAATTTGTAGGCAAATATTGTGCCAAAATCCGATTTTTTTGCAAATCTGATCAGAATCTGATCTTACTGACTGACCGTTCACATTACATATTGCATGTGTCCATGTTGACGTAGTCTTATCCACATTTATTTCCATGGTAACAGGCTACGATCAGGAAAAACAAACAATGGGCGACAGAAAACTGTGCGTGTTTCTGTCCCAAATAGTCCCAATGGCACAAACTTTCTCCTAATTGCCAGAAAGCAACAGAAATGGAGGAGACTGCCAAGTTGTGCTGCCTTTCGTGCTGCGCAAGGTGTGTGGTGTAGGCAGACCAGTGATGCCTGGTGGAATCGCGTGGTGGGTACGTTTCACGATGCAATGCAGCACTCAAATTTCCGTATGCGAGAGCAGACATTCCGCATGATGTGCGACCTGCTGCGACCTTACATCGCCCGGCAAAACACTCAGTTTCGACAGGCAGTATCTGTCGAAAGACGTGCTGCTGTTGCGTTGTGGTGGCCTGCCACAGGCTCGGGATTTTGCACCTTGGCGCATCTCCTCGGAATCAGGAAGGCCATTGTGTGCGTAATTGTGCATGAGTTGTGCGCAGGCTTAACCTCTCTCAAGAATGACCACCTCAAGCTTCTCACAGGACTTCACCTGGAGGAGGTCGTGCGGGGATTCAGATCACGGTGGGGCTTTCCACAGTGCGGGGGTGCCATCGATGGGTCCCCGTTATTGCACCGTCAGACAGCCACACGGATTACTTTAACCAGAAAGGGTGACGCTCGGTCATTCTGCAAGCCATCAGTACAGGCTAATACCCGTTCACACTTTTTAAATTAAATAAACCAGTAAAATATATGGAAGTAAAGACAGTTTATGCACCTCTCATGCACTTTGTCTCCTCCTATTTTAGCGACCGAGACGTTCAGATTGAAACGGATCTGTAAAAATACGATCGGAATCACATTTGAAACCACCTCCATATGTGGTTTGAATCAGATTTGTCCAGCCTGTCGGACAATCAAGCTAGATACAATCTGGATATACTAAAAATCCGATTTGGAGCGGTAATGTGAACAAGACTTAATGGTATGTTAGCTAATGGTGCTTAAAATGCTTAAAGGGGCATTGCAGCTCAAGATGATACTGCTTACTCAGAAGGTGGGCACAAGGTATCCGCAGCAACGTGAATGAGCAGCGATGCTAGCTAGCCACCACCCTACCTGGGTGGTGAGAAATACAGAGCAGTGGATAGCTTACCTGTTCCATGAACACCTTATTAGCTTTGTTGGGATGCTACGACTATGTGCACCTGGTCAGAAATATTCTTTGCAGTCGAGGGATAGACAGTCAAGTTGAGATCTCTATTTTGACAAAATATTTTCAAACCATTTTCTTTCAAAGTTGAGTAATAGCTCACTTTTTTCCTTGAACTCACTTACAACTGGAATCATTCCTGTTTATCCAGCATATCAGCCTCCTCAAAGACTGTACATTGAGTAAATTTGGCCTTTATTTTCAAGGAAAAACAGAATCATCAATCATTAACGCCGTGCTCAGACAGCTGCCAACAATATACACCAGCAAATACAGTTCGAGCACGAGAACGAGTTTTTATTTAACTCCTCCAGGAGGCAACAATCCAAAATCACAGCAGCAAGCTTGCAGCCTGAACCTATTTAAAACTTTACTAAACAAAGCAGAGGCTGCGCTTGATTTAGTCTGCCACAGGATTCTTCATTAACGGACTGAACTCACCAACAAACAGCAGCTCCGTCAGCTTTAAATCACTTTGCTCTGAGTAAAGAGGGAGCGGAGAACAAGGAGGCACTTTGACTTCATTTGCTTCAACTTCAGGGACGGATAACAGCAATGTAAGGATGTGTTTAGATCCAGAAAATGTGTGAAACACGGAGTTTTGTAGCGCTGGTGGTGCGTTACGTAACTGCTGTAACCTTCCTTTAAATATCCAGTAATACATGCTGTATGTTCAGGAGCATGTTTGAATATGAAGAGCGAATGTTCGCGCTCTCACCGGACTGTGTTTGCTCTTCAGAACATAATGACACTTTGAGTCAGACTTACTTTACACGTCGAGCGGTACGTGACATATAGCAGATGAAGCCCGGATCACACGCTCGTATCATAGTGACCTGGAAATACAAAGTGAATCTAGATCAGCACGCCCACACTCTGAAGCTCTAATACATCAGGGCCCCTGAGAGCAGCGCGCGGCTCCTGTGGGGCTGAAATGTCATGTAAAAATATTCTACTGTTTGTTCTTCTTAGAATATTACCGCCGTTATATGAATCGTAATGCACACATATTCAGCTGAACCAGGACTGGAAATAAAATGTCTAAAAATGGATTGTGGGGGCAGAAGATTAGATTGCAATGTGCAGGATTACATTAGTTTGAATTTAATGATTTTAATTCCTCCTGTGCAGCTTGATTCATACTCCAGGTCTCTTCTTTAGTCTTTCTTTCTTTCATACTGTCTTTTTCTCCTATCTTCCTGTACTTTTCTTTCTTCTCCTCCCTCCATTGGCTTCATTTGCTCCTGTTTTCCTTCCTTTCTCTCTTCCTTCCTTACTGTCTTTCTAATTTTTTTCTCCTTCTGTTTTCCACCCTGTACTCTTCCTTTCTCACTTTCTCCTTTCCTCCCTTCTTTCTTGTCTTAACTGTCTTTTGTCCTGTCTTTCTACTGCCTTTTCTTCCTTGTTGTCTCTCTCCTTTCTCCTTTTCTTTCCTCCCTGTATTCTCCCTTTCTCCTCTTCCTTCTTCCCTCTGTTCCTTCCTTCCTCTCCTACTTCTTTCTTCTATTTAGTCCCTTTCTGCCTGTCTTCCTTCCTTTTTCTCTTTCTGATTTCCTTCTTCTTCTTTCCTCGTTGTATTTTTCCTTTTTACATTTCCTTCCTCCCTCTGTTCCTTCCTTCTTCTCCTACTTCCTTTTCTATTTACTTCCTTTCCTCCTGCCTTCTTTCTTTCCTTTCTTCCTTTCTCACTGTCTTTCTGATTTCCTTCTTCTCCTTTCCTTCCTGTATTCTCCCTTTCCCCTCTTCCTTCTTCCCTCTGTTCCTTCCTTCCTCTCCTACTTCTTTCTTCTATTTACTTCCTTATCTCCCGCCCTCTTTCTTTCCTTTCTTCCTTCTTCACTATCCTTCTGATTTCCTTCTTCTCCTTTCCTTCTTGTATTTTTCCTTTCTTCTCTACCTTCTTCTCTTTGTCCCTTCCTTCCTTTCTCACTTTTTTCTTACATTTCACTCCTTTCCTTCTGTCTTCCTTCCTTCCTCTCTTCTGTCCTTATTGTCTTTCTGATTTCCTTCTTTTCCTTTCCTTCCTGTATTCTTCCTTTCTCCACTTCCTTCTGCCCTCTGTTCCTTCCTTCCTCTCCTACTTCTTTCTTCTATTTAGTCCCTTTCCGCCCGTCTTCCTTCCTTTTTCTCTTTCTGATTTCCTTCTTTTCCTTTCCTTCCTGTATTCTTCCTTTCTCCTCTACCTTCTTTTCTCTGTTCCTTCCTTCCTCTCTCACTATTTTCTTACATTTACCTCCTTTCCTTCTGTCTTCCTTCCTTCCTCTCTTCCCTCCCTAGTGTCTTTCTGATTTTCTTCCTTCTTCTTTTCCTTTCCTCGCTGTATTTTTCCTTTCTCCCCTTCCTTCCTCCCTCTCTTCCTTCCTTCCTCTCCTACTTCCTTTTTCTATTTACTTCCTTTCCTCCCGCCTTCCCTCTTTCCTTTCTCCCTTCCTTACTGTCTTTCTTTTTCTTCTTCTCTTTTCCACCCTGTACACTTCCTTTCTCACTTTCTTCTTTCCTCCCTTCTTTCTTGTCTTAACTGTCTTTTGTCCAGTCTTTCTACTGCCCTCTCCTTCTTCCTTGTTGTGTTTCTGATTTTCTCCTTCCTCCTTTCCTTTCCTCTCTGTATTCTTCCTTTCTTTCCTCCTTCTTTCCTCTCTTCCTTCTTCTACTTAGTCCCTTTCTGCCTGTCTTCCTTCCTTTTTCTCTTTCTGATTTCCTACTTCTCCTCTTCCTTCTTCCCTCTGTTCCTTCCTCTCTTTACTTCCTTTCCTACCGTCTTCATTCTTTCCTCTCTCACTGTCTTTCTGTTTCTCTCTCTCTCTCCACTCTCAATCCTTCCTTGTTTTCCTTCATTTTTCACTTCCTTCACCACTTCCTGTCTTCTTTCTTGCCTCATTTTCTTCTCATCATCTTGTTTTCTTCTTTCCACTCTTCTTTTCTTACTGCCTTACTGTCTTCCCTCTCTCCTTCCTTCTACTCCAGTCTTTCCTGTCTTTTCCTTTCTTTTTTCTTGGTAATGCTCCATCTCCTCTTTCTTCATTTATTCCTGTCGCCCTTCTTACTGTCATCCTGTCTTCCTTCCATTGTTGCTCTCCTGTGTCTTTCCTCGCTTCCTTCCCTCCCTTCCAAACTTTCTTTTCACTCATCCTTTCTTTCTGTCTGTTAGTCGCTCTTTTTGTCCTTTCCTTTCCCTCTTATTGTTTTTCTTTTTCTCCTCTCACAACTTACTGTGTACATTTTTTGTCCTTCTTTCCTCTCTTCCTTCCTTGCTGCCTTCTTGTCCTACTCCTCTCTTCCCTTCCTCTTTCTTCTTTATTTGTCACCTTTCTTTCTCATCTTCCATATCCTCTTCCTTTATTTCTTCCTGTCACTCTTCTTCTCTCCCTTACTGTCATCTGTATTATATTTTCCTTCATCTTTCCCTTCCCTACTGTCCTCCTTGTCCTCCTTTCCACTTTCATCTTTGCACTCACCCTTCTTCTCTCCTTCTGTCTCTTTAGTTCCTCTTTTTATGTCCTTAATGTTTTTAATATCCTCCCTCTCTTCCTTATTTTCTTCTGTACTCTTCCCTCCTGTCTCCATCAATCTCTCCTTCTCTCCTCTGCAGACCGTCTGTAATGGAAGACTTTGTTGCAGATGCTTCAGGCATATTTCACATCGTGCTTTGCTCCTGCAGCTCAATGATATTTATGAACTGTAGTATCTACTGTGCGTTTCCCCTGGTGTGACCGTTGCGTCCCCTCTGTCGGGTCGTCTTGTGATGTTGAGGGATGAGCGATGCTGTCTGAAGGGCTGTCTGGCCTGTGGTGGGGCTGCAGGACCACTCAGGTGGAGGCCAGTGACGCACAGCCTGAGCAGGGAGGCCCGGCCTCAATCAGCCCCATTCACAGTCTCTGTGTACACACACACAGACACACACACTGTTGTACAGGCATTAAAACATACACATCCTCTCAAATGTCAGCAAACACACAGTCACATGCGTGCCCAGTTTGCTCCCACATTCAGGTCAGCAACACACACTTGCACTTCTCCTGCACGTCGACAACAGGGAACCCTCATAAAGTGAGAGCTACCCTGCAGCTCTTCACAGTATTAGTCAAAAGGGGAATTCTGTGTGTTCATCTCTGGTCTATTGAGCCACAGGGGTTTTGGGTGCATGTGTTTGTGTGTGTATGCGGGTGGGGAGGTTTCTTTGAGCCTTCCCACCCACTCAATCCCCCCATCCCCAACGTTGATTGAACGGCGAAAAAAAAGGATGGAGGCTCTGGACTGGAAGCAGGCCAGAGAGCTGATGTGCTTTTCTCACGAGCCCCGCCTCACCTTCCTCTCACCTTCAGCCACTAATTTATTCTCAGACTTGTCTCAAACATTTGATTTGCCCTCACGGTAAACACAAGAGCATGTCCCAGCTACTGAGCGTCTATTTACTGTGTTTAAAAGCGCCATCAGAAGTTGATTACGTGCAGTTACAGTAAACTGATCAAATATTGCCATTGGGTGTGTGATGATAAGGGGAAGAAGAGGGTGTCGGTTCTCTGGCACGTCAGAAAGAGGTCATTATGGAGCTGGCTGAGAGCAAGCACAGACAGCTTGCCTATTTATTGTATATTACAGAGACATTAAAGAGTAATTGGGACTCTTGATTCGGTGCCTTAGGTCGAAGACACGTATTAAGGCTCCGGAGAAGTCAAAAGCAGCTTTCAGCGCGCATTTGTAGCATTTAATTGATGCTCTTATCCTCAGTGACTCACCGTGAGTTCTGGGGCTCATGCAAGGACACTTCAATGAGACGAGTAGGCGTTACTGAGCACATTTTGGCTTTCATGCGCATTTTATTTTTGACCTTTTCGGTGACAGGACTAACCATCGAGCCACAGTCGTGTTTGTTCCTCAAGTGTAAAGGCCTCAGGAAGGCAGATTTTTTGCATTTAAAGCATTTAACAGATGCTCTTCTCTCTCCTTTCCGGAGTGATGAGGAAGTGAGCAGATTGGATTATGTGTCTTGCTAAAGCCTCATCCCCAGTTAAATTGTTTATATTTATTTAAAGGCTTAAGCTTGTGGCCTGAGGTTTTTATAGAATTGCAAAGGTTTTATTTTATTGCTTCAAACAGCTGTCAGACTTAATTATTTCAGATGGCAACTTAAGCAGCCCAGGAGTTGAATGTAAATAGATGTTTAAAGACGAGAAAGTAATGAATTAATTACATTTAGATCCGAAAACAAGAAGTTATCTCTACACAGTGATCTTATCTCGCAGCTAAGAGGGATTAAGAAGTGTCTCCTGATATATAGGTTTACAAAAAGTTTTTAATACATGGCTGGAAGTTTTTACTGACTTGATTCGGATGTGTCTTCCCACAGCAGCAGCAAGAGCTTCTGGCACTGAAGCACCAACAGGAGCTGCTGGAGCATCAGAGGAAGATGGAGAACCACCGTTTGGAGCAGGAGCTGGAGAAACAGCAGAGGGAGCAGAAGCTGCTGCTGCTGAAGAACAAGGAGAGGGGACAAGAGAGTAAGTTGCAGATACAATCCAAATCCAAAGTCAAGTTTGTCCACTAGACAGAGTGTTTTTGTTACCTTAGAATGAGTTTTTTAGATCTACACAGGGAGCAGGTCCTTGTCTACGGAGATCGACATGTTGCACTGCCATGTTTCTACAGTAGCCCAGAACGGACAAACCAAACACTGGCTCTCAAAAGGGACTTGGCGTTTGTGTGTCAGCCACAGTAATTTGCAAGCCCCTCTGCGACAGGCAGCATCGGAAAACATGAGTCTTTTAACATGAAACTGCTTTGTTCAGTGTTTGTTTTGGTGCCGAAGAGACCTCTGTGGATGATCTGGCTCTTGATAAAAACCTCATGAACATCTGGATCTTAAGTCAGAGAAAGAAGAGATGAACAAACATTAGCAGGTGCCAGGCTAGCAGTTCGGCTGCAACGAGCCAAACAGCGTCAGAGAAACAGTCATTTGTAAGGGTGGGGGAAAAAAATCGATAGACAGCATGGTATCGCAATATTTTTGTGTGGCAATATGGCATCATCACACAGTGCCAAGTATTGACTGGTTAGCACTGTCGCCTCACAGCAAGAGGGTTCCTGGTTTGAACTTTTTTTTGCATGTTCTCCCTGTGTCAGTGTGGGTTTTCTCTGGGTACTCCGGCTTCCTCCCACAGTCCAAAGACATGCAGGTTAATTGGTGACTCTAAATGTGAGTGTGAATGGTTGTCTGTCTCTATGTGTCAGCTCTGTGATAGTCTGGCGACCTGTCCAGGGTGAACCCTGCCTCCTGCCCAGTGTCAGCTGGGATAGGCTCCACCCCCCTGGCAACCCCTAACAGGATAAGCGGTAATTTATTGTTGAAAAGAAGTAATATACTGTAATATATTAAATTTTATCACAATACTCAGCGTATCCCAACATATTTAAAACGGTAATAACTTGGGGTGTGCCAATACATCGACTCTTAGATGCATCGTGATGCGACACGTGAAGATCAATAACGATGAACAAATGTTCAAAAATCCGCAGCACCTGGAAGTTGGCCGGAACGAAAAAAGCCGCCCAGACAGTTTTAAGGGACGGACTCATAACAGACTGTTAGCCAACATGGCGGCAGCCAACTCGCTGGCTACTGTCACTGAGCGTGACGTTCACTCTTCAGGGTTGAAATCCAGCGTGTGGAGGCATTAAGGTTTTTATGAACATGAAGACAGAAAGAGCATTGACAAAAGCTACTCCGTGTGTAAACTAAGGATTTTAGTTAAAATAAGTTATTTGTAAAGGATTTTGTTTGGAAGTCTTTATTTATTATTACTGAATAAGCAGAATAAGCTGTTTGTTTTGTATTAAACTTGCTAGAACCGAAATCTGTGAAAACAGCAGAGAATTTTGGTTAAAAGAAGTCTTATTTCTAAAGGCACTTTATGTAATAAGACCAGCTTTTGTTGTGGGAAATGTGTTGGATCGTTTGGTCTGATATAAATAAAAGATAACGGTGGTAAATGTGTTTGTTTACTTTATTTAATGGATGTTGACAAATATACCTTGTTTTAAAGAAATCCTGTACGGGGAAAAAGATGCATCGATAATCGTGATAATCGTAATAATCATTATAATCGTTTAATAATCGAATCGTAGCACCCTGAATCGTAATCGAATCGTGAGGTGCCAAAGATGGCACACGCCTAGTAATAACATTGTATCGTGACTTAAGTATCGTGATAATATCGAATCGTGGATCCTCTTGTGATTCCAACCTTCACTAATTTGTAATATGAAACTGCCTTATTCAGTATTTTTTTCTGGTTTTAAGCACTTGGTCTGTTTCTTTTGTGGATGATTTGGCATCCGATAAAAAACCTCCTGAACAGTAACCACTGAGAATCCTGACTTGAAGAAGTTTTAGCTGGTTGCAATCTACAGTCCTCACCGCGAGATGCCACTGAGTCGCCTTAAATCTTACACACCGTTCCTTCAAACAAAACCTTGAAAACGCACCTCAGTCTGACACCTAATTCAGATAGTAAGCTTTTATTTTGTTTTCTCTCACCCTCGGTGCAGCATGTATTCACACATTACCACATGAAGAGCACCAACAACTACTGGAGGAAAGAAAAGAAAAGAAGAGAATAGTTGTTGGAAAAAGTTACTGTAAAACGTTTCACACCTCTTTTCAGAAATACTAAAAATACCAGGGAAAACAGTCAGAGTCAGAAACAACTCCAGTGTAACTGTTATCACTTTTTAAACTGAGCTTGAAACTGCCTGCACTCTGAATGTATCTGGAAACATTTCAAGGACCCCCACACATCACTGTTTCCCTGTTTGGTGGCATCTGCCAGGGGTCTGAACCGTTCAGCAAGAACTCTGCATTCAAAACGCTCCATGGTTGAAAGGACCGTTGAGATCAGTATTCACAGTGTGTGTCTGTGTGTATGTGTGTTTGCATGTCTGTGTGTTTCCATTTTACTTGGAGAACCTGTGTATTTACTGTGGTAAACGAGCTGTATTAGCCGGTGGCCTTGGCGAGGGCAAAGCCAAGTTATTACCGCTGCCTGCTGGATGTCTCTCAACAGTTCATTGAAAGCGAGTGGACAGGAGTCCTTGAGAGCAGTTTACACACTATATGGAAAGTGGTTACAGATCCAGGCAGCGTCCGTGCAAGTCGTTGTGTGTTTCTGGATGTGTATTACTCATGTTGTGGGGACATAAATCTGTTTTCACACTCACACTGAGGGGACTCGCCTTCCTTTTGGGGACAAAACACAAGTCCTGATACAATAACTAATCAGATTTTAGAGTGAAGACTTGGCTTAATGTTTGGTTTAGGCAAGCAGTGGTTATGGCAACGGTTAGTTTTATGGAAATGAATGGACGTCAATGACATGTCCTCTGAAGTGATGAAAACACGACATATAGCTGAGCGTGTTTGCGCTCACGTGTACCTGTATGAGGACTGTTCGTGGTCAATTTTCTCTGCACTGTCTTTCTTGCATTCTTGTTTCAAAATCCCGCTCCTCTGTGGCGGAAATTTTAGTCATCTAAGTATTTATTTAAATTAGTTTTTGGCGAACACCTTCCAGGCAGACACCTGGAAAATGTATTAAAAAAAAAAAAAAAAAAGGCAAAACTTGAAAATACACCCTCCTCCTGCAGCCACCCCTGTCTGTCCTAAGCCCCTCCCACCAGTGACCATGGGTATATCCACGCATTTCACACAGTAAACCTGTATTTCCTGTACATTGATTTAATCTTATTACATCGTAGACTTGGACGCAGCTCATTCGCTCAGCCCCGTCTTGCCCCCTCTCTCTGTTTATCAGACCACAAATGAGACCAGATTTAGCTAGCTAACATTAGCCACCTTTCTAGGCCTCCGTGTCGCTCCACGGAGAAGAAGGGGCAGCAGATCTGGAACTTCACTGGGCTGCTGTAGCAGCTCAAATTCAGCCAGGGTAACAGTGTGTAACAGCAGCAACAGAAAGTTCGCTGATCTGGCGGGGAGTTGGGGCTGTCTGGTCCCTCTGGAGCTGGATTCAGATTTTTTTTCCCTGTGGCGAGTTGGTCAAAAATAGCAGGGAGTGAAGAGGACGACACACTGTGATGCGAAGCCCTGGCTAACGTTTGCTAAATGCATGTGAGCTTTAAGCCACAGCTGTGAGCCTTTGGCTCTGGTAAGGAGAAGGCTAAACTAAGGCTAACTCGTAGTTTATTTCATTTACTGTCACGCTCTCTTTTAGTGTCTTATTTTGATAAGTCTGTTTTCGTCTTTTGGGTTACTTTGCAGTGTATGCAGTTGTTTCCGATGCTGGAGTAGCAACTTTCTCTACGGGATTCTCCGCCATTGAATCAGGCTTTAAACATCTGAGGGGACGTGCATGTGCATCTGTAGAACAGCAAATAGGATGACCCTCTCTCTGAAAAAACCTGTGACTGGCCGAAGTCTCCTGTCACAGCCTAGATTCTTTAAAGCCTGAAAACAGAGCCAAGAGGAGGTGCAGAAATCTAATTTTCTGTCAGACCATTTGAATTACAACATGCTCTAAGTTTGCCCCGTGGTGCCAAAATGAAACTGCCTACCCCAGCTTTAATCTGCTGGTGACTCTCTTAATTGACTGATGAATTGTTTGGTCTCTACAATGTCAGAGCAAAGTGAAAAATGTCTGTCTGATGATGTCTTTAAAGAGACCAGAACCCAAATAATTAATTTACAGTTATTAAAAAACAGAAAAAAGTATGAGTTTCTCAACATAGAGAAGCTGGAGCCCAGACAGTGTTTGGTTTATGTGATTAAACTGTCATCAAATAGTTACAGATTGATTTTCTGCCAGTTGAATAATTGCTCCAGATAAGGCATCACCTAATATTGTACTTTACTGTCATTTTTGCAAAAGCAAATATGCCCCTCAAACATTTAAAAATTGTCCACATTGCTGTCATTATAAAAGTCATTAAAAAGCTGTTAAACCTTACTGAACCACTGGTGGGTCAGTCATTACAAGTTCACGCTGTGCAGCCAGATTTTGAAGGCCAGAGTTTCCTTTTTGGGGTTTTTGATTTATTACAAATTGAAAACTACCTGAAGGGGAATAAAATGGGAAAACTGGATGCTGAGTTAAAATTAAACCTGTAGAGTATAATTATGGTGAGACATTTGATTACAGGAAGCATGTGCCAACTGACTGTCCAAGGTTACTTGGCCTTTTTTCACAGACGAGCACAAACTGTCCTCAAGGTCTTGACAGTCAGTTGTTGTGGACAATTCTGGTTCCCAAAGAGCAGTAACATTTTGTTGAATTATATATCCTTAAAAAGAAATTAATGGCAGTCCTTTTGGCAGTTGATGTATTTCTCATTCTCCTCTTCTCTCCTCAGGTGCTGTTGCGAGTACAGAGGTGAAGATGCGGCTCCAGGAGTTTGTCCTGAACAAGAAGAAGGCGCTGGCCCAGAGGAGCCTCAACCAAGGAGGCCTCCACAATGACGCTCCCTACTGGTACCGGTGAGAGGCCGTTAATGCTCCACTTAACCCATTGAAACCTGGACTGGCATCACTTTTCATGTGCTGTGTTCAGACATCTTTATAGTTTATAGTATTTTTTTTGCAGAGAAAAATGAATAATGAAATAAGTGCAGGGAGAGGCTATTGAAGCCTCCAGTCTTTCTCACGTATTTAAACTTTTAAACCCTGAGCAAACTGGTTTGATTTCCTTCGAAAACATGAGGGAAAAAAGGAAATATTCAGCAACTTGGCAAGAAATGTCCTGCAAATTGCAAGAAAGTAAAATATTATATAAAAAATAATAATTATATAAATAATAATTAAAAATGAGTCTAATGTTCAGGTAATTTTCTTGTATTTTTTACTTTTTTTTCTCTCTAATTTTAGGTAATTTCATTGTACTTTTTACTATTTTTTTACCACTCTTCAGTTTCTTTTCTAGTATTTTGTATTTTGTTTGCTTACTTTTAGGTAATTTTTGTTTTTTTCTTGGTTTTTTTTGTACTTTTTCGCTCATTTTTAGTTTTTTTTTAATTACTTTTTACTACTTTTTTGGGCCAATTTTTGTTTTTTTTTTCTTGTAATTTTTTACTACTTTTTTTTTTCCAATTTTCATTTCTTTTTTTTTTTTTTTTTTTTTTTACTTTCTTTGCTAATTTTTAGGTATTTTTTTGTTTTTTTTCCACTACTTTTCCCCCCAATTTTTGTTTTTTTCTTTTTTTGCTAATGTTTAGGTAATTTTCTTGCACTTTTAACTTATTTATTCTCAAGTTGCTCATTGACTTTTTTCATTGACATTTTTCAGAGAAGACAAGAGCATTTTCTCGGGTATCAAAGGAGTATTAGAGACAGAAAAGAAAAGCAGAAGGGGTACAGCTGTATTCAGATCTAACTCTCAGCTGGTTTTCATTGTACTGTAAAGGAGAAACCTTTGACATCATCACCTGTCTCACATTAACAAGTCACTATCACTCCTGTCAATTTGCACAAACAATTTAAATGTCATGGCTTCAGTTTTTATCCTCCAGTTCTTAGTAATGATCCTGAGCAGCAGAATACAGTGGAAGCTAACCGCACATCGTCATTTCTCTCTGATTGCAGCTGAATAATGTATTAGATTGTGTCGTAATCTATCAGCGAGCCTCTCCTCTTCCTCACCTGCCTCATTGTGTGAGCCTGACTGAGAGACAGATCAAGCAGGGTTATGAAACAAAGATGGGAACACATGCACACTCACACGTACACATGAGAGCAGGATATTGGAAGCTGATGATAGGGGCTCTTACACTGAAGGCTTGGCCTTGAATGTTTATTGTAGCATCTCTGCAGCCCTTTGCAGGTGTGTACACTTGCCGTTTCCCCTTTGTTTGCTCTGTTAGTCGCGTATCATGTGCTTTCATTGTGCGAGTAACATAGAAACATGGTTATGCAAACAAGTGGAAGTTACCTGAACCAAATACTACGTCTCTTACAGTATTTGTACTGCTTGTCTAGTGGGAGAGATTGTTGGTCTTGTTGGGATTCTTTACTTTAGTAAAAGTAGAAATACAACACTGTAAAAAATATTCAATGTCTTGGAAGCTGATTATATGTTTGTATGAAAAAATAATTACCAAAAAAAAAATCTGATCAGTGTAGTGGAGTACAACTTTTCATATTTAGTTGAGCACAAGTATGGAAAGCATAAAACTGAAACAGCAAAGTACAAGAACGTTAAAGTACGGCTGGGCAACGTGGCCAAAAATGTTCTAAGAATAAAAATGTTCACATCAGTCAGCATTTATCACGATGAATGTCAAATCATTATTTCTTTAAGATTCAAAGGTCTTGTGTGTAGGATTTAGAGGGATACTGGTAGAAAAAGAACATTGCTGAAACTAAGAACCATTGTGTTTTCATAACCTTAGAATGAGACGTTTATATCTACAAACGGAGCCACAGCGTCCGCCATGTTGTTCTACAGTTGCCCATAACGAACACTCCAAACACTGGCTCTAGATAGGGCCATTCATGTTTTTGCGTCAGCTACTGTAGTCCTCCTCCTCGCTTGGCACACGGGAGAAGTTCCAGTTGGTTGCAATCTGCAACCTCACCACTAGATGGCTGTAAATCCTACACACGAGACCTTTAAAGGGTGATTTTTGCCCCTGAGTGAAAGTTGAAGAAATAAGATGGTAAGTTTTTGCTTTAAGAACATGCCAAACATCGGAAAATTTCACAAATATCCAGTAGATTCAGATAACCAAAATATAATCAATTAATGAAGCATTTTAGAGATAAAGCAGTATTAATTCTGGCCAGCAGCAAGTCACACCCTTTGTAGAAAGATGGTTTAAAACATTCTGTAAGTGTTTTATCTGTCAACATAAGAAACAGGCAAAAGAAAAAAATCTCAACTGTGGTCAGTATTTCTTGCACAAGTCTTAAATGTTCAGCATGTAATTTATGCAGTTTCTCAACCAAAACAGTCACAAAAGACGGACTTTAAATGACATCATTAAGCAGTCACGTTCATTGGCATCATGTTACATCAGTCTCATGGTGGCTGCAAGTCAGTCATGTTAACTTGCTAACTTACCATTAGCATTAGATGACTACCCATACAGCTACTATAGCTAACGTTATGTCGGGAATTCAGTGGTGGGGCAGCCCAGCGTTGTTATCTGAGGTCAAACCAATCATACAAAAAGTAACTTCATAAGCACATTGAATGTTATGACGTTAAAATGTAACTGTACGCATTAGCTTATTGGCTGGTCTCGTCCTCTTCTTCCTCTGTTTAATGGCTGGTGGCAACTAGTGTTAGCTCCGCTGGTTTAATTATATCAAACATTTTTTTAACATTTGCCATATTTCAATCAACGATAATTCTATCGTTTTATCGCCCAGGCCCACATAGATTACATTTAAAGCACCACGTTACTTTCTACTACTGCTGCTGATACAACCCTTAAATATATTTACATCAGTAGAAGATACACTTTATTAATGCCTGAGGGAAAATGTAATTTTTCACTCTGTTGTCATGTACACACAGGCCTGAAATACACACACATGCCCAAACAGGATCTATACATGCATTACCTGGAGAGATATCAGAGCGTCTTGGACAGGTGCCCTGAGCAGTTGGGGGTTCATTGCCTTGCTCAAGGGCACCTTTGCAGTGCCCAGGAGGTGAACCGGCACCTCTCCAGCTACCAGTCCACGCTCTGTATTTGGTCTGGAGTCGGCAACCTTCCGTTTCCCAAGCCAGGTCCCTATGGACAGAGCTACTGCCGCCCCCATAAGCTGTGGACGTAATCTCTGAAGTATTTTCTCCATGATTATGCATTTCATTTGGCACAATAAAAGCACTTAAACCATAAAATGCAAACACATAACCAAATAAACAATGTTACATAATCTTGATGTGTGACCCAATGAAACACCCACAAGCGCTGACTTTCAGCAGCTCAAAGTGATACAAACTTTCTCTTTCTATATCTGCCTGTCTCCGCTTTTCTATGCCTTTCTCTCTCCACTCATTGGGCTCATCTGCCCCCTCAGTTTTGGAAGAGATGAGTGTGTACATCCGCTTGTCAGGAACATGCATTTGGTCCGAAGCCAACTCGGCTTAACTTTGCCCACAAACACCACCTTATTCTGTAGGCAGTGAGCAGATGGCAGCACATGTCTGCGGCCTTGCCAAAGGATTTGCATGATGTGTTAATCATACAGATCTTTGACAGCCATGAAGTTAGTTACTTTGTTCGGATTACGTGTGCAGTCACATGTCCGCTAAGTTAAGAGTGTTTGGCCTTGTTTCACATGATTCTGTGATCCTGGTGTCATCTTTTAACACTGTGTTTTTGTTCTACAGCAAAACCCAACACAGCTCTCTGGACCAGAGCTCGCCTCCACAGACTGGTGTGTCCACCTACAACCACCCTGTGCTGGGTGTCTACAACCCCAGGGATGACTTCCCACTGCGAAAGACCGGTACATCACACACACACTCTCACACACTTAGTTTTGGCAGTGCAGAGCTGTCTATTTGTCCTATGCAAGCTCACGTTCAGAGAGGATTACACACACAACTGTAACGTCCAGTAGCCGCTATGCAGACTCACGTCTAGCATAATTTAGATGGCATCAGAGCTGTGCACCATTAATCACATCCACATTAGGCTGTCAGGGTCTCCCAGCATACCCCACATGAGAGTGTTAGAGAGAGTAGAAGCGTAGGTGGTTCAAGAGTTCAACAGAGTGAGAGAGGATTTTTTTTTTTAACATTTTAGCACCTGATGTTTTATTAGATTTTAATAGTTCCTCATCCTTAGGGGTTGTTTTAAATCAGCTGTTGTTCAGCAGCATCTTCAAAAACTCGCTCTCGACACTGACAGTGGTAATAATTATTAATTTTTATTAAAATTCGTCCTCTTGGATAAGAATTCAGAGAGTACAGTATGTATATTTAGCTCAGGTCCTTTCAGATTTGAGGCATTCAGCAGCACTGGCATGCTGGCTGTTTTACAATTTTGTGTTGCCAGACCTTACTGCTGGCTTTAATTTGTTCGATGATTGCATATTAAAACTAACTGGCTCTAAAAGATCCTATTTGAAGGCTGTGTCAGCTGGGAACATCTCCTCTAGCAGTGCAACAATTACTTTTGGGGTTCCCCAGGGCTCTGTTCCTGGCCCTTTATTGTTTTCAATCTGCACGATACCTCTGGGTCAAGCAATTCACAACTGCAATATTTCTTTTCACTGTTATGCTGATGATACACACACAGAGTGAACCCAGCAGACCTGTCCACTGTTTGTCCACAGTCTTGGAAGTCCAATAATTTGTGCATATTAAATGCTGATAAAAGCATGTAAGCAGTGATCTGCTTCCACACGATTTATGCTACGAAAAGGAATTTTTTCATGACACAAAAACCTTTACTTACTCTTTGTGTCTATCCATTTAACTCATTTCATATTTTACTTTATGAAGCTGGGCATACGCAATTTGATTTTATCCCATTAATCAAAGATTTTTGAGCTGCATGGACTGAATTTCAGCTTCGTTTGGCGTTGTTTGCAGTGCAGTGTGCAGGGGGAGTGAGAATCGATCATGGCCTAATCACCTACTACCGACCGGCCATCAAATGTTGGGATGAATTTCTGACATGTCAGAAATTTTGGTTGGCTGTTGTTAGCCTCTCACAGAGTTGAAGCAGAGCCATGAGACTGCAAGACTGTTGCCGTTTTTCTCTATCAAGCATAGAGTGTAGCCTAGCTAGTTTGTTACCGCTGCTAACTCGTGTGTCTGTGTGTGTGCGTATGAGAAAAAGAAAGAGAAAGAGACCAAGAGACAGAGGAAATCTAAACTTGGACTGACCCTTTTTTTTTTGCAAAAATGGACTTTTAAGCTCTGTTTTGGACGTCTGTGCCTACTGAATCTGTGCTAACAAACAAACAAACCTGCCCATAGCCCTGGAGCTTTCAAATGAGTCTTTATTGACAATTGTCAAAAGCCAGAACACTCTGCAGGGGCAGACAAATTGTTTTATTGTCTCTTTTACATGTACAGTGTGAATGCTCAGGGCATGGCTTGACGATCGGACCGCACAGTGTGAGCACATTTATGAGTACCTTTGGCTTTACATTGCAGACGATTACTTGTACAGTGGGAGTTGGAATTAAACAACACTGCTAAAACGGGCTCAAATCGTAGTGTATGCCCAGGTTGAGAAATTAACCAATCTCCGTCAGCTTGTAAAAACACATTCCTGGTCCAACAGGAGCCTGTAAATCCATCTTTCCATGGTTTTTAAATCTGATGTAAATTTCACAAAACATTTTAACAACAGCCATTTGGTAACTCAGGAGCCTCAGTAAGAATGAATGAGTTTCTTTAATTTATGCTTTTATTCATGTTTTCTAAGCCCAGCCATGTAACTTATAATTATTCGCTGTATTTTCCCAAGAAATTAATTGACCACCTTCGGCTTCAAAAACACAGCAGGCAGGGAAATTATAACATCCGATTTTAAATTGGCTTTTAATTAGTTTTACTTTCACTTTTACTGTTATCTTAGTGCCCTTTATCTGTTAAGGACTCTGTAATCTTGTGCTTTATGTAAATAAAATTGAACTTAGAAACGCTGTTGCTTTGAGCAGTAGCCGTACTGCTGCATAGAGCACCATGTTTTCTTTTAAATGGGTGACAAATCTTGTCAAAAGCCATTAGAGCTGCTACATCGCTGCAGAATGCACCACTGGAATAAAGTTTCCTCGTGGCCTACAATCTAACGTCGTCTGGCTTCAAAGCACAGAAGCTTTTACAGAGTAAAACCAGCTGTTTGCAGTGTGTAATTGTCAGGTGTGTGTATGTGTACAGCTTTGTGTGCGTAAAGTGCAAGTGGTGTGTGCGGTGGTGTAGCCGTGAAGCAGCGGTCGTCTTACAGTGCAATTATTCACTTAGCACAGCGGCGGCAGGCGGCTCCAGCCAGCGCTCCAGCCCTGTTGACTCTGAGCCTTCGGGCCGCTGGCTACGACAGCAGATAAACCACAGTTGACACTGGCCCACACAGCCACATTCCACCCTGGGAGAGAAGAAGAGGGAGGAAGAGAGGAAGAAAGGAGGAGAAATTGAAGAGCGAGAAGGGAGGGAGGTAGAGATGATAGAGCAGTGACAAACAGGAAGATGGAGAGAGGATGATGAGAGTGGGGAAGCTTTTGGTTGCTTCGCTGACCATTTAAACGACCTCAAAACATTTTTGTCTTGTGAAGAAAAACATTTGAGGTGCATGATGGAGGGAGGATTTTAAAGGCAGAGCAATAGAAGATGAGAGTATAGACCTGGGGAGCTGGCAAACAGGATTTAAACCTAATCCAGCAAGTGGCAAAATGACACCACACTCCCAAAAACTTGCTGCATGTTAAAAAATAAAAAGGCGGGAAGGTGGCGGGGAGTGAAAAGATCGTCCCTGGAGTGTCAGTTCGTCGCTTCATCTCTATAAGGCTGAGGATTGTGTTCGCCTGCCGAGAGAGGAGAGAACCTGTGCCACCCTGATATTTGCCCACAGCGATGACGTGCTTTGCGGGGTTTACTTATGGTAATGCCAGCTCGGGAGAGGTTAGAGGCTCTTTTATATCACCGCCTGGCCATAAAGTAGAGGACTGGCACCCAGGGCTCCCAGCAACGGTCAAAGGAAGCAACAGCGCTCTTTTGTGCATCTCCCATCTCCTCTGCTACATTTTAGAAATTTAGTATGGCCGTTAACTCTCATTTACAGCACAATGAGAACAGCACGACAACAGATTAATGTGAAAACGGTTTATGACAGTAATTGGATACAGCTCTGATACTGTGTAAGCAGAGTGAACAGTAAACAGTGAGATAAAATTACAAACAGTGATGCTGAATTATGAGCTGCTTCGCTCTCTTTCAGTCCCACTAACAGTGAAAACTACCGTATAGAGAGGATATTACAGAGTGTAAGTATGGTAAATGGCAATTGCTGAAAAAATACGGACCATGACAAGTATGAAAATGGGGACAGTTCCCCCTAAATCAAAAATACGTATTCTTCTTCTTACCTGTAGTGCTGTTTATCAGTCTAGATTGTTTTGGTGTGAGTTGCAGAGTGTTGGAGATATCAGCCATAAAGACGTCTGCCTTCTCACTAGTATAATAAAACTATATGGAACTTGGTTTGTGGTGCTCAAAGCACCAAAAAAATACATATTAAAAACTCAACAGCAATGTCTCTTTCCCGAAACTATCACCCAGTTACTCAAAATAATCCACAGACCTTGTTGTGAGCAGTTTTATGTTGGAACTAGTGATCATCGTGTTGAGTAACTTCCATATTCGAGTACTTGCGTTAAGATATTATATCGCAAATACTCACAAAAAAATCAAACACTGCCAAAATTAACATAAAAAAAAATTAGCAGACTTTCTGTTGCTGCCATTACATAGGTTAGATGTAGCGCTGAAGGACTGTCTCTAGGGTCCGGAGCCACTCTCCTCACAGTCAGTTCAATGTCTACGCAGTTAGCACGACCTAACACAGCAGCAGTGGCTAACATTCAAAACGGAGCCGTTAAACAGTCCCCACAATCTCACACCGGCTCGACTCTGTCGTTAAAGCAGTTATTTAAATGTTAGGTCATGTTAACCGTGTAATGCTTACAGTTGTCACTGTCACTGTGTGTGTGCGCGTGTTCAAGGTCACACTCCAGCCACAGCAGTGTTGTGTCTCATGATAAACAGAGATTACACTGCATGCAGGTCTACAATGAAATACGATTTTATTCATTTTAAACTGTAAACAATATATGTAAAAGTCAGGTTCACATGTTGGAGCTTGGGCAGCGAGTACTCTACAAGTTGAACGAATACTGATGGAGTGCTCATGCCCATCGCTTGTAGGAACTGTTTTCTTTCTGTTTAAATACACCTGTCAACCATATCACTGCGCAGAAGGAAGCGTGCATCTCCCACTAGCTCACCCAGCACCACTGAGCAAGCTAACGTTACAGCTCAGCCGACCCAAGCACACGCTTGTTGTCCATCATGAGTAGGTGCACACTTCCCTCCGCCCTGTGATACGGTTGGCGGGAGTAGTTTGGTAGAAAGAAAATAGTTCCTACATGAAACTGCTCACAACAAGGTCTGTGGATTATCTTGAGGAACCAGGTCATGATTTCTGGAAAGAGACATTGCCGAGTTTTTCAAATGTATTTTTTGGCGCTTTAAGCACCACAAGCTGAGTGTCATCTCGTTCCATTATACTGGAGAGAAGGCAGACATCTCTACGGCCGATATCTAGCTGTCTCTTTAAGGATTTTAACTTTACAGTACCTCCAGAATTTCACAATGTTGTGATCGCAACAATTGACGCAAATTCAGCCAGTTCTTGTGAATTCTGTGCAACCTTGCCCTGCTTTCTCTGTTCATCGTAAGACTACTGCCGCTCCTGGGACAGAGTCACACACAGTGACAGGGATAACTGTTAGCATCACAAACAGTTGCCCAGCATTTATTAATGGGCCACAGCACTACAATGCAAACATGTGAAGCCCCCCCGTGGCTTCCACCGAGTGGGCTCCTTTCCTACAGCACAGGGCAGACGAATTTTAACATCTCTCCCAGTGAGAACACTCATCATTTCAATCACACAACGAACTTTAACCGACCACTTTAGATGACTGGACGCTGGATTATTGTACTGAGTAACTGTTGGAGCTTTTTAACTTTACAAACTATAAAGTGCCACAATAACAGAGAGAGCTGTCAAGCTGTCGGAGGCACAGCGGGCTCTCTCACACCTGACGGTGAAGCTGTCGGGGGCTGGAATCCTGGGCTCTTTTACACCTGATGTTTTAGCTGCGAGGTGCACGGTGGTCTCTGTAACCTGATGCTAACACTACTGTAGTGTCTGCCTCATCTGTAGTGAAGCCTAGTCTTCCTGACGATCACCGTGTTTACAATCAGATAGGCCTGCTTCATCTTTGTAGGCCTCGCTGCTGCCTTCTAAATCTTCCTGACTGGCTCTGACGTATATGTCGAAGAAAACTGAGGAAGATTTTTTTGAATATTTGTTTTATTTTTGCATTTAAAATCTCCTCATGACAGAAAAAAACACCTAAAAATGTTGCAACATGGACTGACTTTAATGCCCTAATGATAAATGTGATCATCTAGATGTGTAGTGGGAAAAGAGTTGCGTGACGAGAGGCATGTTCTGAAAACCAGGAAGCCTTTAAAGTCATTAACACATTAACATAGGACATTAGAATATGCCTGATCTGGAGCATGTTATCACACACACATGAATGCCTCTGAAAGATGTAGACGGGGTGGGAAAGTTTGAGTCCTTTTGACTCCGTGCTCTTTGATGGAGGCAGAGGAAGGCATAGTGTTCCTGTCTTTCCACTGATGAGCGAATGTGTCTTTTTGTAGCCTAACTGGGGCAGCCAGTCCTTCACATGGACACAATGGCACATAGGCAGACTGGTACTGTACAGTACATGGCGTCGGTTGATAAGCAGACTGAGCAGCTCGCCCGTGAATACAAAGCAACATGCGGTTGTCTGAATGCAGGATGTCACTCACATCCACAGCCTTTCACCTCTGTTGTGAGGCCCATTTTAACGTGGTGACAATGCACCATCTGTGCATTGATATCATGTGTGATTGTATGTGCTCATGCTTCCCAACAGCCTGTAACAAAGCCTTTATGAATTACTTGAAAACACACCATCACTAGGTCACGCTACTGTGATAATATTCATGCAAGTCATGTGGTTTTACTTTCCTTGAAACAAGTTAATGAAGCCACCAAAATGGAAATATATGCAGTGATCAGATAATTAACAGAGGATGGGTCCAAGACACATCCTCTTTACACAGTTCTCTTTCCGTAACAGCACTTTGTGTCTCATCAGTTGTATTTCTGTAAGCACCACGTCATGTTGTTTTCCCTTCAGTCCACTCAAAGAGCAGGGAAAACCTCTTTTTACAGGTATTGATTCTGCTTGGCTTTGACTATACCTTTGCTGTGATGATTTTGGGTGCATTCATACTTTTAAAATTAGTTTCCCAAAACCTAATCAGTCATCTTCAATATGCTAATTACCGTCCTCAGATTAAACTATGACCAAATAAGTCTTGTCAATAGTTTTAGAGGCTTTAAATAAAAAAAATCTAGTAGCTTTTGTGCTGTAATATCAAGGTTATGATATTATGACATCCAGCCTTGATCATAGCTGTAGATGTAAAATTAAGTTTCTGAATTTGTTGCACCACAGAAAAATGTGTTCCTAACCACCCACCGAAATTTGAGTCTTAAAAAAAATTGGCATGATAAAGCTCTGCTCGTTAATGCTGAGGCTCTGTCTCCTGAAGGTGCTGACCTGAAGAACGAGACTCTCGTTAGCAGCTAACCTAGTAGCGCACACAGTGTGTGGCAGCACAGCACACAACCCCAAGATGAAGAACAAGTGCCGCCCTACAGTCACAGCCTCTCCTCCAGCAGATAACGACAGCTAGCATTAGCACAATGTGCACACATACAGCAGTGAGCGGTCTGTTCGGCCATGTAGCCGAGTTTGTGGCATTTAACAAACATGTTTGTCCATGTATTTATTAGAGCAGTGGTCACACTTGCGTGTGTCACACTTGCGTCCAGCTAGTTTACTGTATACTGTGTTAGACTGACAGAGCTAAGAGGGCTTGTGGAACATAGCAAACTTGCAGCTCATAGACACAGAGGATGAACACTGTCAGCAGTGATGAGCTCTAACGTTAGTTTGTTTATAGTGAGGGAGTTATGTTATCGATGGCTCCAGTGCATCACTGAGCAGTGATTTCAGGCCTACAACACAGTTCACAAGCATTTTCTACCATGTGTACAAAGAAATCACTGATTCTGCTTTACCTGGACTTACCTTACCTTTCAAAACTCAGAATTATTTTTAATTAATGTGACAGAGGAATCATTTCAAGACTCTTTAGTCATTTTATTTCAGAAAACTGAGACATTTGGTTCATCGTCATGGACGTAGCTTCAGCTTTTGTTGATTTAAGGAAGATGTCTTGTATTAAAAACGTTTCATTATCAAACCTTATTTTGAAGAGGAGCCTTTTTACACATACTTCCCGTAACAAACTGGTTTTAAGTGTCAATTATAGTAGTAAAATGTTAGTTTAACCAGCAATAACACTTCCATTTCATTCCTTTAAGGCTCATTCTGATTGATAGTAATATAAATAAATTCTGTAAAGCCATGATATTTTCTGAGACTGGTATAATGCCGTGAAAATCTCATACCGTTGCAGCCCTACAGCTACAGTATATACGGTGTAAAACTTAAGTTTTATGCTTTTCAGGATGAAAAATAAGTAAATATCAGATAAGAGCAGATGGACAATCAAAACGGCTAAAGCTAAAAGTATTATTTTTGGTAAATTATCTTTTTTTTTCACCTGTGTTTTGTAGTTCCTGTTAATTTAACATTTTGTTTTTATGTAAAGTTCCACATTTTTATCGTATAATAATTTTGTATATGTCAAAAAAGCAGATTCTGGTTGTAATTTTGACAAAATATTTAGTTACTTTGCTCGCATTAACACCCTGTTGATTTAGATTTGCAGCTCTTATAATTCTGCACAGTATTTCCATTTTCATTGTCTCCAACGATCTGAAAAACAAATTCCGAGACAGGGAGCCTCTGAGATGCTTATTTGTAGTAAACTGTCTCCGCTGACATTAATTGGTTTGCCTCCATCTGTACTGATCTCTCCCTCCCACTTTGTGCTACTGTACCTTCACACTTTCTTCACACTTCACTGTTTTCCACACATTTATTTTTACCTGACACTGTGACGACGAGTAGACGAGTGTTTGATGAATGTTTCCTAAAAGGATTTTTCGAGGAAGTTTGCTCCATGTGAAGTAGCGTTTCAATATTTGTATACTCTGTTTAAAAGTAAGAAATATAGTAGCAGATTAATCTGGTTATGTCATTGTTGGAGTTAGTGGTGTTTCTCCGTTGAATTTAGCTCTCCTTTGATGATTAAAAATGGGATAATGAATAGTTAAATTATCCAAGGCTGCTGATTGGCAGGGCAGAGTATTCATTATCATCCATTATTATTCATATTTTGATACTGAGCATGAGCCTCCGTGGCTGGAGCCAAGGTGACATGCCGTTCCCTTCTCCCTGTCTCCATTCACAACTCTGTGACAGCGTTCACAAAAGACCAGAGGGCCTTTACGCAATCAGACATGGCTCCCAAATTGGAGGTAATTGCTTTTTAGCTGCAGTGTCGTTGGGAAAGTGGATCAGAATTTGGCATGTTCAGAGAGCACTTAAATAGCAGGGAGGAATGGTACGGTAGATGAGCAGCGGCATGTAACAGTTTGTCCACCAAACAGGTTTCATAACAGAGCGGCTCTGTGGAAGGCGCTCCACGACAGATCAATGTGTGGAGCTCCCAGTTTAAGCTGAAAGCCTGTGAGACTGTAGCTCAGGTAACTCTCCCACCCTTTGGATTGATTCGTCTAAAGCTGCACAGCCGCCTGTTATCTGTTTAACATCAAGGAGGCTTGACAGGGGTGTTGGCGTCGGAGCTGGAGCTGGCAAGAATCAAAAATCACCCAGTTATCAGAGGTAATAGAAGAAGATGGCAGTGCTGTAATTTAATAGTTGAATTGGCGCGCTGCAGTTCAAGGTGCTATACATGAGAGTAAACTCATGTGAATTCTACAGAGTGTAATTATTCACACAAACAACACAGGAGCTTTTGACCTTTCTCAGGCTGCAACAAGAACAAGTGACACGCCTCGTTATGAGTACAGCAGGTAATCAGACACAGGCGTGGCTCCTGATTAGCGATCATTAGGTGAGAGTGCATTTAGCTTTGTTGGAGACGTTAAACTGTGGAAAATAATGGACGTAGCTACTGTGACGTCATTCATTGGTTTGTGGGCGTGAACTAGTGGACTGCACTGTAACTGGGATCCCGCAGGTCCTGCAGGACCCAACATAAACTCAAGGAACAGGCCGTTTTATCTTTGCCGTAGATGATTCAAAAAACATGGAGACGTCAACAAGTAATCAACAAAAGAAAATCAAGAACATTTAGAGGAACATTACAGATAACAATAGTAGCACTGAACCCCGGAGACACCAGAATAACTATAATTATGAACGTAATAATACATTAAAGAGTAATTTTGCCACTTATTACCGACAGGTATCCTTCTTCATACCGCAGTATAAGAATGTGTTTCACCTGCGGGGTGGGAGAAGAGTTAATCTATTGATAATCAATCCACTGTACAGGCACGTATGATCAGAATGTTTGTAGGTGCAGGTAGGAGCTGACACACCCTGCGGTAATGGGTGGGAATGGAAAACACTCTGCGGGAGTGGGTGTTAATGGTCAGAAATCAAGTTGGAGTGAGTTAGGAAAACAGTCTCGTGAAGGGCTCTATCTTGAAGCCTCAAGTTTGGTCGTCGCCATCTTGGTATTTTGGAGCCAGAAGTCACCATATTTTGACGAGAGGGTGGAGCTGTGGAGGAGCAAGGGGTGGGTCTGGCTTAGAGTTTAAGGCTATATCCACACGAAGACTTGTCTTTTTGAAACCGCCAAATAAAATGATCGGATTGCTGTAGTGTTCTGTAAACATGGCGCCAACTTCAAGAATGCAGGCGTCAAAATGAAGCTGGTTCAAGCCACTGAAACCGCATAAAAAGGCTGCAGTATATATGCCAGCCAGGAGATGGCGCGCCACTGAAAACCGGAGCATACAGCTCTGAACCGGAGATGAAGACACGCAGTGTAAACAAACATAAGAAGAAGAAGATCCAGAACAAGCACAACAAGGAGATGGCGAAAATGAATCCCAACACACGAGGGAAAACGGAGACTTTGGTTTGGACTGACGATGAAGTTGAGCTGCTGCTTCGAGTCAAGCTGGATTACAAAGCCAGTAAACTTCAACAAAACGTTGATTGGGAGTCGTGTCAGTCGAAGTAGGTGGGGCTATGACATCATTGCCGGCTAAAAGTCGTGCATTGGCTGTACACACGAAGACACAAAGGCGGCATCTTCATATTTGTGCACTCTGGAACCCTGCTTCAAAAAGATGCTGTTTCAACCTCCTAAAACGCCGGTTTCGTGTGGATGAAAGGCCGAACCGGTTAAAAACTTACTGGCGAATTCACCCTGACAAGGCTTCATGTGGATGGGCCCTAAGGTGGCGCCCAGCAAACAGCGTGTCACTCTAAGTCACTCCCAACATTCATGACAGTCACTCCCAACATTCATGACAGTTGCGAATGTTGAAATTAGCTATAGAGACCAAAAATGTTTAAAGCTGGGCATTTTCAGATGGCGATTTGTCTAGGAGGATAGACTGGCATCTGGAGCCAGCCTCAAGTGGCCATTAGAGGAACTGCAGTTTTACTGCTTGCTCAAAACAGACTATTTCCATTTAGGAAAGCATTAGCATTGATGTTGTTTTTAGCACTGTTAGCTGCTAGCCACCTCCATGTTGAGAGCTATCTGCAGACAGACTGAATCATAGATACGCTCTCTATATCATAAAGAGCTTCTGTAATGTGCAGAAATAATTAAACAGCGGTAAGTATCGCCATGATGTTGTATCATATGCTGAGTAAATCCCCTCCACCATGTTCTGCAGCAGTGTAGCATCAGTCTATGAATGAATGAATCAATCATGATGTTTGGTTCGTCTCTCTCCATCCCTCCCTCAGCCTCGGAGCCCAACCTGAAGCTGCGCTCCAGGCTGAAGCAGAAGGTGAGCGAGCGGAGGAGCAGTCCGCTGCTGCGTCGTCGAGACAGCCCCATCACCACCGCCAAAAAGCGCTCGCTCGACATGGCAGGTGAGGGACACACGGAACATACAAACATAACATACAGCTGTCTGATGTTGTTTTCTTGTGACTGTATTTGATTCATGTGCGTGTGTGTTTCAGACTCTGCGTGTAGCAGCGCCCCCGGCTCAGGCCCAAGCTCCCCGAATAACAGCTCCAACAACATCCCTAACGAGAACGGCATCACTGTGTCAGTCTCCAACAGCACGGAGGTAACACACACACACACACACACACACACACACACACACGTCCATAGCTTTAGACTATGTGAATGTGCTGACATATTGAGCTTTTATTAACTCACAGATGTAAAGACATTATGTGACCTGTGCACTCTTTGTCCAGTTTATACAGTTTATTCTTTAAATCCTGCTGTATTTAAAGGCAGCTCTATAACTCTCTGGTCCTGAGGAGCATCCTGGGAGTTGCTACTCATAAAGATTTGCAATTTTTTGGCTTTTACTGGGGAGAGACATCGTAGCATCAACTGATGGCCACAGCGCTGATTAATTTCTCCCCTGCAGCAAATGAAATAGTTCGGAAACTCTAAATACTTTTCATTTTGGGCATAAAACTTTCACAACATTTAACCCTTTGAAGCCCGCATCAGAGTCAGTTTTCCTGTGCTGCGTTTGGACACCTTTCACAGAGGAAATACCAGAGAGATCCCTTAGATCAGGTCACATAATCAAAGATCAAATAAAGGTCTGCTCTTTGTACCTAAAATCAACTGCTGCTTTTAGTCATCATGGTCCTACTTTCTGTAACTCTTTTTCATATGAACTACAGTCTGCTACAACAGTAGTCAGGTTTCCATCCATGAAAATGCGCAAAAAGAAAATGCGACTTCATGCCCGTTTCCATGTGTTATTATTTTGCGATTATTGAGAGGAGAGTGCTCCATGAGATGACGTCATCAGAGAGCGTCTCTCTGCCACAAAACAAACAACACACTCGGCTGACAGTCAACAACTGATCATGGACAGATTCCTGATCGGCCTGTCGGCGTTTGGAAGAACTCTGGTCACCATTTTGTCAGCATTCACCGCGTACTGAGCCATCCTAAAGAAGAGACGACAAGGAAGAATTTTAATGTTAAGAGTACTGTCGGAAATAGCTGGAAGGAGACCACCGTGTACCACCAACGTATACGTGTGACGTGATATCCGGTCCAGTCATCGTTTATCCGCAAAACCTGTTTCCATAGCAAAAAGTCGTACTTTCCTTTTATCGATACGCAGACAAATCCACCCCCTCCAAGCATAAAAACTTTTTTGCGAATTTTCGGCCTTTTTTCGAATTTCTAGCGTTTCCATTAATGTTTATTTTCGCTATTTTTGAAAATTCAAATATGAATAGGTTATTCATATTTAATAACAATATTACTATTGTTATTATCTCCCCTTTTTTAAGAGTAACGATAATAATTGTACCTTCTCATTTTGTTAGTTTTTATCATTTTCTGCTTGTTTTTATATGTGTAATGGTTAATTATCTTACATATATATTATATTTGTCATGTTAGATGTATCTTAAGCACATTTAGTTTATGCTTGTCTTGGGGATTATGCGATATACATAAAGCTGACTTTCATAAGCATTTAAACATTCAAAACCAGAGCAAACTGGTTTGACTTTTGTCACAAACACGAAAAGAAGGAGATGAGCAACTACTTGGCAAGAAATGCCCTGCAAATTAGTAAAATTCAACAAGAAAAATTACCTGGAAAAAAGAGAGAGAAAATTATTAAAAATTCTAAAAAAAAAAAAGGCAAGGGCTCCTCTCAAAGAGAGCTGAGTCATCAGACACTACTGTTTTTGCTGTTCAGATTTCTTTCTTCCGCCGCCACTTCAAACCCACATTTGACCCCCTAAACATGCTCAAAAACTCACCAAAATTGTCACGCATATCAGGACTGGTGAAAAATTACATACAATGAAAAAATTAACCCCACAAATGCCAAATGGGTTCTCTAGCGCCACCTAGGCACACAAAAATGCACAAAAATGCACGCTACGGTCCGTAGGAATGTTGTAGAAAGATCAAACAAAAACTGGCAGGTTTGTCTCATCAAGACCTAAAAATGACGCATAGCGCCCGAAGCCGTAAAACCAACAGGAAGTGAGTTATTTGCCCTTTCAAAATAAGATTTTGCCTCAAAATGTGTCTTTTTTGAAAACTATCTCCTCCGAGGCCGTTTATCGTAACGACCTGAATGTTGCACAGGTGACAGTTCACACCCTTCTGAAAAAAGCGTTATTCGTAACTGTATTTTCATTACTGGCCCGGTTTTCATTTTATAGGCTCTCAAAGTGTCCGACGCACACACATCTTGAAAAATCTTCAAAATTTCTCCCATAGGAAATGAATGGGATCGGGGGAGAAAATCACCAACACTCGCTGTTAAACAACCCTTAACAACTTTGGCATTGTTTCAGCTACAGACTCCATTAAAACTGTAAAATGTTGCTGCAGTTCTCGTCTATTCACACATGTCCCCATCTTTTTTGTATCTTTTACGGTTTTTGATCAGTGCCTCCAAAAGTACCATGAGCAAATCATGAGAAATTTGGAGTTTATAATGGGTGTCTATGAGACAGAATGTTTGCCGCTAGAGTGCGGAGCTGCTGTGAAAACTGTCCAAAAAACTTTTTGAAACTGCTCCTAGGGGCACATACTTTGAGCTAGATGCACCATTGTCTCAAAAGTAGCAGAGATTTTTGTCCTGATTCATAAAAGTGTCTCCTTTTCACACTGACGTGAACAGAATTTGAACTGTGCGCCTCCAAAGACAATGAGCACCCTCCATGTGTCCCATCCGCCCCCATACATTTTTGTCTGCTGATCTCAGGAGAAAAGCTCAACTTCCTTCATGTTTAACTCAAGAGCATTTCCATATTTCTGCATTTACGTGGAAAATAAGGACATCACAACGATCCCCACATTCTTCCGGTCGTCACCATATCTTTCTTTCATTCATAGCTGAAACGGTGTGGTCACCAGAGCCATTTGTTCGACGTGTGGGTTTTTGGCCACAGACTGAAGAAAATGCTGTGTCACTGACCTACTTTCAGCTGCACCTGTGTGCCTCTCCTCTGTTCTGTGTTGCTATGACGACCACTGCCTTTGATTGACAGCTGATCATCAAGCATCACACTGTGGATTGGATCTAGTCTAATGTCTATTGGCTACACCAGGGCTTCTCTCATATTAGTCCCGCCCTCAAACAGGAAGTAGTTTATAACTCCAGCATACATGCTCCAATCTTCCCCAAACTTCACAGGATTGATAACAGTCCCGCCCTGAACACATGCATGTGTCAATATTTGGGATTACACACAGCGCCACTCTAGCAGGACTGTCGATTTTTCTCAACCCTTGTTGTTTTAAATTACGATCCTTGATTTGGGTCTTGATGTGTTTGCACTGTTTTGTTCAATTTTGTATGCCTGGCGCTCTGAATTATTAACTTACCTTTGATCATTCTTTTTTAATTATATATAAAAATCTCCCCCCTAGACTATATTATTTTGGGGTTTTTTTCCCTCACCTTCATCAAGGTGGACTATTATTTTGCTCTGTATTTTTACAGAAGCAACATCCTTCATGAGATGTTGTATGTTCTTGTGTGTTCTACAATGTTCAATAATATGAATAAATAAATAAAAAGAAAGAAACACGATGTGTTTTTTTTATGAGGTTCTATGATTGCTGGTAATACATGTATTGCTTTGTTGTGGAAAAGTGCAGGTCCTCGTCCTGTCTCCATACAGCTTTTTTTTTTATCTTTAATGTATATTGAGTTCTAGTTTGTGTGTACGACCACAATTATCATTTATCATAACTTACCAAAGAGGTAAAGAAAAAAATAAAGCAAAAAAGGTGAGAAATAGAACAGTCATGGCTACAAATGTCCATTTTTAGCAGAAGGGTGTGCACTAATACAGGATGTTGAAAACCATTACTCAGTATAGTGACTCATAAATCATCTTGTCCTCATATTTACTCGTACTGTAAGCCGATAACGGTATAAATCTCTGGTATCCAACCATTGTTTTCTTGCAACAGCTCCAGTCTTGTACTAGTTCCTTGTTATGGTCTTCCTGCATGAAAGGGATTATATCTTGGCCACATATCTACCATAATCTATGACATAATCATTTATATTTCCAAGACACACAGCCTTGCAGTCATTATGTGTCCATGTGGTTGAAAGACATTTCTCTGTATACAGCATCAGAAAAAGGAGCTACATGGGAAATATTTCACAGTCTGTTGATGGTTAGATATGTTTCATATGTGCACATGCACATGTGTGCAGACATGTAAAGCTGAATTTTATTAATATATGGTGCCACTGCTTTTATTATGGCCTGGTCTTGTGGGATTGTTACTTTTTTTTTTCTTTTAATTTTTGAGTCTGTGCTTTCTTTTGTAGACTGTGGTTGAGAAAAAAACATGATGCTGATCTTGAGCTCAACGATCAAAGCAGTCACATTTTGAATGACAATTTCTACGCTTTTAATTTGAAGGCCAAACCGCTGAACTTCCTGTATGTTCTGGTTCACTTCACGGAGCGTTCAGGTTCAGACCAACAGTGGCTGTCGCATACTGTCGGTGCCAGAAAGTTCCTTTTGGTCCAAACAAAGATGGTGTGTGAAGAACAGATGACTTACTCAGTGATGAAACACATGACAACATCCGCTCAGCAGTCAGACAGACATTATAAGAGAAATTAATTGATGTCATATTTTGAAATCTTTCATATAATCTATTTTTTTTCTTGTGAAACAGAACCTTGCTACAAAGGGTATTATCAGAAAAACACAGTTAAAATACCAAAAGCAAACTTTCATGCTAAAAAAAACTGCTTTTCACATGAAAAAGAAAGAAAACAGTCTTTTCTCTGTATTTTCTACACAAAACCTTTAACCTGAGTGAAACTGAACCAAGAGGTCAGTCTGACTTGAATATTTACAGCTATGACAGATAATGACAGGAGAGATAAGATCAGTTTTGTTTTTTTGTTTATGTATTTGTTGTGTTTTTTTTGTAAAACATAAAGCCATGTAGCTTTTGCTGCATGGCTTGAAGAAAACGGGAGAACCGGAGTACCCGGAGAAAACCCGTACCACCAGGTAGACAACACACAAACTCACAAAGGCTCAGGGCCGGAAATCCAACCCTCACCCATGAGGTCGTGCTGCTGACTCCCAAGGTGGTCCTAAGAGCTCAAGTCCTGTCTCACATGTGTCCAAAAGTAACCTGGAGGTCACCTGGACAGGAGGCAGGACATGAGCTCTATTGCGTTCATGTTGGAGAAAAAAAGCCTCACGCCAGTTTTCCTCCAACATGAGTCCTATTATATGTCACCTACATGGGACTGACCCTTCTGCAGCTCCTTGAGAGGACTTTGCCCAGTCTGGAAAAGAACCTGCAGATGGCGTTACCCTTCTTCGGTGGCGTCATAATATGACTTGCAAAAGTGCAGGCTATAAGATCCAAGACTTGGTCTTCTACACACAGTGCAACTAGAATCTGCTCTGCACAGCCCAAGGATTTACAGAGGTCCTTGAAAACGACCTTGTCCAGGCTTTTAAAAGTTTCCTGGCTGATATTAAAATCAGTTCCCTGGACCTGGGCCCATATCCTTTGGAACAGACGCTCGATGATGATATGGGTGTCGTCAAATGTTGTTGCGACCTTCGATTTCTTTAAGATCAGCGCGACCACCTTATGAACAAGAATACGGACAGAGCATTTGTTTTTCTCTGTCTTTAAATCCTGGCCTGCTGTTAAATTCAGCACAGGTTCAGCACCTGTCTCAGGTACTGTGACTGCAGGTTCAGCACCTGTCTCAGGTACTGTGACTGCAGGTTCAGCACCTGTCTCAGGTACTGTGACTGCAGGTGCTGGTGTGGCTGGCTCAGTGACCCTTAAAGCCTTCATCACATTGTCACAATGGATGCCAGCCTGATAGGTCAACCACCACCTCAACAGAACCAGAAAACGCCACACTGTGCGGTTTGTGGCGTGAGTGATGTCAGTCACTGTATTTTTAAACGGTCCCATCTCTGGAGTCCTCCCCTCGGTGGCGTAATCACGAAGGAGCTCTTTCAGTTCCTGAGTGAAAACCAGGTCTCTACCATCAGCAATACACTCCAATCTTTTTGAGGTATTTTCAGCTGACAGTTTCTCAGCCCCCTCTGGTTGAAGCAGTGTAGTCACACTGTCGGCAAAGGATTGCAGGGATTCACTGCTTCTATCTCTGCAGCAGGGGAATTTTGCCCTCAGCTTCCTTGCGGCCTGAATGATCGAGTTTTTGGCATACTGACCAGCCAACAGTGACCATATTTTGCCCGACATGTAATGTTTCTGGTCGGGCTCCTTCTTGGGTTCTGGGCTTTTATTTGCCCAGACTGCTGGACCAGTGAACTCACTGATGTCGCTAACGACACTGTCACTCTCCCGCTTGGAATCACCTAACAGAACGTCACGTTCAGCATCGGTGGCATCATCAAGCAAAACGTCTATTACGTCACTCAGCTCCTTTGAAACTACTTCCTGGGCTGTAGAGCTGTCCTCTGAGTGCCTTGAGTCCGTCTCAGGGCTCCCTGTCTGTGCAGGTGGTGAGTAGCTCTCACCATCGTCCTCAATGTCAAAAAGTTCCATGTCTCCACAGCTTGATACTGGAGATGGTTGAAAAAATGATCTCATCTTCACCATGACTGATTTTATCATGGCACAGGTGTGTTTGATCATGCCATTTAGTCTGTGGGAGGGAGTCCTTCGAAACCTAAACTGATCTCTTACGTTCCCACTTGTGCAGGAGGAGGAGTTGATGATTTCAGAGACCTCCTCAGCGATCATTCTGGTGAGGCTCTCTGAACTATCACCTAGATCCTCAGCGTCTACGCCCAGAGCCTGAGCAAAAGCCTCAGGGAGTACATTGCCCATGGTGGACTCAACGCTCTCCTTGGTTACCGTTTTATTTCCCAGCACAGTTTCAGATGTGGACAAGTGAATCACCACATCTGTGTGCATCTCCGCTATCATGACTTTGGTGGCATTATCTGGTCTGCCTTCCCTCAGCAATTGGAGCTGCTCTGCTGACAGCCGCTGGAATAAACGGTCTATAAACAGATGGACCTTGATCACTCCTAACTGCGATGTCTCTGCTCGGAATGGGGGGGCCTCGTCCACTCCTGGCTGGGGTGTCTCTGCTCGGAATGGACGGACCTCGTCCACTCCTGGCTGGGATGTCTCTGCTCGGGATGGGGGGGCCTCGTCCACTCCTGGCTGGGGTGTCTCTGCTCGGAATGGACGGACCTCGTCCACTCCTGGCTGGGATGTCTCTGCTCGGGATGGGGGGGCCTTGTCCACTCCTGGCTGGGATGTCTCTGCTCGGGATGGGGGGGCCTCGTCCACTCCTGGCTGCGATGTCTCCTCTCTCTGTGTTGTTTCCATGACGATGATTTTTTTCCTCAAACGTCTTGATTTAAGAGTCGCGGTGCGGTCTGTGAGTTTAAGCTCCAGAAATGTGTCCTCAACAATTAAGCTGCTGATATTTATAAGCTTTTGAACACGTGTATTGTGATGTCACAAAGGCAAAGAAATTCCAAAGACATGACATCATCAAACCCATCCGTAACTCCTCCCCCAGAGGGACAACAGCCTAGCAACCGTTGCTAAGCACCGGCAGCACACTGTGTGGAATTACTTATGTATATACTTATATACTTGGCTACAAAGTGCATTTTATATATATAAAATAATGTGCGAAGAACAGATGACTTACTCAGTGATGAAACACATGACAACATCCGCTCAGCAGTCAGACAGACATTATAAGAGAAATTAATTGATGTCATATTTTGAAATCTTTCATATAATCTATTTTTTTTCTTGTGAAACAGAACCTTGCTACAAAGGGTATTATCAGAAAAACACAGTTAAAATACCAAAAGCAAACTTTCATGCTAAAAAAAACTGCTTTTCACATGAAAAAGAAAGAAAACAGTCTTTTCTCTGTATTTTCTACACAAAACCTTTAACCTGAGTGAAACTGAACCAAGAGGTCAGTCTGACTTGAATATTTACAGCTATGACAGATAATGACAGGAGAGATAAGATCAGTTTTGTTTTTTTGTTTATGTATTTGTTGTGTTTTTTTTGTAAAACATAAAGCCATGTAGCTTTTGCTGCATGGCTTGAAGAAAACGGGAGAACCGGAGTACCCGGAGAAAACCCGTACCACCAGGTAGACAACACACAAACTCACAAAGGCTCAGGGCCGGAAATCCAACCCTCACCCATGAGGTCGTGCTGCTGACTCCCAAGGTGGTCCTAAGAGCTCAAGTCCTGTCTCACATGTGTCCAAAAGTAACCTGGAGGTAACCTGGACAGGAGGCAGGACATGAGCTCTATTGCGTTCATGTTGGAGAAAAAAAGCCTCACGCCAGTTTTCCTCCAACATGAGTCCTATTATATGTCACCTACATGGGACTGACCCTTCTGCAGCTCCTTGAGAGGACTTTGCCCAGTCTGGAAAAGAACCTGCAGATGGCGTTACCCTTCTTCGGTGGCGTCATAATATGACTTGCAAAAGTGCAGGCTATAAGATCCAAGACTTGGTCTTCTACACACAGTGCAACTAGAATCTGCTCTGCACAGCCCAAGGATTTACAGAGGTCCTTGAAAACGACCTTGTCCAGGCTTTTAAAAGTTTCCTGGCTGATATTAAAATCAGTTCCCTGGACCTGGGCCCATATCCTTTGGAACAGACGCTCGATGATGATATGGGTGTCGTCAAATGTTGTTGCGACCTTCGATTTCTTTAAGATCAGCGCGACCACCTTATGAACAAGAATACGGACAGAGCATTTGTTTTTCTCTGTCTTTAAATCCTGGCCTGCTGTTAAATTCAGCACAGGTTCAGCACCTGTCTCAGGTACTGTGACTGCAGGTTCAGCACCTGTCTCAGGTACTGTGACTGCAGGTTCAGCACCTGTCTCAGGTACTGTGACTGCAAGTGCTGGTGTGGCTGGCTCAGTGACCCTTAAAGCCTTCATCACATTGTCACAATGGATGCCAGCCTGATAGGTCAACCACCACCTCAACAGAACCAGAAAACGCCACACTGTGCGGTTTGTGGCGTGAGTGATGTCAGTCACTGTATTTTTAAACGGTCCCATCTCTGGAGTCCTCCCCTCGGTGGCGTAATCACGAAGGAGCTCTTTCAGTTCCTGAGTGAAAACCAGGTCTCTACCATCAGCAATACACTCCAATCTTTTTGAGGTATTTTCAGCTGACAGTTTCTCAGCCCCCTCTGGTTGAAGCAGTGTAGTCACACTGTTGGCAAAGGATTGCAGGGATTCACTGCTTCTATCTCTGCAGCAGGGGAATTTTGCCCTCAGCTTCCTTGCGGCCTGAATGATCGAGTTTTTGGCATACTGACCAGCCAACAGTGACCATATTTTGCCCGACATGTAATGTTTCTGGTCGGGCTCCTTCTTGGGTTCTGGGCTTTTATTTGCCCAGACTGCTGGACCAGTGAACTCACTGATGTCGCTAACGACACTGTCACTCTCCCGCTTGGAATCACCTAACAGAACGTCACGTTCAGCATCGGTGGCATCATCAAGCAAAACGTCTATTACGTCACTCAGCTCCTTTGAAACTACTTCCTGGGCTGTAGAGCTGTCCTCTGAGTGCCTTGAGTCCGTCTCAGGGCTCCCTGTCTGTGCAGGTGGTGAGTAGCTCTCACCATCGTCCTCAATGTCAAAAAGTTCCATGTCTCCACAGCTTGATACTGGAGATGGTTGAAAAAATGATCTCATCTTCACCATGACTGATTTTATCATGGCACAGGTGTGTTTGATCATGCCATTTAGTCTGTGGGAGGGAGTCCTTCGAAACCTAAACTGATCCCTTACGTTCCCACTTGTGCAGGAGGAGGAGTTGATGATTTCAGAGACCTCCTCAGCGATCATTCTGGTGAGGCTCTCTGAACTCTCACCTAGATCCTCAGCGTCTACGCCCAGAGCCTGAGCAAAAGCCTCAGGGAGTACATTGCCCATGGTGGACTCAACGCTCTCCTTGGTTACCGTTTTATTTCCCAGCACAGTTTCAGATGTGGACAAGTGAATCACCACATCCGTGTGCATCTCCGCTATCATGACTTTGGTGGCATTATCTGGTCTGCCTTCCCTCAGCAATTGGAGCTGCTCTGCTGACAGCCGCTGGAATAAACGGTCTATAAACAGATGGACCTTGATCACTCCTAACTGCGATGTCTCTGTTCGGGATGGGGAGGCCTCGTCCACTCCTGGCTGGGGTGTCTCTGCTCGGAATGGACGGACCTCGTCCACTCCTGGCTGCGATGTCTCCTCTCTCTGTGTTGTTTCCATGACGATGATTTTTTTCCTCAAACGTCTTGATTTAAGAGTCGCGGTGCTGTCTGTGAGTTTAACCTCCAGAAATGTGTCCTCAACAATTAAGCTGCTGATATTTAGTAACTTTTGAACACGTGTATTGTGATGTCACAAAGGCAAAGAAATTCCAAAGACATGACATCATCAAACCCATCCGTAACTCCTCCCCCAGAGGGACAACAGCCTAGCAACCGTTGCTAAGCACCGGCAGCACACTGTGTGGAATTACTTATATATATACTTATATACTTGGCTACAAAGTGCATTTTATATATATAAAATAATGTGCTAATTAAAATGGTCATATAAAATAATAAATGAGCCAATCATTAAAGTGAGATTTCAATCTGTTACAAAGCACCACAGAACAAGACATTTCGGGCTCTTCTGTCTTTTATTTTTGTGTTTTCTTAAAAAAAACAACAAACATTTACAACTTAAAATCACAGCCATATATAAATTACAACAGCAAAAACAAATATCTATTTTAAATACACTCCTCTCCTCTGCGCTCACTGTCATCCTTAAACCAATAAAACAACCTGCGACACACCAAAGTCAAGTCAAATTCCCTTCAGTTTAACTCTGAATGAACTGCAGTCCGGTGCATTAAAATATACAGTGTTGTGTTTTCCTCTGTGACACTGAGGGGGGAAAACGGCTTCATTCTGCTGCAGCGACACGTCTGTCACTCACACGTAATCTTCAGCAGACAGACACTCAAACGTCACATAAAAAAAAAAAACCCTCTCTTTCAACAGTGCACTTCCATTTTTTAAATCTAAGCTGATATTTTCACGCAGATACAGAGTCCGTATTTGTTTGCTCCGGTACACCTGGCTGCAGCAGGAAATCAACCTGTTGAATCTGTGATTATAATTTAATCACTGTACCACATGTTATATACAACCTGCTGATAACCCAGCTGACACCTCCTGTTTTTTCATTAAGGTTATTGGTGATGTAATCACTTAAAATCAGGCCTCAGTTTGGCTTATTAAACCTGAACGGATTAACGGATATCAGGACGATGTCTTTGCTCTTCACAGAAAATGTAGAAATGAAACAGAGTCTGGGTACGATGGCAAAGTAAAGAGTTACAAAAATGTTGAACTGTCCCTTTAAAATCTTGGTTTTGCTCATTCTGCTGTGGTGATGCACAAGTATGACCTGGAGTACACCTCTACATCACCACAGCTGCTGTGACGTTCGTGATCCTTAACCCCATCAGTCCCCGCGGACGCTATCGTCCCATTTACTGTTACAGTGAAGCAAAATGACCTATTGTGCCTCAGGTGTTGACCTTTGACCCCATGAAGTCAGAACAGTTAGTCACGTGGTGTCCTTTGGGTGAAACCAGAAGAAAAGATACTTTATTTCTTCAAATCTTTGTTTTAGTTCGACATTTTGCTGATTTTATTTGTCAGTTATGAGTCTGTTATGAGCTCAAAGATGCTGCCAGTTTCACCAGAAACTTTTGTTGTATTTTTCTGAATAATATTAGTTTAGTTCTTTTGTCTACTTTTCTCCTTTTTTTGTGATTGTCTGTTATTTTCCTTAAGTCCAGAGGAGGTCTGTCAGTTTTGACCTCTCCAGACACATTTCATTTCTTACTATTTGGATTTTATGCAGTTTTTTTTTGTATCACCAGTTTAACAGTCATGATTATTCTGCAAAAGAAAATGCGAAATACATCCATATTTGAAGCTGATGAGAGACTTGGAGAGGTGGACACGTTTCTTGGCCTGGGACTGAAAGGGTTAAAAGCCTTAAAGAATGACTTCAGACCCTCTTAAAGATCACAGGTCAGACATTTAAACAAAAATCTGCTTTTTTCTTTCCCTTCACTGACGTAATAATAAGGTGTCAAATAATATTAACTGATGGTATTCCTTTAAAAAATGTTCTCTTGTTTTATAATTAGGGCCCGAGCACCATCCGGTGCGAGGACCCTATTGAAACTGAAGGAGTTATTATTATTTTTCCTCCAAATGAACTGGCTTTTTGAGGCTTTATCATATTCAAAAACTCACCAAGTTTGGCTGTCGGATCAGTCGTGGTGAAAATTTACGTGTATAATGGTTTGCGGCGATGGGCAGGATAAAATGGCGGGGCCACGGCCCTTGAAGAGGGGCCCCGACTGCAGGTTTCACCGACATACACGAAAATCGGTACACATATGTATCACACCCAGACGCACAAAAAAGTCTCTTGGAGCCTTAGGCCAAACCCAACAGGAAGGCGGCCATTTTTAATGTTGCAGCCATTTTTGGCTTTTTGCACGTGTTGTATTTTAACGAACTCCTCCTACAGGATTAATCAGAACAACTTCAAAATCACTGTGTGCCATCTAGACAACGTTGTGATCAAAAGCTATCAAAAGATTAGTAGATCGTTAAAGGGTTTGGCCGTGAGGTGGCGGCAAACTTTGATGTTTCACCATGATAACAAAAGTTGTGTAGCTTGACTCTACGTGGACATATCTTTCCAAAACTTCATACAGATGATAACAGTCCAGCGCTGAAAACATTGACAGCAGAATTTTTCATCACCGTCACTGCGCCGCCTACTGGTTGCAGAAAGTTACTGGTTTCATTCTTTCATGTCTCTCTTCTACCAGGTTAATATCAACCACCTCAATTTGGTGAGACATAGTCCCACGACCTTGATGATGATCAAACCAGAAGCTTTTGAGTTTTCCTCAGCTGTCACTGTGGCAACGCCTTATTCGCCATAAAACACGAAATTGTTTTTGAGGGGTAAGGGATGCTTGTAAAGTCATGAAACTTGGCACACATATGATAGGACCCGATTTGTGTTGTCTGATGTCAATTTTGTGCTTTGATGTGCAAACATGGCTCAACAGCACCCCCTACAAATATTCAACAAAGCAGCCCCCGAAGCTGCTTTCACCTACATGTAGGAGACTTGGGAGTCACTTGTATCACTGAAAGACATACAAAAAAGTCTCTTGGAGCCATGTGCCAAACCCAACAGGACGTCCGCCATTTTGAATTTGCTTGTAACTGCTTCTCACCTTCACCATACATGTTCCAATCTTCCTCAAACTTCACAGGTTTGATGACAGTCCTGCCCTGAACACATCTATATGCCAATACTTGGTTACTAGTACGGCACCACCTACTGGCAAAATGACATGTCTTCGTATGACTTGAGGGATATGACTTGAGGGATATGACTCCTGCATGAGGGGTCTGCCTTCGACAGGAATGAACGGCGGCGTCAGCCAGCGTCCTGCCAGCGCCCTCGAATTGCGTGAAGGTGCGACGGCCCGTTCATCGCTGCTTGCAGCTTTAATTATTATTATTTTTTCAGCTTTTTCCCCAAGTCATTTCTTTTTTGTTTTTTTTTTCTTTTCTTTTTATTTGTTAATTTTCAGGAAATTTTCCTGTTATTTTTAACAAATTTCTTGCACATTTTTGTCTCAGTACTCCTAAAGGTGCTGGTGTCTTTTTCTCTGAAGGTCTTGAAACGAATCAGGCCAATTTGCTTAAGTTTCAAAAGGTTAAAAGCACAAAACGTGAGCCACAGACAGCCTCCGTTCAAATGTCTTTGTATGACATGAACGTTAATATGCACAAAATTATAACTAAAATACACAACACTTGTCCAGAATGTCCATGAACCTGAATTATAAACAAACTTTCTTGCAGTCAGAGTGTGTTGGTGTGAGCTACAGGTGCTTATTATTAGCAGCCTATAGCGTGCACAAAGCCTGAGTGAGGGCTGATGGGTCTGCAGAGCAGGAAGACAGCCGAGGAGCTGGCGAGATGCTATTTGTGGCAGCCATTAGGGGCACTCAGGCAGTGTGTAGGAGGCTGATGGCCATGACGCCAGGAGGGTGCAAACGTAGCTCTTTCCCCATGTGTGGACATCCACTGCTCCAGTGTTTGCCCCTGCGCTGTTCTCCTTCATGATTCAAATAAATCATTTAAATGTGCTTCCCAGGCGTCTCTGGCCCAGAGGCTGTGCAGCGGTGCTGAGCGGGGCTCCGTTAACCAGCTGTCCCTCTACACTTCACCATCCTTACCCAACATCACCCTGGGGCTGCCCGCCACTGCCACCGCCACTGCTGCTTCCAATGTAAGGAGGAGTCTGCTGCCAAGCGGGCGCAATTACTCGCAGACTATTTATCTGTGAATGTGTTTATCTGGAGTGTGAGCGTTTATCTAAAAGCAGCCCTCTCCCTCTCCACTCTGACTCTTTTCAAGGTGACCTCGGCCCAGCAGGATGGAGGTCTGCAGCCGGCCCTCTCCCTCAGCCCTCCCTTCCTCTCCGGCGGCCACTTGACCCCCTACCTGGCTGAGGCTGGAGCGGGAACAGGCGGGCACGGTTCGCACAGTCCACTGCTTCAACACATGGTGCTGATGGAGCAGAGCCCGGCGCAGAGCCCCCTGGTGACAGGTAGGAGAAGTTTTACTAAAACCAAGGATTTATAGTCATTAAAGTATCTGTATAAGTAGTTTTTATAACATTGATAGTAAGGAGAGGAAAAACAGCAAATCCCCAAATATATCTCCGACTAAAAGTATGAGTCAGTTTTGAGATGTGTGTCCGCGGTACACTGTGTGCCCCTTCTCACTGACAGACGTCCATTCACAAGCTCAAACTAATGAGCTCCTTTCATATGTCAGCGTATGCTACAAGAGTGTGACATGGTGGCATTGTGCGCCCTTTCCCATCAGCTCATTCATTGACTACCACTTCGCTGCTATTTTCAGCGGAACGCTGGCAGTGAATGGGCAGTGACGCACATAACAGACGCATGCATGTGTGTATCCACGCACAAAAAACGTACGGACAAGGACGTGTTCACGCCCACACGCGGGCTGAGAACAGGCAGTGGATTTTAACAGCCCAGATGCAGTAATTTAGTTCTCAGCTCAGACGGGGTGTATGTCATGTTTTAGCCATCAAAAAAGCCTCCACATATAACTCTTCCCAGCGCCGCTGCGCCACGTGGAAGCTATACATCAAGGTTTTTCAGAAACAATTTGAAAACACACTGGTTGTTAAGTCATTTTCTCCGATATTCACACAGTAATCAAGCTTCTCAGATCATTTCCCCGGCTCCACCGAGTCTGTTTTCCTTACTCTCCTCACCCGGATGATACACTGTAAAATGGACTAATCTGTTCACTTCTCCCTGCTCGGATCATCACAATAGAAGAATCGCAGTATGGCAGCACAGATGGCAGTTTTTATTTGGTTCACAAATACATCTGCTGACTAATCTTAGGTCCAACACCATTAAGAGGAAAAGTAGGGATCCATGTGTTGATGGGAACAAGTCGTATATTCATCTTGCATTTTAGTTATTTAGCTGGACGTATCGTCACTACAGCTTACAGTATCAGGTCAGGGTCTGCGCCAGTGTCTTCTCAGCACTCACTGTCAGGGTTTTTCCTGGCTCAAAATGAGATGGAGGGCCATGCCTTCAGCTGGCTTAAGCAAACACTTGTTTACAAGCAACATATTTAGGGAGTTATGATTATTTTTAATGTGTTTTGATTGATTTTAGTGCTGCTACACTGTATAGGAGTGTAGTTATTCAATATTTTTTCCAATAAAAATGTACACAAAAGCACATTTTTCCAAATTTGATCCTTACAGTATGATCAGGGTTCCCACGGTCATAGAAAACCTGGAAAAGTCATCACATTTCCAGGCCTGGAAATATCATGCACTTAGTAAAAATCATTGAAAGTTTTGGAATTTTGTACAATGAAGTTGTTACACTAATCTTTCGTAGCTGTTGATGTCATGTAGCTCTGTCTGTGCGAGCTGGAACACCTCCTCGTTCCTAACAGCTCCCGCTTTATTTCCTCTTCTCCAATAATAGAGAGGAACGTCTGCACCTTGTTGACTGACCACGAAACGTTGTCGCGTGCCGACATTTCAAGATAGCAAAAAACAGGCTGCAGTGTTTACAACAATCGATGTGACATTTAAGCCTCTGAGACTTGGAGCGACATTACTTTTCTTGTGCTGCTTGCAAGTATTTAAAGCTTTGAGCCTTGAGCAAATTTTCTTTCAAAAATATGAGGAAAAATGGCAATGACCAACTCGGTAAGAAATGTCCCACAAATTGCAAAAAAAATAAAAATAAAATAATAATAAATATTTTAAAAAACTAGGGAAAAAATAAAAAAGCTATGGAAAAACTATTTGTAATTATTATCACATTTTAAAATTATATTACAGAATTATTATAATTTTTAAGCACTCTTTTCTTGTCATTTCATTGTTTGTTTTTATCTTTTTTCTTTCTTTTTTCCAATTTTCTTGTTTTTAATTTTCTCTTTTTACTAATTTCTTGCTCATTTTTTGAGTAATTTCTTCTTTCATTGCTCATTGACTTATTCCCACATTTTTAAAAGAAATCAAGACAATTTGCTCAGATATCAAAGGATTAAAAATGGCTGGTTCACACTTTGTGCATCCTTTGTCAAGTGAAAGTGATGATTCTCTGTTGACCACCTTTTAGTACCAGATCTGTGTGCTAGGTACCCCAACAGACAGATGACCAAAAATGGGGACCGTACGGAACGGTTTCATTGTTACCATCCACAACTTTTCACAGTGGAAGTGGTAAAAAAGCGAACTGTACTGTACCGTACTGCTCGGTGGAAACGGCGCTTAATGTGCGTCGACGTGTGACGTTTTGTTTTAAAATTTGCTTCACGTTTTGCCATCCTCTCCCTGGGTTCGTCTCTCCCCTCATTTGTGCCAGCTAGATGAAATTATGTTTGAATAGAAAAAAAAATCTTTATTATGCGTCCTTGAAAAGTCAGGGAAATGTTTGGAAATTTTGGACATTAAAATGTGTGGGGAGAGCAACGTCTGTCCAGCTTGGAGGACGGCTCATTTTGAAAAAAAAAAATTAGGTTGTAACTCGTTGTTTACTTGACTGAATTTGGAAAAAGGCATCATTTGTGTTTTAACAGTGTTTTGTTAATCAGTCAGACAATATAAAACTATATTAGTATAGCAAAGGTCATGGAAAAGGAGAATGATAATGACCTGATTGGATTTCTTTCGCGTAATGAAAACAATTTCCCCTTGGGGATCAATAAAGTATTTCTGATTCTGATTCTGATTCTGTTTCTAGGCCTGGTGCCGGCTCTTTTAGCTGCTGTCCAGCCAAAAACAGAACATGCTTTTCCTCCTATTCGGCAGTTTTAACTGTCTTCCTGGTGCACTGTGCTAAATACGATGCAGAGCCACAACATGGGCTGCGATTGCAGTCACAGATCACAGAAATCCACCAAGTGCAACACTTGTTAGAAAGTGTTTTCTAGATGTTATAGAAAGCTCTGGCAGGACGACATTTAGGGGCCATCTCGTAGTCCTCTGTGCAGGAAAACCCCTGCTCACTGTTGCTCAGAAAGACAATACAAACCTCTCCTGACTGGACGACCACACTGAACAGTCATTTCTCTTTGCTTCCAATTTTAATCCGAAAAAACACGGCAGCTGTTCTGGAAATGTCACATTTCTTTAAAGGAGTCACCAAAATAGGCCTTGCAGACGCAGAGTCATGCATCATCATGACACCTAGTCTAAATACTGCATAAGGTTTGGGTGTTTTGGAGTGGCGGAAAGTCAGGTCATCATCAAAACACTCACCGTTGAGCGCTGCAGCGTTCCTAAACAGCTGCGTGACTGGAAGTTGTTTGGACTCAGGGTTGAGCAAGACGTACCTCAACCAAACTAAATGCTTTTTCTTTGATGGTGTAAAAGCCAGATAACATCACATTGATCATGATGTCTTTGCAGCCACTCCTTTAAAGACATAAAATTAGACCAAGACTGTTGTGTACTCTTTTTATCCAGTTTTAAGCCACACTTTTATGATACACTTTAAGGTTCTTGGTTGTTTTGACTGTATGTTTTAGCTGGATGAAGGATTTCAGTCACCAAATGTCTGGATCTTTAGTTATCAGTGACACAAGCTGAGCAAACGTTAGCTGCAGCTCAGCTCCAGCTGCTGCTGTGCCGAATAGCATCGGAAAAACAATGATTTGTAACATAAAACTTCTCTATTAGGGGTTTCTACTGGTTTAAATCACCAGGTTGTTTATTTTGGAAAGGAAGTGGCCTCTGCTAATAATTCGGCTCCCAGTAAAAATCCCCTGAACGTTGGGATCTTAAGTTATCAGAGAAAAACGGTGAGCACACAATAGCAGGAGCCCCTCCATGACAAGCCAAACATCATCAGAGAAACACAGATTTTAATGTGAAACTGCTTTAACCAGTGTTTTTACTGGTTTTAATGGTCTGGTTCATTTGTTTTAAAGAGGGAGAGACCTCTGTGGATAATTCGGCTCCCAGTTAAAACCTGAACAAAGTACTAAAGGAATCCTAACTGAGGAAAAGTGACTGCAATTAGAGAATTCCTCCGTGTTTTGTCACTGTTTTGATTGAGACCTCTTCTAACTAAAGTCCCCTTTGTTTGTGTCCCAGGTGTCAGCGGCCTGTCTATGTCGCCAGCAGCATCCATGGCCAAGCTGCAGCGGCAGCACCGGCCCCTGGGGCGGACCCAGTCTGCCCCCCTGCCCCAAGGGAGCGCCGCACAGGCTCATGCCCAGGCCCTGGCCCTGCAGCAGCTGGTGGTCCAGCAGCAGCACCAGCAGTTCCTGGAGAAGCACAAGCAGCAGTTTCAGCAGCAGCAGCTCCACATTAACAAGGTGAGAGGTGGAGACAGCTGAGTCCGTCTTTTACTTCCCTTTGTCCTCCTCCTCTGTGTCAGAAAACAGGGAGACATTCTGCACTCGGGCATCGTGAAACTGTCAGGCTAAAAATAACAAATCAAAACTAGAACATTAAGCCTCCAGTGTACAGGATTTTCTACACTCCCATGATTCTCGTTGAATGCAAATGATGCTCACTGTACTGATGGAAGAGGCCATAGATCTGACATCACATTCAAATAAGCTGATAATTAATTAGGGCTACAAGCCACTGTGGGCCAGCACAGCAGCTGTAGTGTAGTTGTTTGTGTAGGCGGCAGCCAGTAACACAGCCAATAACGTGTTAGCTGTGGATGTCTGTGAAGTCCTTGATTTTATTCTGCCGCTTTCTTTCCCTCTGTAGTATTTTTGTTTGCGAGTAGGCGTAGGCAGGTATGGGTTAACATGTATAGCAGTATGTGTGTGTGTTTGCATCCACGTCTCTGTGACCGTGGCCGAGACAGTTGCCACGGACTGCGAGGTAACCGAGCGCTGCTATGGCAACAGAGCGGAAGCTCCTGCCTTATATGGGCACGGAGGCAAGCGAGCAGCCGCCGCTCTGGACGGCTTTACCTATTCGAGCAGAGTACTCGCTGGAGGAGAGGTGGGTGGATGAAACAAGGGATTTCCTCTCCTCCTCCTCCGCCTCCCCCTGCTCTGCTCCGCTCTTCTCTCACTCCCTCCATATGTTTCAAAGCTCTCCAGCGGCAGCTTTTCACACAAACATCTCTATAACTGCCTCTGGCACGCCAAGGATGGATTCTGCGGGAGTTTTTGTGAGGACAAGAATGAAAATCTACACTTCAAACAATGTTTTATTCTGTGCAATGAATCATAATGCAAGATTTGATTCTGAGTTCTCTGATGTGAGAAGTGGTGTCTATGTAGCTGCTTTCTAGAAAAATAAATTTACAGCAATTCAAATAATAACGTCATCTGGCGAAAATATGCTGTTTTTCTGTGTCAGTTTTCTGACTGACCAATTAGGGATGCACAAATCTGACTTTTTCCTCGTTGTAAAGATTCAGATACAAAAACTTCTCCGTCGTCACAAATTTAAATGAATTGTTCAACACTTTTGTAAATATTCTTGCCCAGAGTTAGATGAGAAATTGATACTGCTCTACAGTGCATATAGAACTTAGCTTAGCTTAGCTTAGCATGTAGATAGGGAGAAACAGCCAGCCTGTCCCTGTGCGAAGGGAAAAAAAAGCTGTTTTTCAACACCTCTAAAGCTCACCATGTAACATAATATATCTTGGATGTTTAACCACCGCAGTTTTCATATTTATAGACCAAACAATTAGTCGATGAAACAAGAAACAAGGTTCACAATGCTTGAATTTTAAGGGGAAAAGCAAGTCAGGAATACTCTGAAAATAGCCTCTTTTTTAACAAAGTGCTTAAAAAGTCCTTTAAATTCAAATCTTATATTTATTGTATTAATATTATATAATTTATTGTATATTATTATATGATATTATCTATTATATTATCTATTATTTTAGATTAATTACATATTTAAATTGCTTAGCATTTGTCTGTTTGTTTATTTTTTAATCAGATGTGTCACCAACTCAGAGTGCACTCTCCCTTGTTAATGTCCCACCTGACATTGTCAATTATTTTTACTTTGCTCCACACTTAAACCACCGGAAAAACCAGTAGGCCTGTGTTGGCATGGCTAAACTTTACAAGACTGAACTTGGTAAGATGTACTGGTTCACACTACACAACATTTCTGTCTGTTCCGACAGTCACTATGTCACAGTGTGATCATGGAGTCATAAAATCGTGCTGTGACTTGGCCAACAGACTTGACAGACTACATGATGGTCCACACCACGACGTGTGTGATGTCATCAGGTTATTCTTGTCCTATTTTTATTATTATTATTGATATTATTTCAGTCACTGTGTCTGTTCATGAGCCAGCTGAAATTTTGGTGTTGTAACGTAAAATGTACCGCACGCAAACATGCAAGTCACTGAATCCTCCACAACAAGTTCCTGCAAATGTTTCACAATAAAAGCCTTTTTAGAAAATGAAGGGATTCTCTCAATTGAAGTTATGATGGGCTTTTAATTTTAAACAGATACAGGAAGTGTTGAGTTTGAAATGACGGCACGATGCATTTACTCTAACAGGACAAATACAGTGGATAAAAAATAAAAATATAAGAATACAGAGGGAATAAATAGGGAATGAAAAAGCTGGTAGCCTCTGCAGTTGTGGTGAGTAAAAGCCCCGCCACTGTTTTTTTATTTTATTCCGTTATATCCTCCATTATGAAGAAATAACACCGTTTGCTAGCTTGATGCTAACGACAGTACTCACCGGGTTGCTAAAGTGCCTCTGCTGTTTCACCCCATCATTTTTCCCTTTTTTCTCTGTGAGGTAACATCCCTCGAGGAAATATCTAAAAGGCTGGAGTGTTGTCGTGGTACAGTTTCCACGGCAGCAGATCGCTCTGTGTTTCTATTGGTCAAAGTGACGACTGTGACGGGAGAAGTCATGAACGACAAAAAATCAAACATGCTAGACTTTCTGTTGGGACGTTGTGAGGCGTCCCAGACGTGGCGTCAGTTGTCGTCGACTATGACACACTACACGAGGTGAAACGATGGATTATTGTGTACGCCACTCCGAGCTGACACTGCCTGACGCTGTGTCCGGCTGTAATCGGGCTGATATCGTGTAGTGTGTACCATGCATTACAATAAGGCACACAAAAAACGAGTAGGTCAGTCAGTTATTGATAATTAACCCATTAATAACTCCATCACATCTGATTGGAAGTTACTCATTCATTCCTCTTCAGTTTCTTAGCAACTACTCATTTTTTCTGTACCTTATTGTCAAGTGTTACCCTTTACTTAACGGAGGCATGTATAGCTGCATCCACATTTCATTTGGAGCGAACACAACACATTCCTACAGAGCGCACCCACCACTGGTAGAAGACAAACTCAATGGTTGTTCAAACCCTGCTACAGCATGATGTTGAGGCCAGCTGTAGCACTACTACCACTTTATTCATTCACTTAGTTTGTTATTTTGAGATGTAACCCTTAGCTTTACCCTGACCACCTCTCCTTTTACCTCATGGTTAGCTAAATGCTAACTTAGCAATTTCATCAGAGCTTTCATTTTGGGGACCAGGGCTGATCCTGCTATACAGCTATACCTATTTAATTTTTAGATGTTTCTATTTTAAAGAAGTTTTTTCCTTTCCTCAGTATGTGTACTCCAGTGGCAACTGCTGGTCTCTCAAACAGGAGAAGCTCACTTTAAGTTTACATCATAAAATCTGTCATATTGTAGCGAGGCAGTAACTTATAAAAGGAACATTTAATTGAAGCCGTTTTTCAACCACAGCAAAAGACACCTCAAAGATTTTCAGATGGGTTTAAACACCTGAACGGCACGCTGTCAGAAGACTGCACTCACAAATATCCACATGGGACTGAGCTCGAAATGCGACGATGCTGGTGTGTATTTCAAAAGTCAGTCCCAAAGGGGTTCAGCCTTTTAGACAATTCCTCCAATCATCATGCAGACACCGAGCGTCCTCTCCCGCCTACTGCTCCATTAGGTCCCACGGAAGCTGAGCCTCCCTGGAAGTGACCATTTTGTCGCATTTATCCAATGACGGGGAAAAAAACCTGCTCAGCGCTGTCTCATAGGAACGCTTGGAGGCTCTGCGTCCACCGTGCTGACACGAGAATGTATGACAGGGAGGTCGCGTTTGAAAACTGGTGATAAACAGCTGACGTTTGAACATCATAGTCATGATGTTAAATGCATCCTAGCGCACGTTTAATGCAATGTAAATTCTTATTTTAATGTAAATTCAATAGTGCATATTTGACCATTTCCTCTATGAAATTTTAGGGGACGTTCAGCCTCCCTTGTTGTAACCAGCTGACAATTCTCTCTGATATCAGGCAAACACAGCGGGGTCTCTCCCTCTTCAGTCAGTAGGTGTGGGGCAGGAGGGAGGAATTGATTTGTAGTCAGTTTCCATGGTTACGTTGATGCTCTGGCTCTGAAACTCTCTGGATCGGAAAGTTTCAAAGCGCGAGAAAGTGGTGCATTATAGTAACACAAGCACCACGGCTCTCATGCCATTCAGATATTTAGTTGAGCATTTTACACAGTTAAGTCTAAAAAGAGTGTGATAAGTATCCCTCGACTGAAAAGAGAGACATTGATCACATCACTTATTTATGTTTGATAAAAATTACATTTGAAAGTGAATTATTTGCCTTAAGTGAAGTCCTTGAAAATGAAAAACAGCGCTTGAAAAAGTTTTTGAATCTCATTTTCTAACGTCTGTGTGAAGCCTGAAGAAGTGTCAGGAGCAGAAACATGGTAAAGATTCTTTCTTTCCTATAAGGAAACACCGGATAGAGAGGAGGTTTCTGGGAAAGTGCGGCAGAGGAGGGCAGCGGGGTCGAGTGAGGAGGTGAAAAATGGGGGGGGGTTGTTTATACGCAGGAGAGACAAGAGCAGTAGAGGAGAGGAGGAGGAGGGAGGGGGTGAATGGGAGCTGGAGAATGCTCTGACGTCAATGCTGCACCAGATCTGTGCCAGGGGACCCAGAAGCTTACAGCTCTGGGAAACACACACACACACCTGTAGCGATAGCCCACTCCTGAGACTTCCAGCGAACACTCCTCTTTCTCACTGCTCTCATCACATCATAAACACTCACATACTATGGAGGCGAGTACTCGGCAGCCTTGAATGGCACTTTGAATGGTTCATGTCGGGGAGAGTGAATGAACACACCACTGAATCACTCCCCGGTTAACAGCAGGCCCCAGAATGAGTCGATGAAAAGCAGCACAACAGGGAGTGTGGAATGTCTCTGTTCCACGAGACACATTTTGCCCCGGAGTACAGACGGCAGAGCGGCCACTCACATTCAATTACAACGGATAGGTTTGAAATGAGCAAGACACCAATCTGACTGAGTAATCCAAATTAAGCTTGTTAAAAGAAGAATGCTCCAGAGAAAGGAGTGATTTGCCAGGAATTTGATTCAGAGGAGAGCGTGCCCGTTTGTCTGAATGCAGCCTCACACGTCGGAGGGGATTTGTCACATCCTGCTGTTCGATTGTGAAATAAATTTCACATCGTAGCGTCATCCTCTTCTTCTCCTTTCTCCCAGATGATGACCAAGCCCAGCGAGTCGCCCGTGGGCCGCCAGCACCAGAGCCACCCAGAGGAGACGGAGGAGGAGCTGAGGGAGCACCAGGACGGAGGGGCTCTGCCGCCGGGGGTCACCATCAAGCAGGAGCCGCCTGACCCGCAGGAGCTGCAGGAGGAGGCGCTGCAGCAGCAGCACAGGGAGCGGGAGAGGCAGGCGGAGCAGGAGCTGCTCTTCAGACAGGTAGAGGATGGGGAGCTGGAGAAGTAAAATCTGCTGGAGTGTACAGCTGTAAAACAGCGTAGGCTGAGAGAATCAATATGAAGTTTGGGAGAATTGATTCCGACTCGACTTGGCACTAATGTGTTGTGTTCCTGGGGAAGTCCTGCAGAGGTGAAAACTCAGAGAAACAGACACATAAATGTATTTAGGGCTGTAAAAATGCTTCTCTTTGTCCTGTGACATCTCTGTGATTAAATGCTGAGGGAAAATCGAAGCTGTATCATTTGTTTTGGCTGCCATCTTTTGGCCATAAGTTGCACTTGCAGTATAGAATATATTGAAGCAATTTTTCTTCCCCTGTTGTTCCCTAATGTATTTACATTTTAGGCGTTCCACTAAACAACTCAGTGTGACAACTGTCGAATTCATCTTCTTTATTGATGTTTCCCTGTGTGTATGAGCAGCAGGCTCTGTTGTTGGAGCAGCAGCGGATTCATCAGCTCAGAAACTACCAGGCCTCCATGGAGGCTGCCGGCCTGTCAATCTCCTTCCCAGGACACCGCCCCCTGTCCAGGGCCCAGTCGTCTCCGGCCTCGGCTCCCTCCTTCCCAATCAGCGTCCCAGCCCCTGATCCCCCCGTCAAACCTCGCTTCACCACAGGTCAGCGTCTCCCTCCTCCCTCACTGGACTTTTTCAAGTTTCACTTTTAAATAAACTGCTGTCAAACTGCCAGTCGTATTTATTCCCACAACTGTAGCCTCTCTCTGGTCTGCCTTCAGCATTCATTTGAGAGGGCTTTGGCTTTGAATTTACTTCCTTCCTAATGCACTGGGGACTGAAAGGAGACATTTCCATCCAAAAAAGCAGGTGAATTGGCCAAAAAATGGTGTAATGGTTCCAGCCTCCATCTGGTAGCAGTAATAGTCGAGCTAGAGGAGCTAATCTTGCCAAAACCATTTCTGCCTTCACTTTTTCTTCCTCTCACTCTGACTGCTAAAACAGAGATGAGGATGACAACGGGAAGAAGTTACTCTTGAATAAAGAGTGAAGCACCGACCACAAAACTTGTATTCCTGTTATAATAGCGCTAACACCACGATGATGCCACACAGTGTGGCAGTTTGTGCGTTCATGCACCAGAGTTGGAGATATTTTTATACTGGTTTGGCCTACTTTACTCCCACTCTGTTCCAAACTGCATAGAAAATTTAAGAAGGTTTCAGTAACTGTTTCATATTCATGTGAATTCAGGGAGAAGCTTCTGCTTCATGCTGCTTATGTGTCTCCTCAAATTACAACCTTTAACAAGTAGCTGACTATAGCACTTTTTCCACTGCACAAAAACCCGCTAACACCTGCTAACATGACGCTTTTTAACATAACGGGAAAGGTTACAATCAACATTCACACCCGGGTCAAAGGACCCTGCAGTAGTCACAACTCTGATAACCACTGATGGAAATCCAACACCCGTGTTAACAAGCTAACTTTAGCCCCTTCACTGGCGAGATGCAATGACATGCCACCACAAAATATCTCCCGTCTTCGCCCAGGCAGCGCTCCAACGTCGATCCAAAAGTAAGTAAGTAAGGGATTTATAAAACGAGTTAACCACCGTAACATTTTCACAGGCCCTCATGGTGCTTTCTGCTGTTTACTAACCTATTTTGCAGCCTGTCCATGACATTAAATGTGACACACCAAAAAAAAAAAGCCACACACAGAGCCGTGTCTATTTTCAGCAGGTTTACTCGTGTTTAAAAAACCTACATACATGCACTAATTTTGGGTACATGAGGTATCTGTGGCCTTGAGGTTAAATAGAAAATAAATCTGTATTTTTACAAATATTAAGAAAAATTGGCACCTCTCATGTTTTCTGGAAATATTTAGGCAGCTATTATTACATTAAAATTTACTTAGAAACACCAGTGTTTAGCAGCACCACTGCTATATAAAAAAAAAAAATCTCCCTGCATGTAATCACCTTGCTATCTTAACTAAAAGGTGCCACTATTGGGGATGAGCAAGAACAGCAAAATAAATAAGGGTGCTAAATAGCTTGAACAGTGATGGGATGATGCTAAACACATGAAACAGTTTCTCCAAGTGTTGCTAAAATAGCGTCTCTGGTCTGTTGGTTTTGACAAACTGCAGCTCACACTGAACGTTTACTGTTGCACTCATGGTTTACTGCTAACCTGCCGTCCAGCTCACCTGCCTGTACAGAGTGCTAACACACCGTCTCACTGTCCTCGCTTGCCACACACACATGGAGTGAGATACACCAGACTGCTTTCTGACTGTTTACATTGAGCCAGCATGACCAACATGGCATTTGTATGCTCTTCATCTGCATTTCTTTGGGACTGGAGTCATTTTGCCTCTGCAACTAGAAACACAGGGCTGATTAGGGGAGGCTGGGGGCAAGTGTAACATGTTTTGATTTTTATGTTATTACTCAAAAACATCTTTTCCTAGTTTAGGATACAAGTTTTGTGTAAGTAACTCAAACACTAGATGTCAAATGTTACATCTGCCCCAATGTGCAGGAGAGACTATAACTGCGCTTCGACGTAATTCGACATCTACACAGCGTACAATGTGTGTCTAAAGCCCTTCATCATGTGTCCGTAGACATGCCTTAAATCTTGCAGCACTGCAAAATAAAACTCACCAACTTCAGCACCACTGCTGGATAAAATCCTTGGGGAAACAAGTATATTTCATAATCTCACAAGAGAAACCTAATGAAAACTGATAACTTGTTTTGTCTACAAAATGTCAGTGAACGATCGTTTATAGTATTAAAAGTATCCCTAAAGCTTAAATGTGTCCTCACCTGGACAAAACAAGCCGTTTGTAAAGAGCACAAAACTCCAAAACTCAATTTACACAAAGATAAAACAAAGAAAAGTTGTATGTTCTCACAGATGGAAACAGGGAAAATAAAGAATAATCAATTATAAAAATATATACAGATTATTTTTCTGCCAGTTGACTAACTGATTAGTGATTGTATTGCCAATGAGTGTGTGTGTATCTGTGTGTGTCCTCAGGCCTGGTGTACGACTCTCTGATGCAGAAGCATCAGTGTATGTGTGGAAACACCAACAGTCACCCGGAGCACGCCGGCCGCATTCAGAGCATCTGGTCTCGGCTGCAGGAGACCGGGCTCAGAGCGCAGTGTGAGGTATGTTGAAAGAGGAAAAGACTGCACACTGAGCATCACACTAAAGTAGTAAACTGCATATGAGGTTTGTTTCCCTCTGTGTGTGTGTGTGTAGTGTATCCGTGGGAGGAAGGCCACGCTGGAAGAGCTGCAGACGGTTCACTCTGAAGCCCACGTCCTGCTGTACGGAACCAACCCTCTCCGACAGAAACTTGATTGTAAGCACACACACATGCACGCACACTGGAATTACTCAGCTGCTAATATCCAGTCGTTAACCATCCCTAATTCAATGTTTATTTTCTGTTCATCAGGTTCAATCACTCCCATGTTTGTACGGCTACCGTGTGGAGGAGTGGGGGTAAGTAACATTCGTGTTCTCAAGTGATCTGATTTATTCAATAATATTTACATACATATATACATAATATATATTTATGTTCACAATACACTGATGTCTTTAAACCAAGTAGGATAAACGTGACAAGAGATCAGAAACAAGTTCATGACAGTGGATGAGTCTTATTATATAGGTCATCGTTTCTTGTAGCTTCATTTGGATAACATGAAAATATAGTTAGCATACTAAATGGCTTTGATAGAATTTCAAACCTAGCTTTATTGTTTTTCTGTGCGATATGTCGAGGGTGTTTGATTGAGTTTGTTCTAACTGTTAGTGATATCACGTTTCCTCTTGTAGCGGTAATATTTAAAAATGGAGAGACAGGGCAAGTTTTGTTTCTGTTGCACCCTTTAAACAAAGAGACAGTCTGAGGCTTTACATGAGGCAAGTAAATGCATCACAGCTTCACTCTTAAAGGGCCGGTATACTGGAATCTGTACAGTCGCATCTTACGAGCAGATGATAAAAAAATTAAGAGTGCATTTTGTAAATCAAAGTTTGGATAACGGGCATTTATCCCTGTTGTTAGCGTAATAGACCTAAATATTATTTGTACTGTTTTAGTTTGAAAGTGTAGCATTCTAATATTACTAAAGATGTGTAGGCACATTTTGCCTTTTTTATTTTGATTTATTAAATTTAATTTGTTTATGTAAGATTATGAATTTCTTTTTAAAATTAAAATTTAATTTAAATTCAGTGTACTTAGTCCTTTCTGGACATTTTTTCCTCCCTACCTCCCTATGGAATTTTTTTATTTATTTTTTAATTGCTGTTGTTGTTCTCTGTAAAGCGTCTTTGAGTATCCTGAAAAGCGCTAATAATAATTTATTTATTTATTTTATTTTAGAGTTATGTGATGTGCTGAAAAATAATAATTAATTAATTAATTTATTTTATTTTTAGAGTTATGTGATGTGCTGAAAAATAATATTTAATTAATGCTTTTTTTTTTTTCGAGTTATGTGATGTGCTGAAAAATAATATTTAATTAATTAATTAATTATTTTTATTTTAGAGTTATGTGATGTGCTGAAAAATAATATTTAATTAATTCATTTATTTATTTTATTTTAGAGTTATGTGATGTGCTGAAAAATGGCTGTAATGCTGTAAATTAAAACATAAAAAAATTAAAAATGCTGTTTCAGTGCAGTAATAAGTGTTTCTACGTTTAATGTAGGGAATCAAAGTTAATTAAAAAATATGCGCGATATTAGCGTAAGGAAGATGGCAGGGTAATAAAGTGTGTGTGTGTGTGTGTGTGTGTGTGTGTGTTTGGTAATCTGTCAAATTCCCTCACTTTCTTTCCATATGATCAGTTCAGCTCAGGTGTGAGAATAACGCAGCTCTCGTGTTTTGTAGGTGGACAGCGACACCATTTGGAACGAGGTCCACTCCTCCAGCGCGGCCCGACTTGCTGTTGGCTCTGTTGTGGAGCTTGTTTTCAAAGTGGCGACTGGAGAGCTGAAGGTATCACGCTCGTCTGGTTCACACCACCTAGAATATTCTTTATTATCTTAAAGACGCTGTGGGGTTCTCACAAGCTAAGATGCTTTAAGGAGAATAACCTAAATACATTTGCTAAGATGTTACTGATTGATTCCTCACCTTCTCAGATTGTGCTCTTAGCTCTAAAAGTGCTCTATACAGGATTGTTTCCCACTCTGAGTTTCATTTAAGTCCCCCCTCTTTGTGTTTGGAGTGTGTTTGGCTCTATCACAGTGTTTTTAGCAGTGGTTTGCCACCGCTCAGTAAACAGAGGAAACACTGAGTGGTGATCAGTGCCACTGTGGCTAAAAGACTCCTGTCGCTCCTGTCTGTCTCTCCAGAATGGTTTCGCTGTGGTCCGCCCTCCTGGACACCATGCAGAGGAAAGCACTCCCATGTAAGGCCACAGCCGTCACCACACTCAGCTGGAGACACTTAATCTATGCATATACAAATACCAGCACTGGAACACGCTCGTCGCACTGAATGCCTTGATTCTGCTTTATTTATTTTTTACATCCTCCCCGAGCATGTTTTAAATGTTCTATAAAAATATGAAAAAGGAAAGTGCTTCTCAACCAGCAGGACGACTCAGCCCTTCCTCTCCTTGCTGCTGTTTCAGGGGTTTCTGCTACTTCAACTCTGTGGCCATCGCAGCCAAGCTGCTGCAGCAGAGACTCAACGTCAACAAGATCCTCATCGTGGACTGGGTCAGTCTCTCTCGTGTCTGTCATGTGACGTGGTGGGAAGGTAAAAGGCACACAGTGAGGCAAATATGTAACCTAACTGTGTGTGCTATCTAATCTCAGGACGTTCACCACGGTAACGGCACCCAGCAAGCGTTCTACGATGACCCCAATGTCCTTTACCTGTCTATTCATCGCTATGATGACGGCAACTTCTTCCCTGGAAGTGGAGCACCTGACGAGGTGAGTGTCAGACCTGAGCAAAACATTCCTCACATTAATTTTCTGTTCATTTAGTAATGTTACGTAACAGTATAAATGTCATTTAAGGTCTTAACGCTAGATTAAGAGCTGCAAAACACAAAAACTCAGCAATAGTCTTAAGTAAAGTCAGTATGGAGTGTAACTGAAAAACAGAAGCAGTCTTAACACCTCACAGTGAGTCACCTTGATATTTGTTTGTTTGTCGTGTGCGTATGAATGTGAGTCACACGTGTTTCTCTCCGCAGGTGGGCAGTGGGCCCGGAGTCGGCTTCAACGTCAACGTTGCCTTCACTGGAGGCCTCGATCCACCCATGGGAGATGCAGAGTATCTGGCTGCCTTCAGGTACCCGATGACAACCTCACCAAATCACACAAAGACAAACCAGCTTCACTGCAGATGATAAAGTAGAGCCTGAGAGTTTGTTCTTACAGCTTCAGTCCTGATTTATTACCAGCATCACAGTCATCATGCAAGTGTGGAAAACATATATACCCACCGACTGAATCACCACACAGAAGGAAGCGCGCATCTACTGCTAGTTCACTGAGCACCACTGAGCTAGGTAACATTGCAACCAAGCCAAGGAGGACGCCATCAATGTTTATATCTCATGCTGTCATGAGCACGAGCCTCTCGTCTATGAGTGAAACAGCTAAATAACTTGACAAAAAGGCAAGAAAATTCTGGAGGAAATGTTCAGCAACAGAAGCTGCTGTATGTGCAGTAACTACACAGTGTACGTGACTGCAGAGACGCTCATGATTTAATAAAAACAGGTATTTTTCAGATTATCCAGTGGGTTTCATAATGGTTTTATTTCTCATAAGAACTCCTTCTTCAGTTTTTCTAAAATATTCAAAATCACCAATTTTGGAGATAGAATGGTTTAACCCTTTGGCCCGAACGACGTCAAGTGCGTCCAAATTCACACCTGTTATTTTCTATGGATTTTCTCCGCAACCATTTGTCATAGCGAGAAGCCACTCATATCACGTGAAACAGCGGAGCCGCAGCTTTCCAACAAGACCAAGCACCTGTCGGTAGTCCAATGTTTTCACAAGGAAAAAACATTCTAAATTTACACTAAAATTATGTATAACAAAGCTTTCATACAGCTGTGCACACACATTACTCTTGCATGGATTACTCACGAATACGTGGTCGCACAGAAATGCCACGCATACCACGTGAAAGCGCAGAACCGGAGCTTTCCGATGATACCAAGCACATCATTGTGCTGTCATCCCATCACGCTATATTTACAGATCAATTGTCTACAAAATAAAAATCTCACGAATTTCTTTACAAGCCGTTATACAGATCATGTTATCAGTCACTTCATAGGAATATTGTATCTTACCACGTCGTAGGTTTGCGTGTGTTTCTCCCTGTCTATCCACATTTGTAGTCCGGCTTTCAAGATGCAAATATCTCCATATTGTCCAATGTATGGTCGACACTCCATCAAACTTTGTATGAGAAAGTATTTCTGCAATTTGCCTTTTGTTCCAATGACACCCTCCCCCCAAATTGCTGTATGTGGACCTGTCTTGCAATAATGATAACATACTGGCAATTATGTCCACCTGGCATAAACCACATGTTTTGGACAACTATGAAGTGACAGAATTTCCCACCAACATGGTTCTTATATTGCCAGATTCCAGAGAGTCTCCTCTCTTCATATATGGCAGAATATGCCTACTTCCAACTTGCTGTGGTGAGATACATGTGAAAATGTAAGAATTTAGTAACACAGATTTTTTTTCATTGATATAAAAATTAATATAAAATACAGGCACACAGAAGGACCTGTAATGATGGCAAATCTGGATAGCCCAGATTGTCCTAAAAAAAAAAAAGATATAACATGTGTATGTAGCCTTTATAATGACTGAGATATGGGCTTAAAAGTAAAGGCAGTAAAAATACTAGGGCCCAAAGGGTTAATTAGAGAAGGATGTTAGTTTGATCTTTGCCTGTAGGAAATTGCTTTACTAATGAAAGGGCAGCAAAACAAACATGTACATACACCAGTATCATTTTTAATACGATATTTTTAAAAATAATATCGTGATACTTGCAATATTTCAACATGTTTACATATAGACGTTATACTGTTACCCACGGCAACAACAAGCACGGCTGAAAGCAAAATTATAACAGACTCTGCGGTAGCTCCAAAAAGAGGAGCAGTTTCAGTAGTGTGGAATAAACTGTGGCATCCTGAATGTTTCCAGACTTCTCAGACTCTTTTGGCGAGTTACAGCTCAGAGGGAACTCATTCAGCGGCTCCTCTGGCAGCAGCACAGCGTCTCTCCCTCTCCTCTCTCGCCGTGTGCACACAGGAGTCGGTGTCGTCAAGTCATTTTGTCATAAACCTTCAGTAATGTAAACCTACATGACGCTCGCAGCTTGACAAAATATTCCAACAGCCTATCACAGGTTACAGCGTGATGATTAGAGGAGGTTATGGTGTCAAATGTCTTGCTTTTACAACTCAAAGATATTCAGTTTAGTGGCTCATAAGACGACTAAAAGCAGCAAATGTTTGGTCATGTTCAGGTTATAAAAATGCTTAAATGGGACGGGTTAAGGAGTAAATTATTCTGCTCATAGCTGCTGCTCTGTTTAATCTTCACACTCCACCCTCCTGCTTTCAGGTCAGTGGTGATGCCCATCGCCAATGAGTTTGCCCCGGACATGGTGCTGGTCTCCTCTGGCTTTGACGCTGTGGAGGGACACCCTCCACCTCTGGGCGGCTACACTCTGACGTCCAAATGTGAGTACAAGATTATCTTAAGCGTGTGTCTTATCTGGCGCTGCAGCACTTGACCACACAAAACAAGAAGCTGGGCTCTGAGATGAGTTGAAGTTTTAGTTTGTGAGGGTGACACGCTGCTGAAATGTAAATTAAATTCAGCCGCTGTCGCGCACCACGGATTCATTTGCATACATTCACACGCTTCCTGTCACCTTCCCTCAGGTTTCGGCTATCTGACCAGGCAGCTGATGACCCTCGCCGGAGGTCGGGTGGTCCTGGCTCTGGAGGGGGGTCACGACCTCACTGCCATCTGCGACGCCTCTGAGGCCTGCGTGGCCGCCCTGCTAGGCCAGGAGGTAAGGAGGTCACTTTGACAACACACAGGATGTGAATCCTAATTAAAGGCCCGTATGTCATATCAAAGGGTCGGAGCTGGAGGAAAGCGGAGGGGACAAAGTGTGGCGTGTTTGTCTGGTCGTCAGCAGCGCTTTCTTTCTCCATAGTGTTCATTTCATCTACGATAACTGACTAAATATATTTGTCAGCAACCTTTTTTCCATGACGAAGACATAACAACACTGACATTATTATGACTATATTAACATTCAGTATTGCTGAGGGAAAAAAGACAAAACTAAAATGTGCTTTAAAAGATTAAAACTTGACTTAAATCTCAGAATTTTCATTGACGAAAAAAGAGGAGACAAAACTGTTTTTTTAATGCAGCAGTTCCAATTCCTGTGTCGTGTGTGCCACATCAGGACCAGCACAAAATGAGAACAGTCAGAAGAACTC